>OZ005616.1:10010000-12410000 GCA_963930655.1 Myrica gale
TATTTGTTCTTTGAAAGATATGGTATGTCCTTTAGGCGAGTGCTAATAATGTTTGAACTTCATTGTTGCCTCTAATCGGAAATAAATTGAATGTGATGTTGTGCAGGGTGCAGCTGGGTGAGTGCCTCAAGACGATTATCCACGCTGATTACCCTGAACAATGGCCACGCCTTTTGGACTGGGTGAAGCATAACTTACAAGACCAACAAGTCTATGGAGCTTTGTATGTGTTGCGGATTCTTGCTAGAAAATACGAGTATGTTGTATCTTTCATCTCGCTCTCAGTTACATTCCTTTCCTTGCTCACAATTTAAAATTCACTAGTCAGAATTGGGCGTTAGAGATAATACAGACCGTGTTATCTTCCCTTAAAATGGCTTGTATCGTTTTTCATTTCCCCTAGTGTTAAAATTGTTTGGTTCCTTCTTCAATTCAGATAGAAGGGCGAGTAGATATGCACTAGTAGACATCATGTAGTAGATTTCCAGAATTAGGATTTAATTGAACTTTTAACATACAACAATTAGGATTTATGTATATGTCAATGGTGACTATTTGCTTAGTCACATGTTAGGCTTGCAATCAATGGGGGCATAACTACTTTGTTTATTTCCGTATGTATCCTCAACTTTTTCTCTCCTTTCCCCTTTTCATTTTCTCTATTTGCTTTCTGATTTCTGATTGTCAATGAGCTATTGGTATGTAAATGCATATCCCGAGGCATGTTTTTTAATTTTTTTGTGGTTTCCTGGATACTGAGAAAAATGGCCTGTATATGAAAAGGATAGAATACTGTTGCTTCCAATAACTCTGTTTTTCCTTTTTTCTTTGTTGCAAAGACTTAGAGATGCCTATCTTAAAAAAGATGATAAAGCCTGTTGCAAGTGAAAAGAGTATGAAAGCGTGAACTTGTCACATGTCCATCTTCACAGTTTCAGGCCTAAAGCTTGTCTTTTGATTCAATTAAGCATGAGAATCCCCCCCTTGCTCGATCCAAAAAAAAAACCTTTTGAGTGCGTTGAAGTTTTTATGTTCCTCTGTTGTAATAATCTCTCTCTCTCTCTCTCTCTCTATCTATCTATCTCTTTAACGTTAATCGTACAGGAAGCTTTCAGATTTGGCATTCTTGTATTTTATAGTTATTTCTGTTCATGAGTTCTCAAGAATCTTTTGTATATTCCTCTACTTGATTGACAAACAGCTTAGTGAACAAAAAGTCCCTACATTTGAGTGGTGCAAGTGAGCATGGGAGTAATATAATTACTCAATAGCATTCTGGGAAATAATTATACATTTTGATGTATGCTGACATTTAGATCAATTCCGGTTACTAATATATTACCTGATTGTGAAGGAACTCTATGTCATAATTTGTCACATTGAAGTATCTTTCCTTTCCGTACATACAGGATGAACTTGTGTTCATGTCAATATTGTTTTTACAGTAATTTATTTCATTCTTTTATGTACTTAGATTCAAGTCTGATGAGGAGAGATCACCGGTTTATCACATCGTCGAGGAGACATTCCCTCATCTGCTCAATATATACAACAGGCTTGTCCAGATTCCCAACCCAGCGCTGGATGTAGCGGATTTGATCAAGCTAATTTGTAAAATATTTTGGTCATCCATATATGTAAGTTGGTTGAGATAGAAAGTTTTGCATTCTACCTTCTATGTATGGATTATTATTCTAGGTGTTGATTTGACGGGGTATTGATATTCCCTTGTCATGTCGAGCATAACTTCATTTTTCCTTTTAGTGCATGTTTGTCGAGACTTTGTTGCAGTTACGATGCTGCTGATGCAAGATTATCCAGAGATTGTTTTCTTTAATTTTTCTTTTGACACCCTAACTTACAGGGAGAAGCTGATTTGATGTGTATTGCCATCTGCTTTATTTCGAGAATTTAAAAAGTTTTCTGGCTTTGAAAATATTAGTGTCTGGGCGCTGATTCATCTTTCCAAATGAAGTGGGTTTTCACAAAGTGTTGATTTTTCCTTTTTCGTATTTTAACTTTCTTCTTACCCTTCTTTTTATTCTTTCATGTCGCCATTGAGTGTAAATCTTGGTGGTGTTTGTTTGCTGAAATGTTGGCACCCCAAAATTTCGGGCTTGATTAATAAAACTACAAAATAATCTCTCTCTTCCTATCAAATAATTCTTTTTCATTATAATATTCATCCAAATCTTTTATCTCTTCACTTTTTCACCAACTCCCATAAATTATTCACTTTTTCACCAACCCCAATACCCCAAAATTTTCACCACCCCAAAATTTCCACAAACAAACACCACCCTTGTCTGCCTTCTTCCTTTATTTAGCATGACTTTGATATATTGCTTTGTTTTGCTGTTTGTTCTTTCCAGTTGGAGATTCCAAAGCAGCTCCTTGATCCACATGTGTTCAATGCTTGGATGATTCTCTTCCTAAATGTATTGGAAAGGCCTGTCCCCTTGGAAGGGCAGCCTGCTGACCCTGAAATGAGGAAAACATGGGGGTGGTGGAAGGTCAAGAAATGGACAATTCACATTTTAAATAGATTATACACTAGGTAAATCTCTAGATTTGAAACATGTCAATAGAAATAAGACTGAGCCTTTGGGCAAGAGGTATTCTGACTTGTTTTTGTCATCAAAATATTATGTTTTACAGGTTTGGCGATTTGAAACTTCAAAACCCAGAAAATAAAGCTTTTGCTCAAATGTTTCAGAAGAGTTATGCAGGAAAGATTTTGGAGTGTCACTTAAATTTGCTGAATGTGGTTCGTGTTGGTGGATATTTACCTGACAGAGTTATCAATCTCATTCTTCAATACCTAAGCAACAGGTTGCTTTACACTTGTCTGTTTTTGAGGATAAATTTTGCATGTATCAGTTTCTTTTCTATCCTTTTCTCTTAAGAATCATCTTATTCATTCTATTTTCTTATCAGCTGTATAACCTGTTTCTTCTTCTGGTTATTAGAAAATGTGAATATTGAATATCACTTTATGGATCATATGACATAGGCTTGTAATGGTCCCAGGAAGCTAAATGAAAGTGTTAACTCATTTTTCACTGGGTACTTGGTACCTTCCTCTAGCCCCTCCCCCAGTCTTCTCTTGGATTTCACTTTTATTCTTCATTGGATTTTAAGGCTACAGAAGAAACATCTTTTGTTTTTCCAATCCGCTCTTTGATAGTTGACAGTGTGTAATATCTCTTGACTAACCAACTTCTGGGATAACATGAAAGAGGTCATCCTCTAACTTTTTAAGACTAGGTCGTGACCACAAAAGCCCTTACATGTGCAGTCAATATTTGAGAAAGGGATTTTCATAGAGTTAGAGAGCAAATATGAAAAGTAAGGAATTGATAAATATTTGACTGGATTGCAACGTACTTAATGTTACATAAGAATTGCGTCTCGTGTGAAATTAAACTCTAAAGAGTCCAGAAATGTTAAACAAGTATAGGATCAATCTTTAAAATTCAAAAATCTCGTTTCTAATAATTTGATACGTATGTACACATTGTGGGGCGTGATACTGGATATGCTTTGGGGCTGTAGGACTCATTCAGTTAGATCTTTCTTTCTCTAAAGCAATTATCGTAAAGAATCCTGATCATTGTGGCGTTCACTCGAGTAAATTTAGTTAATGGAACATAAGTTTTGAACAGAACCATCAATTCGACTCTGGGTGTTGGGGATAAGATTGCTTGCATGTCACTGTGAAAGTCATCGTAGGTTGACATAGTTATTACATTGAACTCCTTTGGGCAGAGGGAATTTGGGCACTTGCCTGTGTTATGAGAAGAACAAGAAGCTACGCTTTATTGATGATTTGATCGCATGCAATTGTAGTTGGCTAGTTGTAACAAAGTATGCAATTAAAGCTGAAAAAACTTTGTTTGTTTTGAGGTATGGTTGGATCCTAGCAATGTCTGACTTTTTTTGAACATAAGGTAACTGAACTTCTCATATATGCAGTATCTCGAAGAACAGTATGTATAGTCTGCTCCAATCTCGACTGGATACTCTTCTTTTTGAGATAGTTTTTCCCCTGATGTGCTTCAATGACAATGATCAAAAGCTTTGGGATGAAGACCCACATGAGTATGTGAGGAAGGGTTATGGTATGTTCCCTAGATCTAAGTGTATTACTTTAAAGACCTTGAATCGTTGGAGGTGATTTAGTACTTATCTTGGTTGGCTGCAGATATCATTGAAGATTTATACAGCCCGAGGACTGCTGCCATGGATTTTGTCAGTGAGTTGGTTAGAAAACGTGGAAAAGAAAATCTTCAAAAGTTTATTCAATTCATTGTCGAAATTTTCAAGAGGTATACATTTGTTTCTTCTTTTCATTGTTCAAGTTATTTCATTTCAGCGTACCATGTGTGTACCAAATAATTGGGTGTCCTTGTTTTTGTTTCCTCGTCCAGTTATGATGAAGCACCAGGAGAGTACAAACCCTATAGACAGAAAGATGGTGCTCTTCTTGCTATTGGAGCACTTTGTGATAAATTGAAGCAAATGGAACCTTACAAGTCCCAACTTGAGCCTATGTTGGTGCAACATGTTTTTCCTGAGTTCAGTAGTCCTGTTGGACATCTTAGGGCCAAGGTTTGTTGGCTTAAATTATCTTCTTTTTGTTTATATGTGTGCAATTTAGCTACTTCTTAGTTTACATGTTGCAGTGTGTTCTGATGTTGGCCTTTCTTCTTCGAACATTGGCTTAGAGTGAAGCAAGTCTTGGATACCAATTTTTTTTGGCCAATTTCAAATTCCCCAATTACCAGTTTTATTTTCAATTGGATATATTTTTTTCAACAGGGGGTCTGGAACTTGCATTTATTTTGATTAGTGTTGTTTTGCCATTCAATCTGTTGGACAATTGTGTTTACTGCATTGTTATATTTGCTGCCTCCGGACAATAGTTTATTCTCTTGAGTTTTGTTCTGGGTATTAGGCGGCATGGGTCGCAGGACAGTACGCCCATATAAACTTCTCGGACCAGAACAATTTCCGTAAGGCTTTGCAAAGTGTAGTGTCTGGGATGCGGGATCCAGAACTTCCAGTACGTGTTGATTCTGTTTTTGCATTGCGCTCTTTTGTTGAAGCTTGCAGAGGTATACATATGTACACTTTATGTTCAAAAGTTTGTGTTTCTATATTTAATCTTTATTTCTCCATTGGTTTAGATATTGGCTGCCTGATAAAATCAATTTGTTCACTATGTAGATTTGAACGAAATTCGTCCAATTCTTCCTCAACTCCTTGATGGTATGTTGTTTGTGGAACTCTGCAAAGTGCTGTTAACAATGCGACTTACTCAATCAGAGATGTAAAACATATTTTTTTTCTTCATCCAGAGTTCTTTAAACTTATGAATGAGGTTGAGAATGAGGATCTCGTATTCACTTTGGAGACTATAGTGGATAAGTTTGGGGAGGAAATGGCACCGTATGCTCTTGGGTTATGCCAAAATTTGGTAATATTTGTTGTCACTTTTATTGAATTTACATGTCTTCAGGAGTGCCTGATGGTTCCCCTTTTCCACCCCCCCACCTTTTCTCTCTTTTTCCTCTTAAAAACAGGCTGCTGCGTTTTGGAGGTGTATGAACACTGCTGAAGCTGACGAGGAAGTTGATGATCCTGGTGCTTTGGCTGCTGTTGGTTGTTTACGTGCCATTAGTACGATTCTTGAATCAGTGAGCAGGCTTCCTCAACTTTTTGTCCAAATCGAGCCAACTTTACTTCCTATAATGCGGAGAATGTTGACAAGTGATGGTCAAGGTGTGTGTGCATTATGCTTTAATTTTTGGCTTCTTTTTGTCATGGTTTTTCCTATCCTTTTCTTCTCTTCGGAATTCATTGTCTCCTGCTATATTTTTATGTTGCTTAACATCATTGAGTGGGTCTTGTAGACGTTGCTGCCAATTGCTCTCAATAGTATCTAGGTCGATCATGTATTAGGTTTTCTGCAAAAGCTAGTCTATAGGTTTTGGGACTTCTTAGTGGGCTTCATTTCAACATTGATTCTTTACCATCTTGAAAGATTTCAGCAGGCTGCTGTATGAAGGATCAGTTTCAGTGCCATTTCGTATATGGACTTGTAAAGGGTTCAAGTTTCCTGTCTCTTAAAAAACACATGCAAAATTGATGAGCCTGTTTGTGAGCTTAGACAACCAGCAGAATTGTTTAAACATGTGGAGGAGCTCTGCCATCCTCATCTTGGCAACTTTGTTAGAAGCCTCACCCCCAGGGGTTTGGTCTAGTGGTAAGGCAATGACTTGGGTTCTCACATGTCCCAAGTTCGAGCCCCAACACCGCCATTATCGCCCTTGACTTATCTGGGGTGTGTTGGGTGGGGTCCTGACACATGCCCCCAGGTTGGCTTGTAGGGCCGGGTACACGAAGTGGCCCGACCTTGGGAGCTCCTGGGTTATAAAAAAAAAACTTTGTTAGAAGCCTCAATACCATGATTTAATGTTTATTTGCTAAACAAGTGTAAAGTGTCGTGCAATTTGCTCATTCATGACAAACTTGGAAGCGTTTATAGAACTTACTGTTTTAGTAATGAAGAATCTAGAAGGCCGAGTGAGGTGATAGAGTCTCCTGTTCATGATGTCGAGGGAATGGGTCAGCCAAGTGGGTATCCGAGTGAGTGTTTATCGGGTCGGGATGATCGATCTGAGGAAAATAGGGGTGATAAAGGTGATGTCCTTTCTATTATTTCTGGGGCGGTAAGTGAAGCCAATGCAGTAGATGTTGAGGGTTGTTTACCCGAACAGGGATTGATGTTGGCTGACTCTATCGGTGTGTCCATGGAGGAGGGGGCAATAGTTGTGGGTCCCGGGGAGTGAGGGGGTGTACTTGGAGATGGTAGTGGGTCTTCCGAGCAGTGTTGGGAGCCTTTGCAGGTGTGCTATCCTAAATCCAAATGGGTATTGAATATGGTGTCCTCGTTTAGGAGAATGGTGGGGGTGTCTTGTGACGGGTATGAAGAGAAATTGATGGCGTTATTTGAAGAGTTGGAACATGATAGAGAGTTTAGAGGTAGAAAGAATACAACTTGTTCGGGGGGGAAGCTGGTGAGGGAAATGAAAGATCTAACGTCGTCTATTAATTATGAGGGCCAACAAGGTTCTCGGAATGGTAGAAGAGGAGGGCGGGCTGTAAATGGTTGTTGATGAAGCCTAGAATCTTAATTTGGAATGTCCGGGGTCTTAATGACAATGTTAAATGCCATCGGATTGGAAATTTAGTTCAGAGTTGGAAGCCGGACCTGTTATGTTTTTAGGAGACTAAACTAAATGATGTTTCATGGGCATTGGTGAGACGTTTATGGGGGGGTCCTCATGTGCGTTGGAGTAGTTTGCCAGCAATAGGTGCTTCAGGTGGTATCTTAATTATATGGGACTCTAGAGTGTTGGAGATGGTAGATGTATGTGTTGGGAGTTATTCCCTTTCGGTGCTTTTTAAAAATGTTGAGGATGGATGTGTTTGGGTTTTTTCGGGAGTTTATGGTCCTAATGATGATTCCCTTCGTAGTTTGTTATGGGATGAGTTGATCGGGGTTTTCTCTTGGTGGAGTGCTCCCTGGTGTATTGGGGGTGACTTCAATGTTATTCGTTTTCCGGGAGAGAGGTCTGGTGTCGGGGGTTTTGGGCGATACATGCTGGAATTTTCTGATTTTATTTCTGAAATGGGTTTGGAGGATCCGCCAATGATTGCTGGGTTATTCACGTGGTCGAGTAATCGTTCATCCCAGACTTGGTCAAGGATTGATAGATTTCTTTTCAGCTCAGAATGGGAAATGATGTTTCCTGAAGTCATTCAACGTCAATTGCCTCGGATGTATTCTGATCATTTTCCAATTATGTTGGAGAGTGGTCTAGTTGGAACTGGAAAGAAACCTTTTCGGTTTGAAAATATGTGGTTGAAGGTGGATGGTTTTGTGGATTTTATCCGGGAGAGGTGGGGGAGCTATGCCTATTTTGGGTCCCCTAGTTTTGTGTTGCATTTAAAATTGAAGGCTTTGAAAGAAGATTTACGAACGTGGAATAAAGAAGTTTTTGGAGATCTCGTAACCCGTAAGAGGGCTTTGTTGCAGGAATTATCAGTGTTGGATGGGGTAAATGAGGAAGGTGGTTTGGATGTAGAGGGGTCGGCTAGGAAAGTGGTTATTATGAGGGAGTTGGATGAGTTGATTGATATGGAAGAAGTGAGTTGGAGGCAAAAATCGAGGGCGTTGTGGTTAAAGGAAGGAGATCGTTGTACCAAATTTTTTCATAGAGTTGCGAACTCTAATAGAAAAAATAATGATATTTCTATGCTTGAGGTGGAGGGGGAAATATTGGAGGATCCCGGGGCTATCTCTTCGAAGATTGTTAGTTTTTATTCTAATTTATATACTGAGCCTTATCCATGGCGTCCTTTGGATGGTTTGGATTTTGATAGTATTTCGGGGGCGGAGGCTGAGTGGTTAGAAAGACCTTTTGAGGAAGATGAGGTGTCAAGGGTAGTGAGAGGTTTCAATGGGGACAAAGCCCCGGGGCCGGATGGTTTTTCTTTAGCATTCTATCAGAGTTGTTGGGAGATTATCAAGGGCGATGTCATTGCAGTATTTAATGAATTTGCTCGGGATGGTTGATTTGTTCGGAGTTTGAATGCTATGTTTGTTGTGCTTATTCCCAAGAAACCGGGAGCAATTGAGCTTACAGATTTCCGTCCCATTAGTTTAGTGGGGGGGGGGGATGTATAAAATTCTTGCCAAGGTTTTGGCCGATAGATTGAAGATGGTGTTAGACAAGATCGTATCTCCTTCTCAGAACGCTTTTATGGGGGGGAGACAGATTTTGGATTCCGTTTTGATTGCCAATGAATGTATTGATTCTAGGTTGCAAAGGGGGGAGACAGGAGTATTGTGTAAGTTGGATATTCAGAAAGCTTATGATCATGTAAATTGGAAGTTTTTGATTTATCTATTGAGGAGATGTGGGTTTGGGGCTAAGTGGTGCAGATGGATAGAATTTTGCATTTCTACGGTTAAATTTTCAGTGCTTGTGAATGGGTCACCAAAAGGTTTTTTTGGCAGTACACGGGGTTTGAGACAAGGTGATCCGCTATCGCCGTTATTGTTTGTTATCATTATGGAGGCTCTTTCGAAGATGTTGACGAGGGTGGTTTCACTTGGTGTTTTAACGGGCTTTAAGGTAGGAGCAGATATTGTTGTTTCCCATTTGCTATTTGCTGATGATACCTTGATTTTGTGTGGGAATGAGGAGGATCAGATTCGTAGTCTTCGATGCTTGTTGTCATGTTTTGAAGCAGTCTCAGGATTGAAGATCAACCTTGCGAAGTCAGAGGTCATTCCCGTCGGTAATGTTAGTAATGTGCACAGATTGGCGTCTTTATTGGGTTGTAGGGTGACTTCTTTGCCTATGATTTATCTGGGGCTTCCTTTGGGAGCTCGGTATAAAAGTGTGCAGATTTGGGATGGTATTGTGGAACGAATGGAAAGGAGGTTGGCGGGATGGAAGCGTATGTATTTATCCAAAGGTGGTCGGATTACTTTGATAAAGTCTACTTTATCGAGTCTTCCTACATATTATTTGTCTCTTTTCCCCCTTCCTAACGTAGTAGCTTTAAGGCTTGAAAAACTTCAACGTGATTTTTTGTGGGGAACCGAAGAAGGACATCATAAGTATCATTTACTTAATTGGGAGAAGGTATGTTCTCCTATTCAATATGGTGGTTTGGGACTTTGGAGGTTATCTATGTTTAACATTGCTTTGTTGGGTAAATGGTTGTGGCGTTTTGGGCAGGAGAGAGATAGAATGTGGAGAAGTGTTATAGCAGATAAGTATGGTGTGCAGGAGGGTGGATGGTGTTCTTTGACACCGAGGGGGCCTTTTGGGGTGTCTTTTTGGAAACATATTATGAAAGTTTGGCATTCTTTTTCTGCTAATATTCAATATGTGGTGGGTAATGGTCAGAGGCTAAGTTTTTGGTCTGATAGGTGGTGTGATGGCAGAATTTTGAGTAGTGATTTTCCGACAGTATTCTCTTTGGCTTCTTGTAAGGATATGATGGTGGCGGAATGCATGGCGGGTGGATCTACTTCTCTAGTTTGGAATATTCAGTTTGTGAGATCAGCTAATGATTGGGAACTTGAGGAGTTTGCTGCCTTTTTTTCTCTCCTTTATGAGCAGCGGGTATATCCAAGTAGAGAGGATGAGATGGTGTGGTTGGGTGCTAAGCGTGGTATTTTTTCGGTTAAATCATTCTATGATTATCTCTCTGCTGCAGTGAATTCTGAGACTTTCCCATGGCGTGGGATTTGGAAGGCTAAGGTTCCTATGCGTGTGTCTTTCTTCGTTTGGGAAGCTACTCATGGGAAAATTTTGACAATTTATAATTTGAGAAGAAGGGGTGTGTGTATTACTGAGTGGTGTTATATGTGTAAGGGTGATGGGGAATCTGTAAATCATTTATTATTGCATTGTCCGGTTGCTAGAGATCTCTGGATGTTTGTTCTTGGTACGTTGAGTGTTCATTGGATTATGCCGGAGAGGGTGGAGGATGTTCTATTTGGTTGGGATAGGAAATTTGTGGATTCGTCAGCTACTACAATTTGGAGAATGATTCCGGCGTCAATTTGGTGGTGTATTTGGAGGGAGAGGAATATGAGGTGTTTTGAGGATTCCTTTAGGTCAATTAGGCTTTTGCAGGGTGATGTTTTTTATTCTTTGTTTCTGTGGTCTAATGCTTTGTTGGGGGGTCGCTTTGTGGATTTCTTAGATTTTCTTAGCTTTTTTATTTGTATACTTTGAGTGATGTTGGTACAATCTTTGTACTAATCTCTTCTCATTTTTCTTCTTCTTTTATTTATTAATAAAATTGTTCTTATTCATCAAAAAAAAAAAGTAATGAAGAATCTAGTTTCCAGGGCAATATTTATTATTCTCCAAAAATAGTAGATTAATGAGTTAGTAGATGGTTACATTGGTTTGGTAGTGAAAGTTGTTGAAGTTTCAAGGTAGTAGTGGTGACTCTCTGGAGGTTCCATATAGGATCAGGTTGTTAGGGTTTTTTTTTTGTGGTCACTTGCTAGGAGTTCTTCCTAAGTTTGAGTCTCCTGACTTTGGTATTGCCTCGTGTGATCATCACTTCTCTAGAGTTTAAGTGAGCAGGGACCTGCATAATATATCTCTTAAATTATGAAAGCTGAAACGCCTGCAAACAGCAGCTAAATCTCTTCTTCCGTGGCTGTATCAACCATTATGGAAAGTACATAATACAAAGAAATATATACAGCACTGTACTCTTGAAAACTATATGCATTACTGAATACTGTGTTCCACCTTTTGTGTCACTTTTGATCATGTAGTCACATGAGAGCAGTACATCAATTGGCTCATCTGAGGCTCTAAGCAGCACACACGGTTCTTCTGTTCTGAAGCTTCTGTGCTCATTGAAACTCAAAGAGGAAATAAAGTTTACTTTCTTAATACTTCCACTGTTTCAATCAGCTACTGGAATCCTAAATCTGATTTGAAGTCCTTGATTTCTTGATATGACATGCAGATATAACTGCTGCTTCTCTTTTATAGTTCTATATTACAAATGTTTCATTCCACACTAAGGACCCTTTTCTGGTATATCTGTGCAGAGGTTTTTGAAGAAGTTTTGGAAATTGTGTCATATATGACTTTCTTTTCTCCGACGATATCTATGGATATGTGGAGTCTTTGGCCATTGATGATGGAATCGTTGGCAGATTTTGCTATCGACTACTTTCCCAGTATGATTCTCTCTGCTGCTTGTATAGCTGAATATCGAGGAAATTTCATTGCCACTAGTGCCTTTATTTTTTGTTTTATGATTATTCTATTAAGGCAGAGCTCCTTGTACTTCGTTCGCTATCCTATAATCAACATTTTGTGTACTGTATGACATAAGATTAGAATGAAGCATGTAGGTAATAGTTAATAGGATAATATCCTTTTTGGGGATCCAACTTTTTTAGGCCGTTCAAGTTAAAGTGATGATTCCCCTTAACTACCCTTAAAAGTTAAAGACTTAAGTGATTTTTTTTTAATAATTGTTTTGGGTAGAGCATTTTCAAATTTGACCACACTTAACTAATCGAATGGGCTGTTCATGTTGGGACATCTGGAAATTCAAAGAGGACCCATATTTGTGCCATGGAGATGGGATTAAATCAACTTTGACTTTGCCCTATGCTTGGTTCTGAAAGCAGTTTTGCACCCAAAATAAAAAAAAATTGATCAATCAATTATTGTGTCCCTGTTATGTGGATACCGATTCTTTAGTTTGTGTATATTATAAACTAATTTCACCAAAATATCCAGTTTTAATCTGCAAACTCTAATACAAGGGCCTTTCATGCTTATTCTAAATTTTATCCATATAACCTAAAAAGCTAATAAACCACCACCAGCGCCTGATGGAGTTGGTTCTTGAGTTCCTTGCAGATATGATACAAAAAGAACCAAATGTACTGAACGTAATAGAATTGAACCTCTGAGTGAAAATGAACAACTTTTCACTTAATTCACAGTAATGCTTTGGAAATCTCATATAAACAACTTACATATTGAAGCAGTCCAAGTTGTATTTAGCTTTTAGAACCAATGTCGTTGTATATTACCTTTTTTTGTGCGTTCTCAGAAGTTCTATCTTCATGCAGATATTTTGGTTCCTTTAGACAACTACATATCCAGGGGAACTGCACATTTTCTCACTTGTAAAGAACCAGACTACCAGCAAAGCCTTTGGAATATGATTTCATCTGTGAGTTTCTTTTTATTGACTATCATTTGTCCTGAAGCCTAACTGTTCAGCAAAATTTTATTTAAATGAGAGAGAGAGATTACATGATTTTCCATGGCATTGGTATTGTTTTCTTTTTGGCTTCAATCTCACACCTTTCCTCCCCTTTGGCTGATAGGGTCTGTGTATGTGTTGTTTACATTTTGCAGATCATGGCAGATAAAAATATGGAGGACAGTGATATTGAGCCAGCTCCGAAGCTCATTCAAGTAGTCTTCCAGAACTGCAAGGGGCAGGTGGATCAGTGGGTTGAGCCATATCTGAGAATCACAGTTGAGCGTTTGCGTCGAGCTGAGAAGCCGTACTTGAAATGTCTTCTCATACAAGTGGTAGGGAGCATATATAAACTTCTTTCTGGGGAGATTTTTGTTGTCCTCTAAATACCTTATTATGCTAAGTGTTCTGCTTCTGAGTTGCAATTTGCAAACACCTAACCACCCTCACCCCAAAAAATAGGGGGAAGTATGCACCTAATTTATTATTTCTTTTTGGATTGAAAGTTGGCTTGTGCAGCCTCTCCCTTCGGATTTAATATGGAGAGCCATGCTCACTGCATAGCATTATTGACTACTTACTTTGACCTCTTTTGTAACATAAAGGATTGACTGATTCTGGCAATAATGTTTATTAGACGTATGAACCAGATAAGCTACTCGCTTTACTCATCTGATTTTGGAAATGGGTCTCAGAATAAACATGATTTCATTGGCTCGTTAGTGGCTGGAACATACTTTATCTCCAATTAGGCATGCATAGAATTTTCCTTTTTAAAAATCTTACCGGAAACTTACAGAATATGCTTCAAAACTAAGGTTTAGCCACCTGTCATTCTTTTTTTGCTTTTGGCATGACATGTCTGATTGATCTGTTTTTCCTTTTTCTTTTCCACTTGTTAAAATACTAAACATGTTGATACAATGACTGCCCTTAGAGGTCTGTTTTAGAGTCAAACTAATTAATTGGAGGATCAAAGCCTTTTTAGTTAAGGGTTGCATTATGCTTAAGCTAATCAAAAAAATTTGAAGGCCTTGTTAATAGCGAAGTATGTTCTGGAATAGATGTTGTGTTAATCTTTCCCTAAATCCCTAAATCAAATTTGGGATGTCAAACTAGAATTTAACAGTTTTTTTATGCTCTGTGGCATATAAGATGTCGCATTCCTAGGCATGTGCCTCACAAGTGATTTAATATATTGAACCATTTGTTGAGGTCAAATTCTTCTAAATGTGGGCAAAAATATTGCAGATTGCAGATGCTCTTTACTATAATGCAGCTTTGACACTCAGCATATTGCAAAAGCTAGGTGTTGCTACCGAAGTCTTTAACCTTTGGTTTCAACTGCTGCAACAAGTTAAAAAGAGTGGTGTACCTGCTAATTTCAAAAGGTGAACTATCAATCTTGTTTCCTATTCTGTTGTGCCCCAGACACTCAACCCCCCCCCCCTCTCCTCACACCCCACCAAAAAGAAGAGAAATTAACACTTTACACCCTCAAACTAGCACACCATTTGCAATGTGCGGCCCAAACTTCGAACTTTGACGCATTGCACGCCAAACTATCAGTAGATTTTCAATTTGCACCCCATGTTAAATTTGACCTTTAAGTTTGTCACATGACCTACTTTCCATGGATTTCAATGGTGAGATCTTAGCGTGGGGGTAAAAATTGCAAATGCATCAGTTGTTTGGTGTGCAATGTGTTGCAAATGATGTGGTACTTTGAGACTGCAAAGTGTATTTTCCCCCAAAAAAGAAAAGAGAAAAAGAAATCCATCTCCTGAAAGAAAGAAAACGATTGGTTTGGTTTTGAAAACATTTTTTGTGTAATGATTAAGAAAAATGAGATATGTTTTTTAGGTGTTTGTGTGAATAGTGGGGTACACAAAAATGATTTTTGGAAAAGAGAGTTTTTGAAATTTATTCTCTTGGAGAATGAGTAAAAATGTATGTTTGGATGAAGATTTTTATGAGGAGTTTTATGGGTTTTTGTGTTGTTTTCACAGAAATTGAGGCCAATGATTAGATAGAAAATTTTATTGAAGATTGAAATGTTGTATGTGAAAAAATCATGTTTGGATTGGAAAACTTTTTTAAAATTAAAAAACGTTTTAAAAAACATTAACCAAACATGTCTAATTTTCCCAAACCTGCATGTTTGATAGCTGCTTCTTGCTCATTTATCCTTTGAGAAGGTTTGGCCTTGTGTCTAAATTGTTTTCTTACAGGGAACATGATAAAAAAGTCTGCTGCTTGGGATTGACGTCACTCGTGGCACTTCCAGCTGGCCAGTTCCCGGGGGAAGCTTTGGGCCGTGTTTTCAGGGCAATTCTAGATCTCCTAGTTGCATACAAAGAACAAGTTGCAGGTCTCTCTTTCTCTCTCTCTCTCTCTCTCTCTCTCCCCCCCCCTCCTCCCACCAGGCGGTGGCACAAGGGGGACCATGCATTCAAAATATCTGGTGTTTGTATAGATAATTTCTGAACTTGTATGTTTAATGGGCAGAAGCTGCAAAGGAGGAGGAAGAAGCTGAAGAAGATGATGATATGGATGGTTTTCAAACTGATGATGATGAAGATGATGGTGACGGATCTGACAAGGAAATGGGAGTTGATGCTGAGGACGGGGATGAAGCTGACAGCATTAAACTTCAGAAGTTGGCTAAACAGGTGTGGAGTCTAATCAGCTTCAATAAGTAATTTTATGTTATGTGCTCTATATAATGGCATATCCGTTCTTTGATTCTTGGTTCCATTTCCTTCAAGGACAATGGACACGGGTAGTTACATAACGGTCCAAATTTGAAACACCCCCACAAGGGGGGCCGATCATTTTTTTTTTTTGTATGAATTGAGTTCTTATTGACAGAGAATGTCCTCCAAGGGACATCCCTGGCTGTCCACGTAGTGCATCCCCAAGACATTGTAATTGGCAAAAACAGGGGCGATATTTATGGGGCAGCTGATGTCATATTACTGGTATTAGTATTATTATTTCTACATTAGTAAAGGTTAGACCTGTACCCGCCAGTTGAACCCATCTCAACTTTAATCTGATTCAGAAGGGGGCAAAGGTTTGATTTGAGCTAAAAGCTCTATCATGCCATATTAATTTTTTACTTGTTTTTCTCTTGATGTTAGGCTCAGATAGTATGCACCCCCATAAGCAAGAGGTGCTGGGTGACTACATGGGATCAATCTCGTCCAGAGAAACAAGTCTAGTTTACGAATCAGACCACTACACTTTATTTGTTTATCACGCTGTGTAGATGTTGTATGTGTAATTGTGGAACTTCTATTTTTGGTTGATTTCTTTATCATAACTCGACATTTCCTGCTCACTCAGGCGAAGGCTTTCCGCCAAAATGATTCGGATGATGATGACTCGGATGATGACTATAGTGATGATGAAGAGTTGCAGTCACCAATTGATGAGGTGGATCCTTTTGTTTTCTTTGTGGATACTGTCAAAGGTAAGTGAAAACTTCACTTTAATCCTGTTTAGACTGACCTTTTAAATATTTTTTATTGTTCTAACCTGTTCATCTCCTGCCCTCTTTTCTCTCTGTCTCTCTTTTTCCACGTTTTCTTCTACATCCAGCCTTGCAAGTATCGGATGCATTGAGGTTCCAGAACCTTACGCAGGCACTTGACTTCCATTATCAAGCCCTTGCCAATGGTGTTGCCCAGCATGCTGAACAGAGGAGAGCAGAAATTGAAAAGGAAAGAATGGAGAAGGCAGCGGCTACTGCTGCTTCTTAAGCTTTTGATTTCATGCTGTGGCTAAAATTTTGCTTTGCCTATTTATTCAATTCATAGTGGTTTAGACAGAGTTCTTGCCATTCCCTACGGAGCATTTGGTTGTTTTCATGATCACAGAAGTCAGTGAGCCCCAATGCCCCATTGAGTTCTGAAGTTTGAAGTGACTGGAGCTTGGCGCGTCCAACTTCCCCCCCTCTGACATACAGTGGGATTGGTGAACACGGGAGCTGTTCATGTTCTATATCAGGTTCAGAGTTAGTCATTTTCTGGTGAGTCTGGCTACTCTATGGCAGAAGTATGCCTATCTCAACCGATCTATGTAGTCCTTTCCTCCTCCCTCTCATGTTATTAGTCACTGTTTATGTGTTAGAATATTCCCTTTCCAGGATTTATTCATTTAGGAACCCTTGTATCTACTTTCTGAGCTTGAGAGTGGTAAGAGGGGTTTCATGCACACAGGTCTGTCTGTAGGATTCCATTTCACGCGGGTGGTCAATGTCTGTATTGAAATTTTTGTGCTGTGTTACCGACAAAGAATTTTCCCCGTTCCCCCATTTCGTTCAGTATATAGTCTAGGGTCCGATATTGGTTTATATGGGTTTGGGTTGATTGCAGAGAGCTTATAAGGGTAGCTTGCTGCTGATTGTAAAACAGATACTTTGATTCTTTATATGATGATGTAGATTCATGAGAAAAAAACTGGTCTTGATCCTACTTTGAGTGTATATTGGTTTTGGTAGATGTCCTCCTCCGTGTTCTTGGTTTTTCCTTAAAACTCCTAACAAATTTAACAGCTGAACAAAAGTTGCACAAAAATGTGTTGTCATTTTTCCATAATGTTTCTCTCTTGACGCTGTAATTGAGTTTGAAGAAAGTGGCCGTTGGAAGATGCGATTTGGTTGGAGAAGAAAGTTTCTCAAGATCTAGGAATCAACTCGTGTAGTGTTTCTCATAGTCCTGCCAGTTTGATTGGTCTGTCAGAAAATTAGTTCTGTTCTCCGTCATCCAAACCATATCCATAGTTGGAGCGCAAATAATAGGAAGGATTTATCTCGGTTGTTTTAATTTCTTTCTCTCGTCAAAAATATTATCCTGTATATATAGGAGCTGTTTGAAAGAACGTGCTTTACAGGACTGACCTAAAAAGTCTGAGTCGAGTATATGAGAATTAAGGTCTGCGATGAAGAGAATTTTCTTAAAAAAAAATTCTCCATGCCAACTGGAAACCGCTGGAGATAAATTTTTAACTGTTTTTTATTGTTATTTTTATTAATTTTTTTAAATGAATTAAATTATCTCCACATAAAATTTCAAAAATTTTCGAACATTTATAAAATTTTCACAACAGTTATTACAACTCTAATCTACTTTAATTTTCCCACCAAAATTTTCTAAAGTATGTTAGATGTCTTAGAAAAACTCACCCCCAAAAGCTAGCTCAAGAGGGAAGGGAGTCTAAGACATATAAACCCCACATTGGCATCTCATACTACCAATGTGGGACGGATCTCATACTTTCTAAATGGTCCATAACATTCCACCACGCTCCAAAGCCCTGGCGCCCACGCGGGCTGGCTGTGCACTAGGTTTTTCCTAGTCCCGGGCTAACACTGCAATACCGACTTCACCCCCCGCGCCGCACGATTGCAACTCGGAGGCATGGTGTAGGCTCTGATACCATTTGTTACATGCCTTAGGAGAACTCACCCCCAGAAGCTAGCTCAAGAGGGAAGGGAGCCTAAGCATATAAACCTCACATTGACATCCCATACTATCAATGTGGGACGGATCCCATACTCCCCAAATGGTCCATAACAAAGTATTCAGATGTTTGGCGGTACTACATCTAGGGTTTTCACAATTTGGCATACGAACAACTTTAACGTTTTCATGAATTTTTGCTTTCAGAACGTTTTTCTCTTTTAAGATGAATGGGGGGCTTTTGAAAAGAAGTGAAACGAATCTGGTAGTCCAGGCTACTTCACTGAGAAGAATTTTTTTTTTCTTTCTATCTATTTTGTTATTGTGGAGTGTTGGAGGCTCAGGCTTCCTCCCAGCAGTCTACCAACCCTCGTAACATCAAACCTCTCAACGGTGTGGCATCATAAACAGTTATAATACTAAAAGATACGTGGAAATAGTTGGCAGCTTGGCCTGAAGGTATGATTCTGTATCCCCTAACAAATCTAAGACTTTGGGAAAGTTCTCCAAGGGTCTCAGCGAGGGTTAGGTTATGGACGCATTCAGCTCATCCATAAAGAAGTTTCTTCTTTAGAAAACTGCACTTTACCACCCTAAACTATCACCTCATTTGCAATTATCTTCTCAATTTTTATTTTTAATTTACCCCCATTGAAGATCTAACAGTTAAAAAGTATGCCACAAGGTACACTCTCAATAGTCAGATCTTTAATTTGAGGGTGAATTACAAATAATTGATAGTTTGAGAAGATTAATAGCAGAGCGATAGTTTTAAGGGATAAATTGCAAATGAGGTGTTAGTTTAGGATGGTAATTTGTAAATTTCCCCCTTTGTTTTTTTCTTCCCTTAAGTTACTAAAAGAATTAGCAAAAAGGTTTTGGAAATAGAAAAAACAAACAGATGAAATAGGAAGGAATTAAGAGCAGAGGGTACTAAATGAATTACAGTGCCACGACTTGTCTGGCAAAAGGACTTCTACCTTCCAATCAGTGATCATTCCATTGGATTAGAGCATTATTAGTAGCTTCTCTATTCTAGCTTTTTAGCTAGAATAGAGAACCAAAATAGTCAAATCACTAAAAATATGTGTTTTGCAGCTTCTCTATTTTAAAAAAAGTTAACCAAAAAATTTAACAAATGAACAGTGGTTATCTATTTTTAGATGACCACTGTTCACTTCTTTATATTAAAATACTAATATAATTTCTCTTTCATATCTCTTTCTCCCACTCTCTCTCATAAATTTATATTTTGGCCCAATTTCTTTTTACATGTCACAAACCGTTTCAAAGTTTTAGTCTAATAAATAATTATAAATAATTTTTCCTTAATAAATAATTTTTTATCATAATAAATATAAAAAAAATTCATTCTTCACTAATTTTTAAAATACGACAGTTGGAATAAAACAAAAATTTAAAAATATGACTGTTAGAAAAAGACAATTTAAAAAATTCGAATTTTTAAGATAAGACAAATATTCAAAAATATGATCGTTACAAATATTCAAAAATATAAAATGTTAAAGAAAGAATAGAGAAATCTTTAAAAAATATTATTTTAATAGAATAGTAAAAGTAGATAGTTAAAATAGAGAAGCTGCTGGGATGTTTTTAAAAAGTTAGTAGTTAAAATAGAGAAATGTACTTTTTAGTTAAAGTAGAGATCCAAATATGAATAAGCTGCTAATAATGCTCTTAGATCGTTGATAAAAACATAGGTCTGAAAAATATTATATCAAAATTCACTTTTTAGCATGACCCACGAACTGGGGGATGACCCATTGACCTGAATAGTTTTCCCATCAGTAGGTAGAAAAAGTGTGTAAATGCGACGTCGCTTTATTTTAGGCGATATAAATATTAATCATCAACACCTTTGATATGACCTAAAAGGATACCTATGAACCACGCCCCATTAATATTTATATATAAATTTCCAACCAAATATATCCAAAAAAATAAAAATAAAAACAGATAGATATAACAATTACCTCACAAATTATGATTCTTCTGGCAATGCTAACCCCCAAACTTCATCTGTAATAGGTGCGGCTCACCATAAATGGGGGGACTAAGGAGAAAAATCAAAATAAGGCCTTTTCCATTTTGATACAAATAAAAATTTAATTAATTAATTAATATTATATGAATCAATTTTTAGCTTTCTAAGATATAATTTTAAGGATACAATTTTTGAATTCAAGAGTTGTTTATATATTATTTTTAGGGTTAATGACCATTTTGGTCCCTGAATTTTAGATCATTTTTCAAAATGGTTCTTAGGTTTCAAATTTGCTCAAATCAGTCCTTAGGTTATTGCTATTTGTCGATTTAATCATTCCGTCCAATTCCATCCCTTACATGTGTGAGTCCTAGATTTCGGGATTAAAGCAACCCAAGAGGGGGGGTGAATTGGTTTTCTAAACTTTTCGATATTAACCCCCCAAAAACCGTGTTTGCAAAGTAAATACTAATTTAGCACAAGTATAATGATATAACAAGTATGTAAGTGCTAAATATAAAGAGTAGGGATAGATAAAGCAAACACGTGATTTTTTAGGTAGTTCAGCAAACCCGCCTACATCCACCCCTCAAGCTCTTTCGCCGAGCCTTGAGGTTTTTCACTATTTTCCAATAGCTTTTACACACTAGCTTCCGGTTGCTAGTGAACCGTACAAGTGTTTTCTCGGGATCAACACTCAAACCTTCCGAAGTGGTTTTTCTGGCTCACCACTCACAACCTCACCAAGCTTGAGATATACACTCTTAAAACTTCTTCTTTAGTGAACAACCTCACTAAAGGAAACACCTCTATTGGATAGGTAGATGGAAGAACAAAAACTCTCTTGATAGAGTAGATATGAAAATGGAAGCTCTATCTCTTTATTCACACAAAGACAAGGATATGAAAGTGTGTTTTGTGTGAATGCTATGAGAAATATAAAATATGAAGGTTTAGAATATTTCTCAAGTAGTAGAAATGATATGTGGTCGTTTGGTTTCCATTTTAGATGAAATGAAGGTGTATTTATAGGCCACATATGAAAACTAGCAGTTTATAGCCGTTGAGAGTTTTTGCTAAAACGAGCCGGTCGACCGCTTCAAGTTACCGTTACTCCAACGGTCATATTGTCAGAAGCTCAAAGACTCTTTTGTCAAAACCAACCGGTCGACCGCTACACGAGGCGGTCGAAGTACCGGTCGACCGCTTGAACAGCCGGTCGACCTCCTCAACTTAAGCATGATCCGGTTCTTTTAAAAACAAGGTTTTTGACCACTTTTAAACACCCAATTTTGAAGACATACTTCCCATTAGTATATGAAGGTTTGTAGGTTTGATTGAGATGTTTTGAAACCTATAAAAACATTTTAATCTTTCAAACAAAACTTAAAACGATTTATGCATGTTTTGAAAGATATGCAAGTGCGTGATTCAAATCCTTGTCAAATGTGAAATAAAGAGTTACAAGGATTATACCCTAAGGTATTGAATCTTCACTTTAAGCTCCTTGCATCTTCTTATTCTTCTTTCTTCAAGGTTTGACTCTTTTCGTCAAGTTGTCTTTGAAGATGTACATTTTGTAAACTTCATTCATTTATTGAAATCATCAAAATCTCGATTGTACACAAAAGCCAACAATCTCCTCCTTTTTGATGATGACAATAAAGTGATTGTTTTGGGATGACTCCCCCTATCTTTTGCAATTGGACAAACATTTAAAACTTGAAGACAAAACATTAAGGAGGCGCAACCTGTAGATGTTATCATTGATTTTCTACAGTATCACACAAGGTCTAGTCTTCCGCTTCATCTCAACTAAAAACCTGGACATAGAAAATAGGCTACTATTGCTGGCCACCGGGGTCGGAGTGATTCCTTTCTGTCGAGGTGCCAACACTATCTTCTTCCCTTTGATGCTAAGGGAATAAGTATTCTTTTGTCCATTATGCACAACACTACGATCATACTGTCAAGGCCTGCCTAACAATATATAACAAGCATTCATACATATTACATCGCACCAAGCATTATCAAAATACTTTTTCTGACTGAAAATGATACTAAACATCGCCTATCTACTTTTACCTCATTGCCCTTATTCAGCCATGGCAACTTGAACGACTTGGGATAACGATTTGTCTTCAATTGCAATTTTTGGATAGTCTCTTCAAACACCACGTTCTCACAATTGTCATTGTCAATGATCATCGTACAGACTTTATTTGCAACTGTGTAGGTTGTGTGAAAAGATATTAGTTCTCAACCAATCATCCCCTGAGTCATCCGTGAGAGTCAATAGACTCTTGCGAACGACCAGAGTCTCCTGTCCATCTCCATACAACACGTCACCCTCATCATCATCGAAAATAGGCTCTCCAATCTCCTCAGGGTTGGATTCTCCTGCATCAGGAGGGGATTAGAAAGATCCGCTGGTTGCATATGCACCTCCTCCTCACCTTCTTGTTATTCTCAGTCTAATTTCGAGGAACATAATGAGCAAGATGAGAGAGAGCGTCGTTTAGTTGAATCCCAATAGAAAGCTTTGTGAAACTACTAGAGAATTTTCAGTTTGGGTTATTTTTGCTCTAATTTATTTATTTATTGAGAAGAAGGATATTTTCGATTTTATTAAAAAATTTCTCTTATGATGTAGGAATACTGTGGTTACATAAAAAATTAGCCAGACTCAAAAATAAAATAAACACTCACGAAAACAAAAACTAATCCGCAACCAACATACCTAAAAGCTAATATTAACAAAGCTCAATTTATCAAGACTCATAATACCTCTCATATCATAAGACAAAGTATCTAAATTCATACATGGAATGGTTATTTTTGATCTTACTTGGCTATTGTTCTGACTTCAATATGGAACCTCCTAGCCATGCTGAAAAGTCAAGTCCTTGTCAAACCAATTCGACACTGTAGGGTTCCTCGATCTAGAGTTAATTGCTTTCATTCAGGATTTTCCTGCGTGCCTGCCCTAGCTCCAGCAATCGATCCTCATAACCCATCCTTGATCTCTTTCTTCTAAACTAGAGCTTCTACTTAGAGTTTGAAGGGGGAAGATGTTAGTCATGTATAATAAACATTAGCCTTATATATATATATATATATATATATATATATATATATATATATATTAGTCTTGTTGTATTCAGGCTTAATCATATTTTCTTCTAATTAAGATTTAACCTTCACGACTTTATGGTATGGAGACAGCCTTCCAAAAGGCTAAACCATCTTATAGTTCTTCGTTGCTCTTTTCCACTTTTCTCTCCATATATATTTCTTTATCTTTTATATCTTACTTTATATTTTAATAAGCCGGGTACTATCAATATTACATGCAGTGACGGAGCTAGGCCCTAGCTAGTCCCCCAAAAATCATTAAGAATTTTGTTTCTCCTAAGCAAAAAAATATATTTTTAATATTTTTCTGGTTTTTTTAATATTTTATTAGTCTCTTGAAATTTATTTTTGCCTAAGCAGGGATTGGCTTATTTTTTAATAATAAGCCGATTGTAGGGTACGTTTTGGTCGATTGGGTTTAGAATTTGTTGATGTTAAGTAGGGATTGGCTATTATGTAGCTGTTTCCTTTGTCTCTAAATTAAGTGCTCAATTTCATTTAGTAATTGACTATTATTTTCTTTAAAAAAATTTCAACTGATTATTTTTCTAGTCTCACTGAATATTCCCCATCTGTAATAT
The DNA here is from genome assembly GCA_963930655.1 of Myrica gale. NCBI lineage: Eukaryota > Viridiplantae > Streptophyta > Magnoliopsida > Fagales > Myricaceae > Myrica > Myrica gale. The sequence continues at coordinate 10,034,030 of OZ005616.1, forward strand.
AATGTTATCTCAAATCAGCTTGCCTAATCCAGAGCTACTGTGGATGCTTCTATGAGATCTATTCGGCCTATTCTCGAACTACATATATAGCATAATGTTAAAGATTTTATAAAAGAGGATTTGCTTTACTAAAAACAACAAGAGGGGGGGGGGGGGTTCTATATCGATCTTTATTTCTTTTAAAGGTAATGAGAAGAAAAATTATGCGGTAGGCCCACTAACGTGGTACCCATGCACCCAGTGGCGGAGCCAGAAACCCAATTAATGGGGGGCAAACTTTTTAAGGAAAAATGACAAATTTTTTTTTTACTACTTAATGCAAAAAAAGTCTTAAGAGTATAAATAAAAAAAATTAAGGACTAAGAACACTAAAAATATTGAAATACACGTACCGTACTATTTGCTGATACTGAGAGGTGACATTAAAAATTAAATTCTTGTTGTTCAAGACACCAATAGAGCACCAACTAATCACACAACACAAAAGTATTTATATATATATTCTTTGTAAAACAAAACACATAAATGAAATAAAATATTTTCAGCAATATAATTTTTTACTTCCATAAATGAAGTACTTATTTTTGTTGCTAGAAAGGATGTGTCCTATGCTCAATAAGTCCTCCTGAATTTGTTGGGATATGTAAAAAGAAAACATAACACATAAATGAGAAAAATAAACAATTATTGTATTTCTATTATTCTTGAAAGAAACAATAGCAAAACGAAGCATATTGGAAAAAGTAGCCAAATTATCCAAAGTTCAAAAAGAATCCAGGTTCCAATGGTATAAAAATACTTCTCACCCTTGCTATAGTTTTTTTTAGTGTGACAGTACTATTGAACACGGGCTTCTCAAGAGTGGAATCTCTATCAACAATAAAATAACCCGAAATTGCAAGGAGGAAATACATACTTGGTAAATGATAATAGAAAAAAAAATTTGGACAAAAAGTTCAATTTTAACATCCAAATAACTATTCTACTCCCCTTACAAAATGAGAAAACAGAAAAATCGTAGTTCAAAGTGCCCATTAAATGGCTAAAATTTTGAAGAAATATATTTATAACTTGATCCAAACGTCACAAATTACAATGGAAAAGAAGTTCCACCTTTAGAGAAAGACAATTAAAAACAAGTTAATCTCATGGGCTATGAAAAATCAGACCTAAACAAACAAAAGATAGATGAAAATGAGTCTTACTTCAACTTTGAATTTTCATAAATTGTGGAGAAGTCAGACATGTAAAATTAGATGATGATAGTGACAATAAAATGATATAACTAATGATTCTCTAGTAGTAAAGATGGACACGCAGCACACTTGAATAATTGAATTATCATTTATCCAACAAGAGCACACCACCCCCTTTCTCAGTATTTGCGATATCCAAATTCTCAACCAAGTCCAACATAAAAGGAAAAAGAACAAAAAAAAAGCAGTACTAGAATAGTGAAAACATCTATTTCAATTATTACAATACACAACGATTATCAGGACTCAGGAGAAGTATATGAAATATTCGTCGCAAAATTCACGACAACGTCGACAAGTTAATGTAGGATTTCAAGTTTTGACATAAATAAATATCTCTCTGCTTATTTTTTTAATTTGATTTTGAGGTATTGGGCTGCTTGAGTTTTAAGGGGGGCGGGCTGATTAATCTAGGCAGACAAGGGGGGCAAGCATAATTTTTATTTGGCCAAGGGGGGCAAACCTAATAAAAATAAATAAATAATAAAAAAAATGCATGTAAAAATAAAAATTTGGGGGGAGCCAACCGGGGCAATGGCCCCGGTTCGCCCCCCCCTCCCTCCGCCTATGCATGCACCTAACGCACGCAAAATATCTCAACACATGCATGAGTCTCTCACTCCCTACGTGAAGTAAGCTGTAAATTTTTGTTGCTGTGGAGAGTCAAACTAGGATTTGTCAATCGATAGAGGTTGTCCTTGACCAACTTTTCCACCCGATGGGGCGAGGGACAATTCCTTTATCTCCCAAAGAAGGATTTTTTCGTGTCTTACAAATTACAATATATAATGGAAGTGCGTGCAACGTCCGATTGAGCTAGTGTATACAGTAATTAATAACGTGACACGTATAATTTCATTCTTCAAAAAGTAGTAGATAAATATAATAATTGAACCGTACTCATCTCTTCGATCTTGTGTCCTCTTTTATAGGTTACTACCCTCAATTTGTTCCCCGACCTTAAGACAATTTCTGTTGTAAGTTTTCAACCGTAACATTTCTTATTGATTAAAAAAAAAACAAATAACGGAGAAATAATTTAGAATCAGGCATAAATGTTCCTTCCAAAGGATGCCCCATAAATTAATCAAGCAACATTGGATATGACGTGCAAGGTTTTAGTACTGCAAGTGAGGGAGGTTAGGACAAGACATCAGTATGTTGTCCACTCAAATCTTGTCGGAAAAGAAATCACAAAAAAGGAAAAAAAAAAAGTCAGTTACGAACGTGGTGGAGTGCCGGTTTGCAATGAGTTATGCCATGAGACGTTCCATGCTAGTGGGTGCAGTACTTGTCCTTCGGTACCAAGAAAAATTAAAAATCAAACTCCTGGATGATGGTGTTGAATACCGACTAGTCAGAGGCGCGGGGGCCCCAATTTTTTTAAAAAGCCCCTATATTTCCCCCACCTGCTTATTCTGCCCATTTTTTTTAGAAAATTGTTCGAATCTACACTAATTTTAAGGAATTTTGAAAAATTCTCTCAAAAAATTTGAAATTTCATTCTATGCAAATATATTGCCTTGGAGTTTTGGAAATACAAAAGCTCATCTTTATTTGAAAGACGGTTTTTGAAATTGAAATTTTCTTTTTGAAGCAAATATTGCCTCTTAAGGTTTTTGAAGTTGAAAATTTATTTTTAAAGCAAATATTGCCTCTAAGGTTTTTGAGGTTGATTTTTTTTTTCAAAGCAAATATTGTCACATTTTCTTAGATTACGTCATCTCTCATCAAAATCAAAACTTTTGAACTTTTGAATGATTTCGTTTCTTCTAACGGCAAACTACTTTTCTTCTACTCTCCTACTCTTAATCTTTTATCTCTTTTAAGGCACATCGCTGTTGATAGATGAATTTTATTCTTTAAAACATAATCTAGCTCAATTATACTAGGAGATTTATAGAATCATATATAACATTATATATTTTTTATTTTATTTTAAATAACAATAATAAATTAATTCGCCCCCTTAAAAAAATATCCTGGCTTCGCCACTGACTAGAGTCTTTAAATGCCTCGTGCATTTCATTTTAATGGTCGAGGGTGCAATATTGCTATCAAGACCTAACGTATTCTCTTGAAAAGGGTAAAATACATGACTTTTCGCCTAGCAATTATTAGGGGCATGATACTTTGTACTCCGAACAATCGATTTAGTTAAATTTTGCTCTTAATTAATTTTGTATACTTTATATCCTTCGCTTTTAATTTAGACGAAATTTAATATTAATTTTGATAAGTAAAATGTTGATTTTATCCTTACATTTTTAGATAATGAAATTTTTGTAGGGGTAAATTTGGTATTCAACTGATTAAAAATATTAATTTTTGTTCAAATTAAGGGCAAAAATGTGCCTAAAGTATTATATTAGTAATTGAAGATAAACTTTAACAAAATAGATACTTCGAAATGCAAATTATCATAACCCAAAAGTTAATGGGCGAAAAAGTCAAGTATTTTACCTTCTTTTTTTTTTGCAATTTTTATGCTTTATGTATTTTGGCATCCCAACAGTAAGTTTATAATATAACTTCGTCCTTCTCGTCCAGTACATTTTATGCGGAGGATAGCAACTATTCAGCCATATTGATTATGAAGTATTACTACTTCTCCTACTCATTAAGTATTGAATTGATAGAGTCAAGGTCGACTCTCGCTTGTCCCTAGCTAACCTATCTTTAGGAGGACGTTGGCCTCACAATTATTAAGGCCCTAAACCCCACAGGCATCCTTTCGAGCTTTTATGAGCTTGGGCTATTCCTAATCAGCTGGGTTGCCCTTTTCATTGGCATGCATGCTTGCTTTATTATCATCTATATATCGTCTTGTGAACTGGTAGGTGTGCAGGCACATTTCTTTGTGGTCACGCGTTTTTGTGCTCTCGTGTTTACTGTTTGAGAGCAATTTCAAACTTCCCTCCACCCAGAACAAGAAAAAGGGAGAAAAACCAAGACAAAGAATATCTCTCAGTACTTCAAACTTTTTCGGCTTGCAATTAATTAGCATGAAAATTAATTTCATTTGCATGTTTTGACACGCAAATTAAGTACAAATTAGTCCCCAGGAAATTCTAATAGCCATCCATGGAACTGTAAACTAATGCCTTCTAATTTTATCGTTTCATCCTTAATTAAATAAATGCAGTCTAAAACGTCATGAATCACTTTGATACCAACTGATTGGAAATAACAACTGTATTCTAATTAAGGAAGCACGTTGGCCTGGCCCTTATATTAATTAAGGTTCGTCTTGTACTCTGACATCTAGATTCAATGGCACTCAGCCAATTGCAAATGAAGAGGATCACACACACTCTACAATTAATCAGTAGTAGTACTCCAGCAATTATTAGATGAATTACAAGTTATTAATATAAATATATATAAGGGCTCGAAAAATATGAGTCTTTGACAACTGATTTAGCTTGAGTCTCTTCTTTCTCATGACTGCAACATTCAACCTAACATTAGCTACTAATGAAATTTAAGGCCATTACTTTATTCAGCTTTAAAAGGTCGATCATGACATTTATTGTGGAGATTAAATAATCAACCAGCTTTAGAGGCTTTCCTACCATTTCCAGTCTTATCTGTCTCACCTGTCTCCCCAGCTTCTGCTGCAGATGGCTGCTTGCCGGGCCTAAGCATAAGATAACAGCTCAGGGCACATGGTTAAGGATACGAGGGGTCAACTGAGCTGATCCTTCCATTAATTAGTGGTTTTAATTCTTTTCTTTTTTGTCTATTGTTTTTGGAAGAGTACTAAGCTTGCTGCAAAAAATAAGTGAAATAGAGAGTGGAACTTATAATTATGATCTCCTCTTCATGGAAGTACGTGAAATTCGGCCAACCGGGTTACTTTTGAGATCTCTATTTTGTTTCAGCTTGAATTGTCTATTTGGAAAAGTTCTCTCCTACATCGTGCACTTCCTTGGGCTTTTTCACATTTTGATAACGAAAGACTAATGCTTCAAGACCTTAGCTTTTCTCTGAACCACGTCCAAATCCATACAGCTGTGCGCGCCGTTGACTGATTACTTCGCTTTTTTATTCACAGAAAATGAAACTATTATTGGTTGTACTGTATGCCGCCTATAATTAAAAGCAAGTACTAGAGTGGACAGGCCGTAGGTAGAGGATTGTACTTTCAGAGTTAGTGGTAATATTCTGACGTAAAAGTTATAATCACATGTACTTTCGATTTCAGGAATAAATGAAAAATAGACGCTGTTTTGTAAAAATCGATTTAGTTTTTATAATATGAAAAATATCGATTTAGTCCTTTCGATTCTATTTTCGTTTGTTATTGGACTTCCATTAGGGACTGATTTTATCACTTTCTGAAATCACAGGGACTAAATCGATGTTTTTCCTATCACAGGAACTAAATCGATTTTTGCGTATAACACATGGACCAATTATACATTTATCCCTTCATATTACCCCAAGTAGACAGTCAAAAAGTTTTTATTGATCTGAACAGTACTTTATCTCGCAGGTCAAAAAGTTTTTGTTGATCTGAACAGTACTTTATCTGCAGAGTCAGTCGCAGACCAAGGAAAAACCTGATTAGGTGATCTTTTAAGTGGATATTTTAGAAGTTGAATGCAACTTTCATATCGGATAACTGCCATTATAGGCCGGTATAGGACACAATAAGTATTAAATATAGGCTGGCCGGCGTCGTCAGCTTTCAAGAACATCTGTGACGGTGACTTTTGGAAGCCCATTTTATCACCGTGAGCTTCCTTACTGGACTTGCGTGGTTCAGTGAAACAAGATCACATTTCAAGAACCCATTAGCTAGTATATCTATGTTTGAAATTATTTAGTCAATGGGGCAAAAGAAAATTACACTGGTTTCGGATAATCCTCAAAAAATATAACACCAGTGGTTGCAGCCAATGCCTTATATATAAAGCTGATGTAACTACTTCGAAAGCCTTATCTGATCTATCACTTTAAAGGAGAACAAGCAGAAAGATCAAAGAAAGAAGGAAAAAGAACCAGCGGAAAGAAAGAAAGACGTTGAAAGGTCGCGAAACAATAGAAAGACGATCACTATATGAAGATGATCACCACCCGGCGCTCGGAGTGGCATCTTCTTTTCATGGCCCCCATTATTCCATCACCATATTGTTGAAACGTCCCACCCTCGAAATAGATAGGAAGTCGAGAGCCAAAAAGGTCAATAACAACAAGTTGAAGAATCGTATAAGGTCATGGAACTGCGTGTGGACTCTTTCATGAATCGCCCCCACAGTAGACCCCATTTAGATGTTTTCCAATTATGTATACTCCAGGTGAAATTTCGGTTAATTATAGCTTTTCTAATCAACTTTTAACGCAAGAGCAAGATTGTTCATCAAGTATAGAGAATTATCCGTATAGCTTGTCAAGAACTTGAAGATCGCGAGGTGTACTATCGATGGGAAGAGAGCTTATTACTTTCTTCATCATTTTCCTTCTATTTACCAGAGAGAATTAATTAATACAATACATATATACAAGGTTTTGTTTATTTTTCTTACCTGCCGTTTTGACACTAAGCCGCGGCCACCTAGCTAAGCTCTGGCTCTTGCGCTATATGCATATATATATTGCATGCAACAGATATACTCCTAATTCAGTCTATTCTTGTAGCCATCCAAAACCACTGGTTAACCATGTATTTATGCTGCCTAAAGCCACTATTAATCTTATAGAAAGAACCTTGGGAGCTTTCTTGTGGAAGGTAGTGATCTAAAAATGGGAGGGGCAAAAGTAGCTTAGATTGATATTTGTCTCCCAAAGCTGCATGGAGGCTTAGGTATTCCGAATTTGATATTGTTGAACCAAGCTTGCAATTTGAAGCATTTGTGGCACCTCCTTACTGATTCAATATTAGAGTCAATTTGATCGGATTGGGTTCGAAAAAATTTGGTGAGAGGTAGGCAACATGGAGCATTAAAATTGCAGCTGATGCTTCTTGCTTCTCTCTACAATGAGATACCCAAAGTTCCTTGGTTTCATATATTGCGGGGTGCAAGCTATGTTCCTAGATATTCATTTATTGCTTGATTGTTATTAAAAAGAGGTTATCTACTAAATTAAGACTGAGAGCACGAGGGTTGGGAAGAGAAGCATCTTGTGTTTTGTGTGGTGGGGGCCCTGAGGCTGAGGAAGACTTATTTTTTAGGTACTCATTTTCTCAGTGAATCTGGCTTATATATGTTGTTGGATAAGAGTGATCTGGATAGAAAGGTTGTATTGCTGGAAGGAGGTGGTTAGATGGTTGTCCATGATGAGGAAGGGTAGGACCCTCTTGGCTAGAATTACCCGAACTATGTTTATTAATGTTGCAATCTATTAGTTATGGAGGGAACAAAACAACAGAACATTCAAGGGCAAGGCAAGAAGAGTTATTCAAGTTCTCAAAGACATAAGTAATGGAGTGGTGGCTAGGATGAGCAGTCTCCAACAGGTTCAAAGGACTCAAAAGAACTTAGAGTGGTGAGGGTATGGGTTTCTTTTGGTTGAGCTGTCTACCATTTTGAGAGGTCCTTGTTCTAGTTTTTGTTGAGGTCCTCCTTGTGAGGCATTAGGTTTCTTTTTCTACATGGGCTAGGCCCATCTTGCATAGCTACTTGGGAATCAATACACTAATTACCAGTTACCAAAAAATCAGATATATATACTCCTATTATAACTAGTTGCGTATGGGCCCATGCATGAGTGAGTAATTCTCTAGGAAACGAAAGAAAGGAAGAGGACAGCATGGAATAGAGAGACAAAAATGGTGTGGTCACAAGAGAGAATGTGGGAGGAGAATAACACGGAGAAATGGATGTGGATCATAATAAGAATTGGCCATGGATAGAGACACGTACTTAAAGATCGTTCGGTCCTTCACATATAAATATATACTAACTTAAATATGATATATAAAAGGTGTTTCCAAAACTTTTGAGGTGGTAATTGAACAAAAAAACTCTTTTAATTTCAGTAATCATAGTGATAAAATACAATTAAGCTTGGCAATAATTAATTAATTGTCATGTCAATATATATCCCACCATATGCACCTACATACAAAGGGCGATTGGCTCCAAATTAAGGAGGCCGGACCTACAAATTAGTAAGGTTGTTTTCATGCAACAATAAGTGATAATCATCACAGGCTGCACGGTCCAGGCTTTAGCTTTGTTATACATTCAAGAAAAAAACTCACACAAATAGGAAAAGCAGAAAAAAAAGTATTGCTTTATTCGCCTCGTTGCATGAAAAGTTGAGCATGTCGTGAAGCATTTCTATATATAGGAATAAGCTTACATTGCATACTTACCCTCCCTCCCTCTCTCAATTCTCACAAGCACACGAAGGCCAGCACGCACGCTCACCATCATTATCTTGTGACAATGCCAATCTCCTCTCTTGCAGAACCAAGAAAAAAACTATGCACGATTATACTATCTCTAGTCTTAACCATTGAAATCTTTCCGTATATGGGTTTGGCAGAATCTCTGCCAACGCCTTTACCATCCCGTTTCTCCAAATTCACCAGAGCATCATCTAGGACAGACATTTTTTCAGTTTGCAAGCGCATCCCCTACGAAGCAGCTTGTGAGTCCATGCTGTCAACAGCACTTAGTGCTCCCCCACAAACGCCAGGAGAGCTTTTTGACCGATCAGTCATGTTCAGCATGGGCCAAGCTCACTGGGCTCGAGCTCTTGCTTACAACCTTAGCCTTACTCATGCAAAGGCCCATAAGCACTTAGATGGTGGCGTGAATGACTGCCTGGAGTTGCTCGATGACAGTCTAGACCAACTTGCCAATATTGTCAACCGCAAGAAAGCTCCTAGCCCTGTATCTGATGACGTCCAAACATGGCTTAGCGCCGCTCTTACTAATCAAGCAACTTGTCTCGAAAGCCTTGAAAATCAGAAGTTTAATGTACAGAAAGGTGTGATGGACGATACGGCCCAGAATTTGAGCCACTTCATTAGGAACTCCCTCTCCCTTTATATGTCTACTAAGCCAAAGGACGCTGAAAAGTCGAGCACAAGTGATGGCCATCGAAGATTGCTGTCAGATGGTTTTCCAAAGTGGGTGTCGGCGCCGGAGAGGAAAATCTTACTAGCTTCTATAGGAGAGATAGAAGCAAGTGCTGTGGTGGCTAAGGATGGAAGTGGCACGCACACGACCATAGGTGAGGCACTGTTGCTGGTGGCGTCTTTAGCGGGTGGGGGTAGGGCTGTAATTCATGTCGCAGCTGGGACTTATCATGAAAACATCAAGATTCCCACAAAGCAAAAAAACGTCATGTTAGTCGGCGATGGAAAGGGCAAAACCGTTATTGTCGGTGGTAGGAGCTTTGAAGATGGCTGGACAACTTTCCAGTCTGCCACTGTTGGTAGGAACTTACTAGCTGTCTCTGTCTCTCTCTCTCTCTCCTCGTCCTCAAAATTTTATGTCTTCCGAAATAGTCTTTATCCTCAGAACACAGCACTAAAATTCGCACCCTAGGTTGAAACTTGAAGCAGTGATAAAAAATAGGCTGCTGAACGGGTCTTGTTGTTAAACGTTTGAGTAAGGTACTTACTTTTCTGGATGTGTCACTGAATCTCTGCCAAATATTACTGAGGAACTGAATTGCTTATATGTTCAAATTAATTATACCAATTAGTAATTAGGGAGACTGGCCTGGAAGCTCTTGTTCGGACCCATAGGTCGGCTATGTAAAACCAATACCAGCTAATAATGCCGGCTACTTCATTTAAATGATGAAAGCACCGGCAGAAGAAGACAGAAGGGCCATCTTCCTAAGAAAATATATAAAACTCTGGATGACATGTAGGGGGATAATTCTACTTGTTTTGATGAGTATGGCTCGCTCAAATTGGAAATACTTGATATAAATATACATGTCTCTTTCAGCGGCCATGGGTGATGGATTTATTGCTCGAGACATCACATTTGTCAACAGTGCAGGCCCTGCCAAACACCAAGCTGTTGCCCTTCGTGTTGGATCCGATAAGTCAGTAATCTTCCGATGTTCCATCCTCGGTTACCAAGACACACTCTACACTCACTCCAAACGCCAATTCTATCGAGAAACCGATATTTATGGAACAGTCGATTTCATATTCGGGAATTCTGCAGTAGTTTTCCAAAGCTGTAACATATATGTGAGGAAACCTTTGTCTGGGCAGGATAATTTCATTACAGCGCAAGGTCGGAACAGTCCAGATGAAAACACAGGCATTTCTATCCACAATTGTAAGATAGCAGCCGCATCCGACCTCGCTCCAGTAAAATCTAACTTTGCTACATATCTTGGAAGACCATGGAAGCAATACTCTAGGACAGTGATCCTGCAGTCCTTCATGGATGACTTGATACACCCATCAGGATGGTCACCTTGGTCTGGAAATTTTGCCCTCAAGACACTCTATTATGGGGAATATATGAACTCAGGACCTGGAGCCTCCACCTCAGGAAGGGTAAAGTGGCCTGGTTCTCATTCTTCACTCACGTCCACTGAAGCTCAAGGTTTCACCGTTGCTGGGTTTATTGCAGGAAACCTTTGGTTACCCTCCACTGGAGTATCCTTTGATTCAGGACTTCTTCATTAATTGAATTCCTGACAGGCCTAGACGCCATATAAAAATCTGAATATGTATTGAAGCCGAAACCACATCGTTCCTATAAATGTCTAGTATGTTGGTTCGAATATTCTTTTCTGTAAGTAACTTTAATTAGCTTTCAAAATAAGGCATACTTGCCCATGAAAGACGTTCGTGTATATATATATATATATGTACTCCATGTTCTGTCTTGATTTCAGAATTAAACTAAGTTACGAAGTTGTGTAACTAGTAGCATTTCCTTTTCCGGTCTTTTCCTTTCCTTAAGACAATAGCATTGAGTAAATCTAAATGATTCAATCATCCTATTGGGCCCCAATAAACTTTTGGATAAAGTATCATTCAGGACATCTTCAACATTTCATATTGTCTTGTTGGAGTAGTTAATGACTTGTCGTATGATAACATGGACTGCTCTAGAGAGATGTTCCAATGCCTGCAGTAGATTCTCAGAGAGAGTTAATGGAAGACACGGAGTCTTCCTAGCTATAGTCGTGCTCTCCTTAAATCTTCTAAACCAAAGGGAATAGGCAAGTGCTTTCTGATCTGCCAGCGTTCGGCCTTTTTCTTTAATGCAACGAATTTACGAGACGAGGCATGCATCACCCCGGTGAACAGAGACGTAAATTTACTTTGTTTCTTATTTTAACAAATCATGATATTCTTTGCTCTTTCTTTCTGGATTCAAGGGAATCGTTGCTTTTTTTTTCTTTTTCTTTTTTTGCGACAGTCATAAGTGGAGTTTATATCTTCTTTTTCTTTTTGTTGCTGGGACTCATGAATGAGTGGAATAAACGCCTAAAGCTCGAACACAGGACTTCGTGCTACTGTAGCTGTGTGAGGCTCTGGGTTTCTTAACAATCTGGTCATGGATCGAACCCCTTCCGATTTTAGATCATTCAATTGATAAATTACAATATATTACTCTCGAACTATGAACTGTTGGGAGAGGGAATTCACAGAGGGCTAGTAAGGCTTTAAAGTATAGCAAACTTTTAGAAAAGGCAGCGAGGAAAGATGTGCAACAACTCGGCTTGACTTTTAGAACATTTTTTACTTGTACACTTGTAACTTCTGAAACAAAAAAGCAATTCTGTTTCTATCAAATGCAAAAAGGCGAGAGGGTTCCCAATCTGCATCAGTCCCCACATCATGATCTCTGCATGCATCAGCCTCCACTACATATAGGGTGGCAATGGTTGGCCATGGGTAAATTAAGGCTCGGTTAATTTGTTTTATAAAATTTTAACATAATAAAATATTACAATATAATCTCCCCCATCAAATCATTACTTCTCACTATAAAAATATAAAAAATTATCTCTCTTCACTTTTTTACTAAATCCAATACCTAAAATTTTAACTACACTAAAATTTTACTTCTCAAATACAACCTAAGATCATTACTTTTCCTCTCCCCCTTCCCGCGGAGTCGCTCGTGTACGGAGGGGATCCCTCATGCCCAACCCTACAACCACCGTGATGCACAAGATCACGAGTAGAGAGGGACAAGTAGTACTGAATAATTAATGGTCTGAATTTTTTCTACCTTCTTGCGTCACAGAAAGTATCATTTCGTGGCTCTATATCGATCACGCAACATTGCATTAATGTACCTTGAATTGCATTAATGTACCTTGAATGGATAGTTTGCCTTTGATTGAGATCCGTACAACAAAGGGGAGGACAATGCGGACCATGTTTCGTTATATATGTACGTTCTGATTTTCAAGAACTTCCGTTATTTTCATGTCCCGGAATATTTTATGACGTGACCAAATATCGACCCAAGGCCGCTTAGCTAGTTTACGGGCATGCACGTATGTACGATGGTTATATATATATATATGTTCTAAAGAGTGTCAATATTGTACATAGAGGCGGAATCACGTTGTGACGATGGGGTCGGCCGACCCCATCGCCCAGAAAAAAACATCATTTTTTTTGTGTGGGGTGAAATATCACACAAGGACATAGAAAAATTATGTTTTCAGGAGTATGTGATGTAAATTATAGCTGTCTCGATGCAAGAGTGTGAAAGTTATGCCATATTGTGATGGAGATATAAGTTTAGGTTAGGTTCCTAGTCAAAGGGCGAGATGGATAGGGAGAGACAAACTTTAGTGGGAGATCATGTGTCCTATTCCTAGGTCATTGGGTGTGATCTAGATTGTGAGCTAAGTTGGTGAAGTGCATTTATATTCAATAATATTTTACATGTTGCAATAGTTAATATGGTTTTGTAATTAATTGTTGGCATTTATATTCATTGCTTTGACATGTATGTTTGGTTAATTATTGATGGATATCTCATTTAATATGGTTTTCCAATTGCCACCTCTCAATATCAGCAAATAGTACGATACATGTTTTTTAATAATTTTAGTTTTTTTTAATTCTTAATTTTTGATATTTTAACTCTTAAGATATTTTTTTGCATTACGTATTAATTTTTTTATGTCATTTTTCCTTAGGAGTTTGACCCCCTTCGAAATGGATTCTTGATTCCGCCACTGATTGTACTTGACTAAAAGCTGCATGCATATACTAGCTACCAACTGCCAATATAATCCGCTCCTAACGAGCTTCTGAGCGCCACGCTCTCTCCTTCCCTTCCTTAACATCTGCCTTTCCGGCCTTCCTCATTTTGGTTCTTTTTTAATGTTATTGGATTTCTTCATCTACTCGAGGGTAAGTGAAAACTTGAATGTGGTACTTTTTCTGGCTCTTCTAAATAGCTCTCCGTACAACCGACTTTGTGCTTTGGAGTTGTGAAGACAACTTTGGTCTTCCCTATGTACTAGCTTGCGACTTCTTTACGATGGTCGTCTCTTTCCGTGGCAAGGCCTTCAGGCTGGCCGGCGTAGCCTGACAGCAACCCTTGCCGGTTCCCCTGTTCTTTTTCCTGTGCGAACCTTTATATACCAATGTTGTCGGATGTCTTCATCACGTTCTCATGCTTGAATTTCTTCCTCTCATATCTAGCCTTTTGCTTGGAGCTCATGGATCCTAAAAGTGCTAACAAGGCGTTGGAGCAAATCATTGAGAAGACCAAGGCCTTGAGCTGGGGCATCATACCCCCGGTCTCTTGGCGAGATGTTGTTGGGGCTAAAGAGGAGGCGAGCTTCATTCTGGTGGGACGTATTATTTTGGACCGAGATATTGCCTTGTACGTGGTTCAAGAGGTGCCTTCTCGGGCATGGATCTTTGATCCGAAAGTGGAGATCTCGGAGTTAGCTAAGAATACATTCCTATGTGAATTCAGCTTCCAGGAGGTCCGGGATAGGGTTTCACAATGTTAGCCCTGGTCTGTGAAAGGGTATGTCATGGTGTTGAAGACATGGCCTTTTGGCCACTCATGGCAGGAAATAAACCTAGATCTCTGTCCGGTTTGGGAGCAAAGAGGTCCCCATGGAATGTTCCAATGAGCTCATTGCCAAATTTGTAGGCGTAGCTTTCACGATCATTAGGTGAAGACTCCTGCTATATGTTGTTATTATTTTGTGTTTCTTTTATTTGTTGTGGCATGTTTGTAAATAATCTAAACAATGAGGTTAGATTTATATCTATTTGTAGGCTTACTCTGTTGGCTTTTGTGCACAATCAAGATTTTGATGATTTCAATAAATGAATGAGCTTACAAAATGAACATCTTCAAAGGCAGACAACTGGACGAAAAGAGCCAAACCTTGAAGAAAAAAGAACAAGAAGATGCAAGGAGCTTAAAGTGAAGATTCAAGACCTTAGGGTATAATCATTGTAACTCTTTATTTCAAATTTGACAAGGATTTGAATCACGCACTTGCATATCTTTCAAAACATGCATAAACCGTTTTATGTTTTGTTTGAAAGATTAAAATGTTTTTATAGGTTTCAAAAACACCCCTATCAAACCTCCAAACCTTCATATACTTATGAGAAATATGTCTTCCAAATTAAGTGTTTAAAAGTGGTCAAAAACCTTGTTTTTAAAAGAACCGGATCATGCCTAAGTTGAGGAGGTCGACCGGCTGTTCAAGCGGTCGACCGGTACTTCGACCGCCTCATGTAGCGGTCGACCGATTGCTTTTACAAAAGAGCCGTTAAGCTTCTGACAATATGACCGTTGGGGTAACGGTAACTTGAAGCGGTCGACCATCTTGTTTTACCAAAAACTCCCATCGGCTATAAACGGCTAATTTTCATATGTGACTTATAAATACACCTTCATTTCGTCTAAAATGAATAACCAACGACCACATATCATTTCTACTACTTGAGAAATATTCTAAACCTTCCAATTCTTTATTTCTCATAGCATTCACACAAAACACATTTTCATATCCTTGTCTTTGTGTGAATAAAGAGATAGAACTTTCCATTTTTATATATACTCTTTGAGAGAGTCTTGTTCCTTAATCTACCTACCAAAAGAGGTGTTTCCTTTAGTGAGGTTGTTCACTAAAGAAGAAGTTTTGAGAGTGAATATCTTAAGCTTGGTGAGGTTGTGAGTGGTGAGCCAGAAAAACCACTTGGGTGGGTTTGAGTGTTGATCCAGGGAAAACACTTGTACGGTTCACTAGCACCCGGAAGCTAGTGTGTAAGCTATTGGTTGAAGATAGTGGAAAACCTCAAGGCTCGGTGAAGGAGCTTGAGGGGTGGATGTAGGCGGGTTTGCCGAACCACCTAAAAATACCGTATTTGTTTCTCTTACCCTTCTCCTTATTTTAGCACTTATTTACAGTTCTGCATATTATATACTTGTGCTAAAGTAGTATTTACTTGCAAACACAACTTTGGAGGTTTTAACCGAAAAGTTTTAGAAAATCAATTCACCCCCCTCTTGAGTTGCCTTAATCTTGTAAACTAGGACTCACATACTCATGTTAGCCTAATGAGTTGTAATCCCTAATTCGTAAGCTTGGCTTGTTATTTCATTTGTTTGTTTATTTTCTTTCTTTTTTTTCCTAAGTATCAGTTCATTACATATATAGTAATGATTCGTTTATGTGAAACATCTTCTTAATTCTCCTTCTAACTTGACTTCCATTTTCTCCTGCTTAGCTTATGTATATATATATTTATTAAGTTTTCTGCTCGTTTTCTCTATAGCTTATAGTTGTCTATAAACATCCCAATAACTTTACCTCAATCTTGAAACCCATAGGATAAGTATCGTGCAATAACATCATCATTTATGCACCTCTGTTACTACAAAGAGAGCTTAGAGGTTAATACGCGCACGGGACGTGACAATAATATTTTACGAAACTTTATCCTAATATGAACGGATTATCAAATCATATGAATTAATTGTGTTGAATTAGTTGCGTTGGTTATCTATTTATCTTTGCTGAGTTGTTGTTGATTAATGATTTGGTGTGAATTAATTTTTTTTATCACATTTGCTGAATTGGGTTGTATAATTTAACAAATGGAACAAATTAACTTCGATGATTTGAGTACCCTTACTAGTGGTACTCCTGAAATGGATGGTATTGGTACCCCTAAAACAGGTAGTACCCCTACTTCAAGTGTTGGATCTGTCCCTAATCAGGACACTCCTATGTCTCCCGTTATTGAGATTGATACAGAGGAAGAGGGGCCTTCTGCTACTCAACCAACTCGTGGTGGGTGATCACCATTGCCTAAAAGACAGTCCAATAGATCTAAGGCATGAGATCATTTCACAAGAGAACCGATTGGTGGTGGAAAAATTCCGAAGTGTACATGTAACTATTGTCGAAAGAGTTTTAATTGTCACTCCAAATTACAAGGCAGTTCATCTTTGCTAAATCATCTAGATAGTTTTTCTATGTATCTTTATATCAAGGGAAAGACGGACAAGAGGCAATCTCATATAAGCTTTGAGTCTAAGAATAATGGGGAGAGTAAAGATATTACATTGACAAAGTATAATGAGAAAAAGATTAGGGCAGCCCTTGCTAGAATGATTGTGGTAGATGAATTTTCCTTCTTGATTGTAGAAGGTCTTGGGTTTAAAGAATTTGTGAAGACTCTTGAGCCTAGGTTTCCCATGCCCTCTCGCTATACAATGATGAGGGATGTTACGAAGCTCTTCTTAAGGGAGAAAGACGAGTTGAAGATTATGTTTTTTACTTCAGGACAAAAGGTTTGTTTAACCACTGATACGTGGACTTTGATCCAAAATATCTACTATATGTGTGCTACTGGACATTTCATTGATAGTAGTTGGAAGATGCACAAAAGAATCCTAGCATTTCGTAAGATTCAAGATCACAAATGGGCAACAATTGGGAGGAAATTAGGAGTGTATGTTTAAATGAGAAATCTCCAAATTTCTTACTATCACTATTGTCAATGCCACTGCCATTGATAATGTCATTGATTGGTTGAAGAAAAGAACCTTGACGAGTGATCAAACTATTTGTGCCCATGATTTCATTCAAAAATCATACTCACTTGATGGATTTTCAAAAAGTCTCTTACATTCATACTCACTTGATGACATATTGTGATAGTCATGATGATTTGTTGAGTGCTATGACTTTTAGAATGAAGGTGAAGTATGAAAGATATTGGGGGATGTTGAAAAGATAAATAAGCTCTTATTTGTGGCTGCTATCCTTGATCCACATTACAAGATTGTCACCCTAGAATTTTGGTTCAATAAGGTTATGGTTGATGAGGAAGGAGAAAAATTTGTTGGGATCTTGAAAGTGGATGTTGAACGCTTGTATAGACACTACAATGATGGGTTATCTTCAGTTGGTCGTAGGACGGGTAGTGAATCTAGTGATGACTATGACTATGACTCTCAAAGCAGTGTCAGCACGATGGAGAGTCAAAGGGGGAGTTCGAATCCGTTGTATATCTTGCAAGAATTCTATCAATCTCGGGCATATAGGAATTTGATAGATTGCAAGAGTGAGTTAGAACGTTACTAATTGGAAGATGTGAAGTCCCTAGTTCATTTTTTGATATTTTAACTTGGTGGAAGGTTAATTCCACCAAATTTTCAGTTATTGCTCGAACTGCACTAGATGTGCTAGCTATTCACATCACTACCGTTGCTTCTGAGTCCACATTCAGCACTAGAGAGCTTGTTCTGGATCCCTATCGAACCTCATTGGCTATATTGGGGGCCCTTTATGAGTAGAACGTTGAAAGAGGCCCTTTAGCTAGATATCATGCATGGAACAATGATATCTTGGTGGGTTCAAGCAGATTTCTAGCGATATATAGTTAGTGGACTTCAATCATTCATTAATTAATGCGTTCTACTCGCGAGCGATTCCATCATCTAATAGTTCGCTCAGGCGCCGTTTGAAGTGTACTAGCTATAGGGCTTCTTGTAGTAGGTTTCAGGAGATATGATCTGCATGCATTCTTCTGGAGTTTAACTGAAGATTATAAACGTACTGATAAAAAAAATTACTTGGTACTAGTCTCAAATATTCTTTTATGATGATATTTTTCCATCTTCTAAAACAGTTGAGGCTCTCATATGTGCTTAGAATCGGCTAAAGTCAACATCCATTAGCCCTGGTCAACGTGTCTTAGATGCGGTTGAGGACTATGAGAGCTTTAGATTGGACTCAGGTAATAATGTTCTCTGAAATTCAATATTGCTTTTCTTTTTTATATAGAAATGGAAGCTGATCTTGTGCATATTTTACTGAATGAATTTTGAATGATTTGGATATTAGACATTGTCACATTGGTACCACATGACATCATGTGAGTAATATCTTACTTCTAATATTGCACTTATTTGTTTCTCTTTCTATCTTACATCTAGCCTCTTGGTTCTAACAGTAATTCATTGTCTACAGGATGAAAAATATTATTTTTTTAGTAATTGGAATGACATCTTGCTCACTTGGGCTTTCCATAAATTCGAATGAGGTTGTTTAATATAATTTGTTTCATTTGTTAGTTTGTAGAGACTAGAGAGTGACATTTTTCTTTTTATTTTTTATATTTTGTTATTTGTGTTAATTAGAATTTTAGAAGTGTGGAAGACCTTGTATGTTTTTTTTTGTTCGATTGGCATGTGATCTCTAGTTATATACTTATAGTAGAATGGGGTAATTTAGTTATATACTTATATTCTAATGGGTTTTTTTTGTTTGATTAGATTATATACTTAGATATATAGTTGATATGATGAAATGATTTTAGCAATATGCTAAATATAGTCTATTTTTACAGGCATTGTGTCAAATATTATATACTACTGAATTGTGCAATCTGCCAAATTGCCTATTGTCTATTCTTTGAAGTAGAATTTTCCGGATATGAAATGGGACAAGCTAAATAAGGCTGAACTAATAGCTTAAAAAAAGTTCATAAAACAGCTTAAATTATGCCCAAATCCGGTTTGGCCCAATTCGAATATCTGTAAAAAAAACTCGTTACAGAGCTTAAAACAGGCCCAAATTAGGCTTGGCCCAACTCCGAATCCGATTTGACTGACTGGGTCGGATATTGGTGCATTAAGGATCAGATTCGGATCCAAAATCCGGTATCCAAAAATTTCAGATTCTGATTGGTCCTTTCCAAATCCGAAAATTTCGGCACACAGCCCTACTGGAGCCTGCGAAGAAGAAGGAGCCTCTAGAATGTCTCGGCATTTTCTCTTAATTTGTCAAAAAAAAACCATCGTTAGAACGATAAATAATATCATTGATCAAAAAACTGAAACATTGAACGGACAAGCGTTCGAACGATTTAAAATCATCGAACGGTAACATCGAACAAACGAAAGTTTGAACAATATAATACAAACATTCGAACGACATTAGTTAAATGTAAAGTTTTAGCCAGTCGTTGATTTAGTGTTAATACGGTGCGTTTAAGGAACAAACGTTTGAACTAAACCACCTAACCGTTTGAACACTGTTACATAGAAACGTTCGCCATTTTCAAACTCCCTAAAAAACTAGTTTTCTACATCAAAATAATTCCTAAGCAAACCTTTACTAACTAGAAACATCTATATTCATGAACATGAACTTATTTTTCAATTTTTTTAGCATATTCAAATCAAAATAACTAAATCAAAATCAAAGGATTAAAACTACAAATAAAAAACACTGTTTAATCGGTTAAAATGCAGTAAAATACATACTTGGAGTATGTAGAGGCTAGAAAATAAGAGTTTCATGGAACCAAATGGAAATGCAAGATTGAGAGAGTTTGAGGTATTTAGTGAGTTTGTGAGAATGTGAGGAAATGAAGCTCATGAGGGTGTTATTTTCGAATGGTTGTTTGAACTAGTTCGAACAGATAAAAAAAATCTTCATAAACCGTTCGGTTTGGCCACACGCCAAACGTTTTAGATTTCGGACGTTCATAATTCGTTGGAACACCTGTCGCTATCTGTTTCAACGGGATTAAAAAAAGTAATAAAATTCATGATGACAAAACTTGCATTTAATATGATAGGTGGGAATATGATATCTGTTTCAACGGGATTAAAAAAAGTAAAATAATTCATGATGACAAAACTTGCATTTAATATGATAGGTGGGAATAGCGTTCGAATGTCGATAGGTTTTTCAGGATGCAAAGCCGGACGTCCTAAAAAGATTCTCATCCATTCGAACAGTGGCGTTAAAGAATGAACACAAACAGTTGCGTTTCAAAATTTTATTTTTAGTTCGAACAAGTGGTTTGGTTTCGAACGGGAGTTGAAATGGGCAATTAGAACGTGTCTTAAGATGTTCAAACGGGGTGAACCTTTCGGGACTCGTCTGCATTTTGTCCCGAACGATACATTTTGGTTCGAACGGATACAGATGAGTTTGAACGATGTTTTAGTGACAGATGAAATTGTCCTTAAAACTGTTCTTTTTTGGGACATTTCGTCCCAAATAATCAGCCCCTTTTTTCGTGATAGTACTCTTCTGTCCAAAAAAATCCATCACAAAAAAAAAATTTGGACGGTTTGAATTTCCGTCCAAAAACCTGAACTTGGTCTATTTTTGGGACAAAATTCAAAATCAGTCCCCAAAGAGTACTTTTTGGGACGGATTTTTTGGCGCCCAAAAAATGAAATTTGTTGGGGTAAACTCATAGTTAGCCCCCTATGTTTGGGCAAAAATCATAGTTAGCCCCATATTTTTGAATCCAACAATTTGATACCCATAACTTTCAAAACCTATCAATCTTCGCCCCCCGTCTAAATTAGGCGTTAAATCAGACGGAAAAGCATAAAAAATGACCAAAATGCCCCTCCGAAATAAAATTACTAAAAAAATAAAAAAATTCATTAAAAAATAAAAAATGATATTTTTTCAAAAATTAATATTTTTTAAATAAAACTATATTGAAACTCTATTTCAATAATATATTTATTTCTTAAATTTATATTTTAATTTAATTTTAGCTTTGGAGGGGCATTTCGGTCATTTTGCATGAATTTCCGTCGGACTTAACACCTGATTTAGACGGGGGGCTAAGTTTGATAGGTTGTGAAATTTATGGGTATCAAATTGTTGGATTCAAAAATATGGGGCTAACTATGATTTTTGCCCAAACATAGGGGGCTAATTTTGACTTTACCCCAAATTTGTTTTAGTGAGTGTAGAGAGTATGGCCACATGTCCAGGGAAAGATCACATTATCCTTTTGTTTTTGGATAAGTACTAACCACTTCTTCCTACCATATATGTGATAATAAACACTCGGGTGATCCCTATTAGACCATGCGAGTTAGCTTGGATCGTATGGGCTAAAAACTCATAAGCGCTGAGCAGGAGCAGTACCCCTCCTGCCCCAAGCAAAAAATAATGGAAAAACAACAGAAAGTCACGGGTTTAATTGCTCATTATAAATCATGCTCATCCCTTTTGATTTTTGTTCTATTATAATTTGGCATTAGCTAGTAGGCTCACGTTGATCCATCAAATCAAAACACGGGTCACCGTCGGCTCTAGTCTTGGGTTTATGCTTGAAGCTTTGCAGAGAGAAGAAATAGAAAGAGTGGGACTGTACATATCCACACGCACACAGAAAAATACAGAGAGAGTGGTCCCATAGTGGTTATAACTTATACGTGAACAGATATTGATATGATCAGCTTTATAAAACTGGACCACGCACTTATCTAATTGCTCTTCGTCATTTTTATAAATACTTATTTAAAGTCTAGTTGATAGTCTCCACGTAAATGGCTTTGATTTTCCTTAGGTGAGGTTGCCCGTCTGGTTTGGCTTTCAACTCAAGCAAAGGCTAGAGGAGTCAAGTCAAACGGTTGAACGACAGTATAAAAATCGACGGAGTTTCCCTTGAGATTTGAGGAATGAGGTCTGACCTGAATACCCGTGGAAGCTGACGATCGAAGTATCAGTTTCCTCTCATTTCTCATTGATAGCAATAGAGTACAGTGCCATGCAATTATATAATCACCGTGTAACAGTTTTCCTAGAATCACGGTAACTAATATGACGTCATACATGATAACAGAATTTGTTATGATAGAAGAATCGTTGATGTAGCTGCATAGCACTCGGGCTGTACGTAGGAGGAGACGTCTCACTGTGCTGAGGTGTTGGTTTCGTGACTTGAGTCTGTGTCTTAACAGAAGCACGTCTCTATAGGCAAAAGTTATTGTGCGAGTAAAGATATTGTGTGAGTGTGTGAGTGGACGAGTGAGATTAGAAGTTGAGAAATCTAACGGCTGACAAAATGCCACGTCAATTAATGAATTCGACCCACGAACCCAACCCGCACAATCGACCCGGTTTCATTAATTGACGTGACATTTTGTCAACTGTTAGATTTCTCAATTTCTAATCTCACTCGTCCATTCACACACTCACACAATAGCTTTACTCACACAATAACCGGCCTTCGTCTCTATACCGTTGTATGTATATATATATATATATATAGTTTTTCCAGCTACGTAAAACCTACTCACTTACCTACAAATGAGAGGGGAAAGGGGGTTGTGTTACTTTCAACTTTTGGGGTTTTCTTTTGTTTATTTTGTGTTCTTCCTCCGGAAGAAGAAGGAAGAGCGAAAGAACGTTGTGTTGTTATTATCAACCTTTATCTATGCAGTTTAGTCAATGGGTTGTTGAGTTGACATTTAATTCGGATTACAAACTGGCTATCAGATGAAGGTCATGCAAGTCTTGTTTTAGATGTTTATTTAATATTTTATATTTCATTGCATACTGAGATACTCTTGACTACTGAGATAACCCTCATCTAAGGGAATATGTTTTTTTTCCTCTTTTTAGTCGGACTTGGCCTGTTTTTTGTACCGTTCTTTGGAATCGAGAATCAATACACTTAGCAGTTATTCAAAAAAGTCTTGTTTTAACTAGTAAATACTAATCCTAAAATTATTGGTTGAGACTCGTACAATAACACAATATGACATGCAACCAGCCACGTGCGGAGGCAAGGGTGGGCGAAGAGAGGCCACCGCCCCGGTTAGCTCCCCAAAATTTTTTTTACGCCTAATTAATTTTTTATTTTTTTTACCAGGTCCACCTCCCTTGGCCCACTGAAAACTCAGCCAGCCCCCCTCAAAATGCTTGTGAATTAATGATGAAAATATTTCATCAACCCAAATGCTTGTGCAAATGCTAACATATGTTTCATTTATGTGTTTGTTTGTGAAAATGCTTGTAAAAATAATGAAAATGTTTCATTTATGTATTCTGTTTTATTAAAAATATATATAAATACTAAAAATATATAGAAATTAGTTGGTGTTTCGTTAATGTATTGAATAATAAAAATGTAATCTTTAGTGCTATTATCACTAATTTGTTGATGAATTTTTAGTGTTTATAGTAGGGTACATATATTTTAATATTTTTAATAAACTTTAATTTTTAATATTTTAATTTTAAATTTATACAATCATTTTTTTAAATCATTTTTCCTTAAACATTTAACTCGTTCGATTTCATCTCTGGCTACCCTTGAACCAGCCAACCATAGTTGGCGCTGCATACAAGCAGAAAAACAAGAAAGGAAAGGCAAAAGAATGAATATTATACCGGACAGTTGGCTGAATGTCAGTAAGAAGCAGACAGAGGATCCTAGTGTGAATACCGAAGCATCCGCTCTGGACACTGTTGTTGAAGAAATGTCTAGGACAGAGAATTAATTAGCCGCCATTCTCTACAGATTATAAGAGAAAATAGAGGACGAACACGTCATTTTTAGTCACACCTTTCAGTTTTTCATTGGCCGATCAGTGATGAGGTCACGTATATATTTCGACGACCCTGTACTTTTTTGATTTGACAACTGTTTTCTCCCAAGTTTTCCGGGGAGTCATTTGTTGTGTGCAATATACGTGGAGAATGTTCCTTTGTGGTTTAGAAATAGTAGTTGATCGATCGTTAACAATTAACACTCCCCCGTTAATATTTACTTCAATTTCTACTGATCTGGAAACGAGTTGTTCAACAGCACCCTGCTGTAAACCTAGGGGCTGTTCGGCCTCATGATTTTGTTTGAATTCTCAGATTATAAAATATTCTACAACCAAACATTATTTTTAATACTATATAAAAATAACTACAACACGCATATCAATAAAGTTAACCTCACATAAAAATTCTCAAAACATAAAAAATCTTCAAAATATAACATAACCGAACAACACCCTAAATTTCTACCAATTAATATAGCAGAAGAGAAAACGACTTAATTTGGAGCACTCGTTATTGTTCTGTCATACATTATTATAATAAATCAGGCACACGCTTGTTAGTGTTACGTTTAGTTCTTCATAAAAGTTGGTGACAAAGGAATACAACTCAATGTATGCAAAAAAAAATAATTTAAAGATAAATTGTATAAAGCTATGTAAGTGACCGTTATGATTTAGAAAAATAAATTTAACGTTTTAAAATTGACCACATCATTCAATGAGTTAAGCAATGTTATTTTGACTACTTATCTCATTAAATGTTGTGATCAACTTTAAAACGTTAGATTTTTTTTTAAAATCACAATTTCCACTTTACATGACCACAAATTATTTTTGTACATGACTCATTCTCTATATATGCGTGCATACATGGTTTTCAAGTGGGATAAAGATTTCACCCAAAGATCCTTTTCAACCTTGTAATGTTTTGCATATATATATTGTATATATAAAACCCTAAGAGCTAGAAAAACTACTTATTTTATTCGTTTACCTTATTTGACCTTTTTAGTTCGCTTTAAAATTAACTCACTAGTTGTGATATTTTCTCACACTTATAAATTGACTACCCGACTTTTTGACAATTAATGTAGGATTAACTCGCAACAAGAACTTTGATTAATCCTTTTCAAAGAGACTGTGTATGAATACTTCATAAGATGGGAAAATATTGAAGTACTGTTAAAACAAAGTCAAGTTAAAGAGATGTAAGAGAGAAAGAGGAATATATCTTAACTGGGCATAATCGTCATTGGAACTAAAGGAGGATTAGCGGTTGGGTGGTGATTCTTGTAAACCTAACGAGGCGGAGACAAAGCATAATTTGATAAGGAAGTAATGGAAGATTAGAAAAGAGAAAAAGGTTCGACCAGACAAGTGGGTAACTGAACCATGTGCGACCATGTGGTGGTTGGGCCTTTGTGGGTCCATTAATCCACTTCTCCAACCCTATTACCTTTTTTTTGTTGTTTTTTTAGGCCAACTCTATTACCTTTTATTTTCTATTCCTTGACAACGAAATTTGCAAGAACTTTCGGTCCCTTCATGATCTTCGGGCGACTGTCTTTCACGCCATTCACTCAGGGGCTTCGAATCATAGCACGTCCCACCTCCCCCCCGCGGCTCTTCTGTGGGTTAGCATTCTCCCTATCTTTTTCTCTTTTTTTTTTTTTTATTCTTTCGTTTTCAATATAAACATAAAAGGGCTTACATTCTTTCGCAGATGATCCACAACATAAAGCAATTTGTGGAATGCAGTTTCTGACTTCTCCCACCCCTAGCGTGATTCCCACGCTCTCTACAGACAATGGCACATCTTTCTGATAAAGATAACACGCTTAATTAAATTATAAATAAAGCCATCGTTACAAAGTCTTAAATTCTCTCTGACCGTCCAATCCCAATCCCCCTGCTACCCCCCCCCCCCCCCTCTTCTCCCTCAAATCTTTATTTGCTTTCTCAATACTTGTAGCCAGTTCCTCTCTCTCCCGATCTCTCTCTCTCTGACAATCTCTGTGTCAGAGCCGAGTTTTGCCTTTTGTACTTGCAAGCAAGCGGACCCTCTGTGTCAGAAGGAAATCCCAATTCGCAAATGGTCATCTGTTTCTCTCTCTTTCATCCCAAAAGGTCACTTCTGTCAGCGTGAGTTGTACTACTAGGATCAGGATCCCACCACTATCAAATTTCGTCTCTGTTTTAGCATTAGTATTAGGGATCTTCTTTGCACCCACCATGACCCCAAAGGGTGTAACCCTAAAGTCCAACTCTCGAAAGATGAAATTTGCTCGCAGGTTTATCTGTACCCTCCTGCAAATGAGAAAGCCTAGACCAGTTTACTCTTCCATTGAGGAAGTCCGTGCACGCGGCCAGAGAATAAAGATCGCGGCATATTGGTCCATGGCCCATGCAGTTGGGTCAAGGAGGGCTTGGAGTCGGGCTCTTCTTTTCAAGCTTCGAAACCGAGCAAGGTACCAGACCATCATGAGGAGGAGGTCTCTGGGGTTGAAGACGAAAAGGGTCATTAAGAATGACACTCCAGGAGAACCAAGCCAAACCAAAAAGCTTAGACAGCTTGTGCCAGGAGGAAAAACCATGGATATGTCCAACTTGTTGGAGGAGACAGCTCACTATATAACATGTCTTGCCACCCAGGTTAAGGTCATGCAGACTCTAGCTGATCACTTTTCTAAATAAGCAAGATAAAAAAGTTTTCGACAGATGCGTGATAGGAAGGAAGGGGAAAGAGAAAAGTAGAAAAGGTATACAAGGATATAGGGATATAGGGAGTGGTAAGTATCTAGAGGTTATTTAACTGGTTTGACACGCATATATGTACAACTACACATACATATCTGAAGACAATATTCATAAGTCAGAGACGTGAGAGCTCGTACGAACAATGGTTTTTCTTGATTGTACATATAAGATTGTCCGACTGGTAATTTGGGGATGACTAGAGTTATCTATAAATTACTTATACTTTTCTATCTGTTTGTGTTTATGGGTCTTTATTTGTCTATGTTTGTTTCTGTTGTGATATATATCATCATTGATCTTCAGTTTCTGAGCTAGTTCTTTTTTTTTTTCCTTTGTATTTTTCGGCATGAAGAAAGGATGTTTATGTTCTTACGATGCGTCATACTGTTATAGTAACGATTCAGGTGAAAATATTGGAGTATTTAAAGATATATGTAGCACCTGCACAGACAAGAAGCTGGAACGATCGATCAGAGACGTTCTGTTATTCTCTTCGTAAGGCTGGTGGCATAGGTAGATTGTACAGCCGCTCGGTAGTCCAAGCCACCGGCCGCGTGATAGGGGGAGGGATTGCCTCCAAAGAAGATCCCGTCCAGCCGTCCCTTTGGCTCTTCGGACGGGATCTTCTTTGGAGGCAATCCCGTCCCCGCGTGATAGTGCCTGTTCAAGATGGTGGTTTAACAGTGGAAAATGGATCTATCAAGAGATAACTGTGCTTCTAGTAGAAACTTTCATGTCGAGACAGATGGTTTCCGTCCTTAGGGTTATCATACACGTTATGCTCCCCACAAATTAACTAAATACTTATCTGTTCCATGGCATTAGCAGTAGTCTTTTCAACCTTGTTCCATTTGACGTATGCATCTATAGAGCCCTTTCGGCTATCACATTTTGGCATTTGTTGGAATTTGAAGTTAATTTAACAGCATTCTATCCGGAATGCAGGCCTGCATTTATCCGAAAAATGAGCAACCAGGACGTTGCCGCCGATATGTTAGAATATATACATCATTTTAGTTACCAATTAAATTTTCTTTGAGATGCGCCACTCCTCTTGACAGATTTCATTGTTAGATGGTGTCTATATATGTCTGACCTCTTAGGGACTACCCAAGTGACTCCCATTTCGCCTCTTAACTGTTTCAGAGAAACAAAAACTTCGAACAGGCGAATAGCAGAGACAAGGAAAACTATTCCCTCCATTTGTTATTGTGAGACCGTCACAGGAATATTATTTGCTTCGCACAGGCATAACGATAGCTCGTTGCACATGGTAGGCCCACCACCGTTTCTCTAGTACTGATGAGAGAAACGTCTGATAAACTATCATCCACCACGCATAATTGGATGGACTGAAAATATCTCCTACATTAATTTGAGTTAGAGAAAGAAATAAGTCGTTAACAATTGCTACTGTTTGTTGTAGTTTTTGTTATTAGCTAGTATGCATGTTTTTTTATTTTGTTTTGATTATTAATTATTATTAGTGGTCCTGTTGTTGTACTTGATGTTAAGCACATCTGTCGGCACATAAGCTGGTTTTATCTATTTGAACTGTAACTGCAGAAGCATATATATATTTTGCTGGATTTTATATAGGAAAAAACCCAGTACTCGACCCTAATCCCACCGAAGCCAATGGAAGAGCTGACAAAATTCGTGTATTTTAGTTCCTCGAAAGCAACACGTTCCGTTGTAGTAGTACTATTTAAGATGTTTCACCAATTTGTTGACTTCACCCCTTTTTTTTTTTTTATCATATACCCATGACCTAGCCTTCATCTCATTGGGGTGCGAGGACAGCGGTCAAAACCTAGCTGATCATGAGCGAGCTTTAAACACTTGCACATGGCTTGCCAATTAATTGGATGAAATCAAGCTACGTTTATATGAGACAAAAAGGGGATAAGCTCAAGCTTATTTTCGATCGACCTCATGAAGTTCTTTATAATGTATAGTGTTAATAATTGATTGTAAAGTCCATAAGTCGAGTTACAGATATACAGGCACCCGCATTCACTCTTAATTACCTTCTGTTGAAGCTCTTAAGAGCATCGAATGAATCTAGAACTGATATAGTCTATATAGTCACTTGCATTGAAAAAGGGCACTATGGTCACTACAACAAAAAGAGCCTATAATGACCAAAAAAAATTTGACCATATTGCGTTGGTCACCATAAACCGGGTTGTAGTGGCCAACAATAATTTCTCGTCATCAAGCTGTTTGTGGTCACAAATTTTTTTTTGGTCAATGAGAATGGTCATAAAAAATCTCAATTTCCCCCACTTTACTTTATTATATTGTCCAATTTTGTAGTCTCAAATACTCTAACTATTTTATGAAGACATTTAGCTAATTATCCACCAAAAAATTGGTCAAAATTTGAATTTTATATTTCAACCGAAATTCTATCAAACACTTTGTAGCTTGATTACTTTCAATGACGACAGATTCTCCATAGTCACAACTGACTAAAAATAGACATTCAATAAATTCATGTTTTTCTGGGTCGACCTTATTAAAAAAAGTCTACAGTAACCAAAATATGATCGACCATATTGCGTTGGTCACCATAAACCGGGCTATACTGACCAAAATATATTTCTCGTCATCATGTTGTTTGTGGTCACGAAATGATTTATGTTCAATAAGAATGGTCATAAAAAGTCGTAATTTTCACCACTTTACTCTATATTATTGTCCAATTTTGTAGTCTCAAACACTATCACTATTTTGTGATGACATTTAGCTAATTATCCACCAAAATATTGGTCAACATACATTTTAGTAGTCTCAAATACTCTGATTATTTTGTGACGACTTTATTAGGGAAGACCCAATTTTGTCACTAAAACTATTTCTTTTGCGCCAAAATATTGTTTCGTCACTAAATTTTTAAAACAAACGATTCTTGTGACGAAATTCCTTTTTCGTTGTAAAAAGTGTTATCGCGGCGAACATAATTGCGTAGCTGAAAATGCCTCTCCTGCGACGAAACCGCTAAAGCTTAAAACAAATATTTTTAGCGACGAAATTATAGTTACGTCGCAAAAAGTGTTATCACGACGAACATAAATTGTGCAACTGAAAATGCATCTCTTGCCACGCAAATATTGTGTCGTCGCTAAAGCTTAAAACAAATATTTTTAGCGACGAACATAATTGCGTAGCTAAATATGCCTCTCCTACGACGAAAATTTTGTTTCGTCGTTAGAGCTTAAAACAAATATTTTTAACAACGAAATTCTAGTTTTATCGCAAAAAGTGTTGTCGCGTTGAACATAATTGCGTAGCTAAAAATGCCTCTCGTGCAACGAAAATATTGTTTCGTCACTAAAGCTTAAAACAAATATCTTTAGGGATGAAGTTCTACATTCGTGGCAAAAAGTGTTATTGCGACGAACCCAATTGCGTCGCTAAAAATGTATCTTTTAAAATTTAAAAGTTTGTTGTTAAAATATATCACTAATAGAGAATATATGCAACTATATAAATCTTATGGCTATATATGTGATTATGTTATTTAAACAATTTTGTCTTGGAGGAGAATTTCGGTATTTTTTGCATGTTTTCCATCTAGTTTGACACCAAATAAAACAAAGGGCAAGAATTGATCATGTTCAAAACACAAAGGGCGCAAATCATCGTTTTTAAACTTGGGAGAACGATATTGATTTTGGCCTATGATTAGGGGTGTACTTTGACATTACCCCAAAGTAAAAAAGATACAAAAAAAACTTATAATTACAAATATATGAAATGTGACAATCTTTAAAAATACAAATTCAAAATAGAAAGAAATATCATAAAATAAAGAAAAGTAGTTATGTATGATCAAAATAGTTTCATATTGTTATTTTTTCTTTAGTTTCATAACAATTCATACATTATGTGTATGATTAAAATAGTTCCTTAGTGCATAATAAGAGTCTTAGTAGTTTAGTTAGTTAATAAGTTCTTAATCAAGGAGCATGTTATACAGATTTGCTAATATCAGTAGTAGCATAAATAATGCTGGCATCAATTTATCTCTCACATGATCAATATCATCTGACTTTACAAACAAATCTTAAGGTTCACTTCTCCCTCAATTTTATTTATTATATCTTTAATTAAAGTATAATAACAAAATAGCAAATATAATTGCAATAAATACAATTGTCATACGATCTATATACGAGTGCTTCAGTGTATTGATATTTTTCAAAATTTGTCACAAAAAATAATAATTTTTCCCGAATGCGTTGAAAAATGTATCACCTCCCCCGCAATTTAGCGACCCCCAAATTTTTCACAAATTTAAGAACACGCGCGCACCATTTTATCCAGGGTTTTAATCGTTCCCACTAACCCACTTTTTTTTGCTTGCTAAAGTTCCCACTAACCCACTTACTTATCCATTCTTTCTCTTCGACTCTTCTCTGCCGATCCGTCTCTTGCTCTCACCGCTTGGAGACTTTGTTGCTTGGCACCGGTGAAAGGAGCCCAACTCCCGCTCTACCACGTTCTCAACGTCATCTCCCTTTCCCTATTCTTTGCATTAATTTTTCATTTCAAATTTCACGCCAATGATTTTTAATTTTCTGTACTATTACGGTTTCAATCGGCGCCAAAGATTTAGGGCTTTTGCTAATATCGCTTAATCAACGGTAAGTCATCTTTCATCTCGCAGATTCACTGATTGTTGATGTTAAACCGAAGCTGTTTACAGTGAGAAAATGATCTGTTCTGGTCATTGTACAGTAGCCATTATCATTCATTTCTAATAAAAGTTTGTTCCCATTTATAAATGTGCAGACCACTCTCGTTGCACGCCTCTATATATTCTGCGTGCTGGAAATTTCTTCTGTCTCTCTTCCGCCTCATCACAAACCATAACTCACAAAAGCTCTGGAGGTCAGTGTCTTCCTTATCTATTTTTGTGATCATTTCTAGGGTTTATTGTCCCTATCCATTTATGTACTGTCTTGTTTGGCAGCTAAGAAAATCAAGGAGAGGAAAATTTTTGAACATTTTAGGTTGTGGGTTGTGAAATGAAAAGAAGCTCAACCAGGGCAATGCTTTTATTCGGTTCCAACATTGACTTCTAGATTTATATTCTTAGTTTGCAATGTTATAAAGTTTTGAAATTCTAATGTTACTAGCTTTTAGCAGTTTATCCAGAAAGAACTAAAACGGTCATTGTTTATTGCACAATTAGAATTTATTAATATTTTATTTTTGCCTACAATCTTGACCTAGTTGGTATTGAACTTGTATTGAACTTGAAGCTTGTGCTTTTAGGTATTGGGTATATTGATTTGATTTTTAATAATACGCATGAATATTTGTATGATATGACATGAAAATTTGAACAAGATTATGCTTGACCCTACTCAATTGGCTCTCATTTATTTGTGATTTGAGGACCATTTCGTACCCTTGTTTGGAGTTAGTGATATATCATTCTAAGAGTAGAGGTCAAAACTTAATACTTGACGAGATATTGGCAGGTACTTTTCTTAAGATATCTGGAAGCTTTTTTATGTACTTTGGATACTTGAATTTGATTAAACTCTATGGAACTTGCTTCTATTAATGTCATTGGCAGATTTTGCAATTCTTAGCGCTTGATTGTGAATCTATTTGCATTGGCTTGGAGTTTTATGCCACTTTATTGCTTTCACGAGTTAGTGATTATGTTTGCTTATGCTGCAGGAAGGTCAATCTCCTCCTGGTGCAGCCCCCCATCATGCTACTTTAACTATTGTGAATGATGCTACAACTATTTTTGCCTTGTAGTCTTGTTTCATTTTGTTAGTGGTTTTGGATTTACAGACCTTTGTACAATCTTTATGTTTTGGATTTCTGTAGAACTTTGCTATATTGTATTGCATTTGTGTATTCAGAATGTTTTCATATTTAAAGAGAGCCAATGTTGGTATTGTGATATTCTTATTATGGGTATAAATTATGCTACAATTTGGATTTTTGCTATGGATCAAATTAAGAAAGATATTGAATGGTTTTTATTATTAATTACAAATTATTATTTTTTGCAAAAAATTCTATATCACAAAAAAAAAAGATTGGTTACAATTACTTTATTGCAAAATAGTAGTGGTCACGACAATATTGTTAGTAACTATTTAAAAATTGTCACGTGAAAGTAAAATAGAACGAGATTAGTCAACTGTTAATAGTGACCACATAAGACGACTGCACCGAATGTTGTTAGTGGTGACCATGTGATGTTAGTGATTACTATTTACATAATGAAGAGGAAAAAACATATAAGAGTGACCACGTAAGACAACTGGACAGAACTTTGTTAGGAGTGACCAAATGTATGTTGTGGCAACTATTCACATATCGACAAAATTAGGGGTAAAAAAAAGTCTAATGACAAAAGATTATGTTGTTAAGTGACCACTTTCTTCGAAAGAAATCAAATAAATATCGACGCTATCATTTTGGGTCCATACAAAGTTTTCTAGTCGGAGAAAAAATGACAAACGTTTGATCACTAAATTTAGTCCACCTATTAACTGTAACGACCAGAAACAGTTTTTAAGTGACCCATGTTCTGGTCATTATAGGGACTTTTTGTTGTAGTTTTATAAGTATTTTGATACCTCTATATAAAATTGAGTTACGTCTTCAACTGTTTCTGAAGTGTTTTGCCTTTCTGATTGAACAAACAGGCCCTCAAACTTCGTGTTTGAGCTTCTTTATTAACTAAATATATTAGATATCCAAGCGGCTTAGGCCGGAGCTATGCTTCTGACTGTTCACTTGGCTAGAAATTAACTAGCTTCCTATGAACTGACAATTATGGGACATTTCGCTGCACTTTAAACATGATAGAGAGCAGGCCATGAAGGGTTGTCATTCCAACGTGGCTATGGCCTTGGCCGAGCCTATTCTGCTCACCATGCATCGCCTGCGCTTACTGAGCCTCAGATCAAATACTTTGAATTGGACATGTGGGCTCATCAGAGTTTGAGCCTGTACATGGTGATCTTCAGCATATATATACAGTTCAGACATTTCTACTTCATTTCGTTTAGCATCGAGATTAACAATATTTCTAACTTACACTTACCATGTAAATGTCGTACAAAATACTTGAAAGAAGAAGAAATTGGAACAGTTCAAAAACTATAAATAGAACTCAATCACGGATCAAATGCATACAAAAATTTATTGTGTTAGAGAATATAATTCAAATAATAAAATTTTTCTCTTCCTACCAGCTTAAGCTTTTGGGATTAGTGTTAGATTCACAAGGTATCAAAGCCAAGGTCATGAGTTCAATACCCGACTCCGCACTTCACCCCAATTTTAATTAAATATTAAACGTGTTGGGCCTCCCAATTAAAGGAGAGTCCAACCCATACGTGAAAGAAAGTGTTAGAGAATATAATTCAAATAATAAAATCTTCTTCTTCCTACCAACCTAAGCTTTTGGGATGAGTGATAGATTCACAAACTGGTCAATGCACCATACCATATGTACAAATGTTTTCTTTTTGGATAACAAGGGTATTCGAAGCTTTGTTCCGACTAATCTCCAGGCTTGTGCAGTCTCCCCACTCTATACAACTCAAAAATATCCAACCTGAAACGTCCTTGAAGGGAGAAACTGCAAATTCCAAGCCTAAAATAAAGAAAATAACACATGCTACTAAAGAGAATTTGGCTTTCAAGTAGATTAGATTGGACATAATTAACTAATAAAACATAATTAGGCAATAATTAAACATATTTACTAGTGCAAAAAATATATATATGAAGCATATTATTCATTTGGGCCACTTTCCTTTCGTTTTCTGTTCCAAGTGTTTTACATGTTAACATCGCTTCAGTTTTGGGGCTCTTTCTCTTGTTTTTTTTCTTCTGCGAATTATCTGCGTGGTCAAACTGATCTAGTACTGGACAGGCTTCCGCAGGCCCCCTAGTACTTGGGCACAACTTCCAGCCTGGCCTGCCCGAATTAGGCCCTAGTTTTAGAGTTCAGCCCACATCAAAGAGATTAATTCTGTTGCCCAAGCCCACTTTCGGCACCATGTAACGTGACTATTTCCTGCACTAAATCAATTGTTTATCTCTAACTCCATCTAACGGACTAATTCTGTAGCCCAAGCCCACTTTGGTTCGACGGTTTAGATAGATTTGTTTTACGAAGAAATTCTACTTTTCTGACAAGTTGCATTTCAAATTATTACGGGTGATCAATTAATTCGGTTTTCAACGGAAATTTCGGTTCTGGTACCGGTTCCGGCGGAAACCCGGAATTTTTAAAAAAAAAAAATTCAGGGCTCAAACAGTGTCGTTTGAGCCCTGGTTAAAAAAAAAACGCGTGACCTGGGTCAAAACGACCCAGGCCACACGAAGTGGCAAGTGCGCTGTGCGTTTCAGGAGTGCTGAAGTCAAGTTTCTCCTCTGCGGATTTTTTTCCTGGCTCACAGTTCACTCATCACTGGCTCGACCAAGACTTCATCTCTCAGTCCTCTACCGACTGCCGCCAGCAACAGCAACAGCCCCCCAACCATCTCTCTCCCGAAATCTGCATCTCTCTCTCTCTCTCTCTCTCTCTCTCTCTCTCACAGATCTCTCACTCTCAGCCCTCTGCCGACATCTTTCTCTCTAACAAATCTCTCAGCCCTCTCCTGAAATCTCTCTCTCTCTCACTGATCTCTCAGCCCTCTCCTGAAATCTCTCTCTCTCTCTCTCTCACAGATCTCTGAGCCCTCTCCCAAAATCTCTCTCTCTCTCTCTCGCGGGTTGGGGTTGCTGCCATTGTTGGGTTTTGGTGGCCGAACCTCTCACTAACTCTCTCTCACCAAGGGTTTGTTATTTTTAGTTTTGTAAATGTTATATTTAGTCTTTAATTTACTTTAGGGTTTGTTAATTTAATTTTGTGATTTTTGGCAGATTCTGTATTGAGTATTTGGGCACCAAATCTCACTCTCAAGTCTCACCAAGGTATGCTGGGTTTGAATAATGTTGGGTTTGAATAATATGAGTTACTTTATATAGATTATTGGCTGTCTTCACATGATATTAATGTTGAATAACTAAAGGGTGATTCGGGTGAATATGCTTCACATATTTTGATTATTGTTGATGCATGATGCTTAGATGATTTAGGTTGTGAACATAACTGTTAGAGTTAGATAGATCGAGTCATTTTGCAATTAATTGTTGTTACTCAGTTACTCTAGTGAAGTTAATGAACTGTGCAAAGGATGGGCTTTAGGAAAATGATTACTAGACTGGAGCCTCGCTTTAAGATGCCTTCTAGATATACGATCATGAGGGATTGTATGCAATTGTATGTAGAGGAGAGGGATAAATTGAAAGATGCAATTGTGAGGGAAAGCCCTAGAGTGTATTTTACCACTGATACATGGACATCAGTCCAAAATGTGAATTACATGTGCGTGACAGCCCACTTTATTGATAAGAGTTGGTGTTTACAGAAGAGAATTCTTTATTTTCGTCGTGTAACTGATCATAAAAGGCAACTATTGGGAAAGAAATAGAGACATGTATGAATGGTTGGAAGATTGAGAAAATCCTCACAGTCACGGTTGATAATGCAACCTACAATGATACTGCAATTGAACAACTGAAAAGGAGGAATACAGGACTAGGGGCGCAAGTTGTTTGCAATCATGATTTTATTCATATGCGTTGTTCTGTACATATTTTGAATCTTATTGTTCAGGAATGATTGAAGAAGTTGGATGATTTCGTTACAAAGGTACGAAATATTATTAAGTATGTCAAATCTAGTCCTCAAAGGCTTGCTGGTTTTAAGAAGGTTGCGTCTGATAGAATGTTATTTGAAAATAATTTATTGCAAATGGATGTTTCCACTCGTTGGAACTCGACCTATATTATGTTAGAAAGGGCTGAAAAATTTCGGGGGATTTTTGAGGATATGTTGGAGGGAGATGGGAACTTAGTGATGTTTTTGAGCGAAGATAGTCATGGGAAGAAGGGATTGGGAAAACCTATATTTGAGGATTGAGAGCACATTCGCAAATTTGTTCGATTTTTGAAAGTGTTTTATGAGGTCATCCTACGTATATCGGGGTCAGAATATGTAACTTCAAATGTATTTTTTGAGGAGTTGGCAAAAGTTAAATTGCATTTGGAGACCTTTACCACGTGTTCTGATATTTTGCTTCGTGACATAGCTAAACGGATGCAAAGTAAGTGTGATAAGTTTTGGGGGGATTTGAGGAAGGTGAATAGACTTTTATTTATAGCTTCGGTATTGGATCCTCGCTTTAAACTCATCACTTTAGAGTATTGGACTATCAATAACTTTGAGAGAGAGAAGGGCATGGACTTCGCTGCCATGGTACGAGAAACTCTAGAAATATTATTTGAGCAGTATAACGGTGGTCTTGGTGGAGGTAGCATAACCCAGGCAGTGCATAGTAGTGGATGTCAAAGTTCTATAAGTGTGGATGAGATGAGCATTGAGCAAAGACTATGAGGAGGTCTTGGTAATTATCGATAGTCTCAAAACTTGCTAGACAATAAGTCTGAGGTTGATAGATACTTGATTGAAGATGTTGAACCCAAGGTGCCGAGTTTTGATATTTTATTGTGGTGGAAGGTGAATTCTCAGAAGTTTCAGATTCTTTCTCGTATTGCGAAGGATGTGTTGGCTATCCCAATCACTACAGTGCCATCTGAGTCTGCTTTTAGCACTTCCGGTCTAGTGTTGGATTGTTTTCGTACTTCTTTGGCACCTTGTACCGTGGAGGGCCTTATATGTTCACAGAATTGGTTGCATGCTCCACTTATGCTTGACGAAGATGACGTCGAGGAGGGTGGTGGAGATGATCCCTTGAGTTACAGACTAGATAGAGGTATACTAGATATATGTTTTATTTTGTTAATTGTTAATTGATTATTTGGTTGTCGTAATAATTTGCTTATAAATATTTTTGTTTCGTTTTGTTTTTGTCTTTTGTAGAGATGGAGAATTTGAGGATATGCTAAATATAATCAAGCTTGGAGCCTTGAATAGTTGGACTTTTTATTTGGTTGGTTGTCTTAGTATTTCTCTCATAAGTATTTTGTTTTGTTAATTGATTATTTGGTTGTCTTAATATTTCTTTTATAAATGTTTTGTTTTTATTTTTTTTTGTAGTGATGGAGAAGCTTGGAATGTTGAATGAACTATGAAGTTTGGGATTTTCAATTTGGATGTCCTTCAATCTTTATCTTTAATTGTTTTTTAAAATTTCAAAGAGCATTGTAATTTTAATTTAGAGTTTGCTTCTTTGAATTTGCATTATTTGATGAATATTTACTTATTTAGTTGTTTATTTATTTAGTTATTTGTATGGTTAATTGTTTGTTTAGTTGTTTTTTTGTAATTTGAATTTATAGTTTATTTGGTTGTATTTATTTTGTTTTAGAATTTAGTTGTTTAGACTTTAGCTATAATTTTAATGAGGTGTTTATTTTGGTTTTGGAGTTGGATGGCAACAGACCAAATTTTGGCGTTTTGGTCGTCACTCTTCAAAGCATTTTGGCATTCAATCTTCACTTGGCAAACGAAATTGGCACTTGGCAGACTCCATTAGAAAAAACTACCAAATTAAATTCTAAAAAATATTTAAAAGAGAGAAATGCAAGTTTGGCCGTTGATAACTTGGTGCAATAGCATCACTTTCTTTTTTGACAATTGTATACATGTGTTGTTAAAGTATAAAAATAATGGCAATAGAAAATAATGGGCCTAAATTAAATTTGGGCCTTTTAGGCCTAGAATAAATCTGGGCTTTTTTAAGCCCCGAAATGGAACCGGAATTTCCGGTTTCGGTTCTGGTTCCGAAAATTCCGGTTCCAATTCCAGTTAATTCCGAAACGGAACCGGAACGTAAAATTCAATTCCGGTGGGTACCGGAACCGGAATGGACAATTTCGGGTCCGTCCGTTCCAGTGCCCACCCTTACAAATTATCAATCAATTTATGTTTTATCTCATGCTAAAATCTCATCGTTATGGAGCAATTTATCATGTTCCAAAGTTTAATGTGTGAATTGCAAAAGACACATAGTTATAGGATGCAAAATACAACTCCTTTTATTTTTTTGTTTTTGAATTTTAACTAGAGATACACACCCAAACGTATCAGCAATGAACAAATTCACAGCATCGTACCACAAAGACTAAATTTTTTAACCTCTCACAATTTTAGGAGCGAAACACAGCTTAATGGGCTGTCAATTAAGCTGGAACTCTTGAGTGCGCTCTCGAATACAGAAAGATTCCAAATAAAAAGGATATATACCACGACAAAGATATATAACTAAGAAGATCCTTGCACGTAATTAAATACTCTTGGACGAACAAATGTTTGAAGTTGCACACTGCACAGGATGATATCCAGGGGCGAACCTGGAATTTAGGTTTTGAGCGGCCAAAGTATAATAATATAATTTTGTGAGACTCAATATAAAATTTTCAAAAAAGGTTAAATTAAAATTTCTCCAAATTTTGGGGTTTGACGTGGCCCCCAGCCCCTCCTGGCCTGATGATATGGATGAGGATTTCTATAAAGAGAAAGTAAACACGACAATTATGCATGTCGGTCTCAAGCTGTTTATTATCTCACCCACCAACCTGCAGCCTCGTTACTGTCACCGAAACCCACAGTCTTTGCTCTTCGTCATTAACGAGGTTTGCTCTGATCGACTTGCCATAAAAACCAACTTTGCATTCCATTTTTACCCTTCGCAAAGGGAGCTTTCCTCTCCACTTTTTGTGTTTTTTGGTCTTTCCCCTCTTTCTAGCTTCTGGGTTATCCGGTATATAAATTCACTCATATCTCCCAAACTGCAAGGGAAAGAGAACTGCAGAAATCACGTTGCTTCACTGTAAAACAGCTGTTACTAACCACAAACTGTATCATCATTTGCCTCGGGACTTAGCACGGGCAATACAAATTCCAAAGTCAGCATCAACCATCAACTTTAAAGTTCATGCCAGTGATTTCCCACACTCCACGTAGTTGTCTTTTTATTAAAGATCAACACAACTCAGCAAAAAGCTGACCCCATCGCCTAATCCCATGTAGCGTTTCCAAAGAAAAGCTTTACAGATTCCTCTCTTTATAAACCATTGCATTCTTCCACCTCGCTCCCCATCCCCACCGACAAGCGAGAATTTAATCGATTCAAGAACATATTTCTCTCTACTTTCCAGCCAACTCACAGAGAGAAAGAATGGGCTCTCAAGAGCATATTGTGATGCTACCATACATGGCTCATGGCCATCTCATACCATTCATAGCATTGGCAAGGCAGATCCAACAAAGAAGCACTGGCTTCACTATCACCATTGCCAACACCAAGCTGAACATTCAATACCTGCGTTCCGCCCTTTCTACCGACTCTATTTCCCCATCCAATTCAAACATCCGCTTTGCGGAGCTCCCTTTCTGCAGCTCTGCCCACGACTTACCACCCAACACTGAGAACACCGAGAACTTGCCTCTGAACAAAATGATAAACCTCTTTCATGCATCGACGAGTCTCAAAGATCCTCTCTTGCGCCTTGTCCAAGATATCATGGACCGAGAAGGTCGACCACCGCTTTGTATAATTTCCGACGTATTTTTTGGGTGGGCTGTTGATGTGGCAAAGAGTGTAGGCACCGTGAATATCACATTCACCACTGGTGGTGCCTACGGCACGTTGGCCTTCTTCTCCTTGTGGCTGAACCTCCCACATCGTTCTACATATTCTGACGAGTTCACGCTACCTGGTTTTCCTGAAAATATCCGTTTTCATCGCTCTCAAATGCATCGATATCTAAGAGATGCGGATGGTACGGACATGTGGTCCAGATTTATGCAGCCGCAGATTTCACATTGTTTGGAGTCTTCTGGGTGGTTGTGTAACTCGGTCGAGGAAATTGAACCGTTGGGCCTGGATCTTCTTCGAAAATACCTGAGACTTCCTGTTTGGACTATTGGTCCTCTCTTTCCCCCAGAGGTTCTAAAGGATTCGTCCTCCTCACGTTCAAGTATTTCCAGACAGCATGCTGGGAAAGAACCTGGACTGGCTCCGGAAAGATGCCTTGAGTGGCTTGATTTGCAAAGCCCTGATTCGGTTATCTACATCTCTTTTGGTTCTCAGAACACTATAGGCGAGTCCCAAATGATGGAATTAGCTATTGGCTTGGAGAACGGCGGAAAATCTTTCATCTGGGTCATAAGGCCACCTTTTGGCTTCGACATGAAGGGTGAATTCAGAGAGGAGTGGTTGCCAGACGGATTTGAAGAACGAATGAGGGAAAGCAAACGAGGCTTATTGGTGCGCAACTGGGCACCGCAATTGGACATTCTGTCGCACAAATCGACCGGAGGTTTTCTGAGCCATTGCGGTTGGAACTCGGTGCTGGAGAGCTTAAGCCAGGGCGTGCCCATCATAGGGTGGCCTATGGCGGCCGAGCAGGCGTACAATTCAAAGATGTTGATGGAGGAGATGGGTGTGAGTGTGGAGTTGACGAGAGGCATTCAAGGAATGATCGAAGAAAAGGAGGTGAAGAGGGTCATAGAATTGGTCCTGGACAAGGCAGGCAAAGGTGAGGAGATGAGGAAGAGGGCGCATGAGGTCAAAATGCATATAAGATCTGCAATAAGAGAGGAGAGAGAAGAGAAGGGGTCTTCCATGAAGGCAGTGGACGACTTTATTAGAAACATTCTCTGTAAGAGACAGGAGAAAGGAGAAATGACGATCCACTAGGTTTCAGCAACTTGGAATTAGATTGGTTTTTTTACTCTCTCGTAGTTGCTTAATACATTAATTAAGCAGAGAATTAAGACAAGCCTAATTTTTTTTTCAGTTTATTATATTCGTGTTCTCGAAATAATAGATTAATGTTTTTTTTGGTAACCGGGTGTCTCGCATTCTATGTGCACCGATTAATTTTGAATTACATAAATCAAACAATTACAAGATCAAAAGTTACAAAGATGGCCTAAAAGAGTTAGTATCATGACTTGCGAAGTTTTGAGAGTTGAGATCTCGAGAGTATATCATTAAGTTTCGAGCCTTTGAACATTAAACAGTAGATCAACCTCTTGAAGTTATGAAATAACGCACTTAATATTGAATATCTCATCCTGAGGGGCGACCTATGAGGTGGCTTGAACCAGACCATCCTTACAGAAAGTATGTACAAGTATTAGAGCATGGGCAGAGGAGGATATAACTTCCATAAAAAAAAAACAGCAAGCTATAGAATGGATAGGAAATATTGGCATATTGTATCGAGCAACTCTGGATCCACAAACGATGCAATACAAAGAATCACCCATTATATCACCAATGGAAACAAACCGCAAAAATAATGAACGTCCAAATGCACGGACAACTATAGAGGCAGCTTACACAACTACCCCAGAGCAAAGTAAAGCAGCAGAGCCATCGATGGAACTGCTGCACGCAGAGCCACAGAGTTGCCAACTCCAAACCGCGAGGTCACAATCCAAAGCAACACACTCAAAACCACAAACCTGTCAAGCTCAAAGCTATGTTTTGGTCAGAAAAAAAAAAAAAGCATTTACTTCCCCAAGACTCGATCTTTGTGTTCACAGAGCAAGATGGTGAGACCCTCACGGAAAGTAAAGGAGAGGTTAGATAAAGTTTTGGGAAAATAATTGTCTCCCTTCTCAGTCTCTGAATCTGAATCTCAACTCAAATGAGGTTAGCAAATTAAAATTTTGATTAAAATAATTATAAAATAATCTCTCAAATTATTTCTTTTTATTATACTAATATAAAAAATTCACTCAAATTAACTCTTTTTCTTTTGTATCAACTCTCGTCAGATTATATTTTTTTATTACTTTCTATCAAAATTTAATAAAATTCTAATTTGTCTCAATTTTTCAAAAATTCTAAAATTTTGATTTGTAAATACTACCTTAAACAACATACGAACCAAGTGATTTATGATTAAGAATGCGGACTCGACTTCTAAGTAAGCCGTTCATGAACAATTTAAACTTAAGCCGTATAAACCTAACTCTAGATCTGTTTATGTATTAAAGAAACTAATCATAAACAGAAATTTAAGGTCATCTTATAATAAACGAAATCTTGAACCAATTTTCTTCTTCTTCCTTTTTTATTTATATTTTTTGCAGAAAATATATCTGTTTTCCTTTTAGAATTGGATCGCATCAGATCAGCGGGCTGAATTGGATTGAGGCAAGATTAGATAGGATTGACTCAAAATGGGTGGAAATTCGAATTGGGCATGAAGACCGAATGTAGGTGCGTGAGAGGATAAATGGATCAACCGTGGGTCAACCCAATCAGATAGATTGGAATGGGCTGAAACTTGGACGGAGTTGGTGCAAGGGTACTGCATAAGCATTTCGGCCTGAAACCTGAACCACCCGGCATGATTAATGTCTAATGTTCTTTGCAGCACCTTCCAGAAGATCCAAAAAAAGGCCAACCATGCATGATGGCTTAGACCTGCTCAAGGTAACTCCTTTGAGTGATGTGCACAAAACCTATGAAATGTGATGGGCCATAAAATACTCGGCCGGCCCGATTAGGGCTTAAAATCGGAAATGCGGTCCGCATTTCTGGTTCCCTTATATTAAAGGACCGGACCGAACCACTTATAAGTGGTCCGGTCCGGTCTTATGAAATGCGGTCTGGTCTGGACCACTTAAAAAAGTGGTTCAGGCCGGATTTAATTTTTTTAAAAAATTTTTATTCGAACTGCGCAGAGAATTGTGTTTTTTAATAATTAAAAAAATTATTAAATGCGGTCCGGTCCGGTCCGGACCGCATATAAGAAATTTATCACCCGGACCGGACAACATAAATTCGGTCCACCAATCCGGTTCGGACCGGACCGCTTTTTAAAAATTAGGACTGGACCGGAACGTAAATCCGGTCCGGTTTGGTTTTGTTCAGCCCTAGGCCCGACCAGACCACTAAGGCTTGGGTCTATTAGCTTGTTGGTTAGTCCTTACTATCCGACCTCATATATGAGTCTGACATCTGATCTCACATATAAGTCTAGCCACCCGATGACTCCTCATGACAACTCAAATGGTCGGCGACACTCTCATAATACAATTCTACAACCTGACTCCTCTAGAAGGCAGTCTCGCGATAGCTATACAAGAGACTCCAATCGCGAGACTCCAAGACTCCAGGTAAGATAAGGATCTTAGAGGCTTCAGGTATTCTCCTTGTTAGACCTATGCACAATTTTGTCTTCAGAATATTAATCTTCTCTCTTAAACACTAACTTGACCGTTGGAGTCTCCGGACCCGAGGCCACCCCACTCGGTGATTCTTGTAGGTCTACTTGACTTTCGAGCATTGTGGTGATTTTTGACATCATCAGTGTGAATATTCGTAATTTCTATTAATGAAACTGAATTCGTACATCAATATATATATAGCTCATATGAGCTGTTATAACAGAAAAGACAACTAACTCTTATCTACTGTTATAAAATTACAACAGAAGCCACGCCCGAACCTTCCTTCTTCTTTGTTATTATGCTATCTGTAGCAGTTAGTTTTGCAGCATCTTGACGTTCTTCACACTCCCCCTCAAGATGAACAACATTGTAAATGTTTAAAATGCCCATCTTGCTAATCAAATTGCAAAACACTGGCAAGCTGCATATCAGTTTTAACATGTACAGTCTTAATGAGTCCAGCTTGCACCTTTTTCTCTCACAATATGGAAATCTATTTCTATGTGTTTCGTTCTCTCATAAAACACTGGATTTGTTGTTATATGTAATGCTACTTGGTTATCACAAAATAACAGGGCAGATTTATCAT
Source organism: Myrica gale (assembly GCA_963930655.1). Lineage (NCBI taxonomy): Eukaryota > Viridiplantae > Streptophyta > Magnoliopsida > Fagales > Myricaceae > Myrica > Myrica gale. The sequence continues at coordinate 10,078,664 of OZ005616.1, forward strand.
GAGAAACGTGCAAATCTTTAAGTAACCGAAGCAACCACACAACTTCACAAATAGTAGAAGCCATAGATCTATATTCTGCCTCAGCCGATGACTTAGATACTGTTGTTTGCTTCTTTGACTTCCATGATATCAGTGAATCACTAAGAAATATGCAAAAATCAGTCACTGATTTCCTACTATCTACACAACCTGCCCAATCTGAATATGAAAAACCCTTCAGATGTATCTCAGATGCAGCAAACAAGAAGATGCTTTGTCCTAGTGTTCCTTTGATATATTGCAACACTCGAATGGCTGCTTTCAGATGTGTGTCCCGTGGCTTGTCCATAAACTGACTTAACACTTGAATTGAATATGCAATATCAGTACGTGTTATTGTCAAATAGATGAGTCTTCCAATCAACCTTCTATACACAGCGGGATCTGCTATTAACACACCTTCAATGCTGCAAAGTTTTAGATTTTGCTCCATAGGAAATTTTGAAACTTTGATGTTGAAACTTTGCTGCCCAACATACCACTATCTCCTAAAATTTCCAGAACATACTTTCGCTGACAAAGTGTGATTCCTTTTGCTGACAGAGCAATCTCAATACCCAAAAAATATTTGAGAACATCAAGATCTTTCAACTTGAATTTGCTATCTAAGAATACCTTTAAGTCATCAACAACTTTCAAGTCATTAGAAGTTACTCCTCTCTGTCATTCCTCTTGCAAAATCAAGGAGAAAACCTTATTTATAGGAGGCAGGGGAATGGATAACAAATCTGAGCTTGAACTTGAGCAAAAGAGTCATTTAATCCCATAAAAAAATGCATCACAAACTTAGATTGTTGACCTTCAGCAACAATACGCAAAGCATCGCATCGCATCGACATCCACAAGAACAGCTCGTAAGAGGCTTATAATTCTGCAATTCATCCCAAATGTGTTTCAGTATAGTGAAATAAACACTAACCGAATCAGATCCTTGTACTAGGGACGAAATTTGCTTCTACTATTGAAAAATCTGCGGTCTGTTCCCTTGAGAAAACCGATCATGAATGCCATTCCATACATCCTTAGCATCAGTGATGTAGATGACACTTGCTGCAATCTCTTTAGCTACTGCATTGATTATCCATGAAAACACCATGGTATTGCATCGACACCATATATGCGCAATACAAAGGATCAATCGACGATGGACGAGGAAGTGACCAACAATGAAACTAAGGGGTTGTTCGGTTTGTTTGTATTCTCAGGATTTTTTGAATCCTGAGAATACACAAACCAAACATGTTTTTTAATATCACCTAAAAATAACTACATCACGTATACCAATAAAGTTAACATCACCTAAAAATTCTTAAAACACAAATTTTTTTCAAAAAACTACCCAACCAAACAGCTCCTAAGCTTGTTTTTGGCTTCCAATGCCATTAGCATCGAACAATTCCACGTATGATAGTTTTCACCAGAGACATGAAGTAATTGCGTAACAAGCATAGAACCAGGACTTTCTCCATAGTGAAGAAAATGAGGATTGGAAGGATGATCTTCCTTAGAGACCACTGGATTCGAAGGAGTAACAATAGGAACAACTAGAGGTTCCGGAGTCGACATTGCAACAAGAAATTACAATGGAAGAATGAAAGAAAAGGTGTATGTTTGGCAAGAAAATTGGAAAAGAGAATTATGTGTTAAGAGAGCTCTGATACCATATCAAATGTGTGAATATTCGTAATTTCTACTAATGAAACTGAATTCGTGCATCAATATCTATACAATTGATTTAGCTCATATGAGCTGTTATAACAGAAAAGACAACTAACTCTTATCTACTGTTATAAAATTACAACAGAAGCCACGTGTATTGGCTTGCCCGAACCTTCCTTCTGCTCTGTTATTTCTGCTATATGTAGCAGTTAGCTTTGCAGCATCTTGACATTCTTCACAAAACCGGTCCTAAAGTGCCATGTGGGGTAAGTTTGAGACCCGCACAACAATATGAACAAGATCAAACTCACATCCAAGTGATTTGAACTTGATACGTAGAGTACTTGGAGGCCGACCTCCCAACCGAGTTCCACATGACAAAAGACAGATCACACCTGAAGGATCGCGGGGCATGAAAAAGAGCAAAAAGACAATTGAGCACGTGAGAGTGCATGAAACACCAAAATGGCAATAGTGAATTGTCAAAATGCCAATTTTACTTCAAGAGTCTATGGTGTGAAAGTTTTGGTTTTTGATGACCAATGGAAAGAATTAAATTAGGATGAAAGGAATTAAATTCTAACGGAAATATTAGAAATTTAAGTTGCTTTACAAAAGTGGTCATACACCAGTAAGAAAAGTATTGGCGTGTGATGCTTGACTTGCTGCAGCTTGCACATGAGTACTGGTTGTATAGCTGGCTGAGTTTTGTTAACATGGTGTACTGCATTAGCAAAAAATACATTTAGAAGGAAAAAGTCTGTGTAGATAGTGTCGAAGGACATTGATAGTGGCAACAACCATGACAGTAGTGAAAATTTAATGAAGGCTAGAGAAAAAGAGGATAGCATGAGAGAACAATAAACGAGAGAAAAATTTAAGATGGTTCAATTTGAGAGGTTTGTGTTTACTGTTGCATGAATAAAGTCATCTAAGCTACCTCTATGCTATATAAACTTGCTATGAACTTATATAGAAGAGAATATATATATAGAGCCCATGATTAAAAATCTACCCATTATATAATCAATCATGTGGACCAACATATTAGCATTCTTTACACAAAATCTTATTATTATTTTTTTAAATATATGTTTTGATTTGGTATCCAACACCTTGAAGAATGATGCAAGGAGTGGTGAGCAAGAGAGAACAACATACACCAAAGTTGTAGGAAGGTTCTACTGATGGGAGCCCGGGATGCATTCAACCGAAAGATGTCATGAACGGATTCTTCCCTTATGGGTATGAAGGGGGAGAATTGTTGGGGTCCACACCCATATAAGATAGACTTGGAATAGAAGTAGACTTGGAGAGGAAGTTTCCAAGTTTAGAGTTTTCTCTTAGGATATAAATAGAGACTTATGTTATAGGAGCAAAGGGTACGTGAGCATTGGGCAGAGAGAGGAAAAAAAAGAGCGTGGTGTGGCTATAGTATTGGGCGCGTAGAGTGATTTTCTTGAGTGTTCTTAAAAAAATTGCTCTGGTGTAGACGTAGGCCGGATTGGGGGACGAACCAGATAACACTACAAAAAAAACTGGTATTTAGCGGTGGTCTTTTTAGCGGAGGTCGCTAAAAACACCGCTAAAGACATCATTTCGCCGCATTTGTCTGCAAATGCCGCTAAAAGTCCGCGCCGCCGCTATAGATGGTTTCTCGTGGCGTTTGTCAGCAAACGCCGCTAAAAGTTCGACCTTTAGCACAAAGACCAACCTTTAGCATCGTTTGTGCACAAACGTTGCTAGAAATTCGGTACCAACAACGGCGGTCGCATGACCGCTACTAAAAAGACCCACCTTTAGCAGCGTTTGTTGACACAAATGCTGCTAAAGGTAGGTCTATAGCAGCGTTTGTTGACACAAAAGCTACTATAGGTCTAATTAAATAAAAAAATTATTTATTAATTATAAGTTAATTAATATAAATAATTATTTTATATCTTACTGTATTCTTTTTAATATATAATTTTATTTTGTCATGTATTTGAAAAATTTTATTTTGAAGGACCTACTTAATAAAATATGGAATTAGAGGGAGTGTTATGAAAATTGAAGTTATATGATATATTTTAAAGTTGACCTATGGTTGTTATGATAATTGCATATTTATTGACTAAATCTAAGTAGTTTAGAAAACATTTATTATCATACTTATAATGAGCATATATATTTTGAATAATTAGTAATATAATACTATTTAATTAGGACATATTATTTAATTTCAAATAAAAAGATATTGTGAGATTAGCTTATGCAATTAACGTAGATAACTTAATATATGGTCTTAGATGCTATGATTTAGTCATTAAGTATATAGGTACATACATATAAAGTATTTAGGTTAATTAGCACATATCATGTATATGATAAACACATATAACAATCATGCAATGTTATATAGAAGACATTATACTTTTAAATTATAAGTATTGTATATTATTACTACCAACCTATTTTAATTAAGATTATTATACTTGTTATAAAAAAGAGCGTAAAATAATATGCTATGTACTTAATATTAAATATAAAGATTTTTAAATACTATTTTAAATTACAACTGATTTTAATTTACTAAAAACACAACATAAATATAGCTTATTATTAAAAAAACTGAAACAACAATTTAAAAAAAAAAACGCTCAAAACGGTTAGTTTTGACCTTAAAAAATGTCAAAACTCACCCTTTATTTCCCTTTAAATTAAATCCTTCGCGCTCCCCGCACCCTACTTAGGCTGCGTTTGCGTTCTAAAATTTTACACCCTCTAAAATTTTAACACAATAAAATATTACAATATAATCTCTCTCCCTCATCAAATTATTACTTTTCACTACAAAAATATAAAAAAAATTATCTCTATCTTCACTGTTTCACCAAACCAAATACCTAAAATTTTACCGAGACTGAAATTTTACAAAACAAACCCACTTTTAAAAATCTAAATCGCCCCCTCTTCGTAGAAGAAGCTCCAGCCCCTCGTATCGCTGCCCTCTCCGTCGACAGCGCCCCTCCCCTCTTCATTGAAATCTCCAGCCCCATCTTCTTCTCGTAACGTTGGATTGAGTCCGCTCTCATTTCCCTGCTCGAACCCTGGAAAATCTATCTGCCCCAGACATGCTCAATTGGGTTTCGCCTCCTCCGCCGAGGAATCGCTGAGACCCTCGCTTCGCATCTCAGCTAATTCGACGCACAAAGCCCGCTTCGTTGCTCCGCTTAGGGAGTCCGTTTCGGTTCGACAACTCCAACGGCCTCTAAGTAATGTTCGCATTGATGTCTGTTCTGAGAGCAGATTCAAATGACGGACGTTTTCTTAGAATTTTGAAGGAGCATTTTATTTTTGTTGTTTCAGTGGAGTATATGGGTTTGCCGGCGAGTCAGTACTCGGTGTTGGATGCGGAGCGGATTGAGAGGGTGGATGACAACACGTTTAGGTGTCATGTGTATAGAATTAAATTCTTTGCATTTGAGGTTTGCCCTGTTTTGCTCGTCAGAGTGGAAGAGCAGCCCGATGGATGTTGCATTAGGCTTTTGTCCTGCAAGGTCTGCGTGCGCCTCTTTTTGATTTTTCTGCGTCCTTAAAATTAAATTAGGAAAGTGATTGTCCTGAGTCAGCTATTGCTAAGCACTTTGCTTCTGCAAAAAGAAAGATCGAGTATGGTACACTAGCATGCTGCTTGCAGAACTTGCCTTCTGAAGCACAGATTCAGGTATGAATTTTTTTGGTTTTGCTTTTGTCCCCAAGTTTTAGATAGGTAATGCCTTTTTTGGATGTAATTACATTCAAATGGTTTTGATAATCTGCTTTAGGCTACCGCTCTTGAGGTACAGAGTCTTCTTGTTTCTGGTAGGAAGAGAGAGGCTTTGCAATGTTCTCAGCTTGGTGAACAGGTTCTTGCCATCAGAATTTAGATTTCTCCCCATTTATCCCCCACACGCTGAGAACTTTTGATGGTTGATGCAGTTTTGTCAAAGTTGTACAGTTTTAGTTTATGCTGATTGTCACTTTATTTTTTGAACTGTGAACAGGTTTATGGTGATACTGTGAAGCAAATGGCACTTGACCATTTCATAGTAGGGACGCCTTTGCGGACTTTGTGCCTAATAGCTGCTGGGCAGCCTGCAGATGTGTTTTCAAGTACCATGACTAGTAGCAACTTACATGGTTCCGCACATATATCTAAACAGCCTACCAAGGTGATAAAGTAATCTTGTCTGAAAAGGATAATGCTTTTTTATTCTTGTTGAAGAAACTAATTTGTCCTTTCTTTTGTAATTGTTTGGCATAAAAGTAGTGTTGCTTGCTATGCTGCCTAGTGAGCTCCCCGACAAAATCCAATGTCAGCTCTGGAGGAATACAAAACTGTAGGTAGTTTTCTTGGTAGATATTGCTCCTGCTAGAATTTTGTTGATCGGAATGGTACAGATCACATGAAGGCCATTATATGAGCTATTGCTAGTCTTGTCATAAAAAACCTAGGAATACAAAATAACTGAGAAGAGTGGTAAAAAAGAACTGCTAAACTAAGTAAGAAACTGCTAAAGCAAAATATCAAAGAACTACTGCTGAGTAGGAACTGTTAAAGCAAAATAAAACACACCTGAGACTATAAATTTTAGACTTATAAGCCTCCAATAAATCTAGGAAGTCTTAGAATGTCCCTAATTGAACAAAATGTGACTAGAACTGAACCAGCAGCAATCTAACCCAAATAAGTACCAAAATAAGACTTGACAACTTAGGCTAGTGAAGCAAGGAGGAAGATTTTAATTGGTCCTTGCTTATTGTGTTGTATTTGAATATTTTGGTTGGTCCTTGTTTGTTGTTATTTTATATTAGAAATTTGTTACTTTTTAGATTACTTGTAGAGATTCTTGCGTTTGTTGTAAGATATTATTAATCAATGATGAAGTATATTTTGTTTTATTTTCATTGTTATTTAATTTTTTACATCCAATGAATTATGGTTATTAAAATAAATTTGTATTGCCAATTAGGAAAATATAAGAAAAAATTAGTGGTGTTTTAAAAATGCTGGCACATACCGAAAAAAAAACGCTAGCACAGACCACCGCTAAAAGTCTTCACCAACGTTTTCACGAAACGCTACGGAAAGGGCAAATTTGCGTTCGGGTCTATATATAGCAGCGGTTGTGACCGCTGCTATAGACCCGCGGTCGCCCAAACCGTCGCTATACATCTATTGCGACGGAGCTATAGTGACGGTCATGACCGCCACTAAAAAACCGCTGCTAGCTATAGCAGCGGTTTTTTAACCTTTAGCAGCGGTTTCCAACGGTTGCTAAAGGTCATATTTTTAGTAGTGAGAGCTTTTATGTCATCTGAAACATCTTTTATTATAGCTTGAGCATTAGAACTAGCTTTTCCTTGCCAGTTATAAGTGTTCAAAGGGGTTGCCAGTGGTGTTCCCCATCACTCCCGCTTTAGATATTGATCTGTGTGAGGACTTTCTGTATATGTCCCATGAATCCGGTAGGCCCTTTTTGTTCTGATGGTTGTTTGTTGGTGCAGCAAGAGGGTTTACCAATGGTCGTTGCTCAGAATGACAAATTTGACAGTAAGTGATTATTTTATATTGGATTTATGAGTTAACTGTACACCTAGATATAGGAAGACGGAAATAAATAATATAAAGGGGCAACTGCTTTGGTTTGTATAATTACTTTTTCATGAAGAGAGATGAAATTAGACAATAAACAGGGAATTATATAGTACTGAACAATTTGTATTTTTACTTTTTCACTGGCTTTAAATTGCTCATAGGGTTGCATGCACACCTGTTAATCTGATAGTGAAAACAAATTTGAGTTGATCGTACTGTCCTATCAGAATCGAATTGCTGCTTCCTAGATATAATAGTCACTTTCTAGTTCTTTATTTTGAATGTTATATGAGGTTTCACCAGTTCTGTATAGCATACTTATCTGTACAAAGAAATTGTAAAATTCTTATTACGTGCCAATATCAATCTTATTGCTAGGACCGTAAAATGCCTCTATGTTTATGAATTTTGGAATGCCTCTAAAATGCTTCTATGTATTCTATATCGCTTTCTGTTTCTTCTGTTCAAGCTATTGAAATATTGTTCATTTCTCGTTTCTCCTTTTCAATGACAGAGTTACTACTTGGTGAAGATGGTGTTGGTGATGATGGTGTATTGAAGCTGCTTTTGCTAATGCTAGGATTAAAGTTATTTTTATTTTATGTTAGAAACTTGTATAGACTCTTGTGTTGTAAAACTTGTAAGACTTGTTATTTAATCCATGATGAATTATATTTGCTTTATTATCCTTGTTCTTAGCTTTTTACATCAATGAATTATGGTATTAAAATAAATTTGTATTACAAATTAAAAATGCAGGTGTTTTTATAAATAAAGCTATTGCAACGTTTTTCTAAAAAAAAAACATGCTGGGTCAATAGCGGCGTTTTAACAAACGTCGCTAAAGACCTGTAGCAGCGTTTTTGTGACCGCTTAAAAAGAATGTATAGGAAAATATAGAAAACAATTAGTGGTGTTTTAAAAATGTTGGCACATACACAAAAAAAAAGAAAAAAAAAGTTGGCATAGAACTTTAGCGGCGTTTTTGTGACCGCCGCTAAAAGTATGTGCCAGCGTTTCACAAAAACGTTGCAAAAAAAAGACATAATTGTGTTCGGCTTTATAGCGGCGGTCGAAAACCGACCATCGCTATAGACCGGAAGTCTTCACCAGCGGTCGCAAAAACCGCCATTATAGCCTACTTCGGCGGTCGCGACTGCCGCTAAAAAATCGCTGTTAAAGATTTTGCAGCGGTCAAAGGTCACTTTTTTGTAGAGTAAATGTAAATTCTTGTTCTTTACTTTAATTTTCGTGCCGCTTTCCCAACAGAATGAGCTTGCCCAGACTCCCTCCACTATGAGTATCCTTCATGATCAGGGTGAACTCAGTATCGTATGGGTTTTCTTTTTGTTAGGGTCGGGAACTGTAATATGGTAATATTGGGGGGGCAATATAATTTTTTTGGGGGTGTTTGGGGGTCCAAATCTGAACATGGTTGAACTAGGATCTCAATCCCTTAGTATGAAGCTATCAATTAATAATGCTTATGAAAAAGGAGTGTCATATATATCGAAGAAATTAATCTATCGGTGGGAATTATATCCGGTGAAAACCAGAATTTTTGATACCGTATTCCGATACCGGTACCGGTTTTGGCCTATTCCGGTACCGGAACCAGAACCCATTTTATTAAAATTCTGGAACCGGAAATGTCGAAATTTCCGGTTCCAGAATTTAAAAAAAAAAAATCAGGGCATCGTTTGAACCCTAGTTTTTTTTTTAAAAAACGTGACCTAGGTCAAAACGACCCAGGTCACAAAACACAAAGTAATACTTCCTTCTTCATCGAAAGTTCTCATCCTTCACCTCTCAGTTGCCAGCGGCAACCCCCCCTTCACTGAGTCCGGCCTCCGTCCCTTCTAGTCTCCCTCCCGAAATCAGAAAATCTCCATCGCTCTCTCTTTCTCTCTCTCACGGGTTGCTAGTTTCAGTTAAGCTTTGGTGGCCGAATCTCTCACCAGCTCTCTCTTGAGGTGGGGTTTGTTATTTTTAATTTTGTAAATCTTGTATTTTACCTTTAAATTGTTTTAGGGTTTGTTTATTTTTATTTGTTGATTTTTAGCAAGGTAATAGCACATTTGATTTGAGACCTCGTTCTTGGTTATTTATTCTCTTTTTTGTGTTTTGATCTTTTAGGTTGACTACATTGTAAGACCAAGTGTCATCAAAGGGCAAGGACTATCTCGTTGGTACTGTTCTTGTAACGCCCCCCGGCCCACACTATACAGATAGATTTTCGTATAAAATAAGGCTTTTTCACCATGTATAATCATTTATCTAGGCCTCAATATTTCAAAACTAATTTTGTACAACCACAACAAAATATTCATGAACCGTAAAAAGACACAAAAATATCAATCCGAGCACTAAAATTTATATTAGAATATCCGATATTTCCAATATCGATGAAGATCTCTCAAAATAATACAATATCGAATTCTCCAACTTAAATCTCCAAAAATACTCTTGAAAAACACACCTTCGAACACAAATCTATCTGAAGCTCCTCGAACCTCTATAATTCTGCCAACTCTGAAAAATATGAGAATAAGGGGTGAGCTACGACTAGCTCAGTAAGTAGTAAGTCAATGGAGGTTGGGGAAAAGATAATTTTATCACAATAACCGAAATTCAGAATAAAATATTGTGAGCTATACCGAATCCAAAATACAAGTTTGTAACAAAAATATCCAAGACCACACAATATAGGGAAATCACCAATGATCACACAGACCTCCAGGCCACAAAGACCTTCGAATACCAGGTCACACAGACCTCCAGGCCACAAAGACCTCCAAATACCACGAGGGGTATCAAATTGGCCACACAGACCACAGAGGATAAATTGGCCACAAAGACCAAAGAGATATATCATCAGCGCAAGGATAATTTTCACAGTATGCTCACCAAAACAAGTTATAAATATTTCAATTGAGTTTTACGAAAATCTCGACAATCTCTTTTTACCCAAAATTTGTTCAGTTCCCCAAATAATACATCAAAACCATATAAAATACGATGCACGTTCAAAATCTCATTGAAGAACCACTTATATCAAAACCACATAAAAATACGGTACACGTTTAAAAATTCCATTGAAGAACCACTTACATTAAACACTTAACCAATCCTTAAAGCTTCTCCAATAGTTGCCGAACAATCTCTCAGAAACTAGTACCACCACCTCAATCCAAATTTTTTTGTCTCTAATAAACATTCTCTGCAACTATTTATTAAGCTCAATCTCTGCAACTTTAAAATTCAAATATATATCTATCCATCACTTTTAAATTCAAACATAAGATCTTTATCCATATATTTCAAATTCAAATATAAGAATAATCTTTATTCATATCTTAACATTTAAATTCAAACTCAGGATCAAATATCTATATTCAAACCTTTAAATTCAAATATAGATCACATCTCCATATCAGCACCTTTAAATTCAAAAATACAATTCAACATCTATCCAAAAATCAAACACAAGATTAAGCACTATCTCTTCATTTAAAATTCAAATTAATCACTTACACTATTTTTTTCGGGATGGGGTATTACAATCTCCCCTCCTTAAAAGAAATTTCGTCCCCGAAATTTGCAGCACCTTCCACAAAGAATAAATTCATTAACAAACTAAATCACAAATCATTCACGCTTCTGCTGCGCACTCTGATCACACAAAATCACCTCACAATTTTTTTCATTAACACAATTCAAGCCTAAAACCCAAACTCATACAATATCCAAGCCTAAACTAAGATCAACATCAATATCCTCAAAACAAGCTCATAACTTTAGCTCTTATCCGTATAGAATGATCAAGATTTAAATCTCTTTCAAATTTAAAGCTATAATCCGACATCAATCGAAATCCTTCTGAGAATCAATAGAGTTACAACATATCAAAACCTATGCTCGAACTTCAATCAAAATTTTCCTAAGAGTCTACAGAATCACAAACCTATGCTCCGATACCATCTGTAACGCCCCCCGGGCCCACACTCTATACGAATAGATTTCCGTATAAAATAAGGTTTTTTCACCATGGATAATCAATTATCTAAGCCTCAATATTTTAAAACTAATTTTGTATAACCTCAACAAAATATTCATGAACCGTAAAAAGACACAAAAATATCAATCCGAGCACTAAAATTTATATTAGAATATCCGATATTTCCAATATCGATGAAGATCTCCCAAAATAATACAATATCGAATTCTCCAACTTAAATCTCCAAAAATACTCTTGCAAAACACGCCTTCGAACACAAATCTATCTGAAGCTCCTCGAACTTCTCTAATTCTGCCAACTCTGAAAAATATGAGAATAAGGGGTGAGCTACGACTAGCTCAGTAAGTAGTAAGTCAATGGGGGTTGGGGAAAAGACAATTTTATCACAAAAACCGAAATTCCGAATAAAATATTGTGAGCTATACTGAATCCAAAATACAAGTTTGTAACAAAAATATCCAAGGCCACACAATATAGGGAAATCACCAATGGTCACACAGACCTCCAGACCACAAAGACCTCAAAAAATTAGGTCACATAGACCTCTAGGCCATAAAGACCTCCAAATACCACGAGGGGTATCAAATTGGCCACACAGACCACAAAGATAAATTGGCCACAAAGACCATAGAGATATATCATCAGCGCAAGGATAATTTTCACAATATGCTCACCCAACAAGTTATAAATATTTCAATTGAGTTTTACGAAAATCTCGACAATCTCTTTTTACCCAAAATTTGTTCAGTTCCCCAAATAATACATCAAAACCATATAAAATATGATGCACGTTCAAAATCTCATTGAAGAACCACTTATATCAAAACCATATGAAAATACGGTACACGTTTAAAAATTTCATTGAAGAACCACTTACATCAAACACTTAACCAATCCTTAAAGCTTCTCCAATAATTGCCGAACAATCTCTCAGAAACTAATACCACCACCTCAATCCAAATTTTTTGGTCTCTAATAAACATTCTCTGCAACTATTTATTAAATTCAATCTCTGCAACTTTAAAGTTCAAAAATACATCTATCCATCACTTTTAAATTGAAACATAAGATCTTTATTCATATATTTCAAATTCAAATATAAGAATAATCTTTATCCATATCTTAACCTTTAAATTCAAACTCAGGATCAAATATCTATATTCAAACCTTTAAATTCAAATATAGATCACATCTCCATATCAGCACCTTTAAATTCAAAAATACAATTCAACATCTATCCAAAAATCAAACACAATATTAAGCACTATCTCTTCATTTAAAATTCAAATTAATCACTTACTCTTTTTTTTCGGGATGGGGTATTACAGTTCTGCTCGACTACATTGTAAGGCCAAGTGTTAGATTTTTTGAGTCTGTTATTATTCAATGTTGAACAAGATAACTTGATAATACATATGATAATTTGGGGAAAAATATAACTTGACTTATTGATATTGAAAGGACCGAGTAGTGAGATTATTTTGTGGAAGTGTTGGGATTGTTTATGCTTATTGATATTGACAGCAGCGATTAGTGAGATTATTTCACCGATTAGTGAGATTATTTAGTGGAAGTGTTGGAATTTGATTGTTTATGCCTATTGATATTGACAGCACCGAGTAGTGAGATTATTTAGTGGAAGTGTTGGAATTTGATTGTTTATGCCTATTGATATTGACAGCACCGAGTAGTGAGATTATTTTGTGGAAGTGCTGGAATTTGATTGTTTATGCCTATTGATATTGACAGCACCGAGTAGTGAGATTATTTTGTGGAAGTGTTTTATTGATTATTCAAGGCCTTTGAAGAGCTGTGTATTTTATAATATTATAAGTATTTTATATTTTGTGGAAGTTGGACTTAAACCAAAACCGAGTAGTGAGATTTTTAAAAGCATTGTACGTGTGAGATTTTGTGGAAGTTGAATTTATGTATTACTGCTAATGGAATTTCTATCAAGAAGGTGAGCTCTCTCTTTTTAGCCATAGAATCAGATTGGATAATTTGCTTTTATTTACTATGCTCACGTGAATTTGGGTTTTGAGACCTTGCCTTGTCACAGAATTGCTTGTTGGAATTTGATTGTTTATGCTTAGATCCTTTAAGTTGTAAACATAGCTATTTAGAGTTTATTTAGATAGATTGAGTCATTTTGCAATTAATTTTTGTTATTCAAATGAATTGAAAATCAAATATGTTTCATGTCAGATGGATGAGATTAGTACTATACCTATAGGGTCTTGCCCCAGTATTGGTGATCCAGTACTTGATGATTTAGTTAGTAGTCCTCATTCTGATGGTCAATTAATCTTTTTTCAAGGCTATTTGCAGAAATTAATTACCCGGTGCTTTAAAGAACAAAAATCAGGGAGTCAACAACTTATCCTAATGGTAATTAGAAGATGGTTGAAAACATCACCATAATCATAGCCTGAGCTTGTGGGTTGGATTCTTGTCAAGTTCTATTATTGTTTGAGAGACCCCACAGGACAGCCATATCATGATGAGCTCGTGGGTTCGATCCTTGATAAGTTCTATTATAGTATTATTGTTGAGAAACCCCACAACCATATGCGTATATCTGTGTAATTACACTACCAAATAAGAGCTCTTTTTTTGTATGCCTAGAACAAAAAAAAGAGAGCTCTTTTTACCTTAAAAAAAGAAGAAGATAAACTGATAACAGCTTTTGGCCCCACATGCATCATGAGTCATGATACAATAGTCCACGAACGATGGAAGACTTCTCTCAGCCACAAATGCTGTGCCCGTGACACCACAGTAATATTCGGTAGCAACTAGCAAGTAGCAACCCCTGCCAATGTACACTTACGGGTTACCGCAACTCCTTCCTCTGACGATCCCTATAAGAACATCAAACCCAAAGCTCTCGAGAACTAAAACGTCGAAGAACCTAAACGAAAAGATAAAAAGACGTACGATCTTTGGTACTCGCCGGATTGATGGAGGCTGCAATCAAGAAGCTCTTTTTGGTGGCTGTGCTTCTGGTCGCCATCTCGAGCAAAGGGGTGCTCAAAGTTTCCAACGCCCAAACCATATGCAACATGTCTGCTTCTGGCCTAATGGCATGCAAGCCGTCTGTAACTCGTCCAAATCCTACCCCGCCATCGGCCAACTGCTGCACTGCACTCTCACATGCCGACCTACACTGTCTATGCTCCTACAAAAACTCCACCGTGTTGCCTTCCCTTGGAATTGATGCAGACCTTGCCTTGCAGCTCCCTGAAAAGTGCAAACTTCCCCATGCTGCCCATTGCTAAGCTCTGAATTTGCAAAAGCAAACGTATTTTAGATTGTTCAATAATTTGCTGAACTTTGACTGCTTTTCGTGAAAGCATTCAATGGTTTGCCTGAATGCTTGTAATTGTCTCGTCTCCATAGTTTTAAGGTTTGTGTGTTCCTGCTTCCTTTGGAATATCAAATGTACTACTTTGTTTTCATCGTAAAAGTCGTGTCCTTTGTTCGCAAATTAGTTGCTTTTGTCCTCTTTCAGCTCTTGTTTTTTTTTTGGCAAATAACAGACCATAACATTAATAAAACCCAGAGTTCAAAAACCAGAGGAACAAAGCGAAATATTAGGGGGGGTCAAATCCCTCATAAACCCAAGGAGGAACCAACTGCCATCGACAAGAGCGAAAACGATGAGCAGAAAGGCGCAAGTTGTGAACCAAATTATCAATCGTCCAAGGAGTCATAGCAGCCGAATATCCTGGAGGACATCAACAAGGACCGAGCAGTCACCTTCCACAACAATATCCTGAAGACTATGAGACCAAGCCTTCCTCACAGCAAGGTCAGCCGCACGACTCTCCCCAACCAGAGGGTCCAGAGCCTGGTGAAGTTCAGAAGCAGCAAAAACAATCAAACCATTTGAATCACGACAAACACAAGCAGTCGCCGAAAGGGAGGGGCGGATTACAACATCGAAATTAATCTTCAACGCCTCATGGGGAGGAGGGACCCAAGCAGCGTCCGGAAGAGAAGCAAGCGTCACTCTCCACGCAAGTGCTCAAAGGCCACACGGTACACTTGAGCTGCAAACAAACCAACCTCCAAAGGTTGGGACCCATGGGCAACATGGTTTCGCTGGAACCACAGAAGATCCAACAGATTAACTGCATATAATTGAAACCAATGACAATCCTCACGCGGAATTCCAATCGAGGAATAAGGATCACAAAGAATAGAACACCAATCAAGAACAGAACAATGCTGAAAAAATTCAATATGCAACACCCATGGAGACTCAC
This sequence comes from Myrica gale, assembly GCA_963930655.1. Taxonomy (NCBI): domain Eukaryota; kingdom Viridiplantae; phylum Streptophyta; class Magnoliopsida; order Fagales; family Myricaceae; genus Myrica; species Myrica gale. The sequence continues at coordinate 10,094,271 of OZ005616.1, forward strand.
GCCAAGAAATCTTACTGTATTGGCACTGGAAGAGAAGATGAGGAAGCGAATCCGAAGGCATCCCACAAAGGTAGCACACAGCCGGCTCAGCAGAAGGATGATAAAAAATCCCACCAAGGCGAACTTGAGTGGGAAGCATATTCCACACACACTTCCACAGAAGTAACTTATGTCGGGCATGAACTCGAAGGCGCCAGAGAGACTTCCACTGAGCTCCAACGAGCTGAAAGAGGATATTCCACTGAAAGAGGATATTCCACACGCACTTCCTCTTTCAGCTCGTACACGCTAACAAGACATGGAGTCTCTCCGGTTCTAGCCTCTCTCTATAACTTTTTCAAAACCATAACCTAGCCTTCTCCCGCCCCCCCCCATCCCTCTCCATATCTCCCTTTATGGCCAATTTTCATTGTTCTTTTCCTTCCTCTCCTTGTTCTCTTTTTTGTAGTTTTTGTTCCGAATCTTGGCTGTTAGATCCTGACGGCCTTTGGTGGACACCTCCCAGCTAGTAGCCTTCTCCATCTCCAGGCGAGCTCAGCCCTATCGGCCCCGTACCATTTGGCCAGCGCTTGCTGGTCCACGCGCCCGACTTTGTTATTCATTTTGGGTTGCTTTTGGCTGTCACTCAAGGCCACGCGCCTCTTGGGAGGCTTTCCCTGCCTCTGGCGAACCCAACGCCCCCAAGTTGCTGCTTTTCCGGTGGGCCCCACGCACCGCGCGTTTCTGTTAGGGTCCCCGGTCTAGGACTCCATAACAATCACCAACTCCACGCGATCCGCTCCAACACCGTAATCGATCCTCCCGAACCGTTTCTAGTAACACACGAGCGTATAATTTAGGATCAAAACACTCAACAAATGAATAATACCTCACTCTTATTACGAAGAACGTGGTCTTAGGATTATTAGTCCTTCGAACCACAAGAACACAAGAACAATCGTACAAGGGTTATTAGCCCAAACACGCCCAACTTAAGAGGTTATTAGCCCCCAAGTCTACTGGCATAAACGTGCCTATGCCTGGCCACTCTCAGAAAAGCTCTCTAGCTTTAACTACTCAACTCTATGATTGAATGAATTCTAATGCTCCTGAGGAGTGCTTATATAGGACTTCTCAGGAGCTTACAAAACCCTAATCAAATCAAATCAAATCAATCTAAATCAAATCTTCAAGATTCTAAGGAAACAATTCCCAGAATCAGGGAGATTTGATGATACCCCCTAAATCATCAAAACTCAGAAAGGAAAGACAATCTTCTAGAAACATCTAATTCTAGAAGATAAGATTTATTGAATTACTACCATAATCAGAGGCAATCTCTGAAGATGCTGATCTCGCCGCCGTCCGCCGCCCTACACGGTGGCGCCGCCGCCATACTCCTCCTTGGGTGGTGATGCTCCTCCGACTCCCAAGGTCATGCTCATCACTTCCCGTCCGGTCACCGCTAAGGGTGGTGGTGCTCCGCCGCCGGCGGTGGCTGCTGTGGTTAGCCACTCTTGGCCCTCTGCTGCTGCTTGGCTTGGCTGGGGGTCAGGGCCCTGCTGTGGTGCTAAGTCATGGCAAGGCCATGTGGTGGCCATGAGCTTGCCATGGCATGTCTGCGGCTGGCTGACTTGCTTGCTGGGCGTGGGCATTGCTGGGCTGCCATGGCTTGTCAGTGGTGTCGGTGTGCCTTGCTCGCGCGCGCACATGCTGATGCCATGGCTTGTCTGTGGTGCCTCGGCTGCGCGCGCTGTGGGTATGTCATGTGCTCCTGCCGCGCGCGCTGTGGGGGGTGTCAAAGGGGCCCATGGGTGGCATTGGCGCCGCATCTCGCGTGCTATCCTCCTCTTCGCAGCCGTTCAGTCCAAGGTCTTCTTTGGGGACCCTTTCAGTTTCCCCCACACCGCCGGCGTTTTTGGCTCTTCAGCACCTCTTGGTGGTCCTCTGATTCCGGCTCGATTTTCCTTTGTTGTGTTTTTGTTTGTTTTGACCTTAGTTTTGTTGCTTGTGTGGTTGTTCCCGGCTCCTCGATGGGCTTTTATGATCCTTTTTTAATCTTTTTCGGCCCTCCGTTGAGGCTTTGTGGTGCCCAAGTTGTCTGTGTTTTTATTACTAGCCCCTCTAGATTTTCGTGGCTAAGTCTACTGTTATAGGCCACACGCGCCCTCTGCCTAGCATGACGCATATAGTGGTTTTTTTTATCCCTTTTGGGATCCTGCTAGTTTTATTTTACAGTCGGATGATTGTTAGGCCTTATATAGGATTTTTCTTGTATGATTCAACTCTTGAAATGCAAGCCAGCATTATTCAGAAAAAAAATACACGCTAACAACATAGGGTGAGAGAGAGAGTGAGTTTTTTTGTCGATATAATGTCTTCGTTCCAAGCGTACCAGTTTGGAAGTTCTCAGTCTCCGATTGGACACTATTTCGGATGGGTAGCAGGAGACAGTTCAGGCCCTGCGGACCATTTGGTCAGACAAGTAGATGGAATGAGGTCATGCTTTGATACAATTAATTAATATAAAAGTATGCCTAAAAGTCCGAAAAAGAACGAAAATAGCATTGTCCGTTTTGAACCAAACGAAATGCACGAACATATCCAACATCCCACATCCTATAGAGTACAAAAGTCGACGTAGTTGGACGTGTAGCTTAAAGATATGATTTCCAAGGTAAACTAATCAGTGGGCGGATTCAGGACCTAATTTGAAGGGGGTCGAATACATAAGACGAAATGACAACAAAAAATTTAAACGTAATGTAAAAAGTGTCTTACAGTTAAAATATCGAAAATTAAGAATTAAAAAACATTAAAATTTTAAAATACACGTACATACTATTTGCTAAAACTGAAAGCGACAATTAGATCCTACTAATTTGCATCTTATATATATATATATATATATATATATATATATATACATATATAAGAAAATGATAGTTTGACCAGCAGGAACTCCACAGAAATTCAAGGGTATGAAAAATCCTAAACAAACAAAAACCAGCTAAATAATTAATTCGGGACCCAAAAATATGAGTGAGTTTCTATTTATTTTCGAAAAAAATTAAAAAATTAGAAATTTCTAGGTAGAAACCTCTATAGCCCTAAGATATCCAAACCAATTCAATCCTATCCTCCAACAATTTCACAACTCACAAAATTTCAAACCCTAAAGCATTTTTTAGCATACTAAATAAATGAATTTTTCTACTGAATTGTAGAGAGAGAATCTTGGATAGAGGGACATACTAGGGGTCGGAGGTCTAGCAATTTTCAAGTGTAAAATCTCAAGGATCCTGCAAAAATTGAAACCGTAAAAAATCTAAATAATGAAATTGAGAGAAAGCTAAGAGTCAAAGGGGATATACACACTAGAATTTTCAGTATCAAGTACTACAAAAATAGTATGGACAAAAATAACTGAGAAGTATTGCATTATAATTCCTATAATAGTATGGAGAATGTGTTAACTATAAATTGCCCAAATTGTTCAATAAATTGCCTGTGTCCTATAGGCTACCAGGGGATTTACCATCATTAGTATTCAACTGTAAAGACATTAATTAAGTTTGATCAAAACACTAGTTGCCTCACAATGTTCAGTTAAGATGCAAATATCAAATTGTAGTACACCTCAGTTCTTACCACTACAAATAGCAAATCTTCCACTCCAAAGAAAATATACTTTAAAAACTAAAAGAAAGAAGTAATAAAGAGAAATCATGTATAACTAAGATACACATATACTCATTTCTAGGAAAACCAAAACCCAAAAGACTTGATTTCTCTAGCACCAGATGGTCCAGGTCCACGTAGAAGGAGGTCCACATTTGCCAAGTAAAAACCATCTGACGATTTCTCTAGCAACTTTAACCGGCCAAGGCTACTGGAAGTAGAGGCAATCAATACACACTTAAAACCAGGCACTGCAGGCTTAAAATCGGGGTTGGCCTGGGCCTATGGGGATCGGGCTCCCATAGGCCCAGACCAACTTATAATAAAAAAAAAATTTACATATAATAATTATTTTTGGCCGGTCCAATGGGGGGCGGCCGCCCAGGGCCACACCCCCTGGATCCGCCTCTGAACTAATTGTTAGAATATTTATATGTAGTGTCTCACGTACCCTTTGTCACCCACTCAAAAAACATAGAGTTTATATATTAGTCTAAAATTAAAAGTTAACTTATAAGTATGAGTCATGAAAGGATAAAAAATCTTTAATTTGACATTTTGATGGTTAAGATATTTATACATAGCGAGAGATTATAAGCAATGATGAAATTAAGATTGAATCTTAAGGGGACAATTACATATAAATAAATTATAGGGGCAAGAATAAAAAAATAATCTAAAAAATATTGTTTTTTACTAAAGGAAAAAAATGCTTTAAAGATTTTTGGAGAGCTATAGGGCTATGGCCCCATAGGAAACCCCATAGCTGATTATAGGATTCTCATCTACAACATCACAATCATCTTTAACCATCGAGACTCTCTTAGATAAACGTTGTTAGGATCATAGATGAAAATAAAGGGGCCACACTACAAAAAAAAAGACTTCTAGTGGCGGTTACAAAAACCGCGCTAAAAAGTACCTATAGCACCGTTTGCTTCGCAAATGCCAGCAAAAATTCTACCTGTAGCGGTGTTTAATAACAAACGCCACCACAAGTTTTGCGTACTGCGACATTTGTTCAAAACGCCGCTAAAGCTTACGACCTCTAGCGGCGTTTGTGCAGCTATAAGTTACGTATTTTTAGTGGCAGTTTTTGCGACCGCCGCTAAAGCTTTCACCTTTAGCAGCGTTTATTATTAAAAACGCAGTTAAAGGTGACTCACACAAACGTTGCTATAGGTGTAAGTAATAATAATAACTTATTAATTATTTTATATATTATTATATTCCTTTAAAATATAACTTTCTTTTGTCATGTATTTGAAAATTTTTATTTTAAAGGACCTACTTAACAAAATATGAAATTAGAGGGTGTGTTATGAAAATTGAAGATGTTATATGATATATTTTAAGTTATAATCCATGTGTATAGTATTTGTACATATTAAGATTGAATATTTTGTCACCCATCTATGTGTATAGTATTTATACATATTAAGATTGAATATGTTATATACTATATCACTTGTTGTTATGTGATATATATGAGTATATATATATTTACTATATATATAGTATGATGTAGTCACAATACATTATATATATAATGTATTGTGACAACAATATTATATAAGTGTGACTGCAATGTTTTTTTTACTACAATGTGATATGTATAAGTATATAAGTGTAACCAAATGTATTGTGACTCAATTTATTATATAATAAAACAAGACTTTAAAAGAATTGATAGTTATAAGTATATGCATATTTATATAAGTTATACATATGTATTTGTTACATTAGTAATGCATATGTACTTTTTAAGTTTAGGAATTTGACACTAATTTCATTTAATTATTCTCTTATCTGGTATAATTTGACACGTCAGTGCTCATGTGGCTTTATAATTTTACTTCACCTAAATAAAAGAACATTATATAAATTTAAAATAAAACAAACAAAATATAAAGGAGAAGAAAACAGAGCAAAACAGGGAGTTTCATTTTAATTGCAAAACACGATGAGTTTCAAATGACGGTAAAAATTGAAGCTGAAATTCATTTCTCGCGTGCCCCTCGTCCTCCCTCTTCCTCTTCGTCGAATGCTCTTCCTCTCCTTAGAAATCTCTCAGTTTCTCTTGCTCCCGTCGATCCCCCCTCCCATTGCGCCTCACTCACTCTCGCCAAACACCGCCCTCTCTCTCGTGTCAAACGCTGCTCTTGGCCGAGAGGTAAGACAAGATCTGCTGTAGCTGCAATCTGTGGAGCCGCCATCTCTCTCGCAGAATACCGCCCTCTCTCGGTCTGCCGATCTAGCCCTCAACTCCATTTCGACGATTTTATTGCCCTAATTTGTTTGTGCTAATCTGTTTTACCTTACCTTTCATTCCTTCTCATTACCTTACTTATCTAATGCTCCATGTTTTAAATGAGCAGGATGCTAGGAAACCTAGGACACATTTGATAGATCCCGAAGAATGAGGAAGGCTAATCCACGATATTCTAACTAGGAGTTGAGATATGGTTGGGCCATGTACTGGAGTGTGAGCAAGAATTGAGGAATAGATGTGGAGAAGTTAGTGGAGAAGTGGCGCAACAGTTAAGGAGTTGTGGACTTATGAGACTCAAGAATAGGAGGCAGAGTGTTAGTGGGACCTGTAGTGGGATGTGTGTTAATTATTTACTTTTATTCAATTATCTTTATTCCGCATGTGTTTTATTTATTTATATGTCTAGTGTTTGAACATATTGTATTTTTTATTAAGAAGTTTATTAAAGTTCTTGGTTTTACTCCCACCCAAAGTGGAGAACATTTTGTTCTTTTTCTTAAGTTGATACTTTGGGCCTATCAATGGTGTCAGAGCTCAGATCAGCATACAATGAAATAATGGGTACTAACAAGGAGTGAATTGAGAGGTTAGAAGGCGACATGGTGAAAGTCAAAGAAGGAATCCGTAGGTTGGAGGTGGGAGCTACAATTGCTAGCGACCGCAACCAACGCAAGGAGGAATCATTACAAGACATCACTCAATTGCTAATGCAATTTGGGCCTGGTTCTGGTGGAGGTTCTTACTCCGAGAAGGCAAGTTCATCAAAGGCTCCTTTCACAAGCGAGTATGACTCTTCTGGTACCAGCCCTGGGCCAGTTAAGATGATATTTCCAAAATTTTATGGAGAAGATCTGACAGAATGGGTCAATCGTGCCCAACAATTTTTTAATTGTTTTGGCACTCCCCATGAGCAACGCGTACCGCTTGCTTCTTTTCACCTTGAAGGAGAGGCCAATCAATGGCTTCAATTGCTGCAACGTCACCGTCCACCAGATGCCACAAAATTATTGTGGGAAGAGTTCGAAGAAGAATTGTGGGTTCGTTTTGGCCCCACCGAATATGAAGACTTCGATGAGGCATTATCTCTAGTGCGGCAATTTGGAACTTTAAGGGAATATCAAAAAGAATTTGAGCGTTTATCTAACCGAGTTCAAGGGTGGACCACGAAGGCCTTGATCGAAACCTTCCTTGGGGGTTTAAAGGCAGAGATAGCTAACGAGGTCAGAATGTTTAGACCTCGGACTCTCAAAGACACAATTGGGATGACAAGGATGCGGGACGAGCAGCTAGGCAGGCAACGATGCTATAACAGGCCACTACCATCCCCACGGAATACCACTACCACAACGCCTCCAACATGACCAATACCAACACCACCAACAAGATTTCGAAGACTATCTTGGGATGAGATGCAGCTTCGTAGAGAGAAAGGTCTTTGCTTCAACTGCAATGACAAATTCACTCCTGGCCATCGATGCAAACCATCTCAATCTTTTGTGATAGAAGAGATTTTTGAGGAAGAAGTCCCAAACGCGCAAACTAAAACAAAAATATCTAATCCGGTGGTTGCAATTCCGGATGACAAACCTGAAAATTTGTTGCATGCTTTGACGGGCTATTTATCACCACAAACCATGAGTGTAAGAGCATCAATCCGCACATTTTCTACTGTTCTTATCGATAACGGTTCCTCTCACAATTTTATTAGTGAAAAAATGGTTAAGAAGCTTCAACTGCAACAGACACCAACAACAACTTCCGCGTGAAAATTGCTAACGGCAAGTCGCTGAATTACAAGACGAAATTTAATGCAGTGCCAGTGAAAATTCAAGGTATTAATTTTTCTCTTACTTTGTATGCTCTACCGCTGATCGGATTGGATTTTGTTTTGGGTGTGGAATGGCTGCAACAACTTGGTCCTGTAATATGCAATTGGAAGACTTTGACCATGGAATTTTCCTGGGAAGGCTGCAACCACAAAATAAGTGGACAACGACCTAGGAGTGCTCAAGAGGCTAATATGAGGATCTTGACACGTGAAATACTACATGGGACATAACTTTTTTCCTTTTGTTACACAACTGCCCAAGATGCTACAGAATCCAATTATCCAAAGGAGCTTCAGGAACTTTTGCATGACTACACAAAGATCTTTGAAGAGCCCAACCAGCTACCACTTCAATGTGATTTTGATCATCATATTGCCTTAAAAGGAGGGTGTGGGGGCAATCAATGTAAGGCCTTACAAATATGCCTATTTCCAAAAAAAATGAAATTGAAAGACAAGTCGAGGAGATGGGACATGGAGGTTTTAATACTAGTCTATTTTCATCTTCCGTTCTCTCGGTTAAAAGAAAAGATGGGACATGGAGGTTTTACACTGACTATCGTTCTCTCAATGAAGTCCCCATCAAGGACCATTTTCCCATTCCCACAGTAGAAGACATGCTTGATGAGTTGTATGGGGCGAAGTATTTTTCCAAACTGGATTTGCGGGCTGGATATCATCAAATTCGGCTTCACTCTGAGGATATTCATAAAACGGCCTTTCGTACCCATAATAGGCATTACGAGTACTTGGTCATGCCTTTTGGTCTTTACAACGCCCCCTCCATTTTCCAGGCAACCATGAATGCAATCTTCAGGCCATATTTACGCTGCTCCATCTTAGTCTTTTTCGACGACATATTGGTGTTTAGCCGTTCGTGAGAAGCTCACTCGGATCATTTACGACAGACATTTCAGATTTTAATGCAGTAGCAATTTTTTGTGAAGCTTAGTAAATGTGTATTTGGTAAAAATTCTTGGAGTATTTGGGTCACATCGTGACTTCTGAAGGTGTGAAAGTGGATTCAGCTAAGGTACATGCCATGTTGGCATTGTCTAGGCCCTACACTACTACCGAATTGCGAGGATTTATTGGACTTACGAGATACTACAATAAGTTTGTTAGAAATTACTGTTCCATTGCTGCTCCACTTACAAATCTCTTGCGAAAAGGACAATTCTTGTGGGGGTCGGATGCATATATGACCTCCAATTCTCTAAAAACAGCAATGACTCATACTCCTATACTAGCTATGCTGAATTTTGCTGATACATTCTTAATAGAAGCAGATGCATCTGGAAATGGAATTGGCACTGTGATTTCATAACAAGGCAAGCCAGTGGCATTCATGAGTCGAACTTTGGGTCCTGCAAAGAAGACTTGGTCGGTGTACACAAAAGAAATGCTTGCGATCGTTGAAGCTATCCGAGTATGGCGTCAATATCTCTTGGGGCAAAAATTTCAGATTGTGATTGATCAAAGAAGTCTCAAGTTTTTGTTGGAGCAATGTGTAGGAACTCTAGAACAACAAAAATGAATTTCAAAGTTATTGGGGTATGACTATGAATTGCTTTACCGACCGAGCAAGGAGAACAACGCAGCAGATGCCTTGTCTAGGCAAGGTCAATCCCCTCAGTTGGTAGCAATCTCACAACAAACGTTGCACATATGGGAGGAATTACGCGTTGCAAATCAGGAAGACCCATACTTGCTGCATAAACAAGACCAAATCCAACACAATCCAGACAAAACTTTGCATTATACAGTCCGATCTGGTTTGGTGTTCTACAAAGGTCGAGTGATCATCAGCCCAACCTCCCCCTTAAAAGAGATTATCCTCCATGAATTTCACAGTACCAAGACTGCTGGGCATTCTGGAGTCCTTCGCACTTATCGTCGTCCCAATCAGAATTTTTATCAGGAAGCTATGAAGCAAGATGTCCAACACTTTGTTGCCTCCTGTGACACCTGCCAATGCAACAAATATGATGCACCATCTCCCGCCGGCCTCCTACAACCACTACCAACTCCCGACAGAATTTGGGAGGATATCTCTCTTGATTTTGTTGAAAGATTGCCAAAATCAAATGGAAAGGACGTTGTGCTAGTGGTGGTTGATCGCCTATCCAAATATGCACATTTTATGGCCTCAGCGCATCCATTTACAGCAAAGGTCGCTTAAATTTTATCGATCAGGTAGTGCGCTTACATGGAATGTCGCAAACCCTTCTCAGTGATCGAGATTCTCTGTTCTTAAGCAATTTTTGGCGTGAGTTTTGGAAATTGCAAGGATCTACTTTGCAAATGAGCTCTTCGTACCACCCCCAAACTAATGGCCAAACGGAGGTGGTAAATCGATGTTTGGAGCAGTACTTATGCTGCCTTTCCTTTCAACATCCGAAGCTTTGGTGTGAGCATTTGCCATGTGCTAAATACCGGTACAATACCAGTTTCCAACGAGCTATCTGCATGACGCCTTTTGAGGCTGTGTATGGACGACCTCCCCCAGCTTTACAACAATACATAACAGGTTCTACTCGGCTTCATGATATTGACTGTGACTTATACAATAGAGATGAGTTACTCAAACAGCTCAAAGGTAATTTGACTGATGTGAAATTCCGTATGAAGCAAGCTGCAGATGTTCACCGTCGCGATGAAGCATTTTGTCCCGGTGACTGGGTTTATTTGAAGCTCCAGCCATATCGTCAACACTCTATTTATCGTCGGGCTCATCAAAAGCTTGCATGTCGTTACTATGGACCGTATCAAGTGCTGACTCGGGTGGGGCAAGTTGCCTACAAATTAAAGCGTCCCTCAGACTCCAAGATACATGATGTTTTCGATGCTTCCAATTTAAAGCGCAAGGTGGGTGCAAAAATTAGTCCAAATGTCCATATTCTTCCAGTTGCAGATGAAGGTGAATTAGTTATTATGCCCGATTCCATTCTTGAATATCGCTGGAAAAAGGGTTCTAAGATTGTTCAACAAGCTTTAGTTAAGTGGCAGCAATTACCAGCCGAAGAGGCCACTTGGGAATCCATTGATTTTCTGCATCAACAATTCCTAAACCTGAACCTTGAGGACAAGGTTCCCCGCGAAGCAGGGAGGAATGATAGATCCCGAAGAATGAGTTAAGGAGTGAGCAAGAATTGAGGAATAGATGTGGAGAAGTGGCGCAGCAGTTAAGGAGTTGTGGACTTATGAGACTCAAGAATAGGAGGCAGAGTGTTAGTGGGACTTGTAGTGGGATGTGTGTTAGTTATTTACTTTTATTCAATTATCTTTATTCATCATGTGTTTTATTTCTTTATATGTCTAGTGTTTGAATAGATTGTATTTTTTATTAAGAAGTTTATTAAATTTGTTGGTTTTACTCCAAAGTGGAGAACATTTCGTTGTTTTCTTAAGTTGATACTCTAGGCCCATCAACATTTGTGTTGTTGTTCTTACTTTTGTTGCTTGCGGAAGTGCAGACGAGGGAAACAACAAGAGGTTGAGAACAGAAGAAGATGGCGAGAGGAGGGGCGGAAAGAGTGATAAGAAGGAGAAGCAAAAGGACAAGAAATCTAATAACCATCCCAAACGCCATTCTGAAAATGGTTTTATATTTCTTTTCAAAAATTGTGTTTTCATTATTCCTGCATATTGGTTTGTCTAAGAACATTAAGCATCACTAATATTTATCTTTTTTGTTTTGTTTTGTTTCTGATGGGGTTTGGAGGCTCTTTGTCGTGACTAGAAAGTACGTTAAAACTAAAAGAATGGGGGTACTGTTGTGTATATTTAGGTATCAATTTAAACTTTCTTGTGACTCCTTTTATGTGTTGAGGAGCTGCCCATTATAGGAATTCAAGAGTCTTACTCGAGGGTAAGCAACGCTATTTGGTTGGAATTTTTTGGTTTGGCCTTTTCGTTTTGCCGAAAAGTTCTTTAGGTTGTATTGATGGGTGACAGAGTCTCAGAGTTTCTGTGTCCTGTGTTCAAGTCAAGGAAGAGTAATTTATCAGTGAAAAAAAAAACAGAATAATGTGATAGCTCCAGACAGAGCTGGATGCCATGGATACTGTTTGTTGTGGTTGTTTTGTATGTTCTGTTCTGAATTGTTTAGAAGGCTCCAGTTGACTTTTTCAAATGTGTCCTAGGTTTTTAACATTTTGGTTGGGCCGGTTATCCTAAAAGGAGCATTTTATGTGTGGCTTTTAATCGCAAAAGTGGCTTTGTGGATATCAATAGTTTGTGCTCAGAGTGCTAATTTTCGAACATAGGAGTTTACTACCTGTTGATCTTAATTTTTTTGTTCTTACTTTCTGCAGGAACTTGAACCCATAGATTGGGAGTATTATAAAAAGGAGTTGGTTCTCGTTTGGTGGATATGTACAAAGAGCAAAGAGGCTTATGACAATTATGTGTTCCAACTAACTATTGAATTACTCCTATATATATTAGTTTTGTGGTGCTGCGATAGATTATTCTAGTTGTTTCTTCCTTGTGGTAATTGTTAGATGATTAACTTTGTGAAATTGTAAGTGCTCTGAATGGGGAGTGCTAAAGTTTGTTTCTACTCTCTCTATAATTGGATACTATGAATGGGGATTTATCTAAAATGTTAGGGCCTCTTGCCAACTTGAAAAATGTCCTTGGATTCCTAGTATATGTTATAGATACGCTTTGAGCTTGGCATATATGTATAACATGAGCAGAAGTAATTTATTTATACCCTCATCGATCTTGATTTTTACTCCATCTACACAACACCTCCAATACATATTTCAGCTTGTAAATTGGGAGGGTCCAAGGAGGCTATGCCGAACTTGTCACACGCACACAAACGTTTTGATTTGATCTTTGGTTTAATTAAGCTACTTGAAAAGGCTTTCTTATGCAGCTGTTTTGTACTCTGCTGTGATTTGCTCTCTCTTGAGTTCTGACTTGTGCACCTTTTATTTTTTTCTCTTCTCAATGGTAGACTTTATGTCTGTTCGATGCAAATCCATTGGAAAATAAAAAATACGCATGGATCTCCACATGTATGAGAGTTTCGGTTGGTGGAGAAGAGCAGATTATTTGAAGGTGCATTTTGCCGAGAGCTGGAATGAGATGCATCACTTGCTTATTATGGAAGTAAGGCCTTTCTTCAAAAATTCTTTGTGAAATTGTATCTCCATATCTTTTTCTTCAATAAGACAAGTCACCCAGAAAAGGTTTCCACTGATAGATACTCTTTAGTTTTTCCTGGAGATACCATATGTTGATGTAAACATAGCATTAATTCCATTAATTCCTTGATGTTGTGATTTTTGAACAATCTGAGATTGAAAGACACCTAGATATTTATGACATAAAGACTGGGATCAAAAGCTTTGAGTGATTGTAGTAGGCAAAAGTACTTATGAGAGATTGTGGATGCTCTCTCTCTCTCTTTTCTCCCCTGTGGGCTGTAACTGCTCTTCTGAAAACACACACACACACACACAGCAAAAGGAAGAGTTTTTTTTTACATACTTATTTTGGCTTTATAGGTATGTAAAAAATCTGAAATTTTGGGATGTTACTTGCATAATTTGTTTGACGTGTTGAGGTTGTGGACTTATATGTGCAGTAGCAAAAGATGGAGTGTCGTTCATTTTTTCTTATCTTGTTTCTCTTTTTCAATGGCAGAGTTACCACTTGGTGTAGATGGTGTACTGAAGCTACTTTTGCTACTGCTAGGATTAAAATTATTGTTATTTTATGTTAGAAACTTGTATAGACTATTGTGTTATAAAACTTAGGGAAATTGACGTTTTAGTCCCTAGGTTTTGGACACTTTTTCATTTTAGTCCTTCAGTTTCAACTTTCAAATTTTTAGTCCTTGAGTTTTCTTGTTTTGACGAAATAGTCTTTCCGTCAGTCTGTCGTCCATATGCTTAACGACACATGTAGCGGTCGACCGGGTATATGTGTTAAAAGTGAGCGGTCGACTGCTACATGAAGCGGTCGACCGGATCAAAATTGCTGACGTGTAAGAGAGCTCCGTTAAGGATGTGGACGACAGACTGACGGAAAGACCATTTCGTCAAACAATGAAAACTTAATGACTAAAAATTTGAAAGTTGAAACTGAAGGACTAAAATAAAAAAGTGCCGAAAACCTAGGGACTAAAAAGTGAATTTCCCTAAAACTTATAAGACGTGGTTATTTAATCAATGATGAAGTATATTTTGCTTTATTATTCTTGTTCTTAGGTTTTTACATCAATGAATTATGGTCATTAAAATAAATTTGTATTACAAATTAAAAATGCAGGTGTTTTTATAAATATAGTTGTTGCAATGTTTTTCTTTTGGGTAAAAAAAAAACGATGGCACATGTTTTTAGTTGCGGTCACAAAACGTTGCTATAGATATTTAAACGCAGGAAAAAATTGAGCTATAGCAGCGTTTTTAAAACGCCGCAATAGATTAGTCTATAGTGGCGTTTTCTAAAATGCGGCTGAAACGCTACTAAAAAAATTTAAAAATGCGCTTCGGGTCTGGAGCTGCATTTGTGACCGCTACTAAGAGACCACCGCTATAGCTCGCCATTTTCACCAGCGGTTGCAAAAACCGCCGCTAGAACCTCTATCAATGGACATATAGCGGCGATCGGACTGCTGCTAAATATTTTTTGACCTTTAAATGTTCGATTTTTTTTGTAGTGCCAAGAGGCTATGACCCTCAAAATCAGTGACCCAAAAATTATTTTTATGTAATTGACCCCCTAAAATTTAATCCTAACTTTGTCCCTAGCAAAGGTGATCAGATTGAAAAAGGAAGAATGGTGGATTTAGGTACTTGTTTATCATATAAGGGAATAAGGGATTTAGCTACGATTTTAAAACGCTGCTACAAGTACATTTACCTAAATATCCATCTTCCATGCAGTGGCGAATGCAGGGGGTGTGGCCCTAGGCGACCGCCACCCATTGCATCCCAAAAAAAAAATTTCATTCAATTTTTTTTATTCGTAAGTTGGCCTGGGCCTATGGGGGCCCGACCCCCATTGGCCCAGGCCAACGATCCACATGTTCTGCACGGGGTCCAGGCCCTTTATTTTTTGATATGTAGAGGGTGAAAGGACGTCTTTTCACCTTCTGCCCTAAAATAATAATAATAATAATCAAAATTAAAACATGAAAGGAAAAAAAAAATCAAAACCGGGTGAAACAGTGTGTTTCACCCTGTTTTGAAATTTCTCCCTCTTTCTCTCAACCCTCTCTCTCTCTCTTCGAATTTTCTCTCCCTCTCTCTCTCTTTCTTCACGCCCGTTGCCCACCGCCGCACGCCCTCACCACCATGTGACAGTGTCCCGTTCACTGCCCACCGCCGCACCACCGTGTCCTGTTCATTGCCCACCGCCCATCGCCACACGGCACGCACCACTGCCAGACGCTGCAGCTGCCTGCCGGTCCTCCAGACACTGGAAATTTTCTCTCCCTATCTCTTTCTCTCTCTGCCACATGGCTGCCGCGCTGCCGCGCTGTCTCTCTTTTGCTCTCTGCCCCTCTCTTTCTCCCTCAACTCTCGCGACTCTGCCTCTCTCTCTCTCTTGACTCTCACTCTCAGCTCTCTCTCGATCTCATTATTTTGATTTTTGAGTATTTGACAATTGATAGTTTCAATTTTTGCAGGATAGGGGATCCTTGAGTTTTGTGCAAAGAAATTGCAAATTGCATTCAATGGACCCGTAGTATGTCTCCCTATCCAAGATTCTCTCTCTACAATTCAGTTAGAGGAATTCATTTATTTAGTATGCTAAAAATGTTTTAGGGTTTAGAATTTCGTGATTTGTGAAATTGTTGGAGAATGTGATTGAATTGGTTCGGATATTTGTGGTTTGTGAATTGGAGGATGAGATTGAATTAGTTTGGATATTTGTGGATTGAATTGGTTTGGATATTTGTGGTTTGTGAATTTGGATATATGTGATTTGTGAAACTGTTTATTTGAATTGGATGTAATGTAAATAGATTTGAATCAGAGATTTTGACATTTTTGAAATTGAGGATTTTTTTAGTAGTATCATTTTTAATTAATTTGATTGTAATGTCAATTGATGCAATGGAATTAGAATGGAATTTGGATTTGAATTAATTAGATTGGAATTTGCATTTTTGAGTTGTGATCCATTGTGAATATGTGAATATCTACATTTAATATTTTTTAATCGAAATGTTTTGTGTTTCAGTTTAGTACTATAGTTATTTATGTTTCAGTTGTGACCCAATTGATTGATTGTCTTTATTTTATTTTATTTTGTTTAGACAATGGATAAGTTTGTGATAAGAAAAACACGCAGCGTGGGGTCGTCTAATACTCCTAACGTGACTACTAATTCTGAAACGGATATTAGTTCAAAAATATCTCGGATAATGTTTAGTCCGGATGATATTACTGCTGACTCAGGGTTACGTAAACCCATTGAAGAATTTGTGTCAACAGAATAACACTGTTAGTAGCCGTACATAGTGCGGTACATGTCTTATGATATTTTTAATGCTTTTAGTATTTAATTTTAAATATTGTAACTCTAAGACAATTTTTTGCATTACGAAAGAAAAAAACATTCTTGTCATTTTACCTTTAAAGTTCGACCCCCTTGGATTTTGATCCTTGATCCGCCACTGCTTCCATGGTCTTTAGCAGCGTTTTATTAATGCTGCTAAAAGTAATTTTTATCCGCATTTTTTCACAAACGTCGGTAAAATGTTTTTTAGCAGCATTTTTATCTGAAGACATTTATGTAACCGCGTTTCTCGACAACGCGGCAAACAAATCGTTGTCCAAATAATGTTTGTCCTGTCATTTTACGAACGTCGCTAACCGGCAAGTTTTCACCAGTGTTTGTCAAAAACACTGGTAAAAAGTCTCCCAACGCTGAAATCTAGCGTTTGGCAAGTCAAAAACACTGGTAAAAAGTCTCCCAACGCTGAAATCTAGCGTTTGGCAAACGCGGCTACAAATTGGACTTTCACTAGCGTTTTACAACCCCACGTTGGAGATTTTTATTTAAAAAAAAAGAAAGAAAGTGAAATCGCGTTTTAGGATGTACCGTTTGCTTTCAAAATGGGATATGGATCTATTAGGTTATATACTTGGTAGTGTTTGAGAATCAATCTCAGCATTTTCACATGGAAAGTCAACAAGACAATCAATCTAATCTCAGTGCTCGAATAATACACACACATGAAGGAAATAATCCTTATCATGAAGATTTTCTGATCATTGTAAGGCAGATAATTTGTTATATGCATTGTCTATATCAAGTTCTGTGGTCAAGGAAGCCTCCAAAAATTTCATCATATTCTAGATAGAGCTCTCTTTATAATTTCTCTTTCCCCTTTTTTTTTGATTGAAATCCCTCCCCTTCACTGTGCCCGGTGGCGAGAGGAGCACCCCTCCTCTCCCTCGCCCCACCTTCCCTTGGGCGGAACCCACCAAAACCCATCCCTCTCAACCCATATTTGGACCTAATTTTTGGGGATTTTCAAAGTTAGATCCAGGCGATTTAGGTGGACGTCAGTGGCCACGCACATCAAGGATGGACTCAGCAACTCCAGGTGTCCTGTAACAGATGAATCTAAGGGCATATAGAAGAAGGAAATGACGTGAAATCAATGACAAGTGGGCTGGGTTAGCTGTTTAGATGGGCTGACAACTTAGTTGTTATGAGTTAGTTAGTGGGATGTGAATCAATGGGCTATTAGAATAGGCTACATAAACTTAAATAGTTTTGTAATAGGGCATCGGAGAAGAAAAATCTATTAGAAGGTTAGAGTTAGAGTTAGTATTTTGGAGTTTGGCTTAGGGTTGTTCAACCCTGGTGTAGGTGCCGGTTTTGGCCAAAATCGGCACCTACACCGGATATGTCGGTTTTTAAAAAAAATGTCACCTACACCTACACCGTTAAGGGCAAAAACAGGCCATTAGCGGTGGCGGTTTCCGGTAATCCTACATTCCAATACAATCAAATCCAAAATCAATAATCTAATCCAAACTAATACAATCCAATCCAAAATCAATAATACAACCAAAAATACAATCCAAATTCCAAACTAATACAATCCAAACTAATAAAATCCAAATTCCAAACTAATACAATCCAATCCAAAATCAATAATCCAACTCAATCTAATACAATTCAAATTCCAAACTAATATAATCAAATCCAAAATCAATAGAGCTATATGTATAGACATTGATGTATTAAAAGATGCTCAGTCATCAAGGTTTCAAAATCCACATTTTTCTGTAACTTAGTACTGCTGTTTTGGCAGTTAGAAAGCATCTTACATGGCTGGGAATCAACCATTCTCTCTCTCTCTACTGCTTGTGTGGTGTTGTTTGTCTGTTTTTGTGGAAAAAGGTGTCTGCATGTAGTGCATTTATATGCCCATGATGAACGGATGTAAATATGTTTGTTTGTGTGGATTTGCTGCCTGTGATGCATGTATTAGCTAGAAGTTGGAAAGTTTTTGTCTTTGTGGTGCTTGTATGACACTATAATTTATTCTTAATCGATTCTCAGGTCTTCCTAGATTTGACTGAGAAGGATATGAAACAAATCAATGTTTTATTTCATGAGGTAGGTAATTTATCTCATCAATATCTGATTTTTTACTTGACTTTCTCTTATCAACATAGTTATCAATCGATAAAAATTGGTCACTTTGAGTTGGACCTGTGGCTGGTTATGGAAATGTAGTGTAGATTCTACATAATAGTTACAATTTCAGCAGTTCCATGGTAGATATCAAACTAAGTGTAACCTGTTTCGGTGGCTTTTTATTGAGTTTCCTAGGGTTGATTTGACTTGCCTTTTACTGTTGGATTGAAGAAGCAAGCAGTGCATATCTTTTCCTATAAAAATATGCTGGTAAACTTGTTTTCTAGGGTAGGAAAAATGGTAGTGTATTATCTAGGGGGATAAAAGGACTTCGAAAATTTTATTGAAATCAACATCACCAGCATGTGTCTACTGCAGAATTTGTAGTGAGAAAATTATTGATTTGAGGGAGCCATTTTCCAATGGAAACTATGGAACTTTTAGAAGCTACATTACAAAGACTGACCACAGCCAAAAATTATTGTTTTGAGGGAGCCATTTCCCAATGGAGAATATTACCTGGAGAATGCCAGCAGCAGAACCAGCAGGTGCATCACTTTCACCCTGCCATGAAGAATAGGAGTACTCCAAATCAGGCCCACATTTGCTTACTCATAACATGAAAATTCCAGTAGTTTGATATAAGTAACAGCAGAACCCACATTCCATTTCTAATGGACAAACTAAGAAACTATAAGTAGGAAAATTCCAACCAGACCAGATAAGGACACAACAACTTGAATACACATACCCATTATGCTGAAAGCAGAAAATGATTGAATTCAAGTAGCAGCACTATCAATATTGATCAACATCAAACATAAATACCAAGTAGCAGCACTATCGATATTGATCAACATCAAACATAAATATCAGGTCAATATTCAAACGAAGCAAAATAACCTGGCTGTAATACATGACAGAGAAGAGTAAAGTTCAGAGCTTGGAGGACAAACTAATATTGTCACAGATGCTTGTTTTCGTAGCAAGAACAAACGAAGCAAAATAACCTGGCTGTAATACATGACAGAGAAGAGTAAAGTACAGACTACGAACTCTTTTGAACTAAGATGACCGCTTATCTTACCTCATGTTCCTTCCGCTTCTTGTCTAGCTCGGCAAAGCTTTCCTGTGAATCATACTGCCCAGAATGGTAGATGCACCTTTCCAAACTTGGATCTGGAGCCCGGCGAGTGGCTAGGCGTAGGAGAGGGAGGGGAGGGGGAGAGAGACGCTCGCCGGGGGGAGGGGGTGACGCGGAGCAGATTTAGGGTATGAATGGGGAAAGGAAAATGGGGAGGGGGTGAAAAAAAAAGGTGGGAAACCCGGTTCCCGGTGCCGGGGAACCTGGGAACCGGGAATACCCCCGGGTTTCCCCCAAATTTCTGCACCGACACCTACATCGGGGTGCCGGGGCCGGTGCCACCGAAATTTTCCGGTGGCACTGAACAACCCTAGTTTGGCTTACTCGAACAAGTCATTTCTTAGAGTTCTTTTCTATTTTCTCAAGAAACAAACACAATACTTAAAAGAGGTTTGTTACATGTCCGCATCCACCATCTTTCGGTCGTCTTCGACCTCGTGTGCAGGCCGACGCGCCCGACCCATTTGGCATATTTGAGTGGGATTTTGTGAGAGAGTAAGCGACGACCACCCCTTTTTGAAGACCCGGCAGACAAGCATAAGTTGGCCAATTTCAATGGCCCTAGATATACTTTTTCAACTCTTGTTCTGGTTGTCCTCTGCCTGCTCCTTCGCCACATTTTGTTGTGGACCTTGTGGTCCGCTTGTGCTAGTGTGGATGATCTTCCGATAAAGTGGGAGCGAAATGTTTGATTATTCACTCATTAGGCAATCAAAACCACCATTTCCAACAAAGATATCTTCGGGTTTTTAGATCACTTAGAATCTACGGGCCTTTAGGCCTCTAGACTAGGCCTTTATGGCCAATTGAAATCAGGTCTAGTTGTATGACCTATTGGGCTTTAAATAATATTGTAACGGGTTCCATGCCCTTATTACTTGTATCTGGCCTCGGAGGGACTTTTGTATTCAGCACGTATAAGTTTTCCAGTGAAACGTCATTGTTCCTGAGAAAAAAAAAGGTCCAAGTTCCAAAAAGTCCAAGAAAACCCACCCTTTACCCACTTTAGAGAATTGCAGTTCTCGTTAGCTAATATTGAAGTACTGAAACTGGTTTTCCACGCCGTGGGAAAACCCTCCTCTGTCTTACTTACGTAGGGGTCACTGAATGAACCTATACGGTGCGTGATGTCCGACTTGTAAGAGACTCTTGGGCCGGCCCCTTTCTATTTTTCTGTCCCGACTCGTGAGAATCACTGATACCACCTTACTCATCTGTATCCTTTCTATTTGATTCCCGAATGCTTCATGTATACAAAAGCTAACAATTTGAATCTTTCCCTAATGCTGGATGTGTTTGCTCTTTGCAGATCACTTGCGGTTTTTATTATGGCTGGGAGAAGCTAGTCCAACTTCGTTGGCTGAGGGTGTGCTCCAGCAGTTTGGAAGGGTTTCTGCACTCGGAGCAAGCTTTCTCTGCACATGATATCACATCCATCGAAACGCTCGCAGTAGGTCGGACCCAAAGATCGCTTCTTATGTCCATGGCATACATACCTTCCCCAGTTCTCCCCTAGCGAACCTCCTCAAATGAGCCCCTATGAATTCTATGGGATACAAACTTTTCCCCTGCTTGAATTCCTTCCGGTATGCTCTCCTTTGATCGTCAAGAACTTCTTGTTTCCCTCGAAGACATTGAGCAATGCTTTTCTTATGCGCAAATCGTTGAATATAATATGCATCACAAGTTTTTGGTACAAATCCAGTCAATATTCTATAGAACACATTATTTGTGGTATTTTCAGGCAAATTTATTCTTCTGTACTCATGACTTCGCTTACAGTATACTGTGATATTGGCAACTACTTGGCACCATTAATTGGATACATGGAATCCACTGACCAAATAAAAAATACGATTAATATTCTTTCTCAGCATTATCAGAAATCAAGTGACTACAAAAAGATGATCCACGTAATAGTATTACAGACAACAACGCATAGAGAAGAACTGATGTAAAGAGAATAAATAGAAAACAAGACAATATACATGAGCGCTAAATCTCCAAATGAGTAACCTTTGAAATGTACGGGCCCCTCAATGCTCTTTCTGTATTCTTCACATCATACTGTGCCAATATATTATTGAGTGAAGTAACATGGAAGTGGAGTCTCTTTACAATTAATGCTTCGGAAGATCAGTGCGATTTCTGCTCATCTTGAGTAGGAAGATAGTGGTTACCTAATCCCTTCAGACTTCTCCAGAACGATCCTTAGCGGACTTAACGGATGACGAGGACTCTTCCTCAGTGGCATAGTTCCAAAGGTGCTTCAGCTCACCTCTCATCAAACCCAGTATAACAATAAGACCTGATAACAAAGCATAAGAATGGATGAAAACAGTCAAAAGTACAAATCTATTCAGGGACCAAGAAAAAGAAAATCCTATACTAGGTGGAAAATCCCATTTGGTATAGCAAAGCAGAAAGAACAAAGTCTATCCAAAGCTAAAAACCCCAACTGATTACCTAGTGTACATGGAACAAGATAGAGAAGTGCAGGCTGACCATTGCCATCCATTAGATATAAGCCTAGATATGTCAAGAAAAGGCCTGAAGCAGGAAAACCCTTCTGTCAGTATCATTGGAAAGACAACATAAAATCACAGAAATATATGTATGGATCATATTCCAGTAACTTGAAAGCACCGAATCTATTTATTTTATGGTACTAAAGCTTTTGGAGTTGTAGATGCATAACATCTGTTGTACTTTGAACTTGAGGTATAGCTATAGAAAATTAGCAGTAAATCATAAATGAACCTCCAGATTAGTCTGATTTGAAACAAGCACAATGAGCTTTACACAAAAGGGTTGAGCAGCAGATACAAATTGTAAGATCCCTCTGTACCTGTAAACACTACCTACAATGTTTACCAAATTAAGCTTTCCAGTGCTTCTGAAATTACTCATTTTAGTGTTTCCACTAGAAGAAGACAAATAGGAAGATTAACAAATGCTTTCCTTGGAGTCTTGCAACTGAAATTGATCACCTTCAGCAGCTATGGCTAGGGTAAATGATGATTTGCAGATGTTACGGGTCCATGGGGCTCTTACATCAGAAGTACGAGGCACAACTAGAAAGGGCAAAATACCATAGGTTTCATCTTTGGGCTGCTCAACAAGTTCGGCTCTGGCCTTGTGAATCAAATCTTAATGATATTATTGGTTGGTTGCGTATTTACTGATGCTGGCTGAGTATTGAGTAGTGTAACCTAGTGCTGACTGCTTATATTTGTACAGCAGAATACAGGGGTTGATTGCCTGCGTGAGAATGCAATGGCATTTCTTTTTGTAGCCAGTGCACTCTTGACTTGTTTAGGGCACTGCCCATTTTTATATTCTGAATATAATACAAATACCAGTTACCCAAAAAAATATCTAAATAAACTAAATAGACATATGTTCTGCCCGAGCACTCACCAAATCCATAGCCAATCATCAGCCAAATTAAATATCCGTTGCACACACCCTTCTTCATTGCTTTGTCATATCTACAACAACCGAAGCCAATAGAAAGAAAAGCCCAATTAGAATAAAAAGTACCCATCTAAGCAATAGAAATACAACATTAAGCTTGCAATATTTCTTCAGCAAAAACAATCATGCCTATATTTGGCACAAGATCTAGAAGTATCAAACTCCTAATGGAGGCTCAAAAGCTCAATTCTGAAAGTACTGGCCATTCAGCAACATATTCAGTACCAGCATTCGAATGGGACTGATTGCCCTGAAGCTCAGTAAGCTCAACCAGAAAGCAACCTCCGTACAATTAGACATTTTTTTTAAGGGAAAATAGATTTCACTCACTAGATTTTAGGTCGATTTTAAAAAACTCACCGGGTTTTAAAAAAAAAATCTTTTTTATCACTTAGATTTGACCGTTAATAAATTAGGTCACCAAACCTAACTCTGTTAGGGAGATTTAACGGGAAATTTGTTCTGCATAATCGTAGTGCGACACTTGATATTAAAATAAATAAAAATTTAATTTCTTTTTAAATTTTGTAATTAAATGAAAGCTTAAAAAAACCCAAGACTCAATTTTAAAAAATAATAATAATTATAAACAAAAAAGAAAGATCTGGTTAGGGCTTCCCACCTCCACCCCCGGGTCGCCTAGGTCTAGGTGGCCTGGGTGGAGGATGGGTCTCTCCCCACTCCACCTTGTGCGGGTCGAGGTGGGGAAGCCCCACCCCGATCCAATTTTTCTTTTGCTTTTTATAAGTTTTGTTTTAGTTTTTTTTATAAGTTTTCATTTAAACTACAATTAGTGGATTTTAGATTTTAGTTTTTTATTTTAAAATTATTTATAGTTAATGACACTTGTCGCGTTGTGATGGGGCATAACAAATTTTCTGTAAAATCTTCCTGACGGAGTCAGCTTGGTGACCTAATTCGCTAACGGCCAAATCTAAGTGACTAAAAAGAGTTTTTTTAGAACCTAGTGAATTTTTTAAAAAGTGCTTAAAAACCAGTGAGTAAAAATATATTTTCCCTTTTTTTCAACAAAGCAGTCAAAATACAACGAACCATTTACCTGAAAGCAAATGAAATGAGCAAACCAGGAAATATAAGGTCCCCAAAGCCAATCATGTCATAGCCACCCCAAGGGTCAAAAAAACGAGGGACTCTCAAAAGCATGGGAATGGATTCTCCACCACTGTTGTCACCTCGAGCAACCTATAGACAATGGTGAAAACTCATTCAAAAACATACAATGAAAGATTCTGGTAATAGCATATTCAGCTATCTAATAATCACCGAACTAAATATAACACAGTTATTGACAGAAGGAAAGATTCATCATACAAACATTTACAAGAAAGTGCGAAAAGAAAGCACAGAAAAGGAAAAATATCCAACAAACAGTTCCAGGTGAATTGGCTTTTACCACTGTATGCTGTGCAGAAACACATTCAAATGTTTTGGGCACACATGCTTGCTCAAAATGCCATCCATAGTTCCATATGGTATAACATTAGGGAAATACTGTTTGCATGACAAAATATGCTTTTGCCCAAGAAAACAAAGTCTATTGCATGCTTAATACTCTTATTGTCTACTAAATTAACAAGAAAATACTCTAATTATTCCAAAGGAGCAGACAGAAGCATATCTAGTTTATATACAAATATAGGTAAAGAGAGAGAGAGGGAGATCATTTTATACAGCAA
This sequence comes from Myrica gale, assembly GCA_963930655.1. Lineage (NCBI taxonomy): Eukaryota > Viridiplantae > Streptophyta > Magnoliopsida > Fagales > Myricaceae > Myrica > Myrica gale. The sequence continues at coordinate 10,118,975 of OZ005616.1, forward strand.
AAGAGAATCCAAATGATTGCACCACCCCCACCAACCTTATCACCTAATACGACAAATACAAGACCCTCAATATCAATCTACGCTGATGTTTCTTCCTCTGATAACCTTGCCCCAGATGCTTGCCATCATCTTCACTGACACTAATCGAAGTCCTAACATCATCTTCACGAGCCACCATCAAAATCCAAGTACCAGCTACCTCAACCATGCCAACTGCCAAGATGCGAGCATAGATGGCAATGAAGTAGCCAGTAACAGGAAGTTGAGCAGCAAAACCCAATTGTCAACTATAATCTCTCTAAAGTTTCATTTGGAAAAAGAATAAGAGATGTATCACATGGTTACCAAAAAAAAAAATTGTCGTGTGATGATGGGGGGTGGTAGAGAACTGAGTTTGAACAGAGGCTTGGGTGTTAGTGATGTTGCTGAAGGACGCAATGAAGGAACGATGGTGACTGCAGATGAGAGGGTCAAATAGTTTCAGATTCCAATTGTTGTAACCAGGTGTCTGCCCTACGGTTATGAAGGTGGCTAGACCCACATTAGAGTTTCAATCTAGGTCACAAGCCCACTGGCCCATTCCTAGTCTGGACAGACATAAACAGTAATCAAACGCTTATAGGGTACATTCCTGTGTGATCGATACAGACTAGTATTTAAGGGAAAAACTTAAATTTTCTGGCAGAACTAGGAACAAAAAGTTCAAGGAATAAAGAAAATTTTAAAATACTAGGATTTTCCTTTCCACATCAAGATTGCAACTTAGCATAGTATTTCATTTCCAGATGCTAGTTATCTCCAGATGACTTTTCCGTATAAGGTGAAGAGTACACGCAGTCTGTACATGCATAGACATATATCATCTTAGAATGACCCACACCAGTGTTTTAGAGTATGACTCAACCCAATAGCAACCCAACTAAGTATGCCCGAGCCATGTATATGGCCAAAGTACCATACCAACTTCCTACCACAAACCAAAATGTGGCATGCTAGCACTGATATAGCAGGCACCCCTCCCTTCAACCACCAAAAGTAAAGGACCTAGAGCTCTCCATTTTAATCCAGAAACACACGTACAAGACAAGGATAGATATGAAATCTTATACTCTTGCCCCTTTGTTCTTATTAGTAAGATAGACTTGGAACCCTTTCTATTATTGTTTGTGATTTCCTGATAGATCTGCTTCAACATAATTTTAGAAATATTCTTTAAACTCAAACGAAAGAAAAGAAAGGCTAACGAGAGCCAAGAATACTGGTCCAGATATAGTAACCAACAGAATTTCTTCAGAGGAAAATCCATCCAATTCTATTATGGTACTATAGAGTAGATTTGCGCAATTTGCAATATACATACACAATCAAGTTTTCACGTAGAACTACAAGGAACCAGCATGGCAAACTTAAGCAACAAACACAACATAAGACGACTTTAGGTGCCACATCACTACCAGTCATCACAATGCCCTCTACGATTTTTCCTTCATTTAAATTGTTCCCATAAACCAATATGTATGCATATAAACATACCAGCAGCAAGAGTTTCACAGCTTAACATGAATGAAACAAAGTTGCAATTTAAAGAAATGAATGAATGGAGATCAAAACTTACCGCAATCATAACACTTTCATTGAATATCGCTGTTGAGATAAATACCCAAAAGATGTCATAAACAAACGCACAGGACAGGAGTACAGTAGCAACCTGCAGTAGGATAATGACGTCATGACAAAATTACTAAAATTATAGTGTGAAATGCAAAATCAAACAACTCATGTACCTTGATATTTGGCAATCGGGCAATCTGCAAGACTGTTATAATCAAACAGATACCCTACAAATAAGTAAAGAGGTGAGAATTAAAAAGGAGCTGAACCACATTGCCTCTCACGTCAGAGCGCTACATAAACTGCCAGTATGCAGCATATTGCACTAAAGCTATAGATTCTACAAAAGCAAAAGACATTATGGGTTGGGATAATATGATGAACACAAAAACCAGACTCATTCCCCCTACCTACAATGCTACATACTCTTATAAGATACAGATTGGCAAAACTCAGCTGCATAGGAATTATGCCTGCTTGAGGTTTCCGTTCTAGACCCAACAGCTTATCCATAACCAAACTACACGCTCAAGTGGACTCTCATTGACCTAGGGAGAGGGGTCATAAGTAAGATCACTTCTCCTATCCGACAAGGCTCCAATCATTCTACATGACAATTTAGTAAATATTCAATAGAAAAAAGAAAAACAGATACATATCCAACAATGTAAGATTAGGCGTGTTTAAGAACTAAATGAGTCTAATATGGATTGATGAACTTCTCCACCACATTCCTCTCTGACTTATCCACTGCTACAAATAATGAATACGTTTAGAAAACACGGAATCAAAGGCTGGATTAGAAAAAGAAAAATGTAGCAACATGTAAGAGGAAATTTGTTAAGGGTTCTAACATCAGAGCAGAAATTCAAACAAAATACATTAGCCTGATATATTGCACATCTAACAATCACACAAGACAACCAAATAAAGAAGCAAAAGGGAGTTGAACCACATTCTTCTTTCATACAAAATAGAAGAAAAGCCCACCACATAGGTACTGAATCAAACTCACAAGAACATCTTGACCGATCCATGAATATGATGCCTTCCGAGTAGTGGCCCAGAAAATTGCAAATGCCACACAGAAAAATAGCACTGCTAGTGAGAATACTGAAACCTCCCCAACAAGAGGCAAATCGAATGTCTTTTGCCCAAAGTTTCTGCATTTTCTGCACAACGATAGAATGAAGATAAGGAGCAGCAATGGACAATCAATTCAAAGCCAGTTGATAGCCTTTCCAAACAGAAAAAGCAGACATCGAGTTTACCTAGACATTAGGCCAACTATACAAGCATGCATTCCCTGAAAACAAAGACTAATTTAGTTAGGACATGAAAGTTTATCGATAAAATAATTTTACTGCAATAGTGATTTGATAGCAGCAGTGCTACGAACCAATACAAACCCAAAAAGAAATACAGATCGATCATCTTCAGCCAAAAGAAAAATCCAAACAGCTTCAATTATTTTCACATTTTGCTAGGACAAGAACAAAAAGACATGGACTTGCTAACACAACTTAACTCACTTAATTCAACTGTGTTAGATCCAACTAAATTGGAGGTCAGCTCTATGTCCTCTCAACTAACCCAGCTTGGAAACATTCTTTTAGGCTATACTCAGGCATACTCTTACAGTAATTGGCATATTGTTAGGTGACGTGGGCTGGGCATGGCGTGAAAATGACAATCACATTCTTGTACTGGAGATTTTGGATTGGGGGGCATGACATTAATAGCTACTAGAACATCATAGGGTATTCTCCAACCACAGAAAAAATAAATCAATAAATTAATAGAGGAAGATGATGTTTTAGAAAAAGAACCATTGAGGGAACTGGAAAAGAAATTTAAAAAAGTGAGATAAAAAACGAACCATCTGATTTACGCAACCAACAGAGCATACCATGACATCATGAATGCATTTTAACAAATAATTTGTATTGCACAAAAAACAGACATGTATATATAACAAAGAAGAATGACTAAGGATCATCTTGTTTCAACTTGATCCAATGACATCATTGACACAAGCATCAGGACTTTCGTCGACGAGGGTGTTGACAACAAGGTACAGGTTGGCCATGGTGGTTAACATAGTGAAAGGAGGAAAAAGAGAATAAGAAGATGTTCTTTATTCTTCCATTCCTTTTAACACACAGGGAGAGTGAAAAGAAACAAAGACAAAGGATATTTTTATTCCAATAATACGATTGACTAATTTCCCAAGAATGCAATGTGTTTAGTCTAAAACCCTAGACCCTTTAGATATTAAAACTACAGAAAAAATTTGAGAAACATAAACACAAAACATCAGAAATCCTAGCATTTGCCCAACTTTGCGACCACATTCAAAGTAGCAGTTGAACACTACTCTAAACGAAACACTATGTCAGGCTACCATTCAAATGGTGCTTCTTACACCCTTACCGCGATATTATCTATTCGAAGATGTTTCAAAAACAATTTCTCACGCCCATCCCAAAGAGTAATTTGTCTGATATTCCTGTTTAAACTGTGGAAAGTCCAAACGGTCTACTAATGTGACCACCAACTAGCCAATACAGCAAAGAAGAATCACTTTTAAGGGGATATAAGCTCGAAGCAATGCATGATATTGGCCAAAAGCATAAAAGTTTGAGTATCAAAAGACAGTAAGAGATAACTGGTTTATGGAAACTTCTATCTAGTTTTTCAGCCAGAAAACAAAAATTAATATATTTATAAATTTACAAGCATTGAAAAGAACTACTTTACCTCAACACCACCAATGCAGAAAAGCACAATCAGCACCCACACAAACCAGGATGACATAAAAAAATATAAGAGCACCAAAAATGCAGATGCTGTAAAGACAAAAAATACAGCACTCTTGGCACTGATGTCAAGGACTTCCTTCTCAGCATCGTCTTTGACTGTTCCAACATTGGAAGATTCCTAGTCATTGAAAGAAAATACAAATCAATTCATACAGTCCTCTCTCTAACCACTATAAAACATGCAATAATTGAACAACAAACAAAGACTAAATAATTTAGAGATTTGAGGAAAGAGAGAAGGGGAACCATTATAATGGGGAAAAAAATCAAATAGAAAATCTAAAAAAGAACAAGAATTTGATTGGAACTTTCATCCATCTGTGACTCTAAATTGAGGTGTTCTAATTTCCAAAGTGTTTGGACATAAAAGGATTATGTTCCAGTTCTTTCAAGGTCAACATTAAAAGCAAATGCCAAGCTATCAACTAATTTCCTATCCACCAAGAGATAAAGAACACAGCACAGCAAATTACCACTGCTTCCTGAGAAGAACCAGGAAACAATTACAGCAAATATTCTGATTTAGGCTTTCAGTTTTGGGGATTCAGGGAGAAGGAAAGGGGTTAAAGAGGATCTGAAAGAGGAAACTATTGGTTACTTGTCCGAGATCAAGACAAATTTTTGAGACAGGAATTGAACTGTAAGTACAGAAATTAAGTTTGGGATAATGAATAGATGGTTGAACATGAAAACCTTTGGAGATAGTTCATTATATCTCTCATCAGTAGGCTGATCACCAGTAAAGTCTGACCAACATGAAGCACATAAAACCGTTCCAACAGCCATCATCCATAAAAACACCACTGAGAAGTCTACAACTGGACGTTTTGGAGAATATAATAGAAGTTTCACTGCAAGAGAGGATTCGAAATTAGCAACATGTCCACCATACATAAAAACAAAGTTTACTAATGCAAAAGAACTATCCCATCAGATCATAGATAGTGAACACAGATAGAAGCGGGGTTTAAATTAATAGACGCACCATGCACATGCACATAATTCACACCCTGCTTATACATATTGCTAGCCAAAAGTCAGTAGAGATAACATCAAATTCAGTGCTCTCTCAATATCTCCAACTTGTACCAGCTGGAAGAAGAGGTAAACCTTACAGACTTGCCTTGAGGTGTTTGAAATGAACACCAAACCCTGTGTAGTTCCTAACAATTCACCAACTTGAACCCTCATCTATCAGGAGATAAAAATACACACACAATCTGTAACACTCCGGATTGGTTAATTCTCACATTGTGTGGAGGAGTTCTGTGGTTGCTTGAATGCATAGTCCAAAATCGTTTCCTAACAAATTGGAATTGAATCTTACAGATGATTCAAGAAACTCTAATCATAAATTGACTAGTCCTTTTAGCGTATAGCGCCTATGTAGCTAGCACTTCCTTGGGTGAATACTCACCGATTGAATGGTGGTGTATGTGTATGTGTCTGTGTCTGCAAGCACATGTGTGAATGTCACTGTGTGGGAGAACAAGAGACAGAATCCATAAATGAATATCAAAGATTGAAAAAAAACTTATTTTGTCAACGATTCCTTTAAAGAAACAGATGACTAGCATCTTCAATGATGTTGCTGCTGCAATTATAAGATAGAAGCAGAGAGGAATTCAACGTTTTCCATTTCTGAAATTTTAATGCCATTAAGACTAAAAAATATGCGACCTCTCTACAGTAGCAAGGAGAGACTGGGTTAACAATATGCCCACAATGGAAAAAATAAAATGTTGAAAATCAAGACCCTTCCTGCATCCAAACGTCAGGGCCCCTTAGATCAAACATGTCTTACCCCACGTAAACCATAAAAGAGCTCAATTACTTCCATGAAGTAAGCATCTTTAGCCACAAGCATTCCAATAGTGAGAACATAAACTTCAACTCCCGTGATGTCAGATATCAATTGCAGAGTAGATTTTACCTCAGGAAGTATCAATTAATGTACTTTCAAATACCCAAAATGATACATTCTCAAACAGAGAAATAATGCACATATTTCCACCATCTATATTACATAAACCGTGACTATGTTACTTCTCATGTTGAAAGTGGAAATACCACTTCTCACTTTCCAGCTTCACCTATGCATAAATGAATATAACAAAGCTCATTAGAAATGAAAATTTTAGGGCCTCACCTTTCTGCCCATGTGCAATAGAATTGTTAAGGGCTTCTCCTCCTGACTTTGGAATCATCACAACAGGAATAGATATATTTAGAGCAGTGCCATTGTCAGAACAGACCATCTTGTAAAGATCTGAAATGATAGTAAAACCAGACAGGAAATTACTGAGAAGAAAATGATAAAAGACGTCATAGTCATCATGGGAAGAGTCTGATTCTTTGTTTCAGCCTATATGGACTGCAGGAACATTACATGTTTACCAAAAAAAGAAACAAGCAACCAAGAAAGCAGAAAAGGAAGAAAACGCAAAAGGAAACGGACACTAAATTACAAGTTACGAACAATTCTAAGTAAGATGCTTTCAGAGATTTCAAATGGCACTTGAAGTCAGGTTCGCATCTTCTAGAACCCAAGCTCAGAACATATTCTTATTTAGCCAACAGCAAACCCCCTTTACAAAGATAAATAAGCCTGAATAATGTAAGGAACAAGAGAGACCATAACTTATCACCAGTAATTAGGGCTGCTGGGCACAAAAGCATTAAAGAGAGGAATAGCATCTAAATTCTACACTAATCCATTTAAGCACAGTTATACAAAACACCTGAAAGATTTAAGAAATACCAGAAGAGAAGCTTGGAAATTTTGTATTAATAAATGCGAGGTTATACTTGGAAAACAACAAAAATTTCAAAATTTCCTATGTGGGATCAAAAGCTGTGTTAATCAGCATGGCTGCATAACGAAGTGTAAAGTGCATTTCAAAATTTCAACCTTCTTTGTCATTTATCACCACCAGGGCCGCAGCACCTCCAGATTGTGCAACTTCCGCCTTTGTTGTGAAGTCACAATCACCACGTAGGGCCAAGGCAATAGATCCAAATAGCTGGAAAAAAAAAAACAGAAAAAGGATAGATTAACTTAACTTAATGATTTAGCAAATTAGTAATGAAGTATTTTGATTTTAGATTCTCAAAATACAACCCTGATTGATTAACCACTCCCTATACCAGTAACTCCAAGTATTCAAAGCTTTTCCAAAGTCTTGAAAGCTTTCAAGGTTTTCCCACAACAGCAAAAAGTTCCATTGGTACTCAATCGAGACTTCAGCATTCAGCATTCTTTAGGTCTAAGAGATAAGAAGCTGGTTCATATTTAAGCAAGGACGACCAATCCAATACCTGTGAAGAAGAATTGGAACAGCAATTTGCGGGATCCGAAAACACAGCAGACAATCTTATGGCTTCTTCAGAATTAGAAGGCGATAGATCCCCGAATCTTGCATTCAGCCCAACATAAGTTTCACCTTCAGTGCCCTCCACCCATGTCTTGACCTTAACCTGGAAGATTTAGATGCAGTAAACGATCAAATCAGTTTGTTTGCCAACTATTAAAGCTGAAAAGGAAGTGCCAAAAAAAGATTTTAACAAGATTGAAAGATTTCAGATGTTATATTAAACGGATCCAATCCGGTAAATTTACCAATGTAGATAATAGCTTTTGCTGCCTTTCGTAACTTCAACTATTTTTTTTTGGGGGGGGGGGGGGGGGTGTTAAGTTCACAGCTGCAACCTTACACAGTTGATAGAGGAATTTACTAGACCGTTCCCCTGTGTTTTTATGTGGTGTTCTATACAGAGGATGATCACACTTTCGATGGCCATGACGTATTGCGTTTCGAGTTGGGGCTTCTGCTTTTGAGATGACTATATGCTTGGATGCACCCAACTAAATTCTCTTTTATTACATGCTTGACTTCCTAGAACTGTTGGATTTTAGGAGTTAGCTTTATCAAATATTTTACGTTTATTTAGATTTGCAAGTGAGTCATACCGTATGCCTCCTAAGCACAAGGAATGTGCCTCTTTCTTGCATTTTCTATTATTAATGCTAATATATCATTACTACGTTTTTTCCTATGTTCTATGAATGCATTCATGGTTCTCTCATTGTTTTTCTAGATACAGAGAAATTTTGCTCAAGAAAATGTAAAATGGGTAGAGCGCCAGAGCATGGGAAGTATACAAGGGATTGACAAGACCTGCAAAGCCTTACCAACTAGATACATATATTTCGCTATAGTTGGAGCTCTATTGACTGCAATGCATAATAACTCAGGGAGTAGAAGCTTCAACAGAATCTCTCATACCATAGATTGAGCCAAAAGCAAATGAGACAACCATCAAGATATCAGACCCGCTATATTTCGAGTTAGTTCACAACTTCCCCTAATATGCTTCCAAGAACTAGATCAATGAGCACACTTCACCACAACAGGATACCCTTCACCCAACTCGTCCACATATTTGGCCTCACTATACTCTTCCCGGAAATATCCTGTTTCATTGTGTAATTACTACCCTAAACTGATGCAAAGTGAAAAACTTAATAATCAATGTACTAGTACTCCCCTCAGATGTGGCTCAAGACTCCCATAAATGTGGAATTTAACATACAAAGAATGATTAAAAGAATTATTATGTAAATTATGGCCAACAATAATAACGTTCGAGTTTAGCCCCTTCATGACTATAGTACATCATAAAAAGAGTTTGAACTTTGAACCACCTACTCTGAAACCTTAATCATTCCTCCTTTCTTGGGGGTAGGATAAATCAGGAAATAACTAAAGACAGCAAAGCTACGCAAGAATGCTCTCCCATGTTCTAGTATGGACCAATCCTGGAACAAAAAATTCCTCTCTCATGCTTGAGACCCATTTTCAGTATCACCCAGTACTGTCCTGAATGCTTCCTAAAATTATCGTTGATGCTGACGCCTAGAACTTGGCCAATATATCAAAACTTTCTTGAAGAGCATCCAAATACAACCAGGGATGCTGATTCTTTTCAGGCAAATGACCACTTTATAATCTCCCTATCTCTGGACCTTCTAATCACTTTTTTCTGAAGCATGCGACAGTTCACATGTAAATCTAACAACACCAAAAACACTGCCAAAAATGATCATAACCATACCAGGCTTCTACTGCATTATTAATCTCAATTCTTCTTACTTGATGATGTTAGTCCTTTCTGCAAATCAAAATGGCCTGATGAGATTTCAAGTTTGGTTTGTATGTAATGGTCATTTATATTTTTTTTTATAAGTAAGCCAATCTTATTAGAAAAAGCGAAAGCAGTACAAGAGACTATAGCAAAATCGCTTAGTCCAAACAAGCAACAAAACTAAGAAAATCATAGAAATCAACAAAAAGGCAGCCTAACACCGCATTAGCCCAACAGAAAAGAGAAAGAAACAAAAACCCTTGCAAGTTCACCAAAGACAAAGAAACATCTTCGAAACATCTATTATTGCGCTCCTTCCAAAGACACCACCAAATGCATGAAGGAATCATTCTCCAAATGGTCTTAGCAATCGGGTTAGAAAGCCTCATATTCCAACTCCACAGCACATCCACCACCTTCTCAGGCATCACCCAATAAAAATTCATAATATTAAGAACATGATTCCAAAGCCCACGCGGCACAAAACAATGAAGAAGCATATGGTCCACCGACTCCCCACCATCGCGACAAAGATAGCACCAATTCGTAATGATAACACCTTTTCTTCGAAGATTATCGGTAGTGAGGATTCTCCCATGCATAGCCTCCCAAACAAAGAAAGAAACCCTCAAAGGGCATTTCAACCTTCAAACCTCTTTCCAAGGAAAAGACAAGTTATTCCAAAAAGCAATGGAATTATATATAGACTTAACCGAGAAAGCATCATTCTTGGACCCAGTCCAACACACCTTATCATCCTCCCCCCTCTCCTGAACACCGAATCATACAAGAGAGAAAAGAAAGCAGAAAAATCCTACACCTCCCAATCATTTGCAAATCTAATAAAGGGGACAACTCACACAACATGACCAACACTCCCCACCAAACACTCTGCCATCATAGCCTCCTTACACCTAGACAATGAGTAAACAACCGGGAAAGCCAAAGATAAAGGTTTGTCGCCACACCACCAATCATGCCAAAAGCAAATCCTTAACCCGCTGCCCACCAAAAATCTAATACGGTTGCTGAAAACATCTCAACCTTTACTAATGAATCTCCAAAGGTTAACACCGTCAGACCCCCTACTTGGTAAAGTTCTTCAATCCCCCACTGCGCACCCATATTTTTCAACAATGACAACTCTCCAAAGGCTATCTCTTTCATGAGTAAAACGCCACAACCACTTGCTCAAAAGGGCCTTATTGAAAAACGTATTCTACGAAGCCCCAGCCCCACATTCAAAAATGGAGAACACACCAACTCCCACTACACAAGATGAAATTTGCGCACATCCCCATTACTACCCCAAATGAAGTCCCTTTGAATCTCCTCCAACCTATTAGCCACGGCAACCGGGATAGGAAACAAGGATAACTGTAATAGTACGTAATACCCAACGAATCCATCCTCCGCCCAGAAAAACAGAAAAAAAACAGAACATCTCCCCTCCCCAAAATAACTAGGAATAAGAATGGATTCATAAGTTTGATACTGCAGTATGTAAGAAATGATTTCACTATCTTGCTACTCCAGAGACATGAAAAATTTATGTGGTAATATGTCTTTGTTGATATGTTGGAATAGGCAGGTCTGTTTGACATTGCTTTTAGGAGCACATCCAAACGTGAAAAGTGCAATACAATCATTAGGCCGCATTTGTAAGTGTTTGCGCAGTTGCAGGAATTCCTAAAACACACGTTTCAAGAAACTACAACTTATAGTTCATCAAAACTGATTCTCATTGAAGCCAAATTTGGACAGGAATCTTTTCCAGTGAACAGGGATTCTGCTTTACTACTTTAAAGGCAAATTCCTTTTCCGAATTGGAATTAGTCCATTGACAAGTTTGGTTCTTTTTCTTTTCTTTTTTCCTTCGTTTTATAAGTAAATTTAAGAATGACGCCAATGATATCAAAACACTCAGAAAGCCCCATAAAGCTAAAGTTAACCAAACATACAATTCAGAACTACCAAAGCATTCATGGCAAGCATCACAGGAATACACTCTCCAAATGGCTTTGACTGCAGCTTCAAACAGCTGCCACTTCTTCTTCAAGAGTACCATCGGAAAGCATTTAACTAAATTTGTAGCAACCCATGAAATTGACATTTTTCAATGGAAATAACCATTCCTGCATCTATTAGATAAGCAGCATTTACCCAAAACTTTGAATCGGAGTCTAATTCTCCTTCATCTTCGTCTCTTATATGCAGATATCAATGAAGCAATTTTTTTTTATGTTTCTTTTTTATGTTTTTGTTTTTGTTTTTGTTTTTGGTGGGCAAGAGGAACTGCCATTGATGAATAAGTTAAGTACAAAGCAAACCCAAAAAACAGGGAGTAACCTCCCGCCCGAATCCTAACCCAAAGCTACTGGAACTGGTGGCTGCGATGCCATCCACCAGAGGAAAGGATGCAACCCGCACCTCAGTCCTGCTTCCCTTTGAGATCTTAGAACTTTAAGCCAACAAACAGGGAGTAACCTCCCGCCCAAAATGAGTGGAGAGACTGTTGCAAATCACCGATCTAACTGCGCATGAGACGCACACACCCCCAAAGGGACGCGTGGAGCCTCATGCGCCAAAGATTCAGTTGCCGAAGACATTAAATGAGGACTATCAAGGGTAGTGTAACACCACTCAGCAGCGCGTCCCGTAATGACGGCAAAAAACCGTTAGATCTGGCAACGCATCCCACCAGAAATAGAGCCAAAAAGCCCACCAAAACACCTCTACCAACCAGCCGGAAAAGCTCCAGCCCATAGGAAAGAGGATGACAGGAGGTGCAGAAGCATGAGTAATACTCGTTTTTGCTTCTCCTATGATTTGAATTATCCACCTTTCATGATTTGGCATGACGTGGCATAGTTCAATATCCTATCACCTTTCTCATTATCATTGGAGGAACTAAAGCTCCAATGATCTGGCTAGTTCTTTCTATATACACAACCATGTATCCCACCTCGATAATAATGTTTTGCCTGACTAAAGCACACACGAGCACCAAAAAGCTAAGCTTCAATTTAGACATCCAGCCAAAGAAGGAATACCAAAATACGATCTTCCAAAGTTAACCTACGCAGCACAATTATGAATTTCCGGTGAACGTCCTTTCATAGCCAGTTAAGCATGTCATGGAAGGAAAAACATGTTCGGAAAACGGACTACACTTGCGCATGCCTTCGTCTGCAGTTGCTAATTCACTTCACCACCAACAAAGCGAAATAGCAATTATGTTCGGTATCCTATAAAGAAAATGCGGTTGACTCCCACAGCCAATATATGATGCCACCAACAAATAGCTTAAGATTTAACATACTCATAACGAAAATCAGAAGACAAAGCAAAAATCTTTATCAAAGGAATGTTACATTCAATCTCTCTGACTATCTCCAATTGTATCCCAAATCGAACCAATAAATTTCGTTTACAAGAAAGGAGAAAGAGGGGGAGGAGGGCGGATTGAGAAAAAATTACCAATTGGAAAGGATTGTTGCAGGAAGGAGACTGGGGGGAAACATCGTCGTCCAGTTGGACGTCGTCAGCGCCCACAAAGGAGATACCAATGAGAACGAAGAGGATCAGAGGCGCCAGAAGGCAGGGATTGATCCGAGAAGACTTCGACTTCATGGCCACCTTAAAGGAGCTTTCCAATTAGGACCCAGATGGGGAGAAGCGAGCGAGAGATTTGGGGGTGGGGAAAATTGTATTCCTCTTCCTTTCTCTCCCTCGTTCCAAGGAAGCTGAATACCAATTTGGGTACCGTACGATGAAACTTTTTTTCCTGTTTTGGTCCACTTTTTCTAACCCCCCAGCACTCTTACCGCATCGTGTTGTGAGGAGACGAAAGCGACCGGTAGACAGAAAGCATGACGTTCTATATGGGGAAGGCTGATTCGTGGATTTGCCCAACTCCAACTGCTCTTATTTGGGCCCCACTCAGATCCTGACGTGTCAACACCAACAAACTCCTCTCTGTCTCCTATGTTACGCCCAGCAGATCTCACCTAAACAGATGTCTCTTCGGTACACACCTCAACGGATGTCTCTTCGGTACACGTGATCAAATTCTTTTTGTAATCCATAAATTTTATTACATGCACCCTTTTTATTTTCTGCGTATTCTATTACATGCACCTTAGGGCGGGAACGGATTCCCTTTAAACGAGGGATTTCTGAAGGCTATCAAAAGAAAGGTGAAGATTAAAAAAAAGACATATTAATGGTTAATATAAGTACACATTATTAATAAAAAAAATTAGAGAGAGGTTGTGGTTAAGCCTTTCTATTTATTAAATGATGTGTACTTATATTAACCGTTGACCTGTCTTTTTTTTAATCTTCACATTCCCTTTGGTAGCCTTCGGAAATCCCTCTTTCGGAGGGAATCCGCTCCTCCTTAGGGCTATCTAAAGTCTGGTCCAGTCCGCTTCGATCCGGTCTGTACAGATGTAACCGGATATATTTTTTTTTTTATAAGTAACCAATCTCATTAGAAAAAAGTGAGAACAGTACAAAGTGCTATACCGAAATCACTTAATCTAAACAAACCAAAAAACTAAGAAAATCATTAAAATCAACAAAAGGACAGCCAAGCACCACATTAGCCCAACTAAATAGGGAAAGTAACACAAGTTCTTGCATCTTCACCAAAGACAATGAACAATTCTCAAAACATCTACTATTCCGTTCCCTCCAAAGACACCACCAAATGCATGAAGGAATCATTCTCCAAATAGCCTTGGCAATCGGATTGGACAACCTCCTACTCCAACTCCACAACACTCCCGAAACCTTCTCCGGCATTACCCACTGAAAATTTGTAATGCCCAGCACATGATTCCAAATTCCCCTCGAAAACAGACAATGGAGGAGCACGTGGTCAACCGACTCCCCATTATCAAGACAAAGATAACACCAATCTGCAATATAGATACCTTTCCTCCGAAGATTATCCGACGTAAGAATCTTCCCATGCGTAGCCTCCCACACAAAGAAAGACACCTTCAAAGGGCACTTCGTCTTCCAAACTCCTTTCCAAGGGAAATTAACTCTGCTCCTACTGACAACGGAAGAGTACATAGACTTAATCGTAAAAGAACCATTTTTAGAGCCAGTCCATGCCATCTTATCCTCCTCCCCTCTCCGAATCGCTGACCCATACAACTTGGAGAAAAACGCGGAGAAATCCTCCAACTCCCAATCATTAGCTGATCTAACAAAGGAAACATTCCATGCAACTATACCATCATTCACCGCCACATAGTCCGCCACCGTAGCCTCCTTATTAAGAGCCAAAGAAAAGACCACCGGAAAAGCCAAAGACAAAGGAATATCTCCACACCAAACGTCTTGCCAAAAACTAACCCTAACACCACTCCCCACCACATACTTGAGAGACTTACTGAAGGTCGCCCACCCTTTGGAAATGAATCTCCAAAGGCTAACACCATACGGTCCCCGGAGAGAACGAGATCTCCAATCACCCACACAGCTCCCATATTTAATGAGTTTGCTAGGGAAGGGAGGTTTGTTCGGAGCCTGAATTCTTCTTTTATTGTCCTCATTCCTAAGAAGCCGGGGGCGGTCGATCTTAAGGATTTTCGCCCTATCAGTTTGGTGGGGGCATTTACAAGATCTTAGCCAAGGTGTTGGCTAATAGGCTGAAGCTTGTCCTTGATAAGATTATTTCACCCTCTCAGAATGCTTTTGTAGGGGGAAGACAAATTCTGGACTCGGTGCTCATTGCTAATGAATGTATCGATTCGCGGATGAGATCTGGGGTGCCGGGAATGCTTTGTAAGTTGGATGTGCAGAAAGCGTATGATCATGTTAATTGGAAGTTCCTTATGTATCTTCTCCGCAGATGTGGATTCAATGAAAAATGGTGTAGGTGGATCTATTTTTGCATATCGACAGTGAGGTTTTCTGTGATGGTTAATGGTTGTCCGGAGGGCTTTTTCGGTAGCTCCCGTGGTTTACGGCAAGGGGACCCCCTCTCTCCCCTTTTGTTTGTTATTGTCATGGAAGCTTTTAGCCGTATGTTGGGGAGAGTGGTCGACCATGGAAGTTTAGAGGGGTTTATGGTTGGAGGGGGTTCAGGGGGAAGCGTGTGCATATCTCATTTGCTTTTCGCAGATGATAACCGGATATATTAAAGTCGGTTAACTAGATTGGACCGGATCGGCCATATTAATAAAATCAAAGGTCGATTTATTGATTTGTACCTTTTTTAAGCTACGTTTTTTTATCATTTTTCTGAGCTTCTTTTAGGCTACATTTTTTTTTGTTTTTTTAAGCTTTTTTGGACCATTTTTGGGGCTTTTATTGTGTTTTTTACATCAAGTTTTGTTCAACCTCTCCACTACATTTTTCCTAATCTCATCCTCCAGCCTCCTTCCAGTCTCTTCTTCTAATAGTACAGTTCCTCCTCGTGTTGACGCATATTAGCCAATACAAAAAGTCAAGCTTGCAATGACCATTTACCACGAAAAGGAAACAAAAAGAGAGCAGAAGACACTAGTCAATATGGCTGCACAGAACTGGACCGGACCGCAAAACCGGACCGGAGTTGCTGTCCGGTCCGGTCCTATTTTTTAATAAATGTGGTCCGAACCGGACCGTACTGTATTTATTAATATAAATAAAAAAAATATTTTTTATATTTTTAATACAAATTATAAACTTAAAAAATTTAGTTTTAACCTAAACTAAAACTCTACATTTTTATATGTCATTCCCCCTTCGAAATTAACCTAAAAAATTTTAAAAGTTTTTAAAAAAAATTAAAAAAATGAAAAAAACAATGAAACCTGTCCGGACTACTTAAGTGGACCGGACCGGACCGCATTTTGTTAGACCGGACCGGTCCGGTCTGGTCCTTTAATTTATGAGGACCGAAAATGCGGTCCGGACAGCATTTCCGATTTGCAGCCCTACTAGACAAAGCCTAAAGTAAAATTGCAGACTTCATGTTCAAACTGTAATATAATGTTTATCAAGTATCTCATATTTACCATGGTTCCTCAATATTTGGCAAAAAAGTTCAAGAAAAGTTCAAAGTTTTTTACTAGGCTACTAATTAAAGAATTCCAATTACTAGGTATAATTACTTCATGTATAATTACTAGGCTACTAATTAAAGAATTCTAAACCATAGTTTTTTTTAAGAATAATAAATCATACATCTTAAGACTTAAAGCAAACTTTTAAAGAATTCTAAATCAACAAACTAAATAGAAATTTCAAAATAAAGAAAGTCCAAAATAAAAGTACTAAATAAAAATTCTATTGTAACTAATTAGTAATTACACTACTCTATTACAAGTCATAACAAACAACAAAATAAACTAATAAACTAATAAACTAATTAAAAGTATAATTAATACATGCCAACAAAATAGTAGAAAAATAAAATAAATTGCCCATTGTCTATCTCCCATCAAGCTGTAAAAAAATATACATGTGAGATAATAAACTATGAAACAATAATGGGCATTATTATAAAAGAGGAATAAAACTTTACCATGAAATCAATATAATTAGTCCTAATTGATCTCAATCCGGGTCACTCGTGAGTTAAAAGTTATTCCTAATAATTTATGACAAAAACAACATGTTTAAATCTTCATAAATAATTAGAACTTACAAAATTAAAAAACTAACCAACATGGAGACATTTACAATAAGATTACCTGATTCTAACGCCTTATAGGCCTCAACTTCGTCCATCGACTCCCGAAGATCTAATTTAATTGGATCCTTCAACCAATTTTGAATGCACACAATAGCCTCAACTGTGACCGGAGACAAAGAACTACAGAAAGGATCAAGCACACGACCCCTGTGCTAAATGTTGACTCACTAGCAACTGTGGAAACAGGCATAGCCAATACATCCCTTGCCACCCTCGTAAGTATAGGATATTTGGATTTATTATTCCCTCATCAAGCCAAAATATCAAAAGATGGGGTATTACGTGACTCACACCTATCTATTAGATATGCATCAATTTCAAACTTCACACGGTCAACTTCATGTTCTTGCTTATACATCTCAAAATAAGGGACGTCTACTACGTCACTAGATCCGGAGGCATCATCCATAGTATAATCAAAACTAGCAGATGGAGGAGGCTCAAAACCCTATGTACAAATAATTAAAAGAAATAGTTGGAATCTACAAATAATATACAAATCAAATAAGATTCAAATAATTAAAAGAAATACACTAGAATCTACAAATAATATATATGTGGACGTGTCATGCTTGAATCTCCATAGACTATGTTATACTCATCAAACAAATCATCTAATAAATACTTTGTAGATGATATCAAAGTACTTGCAACTCCGGTGTATATATTTTATTCAATCAATGAATATCATCATGTTCAATTTCTCCACATTGCCCCACTTATCATACTTGGTATTCATCTCTATTGTCATGTTGTGCACTACTGCATTGTCATTCTTAGACATTCTAATCAAATGTGACTGAATTTGACAAAACTCAGGGAAGAAGATATTTGATGTGACATACAAAGAGCCAGAAAGTTTGACAGTAGCATCAAAGAAGACCTTCAAAAACATAACAAAAATCCTTATCTTCTCTCAATCCGCCCTCGTGGGAGGTCCAACTCCATCTCTCGCACTACATGCATGAATAAACCCAGAATCATCAGTTTCTAATCTTAGAAAGGCTGCTTGAAACGTTTCTACAAATCTCCAACATGAGGTATGTTGAATTCCATCTAGTTTGCACATCAAGATATATCAACTTCTTTGTATGAATCTTCATCTTCACAGCACAAAGCTTAAACTTCTCCAACCTTGATGGAAAAGACCTTACATACCTCACTGCATTTCTTACCTTCACAATAGACTCATCACAATCCTTTAACTCCTCACAAACAACAAGGTTAAGAATGTGAACACAACATCTCATATGAAGATACTTGCCCTTTAATAAAATTTTTCTTCAAAAACTTTCTTAGAAACCGAATAGCACCATCATTAGAAGAAACATTGTCAACTGTAACAGAAAAAATTATCTCAATACCCCAATCAAGTAAGCAAGCCTCATCATACTTCTCAATTGTTTCCTCCTTGTGATTAGGAACTTAATAGAAGTTTATAATCTTTTTGCGCAAATTTCAATCAGTATCAACAAAGTGCGCTATGAGAGTCATGTAATTTAAGTTATACACTGCGGTCCATGTGTCGGTAGTCAAACTAACTCTTCATGCACATGAATTAAAAAGTCTCTTCAAGAAAGAACAACCCCTAATTGCACAACAACATGAAACAAGAAAGAATAATCATACTTCTCAAGAATAAATAGACCTAATAAACATCCCCATATATTTTTTAAAGATATCACACAATTTCGAGGTCATTACCATGCTTAATCTAGCTTACCAATAAATAAACATATATATGGTTCCTATATTATTACTTCCTTCCTCGTATTCTTTGCTGGACAAGGCAAATTTTGTTGAAATAAGGATGACATTCTTCTATCCAACTAATTGCATATTGAGCCTTTTCTCTTATACTCTACTTTCTTGTGCTAAAAGTAAATGACTTTCATGTAGTTCATTACCCTCAATTATGTACTCTTTTGTGCCAATAGGAAGCTAAGAGCAAATGACCATTGGTGTTCAGAATCAAAGGTAAGTGATCTGAAGCTGAAGTAGGAGCATGTATAATCGAGGCATTTGGAAAGATAAGTCTCCAAGCTTGGTTGGAAAGCCCACGATCAAGACGTTCGCGAAATAATCTGCTCAGGGAGAGATCTGACATCACTGAGCATGAGATCCAAGGAAGACCAGAAAACCAGAAAAAACCCAGAGAGGCAGGAGAGCACATTAAAGGCACAAAAGACAAGATGAGAAAAGAAAGATCCAATAAAGAAGAAACGGGATGGAACCAGGTAGTTAACCAAAAGAAGGCCAGGAGAAAAGTAAAGAGAAGTGCAGTAGGTAAGGAAATGAGAGAGGGGAACGACACAAAAATTAAAAGAAAGAAACACCAAGAATTACGTGGTTCGGCCCCAATCCGGCCTACGTCCACCCCAGAGCAATTTTATTAAGAACGCTTAAGAAAATCACTCTACCCGCCCAATACAATAGCCCACAGCCACAACACACCCTCTCTCTCTCTCTCTGTGCCCAAGAATCACGTCTCACGTCCCACTTTTCTCCAATAACATAAGCCTCTTTTTATAGGGAAAAATACAAAGAGAATCCTAAGAGAAAACCATAAACTTTGAATAGGGAGGAAGCAGACTTCCACTACAAGTCTACTTCTATTCCAAGTCTATCTCATATGGGTGTGGACCCCAACAATTCTCCCCTTCCATACCCATAAGAGAAGAATTTGTTCCTGACATCTTTCGGTTGAGTGCATCCAGGGTTTCCATCAGTAGAACATTCCTGCAACTTTGGTGTCTATTGCTCCCCCTTTCTCATCACCCCTTACATCCTTATTCTACTGGCACTCCAACCTCGTCCTTGCCACCAGACGACCAACTACACTCCCATCCGAGTGTCCTGCACCCCCGCCTAGGGTGCCCTGCTTGAACCGTCGGACCCATGTAGAACAGTATCCCCTCTTGCTCTTGCATCTCCATCGACTGGTACCAAGCACCTCCACATGCTACACGAAGTCGGAGACAACAATCTCCTCCGGTTTCTTGCCCTTGTTCTCCAATGGATCGTACATATCCTTCCCATAAAGGATATCCTCCATCTGTGGCTTCCAGTTCATGTAATTCGCAGCAGACAACATCATCATACTAGTAACCATACTTTCTGTCATCTCAATTCATACTGATCAAGGCCGAATTTCACAATTCTGACAGCACCAATGGATCTGGAATGACCTAAAACCTTAGGAACCGGTTTGACCTGCTCGAGAACCGGATGAAAAGCCCCTGAACCGGCCGAAAAACCATACTGAACAAAAAAGAAACCGGAATCTTCCTGAATATTCTGATTCCCCGGAATATTCCCTGCTGACGTGACAATGCTGAAGTGATACTCTAGGACCCACCTGCTGACGTTAATTCTAGCGTGGCAGGACACGTGTCAGCTTTCTAGGGACCTGCGCGTGGGGGAGAGTGAATCTCACTCGCCCTATCTCTCTTCGGCACGTGTGATGCGTGGCGACGCTTTTCTGACTTTCCTGCGGCGCATGGTGGCGCTTCCCGGATCTCCTGACGATGCGGTTGCGACCACCGACTTCGTCTCGATCTCCTCTACAGGATGATGCTCTTCAATCTCTAATTGGATCACTTTTAAGTTTCAGACATTCTCTTCTTCTTTCCGAAAAACCACTCCTGCTCCTTGAACCAGGCTCCGAAACCACTTGTTGGGAAAAGCGGCACGAAAATTAAAAGAAATGAACACCAAGAATTACGTGGTTCGGCCCCAATCCGGCCTACGTCCACCCCAAAGCAATTTTATTAAGAACTCTTAAGAAAATCACTCTATCCGCCCAATACAATAGCCCACAGCACACCCTCTCTCTTTCTCTCTCTGTGCCCATGACTCACGTCTCATGTCCCACTTTTCTCCTATAACATAAGTCTCTATTTATAGGAAAAAATACAAAGAGAATCTTAAGAGAAAACCATAAACTTTGAATAGGGAGGAAGTATACTTCCACTACAAGTCTACTTCTATTCCAAGTCTATCTCATATGGGTGTGGACCCCAACAGTGCAGTAGGTAAGGAAATGAGAGAGGGAAACATCGAGGGAAAACATAGTTGGGAAGAAGCTAAATACAGAACCGGATAAGGTAGGGATACGAAACCCTATGGAAGGAGAGAGATAAGAACTCAGAGAAAGCCACAGGAGAAAATTCTTCTGCCAACTTGTTTGTACATAAATTCAGACCTTAATTTCCCCAAACAATGACTTTTTTACTAATCCTTGCCCGTGATGTTGCCCCCAATGAGATGGCTTCAACTATAAGGCTGGATCAACTGAATTTAGAATTTAGAAGTGGGTATAAATTCGAGATCGGTGGTGTTTCTATCTTAAAATTTTGGGAATTTAAAATTTTTGATTCAGGGGAAAAAAGAAATTATTTTATAAGAATTTTAATATATCTAAATTTTGAAATCAGATAAATATTTGACGTGCAAAAACTAATTTCTATTAGTGACTTTTGACTAACTGTTACATGTGGTGTCAGGACGTGAGCATGGGGTGGTGACTTCAACAGCGCCTCAGAAAAAACTTTCTTCAATTTAGAGGTTAGCCACTAAGAAAAAGCTAGCCACGAGGGAGGTCTTCTCTAATAAACAGTCCTTTTAAATTTAATTACTTTGAAGATGTTCTGTTAGTGTGTTTTTGAGAATTTTTAGTGTTTTGAAAATTTTTAGGTGATTTTAACTTTATTGGTATGCTGCTGCAGTTATTTTTAGATAATGTTAAAAAATATGTTCAGTTTGTGTATTCTCAGGACTCAAAACACTCTTAAAATGTAAACAAAACGAACATGCTAATTGAAAAAAAATTACAATGGTAAATATAATTAATGAACCTTTTGTAATTTCTAAGGAAAATTATTTATCATGTTTTGCTTTGGTTGAATTGCACCAAAATTTAAGTTGAGTAGAGAAAATCCCAAATGGTCACAACCAATAGGTTTCTTACCTGTTGTCGGTGATATGCCTTGCACTTATCTTCTATAGAAGCCTAAACACTTGGCTCTACGGGGCTGCTGAAAGGAGTAGGCAGGTGAGACAATGGCCTAAACGTCTATTATGAAGGTTGTATATTATAGTAAAATTAAAAAAAAAATATATGAAAACCCTATATTATAGCAAAAGTAAAATTTAGAGGAAGAAAAAAATAGCCTAAAATTTTTCAGATAAAACTTAATGAAAGTCCTACAAAATAGGAATATTTAAGGGTTAATTACAAAAACTCCCACCAACTTATACCTCAATCTCAAAAACCCCCTATACTCGAAATCGTTACGACCCGCCACCCCAAAGTATGTGTCATGTTTCAATTCAGTTTTTGACTCAATTTTGGCGTTAAAGAGGATGTTTTCCGTCACACGTGACCAGCACCTGACCCCAGACCATGAGAAAAGTCGAAACTGCCCCCCATTCCATTTAAGTAAAATTTGAGAGGCAAATTCGGTGCATTTTGAACCAACAGTACCACCTTTTCCTAACAGATTGGAGAAGCCATTGGTGGCGGTCTGGAGCTCCGCGTACGTGAACTGCATGCTGCAATGGTTGGATCACTTCACCCTACGCCTGTTGCAACTCGATCTTCCCTTTTCTCTCACCATATTCTGTTGTCGTGGAATTCTGTGAGGGAATACAAAAGCATGGCACTGCGTGGGAGGCACTGAGAGAGGTCTCTTTGCAGATCTGTGCTTTGGAGGAATTCATGAAGAAATTGATGGGGAAGACGATTCGAAGACCGAGTTTCTGTGCCCGTTTTGCGCTGAGGATTATGACCTCGTTGGGATTTGTTGCTACATGGACGAGGAGCATCCCGTGGAAGCCAAGAATGGGGTATTTTTTTATTATAAATTTGTGTTGCAATGAAGATGGGTCTGATATGCCTGCCACAGGCAACTAACTTGATCTCATGTTGCTCAAAAAGCAGCATCTGAGCATGCTTGAGAGAGAGGAGACATAATAAAAAAGAACAAATTGCCCCAAGCGCCTCCCATTATCTTCAGACTTCAGCAGACTGCATTGTGAATCAAGAGAGAACAACAAATACACTCCTCCAAGGTTACCAATGATATGTTTATACAAGAGGGTAGTTCCTCAGAAAACTGAAAAGACTACGTCAGTAACCCCAAAATGCAAGGCCCGGTGAGCCTCAAGGATGTCTCATGCCCTGGGAAGGTATGTCCTTGGAAAAACGCAGCGACTTCTGTATGTGTACAAGTTCATTTTGGAATACGAATAATGTGATGCTAGTTGAATAATGGGGTGCCATAACCTTGCCTATGTTTTGCGTCCTGAATCTCATGGCTTAGGATTTCGATGCCTTGTTCGAAAAGCTTATGCATCATGCATTAAGGTCTATGCGCTTTATCTCGAGATTTTACATCTTTCAAACGGTATATGACATGTTTCTTAAATACTTTAGGAAGGATGAGAACATCTGAACTGGTTTTTCACAAGGCGGCGCTATCAGCATAGCTTCTAAAAGCTTGTTATCAAATCTATTACATGCCTCAGACCTTTTTTGGGAGTTAAATAAACAGTGTATACCATGATGTTACATCTATCCAAATACTCGTTTTGGATCATCTAAGTTGATTGTTAACGGTCTAAGAAGCCTAAGTAGTTGTATATTGAAGATTCTGCTCGTCTGATTTAACGAGTGTTTGATTAATACTGCATGTGACATGCTGGCTGCTCGAACTACACTGTTTTTTTTATTGACCGAAATGAGCATACAATCCTAGATTTCAATTTTATCTACCACCTTTCCAGGAGAAGAGTTCTATGACGCAGAAGAAAATTTCCCGAGAACTATCCCCGTTGATGATGACGACGACAATGTCTGCAGTGGTGATACTGATACGGATGTTGAGGATAATTCTCTCCTCATCCTTGGCAGTGATTTTAGTGTATATCCTGCCACCGATGGAAATAGAACAAGTGGGCTACACACACCCCCTCCACCCTCTGGTCCTTACAAGAGAAGGAAAGTAATGAAGTCCCTTAAATTAGTGTAGGAATGGAAGTTGATACTTATTCCGAAGAAATACACGGAGACATCAATGACTCATTAGAAAACTCTGAAACCTGCCCCAGCAATTATGAAGATGCAATTGAAGCTACCCAGTACAGGGATGTCTTGATTTTGGTTATGCTCCAGTTCGTGTGGTCCTCGCTTCAGCCGGTTTCATGGCTTTTGTCTGGACCAGCACATACAAGATGCTGGGTGATATATAAGAGTTTTTTGGCAGCATTTTCCAGCTTGCTTCAGCTTCTGAGGCAACAGCGAGCACATATGATGCATATAATTCCGTGCAAGTGCCAAATAAACCCTCTTAAGAAAATAACATACTAATCATGGGGAAAAGATTCGGTCCAAAGAAGTCACGTTCAAAGAGCTCCAAAGCACCGGTCCATATTTGAAGAAGCGGATCAAACGATATGATTTTCGCCACGTCACTTAATGGTAAAAGTGGAATTGTTTGAAAGGCTCGGCTTTGGCTCAGTTTTTTTACACTCAATTTTAGCCGTCTTCCCCAACAAGCATGTTTGTCATTTTATCCACCATCTCCACGCTACATTGACGAGCCAGGATCCGTTAAGAAAAAGTGCAGAATCGACGCAACTTTGTCGTCGTCGTCGCTTAGCTTATTTCAAAGGGGCGTAACCTGGGTCAGCCCACCCATACTCCCGCCACTCATTCCCTTGTCATTGCATGTGTTTGTACCATTTGCTACATAATTTTTCTTTGCACTTTCGTACTTCTAATCTTGAAAATTTAAGTGTGAATTTAAACACAAAATAGCTTTGACAAATTTTGTGCTACATTCTCTGGCATTTTATCAAATACGTCATGGACAAAGAAAATCTAGAAGCTGCTGGCAGCATGTGGTTACAACAGAAATGACTCAATACATCAATACAACTGAATCAAAGATGAAGAAGAAGGAAGGACAACTACGTGATTCCACCAGGTTCTGCCGACTTGGGTGTTGGGTGAGATGCACTTTGGGATGCTGCTGCAAGAGATAGTCAAATTTTCAGATTCATCTCTCATTCGGATTTCTTTCCTTCTGTCATTTGGATTTCTTTCCTTTTCTGGTGTGAGAATAGAGCAAGCTGATATGAATATCCCATAATGATCATTGACCCAAAAACAAAGGAAGATACAATGATCCAAAGAAGAAAATACAGTGTCTTTTATCAACTCTATTCCAAAATCTTCCGTGAGAAATTTTTTGAGGATGAAGATGGAGAAAACAGGGGGAACAGGGAAGCGTGTTCTGCAAGACGAATCAATGTTTGAAAAAATTAGATTTTAAACCAAAGCTGAGTCATGCTGAGCCAAAACCAAGCCATGAGCCGGTCTCACCCTCATTAAATGAGCTGTCTAAATCCTATCCATTGGATTTGAAAAATGAAATCTTAACCGTTCCTTTGATATCTTTGAACATAACTTCTTTTGACCGAATCTTTTCCCCTAATCATGACAATATTTCCTTTGCTTTCAGGTCTTCCGAGCTGTGAGGAGTATACTCAATGGTTTTGTTGCCTTCTTTACAGCCTGCAACAGGCATCGGCTTAGGTATGCTTAAGTGGCTATTCTACTTTTTGAGTCACATCAGTTTGTCTTACCTTCTTTCGATCTCATTCATTTTCTACTCGACATTTCTAGCAGTTTCGGATTTTTCTTCCTTTTTCGACCTGCCAAATGATTTCTGGGCATCCAGGACCGACATGTATGCTTCACTTGTTTTTTTGAATAAGTCATTGGCTGACTTGTCAGACCGCCACCAATGGCTTCTCCAATCTGATAGGAAAAGGCGGTATTGTTGGTTCAAAACGCACCAGATTTGCCTTTCAAATTTTACTCAAATGGAATAGGGGCAGTTTCGACTTTTCCCAACGTCTGGGGTCAGGTGCTGGTCGCGTGTGACGGAAAACATCCTCTTTAACGCCAAAAGTGAGTCAAAAACCGAATTGAAACACGACACATACTTTAGGGTGGCGGGTCGTAACGAGTTCGAGTATAAGGGGTTTTTGAGATTGGGGTATAAGTTGGTAGGGTTTTTTTGTAATTAACCCAATATTTAAAAATTAGTTTATAAAATTAAAATTGAAAATAAAAAAACACATCCTATAAATTAGCACTATCAAAGTCTCTTTTCAAAATAACGTCAAATTTCAAAATAATCACCATTCACAATAAATTCTTGGCTCCTAAAACCTAGAATCACAATTGTCTACCACAGCTACTCTATTGCTAATTAAGTTCTCAAAAAATTAAATTCTAAAGTAATTTTTTTAACGATACATTGGCACGCCAATATCTAATTAGATTATTATAAAATAATAACATCATTTACAATAAATTCTTCGCTCTAAAACCTATGAGATTGAAAACTTTGAATTTCTATTGGGAATGAATATATGGTATGAGATATTTTTTGCTGTAAATTCAGTTAGTAAGAGCTTACAACATGAAAATATGCTTATAGATTTTGCTATGGATAAATTAAAGGGACTTATTTCTTATTTCAAAAACTACAGAGAATTTGCTTTAGATTTATCTAAACAAGTTGCAGCTGAGATGGAATAGAAGTGTATTCCCTAAAAAAACGTTTCATTCATAGGAAAACATAATTTGATGAAAATGATCATGATGAGATTAAGATCTTTTGATGATTACGCTTTAGAAAAAAAAAATCTCGATCTTGAAAAATTTCTTAAGCATGACATGCACTCTAATACTAATGGTTTTGATTTATTTTCGGAATTAAAAGTTTTTAAAGAAGTTACAAAAACAGAAATTAATACTCCACTTGAAATAATTAATCTAATAAAAGAACTATATTGTTTTTCAAATTATTTTATTGTATATAGAATACTATTTACTATACATGTTACAGTTGCATCTGCAGAAAAAAGTTTTTAAAAACTAAATATTTTAAAAAAATATTTACGAACAACTATGTCTCAAGATATATTAAGCGGTTTAACAATTTTTTTCTATAGAAACTGATTTATTGGATAAACTTGAATACAAAAGTTTAATTAGTAATTTTGCATCTAAAAATGAAAGAAATAAATTTATGGTTTAATTTTAAATTTAGTAGTTTTTTTAAAAAAAATTAAAAGGTCTCATTTTTATGACTTGCCTAAGGAACCCAAAAATGTTGATCACCCTAGAGAAAATGAAGGTAGCTTAGGAGAAATAACTTAGCCATGATTGCGAAAACCCTTAGAAGATTTTTGGATTATTATAGCAGTCAGAGCCAATGGTGAACAAGTTTCAAGGTATCGTATCGATGGTGAATTATTTCGAGATGCCATCAAGTCAATGATTGTTCTATACTTCGCCCATTTCGTTTTGGTTCTTAAAAAAATCCCAGTGATTGCATACCAAATATTTGTTCATTTCAAAATTTTGGCTTAATAAAATAATTTATCTCCATCAAATTATCTTTCTCTATCACAATAAATATAAAACAATTCACTTCAATTGTCTATTTCTTCACTTTTTCACCGATTCTTATAAAACTAAAAATTTTAAACTCCCAAAATTCCTATTGCAGCTGAATTTCAAGCTCATACCCGATATCATTGGTTGTGTTAGTCATTACAAGAAAAATTCATGTCTTTTTCTTAGTTTAAGAGCTCTTCCATTTATCGTGATAATCGAAGTGTCACTCAAATCGCCCATGATGTTATGTTTCATAAACAAATTGAATGGTTTATATTGCTTCTTTGATAAACTATCAAGTTGTGAGTGGGTAGTTAAGCAAGGAGTAACTTGGTATGCTCCCCGTTATTTTTCGTTAAAGAGAGCTTCTTGCTCCTCTCGTTGGTTTCTCTTCCCTTGGCCAAGCTTTCTTTGGCCGGTTCCTGTGCTTCTTCCTTTGTTTCCGATCTCTTTTTTGGTATTACTCCGACGAGAAGGGTGGCTAGATCTAGGCATTTTGGGCCTCCGAAGAAGGACATGCGCACCATAGATGGACAAATCAGGGGTCGGTCTCTTCTTGTAGACCGGTTCGGTGATGACTGGCCGCCGCGTGCACCTCCACGCGCCGCCCACATGGAGGCGCGTGTGCCTCACGTGCTTGGTTTTCATACCCTTTATTTGTCGTTTTCTACATTTCGCTTGGAGCTCTTCTATGCTCCTCTCTTCTGGACTGTTTCGAATATTTTTCTTCGGTTGTCGCTTCGCCTTCAGCCTTGGCCGCCACTGTTTTGTGCTATTTGGAACTTTCATGTTCTTTCTCCCTTTTGCAACTTTTATATGCATGAAAAGTTCTTCGTGGGAGTCAGATCGCCACTTTGTCCATCCCTCCTCCAGTGGAAGCCGCCGCTGCCTTGCGCGGTTGTTGTGTTGGTTGTCCGACCTTTGTGGTTTTTGTGTGCTTGTATCCCAACCTTTGTGGCCCTTCGTGTTTGGGTTCCGACCTTTGTGGTCTGTTTGGGTCTTGACACTTGTTGTCGCTTTAATGCTCGTATTCTTGGATCCCGCTTGTTCCGGGACTTCTGTTCCCCTTCTTCGAGGGCTTTTGTCCCTTTGCTAAGCTTGTAGGGCCTTCGGGTCTGATTAGGTTTTTCACTAGCCCTCTGAGGCTTTCTCTGTTTTCTACCAGTTATAATGTTCTCGGATTTTAATATATGTTTTAAGGTTTGCTTAGAAAAAAAAAACTATCAACTTGTGGACTTGTTTTAATAAGACACATCTACTTAGAACCTTTTGTACTCTTGTTTCTAACCTCAAATTTTTTCTACTATTTTTCTAACTTGAATTTGGGAAGGGATGGTAATCTGTAGAAATAAGAAATATAACTATCTTTTTCTATTTTCAAACAACCCGATGACTCCTTGGAGAAGTTGAAACAATACTTTTTTTTTCTCGAAAAACAACCAATAGATTAAAAATTAGAAAACAGAACGAAAAAAACAAGACGAACACAACAAAACGACTAAAAAAGACAACAGGACAAACACAACCAACAAGACTGGGGTCAGGTGCTGGTCGTGTGTGACGGAAAACATCCTCTTTAACGCCAAAAGTGAGTCAAAAACCGAATTGAAACACGACACATACTTTAGGGTGGTGGGTCGTAACGAGTTCGAGTATAAGGGGTTTTTGAGATTGGGGTATAAGTTGGTAGGGTTTTTTTGTAATTAACCCAATATTTAAAAATTAGTTTATAAAATTAAAATTGAAAATAAAAAAACACATCCTATAAATTAGCACTATCAAAGTCTCTTTTCAAAATAACGTCAATTTTCAAAATAATCACCATTCACAATAAATTCTTGGCTCCTAAAACCTAGAATCACAATTGTCTACCACAGCTACTCTATTGCTAATTAAGTTCTCAAAAAATTAAATTCTAAATGAATTTTTTTAACGATGCAGGGCAGAGGAACCACTATGAACTCCATGCAGGGCAGAGGGAGTGATGGTCGGACATAGTAGGCAGAGCTACTAGGACCTGAACAAGCCGGGAAAGCGCCACAAACGACGGGTAGCGAGACCCAACAAAGGGTCGGAAAAGAGCCACAAGGACTCGGATAAACCCACAGAAGGGGAGGACAGACAACCACGGAACAAAACAAACTACAAGCCCTAAACAGAGGGGCATACCCAAATGAGCGAAAACACGACAAAACACGAGCTCTAAACAGAGGGGCAGGCCCAAACAGGCGACAACAGAACAACACACAAGCCCTAAACAGAGGGGCAGGCCCAAACAGGCGACAACAGAACAACACACAAGCTCTAAACAAAGGGGCAGACCCAAACGGGTTTATTGGTGGTTGGACCGGCGGCGACGGCGGTGGCAGGTAGCGGCGGGCCGAGGTTGATGGTGGACAGAACAGCGGAAAATGGAGCCCATGAGCCGCTAAGGCCTGTCCGGCGAAGAGGACAACTGGACGGATGCTGGAGAAGGCCGAACGCGCCCATAGAATGGGAGGCGCGTGAGATCCACGCGCACCGCGTGGGGCGCGTGAGATCCACGTGCACCGCGTGGGGCGCCTGGATCAACACGTGCTGGCCGATGAAAGCCGACCGACCATCGGCGTGAAGTGCAGCACCCGCTGAAGACGACCAGCCGGCGCGTGTCCACGGGGACTGGGCAAAAACCGCCGAACTTCAAAGAGAAGCCATCTGCCAAGAAAACAAAAAAAAAACTCTCAATCCAACCGCAAACCAAGCCAACCAGAGAAGGGAAACGGAGAAAGAAGAGGAAGGAGGAGAAAAAGGAGGAGGGGGGATGAGGGAGCCGGAGCTCCCCCCTCTTCCGTAGGGGCGCAGTGGGTGGGGAAGAACAGGGTTTTTTTTTTCTTTTTGGGTGAGAGAGAAACAATACAAGAGATGATTAGCTGTTGTGGAAGGCTCAATTGACCATTTATTTCCAACAACTACGCGTAGTTGGCCATATCCAAATGCCCTTCCTAGTTTGTCGTTGTTTCTGCCTCCAATATTACTGACATTTTTCTTACCTGGGATTAACGAGATCAACACATACCAAGTACCATGATCTTCTCCTTGTCCGAAGACATCTTGGCACATGTTTTGCTTCACTTAATCTTGGTAGTAGGGTGGATGGGGAACACCGGGATCCTCTGACCCCCGCCCCTCAAGGTGGGGCGGGAGGATTCCCACCTCAACTTGTCACGCCCAAACCCCCCCGCTCCGCCTCCACAAGGTTAGGGGGAAATGTCATCACTTCCCCCTCAAGTTAATTGAAAATAGCTACCAACTTCAATATCCACTTGCTTTATGTGTTCGTCATATCAATTCATCTGGTGAGATAGCAGGTTTTGTTGTTATTTTAGTGTTAGTTATGTCTAACGAGGATTGTGTTAGCACAGGTCGCCCCCGGTAGAGAAACTCAGACAAGAGGACAAGCCATACCTCCGCAAACAAATAGCGTCACCACCCACGACATCCTTAATCCGACCTAACTTGTCATTGATTCGAGCGTTTGATATTCCACCAACATTAACTTGGGTATTCTAGGCTAATGACGTAAATCTGACAAAAATATCCATATCCCTAGTCAATTTATATAAAGCTTAACAGAACAGGAGGAAAACCCTCATGAAAAGCCTCGTTTTTTGTATTTCTGAGAGATGGCTAATGTGTGTAGATAATCTATAAAAATCAAGATGTAGCTCTCTGCCTCATCCATTTCGTAGCCGACCACTTTTCCCCAGCCAGTACCTGGCATCCTCCGTGTATGCTATTTGGATCTGACTGCCCATCTAGTCCCTGAAAGACGCAAGGCAAGTAAGAAGACGTGACTATGGTTTCTAATATAGCAAGTGATGATGGATCATATGGGGCATTCTATTTTTCTTTTCCTATTAATGGAAATCTTGTGTAAGAAAAACAAATCTTGACCAAACCCTTTATCTTAAGTCATTTTTACTTTTTCTAACAATTTTTCAAATATTAGCTTCCGAGGAAAAGATGAGGTTAGCAGACCATCTTCCACAAGAACCATAAAGATGTACAAAATTAACATTAAGAAAACAAACCATGCTCCAAAAAAGCACAGCGTCTCCTTTAATTGGTTTTACAGACAACCCTTTGACTATCTTCCCACCACAGCTACATTCACCAGAACCTGCCTGAGAATTGACCAGCCAAAAGTTAAGATATATTAGTTATAAGTAAGACAAAGGAAAACCAATCACACTATTTCCAAGAACATTGTTCACTTTCATTTATTTTCACTCCTACATACTTTCATAAAACCATAGTTATAGTCACTACGTGGCTACCTTACAACCCTCTGCAAAGGCAGGACAGTCATTCAATTCTTTGTATGCCAATCACTCAATTCTTCATATGACGAAGAGTGTATTACGTCTTAACCATCATCTCTGAGCACATTCGGTGTTTTCCTTGTATTACATGGTGATGACATGTTCATGTGAAGTAAATCTACACCCATCAATATGGCTAATTGCATCCGCATTGAATAAATATAATCTGACCATAAAGGCAACAACCTAGGCCACAGAGGTTCGAAAAGAGGCCAGGGCGATATAATCATGAAGAATACATAAGCAGGTGCCTATCCATGTGCCTGGCTAATATTCAGATGTTGAAATTTTTACCAAGCAGCCACATGGATGAAATGTATCAAAAGATGTTAACGATTATAAATGGTATTTGTGTAAAGAAAATGACAGGAATAATACCAACAAGATGCGTGAGAAGC
The DNA here is from genome assembly GCA_963930655.1 of Myrica gale. Taxonomy (NCBI): domain Eukaryota; kingdom Viridiplantae; phylum Streptophyta; class Magnoliopsida; order Fagales; family Myricaceae; genus Myrica; species Myrica gale. The sequence goes on from OZ005616.1 coordinate 10,151,488, forward strand.
ATTGGGCCCTGAATGGGAAACCAAAGCTACTAGCTGGACTTCCAAAATCCGTACCTTCCAAATTCAAATCTGCACTCAGGAAAAATGCTCTCTGCACATTGGTCTTTTATCTACCTAGGTGACACTTTTGTTTTAATGATCTTCTAACTTTAATGAAACTACGGAGTGTTTTCCACTCTTCCTCCGCTACTCACTATCCAAACACACCTAAAGGCCTGTTAGGTAGTTAGTTCATTAAATATCAAAAAAATTAGGTGCACGTCTGTCATAGGATTACTTATGGTCAACCACCTGCAGGACCACCATGGTACCAGAGTTACACTTCAGTCCAACAAGTTCTCTTTATCATTTTCATATGGTCAAGAGTCAATGAACTTTTTTCTTGGGGGCTCTGGGTGTTAAGCAACTTCCTAACTGGTATGGCTACATTCAGATGAGGAAAGTTCACAGAATATTTGTCTGATGAAGATTTTACAGTTTACTGCTTTCTGTTTTTTTTTTTGGCCAAGGCTTGTCAGGTCGGTAGCAATAAAAATTGGCTTAAAAAAAACATATTGCAAAGTAGCTCAAGCTGAGAAGTGTATTTAGATGTTTATCGTTTTCTCCGCAAACGATAAACTTGAAGAAGTGTCCAATAACTTGAACCACACAGTTTTACCGTTCATCCATCAAAGAAACAAATAAAAAGCAAGCATCAAATTCTAAAAGGTAATTACCAAAGGAAAATAAGTTTCTCCGCCTTCAACATTGTCACTTAAATATATAAGCATTGTTGCTATTCGCTGACCACCTCGCTTCACATTAAACTGACAAAAAGAAAAACCACACCAAGACTTGGATTCTTTATCACAAAAGAAAAGTAAATGACTAAAAGAAAACAGATATGAGCAATGACTACAATGGACACAGATTCCAACCGCGCAAAAAAGGGAGGGTAAATAACTTACAGTATCAGAGAAGTAGTCATGATGGGGCCTGTAAAACTGGCTCTTCTCATACCTGCACTGCTGCAGATGTTAGCCTTGGTGCTGAAACAAATCTCAGTCCTGTTCATAAAGAATGCATTACTAGTATGCATATTAGATTCCCACCTTAACACTTGTATGAGCTCCCCATTTTCTATTGGTATTTGAGAATACACAGATATTCGTTTTTCAATTGCCTGATTGTACAAGAAAAGAAGATTCCAGCACTATCAGTAGTCATCAACAAAAAGTGAGGCCTGGCTCGATAAGTACATCTGGGAAAAATAAAATTATACGTAAGTTCACTATTACATAATGCATGGATCTTATCTTCTTGAAAATTTCTCTCCCAACTCTCCCTCTCTCTACAACACGTAAGGATGTGTGCAATCCCGTGCCCCCCCCCCTCCCCTCCCTCCTCCAAAAAGAAAACAACAAAAAGGGATAAAAGAAAGAAAACAAACATAACAAACACTACAGATGGCTGATTGCTCAAAGAAGTGTGTCCATGTGTGATGCATTTTGCAGGGAGTCACATTGAAAGTGAGATTTTATTCTTAGTCATAGTGTAACATGCTTGAGCATAAACTCCTTTCTGATTACCACTGAAATCAGGCAACAGTCCTCAATGGGGACAGGATATCAAGAGCAAAGGTGCATAACTTTAGACGACTTATTACACTAAATAGTAAATCATTTCATTAGCAGGCCGCACCTAGTGGGTTTTGAGCTCACTGTCTCACCCTCCACTTTGTCCTTATAGGAGGAATACCAATAAAGCTAAAGCTCAATGGCAGCTGCCACTAGGGTAGAACTAATGCCCCTCAGTTGTTACTTGTATATTGCGTGAATTTCATATTAGCTCCACAAAAAGACATCACAAGTTGGCCATTTATTCCAGAAAAAGGGACATGGAAACCCTCATAGTAAAAATCTCTAGAAGGGGTCATTTTCCTGGCCATTTTTGTATCCAACAGTTTCAAGTTGCTAAAGAACGGGATTAAGAAATGAAACAGAAAACTATAATAGAAGCATTCTATTTCTCCCTAGATGCAGTAAAATACTATAGTAAACACTACAGAAATCCAATTGTTCAAGCCTATTTCACTCAAAATGTCATACGTCATCTAGAGGCAGAAAAGCAACAGCCAAAGCAAATAAACTCACAGCAATGAGCACAGGTAACCAATGACAATCACAACAGTCAAAGAAAATAAATAAGCTTTACAGCAACAGGGCCACAGCCACAATGTGTACGAGCATTGCATCGCACTTCAAAAGAGAAAAAGAAGCATGCGGTATCTTCCAGAGCAGCTTATTCATGAATTGAGGATTGACATTATAGTCACAGAAGTTAAGTAAACTTGAAGGTAAACTAACCTGAACCATAGGATACTTCCTCTCTTCAGCATTTAAAAACATACCAGAGCTAGTCCTGACATCACTTTTAATTCCCTGAAAATATGCATTCGCAGTTAAGCCATTGCAAGTTAAACAAGAGGAAAAACAAGAGACAGATCTTTTGAGGCAATCACAAGTTTTATATCAAGACCTCTTATGTTTTTTATTATGATTGGATCATGACAACACACTCTTGGAATACTGTAGTATGGAATCTTTTCACATTTCCTGTCCTCAATATTCTTAAGCATTCCCAAGTTTATTTTCCAAGATGTCATAGGAATCCAGATGCCAGCAAACATTCAGAATACAACATTACTACAGTAGGCATCCTTCCATGGCAAGGAAATGTGGAAGTTGAACAAAATTACTACAGTATTGTCATTTTTGAATCTGACAAAGTAAGGCAACCTCCTATCACTTTTATGGATTTATGATGGAAATATAGTTATGTGGTCACGTACAAACTAACAAATTGCTGAAGCCATCAGACATGCCTTTTGATTCTATGTTGGTTGTATGATGGTTTTGTTTAGGCCAACTTTCGTTTTGATATATCGACCCACATAAGTTGGTCAAGTTCCATACTATTACTTATTATTTAGGGTTTCGTGGTATTATAATCATGTCTTCCTTTGCTCCCATTTTAGTGTATGTTTTTTAACACTAATATACTAAAAGAGCTGATCATTATACAGCGGGGTACATGGGAAGAACAAAGAAGCAAGGATCTCATGTCCAAGGTAATCTCATCTGACTCTTAACTAAACCGTATGCGGGCATCATTACATTCATAGGCATTCAGTTTCCAAGGCATTGCATGCCCCAATTTCTTGATTCCAGGAGCCATATTGAATCTCCAGAACCAAATGCCATATTTGGGGCTGGGTAGCGGTGGAACTGGGGGCGGTTCCACTCCCTACTAGCACCGCTACTGGCTTGGGTGGTTCCCCAAATTCGGACACCGCCCCAGGCCCCACTATGGGCAGTAACCAGTGTCAATTTGGCGATGGCGGTGGGCAGTTACTGCCACCCTTATTGCACAGTCACAATGCAACAAAACTCGAGCAAAATGCAACAAATCACAAGCAAATCGCAAACAAATCCTTGAATCCAGAAATTCAAGCCGTAACCAAATCTTCAAATCGCAAAAAAAAAACAAAAAAAAAACAGTGAAAGAGACGATAGTTGAGAGAGATAGGAGAGGATTGGGGCGTGAGAGAAAATGGGGGGAGTGGTGGAACTGGGAAGGCGAGAAACTCACCCCCCCACCCCACCTCCCTTCTTCTTCCACCCCCAATCTCCCCACAGTGCCCCCTCTGTATTTTTTTATTCAACTTTGTTAGCGGTTGGCAGTGGGAAATCCCCGCCCCACGGTGAAAATGGGCACCACTCCCTTAACCGCAGTGCGCCATTGACCGCTGCATAGCCCTAGCCATATTAGGTGTATCCACATGCATGTGTATTCAGAAAGCCTTACATTTTGATATTTTCTTCATATTTGCTCAATGTAAAGTATTATGTAACTAAAATAAGCTTTTTTTTGTTGTGGGGAGCAAACAATATTCTAATTGCACAAAAGAACTTATCTGAGCGCATAAAATATAAAGACCAAAGAACAAGTTAATTATTTAACCTGCTACCAGCCAAAAAAAACATTTATCAAGAAGGCAACCAAAACCCAGCTACCATCCCAAGTATTGAAAAAAGGTTTAATTACCGCTATAATCTCTATATTATTGACTTTTAACAAATCAGTCGTTGGGGTACAACTCTGAACAGGTCAGTCCCTGTAATCCATTTTTCAGACATATGAGTCTTTCTGCTCACCAAAAGTTAATCAACTAACAGAAGACCGACATAGGGTTAAGGTCGGGATATCCATTGTAAGGTCAAATCGCCTGTCACAAATTCGGTCCTCTTCAGTTGGCTAACTTTTGGTGGACGAAAAGACTCATATGTCTAAAAAATGAACCACAGGGACTGACCTGTTCAAAGTTGTACTCCAATGACTGATTTGTTAAAAGTTCATACCATAGGGACTGTATAGGTAATTAAGCCTTTAAAAAACTTGAAAATAGCAACACAGTGCATAATCCTTTATTGAAGAATGGTGATCAACTTTTCTCTTTTGTTTGAAAAGGAACATTTGGGAATAACAAAAGTAGTGATAATTCACAAATGTAGTCCGCCACGCATTTGGGAGATTATCAAAAGAGAAAGAAACAATTGCGCATTTATGAGTGAAGAACTTTCAAGGAATGTATTAGCAGCCTTATTCCTCAGATCTTTGTTTGATTGGGTATCTGCTTGTGGCAATACTCCTAGTTCTTTTTTCAGGACAATCTTAATAGATGAAACCTCCAATTGTAATATTTAGCAGTTCCTGTCGTGTGCACCCTTTGTACTTAAGTAGAACAGCTGAACCATGCCAGAAGCCTAAGAAAACAGACCAAATTCATCAGTTCAGTCCAGTTAGATTGGTTTTGTTACGTTTGTTTGGTTTTTCAAACACTCCTATTTTACAGCCTTGGAACCGCACCCATCCCACAAGTTTTCTACTTTGTTTTACCTCCAAACACTACCCTTTCCTTGACTTATTAGAAACCCTAACTTCCCGGGTGTGTTTGTCAAAATTTTATGCCTTCCAAAATTTTAACCTCATAAAATAATTACAATATAATCTCTCTCCCCCCATCAAATCATTACTTTTCACTACAATAAATATAAAAAATTCATTCAAGATCTTCTCTCTCTTCACTTTTTCACCAATTCCAATACACTAAAATTTTAACTTCCCCAAAATTTTAACACTCAAACACAACCTAAGTTACCTTCCAGCAGAGCTCTTCCTAAACACTATCCCCAGCTGCTACAATGTATGAATCTGCACCTTTTTTCCCAAATTTTTTGGCCACCTAATTCTCAAGAAACCAGCCTAAAGTTCCTTTATTGCTGTCATATGTCAGCTTTAGTATCAAAATTATGTCCTACATCTATGTTGACACTAGAAGGCTATAAATAAATCTGACACAGAGAGAGAGAGAGAGAGAGAACATGATTGTATATGTAGCATAAGATGACATCCCCCAACAGAGGAGCTACAGCAAGCTGACAGAGAAATAAGAGTATGACTTAATGAAAAATAACAGTAAACAAGTTATTGGAAAGAAAGGATCTACCTTGCCAGTTTTTGTATCCACTACAGTGGAAATTTGAAGTCGAGGGAGGGCCATAGCTCTAAGGTAGTCGCATTCCTGTAAAAACCAACAGTTCTCCACTTTAAAGTACTACTTTGTAGCTTCGTCCATAGTTTTAAAAGAATATATTTAATTCTTCAAGAATCAAGGAGAGAATCTTCAAATTCCATAAAGTTTATATTTGCACAAATTGCATTCGTGTACTCAGCCCCTGCTGGCTTGAGATCAATAATCCTATATGGGAGCTTCACCCATACACATGAAGACACCTTTACTGATAGCAGTTTAAGTTTTAAGCTTTGGAGAATGATTCTTGGAAAAGCCTATACTCCAAGGTAGCAAGCAATATAACGTACCACAGAAACAACAAGTAAATCATAAAATTCAGAGATGTGACTTAGCACGTATTACTCCGGTCTCATCGTTTGGAAGCATATGAAGTAGAAGAAGTTTGAACGTGATCAACATTTTATGCTAGTTGCCTTTTGATGTCTAAGTTTGATTAAGAAAACTTCAAATCCTTGTTATAGTTCTTGTGGTTGTATATAATATACAATGCTGGTCAAAAGAAACCAGGAAATAGTATCAATATCCTGTGCTAATGAGTATAGGATAGGATGACCTATCATAAATTACGCAGTTGCAAGCTTCAATATCTCTACTTATCACACTGTTTAATTGAACTTTGTGCTTCTAAATCAAGATACAAACAGAGATCCAGAAACAAACAGTTTTTCAGATCTAAAGATATAATAATGAATGTTCAGCTCCATATTCTACTTTGTGCAGAAGTACCTTAGCATCGCGCATATTAAATGCGTATAGAGCAAGGGATAAGCATGCCAACATGGGAAGATACTATAAAATAGCTTATACACTAACCTCCATGCTCAAAAAATTATGCAGTACAATTATTCGAGGTGACCAGCTAATTATTTCAGGTTTGACCTGCATAGAAAAAACAAACGGAAAATAAAAAGGGAGACTTAAGCATGAAAGTTTTGGCAAAACGGAAACATAAGAACTGTTTTCCAGAAGAAACAAACTTAGTAGTAAACAATTTCCTGTACTATAGACAACAGATTGTTTGTAACACAACATATGCAAGTTAAACAAGAAGTAAGATAAAGGGCATCGCCTATGTATGTTTGTGGTGGAGAGGGAGAAAACGTAGACCTGTGATATAAATCATATTACCTATTCATCACAGGAGTCAGAGTCGAATTCAAGGTTTTGGACAATTTCCAATAAAAACTTCCTTTTCACATATTTTCCCCCACACCCTACCCCACCTCCTGCGGTGGATAACTTAAAAGAAAATGAAAAAAGAAGAAAAGAAGCAAGAAATAAACATCGGCATAAAATGAATAACCACACTACTTGTAAATATACACAATCTATTACTGCCCTACTTAGTACATACAGATAACCTACTCCAACCAAAGATAAGTAACTACTTAATTCCTCCATACAAGTCGAAACCATTTCATAAGCACATTCATGCAAAAAAACATATGATATTGCTCCTTATGGAATGTAAGCATGATATAGTGGCTGATTCTCCATCTCAACCCACTAATAGCATCAAGCATGCTTCAAAATTTACTATTTCAAAATCCAGATCCAGTAAAAAAGAAAAGAAAATAGAGAAAAAGCATTCCCCCCCCCCCCCTCCCTTGGGCGAGAATCCAAAAATAACCATGTCATGGCATGAGATACAAAGACCTTAATATTGAAGATGGATAACAAAATCATGAACATACATATCCAATACGTAAAATTCTTGCGTCCTTGTCATTTTCCCAGTGAGGATTACCTGAAAATTGTAAAAAGTACAATATAACAAATCAGAGAAAGATTGCTCCCAAACTCCACCTAAGTCTCTATTATACATTTAAAAAGAAAATGACTCCAATAACTCTATGGCTGGAAAAAAATTCAGCCGGAAAAAAAAAAATATATCATCACTAGTTCACCAAGTAATGCTATACTAAGCTTCTCTTCTGAAGCAGTTAAATGCTAAGATGTTGAAAACAGCATTTCAAAGTTCTTTACATGTTTCAAGCTCAGACTACACAAGCTGTGATGACATAAGTCCAAGTCAGAATTCGTATATAGGTAACTCATGACATGGGCCCACTTTCTTGTTCTCAGATGCAACCGCATTATAGTTGAATGAAATCAAAAAATTTTAAAGTGGAACTCAATTGTGGAGGCATACCAACCTCTGGGCAGTTGAAGATGGCCATCATTCTCATTTCCCTGCAATCTTCTAAAAGATGGAATGTCTACCCATGGAAAATCTGGTTATTAACTATTTTGTTTGATAAAACAAACACTAAAATAAATATAACTAAGGAACAGATGCATCAGCTGTGAGACTACTGTTTCAGAATGAACACAACAATCAACAATCAATATCCCGGGAATAGAAGAATATCCTAGTGTTGACACTAAGCTGAAGTGATCCTCCAAAAAGTACGAGAAGATATAATTTTCACAAATATGCCCTGAACTTGTTCCTGACTTATCAAAACATATGTAAAGGAGCAATCTAAGAAGGTTACTCTTTGTGTGTGTGTGTGACATGTAATAGATAAAATGCCTAAGAAATATACCATGGGACTCTTCCAACCTTCGTATGAATGACAATTGAAACAAAGCACCTAGAATGGTCAAAAAAACAAAAAGTCAGTAAAATTACACAAATAGCTAGTGATAACATAGATCATAAACAATAACGTAACACAAATGTGCCGCTAGCAGAAATGACCTTATATTTCAGAACTAAGCACAGAACCGTTCACGAGGTATCATGAACTTGAGAGGCAAGCTCTTCGCCTCTCAAACGATTAGTGGCTCTCCCGAGCACTCAACACGTGGGACCCCCTTTATCGAAAGGGGAAGAACTTAAGAAGATATCTTTGGTTCCTAGAAAAATGAAAAGAAAGCATAGGTGCCTAAGTATAAATCTCTTCTTATCTTCTCCTGGTCTTTGCACTCAGAAAAGAAAAGGAAACGTCCACATTCAACACGGCAAGGACATGCGTGGGAGTGATTAAGCTCGGTTTCTGATGCTCTTCCACCGAAAGAAAAAGGAAACAGAGCACAAGAACACGGCAATAAAGATACAAACTAGTAATTTTCTCGGGAAACAAACTAATCGGTTAAGTGTAAACTGGTTAAAAGATAGAAAATCAGACAAATACTAAATGAACCGAACAAGCAAAGGATTTCAAGTCAGCAGTCATAAAAGAGAAATGAAGAAGAGGCTGAGAGAAACTTGAGATCGAATTGAGGAGCAAGATCAGGATTTTGATAATCGAGTGTAATGCGACTGATCTTGATCACGTTACCCACAATCATTCCCACAGTGACGAGTGTCAGCAGCCCAAACACGATCTTCATCGCAGGCGCAGGCATGGCTTCCTGTTTCGACTCGCCTCGCACGGGAAAGCAAGCAGCAGCAACGAAGGGAATAGGGAATTTCTCTTTCTTTTTGTTTTTTTCTTTTCGGTCTTGGTCTTTTGGCAGAAGAGACGACTATATATTGCTTGGAGAGAGAGAGAGGGAGATAGCGAGCCTGAGACCCCTTCGACTTTGGGGAGCGATGAATCAACGTTTTGGACAGAGACGAAGAAACAACGATAATCATCCTCGTTTGTTGCATGTTTTTTTTTTTTTACCTACCTTTATTTTTATCAATTTAGAATCTCAAGGGTGTCAATTTTCCATAACTCGGATGCAAAGTGACAGGAAATTGCAAAGGAAGCCCTGTTGACTTGGTGTGGACCCGCTAACCCTAAAAACCTTTACATTACATTACAGGGGTTTTTGTCTTGTCTTTCTAATTTTGAGGGATAATTTGTATTTTTTCTCTAGGGCACACAACTTGCGTGGTATGCCGTGGTGGGATGAGTTGAGATACAATCGGTAAACTCCTAAATTCTGGTTACTCCTCACGATAACAAATCTCGTGACTTAAATAATATGTATAGTAAAAAAATATTACATATGTCCGAAACTTCTGGTGGCATTAAGCCTTTTAGAGCTCAAGTTAGACCATATCGAAAGGAGTTGCAGATGGTATACAAAAGGTGTTGCAGATGATCTTTGGCTAGGGCTAGGCACCTATGTCGATAGTATTCGGTTTAACGAGCACCCGTGTGAAAAATAGGTCACCACTAGGGCTATAAATGAATCTAGTTGTTGAACTCCGCTCGTATAAATTCGACTTGAGCTCGGTTCTCTTAATAAACGAGCTGAGTTCGAACATCATCACTCGCGAACAAAACTCGTAAAAACTCGACTCGATACATTTGAGCTCATTTAAAAGCTCGATACACTTGTATGTCTTATAAGTTTCTTATTTATTTGTTGGTTTATATTTAATAGTCACATATTAGTAAAATATGCATTTGATTATATTGATATATAAATGGATGAGTATTATCCATAAGGATTTGTTATGCCTTATATATATTAAATATATGTTGTCGGTCATTTTTGTCAATTAACATAGGTTATTTATGAATATAATATTTTTTAAAATAAAGTTCGCATAAATGTCAAGTGTTTATCATATCTTGTGTATTATGTACTATGACACTATATGTCGAGACTTGATTTGAGTTTTATTTGTAATAGCTATGTTTTCTAAGGTTAGATTTTGTTGGTTAGTTCGAGTTTGAGCTTGGCTCGAATAAGCTTGAACTCGGCTTGTGTATATATGTTTTATCGAGCTTGAACTATTTCAAACATGAAATATTTTAAATGAATCGAGTTCGAACACCCCAGCAGAAGCTCGATTCAAGCTCAACTTGAGCTTGAACTCACACATATATCTAACGAGCCGAATTTGAACAACTAATACTCTGTTCAACTCGGTTTGAATACAGCTCTAATCACCGGTCCATGATTATACCAGTAACGGTAATTGATTTTGCCATAGGGTAGCGATATTGCAGGCTGTAACATTAGACCATTTACTAGAGCTACCTGAAGCTACCTGTCGAAGGATGTAATCATAACCAAAACTAGCTTGACATATCTTGACATGTAGTTGTACATTTAAGTATGATGCTAGAGAAACCTAGATGGAAGAAAACTTTGTTAGAAGTATAAAAGTTAACAATAGCAATCATAATATATTTTAGGGGAAACGTCACTTTGCGCTCCCAAACTATCAAGCAAATTACAAACACAACCTCAAAGTATCATTCTTGATGCATTAGCTCCCCAATTACCACAATTATTCAAATTGAGTCATGCAGTTAGATTTTCTGTCGAAACAGACGAAATCGTCGGTCACGTGTAGAGCACGTGATCTTCACCCTATGCAATCTGTCAAAAATGCCCTTCCACCCAAAACGCGCAGCACTTGCCATCGTTTTAATTTTCCTTTCCCCCATTTATCTGCGATGAATATATTGCATGAAAAGTAGCACTATCTCAAGTGGTACATTCTTGGTGTGGAAAACGTCGAAGGGATCAGAATTCGTAATCTCGATCTCGCCCTCGTCATAGGTCTTGCTGGAGAAGGGTCCCGCATCCACGTCGCGGTCGCGGAGGAACAGCCGAAGGAATTTTGGGAGAAGGGGTGGAACCACGTGAGCCCATTACGATCGCCTGAACAACAACTTCAGCACGGAATAACTTTCGCAAGAGGGATGGCACAGGTCACAGCATACATCAATAAGGGACTCCTTCGGGCGCCACACCGCTTCAATCCGCCTCCAACAACACCAGGACACAACAACAACAACAAAAACAAATAAGGAACAAAGAGAAAATGAAAATGCTCTTTTGTGGAAGCAAAGAACAACACCGTGATAAGAGCAGAATATGGAAACAGTAATGGCCCACAGAGTTGCAACTTTTGTTTCCGCAGCTAAAAATAGAAAAACAACGTTAACGTTGTTTGTGAAGTAGAAAATAACGTTAGTGAAAAATATCGTTGTGTTTGTAATTTGCTCCGAAGTTTGTGAGCGCAAAGTGATGTTACCAACTACCCATTACACTTGCCTTTTCAGATACCTTCTAAACGTAGCTCAGAGCAACTAATCTTGTACTAGCCGCTTGCCCAGTGGCAACCTGCAGGATAATTGGTAAAGGGAAATAGACAGGAAACCTCTTGTAATGAGAAGTGGAAAAGGAAAATAATGTTTACTTCTTCTTCTTTTTTAGTGATCTAGAAAATAAAGCTTACTTACACTAGTCTAAAAGAACCAAACATGTTTTTCTCCGTACACACGTCCAAACAAGCAGAGAAGTTATTTTATTTTATTTTGACTTAAATGCACCTGCAGTGCCTTAGGCATGGGAATATTGCAAATAAACTTATGTCCTCTTGTCAGTACTAGTTTAAAAAATTAACTGGACCTAGTGATGTGTCAAGTGTAAGCCACGTAAACAGTCCCAATCTTGAAAATGGCTCCCAGTCAACGCCTAATATTAGGCTGAACAGCGTCGTATATCCCCTCTCCCCCTGCGACAGTCCAAAACCCCTTTTTCTCCCCCCTTACGACCGAATCAACTTCAAGGCGAAGATTTGGTCTCTGCAGTCAGCAACTGCAGATTCTTGCTGCTGTAACTCGAGCTTCAACTTCTCGATTTCTGAGTTGTTTTCATCCAGAAGATTTCTCAAAGTTCTCCCTATCTTGAACCAGTCCCTTGCCTTTTTTAACCGCCATGGATAACCTCTCCCTTAGCAGGGGAAATTTCTCTTCTGATCTGTCAAGATCCTTCAGTAGAGAGCCTTTTTCCTCTTTCAAAGCTACGAGTTCTTCTGATATTGACTTAGAGTTGTATTGATGTTTGTGTAGAAGTTGTTGAGATGTAAAAAATTAATGATGATGTTTAAAGTTTTTTTTGTATATTTCGATTTTTTTATTAAAAGTTGAATATTTAAAATGTATTAAAAAAACAGAAAACGACAAAAAAATAAACATGAAAAACCGTCTGACTCAACTTTTGCAAGAAAACGAATGTGACTTACGCAGGGGACAAGATTGACATGACTCAACTTGTGCGTCAGATGTTGGGGGCCACATGACCAAAATGAGGATTATTTGTTTGCGAAACATGACCTTTGTAAGGATTCAAATCCTACACTTTTACCGAACACAAACATGACCTATATTTTTTGTGGAATAATTCTTCATCCTGCAACGAAAAAATAAAAATAAAAAAGGTCAACAATTTGTTCCTCGAAGACTGGTTGGAATTACTAACCCCCCTTCCCCCGGCCTTATTGGTCAATGTTATAGAAACCAGATACGTTGAGCATATATATGCATCAAATGTCCAATACAATATCTAATTTTCCCGAAAATCATCCCATCATACGTAAAATAAAAAACATTTATATGGTAGTCAAGTAATGGCAATGTTGTATTATTAAATATTCACTTGTGACTCACATATCACACGTTAAAAGTTCAATAAATTCACAGGGTAACTATAATAATCATTACCACTGATAGTGTAGAATATGGCCGGCCTAGCCCAAAGGAGTTCAGGCTCTCAGTCTCAACCTAACCTTAGGCCCGCAGTGACTGATTTATTGACTAGGGATCCACAAGATAAAATAGTGAGCATATCCCTTTCGATTCACTTATCTTATTCCTACATTAATTGCACCTCTTACAGGTCTATAAAAGACAATTGGGTTCCTTTGCAAACTCCTAAATTACCTAAAAAATATTCATATTCCAAAATTTTGATTTGCTAATTCAGAAATTTTGATCAAAATAATAATCAAAATAACTTTAAAATAATCTATATTTCTCACATCAAACGCTTACGCCTATGCATCTTCGTACATTCACGCTCTCATAATCATTACTTATAAGCCCTCTACACCAAAGAACTCCATGACTTATATGCATCAGAGGCGTCGTGTGTTGATTTTTGTTACAATTTCAAGAGTTCGATCATTACTGGCTAAAGTAGACTCCGATCATTACAGCCGACACAGACGATAAGTGTTGAGCTATTATGACATATAACATGCATAGTTCAAGTTAGGTTGTTCGACTTCGGTGCAAGTATCGGTTATGGCCAAAATAGGCACTTACACTGGTTAAGGGAAATAACCGGCCCTTAGCGGTGGCGGTTCCCGATTAATCTGCATTTATATTGAACAATTTTTTTTTAGCATTTTACGCATTTGGCCCAATATTTTTTTCTTTTAGTTCATTGATCACATATCAATAAAAATTCAAAATCAATAAAATTATAAAACAAATTAAAATATAAGATGACAATCTAAAGTCCAAACTAATAAAATCCAAAATTAATATACTTAGAAAACATCAGAACAAGATGAGAATTAAAGTCTCAACCAATAAAATCCAAAATTAATAAACTTAGAGAAGTAAAAATATCTTAATCATAGTAGGATAAAAAGACATGAACAAAATTAGAATTAATTTATAGCCAAAATCCCTAATCTTCGATTTCCTTGACCAAGATAGATGACTCTACATGATACATTTAGAGACACTAAATTATAATTTATAAAAATATTATTCAAACTAAAAAACTAACCCCAAAGTTCCGGCTCTTCAAAAGCAGAATTTTCCAAGCTTTATACGGCCCATTCCAATAAATTTCATAGGAAATCCATCGGCGACCAGGTAACGACACTCTCTCTTTGCTTTCTCTATTTATCCTCCCCAATCTCATTTCTACCAGTCCATTATCCCAATCTAAACCTAATCCTAATCCTAAGCCCAAACTCAAAAACACATATGGCAGATTTACATATCATCTTTACTCTAGACCTTTCCAAAAAGAGCGGACTCATTTGGGTAATTAGATAAATTCTAGATCTTTCCAAACTCAGAACCTTCACTTAACCCAAGTCCCAACTCCTTATTTTTCCCCACTTTCCCTCACTCCCTGAATCTCTCGTTTTTTCTCTTCCTTCTTTCTTGAAACGCCCACGCGGGCACTCATACACGAAAAAAAAGACCCATTAGGCTCTCAGAGCTCGGTTGTCGTGTTTCACTTTGCCCAAAAGAATATAAAGAAGCTAGCAGAGAAAGAGCGAGAGAGAGAGAGCTGAACATTTCACTTTGCCCAAAAGAAGTGAACAATTTCATCTTCTTCAATGAGTTTTCAAATACAAATACCAAAACAAAAAAAACCAAACAAAAGGAAGAATGGACTAGCAACCAGAAAATTGGAAGGGATTTATGCGTTTTGGCTCAAGCGGAATCAAGGGAAGGGCACACGCATAAATTCTGCATAAAATTTATGTACCTAACGAGAACCTTCTAATCCTTGGGAACTCTTTTTTTTTCTTCCCTTGAACTCGGATCCACTCCGTAATGGACCATAAAGACAAACCCGCAGATCACCTTGGAGTAGTCGTTGATGAAAATAATTCTTGTACAAGTCCCAGTATTCATCCCTGCCATGCAAAATGCATATGAGTGACTGTGGGCCATAGCATTCAAGAATAACGAAGAAACAGAATGATATTTGATGTTTGGGGCCATGCCTAATATCTTCAAGTGCACCATGGTGAGTATAGGTGAACTTAAAATGTAATATTTTATTGCAAACTCAAACATCTATTATTGTACTATAACGAACCACGAAGGGCATTCTAAGCCAATTTTTAAGATGCAATTTCCAGAAGGTCTAGTTTACTGAAATACCTAATTTGGAAGATTAGGGGGACTTCAAGAGAGTTGTCCAATACAAGCATTAGATGCAAAACCAAAAAGAAGTGGAGATGGATTAACTCAAATCAAAATCAAACCTGACTTGTGGAAGCGTAAACAGGGAATAGCCCTTAATATCAGGGTGTATGTCAATAAGAATCATTGCCAACCGCGAGAGGCCCAGCGCCTCAATGTCAATTAGCTTCTTTATCCTGGGAGTAATACAAGAAGTATCCATAAGACAAATTGTTCAACCGGTTTGGAAATGAACTCAAAGAAAGCATAGCATATTATGATTGCTAACCTGCTTGGGGTACCACTAGCAATATTAACACGATTATTTAACAGTGATATCTGCACCAACCACAAAGGAAAAACCAATAAACATGAATATATGGAGAATCTGATAGATGGGTGGAAGGGAAAAATCAAGTAGAGAATAGGACAATAATCGTATATACTCCTGGATTGTCTTGCAAGCTTCACCTTAAAAAGTATTAGAGACGGGGGGAAGAGAGGGGGGAAGGGGGGGTTGGAGAGGCACACACCAGATTTTTATGTAGAGAATCATCAAACAATTACACATACACTTAGGCAAATTCGTACCACATGCAATATCAAAGTCGATTAAGTTATGTTAGTCAAGATGTCTACAATTTTATCACAACCAAACACTTATCACAAACTAACCATCGCATTGAAGAGAGAAAGGATGGGGTCATTTTTCACAGTTGATAATCAGATAAACAATAACAATGGCTATGTTGATAAATAGATAGAGAAAGGTATAACCACAAATGATTTAGGATCAGACTGACGTGCAAAATAATTCAGCAGAGATGATGCTTCAGTCACTCTTTTTCAATTTTGGCATCATATCCCAGTTTCCATCTCACCAACCGACAGATAGTGGGGGAAGATAATAGAGGTAATCTAGAAAAGAAGTCATAACCAGGACAATTGGGATCAGACTGACGTGCAAATGAATAATCTCAGCAGTGCTGGCACCTTTGCCAATCTGTTTTTGTCTTAGCATCATCTCCCAAAGGCCACAGTGAGCAACAAGTTCTAAAAATATCCCAAGGGTTTGGTGTGGTGGTAAGGCTTCGGCTTGGGTTCTAACATGTCCCAAGTTCGAGCCCCAACATCCCCATTATCGCCCTTGACTTATCTGCTCCCTGGGTTGTGGGGTCGGTTCAGTGGGCCGGGGTTTGTACTTCAGGGTTGGGCCAAAAGGGTCCGGCTTTGGGGAATTTCCTCGTCATCAAAAAAAAAAATATCAAGAGAT
This sequence comes from Myrica gale, assembly GCA_963930655.1. NCBI lineage: Eukaryota > Viridiplantae > Streptophyta > Magnoliopsida > Fagales > Myricaceae > Myrica > Myrica gale. Next base: position 10,168,016 of record OZ005616.1, read on the forward strand.
TGGCTGAAGACGACAGCGCAATGCTACACAATACCCGAAGAGAGAAAAGCCCTGTTCCAGATCTTTCAATATTGGTTTGCATCAACCATATTCAAACAAGTCGTATAGGTTTGCCAATCTGTTTTTGTCTTAGCAGTAAGGGATATAATAGAGGTCACTGACAAGTAATGTCAAAAATTAAGACATGCAAACAGACTAGAATCTAGAAAAGAAGTCATAAACATGACATTTGGGATCAGACTGACGTGCAAATGAATAACTCAGCATTGCTGGCACCTTGGCCAATCTGTTTTTGTCTTAGCATCATTCCCCAAAGGCCACAGAAAGCAAGAAGCTCTAAAGATATCATCAAATTGGCAGAAGAAGACAGATAAACGCAGAATGCTACACAACACCCGAAGAGAGAAAAACCATGTTCCCAATCTTTCAATATTGGTTTGCATCAAACATGTTCCTTTGCCAATATGTTTTTGTCTTAGCAGTGGGGGATATAATAGAGGTCGCTGACAAGTAACGTCAAAAATTACGACATAAAAACAGACTAGAATCTAGAAAAGAAGTCATAACCATGACATTTGAGATCAGACTGACGTGCAAATGAATAACTCAGCATTGCTGGCACCTTGGCCAATCTGTTTTTGTCTTAGCATCATTTCCCAAAGGCCACAGAAAGCAAGAAGTCCTAAAAATATCTTCAAATTGGCAGAAGAAGACAGATAAACTCAGAATGCTACACAATACCCGAATAGAAAACCCTGTTCCCGATCTTTCAATATTGGTTTGCATCAAACATGTTCCTTTGCCAAACTGTTTTTGTCTTAGCAGTGGGGGATATAATAGAGGTCACTGACAAGTAACGTAAAAAATTTAGACATAAAAACAGACTAGAATCTAGAAAATAAGTCATAACCATGACATTTGGGATCAGACTGACATATATAATAGAGGTAACTGACAAGTAACGTCAAAAATTAAGACAAAAACAGACTAGAATCTAGAAAAGAAGTCATAACCATGACATTTGGGATCAGACTGACGTGCAAATGAATAATCTCAGCATCGCTGGCACCTTGGCCAATCTGTTTTTGTCTTAGCATCATTCCCCAAAGGCCACAGTAAGCAAAAAGTTCTAAAAATATCACCAAATTGGCAGAAGAAAACAGATAAACTCACAAAATACCCGAAGAGAGCAAACCCCTGTTCTGGATCTTTCAATACTGGTTTGCATCAAACATGTTCAAAGCAGTCACAGACTGAAAAACAGTGGAGAAAAGGACCAACCATGTCACGGAGGGGGGGGGGGGGAACTGAAACTTAAAACACTCAACTCTGTTCTGGATTTTTCCGATGGCAAATGATTTTGTTTTTTTCCTGTTGTTCTGATCAAAGACATTTCAAATGCTCTTTCAGTCAATTTGCAGGTAATCTAGATGGAGGAGACAATTTCAAGTTTAAACATGAAATTAGGGGGCTGAGTTTGAGCTATTTTTAAAGTCTGAGCATGACAAGGTCTGAAAGTGGCCATTGTCAACTCAACAGAAATTCTCAGCTGGCAGTATTCAGATATACAACACCAACAATTGCTCATTTTTGGTGAAAGCAGATGTGTCACTTGTTGTTCAACAACTAACGAACTACTGAGGATATAAAAGCGAAAGAACAAGTTTGGAATCATCAAAATTCAAGAAAAGGTAGTAAGCTAAGAGATGGTACTTTCTCTATCACAAGTTTACGTAGCAAGAATCTTGTCCTAAGCAACAAGAAAAAGTTCAAAACTGATTAGCATCATGCAAATTAAATTAACAGGGGATAGAAAACAGTGATATGGATTATTTAAATTCATCAAGGTTGATAGGCCGAACTGACATGCAGTCACCCTTAAGTGATTCGTCAAGCAAAATTTTAGCCAGCATAAACAACAGACTTAAGAGTTGCATCATTCATTCCCCATGGTTTGAAAAGTTCATCCATCCAGCTTGGAGTCACTCTTTTCAGACAATCCAAAAATAGGATTCTGCTCCATCCGTAATCTTTTCAAAGCTAAATGACAGTAATCGTCAACTAAACTGGTTATCCCTCTACTTGATCGACCAAACAAGACCCACCAATTGATGGACCCCAATCCCTCATCTTTATGGGCACATGCAAAGCTGATCAAGAACTCACTGAGATTCATGGAATTGAACCATACGTCAGCATGTGCTTCTAATAACTTTAATCTTTGTCTTATCAGGCTTACCGTTATGTAAATGTTGATACCAAAAATCTGGACAAAACAAACCAAATCATTTCAGAGCATCATATTCCTCAATCTCAACTGACTCCCTCTCCTGGTCTCCCTACTTCGAATCAAAATCTACTAAGTTGCCCCCCTGCATCTAGTAGATAACTCCAAAGCGATCCAGATCATTTCCCAATCAAATATATATTTAAAAAAAAAAGACTGTATCGCCAAAAAAGAGAACTTACGGTAAAAGCGAGAAGTAAATGAACGTATAAAGAAACTACCTGTTCCTCAACCTTCATATGCTTCGAAAATAGCTTTGCAGCGTGACAATCTCTAGTCAAGGACCGAAAGCCCCTATAGGATCAAAAGCATTAACTAACTCCTCAGTGATATAACAGTAAAAAAGAGACAAGGAAAATGTGTCATATTGATATGATAGAGAAATTATAACGAACAGAAAGCAGTCACACCTTAGAAGTTCTATCGATCTCAAGGCAGATGTACTAATAATAAGAAGTGCCGGACAACCAGGATCCGCTTTTCCTTCCAAGAGCTGCTTTTCACAAAGTGCTTCTTTCCACGAGGGCCCAAACGCTGCCTTCATATCTTTCCCCAAGTCTTTAACATCTTGGCCCCTCTCCTGAGATAGCTCCACAAAGCACGTGTCTACTCAATTCAAAAAACACAAGACTAATCATTCATGGGGGGAAAAGGCTATCTTGTCTACTTGATTCGCCAACATTTTGTCAGAAACCAAACAGGCCGCAATCAAACGCACCTTTTATTGATTCCAACTCGATAGATGAAAGCTGGACCCTGTTGGCGGACTGAAACTGATTGAGGAAGAAACTAAGCTGCTGCTCCGCCCCTGATGCCGGCTGCACCTCTTGGCTGATTTCCTTGTTGCTTTCGTCACTTGCGATTAGATCAGCATTTTTAATCTTCTCCTTCTTCTTGTTGGACTTGAGCTTGGTCTTAGCCCTCTTGGGGCCAAGAGGTTTTTGCCTGTTTTTAGGGTTTATCGAGCTAGAGTGTTTCTTTGCTTTCACACTCCCCATTCCGGCTCGAATGTTCTCTTTAGGGTTTAAGTTTGACACCGTATGTTATAGTGGCACTTGCGTGGACGGGTTCGGGTCGAATTAACTTCATGGTCAGGCCCGAACCAGCCCATAACACTTCCATTTTACACGGCTTTTATTTGGGTATATGTTGGGTTGTAAAAATATTTTAAATTACAATATATTTAATAAAATTCACAAAAAAACGAATATCTAAATTGAATTTCACCTTGTAAGGAGTCCGGATGAGAATTTCCTACAATTTACTGCTCTAATTGCGCGGTGCAATTTGAAGAGAGATATACGCAGTAGGCATACCCTATAGTAGGTCCATACTGTCAAATTTTTTTATAAATAGTGGGACACATGGCGTTCATGTGGCATCCAACTGAACGCAGTGCTGATGTGAAGTATTTTGCTGTTATCAGGACTTGACGAATGTTTGACAGAAAGACTGATAATTTTTAACCCAAAGACAATCTTGTGAGATTTGTTTTTGGTTTTTTCAAAAAACAAATTGTCTTTTGATGTCTATATCCTTCTTAAATTAAAATTTCAAATATCTTTAATTTGTTTTTATGTATAATAGAGAGCAAAAGTGTCATTTTAATTTCCTAGGTTTGCAATTAACATTTTTGTAAGCAACCATATATGTAATTAGCTAGCGAACGTAATTAATTGTTTGTAAGAAATGGAAATGCGGAAGATGAAGGTAGGACTGTCCAAAATATTGGCCAAACCGAACCGGACCGGACCGGTTTTGGTCAAAATCAGTGGACTTTTTTGAAACCGAGTTAACCGGACTGGTAAACCGGTGTATTCCGGTCCGGTTTCGGGTTACCCTCATGAAAACCTCGGACCGGACCGGAGTATACCTCTCCAAACCGGTCCAAACCGGAAATTAGCCTAAAATGGCATGGCCCAACCCCAAAACCGACCCAAAATGGCACGGCCCAAATCGACCCAAACCGGCCTAGACCGGACCGGACCAAACCGGTCCGGTCCGGTCTATATACTCTACAAAATGTCCGGTTTGGCCGACCGGACCGGACCGAAACCGGACATGGACAGCCCTAGATGACGAAAGAAGAAGAATGAAAGAAAGAGACGCTGGGAAAATTCTGTGTATTCTGTTATTAAAATGCTCTGTACAGTATCGCTATTATTTGTACAATGCGAAAGAATCTTCTGGAGAACCTAACTATGTCCTAAAAGGTCTTTTCTCTATGTACACGTCAATATTTACGTAATGACACACTCTGGTTTACACGTCATCACCTTCTTCACCGTGAGCTCTCTCTTCATTGTGAGTTCTCTCTTTATCAAGAACTGTCACGCTTTCGCATTCATTTAGGTCGTACTCCTTTTAAAATATAATTTTCCTTCTAAGAATCATCTTTTGTTCACTTGGGTTTATAAAATAATACCCAACGAACCATTTTTGGGTCACCTACAAATAATCTTTGATTCCAGCTTCTTCTCATCAAACTCTTTGATACGTTGCTAGACATCACCACATACTCTCAAATGATCCAGACTTGGTCTCACCAATCTATGATCCATGAGGAGTTTTAGGTATAGATTGAGTAGGTATCTTGTTGACAACATAAACAGCTGCCTCCAAAGCATAATCCTAAAAGTATGCAGGTAATATATCTATGCTTATCTCCCACTGAACAATATCATATAAAGTTATGTTTTTGTTTTTAACCATTCACAGAGTCCACAATTCACTTTTTCAAAATATATAGACTATAAATAATACCAGAGTTATTAGAAAGACGATCTTTCAAAAACAACGAGTGTCAAAACAAACATTTGATACAAGTTTTGAGACATGAAACTTAATTTCCAAAAGTTCAGGAACATAAAGATAGTCTTCCAAATTTACAACTTAAACTTTCATGGACTCGAATGAAAAGCTCTAATGGAGGTCACTGCAACACTTGCACTCGTTTCCATCAGTTTCCTCATCACCATGTTTCTGGGTTTCCTCAAACCCCTGCAATCATATTGCATAAGTGAGAGGTTGTATCAATTGATTTAATGGAATGCCCATTAAATTTAGTGTCTCAACAATTGACACACTAAATTTAATGGGCATTCCATTAAATCAATTGATAAGCATACATTCAGAAGGATCAGTTTTTCTTTAGTGAAACTAGATATACTGGGCTTTCCAGTGATCTGGCTTGCCACAGTGGAAACAATTTCCCTTATCTTGCTTCTCTGAGTCGCTCGTGTCCTCTTTCTTAAATTCAGACGCTTTTCTCTTGAACTTCTTCGCTTTGGGCTTAAGTTCATGACTGACTGACTTGTCCATTACCATTAGAGAACATTTCTCATGAATGATAAGTCCCTCAGCTGCTTGCAACATATTGAGCATCTCTGACAAAGACACCGTCATCTTGTTCATATTATAGTTTAATATGAACTGGTTGAACGATTCATGCAAAGATGCCAATATCGCTCCAACCTTTGTTTCACCGTCAATCTCTGCACCTATTTTTTCTAGTTCAGTGATGAACGATATCATCTTTAACACATGATCTCGAACTGGAGCACCCTCCACCATTGCGGTGGTCATCAGCAGTTTCATAACTTGCTGGCGTGCAGATCGACTATGTTCTCCAAATAATTCTTGGAGATAAGAAATAATGTCTTTTGTTGTAGCTAGGTCTTCACATTGCTTCTGTAATATATTGGTCATCGAGGCCAACATATAACATCGAGCAAGTTCATCTGCCTCATGCCACTTATCATAAGCAACCCTTTGCTCTTGCGTGGCATCAGCTAAAGCAATCTGAGGGATCTCATCCTTCAAGACATGAGCAACTTTTTGCAACTATGAGTACTATCATGAGATTTCGCTTCCAATCAAGAAAGTTTGGCCTAGTTAGCTTGTTATCATCTAAAATTCTAGACAAAGGGTTCGACATAATAATCTGCACATATCAAGAAAGAAAATCACATGTATCTATAATTTCCATTAGTATAGGGTTTTGAATAACTAATGGTACCTCCCACTGAATCACAACAACCAAAGAAAATGCAGAATATAACTTTTATATTCAGTGTTTACAGTGGGTATCAAGAACTTCTACCTTATGTAAACATGATCCTATTTTAGTAACCATGCAACAACTTGTAAAAGCGAATAGCAACTATTCATCACGAATCTATCTCATGTCGTATACTATGTGTATACAAATATTCGTGACTCTTGATTTTCTTTTGACCACTATTATAAACATAATCTTCACTATTTTAGCGGACGTGTTTATTTGGTTAAGTGCAACCATCGTCTAAGTGACATGTAATTTTGTAATGGGTCGGCATTGCTATTTTAGTCAACATTTCCCGCCACTCATATACTCACTTATCTTTTCAAGAAGTATCCAGGACAAATTATAAAATCAACAATTGGACAGTGACTATTTTAGTTTGAACTAATCATCAATCAAATAAAATTTCCAAATACCAACAATGGAAGACCATGAGATTAATTTTCTTGTAAAACAATCTCATTTAACACTTATATTAATCTGTTCAAAAAATAAATTTTTTTTTAAAAAAAAATCCAGTCAAACCGGGTTGGTCAACCGGTCCGGGTCCAACCCGGTCGGTGGTGGGTAGCGGTCCGGGTCATACCCGACCTGATCTGGGTCGTGGTCCAGGTCCAACCCGGACCTTGGCTGGGCTATGGGCCCGGGTCCAACCCGTGGCCCAAGCCCACAGGGGCTTCATGGCCTGGATCGCATCCGGCCATGGGCTGCCATGGGGGTGTCAAGGCTACCCCGTAGGCACCAAGGGAATGCCCATGGGGGTTATCAATGGCTCGTTAACCTCAGTTGGCAAAAAAGGTCATTTTTAGCGCGGTAGGCAAAATCAGCGCAAGCCATGGGGGTTGTCAAGGGCATGTCATAGGGGCTGTCAAGCCATGTCGTTGGGCTGTGCAAGGCCACGATAACCTCCGTTTGCAAAAAATGGTCGTTTTTAGCGCGGCAAGCATAAACAACGCATGTCATGCGAGGTGTCAAGGCATACCAAAGGGGCTGTCCAGGCCATGCCCGGGGAACCCCGTTCGAATGCCTTGTGAATTTTTTCGAATGCCTTGCATGTCATGTGGGGTGTCAAGGCATGCCATAGGGGTTGTCCAGGCCATGCCCTGGGAACCCCGTGACCACCATTGCAGGCCTTGTGAGTCGGCCCAACAGGGCCCAGCCCGTGCGGCACCAGCACCTCCCCTATTTTTCCTTTTTTTATGGACCCAGCCAAACGATTGGGCTGGGTCTTTGGGCCTTGGGCCGGGTAGGGCAACTGTTGCCCTACCCACCCGGCCCAAAAGCGTGTGACCTAGGCATCTCTATGCCTGGGCGCCACTTAGGCGCCCTAGGGGAAGGGCTGGCCGTCGTCCAGCACTGGCTGGCCACGTCCGGCCAGCCACAGGCCGAACGTTGGTCGGCCGTTCCAGTGGTGGCCTCGGCGCGGCCTACCGGCTAGCAGTTGGCCGCCGTCCAGGCCATCCACACCCGTGTCTCACACGGGTGTGTGAGGAGCTTGCCGCCGGCTCTCCTCCCACCTCAGGTCGGAGGTCGCCCCAGTCCTATTGGGCGCTCCTCCGGCCAGTTGAGCCACCACCGGCGGCTGGTGGTGGCCGGATTGGAGAGCAAGAAATTCTTTCTCCCTCCTTGCGTTTTTCTCATCGGGCAACAAAAATTTTTCAAACAAAAATCACAACATCAACAGCTCAAACACAATCTTTCACAAAGATATCACAAGATCTAACATCTAATGTAACAGATTTCAAATAAAACGCCAAGAACATCACATGTCCATAGAGAGAGAGCCACGGGTTTGAGCATAAACCATTTTTTTCTTTCCAACCAAAACCCTTGGGCAAGAGCTTTCAAACCCCTCTCTTCAAGCATACGCGAATAGGGGTGTTCACCGGTACCGGCGGTGGGCCGGTTAACAGGCACCGCCACCGGTACCGGCACCGGCACCGCTAACCGCTCATTAGACGGTGGCGGTGGCGGTAGCTCTTATTAGAAAAAAACGGTGATATTAGCGGTGGCGGTAGAACCGCCACCGCAGTGGCGGTTCTACCGCCAAAACTGTTTTTTTTTTTTTAAAAAAAAAAAAACCCTTAAACGGTGTCGTTTTAACCCTATATCTTAATTTCTTTAGGGTTTCGTTTTAACATTTGCCTAAGCCTTGCCAGTTGCCTCGCCCCGACGCCCTCAGCCTCCTCACTTCGAGTTCGCGACTTTGCCTCCCCGAGACTCCCTGAAGCCCCACTCCACAGCCACGCGCAGCCGCGCCCAGTGCACGAAGCCTCCCCCGACAGCCACACAGCGCCATTCTTCCCCCACCGTAGTCGACAACCACACAGCGCCCAGCCATAGGCCCACAGTGCCTGACCCCAAGTCCTCGAGTGCTCAGCAGCGCCATTCTTCCCCCACCGACCGTTCTAAGTTTCTTCTCCTTCTTGGTGAGAATTTTTTTGAAGGCTCATGTACTAAACTATAAATGTCTTTAGGTGTAGTAACTGTCAGTAAATTTTGCTTCTCGTTGGGTGTTACTATCTTAATGCGTGTCTTTTTCCCCTTTCATCTCAAGTTTACACCATATTGCTAGTAGTACATTCGGTTTCATAGCATGCCACCTTCAAATATAATTGAGATCTAGATGGAATTGAGTATATTTCTTTGTGAAGTCAGATTGAAATATACATAGAAGTGAGTTGTATTTTAATGTTTGTCTTCTACTTACGAAGTTCAACAATGGTTGTCTGTTCCTCTAGTACTGTGGATCATGATTTTGTAGCTGTAAATTACAAAGTGTATTTTGTGATATTGTGCAGGAGAAGTATTGGGAAGATCACCCTGGGCAAGCTGTCCCTTTAATGAAACCAAAGTTCTATTTTGGACCTTGGAAGGTACTGAAGGGGGGGAGCATTCCAACCGACCAGTGAAAGCACTGCTCCAGTTGGAGAACAGAGTTAGAATCTCTATCATTTCCCGTTTTCTTTTGTTGTACAATTGAGAAGAACCTACAGATTTAGTGAATACAAATTATCTGTTTGAGAGAAATTCGGAGAAAAACTTAAGAATTAGTCCATTCATACTTTAAATGTTATGCAAGTTGTCCACCCTTTCAACCAAAAAAAGAAGAAGAGAAAACCTTGCTCTCTCAAAGGTGAAAGAGAAGCTGTGGCTGCCATTCTTTTGTCCATTTCATTTGTCACTGAATTTGTGCTTACAAAATTTGTACTATGATAAAATCATTAGGTGTAGTAGTTTACAAAATTTGTACTATGATAAAATTTGTGCTTCACTTTTCAATCTTGACATGCGGGTCCGTTCTTAAGTTTTACAACAATGCTGTTTCCTTTGAGTGGCAGCAGCTTGTTTAATGGCAGCAATATTAATATGTTAATATGTTAATAAATTTGTACTACTACCTGCTGCCTCCTATTTTCTGAATGGCAGCAGCTTGTGTAATGCAAGAAAGCAAACATACCAAAACTGGTATGATTTCTCAATGGAAATTTAAAAAGCATTATTGTTTCTTATTTAAGAAGCAAATAAATGTCTTTCTTTTTATCTGCGAATTGAATAAAGAGAGAGACATTAATGTTGGTGAAGGCATTAAAGTTGAACCACAGGAACTTGTTTGCCTGATTAGTCTTGCAGAAATTGAACATTTTCTCTCTTAATTGTAGGTTTCAGTGGGTTGGATCTGTTTGGCAGTGACATCTCTCTCTCTGTTTAATTGAATTGGTTTATTTGATTGTGGTATCAGGTATGTGTTTCTATATCATCACTATATTAAATTTAGTTAGTAGAATTGCTTTAGGGTTTGTGAATCTGTTGTCAGTTGGAGGATGGGCTTGGATACTTGGTGAATGTGTTGGAGGATGGGATTTAAATTTGTTTGGATGCTTGAGGTGTGATTTGTGAATCTGTTGGAGGATGTGATTCCTATGAATCTGTTTGATTGGTTACTTTGAATATAAATTGATACTTGATGTTAAATTACATTTTTTATGAATGATGTTATGTTTTGTTTTTAAAAAACCGTATTTTTGTATTCTCTATTTTCAGATGGATTTGACACAATCATGTACTCCTAGGAGTGAGACTCGATTGGGAAGTGAAACTAGTTTCACTTCTAACGTGATAGGTAGTAGTGTGGCTACTACACCTTCTCAATCTTGTCCAGCCACTCCTACTGAGAGTATGGAAACAACTGGGTCTGATCCACGTGGGTTACCACCACTTCCTCCACTTAAAAAGAGGAAGAACTCACGTGAGTCTCCGGTTTGGCAACACTACACTAAGGTCGTTGATGAAAATGATGCTATGAATGTTAGAGCCACTTGTCACTATTGTAAGAAAGATTTTCCTGCACATCACAAGAAGAATGAGACATCAGGGTTGAAGCAACATTTAGAGTCTTGTGTTTATTACAAGAGGACTTTAGCGGGTCATGTGGATGTTGGTCAGATGTTTTTGAATCATGATGCAACGAGGGCGAGTAGTGGTGATGTTGGGGTGATGGGGGTCACTCGTAAGTTTGATGAGAAGACTATTAGGGAGTTGATAGCAAGAATGGTAATTATAGATGAATTGTCATTTCTCACGGTTCAGAAGGTTGGTTTTCGGGCATTGATGCATTACTTAGAACCTAGGTTTAAGATGCCTTCGAGGTATACGTTGATGAGAGATTGCATGTCATTGTTTTTAAGGGAGAAGATGAAGTTGAAGGAGGGGTTTCGGGTGAATAAGTATAGAGTGTGCCTCACCACAGATACTTGGACATCAATCCAAAATTATAACTATATGTGTGTGACTGAACACTTTATTGATTGTAATTGGACAATGCATAAGAGGATCTTGTCATTTAAGAGGATCCAAGACCAAAAAGCATCAAGTATTGTAAAGGAATTAGAACATTGTCTGCTTGATTGGCATATTGATAGAGTGCTAACCATAACAGTTGATAATGCATCTTCTAACGATGCGGCAATTGACCAATTCAAAAGAAAGCAATTGATGGAAAGTATTGGTGGTTCCATTTTGAAGGTTGTGTGTGGACATGAGTATTTACATTGTAGGTGTTGTGCACATGTTCTTAATTTGATTGTATCTGAAGGGTTGAAAGATGTGCATGATTCGATAGCTAAAGTCCGCAATATGATTAAGTATGTCAAGTCTTCACCTCAAAGGTTAGAAACTTTCAAGAAAGCTGTTTTAGAAAAGAACATTGTATATGGCCAATTCTTGAGTCTTGATGTTGCAACCCGTTGGAACTCCACGTATTTTATGTTGAATGTGGCTGAGAAATACCAGAAAGCATTTGATCAAATGATGATTTTGGATGGTCATTTTGTTCTTTATTTGCAAGAGGATGGGCATGGGAGACAAGGTTTGGGTCCACCGACATTTGAGGATTGGGAGGCCATTCGTGGTGTCGTAAAATTTTTGAAGTTATTCTATGAAGTCACTTTGCGGGTATCAGGATCGAACTTGACCACATCTAATGCATTCTTTGAAAAGTTGACTAAGATTACTAGACATATCAGAAGGTATAGATCCAGTGGGCAAAAAGATCTTGTGAATATGACATTGAAAATGCAATCGAAATATGATAAGTATTGGGGTGATTTAGAGAAGGTTAATGGATTCTTATTCATTGCAGCATTGATTGATCCTCGATATAAATTGGGGGCATTGGAGTATTGGTTCAAAAACCAATTAGGGGAGGCAAAGGGGATGGAAATGACAAAAAAGGTAGAAGGTGTATTTGAGAGGATGTTTTCCGAGTATTGTAGTGGTACTGCTACTGATCCTCCTTCTGCTGTTGTCGATAGCACTGTTTCTACGATTGATGTTGATGATGATGATGACGATGATTACTTTGCTGAATGGAGAATTTCACAGCGGGCATTGGAGTCCAAATCTGAGATTGAAAGGTATTTATCCGAGGGAGTTATAGAAAGGACTCCAGAATTTGATATTCTTAATTGGTGGAAGGTGAACTCTACGAAGTTTCCAGTTATATCTCTGATAGCCCGTGATGTATTGGCAATCCCCATCACCACTGTGTCGTCTGAGTCGGTGTTTAGTACTGGAGGACGGATCTTGGATCCTTTCAGGAGTTCGTTGGCTCCAAAGACTGCCGAAGGACTAATATGTGTTCAAAATTGGTTGAGAGGTGACCCTATTGTGGGAGTGGTTGAGTCTGAACTTGATGTATCTGATAACATAACTGAAGATGAAGAGACTTACCGACTCGATTCAGGTACAATTATTGTTTGGTTAAATTTTGAAATTTGATACTCAATATTATGTAATCATTATAATTTGAGGTTTTTATTTTTGAATTATGTAGAGATATCGACTTTGACGACGGAGATCGAGATGGAGTAGGACGCATTTGCATTTTGCCCACCTTTTAGTCCTTATGCTATTTTATTAGAACAATGTTTATTTGATGTATCATGTATGTATAATGTTGTATTTTAGTAATTTTATAGTGTTGTCTTGTATTATGTATTGTTGTTGTTTGGTTAACTTGTAAGTTTTCTAACTTGTATTTGACAATTTGTTAATTTTGTTGTAGTTTTGTAACTTTGTAAGTGAAAATTAAAATAATGTTTTAGTATTTTAATTGAGAATGATCAAATATTGGATTTGGTCATTCTAAAAATAATGGGGCAAATAAAAAAAGGTCATATGATAAGAATCTCCATGATTAAACTTAATTATTGTCATGGAGATTAATAATATGGCCTACATGTTTTAGATCTTTGTTTAGATTATGGATCATTATATTGTTCTATTTTTGCTTTTTAGATCAATGTGCAAATGCTATTTATATTATAGCCTATAGGTGGTTCAATTGGGATTCGGGAACTCTGCAAAACATCCCAAAAAGGGGTACAAATGGGTCCAAAATGCCGAAAAAAATGGGTCCAAAACGTCCCAAAACAGCCTCCAAAACGCACAAAAACTGGTCAAATGGCCCAACAAATGGGCCCAAATGCCTCAAGTGGGCCTAAAAGGCCCAATAATAAGGCCCAGCGGTGGTAGCGGTTCACCGCCACCGCTGGGCCGGTTATATGTTACCACCGGTGGCGGTGCCGGTGGTAACATATCCATAACCGCTTGTGGCGGTGGCGGTGGCGGTGGGTGGCATAACCGCCACCGCCACCGCCCATGCACAGCCCTATACGCGAATAGCAAAAGGAGTGTTCTTGTCTCACAAAAACATAAGTCGATTGCAGATAGCTTAACTCTTAAGCCGCGTGAAGATTGAAGATAGCACGGGCAGAAACTAAAACCCATAGGCATCTCGGGAAAAGTGCCCTGATTCTCCTTTTCTCTCAAACAAAAACCATATCCAAGCATATACAAACATGTTATACCGCATGGATTAACTCTTAATCAACAATAATCGCGCTTCTTCGCTTCAAATCTCATTCGAACGCGAATAGCACGAAAATTTTCATACGTGAGTTAGAGAGAGAAACTAACTTGGAACTGTGAGATTTCACAAACCTCCCTCTGATACCAGTTGTTGGGATCGCGGGATCGGCGCAGCGGAAGACAGAATCGTTGAAATCAAAGCAGCCCAAGTGTTCTCTTTCAGATCCATGCACACAGGTTGAGAGAGAGAATCATAAAGAGAGAAAAATTAGAGAGATAAAGTTTTCTCGTATTATTATCTTCTTCTTTCTCAAATGAAGTTCTGAGCTATTTATAATGGCTCCCTCAGAACTTCTCATGTGCTTATGCGTGGGATCTTTAGGGATCTTAAATCTCGGCCGTAGGATCACCATGAAAAACTCTTTTTCATTAACTCTCTTATATTCTGTATTCTGAATTTATGGGCTTCTACAAATTGTGATCATGTCCATTAACATATCACAATTGACCCCCGAGATAGTAAGACTACTTTTCATGAAATCCATTTTGCTAACAATTATTTGTTTATTTATCCTTCCACCATACTATATTCCACATGAGCTAATAGGACCGGAATAATATCACCAATTAAGTCCATAGCTCATATAATTCTTAATTCACAATCTGTAACTCGTTGGACTCTCAAATTGTTTCTAAAACAATTTCACAAATAAATATATAATATATATTAATTTCGAAAAACATTTTTGCAAACATCCACTGGCCAGTGATTTCTTTTCAAGTCCAACCCTATACAGATATACTGAATATAATGTCTCACAAAGAGGCTGGTGGATTCCTTGTTGAGCATTTACACAAGCTCATTCATCATATACAAGACCCAACGTTGTCTGGAATATTTGACCTAGAAAGATTATCACCAAATGACTCGGTCAAAGTACAAGTACACAACAAACAACTTGCATAAACCTCTCAGGTCTAAGGATACAATAAACTAATTATGTTGAATACCTTCTCTACATCAGTGATCACTTACAGAAGGTATTCATATGCGATCCTGTTCAGTGCATGTACTCTTACAGTGCACCCACTCGTCTGCTTAAGGTCACTACCCCAATGACGAAGTTCATCATCATATTTTAATAGAGGCACAATGAGTGTAGACCTATTTATACATAAACATGTACCTCGGTCTAAAACAACGGTCAAGTGAACAAGGAACCGAAAAGTCATACTCTCTACCTTTGATTCATTAATCATCGGCATGACTTTTCTACAATTTTACTTACCAATATAACTGTGTAACATCTCATGTCACATCATTATACCTAAAAAGTAATAAATACATGTGTAGATAAAATAAATAATTATCTCATAATTATTCTAATAATTGGTCTTGAGGGCATATGTCCAACAAAATCTGCATATAGAGACAGAGCAACTGTAGGCAGAATGCCTTATCGGTTCCCCGCATCCTGAACAAAGAAATTTCCTCTCACTCTCGTTTTCCAGCTCTTCTTTGAAGATCAAGCAATGCCAGCCGCCAGTTTTCCAGTGTGATTCCTCTTCGAAATCTTTCGCGTACAATTTCTCGGCGCAAGATACATGAAAGAGGAAATTGCATATTACGCATTTGTAGGCGGCGCCAGTTACTGGTTTCTTGCAATCCAAGTAAAGAAGAACAACATCCTCCTGGCCATCGATTTGCACCTTTTCTCTCAAGATCAGGTGATGTAACGAACAGAACAAATTGGTAACAGCCTTTCTGGCTCCAATGATCATCTCCATTACTCACGCACCTGACCAAAATTAAACTGGTTAGCTCTAAGGTTTGTCGTAAGATCAGATCTATACAGCTGGATAGAGCAATGTAACGTTGAGATCCAAAACGAGGAACGTTGAGATCAACAAAGACGTATTTCACGGCATATATATATATATATTTGTACAAAAATAACCGGTTTGATATTCCCCAACATATATAAAAGGATAAAGATGTGTTTGTGAGTTTGTGAAACCCTAATTCTAGACATGCATTTCAGTACTCCATATGCCGGTGCTCAAGTTGAAGCTTCCAAATGGCTTGCCTGGAAAAACTGCAAAAAATCAAGAGAAAATCATCATGCTAATAGCTGCTTGGGATTGCCATAACCGAGGCATCATTTTGAGGATTTCATAATCTCTGCTACATAAAAAATATCCCAGTTAGTACCCAAAGGATACTCTCGATTAGGGCTGAAAACCGGAAATGCGGTCCGATTTTCGGACCGCATTTTCGGTTCTCTTATATTAAAGGACCGGACCGGACCACTTATAAGTGGTCCGGTTCGGTCTTCTGAAATGCGGTCCGGTCTGGACCACTTAAATGGTCCAAACCGGATATTTTTTAAAAAAATAATAAAATTTAATGCGCAGAGATGCGCAATAGTATATATTTTATCTTTTTTAAAAAAAATTGAAATGCGGTCCCGTCCAGTCCGGATCGCATTCTTAAAAATTATGAACCGAACCGGACCGGATTTAATTTTTGAAGACCACAAAACCGGTCTAGTTTTGTGGTCCGGTCCAGTTCTGATCACCCCTACTCTCGATCAATTTTAGATTTTACTCCTCCAACTTTATAATTAATTAGTCATGCCAAGTATCATCCGCGAATAACTATTGGCTTTATTCTACTTGTACATTTTCACTTTTTATTTTATGTGACATTCTTCGCTTCAATTTGGCACCCTCGTGTGATCCTTCAACATCAAATTTGGTCACGCCAAGTATCATCCACGAATAAACTATTGACAAATTTATTATACTGGCAGTACACTTTCCACTTTTCCTTTTCTATGACTAGGGTTGTGCATCCGCGGTGGTGGCTCCCACCGCCACCGCCACTGCCTTGGGCGGTGTCCCTAAAACCTCAACCACCCCCAGCACCGGTTACACCGGTGACCGATGCCAGTGGAGGTTAACCGGCCAAGTGAGAGAGAGAGAGGGCTCACCTTTTTAATGTATATTTTAACTTATAGTTATTATGAAACCATTTCCTACGTATTTTTTGAATTATATGTTTTAATTTTTTGAATATCATAATAACTATAAAAATAAATAATACTATTATTTAATTTAATAATATATAAATCATTCAAGGCCCCTACAAGTGCGGCCTTGAATGATTAATATAAGTGTCGCGCGCGTCCCACTTGTGCAAGGCCCCTTGCTCGCGGGGCGCTGGAAATTTCAACTCTTGTCGCTCGCGCGACGATGAAAATTCCAGACTCTCTCACCTTTATGTCTCTCTCTTCCAGCACTTCTCTCTCTTTGCCCATCACCTCTCTGTCTCTCTCTCCCTCTTTCAATTTTGACCCCTCTCTCTCATGTCTCTGTCTCTCTCCCCAACACCTCTCTCTCTCTCTCCCCCTACTCTTTTCTCTATCTCTCTCCCCTGCACCTCTCTCTCTCTTCTCCCTCCCTCTCCCTAGCTTATATTTTGTAAAAAAAATTACGGTGGTGGCGGTGAACCGCCCAGCGGTGGGCAATGAACCGTCACCGCCTAATGGGTGAAAATGGCAACAGGTATTGCCCCATTACTAAGCGGGGGGCGGTTGCCGGTGCCGGTTAACCGGTCCACCGCCGGTACCGGTGAATAACCCATGACATTCTTTGCTTCAATTTGGTACTCTCGTGTGGTTCATCAATATTTATGATTTTTGAGACATTGGTTTACTTAAATAATCATTGTATTGGCTTAATTGCTTCCAAAGGAAAGGATCCGATACTAAATTGTGTTGTTTCTCTATCCAACAACTTTCCACATTTACAATTTCTTGACATCATTATGCTAATAATATATATTTTTTATTTAGAAAACAGATCAAGTGTAATTTCATCCTGTTTCAACATTCTGGGAAGTAATTAACCATTTTAAGAGATATTATGTAAATCAGGTCACTGATTTATTTATTTGTCTATGTGACCAATATTATAAAAAATTAATGCTTTAGCACAATTATTCAACTTCATGAGCATATCCCACGAGTTTGACAATCCAGTGACACATATATTGTAATCGTGTATCATTTTCATAACTTCTTATTCTAAATTTTAAGATTTATATACAAAAATACATGATAAATACACTTTAGGCACTTTAATTATGGAGGTATTTACACTTATGGCTATTATTATATCTGATACGTTTATATTTATACATCCTGCTAATTTTCGTTTGGGAATTGGGCCCTTTTTTTTTGTGGCAGAAAAACGGGCATCGGAGCAGAAGCAGCTTACAAGTTTTTCAAAGTCCCTTCGAAGACGTGAGAAATAATAATTAATAAATAAACAAAAAAGATGGTAGCAAGTAAATGAGAGAGCTGAGCATAAGGGCCAAATATGAGTTATACCCCGAAACGCAGGCTGTTGTCGACTCTGATCAGAAAAGGTCGCAGCTTTATCCGATTGGCCTCCACCGCCGCCGCCGCCGCGGCTGCCGTCTCTGCTTCTCCCAAACTAGCCTCCTCGGACCCCACCGCCACTTCGACTTCCAACTCTGCTTCTGTCTCGGCCATGGATGACCTACAGACTCTCAAAACGAAGGTTTGTATCATCGGAAGCGGCCCAGCCGCTCACACTGCCGCCATATATGCTTCCCGCGCCGAGCTGAAGCCCATCCTCTTCGAGGGTTGGATGGCCAACGGCATCGCCCCCGGCGGCCAACTCACCACCACGTCCGACGTCGAGAATTTCCCGGGCTTCCCCGACGGTATCTACGGAATCGACCTCATGGACCGCTGTCGCAACCAGTCGCTCCGCTTTGGCACCCAGATTCTGACAGAGACCGTCAACAAGGTCGATTTCTCCACCACACCTTTCAAGGTGTTTGCCGATTCCAAGACCGTCGTTGCTGACTCTGTCATTGTTGCCACCGGCGCTGTGGCCAAGCGTTTGGAATTCCCGGGATCCGGGGAGGGCCAGGGAGGCTTCTGGAACCGTGGGATTTCGGCTTGTGCGGTGTGCGATGGTGCAGCCCCAATATTCAGAAACAAGCCCCTCGCTGTCATTGGAGGTGGGGATTCGGCCATGGAAGAGGCCACATTCCTGACTAAGTACGGGTCCATGGTTTACATCATCCACAGAAGAGATGTATTCAGGGCTTCCAAGATTATGCAGCAGAGGGCCTTAACCAACCCTAAGATACAGGTGCTGTGGAACTCGGTGGTGGTGGAGGCTTACGGGAACAAAGATAATCAAAATAGACTCTTGGGAGGATTGAAAGTGAAGGATATGGTGAGCGGGGAGGTATCGGATCTCAAGGTATCCGGATTATTCTTCGCTATAGGGCACGAGCCGGCCACCAAGTTCCTGGATGGTCAGTTGGAACTCGATTCTGATGGTTATGTTGTCACAAAGCCAGGTACCACACTTACCAGCGTGCGTGGAGTTTTTGCCGCCGGAGATGTCCAGGACAAGAAGTATAGGCAGGCTGTTACAGCTGCCGGCACTGGTTTGTTACTTTCTTTCGTTATTTTAATATTGATTTTGGTTTGCCTGAATTTGAGATCAGTGGCCTTTATGGTGAGTTATGGATATGTAATTTTATTCCTGCGTTCACTGTTCTTTAATTATGTGCACCTGTTTTTCCTTGGTATCTATGTTACTCTTTGCACTAATAATGCTGTCTTTGCGCCATAGCACACTAGGGGATCTCTGGTACCATAACTTTCTAAGTCCTCTCTGTTGGATGTATTTCGCAGGATAAATATCTGTATACCTGGAGGAATAATCTTGTGAGAGATTGCTTAACATGTCAAGACATGACGTTACTGTGTGTTGTGCTTTGAACTTAAATTTGGATCTAACTTTGTCATATCCATTATTTATTATCATTAGTTACTCTGAACTGCTTTTATTTACACGTTTACACGGGATGTCCATTGGTATTTGTCTTGCTATGCGGACCCCATACTTGAGCAGTACCATTTGTGCCTTGCTATGATCTTGGAATGTAGAATTCACAAATCTGAATCTTGGGACTTGCTTTCGTTTCACTCTGTTTTTGATCCCTCGGATGATCATAAAATGGCTTCTCATGCTGATGGCGTGATAGCTTAAGATAGATTGGGCAGATCCTGCTACGTACGATTAGCCAGGCTTGCGGCGGCAAAAGGATTAGACATTCCCCCATGCTATGGTTCTCTGCAGTCCAAATCCGGTGCTGCATTAGGTTAGGGAGCTGGGTGATAATAGCTCCTCTGCATCCCAAAGCGCGCTGCTCTCCTAGACGTGCAACACTAAGTAATCCAAGCCAACCCACATTACTGACTAACAGTGGATAATTTAATTTCTTAGAGGTACTAAATAGGACTCCTTTTTCGTTGACGTTAAGATTGAAGTCAACCTTAATTTCACAAGCTGAATATACCGCTAGAACTTGACTAGGCTTGGAATTTTTTTGTCATCTAAGCGTGGTAAAAAAATGCAATTTGGGCAGAAGCTTACTGATTCAACTATTGACAGCTTTCCATAGATAGTTTGGTTCCAAGATTGGGAGAGAAAGGCTGCTGCTTGTTTTGTGTTTGGTTCTTGTTATTGACTATTCTGTAGAGATCCTGTTAGTGTTGTTGGCTTTCATTGTAATAGTGGTCATAGCATTGACAGTTTTTGTGTCAAACATGTTCCTTCCAACCAATATTGGGGTTTCTTTGAAGGGAATTGGCTATCTCCTGATTGGTTTTTTTTGGTGATGTAGGTTGCATGGCAGCATTGGATGCAGAACACTATTTACAAGAGATTGGATCCTAGGAAGGTAAAATTGACTATCTGTGGTGTTCCTTGGATTTAGGAGGCACTACAGTAATATATGGAATATAATCAGCACTTTCCTGTATTGTGGTGTGGCTGTTTGCGCATCGGATATAGTTAAGGTTTTCAATTTTCGTTCTCTGTATTGTGTGTGAGGGAATCATTGTTGTGGGAAAATTGCCTTTTTCTTATTCTCATCTCAGCTTAAATTCTTTGGTTTCTGGGTACTTGGTTGATTGTAACCTTTTCTTTTCTATATGTGGTGTTTGCTGTGAGGGGGAACTATGTTGCTCTTAACATATGTCGGGTTCCTCGTTTTGATGATCTGTTTTTATTTTTCGTTGAAATTTATGCTGGGGAGGATAACGACTCTTGGGATTACATAAAGATGTGCGTTTTACAGCATCACATTTTCCATATTTGTTCTATATTTTTGCCCGCCTGCTCCATGTTGTCCTCCGAGTAAAGTGAGCCATTTTAATACCAAATTTTTTTGACAAAGAACTGCAGCTTTTCTTAAGTCTAGTCTAAAATGTGTTTGAAAACTTGTCTTCTAAGATTTCTAAAAGGGGAATTCAAATGTTCATAGTTCAAGTGACTTACGTTCAATCGCTTTTCAGAGGGAAATTTATGATGGCATGAAAATGTTTTAGCATGTTAGTTCTGAAGCTTGTATCCCAGTATCTGTTTCCTTTCCATTGATGTAGCTGGTAGCAGACACAGCACAAGTAGCAAGCTTATACATCTTCATAAATTGAATGTCTTGTTTTTGGCAGGTTTTATTTGATTCTTCAAGGTCGTTTATTCGTATCATTTGAAGACTACTCAAGATGGTAAGCGCCTTTTACCTTAATAAGGCTTTTTGGGCTGCTGAATTTATCTTCTATTGCTGACACTGTTGTGATCTGAATCGATAAACACTGTTGACTCTTGCAGGTGAAGTTCACTGCAGATGAGCTCCGTAGGATTATGGACTACAAACACAACATTTGTAATATGTCTGTTATTGCACACGTAGATCAGGGTATGAGGTTTCAAACTTCTTTTACTCCTGCATTTAAAACGTGGATGCCATGTACCTAGGTCACAAATTGTTGTGCCAGGGGCTTTTCATGACTTGCTGGAACCCATTCAGGGGCCTCTGCTAAGAGAGGAATTTAAGTTCTTGTTAGTCTCTTTCAAACAAAAAAGCTATGAAATTTGTGTGGTGCTGAGACATTGAAGTTGTTTACCATATTCCCCACAGATGTTGGGTTTATGTATCTAATGACTGTTGAGATCTTCTACTTCTCTTTGTTTTCCTAATATCTTGAACGTTCCCATAGTGGTCCGAGTCCCAAATTCTGTTGGAAGACAGTTGGGTGCATTTCACTGCATTGCTACTGCTTAACAGAAATTGATCTGCATGTTTGAGTCATGAGATCATGCAACGGTTCCAGTGTTAATGCTCACGTTTTCTACCTTCCAGGGAAATATACACACTGATTCTCGTCAGGCCACATGTGTCTAGATTATGACAGGACTTGTAGTTTGAATAGCCCAATATGAATATAGGTTAACCGAAAACCGTCACCGCTAACCGGCACTTACACCGGGGGTTGAACAGCCCCACAATAGACAACAAATAGAATTAGTTGTTGCCTTAGTTGGTAGAGCATGTGGCTTTTATCCACGTGGTTGTCGCACCTTTTGGGTAGGGGTGTTCAGTTAGGGCTGAGACTGACCAGCCTGACCCAAATCGACTGAGGCCGACTGGGCTCGGGATTTTCCACGTTTCCTAGTTAGGCCCTCGGCCGAAAGAAAATCTGAAAGCCGAGTGGGTCGTTTCTTATAAGGTATGTACAGATGTACCCTTTTATAGGGTCTTATAGGTTTGGGCCAATCGCCCATCCCGTTTAGCTCCTTATATTATGATATCTAAAGGAGTAAAGAATGAATGAGAAATCTAGTCGTATTCTGGGATTCTACTAATTTACTAATGTATTTACTTTATTAAATAATTAAACAAATAAATAAATAACAGTCTGATTCTGCTAGGCTTCGAGAAGTTTCTCAAAGTCAACGAGTTGAATTCTCTGGCAATCCCCACTGTTTTTACATATAGTGGAATCACCACTCAAGCTTCGAGAACTGACTTCTTGGCCCATTCACATCGGCTATGAGTGCATCCATATGGGACATGGGGAAAACAGTTCATTTGTGTTCCTTTCTCAATCGAGGGTTGCTAATTGAATTCAATTGGCAACCCACCCTCCAACCACATATACATATAAATATACACACACACACACACACACTAGATTTTTATTTATTTATTTATTTATCAGGTTATATATTTTTTTGTCAAATTGGGTGAAAACCATCATGACCATGGTGGGATTCTGCCCACTTTGCTTGGATAGATTTAAGCTTAGTGATATCAGATCCTCCATTTTCCGTTCTTTAAGAAATATATTCAAAAGATCAAGGAACAAAAAAATTTTTGAATTTTTCATGATTTGATTATTTTTTTAAAAAAAATAAGGAAAATAAGTTGAAGTTTCGTAGGTTTTTTTAACATTACCGAAAATTTTGAGAAAGAGTTTCTTAATTTCTTCTCATTAATTATAAATTATTAATTGAAAATTTTCATCTAATTAGCATTTTCAGATGTTATATGAAATGAATTAAAAATAACGATGGCTTGGAAAAACCAAAAGAACGCGAAAAATAAATTATTATTGTTTATTAGATCGACCTACAGAGCTAGGCCCAATTTATAACACTAGGCCCGCTTTCCGTTTATGTATTCAAAAGCCGCTACTCTAGGGGCTACTTGGGACCACATTCGACATGATAAGATAAGGCCTTGACCTGGTCAAACAGCAACTCGGGGATGTAATTGTAATTTGGGAAGGAAATCTATAACGGTTAGAGAGATGGATGCTTTCAGACGGGACGCCTAGAGAAATTGCCCATTTTATCAAATCATGCGCACTGCAAATTCTCTACCACCCACTACTCTCACGAATTCTAAAATAAATAAAAAATCTTTTATTCTAAAAAAATATTTTCAGAAACACAATCAGTTGTCCACTACTCTCCGGGCTCATCAGGGAACAGCATAACAAATATTTTTCCCCCTCTTTTACGAACATATTGCTCTATTGAATAGTTGAAACTATTATCCCAATCTCGAGGGGATTGTAACTCATGAGGCTCTATTGTCTACATATACATTAAACTAACTTCTTATACATTAATGTCTGGACATAAATCTTATACATAAATCTCTATTGTCTACTCTATATCGTCAATGACAAAACTACTTGTACATTAAGCTCGAACATATCTTATTCAACTTAGTTGTATTTGGTGGGCTTAAAGCTACAACATATCTCACACACACAGTGTCACGCCCCAAAAATCAACATTTGGAATTTTCATTAAAAACAACTTTGAGACATCATCTCCTTTATTCTAAATAAAAACATCATCAAAACTTCAATGCTTTAAAACATAAACTTGTACAAATTTCCAAACAATACTACTCCCACCCGCATTGCTATCTAATTCTGATCCTTAACACGTTCTTCAAAAATCTCTGAAAGTGGAGAAAATACTAACGGAGTGAGTTCGACAACTCAATAAGCAGAGAATAAAAATATATATTCTTTTATTTTAGCCAAAATAAAGGAAATAAAATATCTTTTTAGCACATAACCGAAAATAAAATAGATTTTCAGAAAATCCCCTTTGGCATTAACAGTAAGCCACATTGACCCCTGTGGCAGGGTTGTGCAACGACTTAACTGGCGGCCAAACCAAATTAAGCCAACAGTAAGTGGAGTTTGCCCTACTAAGACTTAGCCACGTACGCTAAGTGTGCACTAGGGAGAAAGCCACACATAAACCAATTCGAAGAATGAGTGCACTCAGTAATCAGTAAGTTGGTACCAACAACAGCAGTAATCAGTAATTAGTAATCAGAACATCGTCTCGGGGTTTGAAAACAATATAATATATAATATCAAGAATCAGAATCAGAAACATAAATAATATTCATCAGAATACAGAATATTTGAAACAATAATATAAACAGATCTCAATATGTCTTTTAAATTCCCATCAGAATACAGAATCTTTGAGAAATAATTCAGAACAGTCATATAAAAAATCTCAGTATGTCTTTTAAAATTCCACATTTGTTTTAAGAATAACATAAACTTGCAATAAAATATTTTCCACAAAATCGTTTATGAAAATGTGTTCATAATTTTTTTGGAGAAAAATATTATAGTAGCTCCACTTACCCGATTTGCTTCAACAATCGAAAAACCCTAAAATCCACGTATTGCAGCGACCCAAAAGATCCGAAGAAAATCGAGAAACTCATCAATGGCCGAAATTGACTTAGAGAGAGAAAACTCAAAACGGGGAATAACCCGAAATTGAGTGGTGTGAATAATCTCTAAGCAGAAGGTCCACTTTTATAGGTTAGTTTTGGCCGAAAAGCAATGAATAACATCCAAAAACCGATGCCCTTTCGAAATCCTCCATTAACCACTATACTCGCATGATTTACTGAAAAACTTTGAGATATACACAATGGAGTTGAAAGGCCACGAAAATCAGTCTGAAATGTGTTAAAACGGATGAGAAATCGGAGAGAGAAAGACAATTGATGAGAGAGGGAGGAATAGTCGAAAACGGCGGCTAGGGCATAACAATCGTGTTTTGAAAGTTTGAGGAAGAAGAAAATCAAAACGCTCCATTTTACTTAAAAATCTAATTCGAGCAAAACGTGTTTAAGTAAATAAAACTTCACCATATAAAGAAAAAGCAAAGGCGCCTCAGTGGTCAAGCTGCGCGCCTCTCTCCTCTCCTAAGTGACCCAGCTCGAATCTCCACCTTGCAAAACAATCCTTTTTTTAAAGACCGGTCCTCACACATAGCTAACTTCTCGAATCATGACTTATGAACCAACATAAGTAAAACTTGAGATGCTTATCGAAAAAAAAAACTTTTCTTTGGTTTAGCATATTCTCTCATACAATCTTTCTCGTTTCACTTGGAATGAAAAGGGGATTTATTTTTTGGAAAAAATCCAAAAGTTAGAGATAACCATCCAAATCCCTAATAAGCTTATCAAATAGGGTCAATGGCTTTGAAATCATCCCACTGATTCGTACTTCTGAACCTGACCCATGTGAAGATAAAACATTCCAACCATGCTTTTTCGTGTTTTTTTTTATTTGGTAAAGAAATATTTGTTGGGAGAAAGAAATGCTTTGTTTTTTTGGGTAAGCAAAAGAAAAAGGGTCTGAATGATATTTTTTGGGTGAAAGAAATGTTTTGTTTGTTGGGTAAGCAAAAGAGAAAGGTCTGAATGATATATGATAAAGATAGGTGGCTGACACTAACTTGATTGACACGAGGTCCCAAAGTCGTCCTTTTCCATTAATAAGAAAAGCAGAAGTAAATATATGATATTGAGGCGGAGGTCAACGTCGTTTGTTGTTGGAGGGGCAAACGCAAGGCATACGTATGATGGATGTCATTAGGATTAGGTTGAAAAGGCGGAGGCTTTTCTGGATTCCAACTGCATAATTCCAAAAATAGAGGACCTCTCAGCTTAGCCTCTGCACCTTCTAAGTTCTAACTGCGTACAAGACACTTGAAAACAGAGATGTTGGCCTGCAAGAAGAACAGTCAGTTTTTTTTTTTTGGAAATTTAATTTTTAGTTCTTGAACTTTACTTAATTTTTATTTTTAGTCATGAATTTTAGTGGATCAAAATTTTAGTCCTTGATCTTTCATCTTTGTAAAATTTAAATTTTAGTCTTTGATCTTTATAAAATTTAGTCATTCCGTTACCCTGTCGTCAGTCTTATTAACGGACCTCTTTGACACGTTAGCAAATTTGAAGCGGTCGACCGGGTATATGTTTTGAAAGTGAGCGGTCGACCAGTATAAATTTGTTGACGTGTCAGATAGTTCCGTTAAGCATATGATGACAGACTGAATGAATGACTAAATTTTACAAAGACGAAAGATCAAAGACTAAAATTTTGACCCACTAAAATTCATGACTAAAAATGAAAAAGAGGTAAAACTCAAGGATTAAAAATCAAATTTCCCTTTATATATATTGTAGCATACAAAAATAAGTGCATCCAATGTATGCGGGGTTATATGGTCAAAAGTTCTGAATTTTGTAACCGCCTTTGTTTTATATCGATAAAATTGTATTTATTAGTAAAAGTTCTAAATTTTGTCCCCTTTTGTTTTATATATAAAAAAAAATTATTTATTATTATTTATTGTTAGAAATATTACCATAATTAATTGATGTGATATAATATTATAAGAATATATTTTTATGATAATTTGAATTTTTTCTATAAATAGATATTTCTATCTATATAAACTCATAATATAAAATACAACCTATTGCACTTTTACTGTGGACATAAATATTCTAAAGTAAAAGATGGTTGTAATATAAGTGGTTGGATTTATAATACTTACGTCTACAGTAAAAGTTAGTTGAATTTTGTATTATGAGTCAAAAGATATTTATATTTGAATATCTGAGATCTTGACAATATCTTACATTAAAACGAAATCTTCCGTGATAATATCATATCAAATCTTATAGATTGTTGTATCTTATTTAGTCAATTTTTTTCTATTTTAATTATAACATTTTCTAAAATTGTAAAGCTTACTAATTGTGATAGTTTAAACTTTAAGGGTATGTTTGTTTTGGTGAGATTTTAAAGATTTGAAGTGTTTTGAGAATTTTTAAGTGATGTTTGAGTTTTAGTAATATTTGTATAGAAATAATATTAAGATTGTAATGTTAGAAAGTTGGATGCAAATTCTTAATCTTGTATCATAATTGTGCTGAATGAAGTTATTAAAATTATTAATTTTTTTACATAATTTGGAATCCGATTTAAGAAAGAGTCTGTGATCACATCGACATGTTGATAAGATGGGTAAGACAAAACTGTGGCCGAAAATAATTGCGGTTTCTGTAAGATAATTGTTAGCATTATACATCATTGTTTTAAGTGTGGACAGCACGAAATCAGACAAGGGAAACTTATTTATTTGTACAAGGATTCGGATGTTTTCTAATTTGTTCTCTAATTTTGTATGAATTGGATGGTGGAAAAAGAAAATTACAACATCCATTGAATATTGTAAGATTTAGTTTGTACTATTAGAAATAAAAATTTAGATCGAAAAAAAATTATTTATACTGATAAGTGAGACATCCACTATGAGAATATCCAATTGTACTTATTGATTTTCTCACTTATGTTTGATGAAGTTACATAAATACTTTATTTATAAGTCATTGAATACAATAGTCCACATTGCTTTAGCACGAGACTCTAACTTTAATAACAACTAATACAAATAATATTGAATGTTGTAGAGTCCACATATAACGTCTATCTCTTTCTAAAAATATTCACTTATAACCAACCACATATGATCCACATTCATTATGCTGCTTAGCTAATCAAATAATGTGGGAACTATAAAAATGTAAGAGAGACGATCAAACAAATGAAAAGGAAACCACCGCCATTAGCAATAAAATTTGATATCTACGTGATTAAAAAAAAACGCAACAAATAAGGAGGGGGGAAGCGAAAACTGAAGGTGTGAACATTGACCAGAGATATTTGGGACAAGGGCATGGCCTCCATCACGATGACATGAGCTTGACATCATCAATATCATTGGTCCAAGGATGGAAAGTGGGTCTCCACCCGAAGTTTTCCCCCACGCCTCCAACTTCCTTGTGTCAGAGCCAACCAACCCAAGGCCGCTCCTCTCTTCCTTCTTCTTTCTCCACATTCATTAGATATAAATAGAAAGACGAAGATTGGATTTTAGAAAAGCCATACACACACAAAAGGCAAGCATAAAGAGGCTTATGAAAGCTATAAACCACAAGCTACTGTTCAATAGGAAGCCACTGACAAGCAGAGCCAACGACATCAGAGTCAGAGTCCCTGCCTCAATCCGAAATATCATGTCTGAATCGGATCAAGCTTCTTCCTTTGACAGACCCAGATTGGTGGTCAAGAAAGTCCAGGGAAAACCTCAACATGAGGGAGATGGTGCTGTTGTCAGGAGAGGCATTGGAAGGTATTGGTTGCATTTCTTTGGCTTCTTCTGTTTTGAAGTTTTATTGATCAATTTTAATTCATGGGTTCTTGTTTTCTTGGGTTTTTGGCCTCTGGGCATTCATTCTATGGAGGGACGATTCAATTGCTCTGTTTACGGTCTTTCTGTTCTCTAGTTTACATCATCTGGTGTTGACTCTGTTGTGCGTTCTTTTTGTTGGGGATCGATGCTCAGCCGCGAATTGAAGTCTCTGGATCCATTTTTGATGTTGGATGATTTTTCAGGTGCACATGATTCTATCCTGATCTTGTTCAGTTGTAAGTTTGTCTTTGTTTGATGCATTTGGTATTAAGATTGTGGGCTGTTTGATATTGCAGTGACTCCTCCTGCGGGATTTCCTGATCATCCACACAGAGGTTCTGTTCTGCATTCATACTAAAATGATCATGATTGTTTCTGGTTGTTTAATTTGTCATATCGGTGCTCTAGATTCTGATATCAATTCTCTTCTACAGGATTCGAGACTGTAACATACATGTTTCAGGTATACTTGTCTCGAAGCTATTCTATCAGTTGACTATTTGGAGATTGAACTGCTAAGAACTAAAGTTCTGTTTTTTGGATTCTAGGGAGGAATTACTCATCAAGATTTTGCAGGCCATAAGGGTACTATTGGTCCCGGTGATGTGCAGGTATGTCATATCTGTTGGATTCATCAACATCAGTTCCAATCACTTATCTTTTGAATAGGTAGAAAATTTTATGCATGGCTTTTATGTGAGGACACTCTTCGTCTTTGTTTCATGTGGTTTTTGTGCAGTGGATGACAGCAGGTAGAGGAATTATCCACTCTGAAATGCCTGCGGGAGAAGGAACTTCAAAGGGTTTACAGCTTTGGATCAATTTATCCTCCAGAGACAAAATGTAAGAATTATTCTTCCTTTTGCACTGACATTGTTTCCAAAGTTTTTTAAGTTGTCAATTACTCATAATGCATGTTCATTAGCCCCAGTATAGCCAGCTTCTCCCCAGACGTGTGTGTACATTACAAGCCACTTGAACTCGGTTTCTGAGATGTTCGGAAATTTCTGAATGAACTCAAAGAGCTTCATTCGTTTTCATGCTAACTGATTTTTTGTGTCATAGAATTACTAATTAGCAATTTAGCATTTATAATTAAACAGTGAACCTGTCATGAACTTACTATGATCCTTCTTTTTATGTTCAGGATTGAGCCAAGGTATCAAGAACTTCTAAGTGAGGACATAAAAAGGGCAGAGGGGGATGGGGTTGAGGTTCAAATTATAGCAGGAGAATCCATGGGAGTCCGATCTCCAGTTTACACTCGAACTCCAACCATGTATCTGGATTTCACCTTAGAACCTAGAGCTCAGGTGCATCAGAGTATCCCAGAATCATGGAATTCCTTCGTCTACATAATTGAAGGGAAAGGGGTCTTTGGCATCCCAAACTCATCACCTGTGGCGGCTCACCATGTGCTGGTTCTAGGTCCAGGAGATGGTCTAAGTGTGTGGAACAGGTCCTCAGATACACTCAGATTTGTGCTGGTAGCAGGGCAGCCGCTAAATGAACCAGTATATCAGCACGGGCCTTTTGTGATGAACACACAAGCTGAAATCGACAGGACCATCGAGGACTACCACTATTCCAGAAATGGGTTTGAAATGGCCAGAAACTGGAGATCTCAATAGTTAAACCCATCGCTTTCCGACCTTCAAAGCAGTGTCCAACTCCTCTCACAAAGTAATGAAGGAGGAGAAATAAATAAAAGGCACCCTCTTTGTCACCGTCTCTATCCCATACAGACAAGCAGGAAAAAGAAAGATTTTGCACTCAAATGGAGCTTAGAGCTTCTAGAATGTTTGTAGTGCAGCTGGAGCTTATATAGTTGTCAACAGTCATGATGAATCAGCTTGTGCTGGTTAATTTTCTATTTCGACAAGACTTTTATTTGTAATTTTTTAAACATGGGTGCCCATTGAAGGTTTGAAATTTGATTTTACTTTCTTCTTGGGTTGTTCGATGAATCCTTTTTATACTGAGTGCTTGTGAAAAGGGTGGTGAGGTGGGCTTTTCTTGTGAGTTGGGTTCTCAATCATGTCAACTCCCACAGGTGACCCTCCCACCTAGAACGTAGGGTGCGTTTGCACGAAATATTTCACCAACTCTTAATAAAATACTATAATATAATCTCTCTCTTTCCCATAAAAAATATAAAAAATTATCTCTCTTCACTTTTCACTAAACCTAATACCAACACTAAACCCAATACCAAAAATTTTACAACACAAACATAACCATAATTGCCTAAACCACTAAAACCAAGAGAGAGGTTTGAATAATTTAGCAAAAAATTGATTTTGTTGAGTGAGGATAGTTAGTTTGATGCCACCGAAGGTTCACGTGGTCACATTTTAGGAGTGATTTGTCGGTTGGCTTATGGGTAGGGCAACAGATGCGAACCCAATTCACTACCCTTAAATGTGATTTTTGTGGTCCTATTTCAAGTTCTAGAACTGACCAATCCAACGGACATGTAAAACCTAATACAGAAATAAGATATGGGATATTGTGTTCACCCACTTTATGTTTGTTACTTAAAATTTTATTCATACTAAAATTTTAATATAATAAAAAATTACAATATAATCTCTCTTTTTCCGTCACATCATTACTTTTCACTATAACAAATATTAAAAATCATCTATCTCTTCACTTTTTCACCAAATTCAATACTCTAAAATTTTAACCTCCCAAAATTTTAACACTCAAACACAACCTTAGTTAGTCGAAAATATAATATATGACTTCGACTAAATGTAAGCCAATTCCAATCAGTCGAAGTCGCATTGGAATCGGGCAACTGACCCAAATAATAATTTTTTTCTTAATAGATTTAACCACTTTGTACTTTTTTTTTTATAAAAAAAATTGGCCCTATAGACTCCAAATTGACTCAGACTCCAGCTTAAGTCGGAAAATTGTTTTTGTTTTTTTTAAAGCTCAAATTCCGACCAATCTGACTATATCGGGTCGAAGTGATTTAAGAGTCATTTTGCACAACCCTAAACACAAAAGAGGAAAAGAGGCTACTTATTGGAGATATGGTAGGGAAGGCTTTTAGAGTTTTTGACAAAGAGCACGACGGTCACTGTACTTTTAGAGGATTTGACAACTTTTAGGTAAAATTTATTAGGGGAAAAATATAATTTTCACTCACAAACTAGTAGTGACACATTACACTATAAACTACCATATTTAAGACATTGCACACTCAAACTACCGATGTTAGACACTTTACACCCTAAATTACCTACTTTGACACATTACACCCTCAAACTACTAATATTATACACTTTGCACTCTCCATCTGACAATAATACCCTTAATAAATTAATAAATTGACAACATTATCTTTAATATATGCAAAATGGGTCAAGGGTATTATCGTCATTTTAGTCTACAAATTTGACATAGGGTGCAAAGTGTTAAAAATTGGTAGTTAAATGGTGCAATGTATCAAAATTGGTAGTTTATGGTGCTAAGTATAAAACATATGGTAGTTTGTGGGTGAAAAAATTTATTTTCCCCATTTATTAGAAGAAATTACACTTTGCACCCCTGAACTATAAAGACATTTACACTTTACACCTCGATTTATCGATTTCGTGACATTGAGCCCATGAACTTTTAAAATTCGTCAATTTGCACCCCATAGCCGAATTAGCCTTTAAATGTGACAGTAAATACCCATGTGCTGTCCACGTGATTTACTTCTGCTTGTTATGCCCATTTTTCCCTTTGAGAAAAATACATTTTGCACCCCCAACTATGGGGTACTGACACTTTGCACCCCGTCTTCCAATTTCGTGACATTTTCATCGATTTGCACATCACAAGCGAATTAATCGTTAAATGCGATGATAAATCTATCACGTGCAAAGCCTCATAGTTCAATAACACGTCGATAGCCGAGAGGGGAAACAAAACACAAAATCTCTCTGCAATTGAAATCGCTTCAAAGTTATAAAAAAAATTTGTCAAAGATGAAATCACTTCAAATTCTAAATATCCAACCGATGAACTACAAACTAAGAAAGAAATAATAAACAAATAACCAGATTTGAAATAAAAAAATTTGCTTCCTAAAAATCATCTGCTTATCAGCGAAACACAATGATTTAAAGAACTTCCTGATTTGCATAATCAATGAATAATGTGGGCGACACTTGACAAATTTATCGCCTCATTTAACTGTCAATTGGCTTGTGAGGTGCAAATCAACAAAAATGTCACGAAGACAATGGTGCAAAGTTTCATTATTCCCTATAATAGGGGGTGCAAAGTGTATTTTTTCCAAAGAGCAAAACGGGCCACGTAAACAGGGGCATTCACATGCATTGTTTACCATGAGAAATAACGACAAATCAAGGTCTAGGGTGCATATCGACGAATTATTAAAGTTTGAGGATTCAATCTCACGAAATCGATAAATCGAGGTGCAAAGTGTATTTTTACCAATCTATTATTTCAATCTTCTGAGCCAAAATACTAGCGGAGATCGTTCAATGACAATGATAATGATTTGCAAATATCCTGAAGAAACTTTAATCCTCCGTCTACTAAGACCATGTGCTGCCAGACCTCTGGGACGAAAAGCTCTACCGAACTACCACCTAAACGAAAGTAACAGTGATGAGACGAAGTCCACGGGCAGCAAGTGGGCCATATAAACAAATATAAACGTGCTCTAAATCCCACGTTAGAGGAAGCCAACCCTAAACGGCACAACTTGTTGCTGGGTAAACTCTGGATACAACTGCGGGCAGACAGAAGCTGTCGACAAATCTAGCAGCCACTGAGCTACCGAATGGCTGTCTACTTTATTTTGTGCACCACCATATTTACCGTACTCAAAATTTAGAAAGAAAAAAGTGGACTTTTTGTTTCACTTGAATCAAAGACAACAAAACAATTTCATATATTGATATATAATACTGTCTTATTTGGAGATCAAAACAGAACAAACAAACAATAGAATCAATCAACCAAATAGAATCGACAAACCAATCAAAAGCTCTCATCTTGTACACTTTCCCGAGACAATAGCAGAGATCACCTGGAACAGCAGGAGAACATGTTTGGGGTTTGCTTAGATCCTTCAGGCCCATTATTGACAAGGCTTACCCCGTGGACAGATAATTCAGCTTTGTAAGTATCTGAGTTCAACACTTTCCTGCTGACATTGTTGTATATTTCTCGAATAACAAGCTCAAAAGCCTTTTTAACATTTGTTGAATCTAGGGCAGATGTCTCCATGAAGAACAATCCTTCCGCTTCTGCCAGGCTTCTGCCTTCCTCAACACTCACAGACCTGATATTCTCCAGATCACACTTGTTCCCCACCAGCATCCTTGCCACAGTTGTATCAGAATGAGCTGCACGATTGTTTCAATCAAACTTAAACACTAAAAGCAAAAATGACGATTATACAATGAAGTAAACAGATTTGTAGCCTAGGCATTCAAGGGAAATATGAAGGATATCTTCATATTATACTATTTCCAAGAAGTTTTCAGACCTTGAAGTTGATGGTTCGAAAGAATCGAGATGAATTACTTAGTTGAAACCACATGAGAAAGAGAGACTGAGATGAAGGATACATTATAGCATAATTGTTAAATATTTCAGCTGAGATCCTGATATCAAAAGTCCCATGAAGGAATTGGACACGAGCCATCCCTAAAACACACCAAAATCATATGTACAGGCCTCCACAACATAATTCACCCCATCTTCAGAGTAAGACAACTGCGTGAATGCATTATATACTTCTTACTAACCCTGACTGGCTTCGGCAAAATAATTCCCTATCATAGCTGCTTTCTTGTGACTAAATCTGTTCATGCTTGACTATCATAGTTGCTTGACTATCAGAAATTATAAACTAGCACATCCTACTCAAGAAGACCCCTGTTTTTTTTTTTTTTTTTTTTTTTTTCTCTAAGCCAAGTAGACCTCTTTTGGACACTCTTGCTCTGTATTTACCTCACAATAGGTGTACAAACACCTATGCAGATCAATTCTTATGATGTCCAGGACACAATTTGATACCCCAAGCGAACAGAGATCAGGTAAAACCTTTTTCCATGGCACTATGCATGATTAATGTAATTGGACCATGAAACTGGATTTGTAAAGACAACTCTAACCATGGATTGGTGACATCCACGGTGGACCAGAAAGAGCAGGTATAAATCATCAAATTGACAGTACACCACTCTTACAACATTATCTTTTTACTTAAAAGCTGTCTCGAATGCTCAGTTGTACGAATTGGCTATAGCACCTTCCTTATAATTTCAAGATTGATCACTTGACTGTCGCTCCCCTCCCCTCCCTCCTTTTTACGACAGTCAAAACTTATTGCAGCATGGGTCGCAGAAAATAGCATGATTCATACTAAAAATGGATCACAGACCTTGATATGTGTTTGAATTTGGAATGGTAACGCCAATATAGGCCAGGCCACTCATTACCGAAAAAGTGGAAAAGCCGATGTCAACAGTCTATATCCACCTCTACATGAGTCCATGACTGACTCAAAATGACCCAAAAAAGATTATATTTTTTTTTCTCATGAGCCGCGATTTACCGAAAAGGAAATTAGATCAGAGAAACAAAAGGGTATTTGCACAGAAGGGACGGTTAGCCTTCTTTCCACTATCATCTAATGGAAGCGAATCACATGCATGAATTACCGAACAATGTTGTCATCACATTTACCATTCAAGTTAAAGGATATTCCCCATAGGAAATACAGGGATCTTCCAGACACAACCTACAAATTCCTTTTTTTTTTTTCAGGCGACTGAAGTGCGAACATGTCCTGCTCGTACATTTGGATGGGACATCAAATTAATAAACAGAATTACAATTTCTATTTGCGATTCTACCTAAGTATTACTTCTGGAGCAACCTAGGAGGGGCGAGTTGGTCTAAGGACACTGCCGAAATCCATCAAAATGGGTAATTTCAATTATTCACATAGGACCCTTTAGACAAAAACGCAAAAGGGCTCACGACCGTAACTAGATCTATCCACCCACGACCCTACTTTGATGGCACGGAACGCCAGGTAATGGCCTTTCTATGGGAAGCAAATCGAATATGAAAAGGGTATATAAATGGCCTATCAACTACAGGTTACCAAGATTTTCGGCCTAATCAAAAGATTATCACTGACTCAACAACATCTCCTTTCTCTCTCTTTGCTAGGTAACTTAGCTTACAAACTAAGAATCCCAAACTCATAATAACAACGTTAGATCTACAATTCAAAGAGCACAACAAACACCCGGATCGAGCACAAAACCAACTACAGGACGGCCACTGGCCATTTCTTAAGCAATTGAAAACACCAGTAGTAGTAGAAGTCGGACGACATACTCTTGAGCTCATCCAGCCAGCGGCCGATGCTGTCGAAGGTAGAGCGCCGGCTAATGTCGTAGACGACGAGGGCACCGACAGCGCCGCGGTAGTAGGCGGACGTAACGGCGCGGAAGCGCTCCTGGCCGGCGGTGTCCCAAATCTGAGCCTTAACCTCCTTACCGTCGATGTCCAAGATCTGGGTCTGGAACTCGACCCCAATGGTTGCCTTTGAGTGCATATTGAACTCGTTGCGGGCGTAGCGGGAGAGCAGGTTGGATTTGCCGACAGCAGAGTCGCCTATAATCACTATCTTGAACAGGTATTCCTCTCCAGACTCCTCGTCCGATGACATTTTTCTTCTCTTCTTTCTACGCGTCCGGGACAGTTGAGCACCCGATAAGATGAACCGGCCCTCCTCCTTCTCAGCTCCTGTCCACGGAAGAGAGTCGTGGAGAGAGAGAGAGAATCCGGAGGAGGTATGGGGAAAGGAGAAATGATTAATGTATTAGAGCTGGCAGAGGGACATACTGGGCATGTAGTAGCTTCATCATACATTTATGTCTCTCACCAAAACCAACAAAAATCACTTATTTTTATGGCATTCTTTTCCCTTTCCGAGCAATTTTTTTTTCTAAAAATTTAATTAAAATACTGATTTATCCATTTCCAATTTATTTTGAAATTTCTAATTTTGGGTAAGGAAGTGAGAATGAAATTAATTCCTATCTCTTATTAATTATTTGAATTTCATTTCTTCCCTTAATGTTTAAAATTTACAAGGATAAGCGATAGCAATTTTAATACTGCTGTTTTTATTAAAATTAACAGTTTGGATTTTTAAAAAACAAAATAAAAAATATTAAAAAATTTGTAATTTTTTTAAAGAAAAAGACAATGGTGGAGATGGAATAGCAATCGAAATTGGAGGGAGAACAAATTGTAACAGTTTAAATTACCATTAGTTGCGGAGAGGGTGGACAATTTGAATTAATGGATAAAGTTACAAAACGGTACCATGTGTAAAAATAGGATTTCAGAGGAAAAAAAGGCATTGTTTAATATTAGGAAAAATTGTATTTAGTGCTCTAATTACAGTTGGTTTAGAATGTTATCTCTTTATTACTCATTTTGTCATTTAATTCATCAAATTTGTAGATAGGGATGATCTATTTATTTTAAACAACTAAACAAATTTGTTGGACCCAATTTTCGCCGATCGAGAAC
The DNA here is from genome assembly GCA_963930655.1 of Myrica gale. Taxonomy (NCBI): domain Eukaryota; kingdom Viridiplantae; phylum Streptophyta; class Magnoliopsida; order Fagales; family Myricaceae; genus Myrica; species Myrica gale. The sequence continues at coordinate 10,205,335 of OZ005616.1, forward strand.
ATAGTTATAGGATGTTCGTTTGGAAGAAATTTGTAGGATTCTGATAAAATTGTGAATATTTAGGTGATATTAAAATTGTATTGACATGCGTGCAGAAATTGTTAAAGGGATTGATGTTTGTAAAAAAATAATAAAGTATTGTATTGAAATACGGGTATGTTTGTAATGTTTGTATTGTAAAAAAAATATATTAAATCAACCCTTAACCCAAAAATCAATTAAAAAGAATAAAACGTACGTGTTGTTTGAGTGTAGAAATTTTGGGTATTGGGGTTTGTGAAATATTATTATTTATGAAAAAGTTATGAGAATTGGTGAAAAGTGAAGTTAGAAGATTTTTAATAAATATTATAATAACAAAAAATTATTTGATGAATATTTTAATATTAATCCCAAATAATTGGGGGTTCAAACAAGTCCATAATTCATCGTCAAATATCAACCTCACCCTTCAATTATCAAAATAGCTATTTACTTCTTTAATTTTTTTAAAATCATTTTACATTTTTCTCAGTCGGACTTAAAATCTGATTTGAACAGAATTTAAATCTCTGTTTTAATAATTAAAATGTGATTTTATCATATAATTATTGGTCACTATGACTTTTTTCCTTAAAAAAAAACAAAACCAAGTGAAAGATCACGTACTAGTAATCCATAATAGATATGATTTTTGTTTTTCACAAGAATTAAGTCAATATTTTGTCTTGTCGGGCACTACTTTATTTATTACCCTTACGGGTGTTGCGACGTACTGCTCGTTATCTCTCTCGTTTTTATATCTATATATGTTTAGGATAAAGTTCCTTGCCTCCACAAACTACGGCAAAAAGAGTGTATGCCTTAATTCAGAAGTTTCGGTTCTGCATCATCCTGTGTCAAACTTGGCCCCTCGAGTGAGATGGAAAAATGTGTAGAAAGAGAAAAAAATGTCCTCGACCTTAAAAAACACTGTGCTTTTGATATGACTCATTTCTCCCCTCTTTGTAAATGTGAATAACCCCAACAAATTCCCTTCTTAGAAACTCACAGAATGAAACACTATTTCGACAAAACGAAGCAAAGAACCAAAAAAAACAAAACCCAGAGAAAATGTACCTGTATCTTAAATGGGGGTAGTCGCTAGTTTAGCAGTGAAGGCCAAAAAAACAGAATGGAAGAGATTGTAAAACCTTAATTCCTTAAGAAGCTTCTCGAATGAGTTATGTCATGAAGTCATTAGCTTAGTTGAGATTGTAGTGAGTAGCTTCTGGAGTTATTCTCATGAAATATATAGATAACATCAAGAAGGCTCATAGAACATGTTATTTTGCTGACAAGTGAATCTACCCCATGGGTCGAACATGGGCATTGCAGAGTACGAGATATCATGAACATATAAGAAGGTGAGGAAGGCCTTCATGATGGTGAAGTGGGTGGAAAGACTGATAAAAAGGCTCAAAGAGTTGATGCTACAGATGGCAAAGAAATTATAGCAAGGATTGGGAGGAGCTTTTGAAGTCGGTTCAGTTTGACATTGAACTACAACAAAACATTAGCATTTGGTCATTTAGCTTCCATTTTCCCTACAACCTTGCCAATTGAAGCATATATATATCAAGCAGATGTAGAACAGCACAGAGGAAAAGGACATTGAACTGCTAGAAGAGGAAATACACAATATTGCTATGAAAGAGACGTACCCATTTCTTTCTGATAGAATATAACTCTTCATTATATACATAAGAATTCACTGCAGCAAAATTAGATCTAATTTTGTAAGGAATCAAAATGAAACTAGCTTGGGGTCTCCTGCGCTCTTCAACGTCCTTGACTCAAATGCAAAAACTTGCTATCGTTTATATCTGTTAACATACATTATGTGCTTTGTTTGCAACCACAGGTGCAATTCTGAAGTTCTTTGTGGAGCTTCTGGAAGAATGTAAGAAAATCAATGTTAGTGAAGGATCAAGTTAAAGGAACAAGAAGTCTCTTGGATGTATTAGACTTGGGATCACCCATTGCTTCCTTTCAAAATTTGAAACATCTTATCCTGCGCTCTTATTCAGCACCTAAAGAATAACAATGTCAAGAAGATGGCACCGTTAAACTTCTGCCCAGAATATTTCATGAGGCTACTTCAACAAGGGGATATATATATCAACTTCATAATGCCTAGAAGGATTAAAACCACACATTGGCGGTTTAGAAATGCCACTCTCTCTCTCTCTCTCTCCCAACACACGATCTCAGTCAAAGCCTTTCATTGGATCTCTTGCAGCTTTGGCTTATCGAGAGTATAAAATTCACAACCCAAGGGAAATTTGTAGTGCTTTTCAACCATATGCAATAAATGCAAGAACTACAAAGCGTTCTGCGTTCCTTAATTTCCCTCGAGTTTGTAATATCCATCTCTCATCCTCTAAATTGAATCGATCACTTGACACTGGACTATGATGACAATTTTGACACTGCAAAGTTGCGACTTAGAAGCAAATCTCTTCTTTCCTAAAGCATGCATTTAAACTCTCAACAGTCCCAATTAATTGCATCTTAAGCAAACCCTGATTTCATTCAAAACCATTGGATGTGGGGGTGTTTCCTTTGTAATGTAAAACATGAAAATATGAGAAGAATCCTAAATGTTACATTCTTCCTATATGGTGCATAAGAAACACTACATTAGTCAGTTTAGTTATCAATAATGAAACTGTTACACACCTGAACATGATTTTGGAGGCCTTTGATATGTTGCACTGCCAAGTCCAACATGTCTGAATAACTTGTTTGCTGCAAGAAAATTGCAAAGAAAATCTTTTACATATTTAATTCAAATATATAAATTTTTAAGACGGCATAGCCTGTCTAAATCCCTATTATTTCTTAGTAGTTTAGTCTTTTTTGTGTGGTTTAAGAATCAAATTAAACAGAGGGCGATGATTGAATTTTTTTATAACTTATAGGGCAAAATCAGACAAATTAGAAGTTATGGGATCCAATTAGATTTTTACCCATAGATATGAAGCGTACCATAATGTTTTCCCAATGCAATAACAACACAGTAATACAAGACAAAAAGTCCATGCTCTTGAAAGGAATTGACGAAAATGGATGATACATACTTCCTTAAATCTTGTATCATTAGAGAAACCTAGTTTTTTCATGATAGCATAGATTCTTGCAGCTTTAATCAACTACATTGAGACTATTAATTAAAGAACATGATTTTGACTTCACATAATCCAAGTGTTTGGGTCTTCCTCTCAACTGAACTGGCTTCAACACTGAAATCTACTCAGAACTCCACAAGCAGATAAATCAATAACTTGCAAAGGATGGTGTCCTATTCTTGGCAGTTGAGCGCCATAAACTACCACTCTTTTTAAATATGCACCCTCTATGAAGGTCTAATCATTAAGATCATGCCACGTTACCTATTTTTGATAACTTAAAAGTTAAATTCGGACTTAGGAGGTAAATCATTAAGAAAAGTCCCAGTATAGATAGATGAAATTGCTAAGAATGGTAGTTTAGGGATCATATTGCTAATAGAGTGGTAATTTAGGTTAGTAATTGTAATTTTCCATTCGCGATTTGACTCAATTAAACCTGAGTTCTAACTAATTGAGTTTGGCTACAATTAATCTGTTTTTGCTATTGATCCATACCTAACATTATATCAAATGCCACATTTTCAGCAATTATGCTGTTGCTTGCTTTTCCACCAATGCAACTTTTCTGTCTCTCTTATCTATTTGCCTCTCTCTCGCTCCCTCTCTTTTCTTTGTTTCAATGAATAAAAAATGGATCTCCTTGTACATTTTCCCTCCCTCCGCTAAAATATCACATTCCACATAGTGCACATATCTAGGTTTTCATTCCCCATGGTCACATGATCAAAAACATCTCAGATGGCATTCCTTTATCTTGTTATCAGTGTTGGCCCACTCTTTTTACAAGTTTGACAGTTCCAAAATAAATCATTTCTTGTGATTCCACTATTTCATTCTAGCATCCCGTATGACATTGCGATGCATTTGATATGTCCTTATAGACAGTATATCCAATTGAAGCTTTATTAAACTTGCATAATAGATAATCAACCCTATGTCTGAAAAGCCTAAAATCTTATATTCTAACTATTTGTAACCGTTCCCAGTCAAATCAATCTTTGTCAGTTTCCGCCATCTAGCACTGTGAACCACACACATCATGTGGCTGATGTTACAGCTGATATAATAGGCCAAAAAGATAACCCAACCAAGAGTTCCAGGTTATTACCTTATCCATGTTAGGGACAAGGTCTTGTAGTTTCTTCAGTTTCCCACTTATTCTGGTTCTTCTTTCCTGCATTTATAAATAAAATGTGAATTCAGGTCAGCGCATACAGGTGCATGAATTATACCATTTCTCCAATGAACAAAAAAGTAATCATAACATAATTTTCCATTACAGAGACCAAAAGGAATACTTAATTACATTTCCCCCACGGACAGCTATCTAATTATCCATCACAACTTTAAGTTTACTTCAGTGAAACTCAAACCCCAATTTTCAGCGTCATTTACTCTAATTTTTCAAAAACCAGTTTTTGATTGGGGGCGTGTAACTTCTACGGAAATTTCAAAGTACGGTACAAATTTTGATGAGCCAAAATTCATGGAGAAAAAAGTAAACTAACCAAAAGAAAATGTGCTCAGCATCACGCTACAAGTTTACAGTAGACATTGACTGCAGTCCTGAATGAAGCTTATGATAACACCTTAGTGTGCGATTATGATTTTAATTCAATCGTACTCCTACAATGGGACCAGAAATTTCTAGTCTAAAGAAATTATAAAATAAGTCAGTTGATATGGATTCGAACAAGTCCTGGCAGTTAAAAGTCAATAAAGGGTGAAGTTGTAGAATAGAGCTAAGAGGTGTGTACATATACAACACATGACCTTGATTAACTTTACCAAAGGATTTTGAACATCCGCTCTCAATGTGTTAAAAGTGGAGGTTTATTTGAGTATTTCTTTTTGAAGATCAAGATAATAGAACACTCTAATTACATATCAAGTGGCTATATTTACAATACCAAACCCGCCAAACTGTACCAAAAGTGGGCAAAGGTTTATTGGTCTCAAAATGCGAATCACATTTGTCTAGGCAACCCCTTCTTAAAGGAGATCATATTGTTCAAACAAGAGAGAGTTAACTTCAATCAACATGTTTGTGAAATGGGTGCACGTCTTGGTGGACATGTCTTCAACTATAATATCAGAAGAGAAAGACTGATGGATTAGAGAAGAGATGAAACCAAAAAGCAGTCAGAACTTTATTTTTAGTTTTATCTATCTGTTTATTTATTTAATATATTTACCCCCAAGGGTTTGGTGTGGTGGTAAGGCTTCGGCTTGGGTTCTAACATGTCCCAAGTTCGAGCCCCAACATCCCCATTATCGCCCTTGACTTATCTGCTCCCTGGGTTGTGGGGTCGGTCCAGTGGGCCGGGGTTTGTACTTCAGGGTAGGGCCAAAAAGGGTCCGGCTTTGAGGAATTTCCTCGTCATCAAAAAAAAAATTTAATATATTTACTTAAAAGAACTCTTCAGTCAAAAGTCAAATCTTCTCCTTTCAAACAAGAATATAGAAAAAAGAAGAGTTGATTAATATGAAAAATTACTCTAGGAGCCTTTTTGCAACCACGAAACAAAAATTTATACATACAACGGGAAAAAAGTAATGGCCCATTACTAATGATAGATGTGTAGTATTGCTAAATTCACAATATTAGATCTATGTTATTCACGACAATTCAACCAACTTGGAGCAATTAGATCTTATTGTGGGTAACATGGATACTATGAATGACAAATTACTCCAGACTTTTACTAACCCTTTCAGCAATGCTTCGGGGGTGCGTTGCACAGCCACGTTTAGCACGGATTTTACATGGGACAGAGTCTTCAGGAATATGAATTAGCTTTTCGACAGTGGCCATCTCAAGTGTTGTCTGCGGCATGCTAAACTGCATTCACAATAAATAGAAAACATCAACCAGCAGAACTGTCAATTGTTCAAAAGTAATATATTATGAAGCTACTCATAAAGTGAAATATAATTCTCAGATTTATGCTCAAAGAAATTTCATTGTGAGTAATAGATTTTTGTTGAATGATAATTTCTGGACCAGTGAAGCAGAAAATATGCCCAATTTAAAGAAAGCCTCAATGTACTAAGGGAGGCACTAGTTTGCCCTGAAATTTGTATATCCTGCAAATGATTTAACCGAAGGTTACTTCTTGTCTCCTCTCTCTTACTTTCCTCCTGTCCACCCCCTTTTATTAAAAAATTAACCTCAATATGATAAATGACTCTAATTGGACAAGGTAAATCAAGAGGTCGATTCTTATCATAAAGATTAAATTAAGAAATGAGATATGATAAATTATTGCTGATTTTCTATTTTCAAGTTATGTAAGACTAATTCTAAATATGGATGCACTGAAATCTCATTATAAGTTAAAAGATTGAGTTTTATCATTGATATTGTGGATGTAAAGCCATTGGGTCAAACCATATCATACTCATGTATTTTCTTTCTTTTCTTCTCTTCATTTGGATGTATGGCATTAAAGTAAAACATTATAATCTTTGCATTCTTCTTTTCTTTTCCTCTCTTCATTTTAAACAATCTCAATTTTTGAAAGTATGGAACCAGACTAGAGATGCATATTTGGCTAGCAAGATAATTAATTGGTGTTGGAACTAAAACAGCTCCTTTCAGTTGAACTAGCAAGCAGAGGCCATAGGCTTTTATGGGACTAGTATGTTGCAAACGGAATCTTCATTCTGCAACAAATATATCACATATTGACTTACAAGAATGGTTTAAAGGGAGCCTCCTCATGTTGGTCCTCTACAATATCATCTTTTTATGAGACCTTCAACAGTATGAAAAACATGGGTGGGTTATGAGCTGTTATCCACGATGAAAAGCTCTCATACTTGGCAAACAAAAGTGAGTTTTGCTGATCTATCTAAAATTGTGGAAGCCATGGTTACAAAGGGGAACAGCCGTTTTGGAAGGAAAGGATACACAATCTATGGGAAGTAAATGCATTGCAGATAATACAAACTAAAGAACAGATGCTCGATGGATGAGTTCAAGTTGATTATTTGAGATTGTTTAGTTCTTCTCCAGAAAAAATCAATTGCACATCTTTCTCACACCCAGATATGGCGAGGAAGCTGCAAATGCTTTGGCTAGGATGGCACTTTTTTTTTTCTAGTGAACTTTTTGTAGCAGAACCAGCCCCTCCCCCAAGGGAGGGGGTGCTGTTTGAGCCAAAGTTCAGTGGCAGCTAGGATGTCACTTACGATTGAAGATTTTAAAGTTTGGTTGGAGTAAGTTTCTGCCTGGTTCTTCCTACACATCTCCTTTTGGTCATCCAGAGGACAGTGAATTATAAACTTATCTTTATTCGTTTGATTATCAAAATTCACAACGCATATCTTGCCAGAAAGATCCGCAAACTAATTTTAGTACCTGAGTTTCTAAAGCATGCAGACAATTGAAGAAGTCTCCGTCAATATTTTTCCCTCGTTTGCTCGGTGGGGCTGAAAATACAATGGAATTTGTGTTTTCCCATGAGTCCATTCCAAAGCTAGTAGTGGCATAAGAATGCGTGGCATTTTGGTGGCCATTGCTAGAACTGATGCCATCAACAACGTCCTCGCCTACGTCCGAGATCTGGGAAAGGGAATCTTGTCCTGTGAAGCTTAATTGTGACTTCAACCTCGATACTCCATGGCCACCATTAGAGCCACCTATTGAGGTGTAGCCTCCAGAGCCCCTTGTAACTGAAAAACCTGCCGTTGATTTGTCATTATTACAGATTACTTTGCAAACGTATAGAAATATTAATCATAACTTAGCAGAAAAAGAAACACTGGTACTGAACTGATCCTTTTAATAATAATCTAAACAGAATTTTGTGTCATTTACACTTGTTGAAGTTCTTATCTACGCAAAATCAGAATTTGAACTCGGCTTAAATGAATCCAGGCTACATTTGCTTATAAGCACAAGCTTCTCAGTTGGTAATATTACCCTCTACGTGCATTTCAGGCCTCAAAGGCTAAGGATAGCATGGTATCACACTTATATAAAGTTTTCATCCCATGGGGAAATCTGATAAAATCGTTACATGAGTCAGGTTGGAATTAGAAATGGTCATGTCACATGCCCAACTTGATTTGATACTCATAATTCTAGGAACATTTCATTTTAAGATATGATTGTGATCTTCTATTCACATAGTAGAAGGAACTCTTGAGGCCTCCATCTGATTTTCAAAAATTGCTAATATGGCCATTATACTACAGACATTGTTTAACATTCGTTCTGCATCTATAAATGCTATGGGGAATACTTTCCTTCTCTTACTTTGCAAAAGTTCCCAATTTATCGTCCATATCATTTTTATTGCAACAAACATTTCATAGCACAGGAAAGAAAGAATCATCTCACAGCCTAATTCAAGCAACAAGAGTAGATGAAAAATCCAGGCAAGTAGATGGAGTCCCCAAATAATAAAAGATCACTACTCAGACTGGTGTAGTATAATACACTTTTGCATCAAACCTCTTTCAACTGGGAAAACAACATGAAATGTTGAAGATCGCACAAGGGAAGAGTATGTGCCTTCCCATGACATATAAGAGTTAGAATAAAAGTTAACGGTGCCCAGTTGAAAACTTGTTTGAACATGCTTTGAATATAACCCTTCAGATTGTCTTCTTTTGAACATTCGTCCAAATGCACTCCAACGTAATTCTCTACAACTCACTACGGCCTCCATGCAATAGCATCCCAAGAATCAGACATGGGTGGATTATTAAGCAAAAATGAGGAATATATAAGGAAGGATAATAAGCACCAGTAACAAAAAAGGGCAACATGGGAGACTTATAGCTTGAACTGGTGGACCATTCAAAGTGTTAGAACACTCGGGGAAAAATAGAAACAAGACTGACCTTTCTGGTAATTATGGAGTTTCAGTAACATTTAAAGGATCAAATCTCTTTCAATTAGGGATTGTTTAAGATCACACAATGAAAGATTATGTGCCTTCCTACCTCCACACAGGTGTTAGAACAAAAGCTGGCAAGTGTCTGTGTTAAAGCCTATCTGAAAATGCTTTGCATACAACTCTTTAGATGGGTCTTCTTTTGAACGCTCCTTTAAATGCACCTCAACTCTCTCTAGAACTTAATGGCAACCTCCATGTGAACTGTAACGACCCAAGGAAAGCACTCGCCACATCTGTGCTTTGACTTCAAAAGCTCTTTGGATCATTATAAAGCCTAGTTTAATCTAGTAAGATCCCAATGTCAGCCTTAGCCATCCTCATTCCTTTCTCTTCTTCCACTCCAAGTGAGATTCGGGGTATCACATGAACACTTCAATGGATGCTCACGTCAAGAATCTGGCTCATTAGTTAGACATTTGAGCACCTTCAAATGCCTCTTCAAACACCAGGTAGTTTAGAAATCGTATTAAGCTTTTTATGTTCTTTGTAATCATCAGTGCTCTAGAAATTTCACTAGAGACGCATTACATATAATACATTGACTTCTCTAGAAGTGGTTTTTCTTTTATCTTAGTTTCCCTTGGTATCTTATCAATTCCTTCTTAATCACTATCATCCAGCATTGTTCCCATAGAGCAACTGCTACCCGAACTTGGGGATATTCCAAGAAACTAGTATTCCTTGATAAGATTATACTAATAGTCAAAATACATTAGCAAAAAAATTGAAAGAAAAAGAAAAACACTATTTTTTACCCTAGTTTTTTTTCTTATAGCATTCTTAGATTTTTATTTTTCTTTATGGTTGATGAATCACAACCTCATAAAAGATATACGTTCAAATGCAGGCATCCCTCAACTTCTATAAGCAGTCTCTAAAACACCAACAGGGACCACCTTTGCCTTATAGTTTATTCGCTCACACCTAGACTGCTACATTAGAAAATACCCACATGCCATAAAAAAAAAAGATGATAATCTGACACGCATCATCTTCCAAGCATGCCAGGGCCTATCCTCCACCTCTTGATCAAAACAATTTCTTGTTCTGCACCTCACACTAAAAATAAAATAACCCCCCATTATAACCTATCCTCCAGTGATCTAAACAGAAAAAAACTATAAAATAGCAGATACGACACCCACCCCACCACGCTTACACGTGATTCCTCCTCTGGATGATGCGTATAATGAAGAAATGGGCTTAAAATATAGCAAAAAGAAATCTTTTGTCTATAATTAAGATTCGACTATATCAAAAACTTCACCTACAATACTTTTGTCTGCATTAAGATTAAGCATTTGGAAAAAATAAAAAATAAAATAAATATTTCTTAAATCAATTTTTTCCAATCACCTGCTACTTTAGTTAACATATATATAGATATTGAGGGAGGGATAAAATGGAATGAGCTATTGTAATTTGTAATGCCATTACTCTTTGCTACACGTGAGCGGTGAGTCCACTGGCTAATCATACAGCCTCACATGTGCATTTCTTCACTAAAGTCAACGTACATCCAAGACCAATAGAAAGGCCAGAGTGGCTCACCCTTTTTAAGGCAGTCAAAGCTTACGGTCGCGGCTTCCCCTGAATCTATTGAGCACGTGGAGGACAAAACAGTCATTTCACCATAGAGCATTCGATAGCGAGCAATGCCCGAAAGAGATTTTAAAACCAAAAATAAAAAACCTAAGGTTACTTTCGTCTTGTCAGCTACAATAAATCTGACATTCTCGTGCATTGCTCGCGACCAAAGTAACCTTACTTTCGTCTTGTCTGAAGTCTGCAACGTTGTTCTGTTCTGTGTTCAGACCGCGACCAATAAAAGAACAGAAGACAGCCGAAGTACAAAACTACCCCTGATCAAATGGTCATTTTCCAAGCAGTAACGAAAAAGAACGCGCCCTATCCATCGAAGGCAAACACGGAAAAGGAAAGAAGAAAGAGAAAGCAACTTCCAAATCTAAAGGAAGGAAAAAGCGGACAAAAAATTGTAACCGGAAGTAAAGGTAAAAAGCACGTACCATTATCGGAAGCAGAAGAGAGATGGCTGAAAAACCCAGCGGGAGAACTCTTCTGGCGGACCAAAGCCGAGGAAGCAGAAGCGGAAGATCCACCGGCGCCACCTTTTGAAGTACTAGCCGTGAGGAAATTCCCAACGGACATATCGTGCAGTCCGTACGATCTCTGTAGCCCTTTTGGAGGCGGCGGCGGCTGCTGCTGCTCTTTCTGCTTATTGGATGAGTTGGCCCGGCAGGTTGACTCGGATGTGATGGAAGAGGAGTCCCCGGAGAAGTACTGCTGGTGGCCCATGAGGGAGGATGGTGATCGAAGGGCCGAGAATTCACGGTTCGGTCCGATGACGGAATCAACGGCTGTAGTCAGGAGGGAGCCTGGGGCCGAACCGTAGCGGGTGAGCCCGGCTGGGACCATTGGCTTTTGGGAACCGGAGGATGAGGATTGTGGGTACATGTCTGCGGTATAGTATGAATTGCAGGGAGTGAAAGAATATATGAAAAAGGAAATGCTAGACAGAGAGAGAGAGAGTGGTAAATGGAAAAGAAAGTTCTGTGGGCGGGGATGGTAGTTGAGGAAAAGAATATGAGAGGCGATTGCATCACCCGCAGGTGATGATTAGTCCCAGGTCACCGGTTCCTGCTCTGAATTGTAATAATTGGATCTCTTAAAAGCCATCTTTGCAAACAACATTTTTTTTTTTACCAAAGTTTGTATTTAAAAATTTTAGTTGCAAATATAATTAATTTAAAATTTTGATCAAACAAATTCTCATTATAATAAATATAGAAAATTTATTGAATCTTCAATAATTTTTATAAAAATTTAATTTTTCTCTATCTTTAAATCTAATAAAACTTTAATCTGCATCAACTTTTACAATATTTCCCAATTTTTCATAAAATTTTAATTTGTAAACCTGACCTAATTTATGGGGACCAGAAAGTCAGCCCATTGGTCATTTTAATCTAATCTCGAATTTAATTTCTTTTGTTAATTATATTATTATATTCCACTTTCAACAAAAAAAAATGATTACAAAAAGATGTTAAATTATGTGTATACCACCCTATTCTGAAAAACAAGGGAACAAAATAAAAACAAAGGAATAAATTAATATAAGACAACAAGACTGGATAAGGACAGTGAGATGAAAACAAAAACAAACATTGAGGTTGTAGTCAAATTGGATATTAGCTGTTAAAGTCGGGCTCAAAAAAGTAATATATTAAAAGTCAAACTGATAAATTTGAGCATTTAGAAAGGCATTCCATCGAAGTTTCGATGATATCGAAGGCATATTTATAAACCAAAATTTTGTTCAAAATTCTTTCTTTTCTAAAATTTTTATTTACAAACTCAACTAATTTAAAATTTTAACCAAGAAAATAATAATAATAATAAACTTTGAAATCATCTATCCTCCTATCAAATCATTTATTTTTATTAAAAAATTAATTCAAATTATTCGTCTCTTCATTTTTTTACTAATCCCCATAAGACCCTATTTTTCACTATTTTCTCTCAAAATTCAATAAAACTATAATCTACCTCAATTTTCACAACATTCCTAAAATTCTAAAAAAATATTAGTTTGCAAACATGACCTTAAGAAAGTTTAAATTCAGTTTTACTCCCATTAGAATACTCTGAAAGGACCAAGCTTAAGCTCAAATAAAAATTTAGATATATAGTTAATGTATTTTCTGGTCGACCACAAAGTCTTGTGCCACATATACATAGTTAATACTCTGAAAAGTTTAAATGTGTAGTTAATGTATAATCTTTAATGCACAGAATACATGTACGAATAAGATAATCTTTACAATAATTAAGTAGCTATATATTGATAGTTAGAAATTTATAAGTTATTAGAATTACAATTTATTATATATGAAAATAAAATATCTATTAATAAACTACTTCCTAACCAAATTCGAACTCAATAAAATAACATTTGTATATAAAATTATAGCTCGGTGAGAAACTAACTATTGTTTGTTTTCACGTAATATAAGAAAAATCTAAGAATATTTTCAACTGTAAATAAATTTTAGAAAATTATTAATTTTTCCATGTTTGGTTGATATATTAAAAATAATCTCTTTTTTATTTTTTATGTTTGATGCTATTTGGAAAATTTATGAGTTTTAATCTAATGAGTTTGAGTGTCAAAATTCTTCAAAATTTTGGGTCTCATTACTTTTAAAAAAATAATATTTTTTTCTCGTTAAATTATTTATTTTTATTATAATAATATTTATTTAAATTTTCTAGGTGAATATTTATACAATTCGCAACGTGGATAAATCTACAGTGACATGGATAAATCTACCTTTTTTTCTAAGCAACTTGGGGAATCAGGGAACAGAGGAAGACAACCACGATGGCTTCGCACGTTGACAAACAAGCAAACTTACAACGGTCAACCCACACATCCTTCAAAAGATTCTATCATTTGAAGGAAGAATGCCAACTTATAAGTCTACAAGTTTGCCACTACGTAGCCGGTGTGAGACTTTCTTTTTCCAAACAACTTGGGGAAGCGGGGAACAAGGGAAGACAACCACGATGACTTCGCGCGTTAGACAAACAAACAAACTTACAGCGGTCAACCCACACATCCTTCAAAAGGGTCTATCCTTTGAAGGAGGAGTGCAAACTTATAAGTCTACAAGTTTGCCAATACGTAGCCAGTGTGAGACTTTCTTCTTCTAAGCAACTTGGGGAAGCGGGGAACAGGGGAAGACAAGCACGATGTCTTCACGCGTTGACAAACAAGCAAACTTACAGCGGTCAACCCACACATCTTTTAAAAGATCCTATCCTTTGAAGGAAGAATGTCAATTTATACGTCTACAAGTTTGCCACTACGTCGCCGGTGTGAGACTTTCTTTTTCCAAGCAACTTGGGGAAGCGGGGAACAGGGGAAGACAACCACGATGACTTCGCGCGTTAGACAAACAAGCAAACTTACAGCGGTCAAGCCACACATCTTTGAAAAAATCCTATCCTTTGAAGGAAGAATGTCAATTTATAAGTCTACAAGTTTGCCACTACGTCACTGGTGTGAGACTTTCTTTTTCCAAGCAACTTGGGGAAGCGGGGAACAGGGGAAGACAACCACAATGACTTCGCGCGTTAGACAAACAAGCAAACTTACAGCGGTCAACCCACACATCCTTCAAAAGGGTCTATCCTTTGAAGGAGGAGTGCAAACTTATAAGTTTATAAGTTTGCCAATACGTAGCCGGTGTGAGACTTTCTTCTTCTAGGCAACTTGGGGAAGCGGGAAATAGGGGAAGACAAGCACAATGACTTCACGCGTTAGATAAACAAGCAAACTTATAGCTGTCAATCCACTCATCCTTCAAAAGGGTCTATCCTTTGAAGGAGGAGTGTCAACTTATAAGTCTACAAGTTTGCCAATACGTAGCAAGTGTGAGACTTTCTTTTTCTAGGCAACTTGGGGAAGCGGGGAACAGGGGAAGACAACCACGATGACTTCACGCGTTAGACAAAATAAGCAAACTTACAGCGATCAACACACACATCCTTTAAAAGATAGTCTATTTTTTTTCCTTCCCAAGTTGCCTAGAAAAAGTGGATAAATCTATTTTTTTTCCTTAGCAAGTGGATAAATCTACTTACGTGGGATAAATATGCGTAAGAGAGGCTGAAAATAGGACTTTAGAACGTGACAGACACGTGTTACTGAAACAAATGTCTGAGAAGTACAGCTGAAGGAGAGGCAAAAAAGTATTTTTTAAAAAATGTCCCCCCAGCCAAACATAGCTCGTGTGCTTATCTCCGTTGCCGGTGGGTCAGTGTCAGCTATGATTGGAAAGTTCAACCTACATTGAATCTGAGACCTGTAATTTTGGGGCTCCAACTATAAAATCAGGATCAGCTTCAAGCCTTCAAGGAGCACGACAACTTGGGAGGGAAGAGTGGAAGACCCATCACCTTCGACAAAATCCAAAAACCCACCGTTCTGCTTCGGGGGCGACAGTTATAGATCTCGGTCACGTGGCATTATCAATTCCTCACGCGCTGGGGAATCAGAGACCCCACGCACCAATGGGGTGTTTGTGATTTCCTCGCATCTTTCACCGTGTCCACATGTTGCTAACTTTCACTGGGTGAGGCCACGACAGAAGCTTCTTTTTTTAAAATTATTCTTTTTGTCCTGAGCTGCCACTATTACTAATTTAATGGGGTAGTCACTTGGAATCTATCAAATTAAGCCTAAAAAAAATAATAATATTAATTAAAAAATTATTAAAAAAATTGGAGCACGTATCGGTTAACTTCAAATGCACTCCACCTTGTTATATAATTAGTGGTACTCAATATTCATATTTCCTTTTTCTTTTTAAATAACTTTTTTGTTTTTAGTAATTGAAAGACAAGATTAGCCTCTAATTCTTGCAAGCGTATATAACACTTGCAATTTCTTCGTAAAGAAAAATGTAACACTTACGATGAAGTCATTGCTTTTTACAAGCATGGAGGAATTTTGTGAAAAAGCAATTCTTTTTTTGACCATATATTGCGAGCCTTTAATAAATGAAAAACGATGTTGCTTCCATTATAATAAAGTTGGTTCCATTTTGTTCGCCCTGATTAGTGCTGTAATTGAGCTGGTATCCAAGGCTCAAGCTTGACTTGTTTCGAGATGATACTTTGTGCTTGTATGGCATGAAAATATTTTGGAGAAAATACATTTTGTACCCTCAGGTAATGGCATAAGCCTCTTTAGAAGAGTAAGGCACAGAAAATTATTTTTTTAAAAAAATACAAACTCCGACATCTTTCATTAAAAAGAACAAATTCTATGAAAAATAGGAGTTTATAAATAAAAAATGAAAATTGTAAGCCAAAGATGACAGCAAAGGCCTAACATATACAATTTGTATAAATGACAAAGTTTCATATATTTATTTAGAAGAAGTACAATTACATCGATCGTTATCAAGGGCGGTATCTCTAATTTCAAGGCTAGCCCATAGATACCACAAAATATTAATTAAGAATGACATGTATATGTTACATGTAAGGCAGTTGCTGAACATTCATCGTTAATGACGTGGTTGGAGGATGTGTATGTTTCTCGTGGTGTCATTGGACTGGAAGAAGCAGCCTTTGATGAGGCTGTTCGCTGAGAGGTTGTCCAACATTATGGAATTTTCCCAATCAACAACATGTACAAAAACTTTCACAATATCTAAATTACATCAAGCATATATGGCAGTTGGAAGGTCAAAATCTCCTATGTTGTTGACTATTGTTTTGCCCAAGTCCTGACTTTCCGGTTTCAACAAGTATTAAATTAACTTTTTTTTTTTCAAATTGTGAACATAATACAAACAAGATCTCACAATTAAAATGGAGGATAACTTTCTTACCCACTATTTGATTGTCTATATTTATAAAGTAACTAGCGAAATTCGTTGCATTCAAATTTTTTCACGGGACTCAATGATATGGTAGAATTGGAAAATACGCTGATTAGAATGATGTTTGACAAGTAAAAATTTTAAGAATTTTAAATCTTTATGAGAAAATTTTGAGAGTTTGAACTTTTACGGAGGTTTAATTTGTACCTCTCTGGAGTAATTTTCTATTTACCATACATTCATAATTTTCACATTGTCCAAGAGAATATATTAAAAGAATATTTTTATTTCTCAATATTTCCTTTTGAGTCCCACCACTTTCACAAATTACCAAAAAAAAAATACATCCACAAAATTTTTCATAATCATTACAAGAAAATATTTTCAAAATCACAATCAATACATAATAATAGTTTCCTAGGATACTATTATTGTTTTTGTTTTTAGTTCTTATATTTTCATTTTGGTCCAAAGAAGTTAGATGAAGGGGAAAAGAGAATACATTGTAAAAAAGAAGAGAAAAATGTACTTTTCTTCCACCGACTTTTAGAGTACTGACACATTGCATTTAAAACTATAGATTTCGTTACATTTCGTCCATCAACTACCATCCTTGTACACTTTACAACTCCTTAATGGACTAAAAGTGTGTTGAACCCAAAGAAAAAAGATTGAACAATAGAGCTTTTAAGTTGAAAAGAGAACCCAAAGTTGAAGTTCCTAGGATTAAGGCAATACAAGAGGGGGTGAATTGACTTTCCAAACTTTTTTGTTTTTAACCCTCAAAATCGTGTTTGCAAAGTAAAGACAAGTTTAACACAAGTATATTGATGCAACAAGTAAATAAGTGTAAATGTAAAGAGTAGGGTTAGAAAAATAAACACAATGATTTTTAGGTGGTTCAGCAAACCCTGCCTATATTCACCCCTCAAGTTTCGTTCCAAGCTTTGAGGTTTTCTCCACTATCTTTCCAATAGTGTACACTCTAGCTTCGGGTGTTAGAGACTTTACAAGTACTTTCTCAGGCTTAACACTCACAATCCAAGTGATTTTTCGTGCTCACCACTCACAACCCAACTAAGCTTGAGATATACCCCCTCTAAGTTTCTTTTTAGTAAACAACCTCATTAAATGAATCACCTCTTTTGAATAAGTCATTTCTAGCTATTTGGGATGAGTCTGTCAAAACGCCAGTTGTTCCGGTCGATGTACTGGTCGACCGGTATCTATAGCGGTCGATCACTATAGGTGTCCGTTGTCCCAACGGTCATAAATACAGGAGCGCTGACATTTGAAAAACTGTTTTGGTTGACCGCTATATGCAGCAGTCGATATTGGGTTGACTGATATTATATGAACCCGACTAACTGCTATATCTAAAAATGCATCCTTTAATGATTTTGAAGCATGATTTTGACTATTTTAAGACCATATCTCAAAACCTAACTTCCCAAGGATACAAAGGAGATTTGAGAGTTATATAGATATGATTTGAAAATACTTTGAGACATATTTTATTTAACAAACTTGAGATATAAATGTTTATGCTTAGTTGTGAAAAACATGCAGTGTGTGATTCAAATTATTGTCAAAAGTGAAAGTAACAGTTACAAGATTATACTCTATGGTCTTTAATCTTAACTTTTGAGCTCCTTGCATCTTCTTAATCTTCAAACTTCTTGTCTTTGACTCTTTGATAAAAATGTCTTTGTCCTTTAAGATATTCATATTGTAAATTTAATCTATATGTATATCAAAATATCGATTGTGAACAAAAGCCAACGAAAGTATCCCTTACCCTTTTATAATTAATTTAAAAAGGGTACTATCAAAGTACGTCCTCTAATTATGAGCCAAAATCAATCTCACCTTCCTAAATTTCAAAAAGGCGATTTGCATTCCTTTTGTTTCGAACATGATCAATTATTATCTTCCATTTGATTTGATCGATAAACACATGCAAACTGACTGAAATGCCCATCCAAGACAAAATACTAAAAATATTAAAAAATCATAAAAAAATAATATATAAAAATAATAATGTTTAAATAAAAATATTTAAACTTTTTTGCAATAATCTACTTCTGAAATTTTTATTTATCTTTTTAAATTTTATCTTTGAGGGGCATTTTTGTTTATTTTGCACGTTTTTCAGTATGACTTAATGTCCAAATTAAATGAAATGTGACGATTGATCATGTTGAAAATATAAGGGACTTAAAGTCATTTTGAAACTTAGAGAGATTTGATTGATTTTGGCCTATAATTAGAGGGGCGTACTATAACATAACTCAAAAAAAGAAAAGAAAAACTTGTACCACTATACTAAAAAGGATGATCCAAGAATGACATATAAGGCTCCACCACCTTTTCAATAACTAGACTTATTTAGAGATAATATCTGAGTTCGTCCAAGTGCCTAACTCTTTTACCCTATAAAATGTGTGCCTCCAATTAATCGAGAAACGTAAAAAAACTGCTAAACAATTTAATCTATCTTGAGACATAGTTGCTGTAAATAATTTTTTATAATATTTAGTTTTGAAAAAATTCTTCCTGCAATGCAATAAAACAATTTGAAAAATAATCTATTTCTTTTCTTAAATTAAGTATTTCAATTGGAATATTAATTTTTATTTTTGTAACTTCTTTAAAAAAAAATTAATTCAGAAAATAAATTCAAACCATCAATATCATGTCATGCTTAAGAAAAGTTTCAAGATCAAGACATTTTTTTTTCTAAAGCACAATTATACTTTGAAAATAGTTCAAATCTGAATATGTTATCATTGTTTGAAAATAGTTCAAATCTATCATGCATAGAAGATATTGATTGATGTAAAATATAATAAAATAATTAATTTTGAAAGATTCCTTCCTGACTTCGTTATCTCATCATTATTTTCATCAAATTGTTTTTTCCTATGAATAACAAGAGTTTTACTTGAGTTAATTAGAGTTAATTAGGATGTTCCTATTTTCTTTATTGTATTCTCAAAGTTTTAGTTTTTTTTCTCAACTTAAATTTTATAAAAGTGATTACTACGTTTTAGATTTTAGGTTATATTATGGGGCCTTCATAATTAAGGGACCTTATGTGTTGCTTCACCCTATCCATCTGAGTCGCACTTATTTATAATCCTGCAGATAAATTTTTTTTTTTTGGCTGATTTCCTGAAGATATCTTTAGGATTGTTTATATGTGATCTGGAATGATAATTTGCTTGATGTCGTAAAGAAAAATTAGGATTTATATATGCAAAGGTAGCTAATTTGCAACCGAAGTTATGCTTGGGAGCACAGGTTCATGAGTAGATCAATTCGGTAAGAACTCGTGTTTTGTTGTTTTCTTTTTGCTGGAAAACGAATTCAGAACTAATCCGTCAAACTTGTTTTACACACGAACCTGCACACACGGAATCAATACTAGTGTATTCCCAAACCCAGTTCCTGATCATTTCTCTTCGTCGGCCATCTATGCTACTCTGAGCCTCCCTCTCTTCTCCTTTTCCTTCTGCCTCTGTCGCTGCCGCCATCCTATGCCCTCCCCATTGATTTCTCTCGAGTCTTTTCTCATTTTCCCTATGCTTTATGTCATTTCCCCGATTGCGTCCGTGAGTTTTGAAATGTGTGTAATCTATGTACCTAATTAAAGACCCGAAAGTGAGAGGCATTATAACTCAGGTTCGTTTTAGACTTAGGACGTTTAATTTTTTATTCTGCTTATAAATGTTTCTGCCTATGATGAACTGATTTTGTGACGACATGCAGTTATATATACGAAATAAATTTATGTTCGAGCCTTGTCTTTTAACTGTATTCTCATGTTCTTAATTACTACACTTCGATAGATGTTGTATTTAAATCTCCTATGTTTCTGCTTATCCCGAGCTAATTGTTCTTGGGTATTGTTGCGCATTTTAGCTTAACAGAATAAAACATACAGCCAATGGAAGTGACACCACTTGGGCAGGGAACTATGTCCCATGTCTGGTTCATTTGAAGAGCATCTAGTTCCTCTTGCATTGCCTACTGCGGGCACTCATGTTTCATGGGCTGTGTTTAACCAGAAGGGACAATAATTGTGGACAACGTATATAGCAGCTAAAGATGTAGATGAGAAACCATACCAATCAGGAGGTCGAGTTCGGCGAGTTGACTTGCGAAATGGCTGCAGAGCAGGTGTAGGTTCAGTTTCAGGTGCTGGAGTAGGATCTTGCAGAGGGGCATCATGGCGAGCACGCCTTTCATACACAAAACAAGGTTTAAATCTTGCTGTACGTAGAAGATGGTAAATGTGGAGGACTGTCATCGGAAAGATCTGGCAAGAATGACAGTACTGTAGGTGAGGAGGAAGATGACAGTTCTTGAGACACGTATCCTTTTTGCAAAAGGATGATAACATAGAAAACCTTTTTGAATGATGAGGAGAAGATCCAAGGAAAGCACGATATTAATCAACCCTGGAGTTTTCACCGTATATATAGCAACAAGCTACATTGTTCCTTATTTTGATAAAAAAAATTAACTCCCCGAGTTGTCCCAATTTTGACAAATATCTTCTTCCATTACCATACCTCTAGTTTATTTCAAAGGGATCTTCTAGCCCGTGTCAATAGTGCCATGTTAGATTAGCTTAAATAATTGACAAATACCATACACTCTTTCTCGAGGTGCCTGCAGGCTTATTCCCCATAGCTCATGTCTGTATAGATATAATTGATCTGAAAATTCCACCACGGTGTATGGTACACTTGCCAACTATACCTATACCATGGAACATATACGAATTTCTTGAGACGTGATAAAAAAATTCAATAAATTAACCAATTTATACGAACAGAAGGAGCTATTTACCAAAGCTCTGGTGCGCGCGGGCGATGTCATTTGTTATTGGTTTGGGTATTCATTGGGACTCTGGTAGTGCGTCTTGGTCCTCTTATTAGGCTCAACTATGTAGGCCCAATATGTGATCCTTGTATATCATGTGGATTGCTAACGGGCTTGGTCCCTAAACTGCATATTTTGATTTACTAAACATATAGTTTAGGGATGTTTTATGCACATATGGAATGAATATATGGATGATTGATTGAGATTGCTTAATTTTTATTTTTCTTACGAAGGAGGACGGTACCTCTTAATTTTATTCAAAAGCTTCACTTACGGCGGAGGAATATGTGGTAACATCCAAAACCAAAAATTTTAAAAATCACACAAAGGACTCAAAATAACAAAAAACAAACCAAAAAAGACCTAAAAGCCTAAAATCTAATATTAGCAAAACCTAACTTATCAAGACGCAGAATACCATGCATACCATAAGACGACAGAGCACCAAAATTTGAACATTGACTACATTGATCACTAAAGTTAACATTCCTTCGTAAAACTCCTACCTTAGCTAATAAATCTGCGGCCATATATTGAGTTTGCTCCACTAGTTACACATTTTCTCTCTGCATTCTTTGAGCACAGTTGTCTTATATTCACAACAGATCCCAATCCCATAACGGTCAAATGCACACTTGTCTCTCTGTTTCTCGCTCTATCTCATGCCTTCCCCCTATTCAGGCTTCTTATTCTTCTTCTACTTGTTCTTAAGCTCTCTCTTGGAGTGGGTATCTCTCTCTATTTTGAACACTTCTAGTCCTGATCAGTGCTACAAAAACAAGAATACCAAACTCGTTTGATGAAGAGATAAACCCAACTTGGCTCTTCCTCTCTCTCATTGTTGTATGTTTACCACAACAGGAGAAAGTACTCCAACGTGAGAGTAAAGAGGTTCCCAATAATGGGCGCCAGGGTTTTCGGCTTTCCAAAAGGGCCAACCTGTGTATTTATGTAAGCTCCTTTTTCCACACAGTTTCGTGTCATCATCGAATGACTGATCACTTTGTCCATATTTTCGTACAAGCTTTTTGATTTGATGAGAAATAGACGAAAAGAACCGACAAAAAGGAGAAGAAAACAGTGGAAAAGAACACCATGACGATGGAGTAATTCTAGAAGCACTTACGTCTAGTCTTAGGGGCGTTTATTTCCCCAAAATTTTAGGGTTCGAAATTTTCAATAAAACAAATACACTCCAAAATTTTTAACTTTTACACACACACTTTACTTTTCACAAACCCCAATAAATATCAATAAAGTAAAGATTCCCAAAATTTCAAAAATATTCCCCGAAATTTTCACAAACAAACACCTCCTTAATAAGCAAATGAATGTCAAATTATAGGGTAAATTGAGTAAAGGAAATGACTTTATTTTATCGTTGATTGGGCCGGGGGACCTGTTACCTCATCGGATATATTTACCTACAGCTTGGGCGAGCTGGTATCATGTCACTTGTGAAGTGACTAGCACTTCCTTAGTGTTATTCCTCGAAATTAGGGTTAACTTCATTAATATTAATGTTCGAGACTCAAAATATTTACTTAAATACATTTATTCACTCATATTGCTATTAAAGTAAGAGTAAATACACCTTCTACCCTTCAATTAATAGGTCTTGACATTTTCTACTTAAATCTATTATTTTTGTCACATTACACTTATAATCCATTAATTATTGATTTTATAAACTTTGCACCATCCGTTAATTTTTTTTGTCAATTTATATAGAAAATAATTTTTTGATGAGCAAAATGACGATTTTATCCTCATAATAACTTTTTAAACTTGTGGGTAAGTGGCTATGTATATGCTTCTAATTAGTGAAGGCTCTAAAAGCAAAGGTGCCAAATTTGGTCCGTTAACATAGTGAGGAGAAATTGTGGTACGCCTGAAATCACAACAACAAAATAGGTTTTAGGTGTCAAAAGCTTTTGTCACCAAAAGTTAAAAATTTGTCAGCAAAATTTATTGGTGTCAAAATTTGTTTGACGCCCTGTTTCATAGGAGAAGCGTGTCACGCTAGTGTTTGGGTGACAAATTATGAGGTTGCTCAGGAAATGCCGTTTGGACGCCAACTCAGCCGGTTTAGACGATTTTCATTTTGTGTGACAATTATAAATACGTCACAGATTATTTTTTTTTTTTGTTCACATGACCTGTGCGACCGTCAATGTATTATATGACAACATCAATTTCGTCATTGAAACCAGTGCGAAAAATTCTAATACAGGTTTGCACGAAGTGAATTTTCATGCCAAAATGCAAATTTTTTCAGCAGATATATTGTTCGTATGCTAATAAGCTACGTGCGGAAGCTTATTGTTTTTATTTTAAGAAAAAAGAAGCTGCCACGAATATATTGTGCGAATGGCTCTAGAACGTGTGGACGTTGCTTAAATATGGACGTGAGGACAATGGAATTTCGTTTCGACGTTATGTAATGGTAACACGTGCGGACAGATAACATATTAGGCGGAAGTCCGAACCTTATTAATGAGTTAGAACAATTTTAAATTATAATACGAAATCTTCAAATTTAATTTATTTAATTATGCATTTATAATTTAAATATACATGAATATGAAGACAATATTTTAAATATAGGATAAAATTAATAATGGTCTACAAATATCTAACTGACATAATAATAAATAAAATACATAATCGAAATCAAGTACAAGCTGGAGACAAATGAAAAAGCATAATCAATATAGAATATCAAACATAGAAATACCAAACGAAAAACATAATCATAAAGTTCAGTAAAAGCTGGAGACTTACAAAGCATAAGTAAATAATAGCGAAAATATATAAGCTGTTGACTAGTCTGAATCACAAACCGAATGTTGGCTTTTGTACACAATCCAGATTTTGACGATTTCAATAAATGTATTAGGTTTATAAATGGACATCTTCAAAGACAAAGTCATGTTTCATAAAAGAGCCAAATACTTGAAGAAAAAAGATCAAGAAGATGCAATGAGCTCAAAAGTGAAGATTCAATACCTTAGGGTATAATCATTGTAACTCTTTATTTCACTTTCGACAAGGATTATGAATCACACTTGCATATCTTTCAAAACATGCATAAACCGTTTTACAATTTGTTTGAAAGATTAAAATGTTTTTAAAGGTTTCAAAACACCCCAATCAAACTCCCAAACCTTTCATATACTTATGGGAAGTAAGACTTTAAAATTGAGTGTTTAAAAGTGGTTAACAATATTGTTTTAAAAGAACCGGACTATGTGCTTAAGTTGAGGAGGTCGACCGCTTGGTATAGCAGTCAATCGATTGTTTTTAAATAGAGCCGTTGAGTGGTCGACCGGTTCATGTAGAGGTCGACCGACTCGTTTTAACATACGACTCCCAACGACTATAAACGACTAGTTTTCATATGTGGCCTATAAATACACATCCATAACATCCAAAATCAATACACAGACCACATATCATTTATATCACTTGAGAAATATTCTAAACCTTCATATTCCATATTTCTCATATCATTCACACAAAACACATTTTCATATCCTTGTCTTTATATGAATCAAGAGATATAACCTTCCACTTTCATATCCACTCTTTGAGAGAGTTTGATCTTGTAATCTTTTTATCAAGAGAGATGTTTCCTTTAGTGAGATTGTCACTAAAGAATAAACTTTGAGAGGGTATACCTTAAGCTTGGTGAAGTTGTGAGTGATGAGCCAGAAAAACCACCTGGGTGGGTTTGAGTGTTGAGACCGGGAAAATATTTGTATGATTCTCTAGCATCCGAAATCTAGAGCGTAAGTTATTTGAAGATTAGTAGGAAAACCTCAAGGCTCGGTGAAGGAGCTTGAGGGGTGGATGTAGGCGGGTTCGCCGAGCCACCTAAAAATTAAGTGTTTGCTTCTTTTACCCTTCTCTTTACTTTTAACACGTATTTACTCTTGTTGCATATTATATACTTGTGTTAATTAGTAATTATTTTTCAAACACGTCTTTGTGGGTTAAAAATCGAAAAATTTAGGAAACCAATTCACCCCCTCTTGGATTGCCTTAATCTTGGAACTCACAATTGGTATCAGAGGTTGGTGCTCGTTATAGGAGATTGAACAATCTTGAGTTAGAATGACAACTTCAACCTTCAACACTTGAGTTGAAGGACTTTCCACACTTAGACCACCATTTTTTAATGGAAGTGATTATGCATATTGAAAAGTTAGGATGAATATTTATCTTTAATCTATTGATTATAATTTGTGGATATGTATTTTAAATGGACCACATGTGCCTACAAAGAAAGTTGGAGAAGTAGAGTCTCCCGACAGCGAAAACGAATATGATGCAAATGATAAAATGAAAATCTCTCTAGATGCAAGAGCCATGAACATATTATTTTGTGCATTGAATATAGGAGAGTTTAATAGAATTGCATCTTGCTCAAATGCTAGAGATATATGACATACTCTAGAAATTACTCATGAAGGAACAAGTCAAGTCAAAGAGTCAAAAATCAACATGCTTGTTCATAACTATGAGTTGTTTAAGATGATACCGGAAGAATACATTAATAACATATATACTAGATTTACCATGATAACAAATGCTTTGAATGCTCTTGGGAAATCTTATTCTAACTCCGATTTTGTGAGAAAAGTCCTTAGGTCACTACCAAAGACATGTGAGGCCAAAAGTGACTGCCATACAAGAAGCCAAGGACCTCACCAAACTTTCTCTGCATGAGTTCATTGGATCCTTAATGACCCTTGAGATCCAAATGCTTGAAAATAAATATGAGAGAAAAAAGAAGATGATGATCGCTCTCAAATCCTCCATAATCGAAGATGGAGATGATGATGAGGAAGACATTGTCTTGATGACTAGAAAGTTCAAGAACTTCCTCAAAATAAAGAAAGAGAAGAGAAACCTTAAATACAAAAAGACATCTTGGAATGTTGATAATGAAAGCTCTTCCTCCTCCTCCTCCGAAGATGGAGAAATAGCCATGTACCTCATGACATTTGGGGATGATTAGGATGATTATGAGGTATATTCTTCGAATGATAAACCTAAAATTTCTTATAGTGAGCTTCAAACTGCTTTTAATGAACTTCTTGGCCAATTTGAAATACTAGGTTCAAAATATACATCTTTGAAAAAAAACTCATTTTTATCTCAAAAGAAATTGATTTATTGAAAAATGAGCAAGATACTCTAAAGCTAGAAAACAATTTGTTCCAACAAAAAACTTTAGAATTTGAAAATGAAAAAGTTGATTTGAACAACAAAATAATTTCTCAAAGCAAAATCATTGAGAAGTTTACTTAAGGAAGCAAAACTTTGAAAAACATGCTTAGTAGTCAAAGATGTTTGTTTGACAAAAGTGGCTTAGGCTACAAACCTTCTATTCACCAAAAAATTTTAAGAATTATTTTGTGAAGGCTAAGTCTTTTTGTGCACCTACTCAAACATGCCATTTTTGCAAGAAAGACGAACATCTTATTTTTGATTTTGCATTAAAGAAACTTGAGAGCAAGACTCTCAAGAAGACATGGGTTCCAAAAGAAACCAAGGCTAATACCAAAAGACTCAAGAAAGCTTGGGTACCAAAAATGGGTTCTTGATTCCCTTGCAGGATGGAGCAATAAAGGGTGCTTGAATGAAACTTGCCTATCAAAAAGGCTTGTGACATTCGAGGACAAATGCTAAGGAGAAAACCTTTGGTAACTTCTAAATCTTTGTTTAGAATATGTTCTTATGTGTTTATGTTATAAATGCAAATATATTCATCTTTGACATATTTCTTGCATTTATCAAAATGGAACATCTCTATGAGCTAACACTTTTACAAAAATCATGAACTTTGATAAGTTTTTTGTGTAATTAATTATTTTGGTTGAAAATGACTTTTTAAATTGTCATTGATAGTTAAGAGGTTGGTAAAA
Organism: Myrica gale; assembly: GCA_963930655.1. Lineage (NCBI taxonomy): Eukaryota > Viridiplantae > Streptophyta > Magnoliopsida > Fagales > Myricaceae > Myrica > Myrica gale. Next base: position 10,232,640 of record OZ005616.1, read on the forward strand.
ACCTACTCGGTGGACTACTATCGTAATAGCGATGGACTCTTGAGTCCCTTTTAGACATCCTCTACACTATTTCAATGAGATTTCATTTAAAACTACAAGTTATTCTTTTGGATGATCTATTTTAACTGATTATTTGAATTATATCCATGCATTCTCTTTTTGATTGAGAAAGGGGGAGAATTCTTAAATGTCTACATGCTTGTATTCCCTTTGAACATATGATGGTTTTTAGAATGCATATTTGGGAAAAAATGTGTACTTTTTCTTTTTGATGTGACAAAGGGGGAGAATTGTGTTAATAGTTTTGATGACTGTATATTCTCCTTTGAATTTGATTATGTTTTGATTGTATTACTCTTTATGAATCCAAATGGATACTACTAATACTTTATCTCAAAGCTTTATTTTGATGACTGTATATTCTCCTTTGAATTAGATTATTTTTTGATTGTATTACCCTTTATGAATCCAAATGACTACTATTAATACTTTGTCTCAAAGCTTTATTTTGATGACAACATATTCTCCTTTGAATTGAATTATGTTTTGATTATTGTATTACTTTTTATGAATCCAAATGGCTACTAATAATACTTTGTCTCAAAGCTTTAAATGTTTGTCCAATTGCAAAAGATAAGGGGGAGTCATCCCAAAACTATCAATTTATTGTCATCATTAAAAAGAGGGAGATTGTTAGCTTTTGTACACAATCGAGACTTTGATAATTTCAATAAATGGACATCTTTAAAGACAAATTCATGTTTCATCAAATAGCCAAAGACTTGAAGAAGGAAGATCAAGAAGATGTAAGAAGCTCAAAAGTGAAGATTCAAGACCTTAGGATATAATCATTGTAACTCTTTGTTTCACTTTCGACAAGGATATTGGAATCACACTTGAGAAATATTTTAAACCTTCATATTCCATATTTCTCATATCATTCACACAAAACACACTTTCATATCCTTGTCTTTGTGTGAATCAAGAGATAGAACCTTTTACTTTCATATCCACTCTTTGAGAAAGTTTGATCTTGTAAACTTTTTATCAAGAGAGGTGTTTCCTTTAGTGAGATTGTTCACTGAAGAAGAAGCTTTGAGAGGGTATATCTCAAGCATGGTGAAGTTGTGAGTGGTGAGCCAGAAAAACTACTTGGGCGAGTTTGAGTGTTGAGCTCGGGAAAATAATTGTACGGATCTCTAGCACCCGGAAGCTTGAGTGTAAGCTATTTGAAAAATAGTGGCAAACCTCAAGGTTCGGTGAATGAGCTTGACGGGTGGATGTAGGCGGGTTTGCCAAACCACCTAAAAATCAAGTGTTTGCTTCTCTTATCATTCTCTTCACTTTTAGCTCGTATTTACACTTGTTGCATATTATATATTTGTGCTAATTAGTAGTTACTTTGCAAACATGTCTTTGGAGGTTAAAAAGCGAAAAGTTTAGAAAACGAATTCACCCCTCCTTTTGGGTTGCCTTAATCTTGAAACTCACACCGGCGACTTGTCTAAATCATGACGACAAGATGACTCCTCGAGATCTTGTCCGATGACATCATGAACATGCTCCAGCCGCTCCTCCATAATATCCACCCTTTTGATGAGTGTTCGGAGCTCTCTCGGAACGGTAATGTGAGACTGGTACAAATGGGACACGTTTTCTGTCATAGAAATCAGTTCCTTCCACATAGCAATCACCTCCTCCCTCAGATCTCACTCCGCCAGAGCAAAATTATTCTCCATAGTGGTCAAACGGATATAAAGACCCATGCACAACGTATGCATCGGCTCCACCATTGTTTGGATACTCTCCCTTAGATCCACTACCACAGCGCCCGCCCAAGTGATACTTTTTCTAGACCGATCCATTGCCAACCTAAAAAAATTGTCCGAATGTCAACAAAACTGATCAATGACCAAAAGATTTACGTACATTACGACAACTAAAACATGCGGTAATTTCCAAACGGTCTAAGGGCTTCTAAATGCAAAATAAAACAAATATTAAATACACTTCACACATAACAGTCCGGACGGATCAAAACCGTCCACACTGCCGAAACCAAAAAGACGTCCGATCAGTTATAAGTCACGGCCGGACATTGTCCGCCAAAAATTACCGTCAACAATTTCGTAGCCGTCTGAACGGTTATCCACAATTTTGACGGTGTTTGGACGTTTATGAATTAAATCTAACAAATTGTTCGAACAAGCCAATGACACCATTTTACATCCAACTCAATGATGTCGTATTAGACAATTCTCGCCCGCACAGGCCAACAAAACGTGCGGATGACTCATTTTGAAAGCATAACACCATTTTTAGTTGAATAAATGACATAATTTAAACAACAACAACCATTCAACCGGTTAAACAGACGTCCGAACTCTACCTATCTACAATTACGTTAAATATGTCCTTCTATTAATTATATATATATATACCCTTTAATAATTTTGATACTACATTTATTAATTATTCATTTTTTATAATAGTTTCTTCCATTGTAGGTGTTTAAAAAGTGTTGAAATTGATTGGACCATTTCAAGATGTTGAATTTTCTCTCCCGCACTGACAATCGAGAGCAGTTTTTAGGTGTTGACATATTGAAGGACTAGTGTTGACACACTGCACTTACACCTGAGAGTTGAGTTCATGGTGTGACACATTGAAGACTAGTGTCGACATATTGCACTGACACCCGAGAACGAAATTCCAGATTAAGTTTTAAGGTGTTGACACTTGTTACGGTTTTGTAGAAAAATTGGAACGATGCCAGCTCATTTAAAATGCTCTAAAAAAACATGGGTTCCCTTCCAGCAGTACTTTTGAGGACTTTGAAGACAGTTGAAGTCAAAGAGGGTATAGAGAGCTAAAGATAACACACTTGAAATTATTTTATGCCCTAACTTCTAGAGAGAGATAGTGCTTTGAAGAAGAGAGAAGACCACACCTACCAAGAAAGCTTGTGATTCCACCTATAAAACTTTATATTTCTTTCAAGAATCTTGTCTTCTTGCACACTATTGAGCTTTTCACTTGCCTATTCGGCTTAGAGAGAAATTCTTTATTATTCCTTTGTACCCATCATTTAAAAAACACTTGAGTGCTGGGTAAGCACTTGGTTCTACTCGTGAGGGTAGAGGAAATCTCTTGAGTTTTAGAATTTGTGAAGAGAGTTAAATCGTGAGCTAAAAAAACACTTTGTAAAGGTTACTTAGCACCCAGTAAGCTATGGTGTTTGCTATCTGGAGAATAGTGTAGTAAGTCAATAGCCTTGGGGGTGGACGTAGGCAAGTGTTGGCCGAACCACCTAAAATTGCGATGTCATCTCTCTAACTCTATCTCTCTTATTATTCGGTTCATACTCATATTTGTGGTGCTTTATGCTTTGTTTTTTTATTGATTAAATTATCTTAGAAAAAGTTTTAATTATTATTAAAACACAATTCACCCCCTCATGGGTTGTTATTTAGACTCACACTTATGTATTTCATTTTAAATTTTAACATAACGTTCAAGTGTTATAGTTAATAACATTCTAAGTAACAAATCATGAACAATGCATTTGAAGTATTAAAAAAATGAGGTAGATGATGAACATTGGCGTATAGCTCTCGGCAAATGAGGTAGATGACGAACGCTGGAGTTTAGACATTTCTTAATCTGTAAAAAAAGGGTAAAAACAAATGAACTCTCCGCATGGTGTCACATAGAGTTCGCACAGCATACAAAACGATTCTGTTTAATCAAAATAACCATCCGGGCTGTCAGTTAATCGTTCGCACGTCACATAAAATGACCCACTTTAAGGGAACAAACGTGCGCAACAAAAATAATCCTTCAAAAATAAAATTTTAATATGTGTATATATCAAAAACAAAACGACAACGTAGAATTGAACAACGTCAGCACACACATAGAAGCCGTCCGCATGTCTAATGAAGCGACGTACAAACGTGCTACAATAACTGTCCACAACACAAATGCTCCTAAAAAATATATTTTTAACAAGTATATATATCATAAACAAAATGATAGCATGCAACAGATCAATGTTCCCACGCGACAAAGACGTCGGCCAAACGTCTAACAAAAAATGACAAAGTTGAAAACATACAAATACAAGTATATATCTTAAAGTAAACGACGGCGTATAAAGCCAATGCTGTCCGCATGTCACACACCGAACGTTCGCACGAACGTTTTAAAACGGTAAAGTTTTCAAAAAGTAACCGTAGAAAATTTAAAACTATTTGAAATTATAGCCATATGCGTCCGGATGGGATAGAGTAGTGTAGATGCCAACAATTATTCTCAAATGAGCTAACAGAATGACGATGAGGGACTGACGCAAAAGAAGCTGATATCACGAGGACTAAATTTATACTTTTCATATTACAGGGACCAAATCGATTTTCGCGTAAAGCACAAGGATCAATTTTGCATTTATCCCAAAATTAAATTCAGGCAACAAATCCTGCTCCTAAACCCTAGCACCACAACTGTCTATTTAATGCTAATAAACTCAAATTCTCAAAAAATTAATTTCTCATAACATGTAATAGGATCACTTCCCACAAATTCTTGTCCTAACATGTCTTCTTTATTTCAAATTAACTTTTGTAAAAAAAGTAATTTCTCACAATGTTTTCTAAAAAATAGGACTACTTCCAACAAATTCTTCTCCTAAAACCAAGCACTTCTAATTCACAAAAAATTAAAGTCCACTTTATTAATAATTAACTCAAGTTCTAAAAAAAAATTAAATTCTCGTAAGCACAACTATCTACTTTATTGCTAATTAACACAATTCTAAAAAACTTAAGTTATCATAACCTAAAACCTAGAACCTCAAGTTCTCAATAAATTAAATTTTCATAAGGCCACAAATTCTTCTCGTAAAACCTAGCACCACAATTATCTATTTTATTACTAATTAACTCAAGTTCTAAAAAAAATGAAATTCTCATAACGCGATCACTTCCTAGAAATTCTTTCTCTTAAACCTATCACCACATGTTCTCAAAAAATTAAATTCTCATTACCTTTCCTAAATAATAGAACCACTTTCCACAAGTTCTTCTTAAACCTAGCATGTCTAGTTTATTTTAAATTAATTTAAGTTCTCAAAAAATTAAATTCACATAACGTTTACTGAATAATAGGACCACTTCCTACAAATTCAAAACAAAGCACACAAAGTTCTCAAAAATTAATATCTACTTTATTACAAAATTAACTCAAGTTCTCAAAAGGCCACAAATTCTTCTCCAAAAATTGACCACTAGAACTACAAGTCTTAGAATAAAAAAATAGGCTTATTCTTAACTTGAATCAAAATTCTAATACGAACTCAAAGTCAAAGCAAAGGCGTATTGATGTTTTGTTCGAAAAATTCTCAAATACAGATTTGATTGTCGTATTTCATAAGAAAAAAACAATAAAAATTCTTTTTTATTGTTTTTATTCAACGTGTTGTTTGTTCATTTTGACGTAGCACCACAACTGTCTACTTTGTTGCTAATTAAATCAAGTTTTCAAAAAAAAATTAAATCTCATCATTTTTGAACATTTCCTTCATATTCTTCTCTCGAAACCTAGCACCTCAAGTTCAAAAAAAAAAAATTAAATTCTGATAACATATTCTAAATAATAGGACAATTTCCCACAAATTCTTCTCATAACATGTCTACTTTATTGCTAATTAACTCAAGTTCTCAATAAAAGTAAATTCTTTTGTACGAATTCTTCTCCAAAAACCAAACACTTCAAGTTCACAAAAAATTAATATATACTTTATTACTAATTAACTCAAGTTCTAAAAAATTTAAATTCTCATAAGCCCACAAATTCTTCTCCTAAAACCTTGCAACACCACTGTCTACTTTATTGCTAATTCACTCAAGTTCTAAAAAAAATAAATTAAATTATCCTAAAACATAGCACCCACAACTGTACCTTATTGTTAATTAACTCAAGTTTTCAAAATATTAAATTATCATAATTTCTGGCTACAAATTCTTCTCCAAAACCTATTACCTCAAGTTCTAAAGAAAAAAAAAACTAAGTTCGATCTCATAACATTTTATAAGTAATTGGACCACTTCTCACAAATTCTCACAAATTCTTCTCCTAACATGTCTACTTTATTGCTAATCAAGTTCTAAAAAAATTTAAATTATCCTAAAGTTTCTTACATAATAGGACCACTTCCTACAAATTCTTCTCCTAAAACCAAGCACTTCAAGTTCTAGAAAATTAATGTCTACTTTATTACTAATTAACTCGAGTTATCAAAAAAAAAAAAAAATTCAATTCTCCTAAAACCTAGCTCCCACAACTGTCTAATTTATTGCTAATTAACTGAAGTTCTCAAAAAATTAAATTAGGATAAGGCCACAAATTCTTCTCCTACAACCTAGGACCACAACTGTCTACTTTGTTGCTAATTAACTCAAGTATTCAAAAAATTAAATTCTCATAACGTTTCTGACAGCTTCTTACAAATTCTTCTCCTAAAACCAAGCACTTCAAGTTCTCAAAAAATTAATGTCTATTTTATTATACTAATTAACTCAAGTTCTTAAAAAAAATTAAATTATGTCATTCTTTTAACCCATTGTACATGGCGTACTCAAATAATTAGTGAATTGTTCTTTTTGGTACATAGTAAAACAACCACACAACTCGTTGTTTTTGCTGACAAAGAAGCTTCTCAAAGTATTCTCTCAAGATTAAAGGTTTAGCAATTTTATATATGAAAATGATTTATTAGCTAAACTTGAATACATAAATTTAAATAAAAATTGTGCATCTAAAAAAATGCAAAGAAAATTTATGATTTAATTTCTATTTTTTTTAAAATTAAAGCCTCATTTTTATGACTTGACTAAGGCCCAAAAATATTAAGCCCGTCCTATATATATAATATATCCATAAATTTAGTTGGTATCTTTATATATATATATATATATATATATATATACCACAAACATATTTCATCTGCAACGTCTGTATGTTTGCCCTGGTAATATATACGATAGTGCTGTTCAGAAGCGTCGCATCAGCATTCCGCGCGATACGGACACGACCTCTTTGCAAAAGTCCAAAAGACGGACCCAGAAATCAAGGTCGAAACTTCCATTCATTTGTTTATTCTGTAATTAAGTAGCAATAGTTTTGTGCTTCGCTGGTCGGAAGCTTATTATTGTGGGACTAAATTAATCATATTATATGAATTTAATGACCTCTGACCATTTTCGTCTGACTTGATCAATAGCCTCCACTTGAACAGTACTGCTTTATCAATAAGTTGATGATCCGCTAGATCTTCAAAATGACCAAAAACCTCAACTACTCTCTCGATCGACATGTGGAGTCAAGCAAAAGATATCAAACTTGCAGCATGAAATATCTTGAAATTGATGGAAAAGTATATAATAATAATAATAATAAAATGTAGAGCTCAATCTCGGTGACAAGTGGTTGTTTATGATGGCATGGCTTGCATTAGTGTATTGCAATAGTCGTATCAGAAGGAAAAAGTAGTACATCCTTGTCGTGGTTGGCAAGGAGAAAGCCAGCGGGCGGCAAGCTGTTGATCTTTTGTCCTTTATGTTCCTTTTGTGAAGTTGCAGAACTACCTATAGTCGGTGTTTACACCAGTAGAAGACTTATTGCAAGGCCATGGAAGCTGTACGTCCTAGCTTAAAGGAAAACCCAAGCTAAAATTGATGAATAATTTGCCTTATGCTAGAAGAACCCAAGTGGATATTTTTGGGAATTTTTTGTTTTAAGAATTAGATCTTTTTGTGAAGTTTTCACTGTTCGAACTTCTATATATATTCTTGCCTCTTAGTAAAAAGAAACGTACCGCAAAGTGATCAACCAAGAAAAAAGTGGCAAGGAAACAAGCTCTATATCAAAAATGATAGTAGAATAACAGAGAGAAAAGTAAGATCAAGAAAAAACAGGGGAATGAAGAAATGCTTCTGTATATTTCAAGCTTCTAACTTTTCTATTACAACATGTACGTATATATAGAAATTACATTGCTCGACTGAGTTAACAGCTATGACTAACAAACTGATCTAACAAATTAACTGCCTAACTAACTGAATTCCAGCGTAACAACTCCAATATAATAGAGAACTTAATCCAGCTTAGCAACCAGCTCGGCAACCAGCTCAGCAACTACATAGCTTCTGTAATACTCCCCCTCAAGATGAATGATAAATGTTAAGAACATTCATCTTGGATAATAAAGAACGAAACAAATCAGAAGCCAAAGCTTTGGTAAATAAATCAGCAAGCTGATGGTTGGATCTAACATGCAGAGTACGCAACAAACCATTTTGAATCTTCTCACGAACGATATGACAATCCAATTCAATGTGTTTAGTACGCTCATGGAAAACAGGGTTGGCTGCAATATGGAAGGCAGCCAAGTTATCACAGAACAAAAGAGCAGGTTGAGGATGAGAGATGTGTAAATCAGCCAAGAGATATTTGAGCCAAGTAAGCTCACAACATGTAGATGCCATGGCCCGATACTCAGCCTCTGCAGAAGATCGAGATACAGTGGTTTGCTTCTTGGATTTCCAAGAAATCAAGGCATCTAAGAAAACACAGAAGCCAGTCACTGATTTGCGTGTATCAACACAGCCAGCCCAGTCAGAATCAGTGAAGGCTTTAAGATGTAAGGAACTATGAGCAGGAAAAAAAAGTCCTTGACCAGGAGATCCCTTAATGTATCGGAGAACACGATGAGCTGCAGCCAAGTGAGAATCTCGAGGCTGATCCATATACTGAGTAAGTAACTGTAAAACATATGATATATCTGGCCGAGTAATGGTTAAGTAGAGGAGCCTGCCAACCAACCTACGATATTCAGCAGGATCCGAGAGAAGGGTACCCGAATCTTTGGCTAATTTGAGATTTTGTTCAACTGGAGTCAAGACAGGTTTAGCACCAACAAAACCAGAATCTGTGAGTATATCAAGAGCAAATTTTCTCTGACAGAGAGAAATTCCAGTCGAGGAATGTGCTACTTCTAATCCGAGAAAATATTTGAGCTTACCAAGGTCCTTGATCTTGAACTTGTTATCAATGATGAGTTTAAAAGCATTGATGGAATCAATATCATTCCCAGTAAGAATGATATCATCTACGTACACAAGTAAGGCAAGAAAAGAGCCTGCAGAATCCTTGGTAAAGAGAGTATAATCGGATTTTGATTGAACAAAACCATTAGCTAATAAGAAATCAGAGAATTTGAGAAACCATTGCCTTGAGGCTTGCTTCAAGCCGTATAAAGATTTGTTTAACTTGCAAACTTTGGACTCCCCCTGTTTAGAAAAACCAGGAGGCAAGCGCATATAAATCTCTTCATGAAGATCCCCATGTAAGAAAGCATTGTTGACATCCATTTGTTGAATGTGCCAACACTTAGATGCAGCAACTGCTAAGAGTACTCTCACTGTTGTCAACTTAGCCACAGGTGAAAATGTCTCAAAATAATCGAACCCCTCCTTCTGAGTGAAGCCTTTGGCAACCAACTGTGCCTTATGCCTCTCTATGGACCCATCTGCTCGAAATTTCAGCTTGTACACTCATTTACAATCAATTGGAATATGACCAGGAGGTAGGTCACAGACTGTCTAGGTGTTATTCAATTCTAAAGCTTCAATTTCCTTTGCCATGGCTGCTCTCCAATCAGCCGAAACAACAACAGACTTAAAAGTGGAAGGTTCAGTAAGAGAACTCACAGAGACAGCAAAGATTTTGTGAGAGGCAGAAAGCTTGTCATAGTTAAGGTAATCATGAATTGAATAGGATAATCCAGATGAAGAAGAACCAGGCACATTGGACAGCTTTGATGGAACCAAAGAATTAATAGCTAATTGACAATGATAATCATCCAAGTATTTAGGTTTTACTGAAACTCGAGAAGATTTTCGAATATAGCTAGGAGATGGAGGAACAGAAGGAAGAGATGCAGAATTATCAGCAAAAGGAACTGATATGAGACGGGGAATAGACTGGGAATCAAAATTAATAGTGGAGTCTAAAGTAGATGACTCAAGTGGAGATATAGGAGATGAGGCAGAAACTGGAATGTTAGATGAAGAAGAGGAGGATTGTGAAACATTAGCAGGAAGCATAATGTCAGTTAGATCATGGGGATCAGGAATAACATTTGGTAAAACACTGATATCAGTATGAAGAGAAATGTGTTTAAAAGGAAAATAATTCTCATGAAAAACAACATTTCGAGAGATAGAAATTTTATGAGTTTGAAGATTATAGACTTTATAACCTTTAGTACCAAGTGGGTAGCCAATGAAGACACAAGAATCAGCTCTGGAATCAAATTTGTGACGCTGCCTAGTCAAAGTAGAAACATAACACAGACAGCCAAATACACGTAAATGGGTATAGTCAGGAACATATTTGTAGAGCATTTCAAAAGGAGTTTTGTTGTGAAGTAATGGAGATGGTAAACGATTGATCAAGTGAACAGCAGAGAGAATACAATCAGACCAGAAAATGAGAGGTAAATTTGACTGAAAACGAAGAGCACGAGCAACATTAAGCAAATGTTGGTGCTTCCTTTCAACATGACCATTCTGTTGTGGGGTTTCCACACAAGACCTTCGATGAATTATGCCTTGTGATGTCAATAGATCAGAGAGATGAAATTCAGATCCAAAATCAGTACGAATGGACTGAACTTTGAGATTGAATTGAGTATTAACAAAGGCAAAGAAAGATTTAAGATAACTTGAAGTTTGAGACTTGGTTTGAAGCAAATGCACCCAAGTACATCGTGTAAAGTCATCCACTATGGTGAGGAAAAACCTAATGCCATTGTGATCAGGGATTGCAAATGGTCCCCACAAATCATAGTGAATTAGTTCAAAAGGAAGTTTGGTTCGAGTAGTAGATACAGGGAAAGATAACCTGCGTTGTTTAGCCATAGGGCAGACAGTACAGTGAGGTAGAGGAGAGTTTATTACATCAGTAATTGAATGGTTCAACAGAGACATTCGAGCATTTGAAGGATGCCCTAATCTACAATGCCACAAGGCAGTAGAATTATTAAAAGAAGCATGACAAGATGACTGAAAATCAGTAAAACTAGGAATCAAAAAATACAATCCACTGGTTTCTTTAGCCAAACCAATCGTTGTCCATGTGCACGGGTCCTGTATAAAGAGATATTGGCCAAGTAATATGAGACAACATGACATCTGTTTGAGGAGAGAACTAACAGAAATCAGATTGTAAGAAAAGGATGGAACCACAGGAACATTGGTTAGCACAATGAATCGAGAGAGTTGAACCGTGCCAATATGTGTTACTGGTGCAAGGTGACTGTTTGGCATTTTGACAGTAGAAGAAACAGTGGAGGTGATGGTAGTAAGCATGGATACTGAGCTGACCATATGGTTAGTGGCACCTGTGTCCACGATCCATGGTGTTTTAGAATAACAAGAGAAGGAAGTAGGCTGTGGTGAAGAAGTACCTGCCAAATTGACCATTGATTGAGCATTGAGATCATTGGTCAATTGAGGAGAAGAAATAGCTTCTGCTGCTGGTATTAATGAAAGTAATTGCTGATATTGAGCTCGGGTGAAAGTCAGAGATGCAGCTTCATCAGGAGCAACCAGCTCAGAAGATACTTGATGCACTGATCCAGTGGATGCAGGTGGTTTTACTCGTGCCTTATATCCAAGAGGATAGCCATGAAGTTTGTAGCATTTCTCCATGGTATGTCCACTGTAGCCACAGTGGCTACAAAGAAGTCGCTCTTTCCTTTGCACATATGGTTTAGGTGTGAATTTATTGGAGAAATTCTGAGTGTATGACGGAACTTGAGGATGTCCCGGAGTAAAGAAAGCTGTGGTTTCATTGGAATGAGATGGTAAAGAAGAAATATTTCGCTGCCTCTCTTCTTGTACAATTAAAGAAAACACCTTGTTTATTGATGGAAGAGGATCTATGAGTAAAATCTGGCCTCTGACTTGTGCAAAGGATTCATTCAATCCCATGAGGAATTGCATGACACACTCTTGATTATGCTAACTAGTAAGGTTGGTCACTGCTCCACAATCACAGGCATGCCGAACCTTATAGTTAGATAATTCTTCCCATAAGCCTTTCAATCGAGTGTAATAGGCACTGACAGTAGTCTGTCCTTGAGATAATGATGCTATGGCCTTTTGGATTTGAAAGATCCGTGGACCATTTCCTTGAGAAAAACGTTCATTAAGATCTCTCCAAATTCCTTCTGCTGTGTCAATGTACATTACACTATCTACAAGATCTTTTGATATTGAATTCAAAAGCCATGAACCTACCATATCGTTGCAACTAATCCAAGCTTCATACGTAGAAGAAGTTGGATCTGGCCGTGGTAATGATCCATTGACAAAATTAAGCTTCTTCTTTGCACTAAGAGCCATTTACATTGATCTTTTCCAGCATGTATAGTTCTCAGTGTTGAGAACTTGTGAGACCAAAGAAACATTAGGATTGTCACTATTGTTGAGAGAATAGAGACTCGTTTGAGCTTCATTTGTGAGAGACGATCTAGGTGATGGTTGTGGTGTTTCGGTAGACATTTAGGAATCCTCTGATACCATATCAAAAATGATAGTAGAATAACAGAGAGAAAAATAAGATGAAGAAAAAACAGGGGAATGAAGAAATGCTTCTGTATATTTCAAGCTTCTAACTTTTCTATTACAACATGTACGTATATATAGAAATTACATTGCTCGACTGAGTTAACAGCTATGACTAACAAACTGATCTAACAAATTAACTGTCTAACTAACTGAATTCCAGCGTAACAACTGCAATATAACAAAGAACTTAATCCAGCTCAGCAACCAGCTCGGCAACCAGCTCAGCAACTACATAGCTTCTGTAATACTCTACCACGTCCAAATTGGTCAATGTTCAGTTGGTTAATTATGACATGGTTTCGTGTAGCATGAAACGTTAAGTGCATTGTAGCGAAACTTTGAGAAAAACGTACAATGATGGTTCTCTGCCTTTTAATGTGGCAGTTTAAAAGATTTGAGCAATCTGTTTTCCCTTTTCCCCCTAAACCCTAACCCCCTGCCTTTAAGGCGCATACTGGCGCGTGGTCTCCCCTTAACTCTTGGGCGCAGAGGGAGCCGTTCCTTTCTCTAATAACCATGGACTCTGAGACCATTCGTTGCTTTCATGTTGTCAATGGAGAGTTTGTTCTGCTGGGGTCGGATACCCAGCTTGTGGTTGATCTGGGTCGTGTCGCTGGAGTAGAAGCAAATCGCATCCAATCGCGTTCTAGAGTTATGGAGACCCCGGTTTCTCAGATGGAGAGGGAGGGGACCATTAAGGTTGAATATGGTGAGGAAGAGATAGATCATGAACATTCTGTGGGGAGGAGCCACCAATGGGTGAAGAGGCAATACCCCCCCGAGGCAGACAGTGGCTGGAACTAGCAGAGGAGAACCGGTTGCTTAGTGAGGAGATTGGGTAGCCTTGGAAGACAAATCATTGGGAGACAGAAGAGTAGGGGCACTCCGGATTTAGGGGCAGATCTGGGCGGAGAAGAAAAAGATTAATACCGATAGAGAATATAAGAGATGAGAAAGAGGAAAGGAAATAGTAACTAGAGACAAAAATTTAAGTCGATTTACGTCTAGTATAAATATCCACTGTAAAGACCCTTTTATATTTATATTTTATATTATAAATCTATATAAATTACAATCTCATTGTTCTATATTTCCAACAACAGGAGAATGAACTCCGAGCCAACCTGTATTTATGTAAGCTCCTTTTTCTACATGTTTTCGTGTCATTATAGTTAATGCACAGATCACTTTGTAGATATTTTTGTTAGAAATAAAAAAATTTTACTTTAGATAAATGAGACACCCAATGGAAAAATCCAATTGGATTTGTTTACATCTCATTTATGAAAAAGAAGTTACAAAGGGAGGCTTATATTTGTAAGCCTAAACACATGCACACCCCACATTGCTAAGCAATGTGGGACTACCACATTTCAACACTCCCCCGCAAACTCAAGGTGGACAAACCGACAAACCTTGAGTTTGGAGTTACAAAAATAATTACAGGAAAAAAATAATAATTACAAAGATTGTCGGTACTAAGCCGGGAAGTAGCCGGTACTGCGCCGGGAGAATGCCGGTACTGAGCCGGGAGAAAGCCGGTACTGAGCCGGATGGTCGCCGGTACTAAGCCGGGAGAAAGCCGGTACTGAGCCGGGAAGTCGCCGGTACTATGCCGGGAGAAAGCCGGGAGAAAGCCGGGAAATTACCTGTACTAAGCCGGGAGAAAGCCGGTACTGAGCCGGGAAATTTGCCAGTACTAAGCCGGGAGAAAGCCGGATGGTCGCCAGGGGGTAACCGGACTAAAGCCGAAAACCTCGCTCCGATACCATGTTAGAAATAAAAAAAAATTTACTTTAGATAAATGAGACACCCAATGAAAAAACTCAATTGGATTTGTTTACATCTCATTTATGAAATTAAAGGTTACAAGGGGTGGGCTTATATTTTCGTACTAGCTTTTAGATTTGATGAGAAATAGAGGAAAATTAAGAACCGAGAAAAAGGAAAAGAAAACAGTTGAAAATAACACCATGATGATGGATCGAGTAATTCTATAAGCATTTGACTGAAAATTCATGCATGTTCTGGGTCCAAGCGTACATTTACCTAACTACGTACTGTGCAAAATAATGTTCAGCAGTGCTAGCTTTGCTCTCAATGCGTGGATCCCCATATTAGTACTATATATGAGGTCTTTAATTTAGTCATACAAATCTGCGGGCAAAGCCACATGATACACAGTGGAAATATTTCTATGGAGGGAGAAAGTTTTAACAGATGTCTTGAAAAAGAATCAGTCCATGTGTTTCTTGCCCAAGTGGACCGGCCACTGTTCGGTTCTCTTTATAGACCTGAAAAAGGCTAATGAATCCAATTAGAAGCTAGCTAGCTGGATTAGCTTCCTCTTACTTAATTACGTTTTGATATGAGTTTAGGGGACACCACTAACCTAGCTAGGTTTCAAAATTTGGCCTAGGGACTGACTGCCTAGTAGTACATAATTAGTTGATGAACGTCCTTACTTTTCCACAAAGTGCCAGTGCCCAAAGTTAAATGTATAGCTTCGTGGCCTTTGTACTGACTTTTTAAATATGAGATATATCAATTGTGAACTCCTGGCCAATTACTTTCCAGTATTCTGGTATTGGAGGAGAATGTCTATTCTTCATGCAAATATATTGCGCGTGTTGATATGTACCAGAAACATCCTCATCTGCAACGTCTTGTATGAACAGCAGAAAAGATACTATAGACATATTTGTTTGACCAAAATTTTTAACAAAATAAATATATTTCAAAATTTTCAACTTTTAAATATATATTTCAAATTTCTCACAAATCCCAATCATTTCAACATTCAAAAAATTATCAAAATTTGTTTATTTACCTAAATTTTGTGAATATTTCTCAAAATCAAACATACCCATATATATATTAAAATCCATTTGAAAATCTCACTACTATTAAGAAGCGTCGCAATCCATGTGAAATTAAATAAGAGCTAGCGCTAGGCGCGACACCTCTTAGCAAAAGTCCAAAAGACGGACCCAGAAATCAATTAGGAGTCATTTAGGACGTTGAAGGTTCCATTCATTTGTTTATTCTGAGTGCGTAGCAATATATAGCTGTCATGTGTTTCGTTGGTCGGAAGGTTATTAGTGGGAGAAAGTTAATCGTATGATATGAATTTAATGACCTCTGACCATTTCCGTCTGACTCGATCAATAGCCTCCACTCGAACAGTGCTTCATCAATAAGTTGATTATAGGCTCTCCGAAATGACGCAAAACCTCAACTCTACCGACAAAATCTTCTCCAATCATGTGGAGTACTCAAGCAAAAGATATCAAACTTGCACCTTGAACTATCTTGAAATTGATGGCAAAGCGAATATAATAATCAAATGTGGAGCTCAAGCTAATTGGTGACTAGAGTTTAGTGGTCGTTTATGATGGAATGGCTTGCATTATTGTATTCCAATAGTCGTATCAGAAGGAAATTAGTACATCTTATTTTGTAGTGGTTGACAAGGAGAAAGCGAGAGGCCGGGCCGGCAAGCTTTTCTTCTGTTTTCCATGACGTGTAACTTTTGCGAACAAACAGAACTTATACCTAGACGATCGTTGTTTACACCAGTAGAATACTTATTGCAAGGACCATCGAAGCTGTACCTAGCTTAAAGGAAAAACCAAGCTAAAAATTCATCAATAATTTGCTTTAAGATAGAAGAACCCAAGTTGATTTTTTTGGGATTTTTCTTCTTCTAATTAGATCTTTTTTTGGGAAGCTTTCACAATTCGAACTTCTATTCCTTTCCTCTAATTAGTAAACAGAAACATACAGCGAAGTGATCAAGCAATAAAAATGAGAAGGAAACAAGCTCTATATCCACATCCAAATTGGTCATTAATGTTTAATTGGTTAATATCATCGTTTCATGTAGCATAAAACATTCGAGTGCATTGTAGCAAAACTTTGATAAAAACGTACAATGATGGTAATTCTCTGTGCGCTTTAAGATTTATGGTAATCTAAAGTCTTAAGCTGGGATCGATGGTGCAGGGGAACTAATTAAAAAGGAAATAAGAAAGAAATGGGAGGGACAAAGAAATGAAAAAAAAATTAGAAGTTAACAACAGAAGTTGTCGATGAGCCTTTAGTATTCCTACTAATTAAGTACAAATGTGAGTATAGTGGTTCTAGATACTTTTCAGCGAGGAATATATAGAATAGAAGAAGATCGGAGTTATGGGAGCTGAAAATCTCATGTACAGTTCTTTAGAATATTGGCGAAAAGGTGACTTATCTGTCAATTTTTTCACTATCATGCTCAAAACTCAACTTTTCCTTGGAATCGCCGAGACATGGTTTACATTTGGATTCGAATTCGCTGCTTATAAACATGAATGGCATAGACCATCATAAGAACATTATAATAATTAATCCTAGCTAGTAAGAGAAGAAAGGGTACTTAAGGATCTATATACTGTTGGGAAGATAAAACTTGGAGCTAGAGTTTTCTAGTGGGTTCATAATATAGTACATAGGGGCACGACTCAACCTAAAATCTTAAGTCTATAAATTTAGACTCAACTATATATATATATATATATATGCTATATTAACCAATTACACTTGTGACTTCTTTTTAATGCGGGACTCAAGTATCTTTTTACACTCTCACATGTGCATATTCAACCTATTTTTATTATGAGATTCCAAATTGATTGAGAGAAATCTTAGAATGCTAGCTATCCGAGTAAAGCATTGTCAATATAAGCTGGACATCATCGAGAATACGTACGTAAGTTCCAGACATACATTCACATGCATTCAATATATTGAAGCATACTCATTAAATCTTTTGACTGTACGAGTCGATCGAACACGAACTGCCATGCATGCATCTACTCAATTTTGTCACGAATCGTGTCCCAAGGGTGGCACTAAGGTCAATATATAATTAACACTTGGCTTGTATGTGGTCCGGCCAGTCGATATCATTAGCTTATACATAGTTAGGCAGGCTTCATATATTAAAGCTCCTCTCTCTCTCTAATTAAGTTTGGAAAATCAGATAAGAATTTTCCTGAAGTTACCGATTCTTTACTTTTTAACAATTTGTTAACCAAGGCTTACATGTATTGTGTGAATTAGCTAGCGAACGAAAACAGCAAAGAAGTAAACAGAGATATCGTCATGTTGATATAAAATTTCAGCCAAAATTTTATATTATATTATAATTTCGACATGATTTTACTTCCTACTGAAATAATACGATCATAGTAATTATATAGATGTTCTTATATATGTCAATCATGCAAGCTGCCAGTATCAAAATAAATGGGAGGGAGAGAGGCCGGCTAGATAAGAGATCTGAAGAGTACTGTGTTTCATTCCCAAGGACTTTTGGTCGGCTATCCAAATTAATTTATTGTTTGTAGAACATAATATCCATTTTGGATGAGATTTTTTCATAATAATAGCTAACATTCCTCTTTAATTGGTAAGTTTAACTTATGTAATATTTAATTAAATTGGAATGAAGTACGAAATCAAGTCTCAAACTTAGAATATTTGTTCTAACACTATATATTATCACTTATCACAAATCTACTGGCCAGTTTTGTGTTTTTTTTTTGGTGATAACATGATTTCCTTGGGCTCCAAGAAACAACCCACCAATGCGCACTCCTCCACTAAAACTGAATACAAAACCCTTGCCAATTCCACTTGTGAACTCCTGTGGCTTCAATCCCTCCGTCGAGAACTTGGGGTTTTCTCAGTCAGCCACCTATTCTCTAGTGTGACAACCTGAGTGCTACTTATTTAATTATCATGTAATCCGGTTCTCTATGTCTGCACCAAGTTCGTTCATATGGATTCGAGTAGCTTCCAAAACCTTAATAGTGGCTTTTCTTTGCTGCAAAGACCAACAACTTGCAGATATCTTTACCAAACCTTCAGCGGTACTTGATCAGCTAGCACACAACTCCTCATCCCAATCAGCACTCTTGCATACACCTGGAGTCACGTGAGGGCCATATATTAGCATTATTATTCTGTACAAGCTGTGCATAAACAGCACTGTTCCGTGAATTGTAATTATCAAGAATAGAATGAAGAATATTTTTCTAGAACTCAGTTTGTAGGCTTTATGTCTAGTAGAATATTGGTTCCGTTTGGTCCAGATTCCACAATATGTTATATATTAAATAAGATTCAATCCCATATTTTCTACCATGTATGCAAAGCATGTGAAAATGTCCTACATAATTTTAGGAAGACTCTAATTGATAGATATAGAAATACATTTAAATAATTCAATTTGGAGAGAAAAATATCGATACAACACGAAATATTGAATGACGTAGGGATGTACGTAGTATTGTTGAATAATTAAAATAAGCAATATATATATATCACCATCCAATTTGGCGCAAAATCCGAGGAATTCTCTCCAGAACTAAGGTCAAAGATCAGTGTTACATTAATTTTGTGTTAATATATACATGTAGTAATGTAGTGAAATGTTGTACTGCTTACATCACTCCTATATATGTCGGTGGCGGCCTATACAATTACAACTGAGGGCCAGAAAGAGAGACATCATGTCTAGTAATGATCGAAAGATCCAAAAGTGAGGGACCGTGACTGTAATCATTAAATAATTGCACTAGGCGACAGAAAGTCACGACGTACGTAATTATATATCAATTACCCATGGGTAACCCACGCCTTGTGAGTCTTGGACACAAACATTATGCGCTCATCATTAATCACCTCCATAATGATACAGATTTCATGGCAGTATGCAGTGCACCCGTGAGGCATTTATAACACGAATTCAATTAGGTATCATATGCATATATATGCATGGTATTCTACGGCCTGAGTTGTCTACCAAAAGTTTTTGTAGAATTATAATCACGGTGAGAGTCAATATGTTCACAGGATTAGGCTGTACATTTCTGATTAATTTGTTTGCTAATTCCCTCCCAACCACTCCCCCCGGTCTCCTTTGGCCCAGTCAAGTTAGGGAACAATATGTCGTATGATCAGTGTTTCAACGTTAGCGGTCAGAAAGGAAGCAGCTTGCTATGCCGTTCAATATAGCTGCTCTAAAGTCTTTCCGATTTGACTTTACATCTGTTCAATTGCACAGATTTTCATCCCAATCTACAGTCCGTCAAACTCCAGATTACTCTAATAACTGACCCGTCAAGCGTGTAATCACGCCGAAGACTTGGCCCACAAATTTTAATCTTTCTAAGCTAAGTTCTCCCCCAGACTGGAATCTCTTGAGGAAAGGCATCCGACGTACACATGCCCTGGCTGATATTACATTCGATTTGGCTGCGTTTGCATACAAAATATTATCCAAAATATTATCTCTTTCCTAATAAAATACTACAATATAATCTCCCTCTCTTCCATAAAAAAATATAAAAAATTACCCATTTCTTCACTTTTTCACTAAACCCAATACCAACACATATTCTCATACCAAAAATATTACAACACAAACACAACCTTTAGGTTTGCTCATTCAGCAGGCTTCGGAATTTGCAGGAATTTTATTTACCATGCATGCAGTTGCCTATATATGTCGGAGCTAATTAATGTCGCATGTAAGGCCTGTATAAGAAAAAGCACGGCAAGAATCTCAACTCACTCTTAAGTACTGTTTATTACTGTAACTCAAGATGAACCTTTGAAAAGTTTTTGTACTTGAAGATTTTGTTTATAAGTTTTCATTTTTAATTTTATTGTGTCATATATATCCGTAAAATGACAATTTTGAACACTAAAAACCAATTTTTTTATCAAGCAGTGACACATTAATTCTTAGTTAATTGTATAACTCTTTCAATATTTGATCTCTAAAATTTATGAGATTTATCAAAAAATTAGTCTTTCGATCCTTGAAACCTAAAGATAATTAAGAATATTCTCTTTTGGACTCTTTTAATAGGTCAAATGTATTTCTAAATTTAAAATTAAATTTATGAACTCCTACTGATGTGGCTTATGATCCATACAATTTTTGATCTCATATATCTACTGAATGTTGTGCAGAAAATATAAAAATAAGGCCTGGATGTGGCGTAAGTAACCTAATAGAAAACTAACGTCCCAGACGTTTAGTAAATTGAAAACCATATGAAATTATCTCTAACATTTGTGAAATTTGAACTCACACTGTTAGATACACTAATCTAGCATCTTTTCTGTTAGTGCTTTGCTGAGCTGGACCACTTAGCTTGTATTCTATATAAAGACTTTTTCTTCATAATAAAAGTTTCGATGAATACTTTGGAAATTCATCTATCTATTTTCTCTCTACCTCTCAAACAAATTTATTAATATGGTATCAAAGCAGATAGCTTTCATTGCATAAGATTTCAACCTAGATCTCGATCAAAATGTTCAATACTAGATCTTCAGTTATCGAAGATCCTACGAATCCCTATTTCTTACACAATGGTGATAATTCGTCTAGTGTTCTAGTCTCACAGCCGCTGAATGGAGGAGACAACTACAACGCTTGGAAGCATTCCATGACAATTGCTCTTAGTGTGAAGAATAAGTTGGGATTCGTCAATGGATTGATGCATAAGCCACAATCCAACAATACTATGTCAGCACATTGGAACCGATGCAATTTGATGGTTCTTTCATGACCCGTCAATTCTTTATCCAAAGAGATTGAGAGTAGTGTCCTGTACATCGATTCAACCAAGGAAATGTGGGATGAATCGAATGAATGTTTTGCTGAGAGTAATGGATCGCGTGTTTTCCAGTTGCAGTTCAATTTCATCCTTGCTTCAAGGTGAAATGACAGTAAGCTCTTATTTTCTGAAATTGAAAGGGTTTTGGGATGAATTGATGAACTTCAAACCCCAACCCGTGTGCAAATGTTATCCTTCTTGCACTTGTGGAGTGATTAAAACACCGATGAATTATCATCATCAAGAGCAAATAATGCAATTCCTTAATGGGCTGAATGATTCTTATCCTGCTACAAGAGAGCAGATTCTCTTGATTGAACCTATGCCTCCTCTCAACAAGGTCTATACTTACATATAAGAGAGGCAGCTATCAAAATCTTGCTCTACATGTACATGGAACTAAAAGCTATCTGCTTTAACATACAAGCACCTTCACCCACCAAAAGGCTACTAGGTTAAGGATTTCAGAAGCGATGCTCTTTGTTATCAGCGGTACTGAACCAAGTTTAGCGTATTGGTAGCAGCAGTTCTCCACATCGACTTCATGTTGAAGTTTTCTGCACTCATCATGAGCATCTCTCTAGCTTTACTGAGCAAATCTACACTATCCCTTTGGATATCTAGTCGCTTCGGGCATTTAAGTAAGTTAATATACGTCTCCAAGTCATGAACACATGAAGGGTTTTGCATATTGAAGAAGTTGAGGACTAATTCAACACCCACATGAGCATAACATGAACAGCTCCATGGTAACTCGTATCTCCCCCCGAAAACCCTAAAGTTCTCGTTGAATACAACCCCGGGCATCTTTGTGATGGGGTCATTGACATTCACTACTCTCAAGACTTTAACGCCCAATTCCTCGCACCGACGCTTGAAATCAGCATTCCCAACTCTCGGGCCTCCAAATGAAAATACTGTGATTGGGATGGCTCGGACTTGATGCTCTTTGTTCAATCCGAGCTCTGCGATATCGTAAGCAAGCAGGAGAGCCAGAGAGCTCCCCATGCTATGCCCTGCCAATGTGATGCTGAGTTCCTCACCTTTGTACTTGGCTATTAGCCGAGATACCTCGGAAAGAAGCTGTTCACGGCAACTTCCAAGACCAAATTTGCTGGAACTCTCTTCCGAAGTGTATAGGCTCAGAAATCCAGCCTCCACCTTCACATCAGGCCGCGGATTATGCGGGTCAAGACGTGCAGGAGTCAGTGAGCTCATTAGGTTTGCGACCCATTCGGGGTTAGTTACTGTTCCCCGAAATGTAATGAGTATATCTCTCCTCCCAAGCCTCCTGACGGAGTCATCGGAAGACACGGCAACATATCCAATCCACCGTCCACAAGAAGCACCATTTTGAATCGGAATATTGATGTCAGGGGTAGCGTAGATGTACTTGGTTACTTCGTAACCAGAATTTTCCATGCCGACCTCTCTGAACATGTTTTTCTTCCCATATTTGCAATTCAAGTAGCGTTTCGAGTTGGGGTCGACATCAAACGCCTTGTAACATGCGGTGACAAACTCCCCGTAGCGGATAATCTCTTCCCGGAGAAGCGGGTGCAAAGGTTCCATAAGGTCTTCCCAGTCGTTTGATCCATGAATCTCTTTCCACAGATGAGCTAAACTCGAGCTATAACTTTTGAGGGTTCTGGTTGCCACTGCCGTCGCTACAAGAGAAGCAGCAACTGACACACTGGCGGACGAGGTCCCACTTTTCTTGGGCAAAGGCACCAGCCCAAAAGAATGCGACCGGGGCCTAATGTTTTCTGAAAATGTGAAATGGTTCGTATTCATACATGGGTTTGGCATAGAAGCTGTGGTAGCCATTGCAGCTTTATGACCCAGAGAGAGAGAGAGATTATGGTGGACGGTGCGGGGATTTTACAGATGGAGGGAATAAACTGAAGGAGTCTGGTGGATATATAGGAGGCGGAGGACTACGATATTGTTTGTGTGCATGTGGAGTCGCAGAAGATCAAAGGTGAACAGAGAGAAAAAGAAAATGCATGTTTGGCGAGTATTTGACTGAGATCCTTAAAAAAAAAAACAAATTCCAATGTTTTATTGATGGTCGGTTGCGGTATATAGTCTCGCGTTCGTGGCGTTTTCTCAATCGCTGTTGCGGCGGGGGTTGAAAAAGAGCATGAAATAATAGAAAACCAATGAACGCCTTTATAGTCAGCGTCACTGGCCAAGGCATGCTTGCCTGCTTGGAGGGGGAATTAGTTTATTTCCTCCCCCACTGTGGTTGACTTTCATTTATTAATAGAAGATTGAATGGGAATATAATTTCACGGGCTTAATTCTACCCTTTGAAAAGTAACTCTTTTTGACACATCTCACACACCTTTTATTGCATAACTTTTATTTCCATTTTAGATATATAAGTCTATAACAACAAGTATTATGGAGAAGAAGACCTAGAGTGGAGAAGACTAGGTGATATTTGAGTGTCAAAATTTGAGATATGAGAATTAATGAAAAAGTGAAGATAGAGAATATTTGAATACATTTTTTATATTTTTATAATAGAAAATAATTTTATTTTTTAATTAACCGAACTAATGCCAAACTTTTGTCACTCAGACACTTACAGCTATAAAAACTATTTGATTCAATGAAACAACGTATATATGGCTAACATTATGTGTTAATTAAAGATATAATTAGGATGTCAGTTGCTTATGTGGCATGACGCTGGTTACGACTCCTGTATTGAAGTAGGACGGTATTAGAATTCCAATAGATCCTATTAAGTCTTCCCTAATTTCCATCAAGAGAAAATGAAAAGAAAAGAAAAAACCAGAAGAGTAGGATTAATGAATGAAGGAATTGCTGGGCCTAATTTCACCCCCTGCCCCCTTTTCAATTTTGAGAAATTTTTTTATGAATATTGATATTTAATATTGCTGTGATTACTTGTTTCAACCAATATTCCCTTCAGTCACCCCGTTTAAGAAATTAATTTAACGCACGCTTTGTGCGCGTGCTTAAGATTTGCGTTTTGATGAGATAATTTGGGCGGTGTTAACTGGGGGAACAGGCACTATGAACCTTCACTGGGTAAAGCAATTATATTCAACGCGGCCAGTTGGTGATGGGTCTTCGGCCGTCAGGTGGGCGCAGGAGCCATCCCCAATCCCCAATCCCATATATAGCCAGTGACGATCGACCTTTTAGCTTTGCTCATCCATGTGTGCTATTGGCTGGAAAAGTATGTGGCATCAACCCTTTTAAAGATCCTATGGGCCTATATTGGCCACCGTACACTACGTGTTGTCCACTTTTGACTGCCATGTCATCTGTGGCATACATATATACCATGTTGGGAGTGCCAAAAGCATTAAACACACGTTTGACATTTACTATTTTAATTAGAATGTCGAGTGGATGTCTCACATCTCTCGTGCATATTTGTTTAAGTGGAGGACACAATGGGCTATGCGTTTCTTCTGGTGAAAATATGTTTGGGACCTTTTTCCGACCATGCATGTTTTCTATAGAACTTGTTCAGACAAGACTCATGGTAATTTAAAAGAGTTTGGATCTGTGAGGTCGCTTGTTGGAAGTGAGAAAGATGAGTACATATATATGTAGATCTTTTGTGGAACAAATTTTAAGTGTTCATATATAGATGGATCGTTTGATTAGATTCAATTTCACACTTGGTAGGTAGATTAATGTCAGAAACATAGAGACTGGAGATTAATGTTTGGTATTAATAGATATATATATATACATGTATTTGATTGGGTTTCTACGGTTAAAAAAATTCATGTTGCACTCCTTAATTCTGTCTTTGGATTCTAGAACAAATTTTTGTACGCTAACTATTTAATTATTATGTTGGCTCTAATTATCTTAGAACAACGTAACATTAGCCTATTAAGGTTTGACATGTAATGTACCATTTAGTTCAAATAATGGTCAATTTGTGGGACTTAGTTTAAATAAGCTTGCCTTACTACACCTGATATTGTTCACAGATTAGTCAATTGTTTTTATTTTAGCCAAATTGCACCCACAACCGGCCTTCAGGTATTTGAAAGTTACAAATTGGTCCACGAGGTAACAAAGCAGACATTTAGCTCCCGAAGCTCATAGTTTTGTACAAAAAGACCCTTATGTCAAACCAATCCTGTTACGCCACATGCCTACTTAGCACTTATCCTGTCAACCTTTTATGCCGCGTCATTGCAACATCATGTGACCTTACAAGAAAAAAACCCAAAGTTTTGTCCTCTACCCATCCCGATGATCCACCTCCCCCATTCTCCTCCAAAATCCCAAACACAATGGAACCCTAATCCCCAATTTTCAAACTTCACAACCGTCCCCAACTTTTCTCATTGCCTCCTCCTGCGACCCATACCCAATATATGAGCATAAGTGGATTCTGTTTCGTACTCCTCCCATTTTGGACTATCCCAATGACCAGTTGCACAGAAATCGTGTGGTCAATTGCTGAAGCCTCCACTGCGCCAATGCGAGCTTCGTGCCTGCAAGAGGATGTCATTAATATATGGAAACTCGGGATGAAGATTCTATGGGTGTCCCATGTACATGAATAGCTTGGTAAGCTTTCTCCCCCATTCATAAATGTTCATTGTCCGGTAGAGGTAAATTTTGTAAACCAATATACGTAGAGTCAAAATTTTATTGGTTCAACTTGTGAGATTCAAGTTGGGTACACAAGCATTCGCAATTTTTGATTAAGGAGGAAACAAAATGTAGAGTTGTTGAGGACACAAGCTTTTTAAATTTTTGATTCAATTTTTAATTTTGTAAACCAGTGTAGAGTCTAAAAAAGATGGATAGTTTAGACTTGATTTTCCATATTTGTATTTGATGTAACAAATTTCAAGAAATGGAAAATGCAGACCTGCTTATTTAATCATGCTTTCATGTGACATTTTTGACAAGCAATAATTGTGACCAATTGTCCACTTCATTAGTTTTGACAGAAAGAGAGCACATGCAATTTTTTCCAGTGGGTTGACCTTGTAACCTGTCAATGAGGTGAAGAGGTACTACCTTCGATGATGAAGAAAATGAAGGGGGGTGGAAGAGGAAGATCCAAGGTCGAAGGCAAAACATAATCTGTTGGTTTGGTGGTCGATTAGATCTTGGACCTTCAGTTTAGTTCTTTTTCTAATGATTCTTTCTATTTGGTGTAGTGTGTGTATAGTTTGCTTGTTGGATTAAAATGAAGTTGTGTAGTGTAGTTTGGTTGTAGTAGTGTCGTGCAGTTGTGCTACATAACTTGGTTCACTACAAGAAATATAGCTTTAGGTGACAAAATTTTGGGTGTCAAACCAAATTTTGTCACCTAAAGTTAACTTTCCCTGACAAAATATTAATTTCGTCATCCAAAACCGTTGTAAATCGTTGTTGTGACTAAGTGACAATTAGAATCGCTGCAGGGTAACAAATAAGGACTCGCTGCAGGGTAACAAATTCTAAATCGTTGTAACTAAGTGACAATTAGAATCGTCACAACTTTTATAATATCGCTGCAGGGTAACAAATTCTAAATCGTTGTAACTAAGTGACAATTAGAATCGTCACAACTTTTATAATATCGTCCGGACTCTTTTTATAGATGTTCGCACGGATATTACTAACGAATAATAATCGTTAGGATATAGTGACAAATTAAAAATCCCCATGAACACTCAATCCAGTCCGAACGTTATCAACAACGTTCCAACGGACAAAATAACTGTGTCCGGATGGTACGAAAAAAGGTACGCACAGGTATGAATGCTTCTTCCGCGAATCATGCACAGGTATGAACACGCAACCGTCCGAACTATGAAATACCGTCTGCACGGTATAACTTCTAGAACCTTTTCGAATTGAGCATATTTAATGACATAAAATTTGATTGGACAACGTATGAATATAAACGCTGAGAAGCGCTTGAACTCTAATAAAATACGCTCGGACGCTTCTTGAACACATTAAACCCGCAAGACTTTGTCAAAATCACAAAGTCACTCTCTTCTCTCAAACTTTTGTCTCAAACGTTTTCACTACCCATTCGAGATCCCTCAAAGAACTTCAGGTAAAACTTTATTCATGAATTTGCTTCTTAATTTCATGCATTTCAATTCAATACCGTGTTTAGTTTGTTGTGTTGTTTGCATCCATCAAATTAAACTATTTTGTTTATGTTCATCGAAACACCGTTCAGACGTGTTTTTAAACCGTCTGGGTGTTTTTTTAAATCGTCTAGACGTTTTCTACTATGTTCGGACGATCGTTTTACGTGTGGACGTCCTAAAATTTAAACGACCCAGTTTGATGTTTGTGTGATCGGTGTGTGCTTATGTTCGGACGGTTTTTTGCTAGGTTGAACATGGAACACTCCGGGAGAAGTATCACCAACGTCGGGGGACAAACAGAGCGACCAGCTTGGGCAGACGCCTATTTAGAGGAGTTAAAAGAGAGTAGTCGAGCGATAGTCAAGCCAACACATTTGTTGTGCATGGAGCTTCAATGCCGCTTAACCAGTCTGGAGACCAAACTTGCTCTAACCGATGAAATTGTTCTCTGTGAGAGAAAAATTGTGTCACTTATCCTACTCTATCCATACCGTTTCGATATCGCTGCAAACACTCGTCAGACGGGTCGATAATTAGAAAATCATTTGGTACATGTTCGTGTTACCCTCAGACAAGATATGGACGAGCCAGAGGTAGCTCGTGATTTGGAGGACTAGTATCATGTTTATGCTTTATCACTATTATTTATTTATTGTTTGAAGGATTGTTTCCGGCTTGTACTAGACATTATGATTGTGTTTTTCGTTTGGTATTTAGATTAATTTTGAAATTGAACGGTTAGTGTAATTAGCTTGTAATTACAATTAAATTGGTGATTAGTTATAACAGATATTTAATATAAAAGTATGCTTAACTATTTTTTTATGTATTCAAAATAAATAAATTACGTTAAAAATTTGAGCCAAATTACGTAGTTTTAAATTGAATGAAATAAATTAAATAATTTAAGTAAATTAAATTAAGTGAAATAAATTTATTACGAAAATTAAATCATTCAAATAAATTAAGTTGTGTGAAGTAAAGTAAATTTAGTGAATTTAACATGGGAAATAAATTTGCTAGCCGTTTGGACCATGTCCAAGAGAGTCCGGACTCCCTTATCACACCTAAGAGTAAATGAGGTAGGCATTGAAATCATCGCATGGCGTACACGTGTTTACGTTATACGAAAGTTCAAAACGATTGTCACCGTTCGAACCCATTTGCGACGTCTGGACGAACTTCGTCGTTTATTCAGCTAAACGTGCGTTTCCACGTCGCGCCAATTCATAAGAACCTCGTTCGCACGACGTGATAATCCGTCCGGACGTGTTTATTTTGTTGAACCGTTTTAGATGGTTTAAATTTTGACATTTAATTCGAAATACGTTAATTAGGCCACGTGTGCAGGAAAGGGTCCAGGTGAGTTACGGGGAGTCCGGACGCTAACGACGTATTCTTAAAAGTCGAACAGTTTGGGATTTTTAAAAATATTGAACCATTTCTCATAAAAAAATCTCTCAAAAATCAAGTCTTTTCTTCTTAAATCTTGACCTAATATCACTCTTTCAAGGATCTAATCACATCCAGGTATTTTTTGCTTACTTTTAACAAGATTTTAATGGTCAAATTTTCATTTTATAGAGTTTTACATATAGAATTTCAATTCTATTTTTTCATAGTACATTGTGCTTTTTTATTGATGTTTATGTAGAAATTGATTGTTTTTGTGTTATGATTGTTTTAAGTGTATTAGTTTGTGTTTTTGTTGTATTTTTGGACTTGTGAGGAGGTGTAGGGACGCTGCTATGGCTGAGCTCGGTCGTCCTCCCGAAAACGTCCGGACGCTTTCTTGAGTCGTTCGGACTTATACCAAAGTCATTCGGTGGTATATGTTGTCATTTTAATGTTGTCCGGACTCTATATGGAAGATGTCTTGACGTTATTTATTTTAAATTTAAATAGTTTATTTATCTATTGTACATTCAGACGCCTGATAGTATGCCCACGGTTATACGTTGACGTTTTGATATTGTCCGGACACTTCATGTATCGGTCCGGACGTTATTCTTAATGTACGGACGGTGTGGCTACATGTTTAGACATGTTTCAAACCGTGCGAACGCTTGTTTGTTCAGATTCTGAAAAATTGAGCAAGCGTCCACTTACCAGTGGCCAGGCTGATGACGACCAACCTTCCACTCGAGTTTAACGGTTGAGTAGCATACATCGATCATTTTGTCTCGCTCGACAACAATCGAACGGTACATCAAGTTAGTAGATTTTAACGATCTCAGATTTGAGGGTAGGACGCTTCCAAAGGTGTTGGAGGGATTAGGTTGGCTTTCGTTGATCCACAGGACCGACTATGCATCGATAAATCTGGTGCGAGAGTTTTATTGTGATATATCACTATCCGTAACGTTCCGATCATATTCTCACCCGACGAGCTGGCTAGTTTCTTGGGGTACGAGAGAAATTTGACAGCGTTACTAAACCTACCAATGAGCGAGGAGGGATGGTCTACTAAGGCCAAGGTATTTCAGACTATGCTGAGCGATGATACAACTATTTTGGAGGGCAGCTATATGATACACGACAACTGCTTCCTTTTTGGCGGATCATGCATTTGATCCTATGCTCCTCCATCGACCTGAAGAAGCACCCCATGAAACTGTCTTATAGTCGGGATGAGTTCCTGTACCTGGTAGTTGTACGGGGGCTACCTATTGATCTAGCATCATACATCTACCTGCCCATTCGTGCAGAGGCCTTGAAGATTGATGCTACGATTTCATTGCCGCACGAGATTCTTCTGACCTAAAACCTGCACGTCATGATGGTACCCGAGGGTACTGACGAGTCGAGGGCGGTTATACTTGGTTCGATTAACAAGACAACGCTCTCCAAATCGATGGTCCAGACACACTCGGGCTGAATGCCGCTCGGGCTACTAGAGTTAGATGACAGGAGCAGCCTGAGGAGGCAATGGAGGGGCATGATCCTAGACAAGACTTGACCCGGGGACTTAGGGCATAGCGGCCGAGTTGGATGGACGGTATGATGACGGAGCTGACTCAACTGATGCAATCGATCTTGTAGCCCACCCATGGCATGGTCAGTGATATCAGTGGTCGGCTGACAACTTTGGTGCAGAAGGTCACTGACATGGACGTGGGATGGAGGAAGGAGGTCGCTGCACTTAAGGAGATCCTGAAGGGAGTGGCAACCGGTGTGGAGCTCTTTCCCCTGATTGAGCGCTTAAGGAGATCCTGATGATGATGAGCAGTAGTTTCCCTTTATTTAGTTTTATTATGACGTTTGCTTTTTTATTATGTTTTTAGGACATTTACCTTTATATTATGTTTTGTGGACATGTATTTAATATTTATTTGATGTTATTTTGTTCATATTATGTTTTGACGATATTTGATATATTTATGTTATTTCAATACTACAGTGTAAACTACCCATGTAGCCTAGCTAAATGGGAAAAAATTTCAATCCTAATACTTCAGTTCAAATAGGTTTCTAACTAACTGTTATGATGTTGGAAATATATTAATAAATGACATCAAAGGTCCTGTTAGACTTAGTACTCAATGCATTAATGATGCAGTTAAAAAAAGAAAAAAAGAAAAATTGAGCCATTAATATATTGTTTAATGCAATATAGGCTATTGATGAAATTTTCTAATGTGTTGGCAACATCAAACGTTTCTTAGGACCTCTTAGGACTGAAACTTTAGAACGAAAACCTTCCCCAACTAAATGCATGTGTGTACATGCATGCTTTTAGCAAGTCAAAAACAAGATATAAAATCTGAGGGGCAACAAAGATATTAAATATGTGATAATGCATACTAGAATCAATTTAACATGCACAAATCAACAAAACATACTAGGACCACAAGACCTACAATAAAACTAGCTTCGTATAACTTTAGCTGAAAGTTAGAAACTTTTTTAGAAACACTATTTGGGACCACATGCATCCAGAGTCTCATTTTATTTAGATACAGACATATGCCCCTCATCAACAGTGTTAACTGTGAGTCCTAGTTTCAGGATTAAGGCAACCCAAGAGGGGGGGGTGAATTGGTTTTCTAAACTTTTCGGCTACAACCCCCAAAGTTGTGTTTGCAAGTAAATACTACTTTAACATAAGTATATAATATGCGGAACTGTAAATAAGTGCTAAAGTAAGGAGTAGGGATAAGAGAAGCAAACAGAATATTTTTAGGTGGTTCGGCAAACCCGCCTAAATCCACCCCTCAAGCTCCTTCACCGAGCCTTAAGGTTTTCCACTATCTTCCAATAGCTTTTACACACTAGCTTCCGGGTGCTAGTGAACCGTACAAGTGTTTTCTCCCGGGCTCAACACTCAAACCCACCCAAGTGGTTTTTTGGCTCACCACTCACAACCTCACCAAGCTTGAGATATACACTCTCAAAGCTTATTCTTTAGTGAACAACCTCACTAAAGGAAACACCTCTTTTGATAGGTAGATTGGGGAACAAGAGTCTCTCAAAGAGTAGATATAAAAGTGGAAAGCTCTATCTCTTGATTCACAGAAAGACAAGGATGTGAAAGTGTAATTTGTGTGAATGCTATGAGAAATATAGAATAGGAAGGTTTAGAATATTTCTCAAGTAGTAGAAATGATATGTGGTAGTTGAGTTTTTATTTTAGACGAAATGAAGGTGTATTTATAGGCCACATATGAAAACTAGCCGTTGGGAGTTTTTGCTAAAATGAACTGGTCGACCGCTTCAAGTTACCGTTATTTCCAACGGTCATACTGTTAGAAGCTCAACGGCTCTTTTGTCAAAACCAACCGGTCGACCGCTACATGGGGCCGTCGAAGTACCGGTCGACCGCTTGAACAACCGGTCGACCTCCTCAACTTAAGCATGATCCAGTTCTTTTAAAAACAAGGTTTTTGACCACTTTTAAACACCTAATTTTGAAGACATACTTCCCATAAGTATATGAAGGTTTGGAGGTTTGATTGAGGTGTTTTCAAACCTATAAAAACATTTTAATCTTTCAAACAAAACTTAAAACGGTTTATGCACTTTTTGAAAGATATGCAAGTGAGTGATTCAAATCCTTGTCAAATGTGAAATAAAGAGTTACAAGGATTATACCCTAAGGTCTTGAATCTTCACTTTAAGCTCCTTGCATCTTCTTGTTCTTCTTTCTTCAAGGTTTGACTCTATTCATCAAGCTGTCTTTGTCTTTGAAGATGTCCATTTTGTAAACTCATCCATTTATTGTAATCATCAAAATCTCGATTGTGCACAAAAGCCAACAATCTCCCCCTTTTTGATGATGACAATAAAGTGATAGTTTTGGGATGACTCCCCCTATCGTTTTGCAATTGGACAATCATTTAAAACTTGAAAACAAAGCATTAGTAGCCATTAGATTCATAAAGAGTAATATAATTAAAACATAATCCAATTTAAAAGGAGAATATATAGTCATCAAAACTATTAGCACATTTCTCCCCCTTTGTTACATCAAAAAGACAAAGGACAAATTTCTCCCCAAATATGCATTCTAAAAACAAAGGGAATCCAAGCATGTAGACATTTTAAAATTCTCCCCCTTAGAAAAAGTTCATTTTTCATCCAAAAGATAAAGTTTGGGTTTTAAGTGACGATCTCTTTGGCATGGTATAGAGGATGTCTAACGGGGACTCAAGAGTCCATCGCTATTACGATAGTTGCCCACCGAGTGAGTTTGTACCAACATCTTAGCTACCAATGACAACTTAAAAGTCATTCTCAACCAAAGAAAGTTTAAGCACACAAAAAGTTATCAAAGATCAGGATTTTTATAAAAGAGATAGCTTATAGATTTTCCATTTTGATAAATGCAGGAAAATATGTGAAGGATAAATACATTTGCATTTATAACATTTAACAACCAAGAAAATATAATTAGCCAACAATTAAAAACTTATTCTCAAATAAGGATTAGATGTTACCAAAGGTGTCCCCTTAGCATTTGTCCTCAAATGTCACAAGCCTTCTTGATAGGCAAGTTTCATCCAAGCACCATTTGTTACTCCATCCTACAAGAGAATCAAGAAACAATTTTTGGTACCCAAGCATTCTTGAGTCCTTCAATGTTAGTTTTGGTTCCTTTTGGAACCCATGCTTTCTTGAGAGTCTTGCTCTCAAGTTTCTTTAATGCACAATCAAAGATAAGATACCCATCTTTATTGCAAAAATGACATGTTTGAGTAGGTGCATTAAAAGATTTAGCCTTCACAAAATAATTCTTAAAATATTTTTGGTGAATTGAAGGCTTGTAGCCTAAGCCACTTTTGTCAAAGACACATCTTTGACTACTAAGCATGTTTTCCAAGGTTTTGCTTCCTTTAGTAAACTTCTCAATAATTTTGCTTTGAGAAACAATCTTGTTGTTCAAATCAACCTTTTCATTTTCAAATTATAAAGCTTTTTGTTGTGATAAATCACTTTCAAGCTTTAGAGTGTTTCTCTGATTTTTCAATAAATCAATTTCATTGGAGATCAAAATGAGTTTCTTTTTCAAAGATGTATATTTTGAACCTAGTAGTTCGAATTGACATAAAAGATCATTAAAAGCATTTTGAAGCTCATTATAAGAAGTTTGATGCTCATCATCGGAAGAGTGTATCTCATCATCATCCTCATCAGTGTCTTCAAATGCCATGAAGCACATGTTGGCTATTTCTCCATCTTCGTCTTCTTCTTCGGAGGAGGAACTTTCATTGTTAGCCTTCCAAGATGTCTTCTTGTATTTGAGACTTCTCTTTCCTTTCTTGCTTTTGAGGAAGTTCTTGAACTTTATTGTCATCAAGACTATGTTTTCCTCTTTGTCATCCTCATCTTTTATTGTTGAAGATTTGAAAGCGATCCTCATCTTCTTTTTGCTCTCATCTTCATTCTCAAGCATTTGGATCTCATGGGTCGTGAGTGATCCAATTAGCTCATCCAGAGGAAGCTTGGTGAGATCCTTGGCTTCTTATATGGCGGTCACTTTGGCCTCCCATGCCTTTGGTAGTGGCCTAAGGATTTTTCTCACCAAATCGGAGTTAGTATAAGATTTACCAAGTGCATTCAAAGCATCGATAATTGTGGTAAATCTAGTATACATGACAGTAATTGATTCCTCTGGTGTCATTTTAAATAATTCATAATTATGAACAAACATATTGATTTTTGTCTCTTTAACTTAACTTGTTCCTTCATGAGTAATTTCTAGAGCATGCCAAATTTCCTTAGCATTTGTACAAGAAGATATTC
Organism: Myrica gale; assembly: GCA_963930655.1. Classification (NCBI taxonomy): domain Eukaryota; kingdom Viridiplantae; phylum Streptophyta; class Magnoliopsida; order Fagales; family Myricaceae; genus Myrica; species Myrica gale. The sequence goes on from OZ005616.1 coordinate 10,267,356, forward strand.
TATTAAATTCATTTCTTTCTAAAGCACAATAAAGAATGTTCATAGCTCTAGCATTTAAAGAGATCTTCTTTTTGTCTAGGTCACTATATTCATTTTCATTTTTAAGGGTTTCAACCTCTCCAACTTTTTTTGTGGGAATATGTGGACCATTCAAAGTGCATAACCATAAATCATAATCAATGGATTGAAGATAGATTTTCATCCTAGCTTTCCAATATGCATAATCATTTCCGTCAAAAAATGGTGGTCTAAGAGTGAAAAGCCCTTCAACTTGAGTGTTGAAGCTTGTAGTTGCCATTCTAACTCAAGATGTTTAAATCTTGTATAAAGAGCACCTTGCTCCGATACCAATTGTGAGTCCTAGTTTCAGGATTAAGGCAACCCAAGAGGGGGGTGAATTGGTTTTCTAAACTTTTCGGTTAAAACCCCCAAAGTTGTGTTTGCAAGTAAATACTACTTTAGCATAAGTATATAATATGCGGAACTGTAAATAAGTGCTAAAGTAAGGAGTAGGGATAAGAGAAGCGAACACAATATTTTTAGGTGGTTCGGCAAACCCGCCTACATCTACCCGTCAAGCTCCTTCACCAAGCCTTAAGGTTTTCCACTATCTTCCAATAGCTTTTACACACTAGCTTCCGGGTGCTAGTGAACCGTACAAGTGTTTTCTCTCGGGCTCAACACTCAAACCCACCCAAGTGGGTTTTTGGCTCACCACTCACAACCTCACCAAGCTTTAGATATACACTCTCAAAGCTTATTCTTTAGTGAACAACCTCACTAAAGGAAACACCTCTTTTGATAGGTAGATTGAGGAACAAGAGTCTCTCAAAGAGTAGATATAAAAGTGGAAAGCTCTATCTTTTGATTCACACAAAGACAAGGATGTGAAAGTGTAATTTGTGTGAATGCTATGAGAAATATAGAATAGGAAAGTTTAGAATATTTCTCAAGTAGTAGAAATGATATGTGGTCGTTGAGTTTTTATTTTAGACGAAATGAAGGTGTATTTATAGGCCACATATGAAAACTAGCCGTTTATAGCCGTTGAGAGTTTTTGCTAAAACGAGCCGGTCGACCGCTACATGAACTGGTCGACCGCTTTAAGTTACCGTTATTTCCAACGGTCATACTGTCAGAAGCTCAATGGCTCTTTTGTCAAAACCAACCGGTCGACCGCTACATGAGGCGGTCGAAGTACCGGTCGACCGCTTGAACAGCCGGTCGACCTCCTCAACATAAGCATGATCCAGTTCTTTTAAAAACAAGGTTTTTAACCACTTTTAAACACCCAATTTTGAAGACATACTTCTCATAAGTATATGAAGGTTTAGAGGTTTGATTGGGGTGTTTTTAAACCTATAAAAACATTTTAATCTTTCAAATAAAACTTAAAACGGTTTATGTACGTTTTGAAAGATATGCAAGTGAGTGATTCAAATCCTTGTCAAATGTGAAATAAAGAGTTACAAGGATTATACTCTATGATATTGAATCTTCACTTTAAGCTCCTTGCATCTTCTTGTTCTTCTTTCTTCAAGGTTTGGCTTTTTTCTTAAAGTTGTCTTTGTCTTTGAAGATGTTCATTTTGTAAACTCATCCATTTATTGTAATCATCAAAATCTCGATTGTGCACAAAAGCTAACATTAACATGTTGTTGAAATTACAAACAAAATGATTTAAAAATAGAAGTGGTGGATGATTATCCCTCGGAACGATAAAAACCTTCCCCAAAACCTCATCACAACCCAACATTATGGGTCTCCTAAATCTAAAATGTCCCAACTTAGGATATGTAATACACAAACACAACAATATGTGGGGACAATAATCAAGAAAGAACGTGAAGCAAAAGAGAGTTACCGAAGAATAGCGTAGAGAAACTTCCCCACCACCGAATCTCCAAATCCCTTTCCAGCAACGATTAATGAACCTAGAGCACAAGTGGGTCAGCTTCGGTTTAGCCAAAGTGATGGAGTTGACGAGATGAGTTTCGGCTTGTGGAGGAATTGGGAAATGTTTGGGATCTAGGGTTTGGCTTAGAGTGGGGAACATTACAGAAGAGAATGGGCGGGTTTTGATCGTGTTGTGTAGCAATGGCTTGTGGTAAAGTGTTGCGATAGCATTAGACGACCGTCCAACTTAGGTTCTTTTTATTTTGTTAGGTTGGCTGATGTGGTAATGACGTGGACTAAGGGGTCTCTTTTTTCATGAAATCATGATTTGAGTGAACTAAATGTTTGTGTTGTTAACTCGAACACCCATTTGTAACTTTCGAATACCTCAAGGCTGTAGGTGCAATTTTGATTTTTTTTGTTAGTAAGTCTTATAAATCAAAATACACGATTTAGAAATATATATTACATGGTGACTGGAGTGAGCCAGTGAATGACAAGATGTAAGCCAGCAGACACAAGTGACTAAATACACATAACAAACAACCATGACAAAGGAAAAATGCACGCAACAAAACCAAAGAATAGTAGTCATGCAGCTCACCCACGATGTTCACTCCCCAGAACTACAAGATCAAAGAATCTCTAGAACGTGAAGAGGCATTCAGCAAGGAGACATGATTTTGCATAGAGAAAATAATATCGTTATAAATATGCACCAGTCTTCGAGGGATTCCATGGTGAAGTATACGGTTAATCTGTCGTCATATACATTATAAAATAGAAATAATAAAAAACTTGCGGATAATATTAAGTAGAGAATCTCCAGTAAACTCAGCAGCTGCTCACTCAAAGGTTACATGCCAGCTCCTCTAATTTATCCTAAGATTACATCTAGTACACAAAAAAACATCAGATGTGATAAGAAAATGCTCACTGAAAAATAAATAGTCAATGGTTTAAAGCGCCTCCCAGTTTAAAAAAACATCTACCATCCACATCGAATTCCCGATTCCTCTATTGGTCCATGGTGGGTAGTTAGCCTTTAGCTGCTAGCCATAACCTTATGAAATGCCTAGGGATGTAGTCTCCCCTGCAGATTGGATGAAAAAGTCACCATAGTGAGCAAGGGTCTAAGTGACAGTGTCCGCTACAGAGGGATAAAGAGCAAAATGGGTGGGTGCTTAGAGAGTGCCAACCTCAAAACAGAACAGAAAGTGTCCCCTAAACACTTCCAATTCGACCCTCAATAACATTCTCCACTTCCAGATAGGTTGGAGGCGAGGACTGAGGTATGCTTTTTCATGGCTTATCCCAAAGGAACAAGATGTAGTCTATTTTATAGTCCGGCAAACACAAAGGTGATTGTTAGCGCAAATGCTAAATGTCTATTAGAAGACTTTATGAATGACTACAAGAGTAGAAGCAAACTTCCTCACCTTCATTGATGAGTGTCCAAGTGAAAGAAGGGTACAAGTATTTCATCATCTTCACTGAGGATTACTCAAGGTTTTTTTATATTTACCTGATGATACAGAAGTTTGAATTCTTTGAAAAGTTCAAGGAATATAAGGCAAAGCTAAAAAACAAACAGGTAAACAAATCAAAGTACTTCAATTAGATTGACGTGGAGACATCAAAGTACTTCGATTAGATTGAGGTGGAGAGTATATCGCAGGAGATTTTAAGGATTTTCTCATTACAAATGAGATAAGATCTCAACTTACTATTTCGGGTACACTCCAAAAAAGGGTGTTGCAGAAAGGAGAAATCATACGCTTCTAGATATGTTAAAATACATGAGTCATGCTAGCCTGCCAAGCTCGTTTTGAGGCTATCTGCTAATATACATCTTCTGAACTTTGTGTCGTCCAAATCGGATCCTAAGACACCTACGGAGCTTTGGATAGGGTGAAAATCCAGTATGATTTGCCTCCATATGTATGAGATTGTCCAGCTCATGTTGAGGAAGGATGCAGATAAGTTAGAGGACAGGACAGAGGTATGGTTGTTTGTGGGTTATCCCAAAGGAACAATAGGTGGTCTATTTTATAGTCCGATAGATACAAAAGTGGTTGTTAGCACAAATGCTAAATATCTAGAAGAAGACTTGAAACTAGAATATGATCCATTTAGTTATGATGAAGATATAATTAATATGGCCGATTTGGACTGATGAGTCAAAGTTATGGAAACAGATTTAGATTCCATGTACCATAACAATTTCTGGGAAATTGTAGAGGTGCCGAAAGCTATTAAGAGCATTGAATACAAATGGGTCTACAAGAGAAAAAAGATGAGTGGATGGGAAGGTAGAGACCTTAAAAAACGAAACTTGTGACAAAGGGCTATACACGGAAAGAAGGAATTGACTATGAAGAAACGTTCTTATCACTAGTCATGCATAAGTCCATTATTATTCTCTTATCCATTGCTGCTCATTATGACTGAGATCTGACAAATGGATGTGAAGACAACGTTTCTGAATGACAGTCTTGAGGAAGGCATTTACACGGAGCAGACGAAAGGATCCATAGCTAAGAATCAGAAGCATATGGTATGCCGACTCAAGAAGACTATTTATGGACTTAAGCAAGCATCCAAATAATGGAACATCATGTTTGATCAAGCTATCAAGTCTTTTGTCTTTGAGTAGATCGATGATGAACCTTGTGTGTATAATAAACATCAAGATCGAGTAGTCACTTTCTTGGTGTTGTATGTTGATAATATTCTTCTCATTGAGAATGATGTAGGAGAATTGTCAGTAGTAAAACTCTGATTATCGGACGAGTTCGACATGAAGAACCTGGGTGAAGCCAGCTATATTTTGGAGATCAAACTTTTGCGAGCCGAAAGAATAGGATGTTGGGCTTGTCACACCCTGCATATATTGACAAGACATTGGTCAAGTTCAATATGGCAGACTCTAAGAAGGGATTGTTTACTTTTTAGGAATGGGGGTTCAGTCTCCCAAGGAGCAGTGTCGTTAAACACCTCTGGAGGTAAAGTAGATAAGGAGAATTCAATGTGGTTCAGTTGTGGAGAGCCTCATGAATGTCGTGTTATGTACTTGACCGTATATATGTTTTGCAATCTGGATGGTCAGTAGATATCAATCAAATCCTGGCCCCTCGTAACTTCGAAGAACTAGAGATTATGTGTTGATCTACCAAAGTGAGAAGCTCTAGCCTGTTGGATATACATATTCAAATTTCCAATCTCACCATGATTTCAGGTGCTCAACATCTGGATATATTATCACTATGGGAGGAGGAGCCATTAGTTGAAGAAGCATTGAGCAATCTTACATCTCTAACTCAACTATGGAAGCCAAATACATTGCCGCTAGTGAAGCACCAAAGGAGACTGTGTGGCTGAAAAAATTCCTCATAGATCTTATGGCAGTTAGGATTGGAGAGGGGCCAGGATTTGATTGAAGTATGAGTAAACAAATAACATGTTTAAATTCCTCACAGCGAAACGCTAAGTGGTTGAATTCCTATTCTCCTTTTCTCAAAAAAAAAAAGAAAAAGTTCTCTTCCCACACCGCTACTGGATGGAGAGTAGGCAGACTTCATAAGTCGGTACTTCCCCTTACCCTTTTGAAGGTGTGTTGGATCGACCGCTATCTCCTAAAAAAAAAAACATGTTTAAAAAAACAAAACAAAAAACATGTTTCATATAAAACATCATCACACGATCGACAGAGAAGGCAGATGTGGGCCACTTTTGTCTCCTACATGCATGCAAACACTCCCCACTACTTAAAAAACAATTTTTCTCTATCCTTAAACGTTGACTCTATCATTTGTTAGACCCTCAGTTGCACCGATATATATTGACCCAGAAGCGAAAAACATGGATACACATAAAAAAAAATATAATACAACTATGGTTTGTGTTTCTCTGCCCAAATGATAAGGTGAAAAATTAAAGGAATAATGCAGCACAGATTAAAAAGTATACCATTTTTTAAAAGTTTGATTGCATCTTACTAATTATCTTAATCTTCAATCTTTGATTATGCTTGAGATTTTGTCTATCTCTCTACAATTTTCTTATCAATCTTCGAATATTTATTAATATTTTATAATATTGTCAATGTCACTACTTGAATCTGGTCAATTTAACAAATTGAACAACTCAATTGTTCTACTTCCTTCATTTTTGGGCCTCACAACCATCACAGGATTTCTCTCAAAGTCCTAATTGCCAATCACATAACTGATTATCTCATAGTCTGTCTTTTAATAAAATCCTAGATGTGATATGGCATGGGATCGTTACGAATCTCAAATCTCGCCAGTAAAATCATATGAAAAAATATTTTCTATTATTTCTCTTATATTCTTTTATTTTATATTTTTGACTTCTACTAATTGCGATTATTTCTATCATTATATTACAATTGATCACTGAGAAAATGAGATTGATTAGTGAAATATCTTTTGCTAACAATTATTTGATTATCTATCATTCCATCATACTATATTTCACATGAGCCAAGAGAACCGAATAATATCACCGATTAAATTACTAACTCATTTAATTCTTAATTCTCAATTTGTAAACCGTTGGACTCTCAAACTGTTTCCAAAAATAATTTCACAAATGAATATATATTTATATGTAATAACTTAGTAAAATATTTTCAAAAAATTTCTCTAGCCAATAATTTATTTTTAAGTCCAACCCTATACAAATATATTGATTATACTGTCTCACCAAGAGACTGGTGAATTTCCTGTTGAACATTTATACAAGCTCATTTTTCATGCATAAGACTCAACGTTGTCTGAAATATTTGACTTAGAAAGATCATCACCAAATGACTCGATCAAAGCACAAGTACACAATACACAAACCTGCACAAACCTCTTAAGTCTAAGGATACCATAAGCTAATTGTGTTGAATAAATGATCACTTCCATAAGGTATCCATATTTAATTTCGTTTAGTGCATATACTCTTACAGTCCATCCACTCTTCTGTTTAAGATAACTATCTCAATGACAGAGTTTATTATTCTATTTAATAGAGACACAATGAGTGTAAACCTATTTGTACCTCGGTTAAGAATAACTGTAAAGTGAATAAGAAACCGAAAATCATACTCTCCGCCTTTGATTCATTAATAATTGACATGACTTTTCTACAATGTCATTCAAAAATATCTTTGTACCATCCAATGTCAAAACATATATAATATCCAACAAGCAATAAATAAATATGACAATATCTAAATAAATAATTATCTAGACAGATAGTTTTTGAAGGCATATTTCTTACATTAATATTATATGACATTTCCTATGGACAACATTCAATACTGTCGGAGTCATATATATTTATTGTTTCTTCCGGTCTCTAAATTTGAATTCCATCAGCAACTTGAGATTAAGGCCGTATTTTTTAAGGCAGCAAGTATTTTCTGTATATGAGTTAAAGAAGAGAAAAAGAAATAATAGCTTGGAAGATAATATTGGAGATTTAAAGGTGCATATATATATGCCTCCTCTATTTCCTTTTTCAAGTGAAGAAATAATAACTATCGCAATTCTAAACCGAATTAACGGACCTTAAGCTCTCTCCTTCGTGTAATTAAAATTTATACATTAATTAATTAATGGAAAGAAAACAATGAAACCAACTTGAAAAAGATTGAGACCCTAATTATATCTGATATTTTTGCCCCAGAAGTGATCAGAATGCGAGAAAATTAAATAACAACAAGAAGAGTAACTCCATTGCTCCTACTCTCGTCCCCGACCTCGTCGTCTCTATTTCCTCTTGTCTCCCCTACTACTATAAGAACTTGCAAATTGCAGTCTGTTAATTACTTTTTTGTCCTTAATCACTATATATTAATCGCTTGTCTGGAATCTAAGGTAATGCTTTTGTGCTCATGCAAAGCTCTGTTGCACTACAGTATTAATGCATGGCCTGCCTGTACACAGTTCTTGTGCCAGTCTCGTCATAATCCAGAAAGAATCTCTATGGCCCTCCAGGTGCGCAACAAGATTGGCAAGTACGATGTGATATGTCTAACCGAAGAAATGAAACATTGAGACACTAATGTATCCATGACTGGCAGACGCAGAGACAAGAAAAAACAGAACGACACAAAACGTTATATCGGTAACTTGGACAGTTGTGAACAGTAAAACCACTGCGTTTTCACATTAATCATATGGTTTATTCTGATATTCGTGTGGCTTTTGGTTTGAATCATCCTATGTTACGTACCGTCACTTCAATAAGAGGGATTTATTAGAATATTAATTTTTTTAGTCTATGCATATATACATTAGATTTCTTTTAGGTACAAGTTCAATAATAAAAATGTAGATAACATAAATTTATATGGGTTTGGTGTTTTTTTTTTTGAGAATTTTAAAAATTGCTTCCTAGAGGTTTAGGCCCTGCTTGCAAAATTACTAAATCTGTTACATTTTCATCTAGATTTCTAATAAAATTGATGATGTGGCACGACAAGTGTCAATATATGGTCACTTGACATGCATGCATGCCATGTGTTTTAAACGTAATTAAAAATTATGATACCCTTTTATGATTGAATATTTTTATTAATTTATTAATTTGTTTTTAATTTTATTTTTATTAAAATGTAAGACATATGACATGACACATGACCATATATTGACACGTGGCGTGTCACATCATTAATTCCGTTAGAAATTTAGACAGAAATATGACAGAGGAAGTGATGTTGCAAGTATAGTCTAAAGCCAATTAGTGATTTATCAGTTTAGAAATCCAAGCATATTTTTAGAAGTTCATAAATACTCTAGCATTGATTTTAATTAAATTGCTCTTCTTCTTTTTTTGTAGAAAGAGAAACCTTGTCCGGCGAGCATTAATGGAGTGAGTCCATCTAGCGGCTAGGTAAACTTCAAGGAGACTAGTAAAGTGACCTATAGTTTACTGCTCCCTACCTAAGTCACTAATTTGATCCCAATCAAATCTAGAACCAAGCGTCTTAGAACACAGTAATTTTAGGTATGTCATAACTATCAGATCATCTGGGGTGGGTTATTATTTTGATGTTATTTCAAAGGAGGGTCACCGTCTTTGGCACAAGTGAATCTTTCTTTTGTTTTGGTTAAGATTCATCAAATGTGGAAAGTGGGAACGAATATCAGAATTGGACAAGAAGGTTATATGGTCAAAGAGCGACGTAGCTCATCCTTATTATACGAGCAATGGCATTAATTACTGCATCACAAAATATTATACTTTGGACTAGCTACCTTCCTCATAAGGAAAATCACACGTAGAAAGTGAAGCTGGAAAACATGGCCGGTCGGAACGGGAGAGTAATGTAAATTCATGCGTTCAGATCATTGCGTTGCGTGGTCGATTTGTCCAGGCCCAACTGGTGCTATCAGGCCATTGAAACTTTACACAAATGAGACTAAACGCGTGGAAGTCGCGGTTGTGATCTCTCTCTTTGACCGTCCAGCACTGCGGTTGCTTTCCACGAGTCCGGGATGAGTCTGGACAAGTACCAAAGTCAGACATAGAGATATGATATGTCCACGAAATCGACCAAACAAAGCAAAAGCTGACTCTTGACATTTGACTATCATTTCGCGCAAGAGGGTTAGCTAGACCGGAAAATCACGTGTACGGTCTACATATCACGTGAAATTTGCGCTGTCAATTATAAAAAGTGGAGGGTTGAATGTCCCCAAATAGATAAAATACGTCAATTACCCTAAAGTTGACTTATTTATTTTTTTTTTTAAAAAAAGTGCAAGGTATAGCTCAAACAGAGAATTATAAAGAAATAAGCTGGTTGTCTCATCTCTCAATTTTGTAACTTTTTTTTTGTCCAGTACACATTTTATTCTTAAATTTTAATTTTTTTTTATCAAATCGTCTTTTGAGTTTTCAACTTAATCATAAAGTATCATGAGTTTATAAATTTTTGTCAAATTAGTTATTCTCTTAAAATTTTATTCTTAAAATTAATGGTTCACACGTCAACTTCAATTATAAATTCACACGTCACCAAAAACCTAAAATCATGTGATTTATAATTTTTATAATTTTTTTCTTAATTTTTTTTATTAAAATAATTAATTGATTTTATTTAATTAAAAAATTAAGAAAATAATTTCGAAAAATTATAAGTCACATGATTTTAGTTTTAATTGACAAGTTTAGTGAAAATCTAAGGACTATTTATTAAAAAGGGTCAAAACCTAAATACCAAATAGGTATAGAACTTTTTTTTTATTATTTGTAGTGAAGAGTTTGAATTTTCTCATAACTCCCAAAACATTATTTTGGAATTCTCCAATCTGAACTCCTGCTTGGTAAGTCATACACAAACCGCCGGAAAAATCTTTCAGAAATAAAAAATGGACAACAAGGGTGCGAGTCCTGCAGTGTAGACAAATCCGGTGTAACAAATATATATATATATATATATAAGTTTGTAGCCCCAACCCCCCCCCCCCCCCCTCCGGGAAAGAATTTCTCCACCATTGTTCAAATCAAAGTTTTGATATATATTTGTTTCACAGGATATGTGTATATATATATATATATAAAGTACAGCAGTGTGTCTTGAATGCTCATACCCTAATAATATAATGGATGGACCTGTATTTGAAATTAAATAATCACCCACATGAGACGGTGACAATTTCTGAAAAAAAAGTATACTGACAATTGAGATTGTGACATGCACATGCAGGACATAATTTTTATCAATTTTAATTGTTAGATGTTCAATTGGGGATCAATTTTTTTTAAAAAAAAAATAGTAATTTGATGGTGTCAATTGGGAAGAGTAATAGTTAAAGGACAAAGTGCAAATGAGGTGACAATTTAGAGTGATAGAAGCAATTTATTCAAGTTTGGTTTTATCATAAAATATCAGACAAACTTCCGGAACCACTTGCAACTTCTTTAATTTGCGTTCTACTCCATTAATCTCGCCAGGTAATTGTAAAGGAAGCCATTCCACAGCTAGCTAGCTAGCTAGCTTGGAGTCTTCTCAGACACTATAGAATGTTTGAGAAAAAAGCTGGGGTCTTGAAAGATTGTCTCGTTCTTTGGGTTAAGGTCCATGAAGCGAATTAGGGGTGCTCTTATAATATAATCACTCTTCCATAAAAAAATATAAAAAATTATCTCTCTTCACTTTTTCACTAAATCCAATGTCAACACAAAATTTAATATCAAAATTTTTTTAACACAAACACAAACTAAGTTGGCAGGATGGTACACATTCCACTATTGATTGCTCCTTGTCGCAGCTAAACAGGACCAACTATCTGGGATCGAATCGGATGAATGATGCTATTGATCGATGGTTAGGTACATCATCTTTCCAGCTGATCTCAGAAATCAATGCAACTCGGTTAGTGTTCATTTTTCTATACAAAGCTCGTCAATGTCAAATTCCGTTTTGCGTACTTTCAATTTGACAAAACTCCCCTTTAGCTCGTTTCTCTGTAACATGTCTGTGTGGGGCAACTCCTGACTTGTACGACAGGGGTGCTCTTATGCCGGCGAACTCAGTTATTTTTTCTTTTCTTTTTTCTAGATCGGCGAACTCGGTTCTTATTTGGAAGGAAAGTAGATTCTTTTCAAACCTCAAAGTTTGTGCACCTCTGTTCTTACCTACCCTACTCCTTTTTCTTTTCTAAACACCTACCCTACTCCTTAAAATGACATAAATTATTTTGCATGGAGACCCGAGAAGAATATTTGGATGGTACATCGCCCATTTATTACGGCATGAGCTAAATCGATCTACAAGGCCTTATGTCTTTTTTACAGATCGAGAGTTCTCTTTCATTTTTTGTTTGGATTGTAGAGTATAAATTAGAGAGAGATAAACATAAGAATTGCTCTTTATTATAGAATTTATACTGTTCAAAATTTTATATAGGCAACATTAAATAGTGTGAGGACCAATACTTGTGTCTGTTTCTTTCCGAATTGCACTTTATAATCTAAAAAATCAAATTACATGTTTCTTTCCGAATTACACCGTACAATCCGAACAAAATATTACAGACAAATATTACAGAAGGTTGTTCGGTTGTATTTTTTTAGAATATTTTGTGTTTTGAGAATTTTTAGATGATATTAATTTTATTTGTATGTGTATTATAGTTATTTTTATATATTATTAAAATAATATTTAGCTGTAGAATTTTTTGTAGTATGAAAATAAAAAATCTGAAAATACTTTTTATAGGAACATTTATTTAGTAATTTTCATTAGTATACGAGTGTTGATGTGAGCTAGCTGTCCTATTCGAATGTATACTAGTGTGGATGTGAGCTAGCTGTCCTACTCGAATTGCCATCTACCGACCAAAGGGACAGAGAAAGAGGAAAAGAAACATAAATGGCACTGACAACTAGTGGTGGGATTGAAGTCTGATAGAGCAGTAGGCAAATAACTCGACCACGATTAGACTTTATTTTGGTATCTGTGTATTCTGTCCAACCCATATTATAATCCCATTTCAAATAACCATTTTAAGTATTAAACTTACTTCTTGAAAAGGAAAATTCTGCCAATACACGCAGAAAAATGTTTAATATAGAAATTCAGTAATTAAATTCGCATCTTCTTATCAGTTTAAATTTAGAAATATCACTGGTTCCTTTGATTATTTGTATAAAATGTTCAAAGTATGCCAGTGTTATCATATCTTATCATGATAAACTCAATTCAGCTCCTAATGCAATTAAGCTAGGTTTACCAAATGTATTGTCTAGTAAAGTTGTACATAACTCGGTCAGAGTCGGGGTCAGTCAGTACCGAACTCCCTCCGTAGCCAAGAACCTAGGGCCACCCAACCGATCGAACGGTCCGACATAGGGTGAGGAACCGGCTAAGATTGACTTCCACCAAACTCAGTCGGGGTCGGGATCGAAACCACCCGAACCCGACCCCCAACCGAGTTAGATCTTGACATCTCGAGCCCAACCAAAATTAGTAGGGCTCAAATATTTTGGAACCTGATCGGGTTTTGTCAAGTCGGGGCAGGGTTTGAAGCCCTATTTTCTAGACATTATGTGCAAAAAGACAGGTCCCATAGAAGCCCATGTTTTGCAAGAACCCCATATGGACATTCATAAACGCAGGTAAAATTTGACCAAGAATCAAGATCAATGTCCACTTGGATACAATACATACCTCCTTGCCAAATTACATCTTGATGTTGTCTCTGCGACAATTTAGCTGACCAAAACGAATCCCACGGCTATTATAGAAGCCCATCACAACTCACTCGATGGCTTGGATTCGTAGACGATATTAAGGTCCAAAATTTAGTACCTATATAGTTTCTATTTATGAGAACAACCAAGAAAAATATGTAGATCATATAAGGCTTGAATTAACCAATACGAGAAACTACACAATGATAACTGACCAACAATACTATGTAGATATGAAAATCACGTTACATTTTTCCGGCGTCTGCCCGCACTACAAGAAAATCATGCTACAATGACCAAAGTTTTCTATTTGGTCACTAAAACATTAGGCGCCAGTGACCAAATCCATCTGTTGGTCACTAAAGGTACAACTTTATACTCCCGTTCCTAAAATTGAAAACTAGCGTTACTAAAAGTAAAAAATCATGCTACAGCCACCGAAGCCTTCTGTTTTGTCAGTAAAACATCAGGTGCCAGTGACCAAATCCATTTGTTGGTCACTAAAGGTTTGTTGGTCACTAAAGGTACAACCTTTATGCTCCGTTCCTAAAACTAAAAACTAGCGTTACTAAAAGTAAAAAAATCAAATAAACTGTTTCGCGCTAAGTTCCCTTCTTCCTCCCACTGCCAGTCTGCCATAGGTCCAAAAGCCCTCTGTCAAACTCTCACCCCTCCTCTCCTTACCAACTGCCTCACTTCTCTCTTCTCTTCTCCCCTTTTTATTTCTTTCTCTCTTTCCTCTTTCTTTCGAGTTAATTGTCATTTTCAGTGTGATTTTGAGACCTTTTTCTTTTTAGCCATGTTGTGAGTTGATACACATTGGCGGTCTCTGTCCCCACTCCGTCATAGTTGATTTTGATTCAAATTCGTAACTGTGACTATGTGAGTAACTTGCGATTTATTCGTTTGGTTAGTTTTTAATTGCTGAAAATGAGGGTGTTCACTCTAATTTATGGGTTTTGTTGTTCTGGTTGAATTTTGATTTGAACTGTAGGCCTCCAACCTCATTCTTGGTTTAGTTCCGTTAAAAACAAGCAAGTTTTACAATTTTTGAATGAAGCGAGTTTTGATCTTTTGGTTTATATTTGGCTTAAGAATAAATATCGTATAAACTGAGATGGTTCGGAAGAACTAGAAATAAAGAAAAAGTTAGATTAAAACTATTTTGAATCTTTTGAATTTCTTTTTTAGTGGGTTGGTTTGCGGCTCAACATTACTTTTGTGGTGGCAGTTTCTTTTTGTTTGTGGCTTCAATTTGTCCATATAACATATTGTGTTCTAACCAAGTAGATATCGTTGGACCCCTTCAGTGCAGAGGTCATTGGACTAAAAAAAAATTGGAACATACTTTGGTCCTTTAAAATTGAGTAGAATTTTCATAGAAACAGCTAGAGGGTACAACAAGAACTTGATGTAAGCCATATCTACTTATCTCATTCATTTTGTTTTAGATGTAGTTTCAAAAAAATTGACTATATGTTTGGAATCAAATTGCCTGATATAGTATTCTTTTTTTTCTTTTTTTTGGTAAGTAATTGATAGTTTGTCAGACCATTGGACTAATCATCCATGATCTATTGCAAACTTGCAGATAACCCAGTATTGAATTGATTTCTTCCCTATTTTCTCTTGTGCGCAAGCAGTTTGCCCCACTACACTGAAAATGATATGCAGAGAACATAGAAATTCAAGATGACCATCTAGTTTTTGTTTGCTAGCTAGTATTACTTATTTTGGTTTATCTTAGAAAAGGAAATGTTATTTGCAGTAGCATGTTAGTTTTCTTTAGGAAACTTGATTAATGCAGATGGGGATGAAGTTCATACTCGAGTCAGTATGATAGATGTAAAGCTTTGTCTCAAAATTATACTATATTTTCTTTTTGTTTTTCAGTAGTGTGTTTCAAAGGAAACATGAATTGCAGTTATAAATACAGGGGATATTGTTGTCCGGAGCAACAGAGGTGAGCCTATCTTTTGGAAAAACTTTCTCTAAATAATGTTCTCTCTCTCTCTCAGGTACTGAAAAGTTGATCCCAATTGAGTAAAATCTTCGCGACAGCTTTGGTGCACAAGCTTTATAAAATAGAAATGGGCGAAACCATCTTTGAAAATGGCAACTTCTCAAGCTTCTCTTGTGTTCTTTGATGGCTAGTTTTTCCATATTTGATATTTAGTTATTCCATTTTTGACATCTTTCTCAAATGATTTCATATAAAAGTTAGGATGTGAATTTGTGTGTCCTAGTAATGTGAATCTGTGTCATATGATCAAATCTTCAAAAATATCAGCAGATAGTGTTTTTTGAAATTTCAAGGTGCAGATGATCAAATTTTCACAAAAGTCCTCGACATCTCTAAACAAGCACCAACACCAATCTCCTTTCTCCTCTGTCGTGCACACAAAATTATAGGGTTGTATGTTCTCTAAGCAACATGGAAGTATAGGCCGCTTTCCTCCATTATTTTTTTTTGCTTTGTAATTCTTCATACTTTCTATTTTGTACTTTGCTTTCACCAAGTCTGATCAAGGCATATGTACAAAAGTACTTATTATCTATTTTCTAATTTATGTTCTCATGTGTTCACTTGGCAACAGAGGATAACAATTCCTAAGATTAGGAATCATGAGTGGTTTTCAAAGAACCTTCAAGTTGGTCTCGTGAATAAAAAAACAATGAATGCCAGTATGAAGAACCTGATCAACTCATGCAAAGTGTTGATGAAATCATGTGGATAATCACCAAGACTACCATTCCTACGGCAGGGAGCCACAATCTCAACCAATATCTGACTGGCAGCTTCAACATTGATGATGACATAGAAGAGGATTAGAACTCTAATCCTGGGCTGGACAGTGATAGTATCAGAGAGATAGTCTATGCATTGTAGTTGTGGTTTTGGTTTGTTGGGATCGAAGGTTAGAGGAAAACTTTTTGCCTTTCTCTGCAAATGATATCGTGTTCTGAAATTAGTACATTTCAATGAGAATATGTTTTTATAGCTCCTGGTTTCCTTGAATACGTTTTTTCCAACGACATGTTGTTGATCTGTATTTTTATTCTATGTCACTTCTCAAGGATTTGTAGAAACCACTGGGTGCAACGATTCCCCTATGATTTTTCTAATTTCGGCCAAGAATTTTCATTCCCCACGATTTTTTAGTTCTCCGTCAACAATGTCCATTCCCCCACGAGTTCTCTAAAGCCGTCGATTATGGGTCCCGTGAAATAGTGAATGGTCGAAGACTTCACGTCGTCGGCGAAAACTATGGAATTAATGACCACTTATGGGTCGTCGACGTACATCAATAGTGACGAGTCGTCCAAAACGAGGGACCCTTCCACCACGTCAACTCAAAACTTCTCCCGACGCCAAATACCGCAACTGTAGGCTCCGATTACCGACGAAGAATAACAATCGTCGAAGAAGGCCAATGGCTACGCGGCAAAGACGACAGAGCTTCGACGACCTAATGTCGAGGTTGAATAGCTTTTGCAACGCAATTCACCATTTTTGCCCACGGCCTCTGTCGTGGAGAGAGCCCACTTTTCTTGTAGTGCCGTAACATTTTTTTCCCGTATCATGTAGTTGAAAATCACGTAACATTTTTTTTTCCGGCGTCTGCCCGTATAAAACAGGTGCAAATTATGTATTATTCATGTGATCCCAAAGAAAACACCATTGCACCTCATACTCCTGCTCTGTCTAACATTCCTGTTCAACTGTGGTAGTCTAAAATAGTTGTTATTCTCCCTTACTTCTAGTACTCAAATCAAACTCTCTCAAGTGTCATGACCACTAGTCAATGAACAACACAAAAACCACAAGTTATCAAATACTCAAGCACATTGTCACTCGATTTAAACTCGATAACTGGCTTCTTTGATAATGTCCATCTTCCACATCGAATATGATTTGTCTCCAAATACAACAAACAATTCTTCAGCGGCTAGATGCCATAGTTGTCTTTATTGAACACCTGATCAAATCCATTAGGTCTATAAGCCATAGCCGCATGAACGCCCCAATGGCTTTTGCATCACAGTCAACATTTATCATGATAAGAATCGCTATTGATATGTTCAACTCGGAAAACGCTAGTACCTATGGCATTCGTTTTGGTTATCACACAAAGAATTTTAATTGAGGTGCATGGAAAAATAGGCTTGTTATGCATAAAATGACATTTCACATGTTGCACGATATTAGCATATTCAACTCCGAAAACAAAACATGAAATGTATGAAGAAATACAAAATGGACAGAAGCAGCGCCTTTTCCCGTTTTATATACACTATTGTTGAAGAAATTAACACCAGTGCCATAGAACTGGTGCACCATAACACTGAGTTTCAGAAGACAATGGATACATCACTCTTAAACTCTGCCTAACAAGTACGAACAAGTACATTTACTTTTACTTTTGCCATTATAGTTGTGCCTTCTGAAATCCTGTCTGGCACAACAAATAGATCTTGGATACTCAAATCTCAGAGCGACGCATAACAAGGCAAATAGATGCCAGAAAACGTAGCAGCTTATTGATTGGGATGGCTGTGGCATTTTCTTAGCATTGTAGTCCAGAAATATTCTGTAACTCGTGATAGATATAGTGCAAACATCTCTCAAAACAGTGAACCCCTCAGAAATGACAGAAAGTTTGCAGATCATTTCTAAAAGGATAGTCAACAGTCAACACCCTAGAGATAACAGCCATGGTTCTTATCAGTCTGCTACAAAGAAAACCTTTAAATTGTGTTCAACCAACCTAAATCTTGAAGAAGAATCGATGAACTTGCAAAATCACTTTTGTTTTCAGATGCTTGGCAGATTTTTTTCTCTGAATCCTAATTTAGGATCGTCAAGCTGCAGAGCTTTCAATCTTGTAGTGTACATGAAAATAAATATTCAAACAACGGGGAAGATTGGATACCACAGCTTTAGGTGTAGCCAACTATGAGACCCCACCGAATGTGCTCCCCTAGTACCATGGATTTTAACCATACCAGTTATGTAGACAGCTTGCAATGCCCTAGACAACGGATTTTGAGAGCACAGATCCATGAAATGCAGCAAACCATATCTACATCATAACAAAGTTAACTTAAAGAATCAAGGTAGGGTGAAGAAACCCTCATTCCAGTGTCAATCAAACAACCAAGGATTTTTACTCGTACCAATAACTTCCTATTACAGTTGATTCTATTTTTTCTTTTTCTTGAAACGTAAGGATTTGATTAAATGGAAAAAGAACTAGAAAACTACACAATGCACCAGCGCACTTCACGTGAATAGATGTGAGGACATAATCCAACGTGACATACCAGGGCGAGTTGAGATGCATAGATGTGTAGACAAAATCCTAAGCTCAAATGGTCAATGAAAATTCAAGACACATATAGTGTACATACGACCAGATACTGTCAGTCCTTGTCTCTGATGATCAAGGCCAAATCAATATTATGTAATAATAACTGATAGTCATACCAGATTTGTAGAGTAATCTTGTCTACAAGGGATCCACATGTTTGGATCTCTGTGGTTTACTATAATCTCAAAGCAGGACAGACATGCCCCATTGAAACTGGAAAAGCATATAACGACCGACCATAAGGAAATGTGTTTTAATACAAAAGTCCAGATATATATCACAATTTCTCATCCAACTCTCAGTAACTATAATTGGTGATGTCTGGTGAACCTCTTTTTAGTGTGCTCAAACCACCGAAATTCAAGGCAGGATTTCCGCTCACGAATTAGCCAAATTAGATAATAGAGAAGCACTAACCATTTTGTAATTTTATGATACAATAATCCATGGAATATAAATAGCTGCATATATTGGTTGAAAATGCTTAGTTTAACCCCCCCCCCCCCCCAACCCAAAAGAAAAAAAAGCCACAAAACACCACTCATACAAATAACATGAAGACAACTAGAAGAAGGCCAAAGGTCTTTAGGAAAATTGTATGTAGACAGACCGGTATCTGCCCCTCTACAGACGGGATTAAGGATGAGGGTCAGTATAAGTATCTGAGTTGTATTTTACTATCAAAAAGAAAAAAGATAATAAGGACCTACCTCACCTAAAGTACAGTCGATCGGTGTTCCATCAGGAGATATATGCTTAGTCATATGGAACAAGAGATAAGTCGCACCAACAAATTGCAGCACTGTAATGACCATCTCAAACCGAGTCCACCAAAGCCATTTCTTATACCTTATCTGTTATCAAGAAATTGAAAGTTCCACGTGTAGTATAGACATAGTGACATAAAGCAGAGGATTAAAAGAAAAACCCATTTCCAAACCTTACTTTTGTCAGAATCTGTTCCCCGCTTTGACTTCTTGGTCATTATTTTCAATTCATTCCATCTCTACTACAGTTATATATATATATAGTTCGGTAAATTCCATGGTAGGTTTGTCTATTTTTTCTCACTCAAAAAATTCTCTACTAACAAGTCTGTTTTTTTATCCTTCGGCCACTATATATGTTCTAGATTATTGTCTGCATCAAACTTCTTGCAAGGTAGCTAACTGTGGAGCATTTTCCAGTTTTAATGGTTTCCATCAGAATGTATGGTGGATGTTGTAATCAACACCGTTGGACATAAAAAATTCTGTTGGTGCCAACACCTGTCATAAAGTTCTGAAAAGTACGGTTCTTATGGAATTGTTTCTATTCGGAGCAGTTGATAAATCTCAGGTGCCGTCTTGCATGCTTTGGGATAGAGCCTCTATAAGTGTGCAGCTATTGTCACGTGTGTGGCTAGTGCAAGTGGGTTTCGTACGTGACATTAGCTGCTGCCTTGTCTCCCTCTAAAAGAAGCACCAGTCCCTTCCTCTCAAAGCAAGCAAAGCAGGAAACGCCTCATCAACTTAACCTCATGTCATGCATCTGTATAAGCACATCCTCTCAATGAAAGAAGTCATCCCACCCTTGAAAACGCACCTGGCTTCCTTCAAACTGCGCCAGGATATACCGGTGCAAAACAGGAAAGAAAACGTGGCACCTCACGCGCAAATCATCATTCACCGAGCCCCAACCCCATTGGAGTTGAATGTAATCCCACTTGTTACCAATAACCCTCCTTTCGTGAGCAAACGCCTTAGGCTAATTAAAACAAACGTTCAATTCGTCTAAACTGGTCAAGTGGTTAAATCTAAAGTCTGTATCTCTAACATCCCATTCAACCATTATCATAGCTATTAATCTCACTTTTAACCACAACCAGACACAACCCACAAAAAAAAAGACTTAACGGTTTCATACCCCTCTCTCTTGGCAAATGACGGCGTCGACGACGGCAGCGGTGCTCTTGGAGGGGGACTCGAGAATGGTCTGGGCCGTGGCTTCTTAAGCGATCCCACTAGCCACCATTGCCACGATTCTGACCGCCGCGACCACGGAGACGGCCACAACCGGAAACGTGTATTGGCGTTTACAAGACGGGTAACCGAGAATCACAAGAAACCCACCGAGAATGACCACCAACGCGTTTGAAAGCCCAACATTATGGCGGACCATCGCAGGTTCCTCAGCGTCGACCCCCACATGCCTGTTTGTGCTAAGAATGAATTGGACAAGGGTGGCAAGGAAAATTCAGGCGCATTGGGATTACATGATTGGTAGATTCTTGTCCAACTGGATGAGCTTTTGTTTCGTTCCTGAAAAATGACGATGTCAAAGACTCAAAAGGTTTCAGACCGTTGGCTTATTGTCCCGGTAACGACAGGACTTCAGTTTGAGAGCTCAACCTTCCAAGTGGGTACCTGAGATTTGGAAATATCATTTTACTGTCCAAAATATAGATTAATTCGCAGTATAATTCATAAATGTACAGGGTATTTTCCATAAAATTCAACCCATCAAAAATTTGGACGCTGCACTGTCTAAAAGAAATGCTTGTGAAATTATATATCGATTAATAATTTAGTCATGCAAAATAATTACTCTTTTTTTTTCTCCTTCATGACTATAGTAGGCGAATAAGGAATAAAAAAACAGAAAGTTGGAAAAGAAAGCCTTAAAGCAGAATTTGAACAAATAATTTCATTTGGATTCAATTTCTCAATAAATGAGTGCTTCATCCCTTTGATTAAATTAACCATCCACATTCATGATCATTTGATTCATTTCTCTACCCGGCCGGATCATGCATACGGTTGGCTTTCAATAATGCATGGCTCCATGGCATGCAGTTGGCAGTACTCTTCGTGATGAGGGTTTGGAATCTCGTTGCCCTAGCAAGCGTCTTTATACAGAAGCTTCCCTTCTGCAACACAAAAGACCGTCTTCTTTATATGGTCATTAGCGTCGCTGGACTACAAAGAGTTGAGATTGTGAAGTAAATAGTGAAAAAATTAAGAAATTGCCAGACCTCCCAGCTGGCTATAGTAATTGTAACCAACAACTGTGCGAAAACATTGTCCGACGAGGAGGAGGTGAGTGTGCTGAGGATGACTGCAGGCTAGTTGGTCGGTCTGAAGCCATGCATGTCGGACAATATTGAAAAATTATTATCCCTTCAAGTAAGGAACCATTTATGTCCTCCATATATAAGAGGTAGTTTACATCAGTTAACTTCACTACATGACGACTCACCAATACTAGAAATTTGATCTTTACTGACGAAATTCTCGAATTTCTTCACTAAAAGTAAGATTTTCGTGACAAATTTAAAATTTTGTCATTAAAATTGATTTCATTGCTAAAGTTGTCACAATATTCGTTATTTGTGACGAACTTCAAATTTTGTTGCAAAAGATAAACTTATTGTGACGAATATTTCGCCACTAAAATAATAAAAATATTTTTAAAAAAATGTGGTGCAAAAATGTTCGTCACAAGACATAATTCGTTAGTGGCGAAAATTTTCATCAACTTGTCCACAAGTAGAAATTTTGCCTTTAGGGACGAACAATTTTACTAAATGTGCCTTTTAGGGACGGGCAAATTTGTCTGTCCCTAAATCCATCTACATGACACTTTTTAGGGAAGGAAAAAAAATGTTCGTCCCTAAAGGTAAACCTTTTAGGGACGAATAGGACTTACCGGTCCCTAAAATTTTCCCACTACATGGCGGGAAGATATTAGGGACGGACGGTGTTCGTTCCTAAAAAATGTAACGGGTTCGAACCACTACTAATAGGTTCAAACCTAATAAGTAGGTTCGAACCTACCATTAACAGGTTCGCACCTGGAACTAGTACTACGTTCGCACCTACTATTAATAGGTTCGCACTGGTTAATTGAAAGTGCACGACACCCTCTCTCCCTGTGAGTAATAGGTTCGAACTAAACTTAATACGTTAGAACTGGTTTCATTTTAGAGAGAACAAAATCAAGAATCGACACGTGGTCCTAAACGGTTCTAACCCATATAATCAACGTGTGAACTTGTTGGCTTTCCCGGTTAGAACCTTATTGGAACACGTGCGAACCTCCCGTTGAGCAAAACGGTTGTAAACTATAATGAACTCGTTCACACTTGTTAGAGACATTTGGTTAGAATAGAATATTATTAAGTTTGAACCGGTGCGTAATGTTGACGACTCCCGCTCTTCCAATATCGATTAAGTTCGAACTTACAAATAAGAAGTCTGAACCGGTTTTGAAAAATTTCAAGCGACTGACGCTTGACGCGTGTTCTGAACGTGTTATATACAATTCAAACCGGTTTGACTGATGATTTTAGTCGAACTGGTTCTCTCTCCAGGGATAAAATTTGTCACTTTCCCGCACAGATTCTACCCACCAAACGCCACCCGAGAGGAGCTGCCACATTCCCGTCGCCACCGTTTGCGACGGAGCACCCTGTCTCCACCCCACTTCTCCGGTAAGCTCCAAAACCCGATTTTTTGTGGCTGTTCGGCGTTGTTTTTTGATCGTTATAAACCGTTGGTTTTCCGCCGTGCTGATAGAGGAACCACCGCCCAATGAGGCCACTATGGGTTGCGCGGCCCACGGTCGCTATTTTTGCAGGAATCCCAGTCTTGTGCGGAGGTTCTTGCACCGCGGGCATGGCCGAGATAGGTTGGCGTTGTCACTGGTTCTGGAACACGTTCTAACCTGTTCATAAAAGTTAGAACATGTTGCTCGTCCTGCATGTGGTTCTAACTCTTTACCCGGGGCTTAGAATGGGTTCGCGGAATTGTTCAGAACTCGTTAGAACCTATTCTTAAAAGGTTAGAACGACATAGTTGCAGGTTAGAAGCTCATTGATTCCAGTTAGAACTTGTATTGTATAGGTTAGAACGGATTGTGTGCATTCTTCTAGGTTAGAACCTGTTTAGAAACATGTTAGAACAGATTTATTAATAGGTTAGAACTGGTGTCTTATGGTTTTCTGATTTAGGTTCGAATTTTCGTTTGGTTAGAACCGGTTGTGTTTATTCGTATTAGGTTAGAACTGGTTATTTCAATGTTAGAATCGAAAAAATAAAGGTTAGAACTTGTTAAATAATGGTTAGAACATACAAAACAGGTTCGCACATATATGTACAAGTTAGAACCTATTTCTTTTTTGTTTTATTTTTTCATTTAGGTTCGAACCTGTTATTTACATGTTAGAACTGGTTCTGACAAAGTTGTTTTCTTTCCTTAAATTTCAGGTTTTAGCCAAGAATGCCTCTTGGAAAGCGTGCTAGACACAACTTGGCTGACGCGGACCAACCTGTGACAGTAGGACCATACACGACGTGATCCACTCTCGGGGCTGGGATCCCATCACAGTTCAGTCTGGCACGATCTCATTGCCTGTAGTTCGGGCCTTTTATGTAGGGCTGATGGCGCAGCTCACGCACTGGGTTGTAGGTGATAATTAATTGTTATTCATTTATTTATTTATTGTTTGTAAAACGTAAATTGGTGATTACTGGTTCTCTTGCAGGACTCTTACGATGTGAAGGTTCGGGACGTCACGGTCACTTTCTCTGCCTAGTGGATTTCTGAGTTGCTCGGGATCCCTTGGCCCGAGAGACCAGCAATTCCTGAGTTGGAGGACCTAGCCCCGCTCCACCCATTCGACCTCTTTCAGCTCTGCACCGAGAGCGGGAGAATGTGCCGAGAGTGCCGCACATAATGTACAAGACCCTGAACGACTTCTTCAGGATGTTGCACCTCATTGTGGCCTACAACATCGACCCGAGGAAACGTACGACAGAGTCGACTTTTGAGTGGGCGAGGCTCGTGGTACGACTAGTTAGTGGGGTGTCTATGGACCTATCCGGGTACATATTTAAGTTGGCTCGGGAGGCGGCAGACTCAGTGGACAAGGACTCTCCTCCTTTCGGGCTCCTCATTACAAGTATGTACGATGCAGCGGGTTCGTGTTTACTTAAAATTTTTATTTTCGTTTTTTATTTCAGGTATATCTAGTAATTGCTTCTCCAATCTTGTAGGTTGCCGGACTTGTCCCGGAGACGATCGGAAAAAGCCGAGGGGGGTGATCGATGCGAACACCCTTGCTCGGAGTCGCGCCAGGATCCAACAGGGACTCGGCCACATTCCTGTTGTGTTGCCCGATTTTGGGGGGAGCCACCGGCTTGGGCCACCAATTTCCTCGAGTCACAGGCGCAGCTCAGGGACATAATAGAGGCGTTGTTGCCGGTTCTTACTGGCTTGCAAGAGCGGTTAGACGCACAACATGAGCAGTTAGATGTGATCCGAGCGACGCAAGAAGCCCAGTAGGTACAGCTGGATGCGATCTACGCGAGTCAGACTGCACAGACGGAACAACTCAATGCTATGGCGTCGGTGGTCGACTCCGCCCAGGACGCTTCCCTCACTGTGCTGGGAAAGCTAGCCGAAGGCGACGACTAGCTGTGAGTCCAGTCTCCCGCATGTTTTGGTTTTTTTTAGCTTGCTTTATTTGTTGGTTGCAGATGGGCTTTTTGTACATTTCCATTACATTTTTATATATACCCGATATGGACTTTCATGAAATGCGAAATGATGTATCTATAACTCTTTTGTGAATATATGTATTTTTGTATACTCACTGCTATATGTCTACTACTAGTTCAAATAGCCCATGACATATCGTGATAAATTAATAGTGTATTATTTGTTACATAATCATGACAAAATATTATTTTCTAAGATAATTGGAATATTTATTTTCGAAAAAGATAAATAAAACAACAAATAAATTTCTACAAACTTATAGAAACTGAAAACCCCCTTAGTAAACTTAATCTTATTATTCCTGCTATTGTAAAAGAATTTAAAAAAACCAATATAAATACACAAAAGAAACAATGCTAAAAAATATTACCTAATAGGTTCGAACTAAATCATTAACAAGTTCGAACAGGTTGGACATTAAATGATGTCACATTTACCCATTCAAGGACCATAATTAAAGAGTTAGAACTGGTATGAACACGTTCTAACCTAATACGGAGCGTTTAGAACTGCTTCTAACTGTTCGAACCGGTTATTAATAGATTATAACTGAACTCAGCGATTATGTTTCTGGATCTTATCCGGTTTGAACGTATATAGGTAGGTTCGACCATCCAAATAGCTTCGAACGTATTAGGAGACGTCTGAACAGGTTGCCGCTCATTTGCAAGTTAACCGAAATGTTAGAACTTTTTTTTTTGTGAAAGTTGAAGATAAATAAATCAGAAAAATATTCAATACAGAAAAATCAGGAGAAAACACCTGCAAAAAACCAAAAGATAAATAAAAAATAACAGAGGACAGCACATAGCACCTGCTCACAACAAAGCACACAGCTTACCGCACATAGCACAAGGCTACACCAGCAGAGGACATGTCAGTACATCATAGTCGCACACATCACAACAACACAACAGCAGAGCAACCCACAACAGAGCAACACATAAACTATTTCAACAGCACCAAAAGCTAAGAAAAGCAGCATCAACTCTATGATTGGGAGGAGTGTTCAGTTGTCTGATTCTTGCCTTAACTTCAAACAACACGTCATTAATAATCCAAATCATTCGTCTACTTTTGCCACTAAAAATTCTATTATTTCTCTCCCTCCAAACATTGTAGACTATTGCAGAAAATGTAAGCCTACGGATAGTGTTGATGAGTGATCTTTTATTCCAGTTGTTAGCAGCCCAATCAATAGTCTCTTCCCACGTTACATTCACACGAGGCAATCTGCATTTGTCACCAAGGGTCAGCCAGATAAGCTGAGAAAATTGGCAGGAAAAATAGAGGTGATCTAAGCTCTCTTCATGCTCCTTACATAACACACAAACATTAGACTATACAACACCCATGGTCATAAGCCTATCCATGGTAGACAATTTCCTCCTAACCCCAAGCCAAAGAATAAAAGCATGTCGCAGGATAAAACCTTTGCCCCACACCAAATTCCACCATCTCACTTCACTTCTATATGGCATAATCAGCTTCAAGGCACTACTAACTAAGAAGACTCCATTGGAGTTTTGGGTCCACTTAACCATATCAGGTCTAGTGGGATTAGGCAAGAATATGGTTGGAGTATCATTTGCCACATCTCTCCACATCTCTTGGAGGTCCAAATTTGACCACCTCCACCCATTACCCTCAATAATATTACAGACTTTGGCATCAAGATTCAAAGAGGAATTTCTCACCGCCTCACAAGTGGTTCGTTGTATCAATGGCCCTGTGGGGTGCCAGTCATCAAACCATAGAGATGTAGTATTCTCATCTCCAACCATATGTTTAAAACTACCATGGATCCAAGGTCTAAGACTCAGGATTTTTCTCCAAGACCATGAACAGTCGCCCGGGGCCTTTATATCCCAGAAACTTCTCTTCCTCAATAAATAGGTTCTCATACATGATGACCACATTGATTGGTTGTTATTAGAAAAAAACCAAATGTGTTTGTAATAGCAGCACGGTTCCATCTTTTCACATCGGCAATGCCCAATCCTCCCTCTTTTTTGGGTACACAAATGTCCTTCCAAGCAATTTTAGCTCCACTAGGCCCCAAAGTGCTGCCCTTCCACAAAAATGATCTCAAGTTCTTCTCAATGTCTTTAATGATACTCTTAGGTAGAATAAATAAAGACGGCCAATAAAATTGAGTAGCAAAAAGAATCGACTTCACCAACTGGAGACGCCTAGCAAATGAGACTGTGTTTACTAATAAGATTGAGTAATAGGTTGGCGGAAGGAAGAACGCGCCAAAATTTTTGGCGAAAATTTGGGACTCAGTAATAGGTTCGAACCTGTTACGTATAGGTGCAAACCACATTGATCAGTGTCGAACCGGTTACGTATAGGTGCGAATCGATTTGATTAGGGTCACAACGACGTCATCCCGTTAATGGAATCAGTTTGAACGGTGGTTATTAGGTTCGAACCTGTGTGCCAGACCTGAAAAAAAGTAGATAGCCCCCGAGTGTTTACTTTGTCTGAACCACTCGGGGCTGTCGTGTTAGAAGATAAGGAGCGGTGTCATTTGGTGAGTTGTGTTTACTAATAAGTGGATTTGTCTTTTTATGAACATTTGGTTTGGGGGTGTGCTTCCTAACATTGAAGTTGGTGTTTTTTTTTTTATTGTGATGGATGAAGGGAAATAGGAAGGAGAAGTAGAGAGGGACGAAATCCGCCTATATGTGGCCTTGGAAATCAGTTGGATATGTATCGTCATTCATATTGTGTTGCTATTTTCATGCTTCGTTGGTGATTATGGGTGTTCTGGTTGGATTTCAATGGCATGAACGACGATATTCTGGGTTCTCTATGTGAACCGGTTTTAACCTATAAACTTGAGGTTCGAACCTTGTAGAGGTTCGATCTTAATTTTTAGAGGGTAGAATCGGTTCACTTAACGGGTTGGAACGTGTTATCTTTACGGTTAGAACCAGTTAGTACGTAGTCTGAGCCTTATTTAAGGTTCTGACCGAAAAATCAGGTTAGAACTGTTTGTAAAAGTTCGAGCGCCTTTATAATTGGTTCGAACCGTAACTGTGAAGGTTCAAACCTTTGTAACAGGTTCCAACCCGTTTGGAACAGGTTCGGACCAGGTTAAACCGGTTCGAACTATTTTTGCATTCCAGAACCAGAAAATTGAACAAAAAGAAAGAAAATTCAAAAAAAGAATATGGGCCAGAAAAGTTTTATACAGTTAATGTTGGCATTGTACATTTAATGGTATAGGTGGGGATAATATAATGGATAAGACTTGGATGCTTGAAAAGAACCGTCTCGGTGCCGTGTTTATCATGGGTATAGGTCAGTTCATGTAATGTGCAGAGAAAGTTGTGGCTGTGGATGGAAAGGTTAGGTGTCGTTGTAAGAATTGCAAGAATATTTATAGAGAAACCTTGGCAATAGTAGAGAGTCATTTATTTATAAAGGGATTGATCCGAGCTACACTAGGTGGGTTCACCATGGGGAGAGATTTGGATTACACGAACCGCAGGTCCATAATGAGGCCTTTGTAGATTGGGATTGGGGGCGTCGGACAAACCAGTGATATGGAGCAAATGTTAGAAGATGTAGAGGCAGGGATGTTTGGGACTGTTGGTGTGGAGGCATATATTGACAGTGAATGTTTCGCCTTCTGTTCGAAGTATCTTAAAGGGGTGGAATAGAGAGTATGTAATGATGCAAGGGTTAACGAGCGAGCTAAAATTGAAATACCATCATTTGCCCAGCATGTAAGACCAATTGGTGCAAAGAAAGGGTATGACTTGAATGCAAATGAGTTGAAGAAGGTTTGGTGGTATGTTCTAAGCAACTCAGACGAAATAAAGCATTATCGAGAGTAAGTAGCATTACTACAACATTTAATTTGTTGTACATGTTTTATAATGATGGTTGTATTCACTAAGCATGTACATGGTTGTAGGGAACACATTGAGGAGCTTTAGAGGGGTCGGGTGAAGGATGTGGAGCAGAGACATAAGCTCGAGTTCCCATCATGGTTCGAGAAATGGGTAAGTCACGAAATGATTGTATATTAATGTAACAATAAATAAATACTTCATACCATCGAAATTATAACTAACTCACACAACGAATAACATTGGTATACAGGCAGATCCAAGAACTACACCATGAACATCCCGAGCAAATCTCATCGGAGATATACTCCTTCGCGTGCGGCCCAGACCGACGGGCAAATCGATATTCTACGTGCATTGTTGGTGGGACAAGGTACCACAAGGTTGAGCGAGAACAACAAAGAAAAACCAAAATAGTGGAGTGTATTGTCAGGGGGAGTATGGGGTAGACACCGTAGACTATTATGGAGTCCTGATAGATATCTTGAGGTTACGGTATGTGAGGGGTAATGTAGTGTACATCTTTAAGTGTGATTGGTTTAATGTTGGTGATGGGGTCAACGGGATTCGGACCGATGCACACTTCACAAATGTTAATAGGTCTCGTTTGTGGTATAAGAATGATCCGTTTGTATTGGCGACTCAAGTGAGTCAAGTATTCTATTTGGATGATCCTAAATATGGAGGTCCTTGGCGTGTCATGCAGAGGGTGACCAACAAAAGCATTGAGGAAGTTCCGATGGTGGTAGATGATGTTGTTGAGGAGGGCGACGACTCACCAATTCACGAGGCGTACCAGGAGACAAAGTTTTTCTCATTATTCGTTGATTTGTCTTGTTATAATATAGTTCCCTTATGTCGGGATGACGTACTGCCAAATCCTGTGAACGACTTAGATGTTGGTTTGAGTTGGTCTCGGTCAGCTCAGAATGAAGTGGACGACATCGTCGACGATGACCTGGACGACGAAGAAGAGGAGGAAGAAGAAGAGGACGAGGACGAGGACGAGGATGAAGATGAGAAGGAAGAGGACAAGGATGAAGATGAGGAAGAATGAGAGTGTGACATTTTACTTAGCGACCACGATAGAGACGATGAGTGATAATTATGATGTGTTGCATTACATGATGTATATGTTTCTATATGATTATGTATACCTGTGTAATTGTATATGTTTCTATGTTGGTGCACAATTTATTTTTGATGACGAGTACGAGGAGCCTCGTTACAGGTATTATGTAACAATGTACTGTTATACCGAATAATGTTAACATTACTTTATTGTATTGACCATTATTGAGGTGTTTTGATTGTAGCTACACCCATTAGCAGGAGGAAGCGCGGTAAGACACGCGGGGTGGATTTGGACAGGTGTAAGGCAGTTGGAACAGGCAAGCTGGTTGTTGAGATACTTGATGGCACGCTTGCTGACATTGGTAACAATGCCAGTAAGCTTTCTAACAGGGTAGGGGTACTGGTTCGCGGGCTGGTGGATATGGCGACTTGGAGTTGGGGGGATGTCTCCACCGAGACTAAGCCATACATCAAGGCTTGTCTTCAGGTACATTATAATTAATGAATTGCAGTAATTATGGGTAATTTATAATATTAACATCTTATGTCAACGTTATAGGATGATTTTGAGCTTAAGTATGATAGGGTGGAGGACGTGTGTACAGTAAATAGGTTAATGGTGACCCGGTACAGGAAATTCAAGAATACCTTGCACATGCAGTAAAAGAAGTTTCCTATGAAGGAAGAGGCACTAAAAAACCCACATGAGGAAGTGGAGCCCGAAATGTGGACAAAATTGTGCAATTTGTTTTTTTCTGGCCCAAGATATGATGTAAATGTGTTTGGTTGTTAAATATAATATTTATGTATTCATTATTGCATTGGTTTGAATGGCCTAATATCTTTTGTTGTTGCAATTGTATGTAGAGAGAGTGAGATAAACCGAAGAAATAGATCAAAACTCACAGTATATCACACTACTGGGACTAAGTCATTTGCGCGCAAGAGCCATGAATTGGTAATTGATTTTCATTCTAGTTTTATTTTTAATCACAATTGGCAACTAACAGAATGCTTTCTTGTTTTCAAATAGCTAGGCGCAGTCCAGACTGATGAAGTGGGTCCTGCTGACTTATATGCTGCGTCACACAAGCGCAAGAATGGAGAATGGATAGGTGACGCTGCTAGGATGAATTTTGTAAGTAAATTAGATGTTGGTTGAAATGTGTTGTTATATTGTTATTTCATTTGGTAGATGAGGGGTTGGTTCAATTTGGTTGGTGAATTGGAGTTTAAATTTTGGAGGTGTTGTTGGTTGGCATTGTTGGTTGCATCTCTTTGGTACATTGAAGTTACAATCTTGGAAGTGTTTGCAGGTTCTTGGTTTTATTGTAGTTTGCTGGCCAGAGTTGGTTTGATTTAATAAGTTGTATTGATATAAATCATGTATATTTAGTTTGTAAAATATGGGCTGGATAGATTTTATGCCGTTATGCTGCTGAATTTTTTTCTCCACTTATTCCATTTCTTTGTGTTTCACATTGTAGGAAAAGATTATGGAAGTGGAGGCCCAAGCAACCATGGAAGGGAGGACGCTTACTGTTGTGGAGGCTTTCACCCAAGTCTTTGGGGAGAAACGAGGGTACGTTAGAGGTTTGGGTGATTCGGTGCAGCCGGTTAGTACTTATTACTCATCGTCATCAGCGGATATGGCACGGATATTGACGGAGACCCAATTGGAGTTGGAGCAGATTAGAGCGGACCGTGAGAAGGAGAGCCAAGACCAGATGCACGAGATCCACAATTTGCAACAAAAGAAGGAGGAGATACAGGAGCGGATGGCACGATATGACCGATTTATGTCACGATTTGCGTGGGTGCTTTTGACAACATCGGTTTGTAGTTTTCTTACGTGATCCATATTATTATTTGTTGGTTACAAGTATATAGAACATTTACCGTCCAAGCTTCACTTCGCACATTTTCTTTTCGATCGTTGTATATATACATAGAGTTTGGTACATTTGAGACTTTAATTTTTAAATTTGTTTTAGAATGAGATGATATTTATTTGGGATGAATTCGCATTTAATTGGTGAAAATTAGTAGAATTTTGAAATTTGTTGTAAATCAGGTCACATGTTTGAAACTACTATATTCTGGTTCTAACCTGAAAACAGGTTAGAACCATAATATAATAGGTTCGAATCGATTCACAAGGAAACAGGTTGGAACCATAAAAGAATGGTAAGAACGTAAAAGCAGTCGAAACTCTAAACAACAGGTTCGCACCAGTTCACAGCCGAAGAGGTTAGAACTTGAAAATTGAAGTTCTAACCAAAACTAGACAGTTCGAACTATAAAATAATATGTTCGCACTTCTTCGTGATGAACAAGTTCTAACCTATATATTGCGGTTCAAACTCGTTTCCGTTCTAACCACTTCATTTACGAGAGAACCATCTGTAGACTAATAGGTTCTAACGGGTGTATGTAGGTTTGAACGTAATGAAGCGAACGGGTTCTGACAGGTAAGGGTTTGAAATTAGTTCGAACGCTTTATCTGAACTAGTTCGCACTTTTCCAGGAGAGGTTCTAACTAGGTATATTATTATGTTCCAACCTCCTATTTAGGGACAGACTTAATGGGATTCGACAATCGGTTTGAACCTAACTAGTATTCGGTTCGAAGGTGAGACTTTAGGGACGAACCTCATGTGTCCGTCCTTAAAACCCTATAGATAACCCACCTATAGGGACAAACGCCAGGGATGGACACTTCGTCCCTAAAAGTTTTTAGAGATGAAATTTGCGTTTTTAGGGACGGCAACGTCTGTCCTTAAAGCCCAAATTTCTACTAGTGGTCGTTCAATCACCTAACGAGACTATCGATCGTATAAAAAGAAAAAGAAAAATGAAAACATTTGTTAATTTTGTGACGAAGTCTTTCGTCACATAGTCCTGGATGATGGAACGTCCAAAAAAATTAGGGCAACAGGGTGCAAACCGAAGTTGATCTTGGATTATCAATAAATTTGGAATTGATTATACTTGGATCGATGTCGGAGCGATTAATGGGATAGACTGTAAATTCGTTGGCAATATGTATTTAGCAATAATAGTGATGAAATAGATAAAATGAATTAGTAGAATTTTCTCAAGCATATATCTTTTAAAAATTTATAAAATAAAATCCGGAGATCCATCACCTTCTCGAGTAAGATCGAGCCCGGCTTACTCGGAGTCGTATCTATTCTTCTTTTGGATTATTCATGATCTGTTCTTATCTAGAAGGCCTACTCGGTGGCAAGCACGTAGCTCTTTCTTTTCCTATATAAGAATAACTTTCTAACGCGCATGAAAAGTGAAAACAGGCAGAAGAATAGGACTCAATTCACAATGGATTGATTTAAGTTAATGTAATTTATTATTTATTAAAATTCTCTAAACTGATATTGCTTCTATATATCTACAATAACTCAAACTTGCTATATTTCAGAGACCACTTTTATCTCCCAAAAGCATAAATGTAGTCTTGCTATATCATATATACCTGAAGTACTTAATTAATTTGGTTGCATTTAACTGTATTATAATAATGCTACTGGTCTTACACATACAAATACCTTTTTTATTCCGGAAAAATTAGAAATTCTAATTTTTAGTACAATTGCTTTGATAATTTTTAATGCAATATATAGTTTTAAATATAAGACTAATTTAATGTTTCGGCATGTTCCCTATCACCATCTCTCACGTTTATACTCTAGCATATTGCAGATGCTTTATTATATTATTTTCTCTACCCTCTCATTTAGGAGGTAGGAACTTTTGTCTTTGGGTTAAATATATTTTTCGCTCTCGATTTTTGTGATTCTGACACTTTACACTTTAAATTATCAATTTCGTTATATTTCGTCACTCAACTATTAATTATTTACACTTTGCACACTCAACCGTTAATTTGAATGCCAAATTTTCGTCCAACTTAAAGAGTGCGAAATGTGAACGGTCGGTAGTTGGAAGACGAAATATAACGAAATTGATAATCTCGGGTGCAAAGTGTCAGAACCTCAATAATCGGGGGCGAAAAGTGTAAATTTTTACCTTTGTATGTTTTTTTTTTGTTAAATACTAATTCACTTCCTGGATTTTAAGCCTTTGACATAATGCTCCTTGTGTTTTCCATTTTGACACCGAGTTTAGGTTTTCCCCTTTTGAGGAAATAATTTATCTTCTTTTAGTTTGCTGTAATTAAGAATCATTAATGGGTTGGTGCCACATGTAAAAAAATGATATCACATTATCTAAAATGGTTGACACGTGTCTAAAATGGCCCCAAGTTTAGCATAATCAAATAATTAGAAAATAGAAAATAAAATAAAGAAAAAGTAAGGAATTCAAACAAACTGGAGAAAAGGGGTGGATCACCCTTTCTGGTGTGATAGAGATACTTCACTGCCTCTGTAGCGCGGGAAGAAGTAAAATTCAAGGTTGGCCCGTCTTGCAGCCCACCCACATGCACAATAGGGGCGGGCCGCTGGATCCTAATCCACCCCACTACAATCACTCCACATGTGAGGTGTACGTATTGTCCCAGTACCCGCCAAGCAACCCACATCCCGTTGTGGAGAATTCGACGACCCATCCCCACCGTGCACATGGGTGGGTTGTGAGACGCCCCATGGCTTACTAGGATAAAATAGTAATTTTGTAGGCCAAAAAATTATTTTTCGATGGAAAATTTTCACAATGATTTAGGGTCCGTTTGTTTAGTTATAAAACACATTTTTTTTGTAAAGCAGATTCCAATGCTTCCAATGCATTAATTTACAGTAAAGTATTATAATTTCTGTTGTTTGATTGTTAACTTAAACATATTTTTTAAAAAATATTTTTTCATATTAGGCTCAGGTTGTATTTTCTGTAATCTTATATGATTCATTAATTTAATTCTTAATATTACTTATAAATAAAATAAAAAATCAATGAAATGACATATGAAACTGAAATTTGAAGTAAATTGCAAATTTTCTGCTTTTAATTCTAGAAAATTTTCAAAATGGATTGCTAAGTGGATTTTTTTTTTAAGTAAATTGAGAAATCAAGCATCCTTGATGCATTAAAATCAAAAGAAACAAAATGCTAATTGGTTCTTTCTTCTTCTTTAGCTTCCTGATTCATATCTGTTCCAATTCAGCTATTTACTCCATATTTATTCTGGGTAACTTGCAGGAAAACCAGGACAAAGAGGTCAAAAAACTGAGAAAAAGCATGACATTTAAAGATACTCCCATGCCAAGTTTTCTATAAAGAACCTCCGCCAAAAACTGAAATGCACAAGGGTACTCAAAAGGCTATGTGATATTCCATAATAATACCTTGTTTGTTTTAAACCTCTTTCGTCTTTAATGCTAAATTTTACAGTCTGTCTTTCTGTTGTGTATTCTGATCTTCATATCACATGGTTTTCTTGAAGATTTAAGGACATATTTCAGAATGTTTATGAAACTTGATGGAAGTCTAAGTTTGAAGCTGCAAGGATATGGTGAGATATCGAGCCCTTCTACTTACTTTTATGCAGTTTGAGTAGATTCTTATAAACTTTTATGGCTGAATTGGTAGGTTTGAACACTGTCTAATCGATGATATGGATGCTCATGCACTTAAAAGCGAGGATGTTATGTATGGGCATGCAAAAATTATGATTGAGATGTACAGAGTAATTTCCTAGCCCAAGGTTTGTGTCAGTTTTGGAAAATACCTGTGATTTACTTATCGATTGCTGTAAGTTTTGCTGCGATTGTGGAAAGCGAATGGGTGGGTACTTAGTGTGGGACTGCATGTCCAGGACAAGGTGTTAATAACATATTTCCGTTTATGACAAACATGCTTATAATCATTGGTACATGATTTGGATCTCTTGGGCTGATGAGAAACCAAAGAAAAAAGCTAACAAAGATGGATAGAAGAAGCGAAAAGGGAAGAGATCTCAAGCTTCATATGGAACACAATCTATTGTTATGTTTTTTATTTTAATTTTTAGAATGTATTGATGTAAAACTATATTGAACTTTTGTATTTTATTTGAAGTAATTCAATATGCTCTTCCACTATGGTTTTAATTTTATTATTCTAAATAAGCACCTTGGACGTTCTATAATCAAATAAATGGTTCCATCATCCACAATGCATATGTGGACGATCTATCAACAAATAAACCGTTCAATCATTTGCAAAATTGCCGATCGATCATCAATTTTTTTGCCAATCGATTGGCTACTTCGTGACAAAAAAATTTTGTCACTAAAAACATTTAGTGACACTCTTTCGCTGACGGAGCTCGTGACAAAAATTCGAAAATTTGACTTTTAGTGACCAGAAATTTCGTCACTAAAAGTCAATTTTTTTTATTGCACGAGATCAGAAATTAGGTTTGGAAGTAGAGAAGGAGATCAAACTGTGGTGGGGTAGGAGTGTTGGGAATTGGTTGGAATTATTTTGTGATGTTTGGCTGCTGGAAGCATTAATAGATGCCGTAGGTATATTCTTACCTTCCAATATTACAAGAAAACTTTTCACGTGAGAGAGTTTCAACTTCACATGCATGAAGCTTCTAGCTTCCATAGTAATTATTTGCATTCCAAGAGATGAAGAGCCAATATGGTCTCGCCCACTTTTGTTTAGATTCCAATTTATTACCAAATTAATTTTTTTAAAAAAGGCTTTGAAGTCCATGCTCATCTGCAGGTAATTGAATCTGAAACTAAGCTTTAGACCCAATAATATATCTAGAAGATGGTGAATAGGTATTTAAAAAATTAATTAAATCTTTTTCTTTTCACATAAAAAATAGTTCTATAATTTTCAGTCAATCAACAAATTTAGATCTGTAAAATAATCACACTAAACAAATTTTACAACAGCTATATTTCAATGTAACATGAACAGTATAACAATTATAATATGAATGGCAATATGAATTTTACAACAACTCTAAATTCAAAGACAATATAAATTTTACACCAACTACAAATTCTCAAAAATTCCAACAATCAAAATGCTAATAAAGAAACCAATATCAAACAACTTAGATGTAATAATGATATCAAATATCAACAACTTATATGCTAATTATGAAATCAATTTCCAGCAACGTAGATCCACAAGATATCAAATAAGGTATTGATTAGCACATGCAAAGATCACAAGAACAACAAAATAAAGATGACATCACGATTTTGGGTAGGAAGTGAAAATCTCTTTAGGATGACTTCCTCCAAGAGACAAAAACACTCCGGGTGTGCGAAGGCTACACCAATCAATCCACTAAAAACTATTGAACTTTTGAACTTTACAAGACGGTGATCCTACGTAAAAACCCTTCATTTTCAGATCCATCAATCTTCAATAAAGCCACCCAAGAAACCTTCTTAGGCCTGTTCCCATCACGCAATTCAATGACCAGCAACTTCGGTCAGTTCTTATGGATGCCGACGAACTCATCAACCCTTCCACATCTAAAATCATCAGCCACAACACATCTTGAGAAACCCTTAAGAACCTTCAATCTTGGTGATTCAATCTTTGTAGAAACAAAGTAGGAATGGAAAGCACTTCACCAGCAATCTTCTACTTTCACAACCTTCCACCAGAGGGAAGAAACAAGTCTCTCAACTTCAGATTTACTAACATATTGGATTTTTGCACAGAAAGAGAAAAACAGAGGATATTGTATTCTAGAGAGGATTTTGGAAGGCAAGTCAATTCAAAAGTCATCTAACCAAGGCAAAGGCTTAGGAATAGGTTAATATATTGTTTTAGTAAGGGTAGGAAGGTAAAACGAAGTCTATAGGAGGTTTGGGCGAGATTCTAGATCTTAAAACGAAATCTGGTAAAATTTCGCCAAGCTTACCGTAGGCTAATCATACAATCAGAAAAACCTTCAAACAGTTCTGCAACACAACCCAGACTTTCTAGATGTAACCAACACCCTTTCATAAGCTTCTTCCGAATTCTTTTATCTTCCACAAACTTCATAGACCAACCAAGTTATTTTTTACATTCTAAAATGAAAAATACATTTATAAAAATATTGTTTTGCCCATGGAAATATGCCAACTTACATAAACATTCTCATAATCAAAAACTCTTTTTTTTTTATGTCTAGATATAACAAATTAATTACAATAATGGATGTAAAGATGGCATAGAAATCAAATAATTTCTTAATAGTACTTAAAGAGCATATGCTTATACAAATCACTAAAGTGTTTCATTAAGGAATATCTATGACCTTAATTTCTCAGACCATGAAATATAAATGAAAAATATATTCAATCAATGGTAGACGCTCGCGAATATATATATATATATAGTGAGAGAGAGAGATTGTACTCCATAGATTCGCAATTCTCATTATTTGAAAGTGAGGATTGTACTTTTAATAACTTATATATTTAATTTGATAGCTAAATCTTTTAACAAGTATATAGATTGTACTAGAAGAATAAATCTTCTAATCCGCGCTTCACTTTACTATTAAGATAAAGAAGATTGGTCCCCAAAATTATTGACCGATTCATATATATACAGCTTGGCAAAAACCTTTATTATTTAGAAGTATTAAAAAACGGGAAACATAGATTTAATTTTCTTTTGTATACGATCATGAAATATAGAGAGATACTATTCAAATATATGTAGTATATATATCTTTTCTTCTATTAAAGTATTGTGATGAGAATATGATAAAGTAATTATTGTGTGTGTTTATGCTAAAATATTTTGGTATTTAATTAAATTTGCTTGACTTTATATGTAAAACATAGATATAAAATTAATTGAATACAAAAGTAAGATAAAATGCATATGTATGACGAGCTACATATCTTGTAGTAAAATTAATATTGGATTCAGAATAATTTACTTATCTAGGTGTATAGATAATTTGAAATATTCATAATTATAATTAAATTACTAAAGTTGACACATTACACCTCAAAGTATCAAGTGCTTTATACTTTGCACCACATGTTACTATCTCAGTGTTAAAATAAATAAATAAAATTGGATATGTTTTATAATCTTAACGTTTAACTTATAAAATATGATGCAAAATATAAAAATTAGGGTAATTTGGGTATAAATTATAAAATGTGTGAGGATTAAAAAGTGTAAATCTTTTATTTAGTTGCTTCCATGATAAGGGTGGGGGACCGGTGAGGTAGGCCCCATACACCAGATTACTTACTAAAATTCATTCAAAAAGACTATAGGAACTAGTTAATTAACAAAACGGCCGGCTCGAACTACAGTAGGGCTGTGCATAACCGGTTGCGGTGGCGGTTATGCCCTCCACCGCCACCGCCACCGCTATGGACGGTTGTCCAAAAATAGACACCGCCACCGTTTAGGGAAGAAACCGGCCCCTAACGGTGGCGGTTTCGGTTACCGCTACCTCTACCGGAGATCATAAAAAGCCATAAATCCAACACTCAACAGCAACCAAATCGCAAGTTCGAAACCAAATCCCAGACAAAGCCACAAATCCAACAAATCGCACAAAAAACCAACAGCAAATCGCAACCATATCGCAAAAAAATCCCAAACCCAGCAGCAAACCGGAACAAAACTGGAGGGGAGGAGAGAAAGAGAGAGAGAGGCGGGGGGTGCGGCTGTCGGCTAAAGGAGAGCTGCTGGGCTGAAGCCTAAAGGGGAAAGAGAGGGGTGTGCGAAATGAGGGAGGGGGGAGCGGTGACCGGTACCGGTGGCGGTTCCGGTTAATCGGCCCACCGTCGGTACCGGTGAACAGCCCTAAACTACATGGATCTGATATAATATACCTTCTTCCTTAGTCTAGGAGGTAGTTATGTAGGCTGTCAATAGATATATTATTCGTAGGTTTTTCGATTACAAAAAGCCAAATCTTTCAGATTTAATCATTTGGCCTTTCAGATTTAATCATACCATATTGACAATTTAAAAAAAAAAACGTCTGTTCATACTGAGTTTATAGTACGATGGTGGTCGGGTAAGTATGCCCGTATCCGCTATCGTTTTCAGGCCATCGACATCTCTCATCTATTCTTCTTTTGGATTATTCATGATCTGTTCTTATCTTATAAGGCCTACTCGGTGGCAAGTACGTAGCTCTTTCTTTTTCTATATAAGAATAACTTTCTTATATAAGAAAACAGAGACCACTGAAAATAGGGACTCAATTCACAATTGATTGATTTAAGTTAATGTAATTTATTATTTATTAAAATTCTCTAAACTGATATTGCTTCTATATGTCTACAATAACTCAAACTTGCTATATTTCAGAGACCACGTTTATCTCCCAAAAGCATATATGTAAAATGCTTTACAAAAATAAGAAAACAATGAAACAAATGGACCCTTTAAGTGTTTAAAATCAATAGTCAGTGAGTACAATGTAACAAAAACAAAAGATGAGGGCATAAAATGTCAATACTCATAATTAAAGATTGAAAAATTTATTTATCCCGTAGAAAAACTATTAGGTCAGGGATGTCAAATTCAATGGTGTCAAAAATGAAATTTTGAAATGTTATGAAAGGCACACAACTCACAAAATGACTTAATATTTATTTAGGAAAAATGATCAATTATTGCCTCAATTTTCATGAGGTTTTAAAAACATGTCTTAATTTCTAGAATTGACAAATCACTGCTTGAGTTTGGATCATACTTGCAAAATCACTCCCTCAATTACATTTTCGTCCAATTTCTAATGGAATTCACAAAGTGAAACATCAAATATTAATATATGTGGCATGCCATGTGTCTTAAAAATAAATGAAAATTATAATATATTTTTACGGTTTAATATTTTTATTTAATTCTGATTTCTTAACTGTATTTTTATTTAATTTTTCGTTATAATTATAATTTTTATTTATTTTTAAGACACACTATATGCATAACTATATATTGATACATGACATCAGGTCACCCATTCAGTTAGAAATCTAGATGGAAAAGTGACTGAAGAAATGATTTTGCAAGCATGTTCAATATCCAGATATGGATACAAAGTGTCAAGACCCATATAAATTTCATAAATTTATGCAGTTTTTTAAAATCTCATATAAACCCAGTGCTTTTTAAATTTTCATAATATTTAACCCACTTTTCCCTCAACCAAAAAAGACATGGGTATCCTATTTTTATGTGGGTAAAATAATTATGAGATAATTATGTATAATATTAATATCAGACTAAGAAATACATTTTTTTTACAGGCATTGTAAAAAATAGTTTTACGTTTAATTAGAATACTTTTTCCGTGGAGTTTTAGAATTAGTTCAAATTAAGTAATAATTGGACTTCGCGATGGTCCAATTTTATTATTATTATTATTATTATTATTATTATTATTATTATTTGTAAACAAGCAATATGGGTTATTTGCTAAACAAACAGGACAACGGAGGGGTAGAAAGCCAAGTGACACCTTTTGGGACAGTTACGTCCATTTCAAAAAGTAAATTTAAATTTGTCCCAAAAAATTTTGGAACGGAATGATTTTTTCATCCAAAAAAACCTTTTGGACAGGAATACGTGGATGTCCATCGGGACAGACCCAATCCGTCCCCAAAAGTCTTTTGAGACAAAATCTTAATTTTTTGGGCCCAAAACGTAAAGTTTGCTGTAGTGACAACAGAGGGGGAAGAAAGCCAAGGCGGGCACCTTGGAGGGGTTACAAGAAGCCGTCCAAAAGTTGACGGTCTTGACCATCTGTTGGAGAGACAAATTAAGCCAGACATCACACAAAGAAAGGATCGCCACAATAGATCTGAAGCAGTTGTAGAGAGATACCACATCAACTGTCATTGACTACAATGTTCGAGCACAAGCAGTGGCTGAGTCAGAATATTTCTTTTGGTAGGGCGAATTAATTTATTATTATTATTTAAATAAAATAAAAATATAATTTTATATATGAATCGTAACTTGTAACAAAAGAAAAGTACGAATAATATTTTATAGCAACTTCAATTTGGATTCATCAAAAAATTAAACACATGAAACCTATGATTCTATAAATCTCCTATCATAATTGAGCTCGAAGATGTTTTAAAAATAAAAGATATCTATCAACAGTTCTATGCCAAAAGTTGCAGAAATACCATCTGCGATGTGCCTTAAAAGAGAGAAAAGATTGGGAGTAGAAGAAAAACAGTCTGTGTTAAAAGAAAAGTTGGCCTTCAAAAGTTTAAAAATTTTGATTTTGATGTTAGTCTAAGAAAAGGTGACAATATTTGTTTTGAAAAGAACAGTTATACTTCAAAAACCTCAGAGGCAATATTTTTTTAAAAAAGAAAAATTCAACTTCAAAAACAATATTTCAAAAGGAGCCTGAGCTTTTGTATTTCCAAAACTCAAAGGCAATATATTTGCCAAGAAAAGCTAGAAGTTCAATTGAAATTTAGAATTTCAAAATTCCTATCAGAGTTTTTCAAAATTCCTTAATCATAGGAATTTTCTTAATATTAACTAAATTCCTTAAAATTTGTATAGATTTAAATAATTTTCCAAAAAAAAATAGGGGGCAGGATAATCAGGTGGGGGAATTTTTTTTCCAAAATCCCTTCATACAGGGATTTTTTCAAAAAAATTGGGGGGGAGGGGGGGTTGGATCCGACTCTGAGCACGTACAAGGTGACTCCAAACAAAAAGGAAGTAGAAACAAGTGTGAAAAACAGCTATTATGATCCTCTCCAATTTGATATTTGAATTGAATGGGCAAATATATATTTCGAGAAAGATAGACACAAGACCCTACAAAATTTAATGTTGCTGTATTAATTATCCAACAATATACATGGCTTTATAATATTCTTTTTATTTATTTTTTTTTTAATTGGTTTTATAATATTCAATACATGCTAAGTCTCTCCCTCTTAATTAGATATGATACAATTTAGACAGTAAATTGAAAAAGTAGAAGTCCCCAAAAACAAATGGGAGGGGAGGAGAATAAATGCATCAACTAGACTGCGAAACATTAAATCACATTGATAACCAGGCTGACGCGAAGAGTGAGTGAGGATGACTACGACTCAGATCCACAACCCACAAGATGCAGTAATTAATTAAGACCCAAAGTGCAACTGTGCAAGGATATATGGAATTTGTTTAAACACCTACGTATTATGGATGCCAAAACACCAGAGATCCCGATGCAGGTATTTGGGCCGCTACCTACGTTGCGGCTCCCACTTCAGGCATCCACCGCTCCTTCAGTGAGATCATAACAACAGGCCTCTTCAACTACTACTACGTACTGATGTCAGCCTTCTGAGTACGCAGTTCAGAATATTAGTTTTGTCTTGGAAAGGAGACCCTGAGACTAATCTGGAAAGCCATCATCGTCCCAGTTTGTGTACTTTTAGTTAAGAGCTACACATGCATATCATAACGATGGCGAAGATCAGATTTGACCCAAAATATTATAGTAGGAACAGGGGACAAGAGATGGATGGCTACAACATTTCCCATTCGTTCATGGCAGACATCTGTCTCATGTAAGATAGAACTAACCTTTAGAAGAAATATATTGCAGAATGCGGAACCATCATTGCTATTGCAGATTTACGTCCCATTCACCAAGATATACGAAGGGAGACTCTACAAAACAAATAAAATACAGGAAAAGAGTCCCATACATTTACATCTCCTACTTTTGAGTACATCATCAAAAACCAGTTTAGAATGGTTAGACGACCAAAGCGCGAGTTGTCTGCACTGAATGATTTCTGTTTCGCTTTGACTGTCAGTTTAAGAGGCTTAAGGTGTTGAGGGACTTGACCACCGGGACTCTAGGTGGTGGGCTCTGCTCGGA
Organism: Myrica gale; assembly: GCA_963930655.1. Lineage (NCBI taxonomy): Eukaryota > Viridiplantae > Streptophyta > Magnoliopsida > Fagales > Myricaceae > Myrica > Myrica gale. The sequence continues at coordinate 10,311,131 of OZ005616.1, forward strand.
CGGGATGGAGTGGACGTACTTGCAGTTCGGGCAGGATGGAGAGGACCTGGACAGTATGACTAGAAGATGGCAATTTAAACAAGGCAAAGCCATCATGTTACTGCTTGTTGAGCTGTATTTCTTCTTGGAACCATCGAGCGTATCAGAGCTACTGCTACTCTTCTCTGAACCATTCGAGTGTGCCGCGATGTTCAGTTCAAGGTCTAGCTTTTGATCCTCTGGCCAGTTCCAACTCTTCCTCATGGTTTCTCTGTTCAGATAATACATCCTACCTGACTGCAAAAGCAATACCGAGGAATCTAAGAATGAAGGAAAAACAGGATATGCATTTAGTAATTCCAAATAGGTACTTCTGCTAGTTCTTCAAAGCTCATTACCGTGTACATTATGTTCCATTTTCCATAAGAAAATGACCACAACGGCTACTTTATGTAAACAGATACGTATCTAGAGAGAGAGAGAGAGAGAGAGAGAGAGAGAGCTACTTTAAGATCAAGGCATTGCTCCCAGTCCAATGGCAGAGGGTCTTTCAGTTGAAGATCAACACTTGTGTGGACTGCGTCAGTCTTCAGCGGCTGATCGGCGAAAAACTTCCTCTTCCGGGAAGGGTTGCCATCAGATTCACAAGATAAACTATCGGTACTGCTCTTACTCGCAACAAACTGTCTTGTAGCCAAAGAAAGCTCTGGAAGCTCCATTCTGAAGATAAAACTATCGGTGCTCTTTATAATGATCTATACCCGTTTTTAGAAGCTCTACCAATATGCACGCTTGCTCTTTCCTACCAAATCATTCTGCTCTACTGTCTTTCACCAGTAGAGAAAAGAGGTTGAGTGATCAGGGGAAACAAAGGACATCCCAGCTGTGGAACTTGGGGCTCAAACAAAAGCTAGCGTAGCGCAGGACACCCAAAGTCTCCCCCCACCTTTGGGTTGCAGGAGTCATGCAAAGAGAGCGTGTCTACTAAAGAGGGTTCATAAATTGCCCTCATCAAACCTATTAAAAGGAGGCAGGCTGAACATTTAAGGTGGTGCAAGAGGGTATCACTTTATAACCCAAAATCCTTCTACTCTCCTACGCAGCATTTAAAACCAATCTACACACATGTCCACCTTAAATCCAACTCGATCTACGGCTTAACTTCTCGAAATTCTTAATGATTTCTTCTTTTTAACACCTTTTCTTTTTCTTGCTGACGCATCATTTGATCTCCACAATCTCTCCTCCACATGTGGCTTATAACTAAACGGCCAGCTCGTACTCTTTAAATATAGTGCCTAGCACCAGTTCCCGAATTGATTCTGTTTCTAAGGGCCAAGGGGATTAAATATTTTATTCCAACACGTACAGCTATTGGTATCGCCAAGTAGTACTTGAGAGGTTGAGCTGATCTCTGTCCGAGTATTTCTTGTGTCATGGTCATGAGGTTAGCGGATACTTTAAAGCGTTGGTAGAGAATGCAAGGCCTTTGCAGTGTCAACTTGTCTTCTGAACCAAAATGGATGTCAAATAGCACTCTATCAGGGGATTGGAATGATGATAATCCACATAGATAATTGTTATGTTGTTATAACCTTCACATAGAAGTGTTGTCCTTTTTATTTTATCGGGCACTATGTACCTTATACAACATTCAACTTATATTATATCTGTCTTTTCTTGAATTAAATAGTCAAATTTAGGCAACAAATTAAAGAGATCTTAATCCTTTCTCGATCTATTATCATGCATGTTTTTATATAACAATTTTACTTTGAAACTATTGGGCATCAATGTACCATTAGGAACCTGCATGTGCGCGGGTTAGTTTAACAGTTATTCGGTAATTCCTCCCAAAAAGAAAACGACTCAAAATAACCATACTCCGAGCAACTGTAAGGACGACCCAAGCTCTGATACTAAATGTGACAACCCAAACCTCAAAAGGATCAATATTATTAATAAATCAAAATCAATTGCACTCTTAGGCAGCTGCCAAAATTACAAGCCAGAGCGATCTATTACCTCAAAAATAATAATATTAAAAGATAATTCAATCTCGCGATTTCAAATCTAAAATCTTCAACATCATGACCCATATCGATAATCTAAGAAATATAGGAGTAGAGAGTAAGATACAACTAGCTCAGTAAGTAGAGATGGTTAATTCCAATGTAAGGTCAAGTCAATTTACAAGACATGCACATAAACTCATTTAACCGAAAAATCACAACATTCATGACCACATACGCTATTAAATACTAATATTAGCTGTGAGCAAGAAAACCATTTCAAATCCATCAACAAAAATCGATCGACTTTCAGTCATTTCACTCGTTAAATGCTTACACCCAATTTGATTAGTTGTGCAGTTCCGTCCATCCTTTTTTTTTTTTTGGAACTTGTCCCATGAATATACTTTGAGGGACTCATTCATCACTTCATTTTACTGCCATCAAATTAACCAAATTGTCCTTTATCTCACAAAATCAACATAGTTGCACGTCACTCACTAGTCACGCCATGTGTAGTTTGTCTCGGAGAGCCTCAACCCAAACGATTGATCAAATAACTTTATTTTTGTCTTTTTTATTAATTTTATTAAAATTGCGAAAATGCCACTCCCCTTTGTAAGATTTACAATATAATTTTTGTTTCCCAGAATATTACACAAAGTCACAAGCAAGAGATTCTATATATACTATATATACAAAAAGAATATGAACAACTCATGAGTGCAAACGCCTGGCACACCATCTCTTGCATGCAGTGCTTTTTGTTTCCATCGAGATGACATATTATATATTCCCATTACCTATAAAAGTAAATGTCTTCCGTACTCTGAAATAGAGAGCCCACATCTGTCAGGCTATTGTGTCCCACCATTAGTGTGAGAGTTTATTCTAATGGTCACAAGAGAAAATAATTTAAACTAATTAAGAAACGAAGAGAGACGCAAGCTTTAAGTGTTTCGATATTTCAGAAATCTATATCTATTAATATCATGGGAAGGTCTAACATATAGAACATATAAGCTGATATATGGATGAGATTTAAGTTTATTAAGATCCAATTCTTCTTAACAATCACTGGCCAATGGACGTCATCTGCTAAGTCTTTGTCGTCCTCTATGGACTAATTTATAACTTTTGGATGATAGGGTCCAGCTAATTAACACTGGATATCGGGAATTTATCATTTTTGCTTCGGGTAGATGCATTCATTAGCTTCGATTTAACTCTAGCTAGTTTGCAGTAAATGAGGAAGCAGAAGATCGCATTCGTTGTTTCGTTCTTCGCACGCAGGCGCAAAGGACGCAAGAGGGCAGCGTGTAGCATAGGCGTAACTTTCTTTAAACTTGCATGCAGTTTGGTACGACAGGTAGTTCCCGTAGTCTGTAGACCTACCTCAATGCAACTTGTCACGTCTAGTTTTGGGATACACACATGTATAAACAGTGTTTATATACCAAGTCAAGCAACTCTATGGATAAATTTTGTCCAAGAGACAAGGGCGGATCTAGGAGGTGCGGGCGGAGGCGGCCGTCTCCACTGGCTCTAAAAATATTTTGCAAATTTTTTTCTTTTGTTATTAAGAAGTAGGCTCGCCCACACTGGCCAGACTTGCTTTCAGGGCCAGTTGGGGCGCACCTACTGGCACCAGTCCGTGTAACCTGTTTCCTTAATTTTTATTTTAAATCAGAGGGTGAAACAGCGCCGTTTCACCCTCTTATTTTTTTTTAAAAAAAAATTACTCACGCCTCTCTCTCTCACTCTACGATCTCTCTGTGACTCCATTTGTGTGGTCCATTATCACTTTAACTGCACTAATATATAATTTATGTAGGTACTATTAATTTATTATCTAGGTCCTCACCAATATATTATTTGCCAATTAGAAAGGAAAACACAGAAATACTGTTTTTTATTGATCTAATTTATTACTGAGGTAATTTTTGAACAAGAAATAGTTGAGTGCACCAATACATTTTTACAGAAGAAGATTCATTATCTTCATATAGGCATCAAACTCCATAATTATTGATGGGTGTTAAGAATTGTCTTCCTCATATGCTGATGGACATTTTAAATTATTTTGTTTTGTTTTGTTTTGTTTTGTTCTTTTTAGATAATGGATAAATTTTTGATAAAAAAAAACCCACGAAGCATGAAGTCGTCTAATACTCATAATGTGGCTACTACTTCTAATGAGGATTCTAGTTCTAAAAGACCTCGTCCTTTGTTAAGTTCGGGTGATATTATTTCTAACCTAGGGTTGCTTAAATCTTTTGACTCGTATGAAGCTTGGATTAAGGATCAAGTTCGTAGGGAGTACTTGATCAAAGATGTTTTTCAACCTCGTGACTATGTTTTTCGAAAGAAGAAATGTGGGAAGGATTTGAGGGGTTTTAGGGAGGTGTGGTACAAAAATTATCTATAGTTAGAATATAGTGTATCAGAGTATGCAACTTATTGTTTATGGTGTTATCTATTTAGGCAACCTAAAGGAGCACAATCCAGGAGAGATGTGTTTATATCTCAGAGATTTGATAACTGGAAGAAAGCGCTGGAGAGATTTAATGAACATGTTAGCAGACATGATAGTGCTCACAATGAAGTTAGACAAAAATGTGAAACACTCATGAATCAGCGACAAAATGTGTCACACATATTATCCGCACAGTAAGTGTATTTCATGATTTTTTAAGACACTTTTTACATTATGTGGAAATTTGTTTTTGGTCATTTTCTCTTAAAAATTCGACCCCACTCATTTTATATCCTAGATACGCCACTGCCATGAGAACATGATCTATCACTACTATACATGCTTTTTTTTTCTTATACATATCTATGAGAACTGATCTGTGGCAGAACCAAGACTTAAGTAGAGGGGGGCAAACTCCTACAGCGAAATGATATCTCAAAAAATTTTCCTACCTAATGGAAAAAGTGTTTTAGAGTTAAAATATCAAAAATTAAGGACTAAAAACATAAAAATATTAAAATACATCTACCATTCTATTTGCTGAGACTGCGAGGTGGCAATTGGATCCTACGGTTCTGCATATTCTGAAAACGTTGCAAAATAGCTTAATTCTCAACAGTTTCAAAAACTTTTCTCTCGATGTATACTACCATGCTATTATTCATCCATTTATCACCCATCTTATTATGCAACTCAGTCTTGATAATCTTCATCGCAGAGAACACTCTCTCAACTGATCTCTTGCATGCACAACGTGCGTACACATTCAAAAGAGAGAATAAATGTGGTTGTTTTTAAGGTCATTACCAGTGCCAACAAGAACAATAAATTGGAGCGCCTCTCTCTTTGGTTGTTGTCGGGGCATGAACTCCATTTATTGTAGTTTTTAAGAACTTTGTTGCTGTTCTATACCGACACCCTTCTTCTCTCTTGGAAAGTACTTTTCAATACGAGCAAAAGAGTAATGACCACGTATTTTGGGGCCTTCTTCTGCAGCAGCAGTGCTGTCCATCTTGATCTAACATACCCAATATATATATATATCACCTAACTCCATGCCAAAGCTATAATGGTTTGACATTTCTAATTTAATGCATCCAATTTCGGGTGCTACGCCCCCACTCTCAATACCTTGGTCGGTCCACCTGCATCCAATTGATTTTGGATATAAGTTTATGGTGGTGTAACCCACATCATGAGCTGCAGCCACCCGTTATATCTACCAATTTATGGTCCAATCTCCATATCGTGTTCTCCTTTGTGGCTTAATTTATAGATATTTTTCTTGTGTGGAAGAAAAATACGCATGGTATTAGTAATTTAACGCTTGTTAATTTCTGCTGGATTCACCAAGTAATTCAGAGAATCACAGCTAGAGTACTTGATACCATTATAGCTAGTTGACAGGCCATTATAAGTACGAAGTTAGGTATTATTGTTGATGACATAATTATAGCCGTAATTCAACCGGGAAAATATATTTTTCATCTACCAACTTTATATTAGATCGTATTAGCACATTGCATCTTGAACTATTGATTGCGTGACATTACATCGATTAGGGCTAAACAGAACCGGACCGCAGACCGGACCGGACCGGACCGGAAAACCGGACCGGATTTATCCGGTCCGGTCTGTATATATTTGAAATGCGGACCGGACCGGACCGCATTTCATAAAAAAAATTTTAATTTTTTAAAATTTTTTTTAATTACTAACGCACTGCGCAGTGCTATCTGCACTGGGCGAAATTTTGAAAAAAAATTTATAAAGATTTTTAATCCGGTCTGGACCACTTAAGTGGTCCAGACCGGACCGTATTTCTTACAACCGGACCACATATAAGTGGTCCGGTCCGGTCCTTTAATATTGGAGGACCGGAAATGCGGTCCGGACCGCATTGCGGTCCGAAAACTGGACCGCATTTCCGGTTTTCACCCCTAACATCGATCAACTAACTCTCTTGAACTTTGCACCCTCTATCGTTAATTTGAGGTTAAAATTGTCATTTCACTTAATTAAAATATTAATTTTCGTCTAAATTATTTGTGAAAGTGCAATATCTAAACTGTTAGATAATTGAGAAGCGAAATGTAACAAAATCAGAGTTCGGTGTGCAAAGTACAAGAACTTCAATAATTACTAAACAAAAGTATATTTAAGTCTATATATAATAGTTACGTGGCTACTGGTCTGACCATTTCTGGGTATATTATTCTATCCCCTCTTCTAATTAATTTGAATTGGAATATACTAGCTAGCACCATTTGAATAATAAACGACATGGCAAATGGAAACATGCAATAAATTAACGTGACAATGATTGTTTGACATTTCCATTTGCTTATTATAAAGCATTCGTTTGCCACATTAAATATTGATGTAGTAGCTTCTGTCTCGAGTGACGAAGTAGTCTACCCCTATAGACGTGCAAATTTGGTCACTAAAAGTTCTTTCACGCACTACAACAAAATTATTTTTTTGGACAGAAAAATCCGTCCCAAAAAGATTTTGTCCGTCGCGAGATTCGTCCTAATAACCCTGTCAAGAAAGGTTTTTTTGGAACAAAACAATTAATCCTTCCCAACAAAAATATCTTTTCGGATTTGTTCTCGTCCCAAAAGATGTATCGTTTGAATGTACACTTAATTAATCAATCAAGATTGATAAAGAAACGTACCAAATTACCAAGATAACAAGAAACAAACAAACAATCACACAAGAAAATTACACAAAGTTTTTAGTGACGAAGTGAAAACTTCCTTGAAGGATTCTTCTTTAAGAAGTAGGCTACACCATTAATCCACTATGAGCACAACTTCACAACGGGTGATTCTAAATAAAGCTCCTTTGTCTATCCAGATTTTGTAATGCCACTTGAGAAATCTTTTCAAGCCAATGCCCAACATACAATGTCTAATCAAAACTCTGATCTCATTCACGTTGATATCCTGTGAACTCATAGGTGCCTTCAGCTTTGGAACTCGAGCAGCTATCCTTGAGAATACTCAAGGCCTTCACTGGTGATAGATAACAACAACACTTATAGATGGTTGAACTTTAACACTAGCAAATCTCTACGTCAACATCTTCCAAGAATAGGAATAAAATATTCTCTCAAATAGCTTCAGAAGGCGTTGGTCTTCTTGAAGAGAAAAACAAAGAAATAAGGAACCCTCAAAGTGTATGTGCGTATATATATATAGAAATGAATAATTTGTCAACCAGACTTTGACAGAGGCTTGTAGGTAGGTATTTATAGAGGTAGGTGAGGGGTAAACGGGTAAAATGATTTCTTTAATTAGTTGAGCGAGTTTTTTAGACTCTTAACTTATTCTGTTATTTTACCGTAACCGACCTCGTTCAGAACACAATCTAATTCCGTTCTGACTTCTTCAACTAAAACAAGAATAGTCTGAAATTCGTTCCGGACCTTTTCTAATAGCTGGATACGCACTTTTGTAAGCTTGAACCGCTGTTCCACAGCCTTCTAAGGCTGCGTTTGTCACTAAAATTTTATCCAAAATTTTACCTCTCCTAATAAAATACTCCAATATAATCTCTCTTTCATAAAAAAATATAAAAAATTACAAAAACTATAAAATATTACCTCTTTCTTCACTTTTTCACTAAACTCAATACCAACACTAAACTCAATCAACTAATAGTACTACATTTATAGGAACCATACTAATTTCGCTCTTGAAAAACATTTTCCCTTAATTTTTCAGGACGAATTTCAAAATTCATTTGGAAAAAGTTAAATTTGTTGCAGTAATGTTGAGAAAGTTGAAACGACACTATAAAACTCATTGATATAAAGTTTAGTTGCAAAATAATAACAATTATTATTATTATTATTTATTATGAACGTTGACATTAGGGCTGTTCAGATTTGACCCGACCCGACCTGGACCCGACCGAAATCGACCGAATATGGTCAGATTCTACACGGACTCTGGTGGGGGCGGGCCCAAAATTCTGCAGCCCGACTGTTTTTCGGTTCGGCCTCGATATATCTTTAACCCAACCGATCCGCCCGAAATCATGTCATGATTCAAAACCCTAAGCTTCAATTCCTTCTCATTCTCTGTGGTCGTGCCTCAACCTGCATGCCAGAATCCAGTTGCCGCCGTCTGCCTCCCAGCTGCTAGCCCGATTGTTGAGTCTCTCTCTCTCGCTCTTCCTCTTCCTCTTCTCTTCTCTTCCTGATTGTTTCTCTTATGTACTTCTCCGCGGCTCTGCCTCAAGCTGCTTGCTAGTCGCTACCGTCTGCGTCTGCCTCCTTAGCTCGATTTGCTGGCACACTCCTCAAATTGACGGAAAAGAATTTTATCCGCAGACAAGGTGGGTCTAGTTGAGTTCTCCTTTTTTTTACCCGTTTTAATATTAACAATAAAGTAAAAGGTATTTCCATGTGCGATACACACAAAACAATATCTAGTTGTTCTGATTATATGGATCCGTTGTTCATACTAGTCAGTAGGCCTTAAGTTGGAATCTTAAGACCATTTGAGTGATAATTTGCAATTGGCAGCAACAAATTCATCTGTATATCTGAAGGTTGAAGGTATGCTCGTACTGATCACTCTATACCCTGTGCTACCTTAGACGTTGAAGAGCTATCAGGTTCTAAGCCTGCTGAAGTTCACAGTTTTGGTAGGTCTTGAAACTTTAGCAGCATGTGTTGCTTGTTGGTTATTTGGGGCAATTAATGCTGAAGTAATTTTGCTATGTTGTTTGTCTTTTTGTTCTTTTGGGAACAGCTTCCTGATAATTTGACTATTTTTAAATTTCAGGGAGGAAAAAACACAGCTGAAAATTGTCAAGTTGGATAATCCCTTTTATCTGTCAGGTTTCATACCCCTAAGTTGTAAATTGTAATGCTTCTGCTTCTTATCTACTTTGAAATCCCTATTCCTTTTCTGGTGCTGAGGTATGGTTTTAGCTCTTAGAAATTGAACTGAGTTTTTTTTTCTTCCTTCCCCTGCCAAAAATGTTGATTCATGTTATATTTTCATCATAGATTTGATGAAGGTTGACTGAACTTTTGGTTGTGAGTCTCGTATTATATTAGTGGAAGAGATTAATTCAGAACCAATGTATTTTTAGCTTCTCATACTTTCTTCTGTTTCAAAGAAGCAAGATATTGATGGAAGTTTTGCATTTTGATGTTAGTTGTGCAACATGTTAAGTTAAGAAATGAATCTAGTCAGGTCTAGAAATTCTGTCGCTTGCTATAAAAAATTTGTTGGTTAATAGACCTCATCCCACCCACGAACCAAAATGAAAAAAAAGATCTCCTTTAGTTTGACCTTACTCATGTTTGTTATATAAGATTTTTCTAGTGAGTTTTTTCTTCATTTACTTTAGATATACCTGTATATGAGAAAGAGATGCATCTGTTTTATTCCTATATTAGGAATGAGTTTTACACATCTCCACCACAAGTAATTAGTTTCTCTCAATCAGTTGGGAGTTGCTGGATTATTAGATATGGATTCGTAGAAAGAGGATAGAATCTCATTTAAGTTAGATAAGAGAAAGAAAGGGGGGAAGAAGAAAAACCTACTGAAGCCTACAGATGCATATGGTCTCAAATCGCAATTTAAGCAAAGGTGTGAATAGCTTAATCCATGATCCAGTTATGAGAATAGCACCCACAAAAGTTATCCACTTGTGGCTCTCCTTGTTTCTGAAAAATCGTGATATGGTTTGATTAATCTTGGTGAAGAGGATAGTTTGTAGTCCAATAGTTATTTTTGTTTCTATTTCTTCTCTTTATCGGGAAAAAGATGGCTAGCTCAAAATTTGTAGTGATTGCTTCTGCATGCTTGGATGCTATGTACTGCTGTCAGAAGTTTTCAACTAATGATCAAAATTTTGCACAAAAAGGGACTTATTTGTTGGTATTGGATGGGAATGGCATGTACTGCCACTTACTTGTTAAGCTATCCTTGGCCAATATTATATCCAATTATGTATCTAAAGTATTACCGTTAGATATATTGGAGGTGTTTAAGAGAGGAAAAAAAACCCGGCATACCCGACCCGATCCGTACGGGTCGGGCTATATCAGCTGATGGGTCGGGTCGGTTTATCTGGTTGGGTCAGTTGACAGAAAAGTAGGGCTTGTGCGGATTCGACCGAACCCGACCCGAACCGAAATTAGAACAGCCCTAGTTGACATGACTCGTTTCCTTGTTAATTGTGTACATATGACGGGCATCAAGAAAATATTGAACAGTGATAGAGATTAAAGAAGTTGGCCCAATTGCAGAAAGCAGGCTCACGTCGGTCATATGCTTATAACAGGAAATCCGTTTTATTAAGCCCAAGAAGTCTTGGGTTATGTTTGGTTTGAAGTTTTTTTTTTTTGTAGAATTTGGAGTGTTTTGAGAATTTTTAGGTGATGTTAGAGTTGTATTGGTGTTTGTGTAGAAGTTGTTGAGGTGTAAAAAAATAATGATGATGTTTAAAGTTGTTTTTTTTATATTTCGAATTTATTATTTTTTTTATTAAAATTTGAATATTTAAAATGTATTTGAAAAAAAAATAAACGACAAACAGAAAGCTGAATGGGCAGGGGGACAAAGCTGACTGCTCAGAGGGACAAAGGCAGGGGGACCTGCTGAATCTGCAGGGGACAACCTTGCAGGCGACGGGTATAAAAAAAACAAAAAAACGAATCCTTAACTTTTGTTGCTACTTACGAACATGAAAGACCACATGATTCAGATCCTGTCTTTTTTCTAAAACCGAACTTCTATCTTATAATTATAAAATATATGTGACGCCACCCCGCGGCAGGGAAGCCCTGCCAGATCGAACTTCAAGCCACCATACCATTTTGATGGCCAGGGTAAAACTCAAGAAGACTGCCCTTGATCAAAAAGTAAACATACGAACCAAAAAATTTGAATACTCGGCAACGCTTTGCTAAAGTGATTTTTTTTTCTTAAATATTAATGGTTTTCTTATTTTCAGTACTATGTCTAATGCAGACTAAAGAGTAAATATATGTTGGGCAAGACGAAGACTATAAGAAACCATCACTTAATTTGTTTGAGAAAATTATATTTTCCATCTTAAACTATTATCTCATTTGCAATTTGCTCCTCAAACTACAGTATTGACAATTGACCCATTCAAAATATCACTTTTTTTTTTTATAATTTTGCCTTTAAATTAATGATCAACCCATTACGGAGTAGTTTTTAATAGTTAGATCTTCAATCAGCCAGTAAATTGTAAAAATAAGGGGTAATTTGAGGAATTAATTGCAAAAGATGTGGTTTGTCTTACCAAACTGTAGAAACGTTTTACCAAAGCATGCATAATCTCACTCGCCCTAAAAAAGACCCACTAGTCTTCATAAAATGGTTAGAAAAACGACTAGAAAACTCCTTGTCACGGATATAGTCATCAAGGAAACTAGCTGCTTTTGACCATATTGGTTCAAATCCTATCCAGTACTTTTACCACTTTACACTAATCTGATGATGGGTCTTGAATTGACAAATAACCTTCTAAGCTGGAAATAATCATCCTCAGAAGCTGAGTTTAACTGCAGAGATCAGAAACAGCAGGTGTTCAACCGAAGCCCCTCCGCAGATGATCAAGAAGCTGCCAGTTATCAGAAGATATCATTAAGTACTTCGCCCTCGCAATTTTATCTTATATAACCAGTCTAACATTACATAACTGTAGACGGAAAATAAAATGATGAAGAAATTTTAAGACACTGATCAATATACTTTTTAATCACTGTCAGACAAAATTCTGGGACTAGAAACAATTCTATCACTTCGGAATAAATCTTTCTCCAACGGACAGTTCGTTTCACAAGAAAGGTGTCCCGGAATATCCTATTCCAGTTAGCAATATTGCCCAGCACCAGAAAATAACATTCACTATAGTTGGAATTGCTGGAAACTGAATGAAACTTGTGTGGAGCTTATTTATGTAACCGTACAATGGACTGTCAATATCATTTTAACGTGCTGGGAGCAAAAAGTCTTCCTTGTACAGAGAGCGTTGGTAGTCTCTCTAGATTTCTATCCCCTGCCCGACAAGGAAATTAGAGATCTCTCCCTCTCTGGCCTCTGCCCTCCCTTCTCTCTCTCTCTCTCCCCCCCGCTCTCTCCATCAGTGAAAAATTTATGACTCATCTATATCCTGAGAAATCTAGGGGAAAGAAGCTATTTACTGATATCCTTTTCCACCAAATTATTCACACTACAGCAAGATGTAATTTAAGTATTGGACCATCTTGTTTTGTTGTCAATCTCTTATTACACATCGTGTGATGAAAGAATTTCTACATAAACTTACAAGATGAAGGAAAGCGTGGACAAAAAAATCCATCCAAATAAAAACACTATTCTTTAGCTTATGCATGCATTATTGGTTCCACAAACATGAAGACTTTTCCTTATATATGCTGTACATGTCGAAAAACAGTGAAACAAAGATACAGTACGTGTGCAACTGCATGCGTCACCATTTTTTCTTCGGTTTCTTTTTTGGTTGTTGGTGGTGGGGGGGAGGAGGGGGGGGGGTGCAAAGAACAGAAAAGGGTAACAAAAACAAAAGCGGAGAGAAGAGTATCTTGAACATTGAAACAGCTTGAAGTCCACATACCAGAAAAGGGTATTGTATACTGTATAATCCATCCTATAACAGGTATCTGACTGAGAAACGCCTTCACTGATGGCCAAAAACCGCTACATGTACATTATAGCATAAAGAGTTAGGAGCTGTGCTGCTGTAAGGATAACTGATTGACTTTGGAACTTAGGGTTCAGACCAGAAACTAAACCAAAGAGAACAATACAGCCATATATTTCCAAGATGATGCCAATAATTGGCCACCGAAGAAAAACGAAAATAAGTCCTAAAAGAAAAGATGCTGAACCCTGCATAAGAAGAGATAGTCAATTGTAATAGCTATTTACAAATGAGATCATTGATTTGTACATGATAAAATTCAAAAAACACATTTTCTTGTTTATTGTCGGACATTAGAAAGTTAGGTAAAATAACTAATAGGATATATTCGCTAACACTACAATTTGTCATATATGTTAAGTTATAGAAGTAAATTATCTGGAAGCACTACAAAAAAACAGGTCTTTAGCAGCGGTCACTAAAAACGCCGCTAGAAGGTGTTTTTTCCTGCGTTTTTTCAAAAACGACGCGACAGGTGGTCTATGGCGGTGGTTTTTTTAGCGCTATAGACCACCTGTGGCAGCGTTTTTGAAAAAAACACTGCTAAAGGTAGGTATTACCTTTAGCAGCAGTCATTTTAGCGGCGGTCAGTCCCCCCCTTTAGCCGCATTTTTTAGGTGGCGGCGTTTTTGAAAAAACACTGCTAAAGGTATTACCTTTAGCAGCGGTCATTTTAGCGGCGGTCACCCCCATTTAGCAGTGTTTTTAAAAAATGCCGATAAAGATATTACCTTTAGCGGCGGCCACTGACCGCCGCTATAGACCCATTTTGCCAGCGATTTTTCAAAACGCTGCTAAAAATCAGGTACATAGACGACCACCGCTGTAGACTTCACCTTTAGCAGCGGTTTTTTAAAAAACCGCTGCTAAAGGTATACATATAGCGGCCTTTTTAACAAAAACGCCGCTATAGGTATAATTTGAAAAAAAATCAAAAAAATATTTTTTTAATGTTAATAATAATTTTATAGACTATTTTATTCCTTTTAATACATATGTTTATTTTGTCACGTGTTTAAAAAATATTTTAGGAGACATACCTAATAAAATATGGAATTAAAAGGAGTTTAATGAACATTGAAGTTCTTATATGGAAATAGAAATAATGTTATGAAAGTTATTTATATGATTGTTCCGATAATTGTATTTTTATTGACTAAATCTAAGTAGTTTAGATATCTATTATCATATGCTTATAATGAGCATATATATTTGTAATAATTAGTAATATAATAATATTTAATTACGACATATTATTTAATTTTAAACAAAAAGATATTTTGAGATTAATTAGCTTATACAATTAAAGTATATAACTTAATATCTGATCATAGTTGTTATGGTAATTTATATTTTTAAATTATAAATATTATATATTATTACTATGATTTTGTTTTAATTTACAACTACTTTTAATTTACTAAAAATATATAACTACGAAATATAAAATTATTATTAAAAAAAGTTACAAATAAAAAATTCGAGAGCGCGTCGCTTTCTTCGACGAAATCGGATTGTTCCGTTTTGGGGTCGAGTTTAGGAGCGAGCGACTCGGCGACGAACTTGGATCGCTTCTTGGAGCACACTACTCCGGGTGTACCCCTTATGTTGAATGGGAGTGACTCTGTCATCCAGTATTATGTGCCAGACTTATCTGGAATTCAGCTGTATTAATCTCTTTGGTTATAATTGATGTATTTGGATTTCTGGGTGTAAGTGCCACCAACAATAAAAGTTTTGTAAAAGATTTGTCCAAAAAGAATCGTCTCCTTTCGTGAAAAACTCATAGGGATTTCCCTCGTTTTATTTTTTCCTTTCTTTTTTGGTGAGAAAGTTAATTACTGGCATAAGCAATTGCTAGTTATATGCAATGTGCCTATGTTGGTCTCTGCTGCTTTGTGCGTTTTTTGTTTCTGGTACATTTAAGTTGTTAGGGCTTTGCTTTTTATGTTATTGTCAAGAAAACCCTCCTTTGCAAAATCAAAATTAGAAAGAAATGCTAATGGAGTCTGCTATGCATCTTAACTAGTATGATTTTGAGTTTATTTTGGGTAGCGTGGTTTCTAGAGTCCACTTCAGAGACTCGGTTCTTGCTCACACCATTCTTATTGTTGATGAGTGATAAACTGAGGGAAGGCTAATTGTTTGCCCATGCAAATGAATGCATGGAGGCGTGTATGACAAAAGCTTCTTTTATGTTATTAGTATAATTTACCTTCTGTCCCTCTGGGTCAATTTTTAATTGTTAGGTTTCTCTTTCGCTTTCCAACAAGGAAATGAGAGCCCAACATATTCATTTATGCAACCTTGAACCTTTGAAAGTATGCAAATCCTCCTATTGTGATTTATTACTGTATTTTTAGATATTGCATTTGATGTCCTCTTGCTTATGGTGCAAAAGTTATTCCACTGCTTTGCATTCAAACCATTTACATTCTATCAAGGTGAACTGTAGATCAGGTTGGGAAATCCTATGTGGTATTTGTTTAAAACCAGGAAATTCTTCTCTATTCTTTTATATGAAGGTAAGTTTAAGTTTGTTGGCCTCAAAGTTGTCATGTAATTATCTTGCTCTGGACGTTTAAAATGGTCGGGAAATATGCTTGTTATGTGGTTGTCTTTTAACCATAAGAACAGTGCTTACATGTAAATTTTACTACCCTATAAATGTAGGTACAATGACGAGGAAGAGGTTAGATTGTTGTGTTGGATGAACAAGAAACTAGGATATTGTTATGGTTAATTGAATCTCGAGTATCAATTACTACAGTTTCTTGTATAGGTACAATGACGAGGAAGAGGTTTAGGACTATATCATCTTCATCATTTGGACACCAAGCTACGCCACCATCACATCAGTCTACACCATCATTTGGACACCAACCTACGCCACCATCAAACCAATCTACACCACCATCACACCAATCTACTCCATCATCACAGCAAGCAACACCACCATCACAACAAGCTACCGTACCATCGTTCGAACATGACGAACCTTTGAACGATGACGAAACATTCGGTGTGTTAATAACCGAAATAGTGATCATTGTAGTTATTTGTTAGTGAATTTAACGTGTACTATTTTACATGTTTAGATGATTGACGTGTGGAATCTTAAAGAGGGCGAATGGATTCCAACGCAGTTTAATGACAACGGGCAGCCTCTAGGTGATGAAGGAGGCATTTTTAACAAATTCACGGGTTGCGTTGCTCGTATTTCTAATCAAATCCCCTTAGATGCCGTGGATTGGCGTAGAGTCCCTACTGCAATAAAGGAGGATTGTTGGAGTATTATGACGGTATACCTATTCACAGAACTTCAAAATTCAATTTTTGATAAGTTTAATAATTAACGCACCTAACTTTTGGGGTATATTTTGCAGCAACGCTTTACAATCCCTGAGCATCCATTGAGGGATACAGTGAAGCTTTGGTTCCTCAAAGATTTAGGAGAAGAATAGAGAAACTACAAAAATGTAGTTTGAAGAACAAATTTTTCAATGAGGCATTTACGCCTCAACATGTTAAAAGTAAAGCTCCAACAGACGTTAATTTGGAGAAATTTTGCAACTTAGTGGATTTTTGGTATTGTGATGCAGGAACGGGCATGACATTAATTCTTTCTATTATGCATTTCATGAATATAGCTTATTATTGATTTTTAATGTCTTCGTGTTACTGTAGCATCGAAGTGAAGCTGGAAAACAAAGTAGATCACTCCAGACGTCGGTCCACGCTGCAGGATCTAAGAGCTTTGCACGTCATGCTCCTGAGTTGGTACGCACTACTTAATTAGTTTCTTTATTGGTATGATATTTATTATTATGATTGTGAGTCTAAATGACAACCCAAGAGGGGGGGTGAATTGAGTTTTTCAAAAACTTAACATTTTTTGAGTAAATATGCAGATCTGAAAACTACCCCTCTTTGACAAATACTAATGAGTCTAAAGATATGTAAAATATAATCAATGAATGATAAAACATAAATCTCCACAAGTATGAATAAGTACTAAAATGTAAGATAGATAGAGTTAGAGAGATAACACCGTATTTTTAGGTGGTTCGGCTAACACTTGCCTACGTCCATCCCCAAGGCAATTGAATTCCTTGGGCTTCCTTCACTATTGTCCAATAGCAAATACACCTTAGCTTCCCGGGTGCTAAGGAACCTTTACAAAGCGTTTTGCGAGCTCACGCTTCAACTCTCACAAATCCTCACAACCTAGAGGATTTCTTCTACTCTCACAAGTAGGACCAAGTGTTTTCCCAACACTCAAAGGTTTTACAAATGATGGCTACAAGGAGGGCTCTCTAAGCCGAATGAGCAAATGAAGCACAAAATGTGGAATGGCTCTCTAAGCCAAATAAGCAAGTGAAAATCTCCCAATATGTGGAATGGCTCTCTAAGCCAAATTATCAAATGGAAAGCTCAATAAGTGCAAGAGGATTAGATTCTAAAAAAAATCTAGAGTTTGGAAGATATGAGCACAAGCATTTTTGGTAGATGTGAGTTTCCCTCTTCTTCAATGCACTTTCTCTCTCAAAAAGCTAGTGCAATGAGTGATTGCAAGTGTATTGTCCCTTCTTCAAGAAATCTCTTTCTCTTTGAAAGCTAGGTCCTGAATGATGAGCAAGAGAAGAAGATTTGACAATGGAGCTTTGTTCTTGAATGATTCAGCAAGTGAAATCTTTGGATTTTGGACTTTCTCTCTCTAGATGTTGCAATTTTGGTCGAGCACACTCTTCTCTCTCTCCATCTTCTTCTTTTTATAGCTTCTAGGTCTTCAACGGTCATAAGGGTCTTCTTGTAATGTTAGAGTGCCGTTGAAGGTCATTTGAGGCAATTTGGAGACTTTTTGAATCATTTGGCGTCACTCCAGGAAATCTGAAATTTCGCACAAAATTGTCAAGAGAAAGGACGGAAGACTCCGGAGGTGTATTGATTATAGGGAGTTGAATAAGGTAACAATAAAAAATAGATACCCGTTACCTTTGTATTCATGACCTGTTCGATTAAGTTCCAATGGACACAGGTATTCTCAAAGATTGACTTGAGATAGGGGTATCATCAGTTGAAGGTGAAAGAAGGAGATATACCTAAGACAGCTTTTCGGATGCTATGGTCACTATGAATTTCTGGTGATGCCATTTGGGTTAACCAATGCCCCGGCCACATTTATGGACTTGATGAACAGGGTATTTAAGGAGTTCCTGGATAAGTCGTAGTTGTCTTCATAGACAACATCCTAATTTACTCTCGAAGCAAGGAAGAACATGAGAAGCATCTAAGGACTGTTTTGCAGATCCTTAGGGAGAAGAAGTTGTATGCTAAATTCTCCAAGTGTGAATTCTGGTTGGAACAAGTCCGATTTTCGGGGTATGTAGTTTCAGGTGAAGGGGTTGTTGTGATCACGGTAAGGTCGATGTTGTGCTTAAGTGGCCGAGGCCTATAAATGTGAAGGAAATAAGAAGTTTTTTGGGGATAGCAGGATATTATCGAAGGGATATCGAGGGGTTTTCAAGGATAGCCATGCCATTGACCTCGTTAACCAATTAGAAAAACGTCAAGTTTGAATGGACGGATGAGTGCGAATAGAATCTTTTGGGATTTTAGATTGAAATGAGGACCGTGACGTACTAGTTGACCCTAACCATGTCTTAGTGTATGAACCTTGTACATTAAGGGAACCTTACATATGTAGAAGAACTGATAAGGTTTAGACAAAAAGCAAGTAACAGATGAGACAAAGACCAAATTCCGAGGTCGGAATTTTATAAGGAGGGGAGGATGTGAGACCCCGTATTTCATTTTGCTATTTACTCTATGTAATTGTTTTGGATTTAAATTCAAGGGGCTATTGTTTGGCCAATGTAAGATATTAAACTGAACATGGTATTTTGAATTATAAGTTTTCATAAGTATTTCATTATGTTGTGAAATCATGTTAGTATAATTTGATATACTCATCATGGCCGAAATTCTCTAAGGTATATTTTCCTTACGAAGAAATTTTCCATTAGCCTATTATTATGCCATAATGATTTACTAAATTAAGGTCAAGAATATTTGAGAGTATTTTGATTCTTATTGATTGCTGAAATTCTTCAAGTAAAATTTATTACATATTAATCTATGGTTGTGAAACTCTTTGTTAATGTATGTAAATTATCCCATGTCTTTATTAGGTAACCGTAATCTCCATTAGATATTTTTAAGCACCATTAGGAGAATTAAGTGATATGTTGGTAGGCTTATAGAATAGCTTGATAGAGAACTAAGAGATAAGTTTGAGTGCTTATAGTAGAGATAAGCTAGTGTGCTTATAATGGAGATAAGTTAACAAGCCTATAAAGTAGATCATGTGATAAGAGCGAGATAAAATGAAAAAGTAGAAAAAATCAAAGGCAAGAGGGGGGATTTATGTGAAAGGCAAAGAGTAAATTGAAATGGCTTTTAGAGTAGTTCATGTGAAGGGCTTGAGTTAGGAGACAAGGAAGTGAATGCAAGTAAAGGAGATGTGATGTTGGCTGAAAAAGAAGATGTGATGTAAGATAAAGAGTTGTGGAGAGGGGAAGAGGAAATCACGTGAGAGTGAAATTGGAGGCAAATAGATGGAAAAAGAGAGGGGACAAGTAATTAAGGACCTGACATGTCACATGGGCTAAAGCAACTCACCTCACTTCACTCTTCACCTCTCACATCTCAGCTCATTTCCTTCGGTTGCTTATTTGGTATGGAATTGTTGATAAGGTTGAATCATTACGAATCCGATCTTGGATATTGAGGTTATGAAGGACGATGATGTAAGGTCAAGTTGAAATACCCTAGAAGTTCATTTAATTTGGAGTTGGTTGATGAGTATGATTGTTGTTTTTAAAATTTGCTTTTATGAAAGCTAAAACTGTTTAAAAGAAATTTCAAGTATGATTTCACGTAGAGGAAATCTCATGTTTAAAGATATGGATTTTGAAACCGAGTACGTATATTAATACTTTTCTTTAAATGATTATTCTTAAGCATAAAGTAACGAAAGTACTCGCTTGTAGGGGAAGACCCATTCTAAGCTCGAGAGGATCGAGGTAAGTGGAAGTAAGTGAAAACTTACTCTTTATAAAAACTGGAATGGTACACAGCATGTTTTATGATGAAGCATAACATGTTTATAACCAAGCATGACAAGATATTCCTCATCAAGCATGACATAACATATGCAATTGCATGAAAGCGTGAAAGAAGTTTTGTGCGAATGAAAGCATGGAAGTTTTATGAGGTCATGAAAGTTTTAAGAGATATTTGTTATCAAGCATGACACGTCATAAGCATTTGCATGATTTTCTTGAAAGGCAAAGAAAGATTTGTGCAAATGAAAGCAAGGAAGTTTTATGACAAGTTAAGTTAAAGGGCTTTGGTCGGTACCGTACCAAGTTAAGAAGGTACATCCATACTGAAGGACGTTTACGTGAAGGATGGATGTTACCTAGGATGCCCATACTGAAGGACGTTTACGTGAAGGTTGGGTAAGTCCTTAAGGTCTGTGCAACCACACTGAAGGACGTTTACGTGAAGGTGTGTACCTCCAAGGGTCGTGTCTAACCACTGAAGGACAAATGCGAGAAGGTGGGCTAGCTCGACCAGATGTGATGTCCCCAAGGGAAATAGGGGACGGTTCTGATGGGAACGCACAACCCTGACTTCAGGGGTTAAATGGAGCGCAAGTGGCCCACAAGATAAGAATTGAATGTTTTCCAAGATCAAGATCTTTACAAGTGCAAATACTCGTTTTCAAGAGCAAGTGCATGTGCATATGCACACATTAAGCATACGTGCACATCAAGAAGTCATGATCATGCATGAAGCACATTATGTTTACAAGTGCATGATTTCAAGTTATGCTCCTAATGTATGATCCCAAGTTCATGATTTCAAGTTATGGTTTTAAGTTATGTTACTAGCGCATGATTACAAAATTATGAATTTAAGTTCATGTTTACAAGTTCAAGCACATGTTTACAAGTTCTTTTCCTTACAAAGTCGTTTGACTCACAGTTTTCAAAATGTATCATTCCAGGTTTGCCAGGTGATAGGAGTCCTGAGAATTTTCTGACTTAGTAAGTAGTAGATTGTAATGTTGTTGGTCATAAGCCATTGGGAATGTACTATGGGTCAGGAGTGGGAGAATGCACATGAAGCCCTAAGAGTGCTTGATATCATACTGAAGCAGCAGGATGTTAAACAATATTGTAAGGTATATAAGGATTCAAGATGTAATGTGAAGATGTTTTGTGTAAGTCAATATGAAGAGGTTTTGATGGAATCTCTTAGATCTTGTACTTCAACCATGCAATCATGCTATGTAATTAAGATGCTTACACTTACCGATGAAGTCGATTGTGTAAGTTGAAGTTTATATAGATATCCTTGGCCCGTCTCTCTCAATTGTGTAAAAAAAATTCCGCTGCAAGATTAAGAGAAAACGCTGGAACATTCATTGAGTGGATGTTTCCGGCTATCATTAACCCCCTTCGGGCAAGCCTTCGGGGCGTGACACCACCGGTGCACACTCCTCCACCAGTTTATGAGTACAAGTACCCGCCGCCACCCGAGAAGTCTCCTCCCCCACCATATGAGTACAACTCCCCACCACCACCGGTGCACACTTCTCCACCAGTTTATGAGTACAAGTCCCCGCCGCCACCTGAGAAGTCTCCTCCCTCACCATATGAATACAAATCCCCACCGCCACCGGTTCATTCTCCTCCCCCACCATATGAATACAAGTCCCCACCACCACCCGAAAAGTCTCTTCCCCCACCATATGAGTACAAGTCCCCACCACCACCGGTACACTCTCCTTCACCAGTTTATGAGTACAAGTCCCCGTCGCCCCCCAAGAAGTCTCCTCCCCCACCATATGAGTACAAGTCCCCACCACCACCGGTGCACTCTCCACCACCAGTTTATGAGTACAAGTCCCCGTCACCACCCGAGAAGTCTCCTCCCCCACCATATGAGTACAAGTCCCCACCACCACCCAAGAAGTCTCCACCGTCACCCGAGAAGTATCCCCCCCACTATATGAGTACAAGTCCCCATCACCACCGGTGCACTCTCCTCCACCAGTTTATGAGTACAAGTCCCCTCCACCACCCGAAAAGTCTCCTCCTCCAATTTATGAGTACAAGTCTCCGCCGCCACCATATGAGTACAAGTCCCCACCACCACCCGAGAAGTCTCCTCCTCCACCATATGAATACAAATCCCCGCCGCCACCTGTGCATTCTCCTCCACCGCCTTACTTCTATAATTCCCCACCACCACCTGAGAAGTCTCCTCCCCCACCATATGAGTACAAGTCCCCACCTCCACCGGTGCACTCTCCTCCACCACCATATGAGTACAAGTCTCCACCACCTCTGGTGCACTCTCCTCCGCCGCCATATGAGTAAAAGTCCCCACCACCACCCGAAAAGTCTCCTCCCCCACCATATGAGTACACTTCATCTCCCTCACCAGAGAAGTCTCCTCCTCCACCATATGAGTACACATCCCCTCCCCCACCCAAGAAGTCTCCTCCCCCACCGGTCTACATTTATGCATCTCCTCCACCACCAACTCACCAGTAAGGTCAAACAGTTCTGCCACGTACCATGCCAATTATCATGTATGAAACGCCCATTACATTTTTGTTCTTCTGCCGTACCTAATAGTTCTGGCCGCTTGTTCTAAATACGGTTTGTTCAGTAATAATCTTATATTCTGTATGTACCATTTGCAGGTTTTAGTTTCAAGAATGCAATAAAAGGAGGCACATCTAGGGATAGATACAGCAATCGAGCTTCCAATCTGGGTTCATTCAATAAGGGTCTTATGGCAACAATTCGTTTCAACATACTTCGTATTTCATATCAGTCGCTCCTGTTTTTCTGGTGGCCTTGTTACACCTGGTGCTCTTATTATTTTCAAGTGGGAGTAGCTTCAGATGCACGAGGAAATCCGGATTAGGAAGTGAGAATCGAAGTGTTATTAGTGTTTTGATGTGCCAGCCTGTCATGTGTTTGATTTTTCCAAGTGTGAATATTCTGTTTTATCTAAGGGGTTTCATCTAGTCATTTTTATAATTGTATAGAGTATGGCCGTGTATGATTGCTTCTCTATTTATTATGGTGTTTCCTCCCCTGGAACTTCTTGTGCAATGTGCAAGTGTGATCAAACTGTCTTGTAACCAAAGAAAGCTCTGGAAGCTCCTTTCTGAAGATATAACTATCGGTGCTCTTTATAATGATCTATACCCGTTTTTAGAAGCTCTTCCAATATGCACGCTTGCTCTTTCCTACCAAATCATTCTACTCTATTGTCTTTCACCAGTAGAGAATAGAGATTGAGTGATCAGGGGAAACAAAGGACATCCTAGCTGTGGAAACTTGGGGCTCAAACGAAAGCTAGCGTAGCGCAGGACACCCAAAGTCTCCCCCCACCTTTGGGTTGCAGGAGTCATGCAAAGAGAGGGTGTCTACTAAAGAGGGTTCATAAATTACCCTCATCAAACCTATTAAAAGGAGGCAGGCTGAGCATTTAAGGTGGTGCAAGTGGGTATCACTTTATAACCCAAAATCCATCTACTCTCCTACGCAGCATTTAAAACCAATCTACACACATGACCACCTCAAATCCAACTCGATCTACGGCTTAACTTCTCGAAATTCTTAATGATTTCTTCTTTTTCATGATCCCTTTTCTTTTTCTTGCTGACGCATCATTTGATCTCTCCACAATCTCTCCTCTTTAATAGTGCGTAGCACCAGTTACCAGTACTGCGCGAATTGATTCTGTTTCTAAGGGCCAAGGGGATAAATTTTTTCCAACACTTACAGCTATTGGTATCACCAAGTACTTGAGAGGTTGAGCTGATCTCTGTCCGAGTATTACTTGTGTCATGGTCATGAGGTTTGTGGATACTTTAAAGCGTTGGTAGAGAATGCAAGGCCTTTGCAGTGTCAACTTCTCTTCTGGACCAAAATGGATGTCAAATAGCACTCTATCAGGGGATTGGAATGATGATAATCTACATAGATAATTCTTACGTTGTTATAACCTTCACATAGAAGTGCTGTCCGTATTATATTATCGGGCACTATGTACCTTACAGCATTCAACTTTATATGTTATATCTATATTTTTTCGAATTAAATAGTCCAATTGAATTGAGCAACAAATTATTAAAGAGTACGAGCTTGATCCTTTCTCGATCTATTTGCATGTTTTTATATAACCATTTTACTTTGAAACTACTGGCCCATCAATGTACCATTAGGAACCTTCATGTGCGCGGGTTAGCTTAGTCGGTATTGGGTAATTCCTCCCAAAAAGAAAACGACTCGAAATCTCCAGTCTCTGAGTACCTGTAACGACGACCCAAGCTCTGATACCAAATGTGACAACCCAAACCTCAAACCAAACACCTCAAAATGGTCAATATTATTAATAAACCAAAATCAATTACACTCTTACGCAGCTGCCAAAATTACAAGCCAGAGCGATCTATGACCTCAAAAATAACAATACCAAAACATAAATCAATCTCGCGACTCCAAATCTAAAATCCTCAACATCTTGAGCCACATCGATAACTTAAGAAATATAGGAGTAAGGGGTGAGCTACGACTAGCTCAGTAAGTAGAGATGGTTAATCCCAATGTGAGGTCAAGCTAGTTTACAAAGACATGCACATAAAATCATATAACCGATAATTCACAATATTCATGACCACATATGCAATTAAGTACTGATATCAGCTGTGAGCATGAAAACCATTTCAAATCCACTAACAAAAACCCACTCAGGTTTTCACTCGTCAAATGCTTACGCCCAATTTAACTAGTTGTGCGGTTCCGTTCGTCCCTTTTTTCTGAATTTGTCTCGTAAATCTACTCTGCGGGACTCATTGATCACTTCATTATACTGCCATCAAAGTTACTCAAGTTTTCATGTTATAATAATATCCTACTTGAGTGACGTACTATATTACAACTTAATAACTTAAAATATAGTGGAGTACTATATACAAGTAAATATCACTACAAAAAAAATGACCTATGCTAGATACATTACGTACAGTTAATTTCTGGATGGTTGTGCCAACAAACTCCATAGATTTGTACAAATCTCAAAGTTGGGGGCACCTGCAAATCAACGAGTGAAACTTGATATAGGATACAACAAATACTCTTCTGCATAATTAAGGTCTCACAATTAATTCCAAGTGCTAAAAGGATACCAAGAGGAATAATTTAGACAGAACATCAGAAGATTGTATCAGAAAGGATATCAAAGCAGAAGTAAATCCAACTGCAACACCTGCAGACCCATGTGAAATGCAGAGTTAATTATCTTGACAAATATGCAGATATAGAGAGAAAAAAAATGTGACTAAAGATCAACCAATAGATTACATTAAAAGCTCAATAGATTTTCAAGGCTGCACCATCATGTGAAATTCAATGGCTCCCTATGTAATAGCCACGGGTTTTTACTTGCAAGAATATTTCCAGAACAAGCAACTATGATAAAAATTGTAAACGAATGAACACAAATAGTTGCAAAGTTGCCCATCAATGTTTCTATTTTAAGCTTCTAAGTTCAAGGAGTAGCATATAAAGCAAAGCTATTACAACAAAAGTAGGAACTTTTATAAGCAAACTGAAGGCAAACTTGGAGACAGCTGCAACTGGGTTTTCTTCCACGCCCAAAAAAGAAAGGTTGAGCACATTAAAACGACGGTGATTAGAGAGAATTCTCTACCCCTCAATCCGTAGAAACCTCCTTTCATCCTATTTGTCATCAAGAACAGAAATCAAAACCCTTCCAAAAATTGCACTTTCCTTTTACGCCGAAGTTCGCGAGAGAGAGAGGCAGAGAGCGCCTGAAGAGAAAAGGAGGAGTGAAAATCAAACAACTCACCGAAGCTCACCGGTGAGCTTCTTTTAATTATTATTTGTAGTTTTTCAATTTCTTTGATAATAAGTTATATATGTGTTTTTAGTAAATTATAATAGTATTTAAAAATCTTTATACTTAGAATTAAATACATAGCATATTAATTTACACTCTTTTTTATAACTAGTATAATAATCTTAATTAAAATAAGTTAGTAGTAATAATATAAAATACTTAACCATTAAAAGTATAATACTTTCTATATAACTAGCATATTGCATGATCTATTACAATAGTATTTGAAAATATTTATATTTAGTATTAGATACATAGCATATTATTTAATACATGTTTTATAACTAGTGTAATAATTTTAAATAAAACAAGTTGATAGTAAAATTCTTGAAATATAATTATTAATTATGATCAATAAAATATTTAATTACCATAACAACTATGACCAAAATATTAATTAATTTGAATATGACTCAAATCGGGTTCAAAAATAATTCCTAAACGGTAAAAGAAAGAAAATCATAACTAAAAATAGGTTTTTGAGAGGGAAAACAGCGGATTTAGGGCTCGAAACGAGGCGCACCGTTGTAGACACTCTTTCTATAGCGGCGGTCACGCTGACCGCCGCTATAGAGACTGCCGCTAAAGACCCTCCTTTTCGCGGCGGTTTGAAAAAAACGCGACTAAATGAGGGTCTATAGTGGCGGTCAATGACCGCCGCTAAAGACCCTTCTTTGGCGGCGGTTCAAAAAAAACCGCGACTACAGAGGTCTATAGCGGCGGTCATTGACCGCCGCTATAGACGACCGCCGCTACATACTTTTTTTAGCCGCATTTTATTTGAAAACGCCGCGAAAAATGACCAATAGCGGCGGTTTTAGTGACCGCCGCTATAGGTCCTTTTTTTGTAGAGTATATTCTAATATATTAAATATTATGTTACAATGTATTTAACATGACATACATCTATATTATATAATATATCATAATGTATGATGATATAATAATATATAACATACATTATTATATCACCATACATGTCAATAAACAATTCCATATTACAATATATACAACAACAACTAAGTTATCAAGTTATATAATATAATAGCTTCAAATTTTATAAAACTCCATCTAATTTCATATTTTATTAAGTGGGTCTTTTAAAATAAAATTTTTCAAATATATTACTACACAAAAAAATATATTACAAGGAATATCATAATATATAAAATAATTAGTAACATTATATAGCTTAAGATAAGCATATTAATACGATTAATTTATAATAAAACATATAGCGACGATGTTATTTCGTCGAAGATCAATTCAGTGGCGATTTGGTAATTTTTGTAACTAAAGTACATTAATCCACGAAACAAAATCATCGCAAAATATACTTTTAGCGACGAAATTGATATTTGTCTCTAAAAACACATGTATTTTCACTTTTTGGTGACAAATCTATCAATTTCGTCGCTAAAACACATTAGTTTCACTTTTTAGCGACGAATCGATATTTGCATCGCTAAAAGTAGTTTTAGCAACGAAATAGAATCGTCGCAGAAGATACTTTTAGCGATGACAATGATTTTCGTCGCTAAAAACACATTATTTTCACTTTTTAGCGACAAACATGTATTTTCGTCGCTAAAACTACTTTTAGCGACAAAAAGTATTTCGTCGCTGAAAATTAGTTGTTTAGCGACGAAATTGATATTCGTCGCTAAATATTATCTTTAGCGACGAACGATGATTTCACCGCTAAAGAGGTATTTTCAGCGACGAAATTGATTTTGCCGCTGAAAAGTTCGTCGCTGAAGACCAAAATTGTTGTAGTGATGTTGATTGCAACGTGGCGTATTGCTGGATGAAAAGGACAAGTGGCGGTCTCTGATTGGTGCACACGATCCAGCTCAGCTACAGACGTTAAATGGGTTGACAGACTTCAAACGAAGGGACCTGTTTGTTGCAAGACACCAACCACAAGGACTATTGTGTACAAACACATATCCAAGGACCAATTTGTAAAAACGTAACAAAAATTGTTTTCTATCAGCTTCTTATCATTATATATGTTCAAGGGCGGCTCTAACGTAATTGGGGCCTTAGGCCAAACTCTAAAATGTGGCCTTTTTATAATAATTAATAAAATAATATATTTTAAAAAATAAAATATTAATAAAAAGTAGTTAAAAGTATTCTTATAGCTTTTTGTAATGCAAAATTATTTATCAAAGTGTAATATTTTAGATTTATTAATATATCATTTTCAATTGATAATATTACTAATTCATTTAATCTTTCTTGGGTCATACTCCATCATAAGTAAGATTATAATAGTTTTAATGATAATTAAAATAAATATAATGTAAAATAAAATTAAAGGAAAAAATTTAGAATAATAGCACCTAAGACTTTAGTGACCAAAGATAAGAGTTGAGAAGCACTAAAAAAATGATAAGAATAAAAAAATAGAATGGTTGAGAAATGATTTTTGAATATTTTTAGCACTCGACAAAATACTTTGTAAGTACCACAAAAAGTGAAAAGTAAATACTCATTCAATCAAGGAGATTTAATAGGTTTATTCAATCAATATGCTCTTTAAGTTAAGTTTTTTAGGCCTTAATATTAAATTTTCTTTAAATATACAAAAAAATTTAAATTGGGGCCTCTTAGATTTGGAGAAG
This sequence comes from Myrica gale, assembly GCA_963930655.1. Lineage (NCBI taxonomy): Eukaryota > Viridiplantae > Streptophyta > Magnoliopsida > Fagales > Myricaceae > Myrica > Myrica gale. Next base: position 10,339,972 of record OZ005616.1, read on the forward strand.
AGTTGATGTCCTTCAATTAAGGAGATTTAATAGGATTCTTTAATCAATATACTCTTTAACGTTAAGTTTTTTAGGCCATAATATTAAATTTTCTTTAAATATACATAAAATTTTAAATTTGGGCCTCTTAGATTTGGAGAAAATTTAATGCTCCTTTAAGTAAGGAGATTTAATAGGCATCTTTAATCAATATACTCATTAACATTAAGTTTTTTAGGTCTTAATATTAATTTTTTTTTTGAATTGGGGGCCTCCTAAATTTGGGGGCCTTAGGCAACCGCCTATGCTGCCTATAGCTAGAGTCGGCCCTGTATATGTTGTATGATTAATATTTCCTCAAGTTATTCAATTTTCCTAGATTATGAAAACCAACCCTGGACTTTAATTTATTAAGCATATGGAACATATCCTTAATAAGTTATCAAAGATTTTTTTCAACTGATATTTTCTGATACAAATATATTATTGGATAACTTTGTTCCTTCATTTTTCTTTTACTCCCCACCTTATTTTTTTTCTTTTGATAAGCAAGAAAAATCCGTCGCATTTGACTTTTGTGCAAATTATTTTTTTTTAAGTTTTGGGACCGTTGTGTCTGTCTTGGCATTAGTGAAGTTTTTCTAGGGTTCATCCCTTTCGTTATGTTTTTTTTTTGCTGCTTATCTTTTATCTTCATTTCTTTGGTCGCAGGGGCGGAACTACACAGGGACAATGAGGGGCAGCTGCCCTCAACTACACAGGGACAATGAGGGGCAGTCGCCCAGCCCGCCCCCAACTATTCAGGCCCAGGTCCACCCAACTTTTGTAATACTTATTGTCTGTTGTTTCATGGCCTCATGAATTGCTACCTTCCACTCCATTAAAAAATCAGATATCCTGAAATTGCTCTTTGCATAATATCTTATGTGAATTAAAACAAACCAAAATGAGAGGTACCTGATCTTTGACATCCATCTTGTCAAATACATCAATGCATCAAACGTCATTATCAGCAAGCATCAGTGCACCAGCCTGGACAAGAATCAGACAAGATGTGTCACGTAAAACTAAAACGGGCCTGATATGCTCAAAGATTTTATACGAGAGGGAAGGCTGAAGGAAATATCCAAAAATAAACATCATTGTCTTCTTATTAATGCTTGAATTGCCTACTAGTGTAGATCACACTTGAATTTAAATATAAAAAACAAAGAAAAAAATATAGCAAAACTATGCGTAAAAAAGTTTCCATCCAGATTGTCTCAATAGCTTTTTCATCTCGTAGCAAAGGGGAAAAATAAATTTTAGAGTGTAATATTGGTTTATCAGCTGATTGAGTTGGCATTGATCTTACTAGTTGTGACTGCAACTGTTGAGAGAGTATTCTCTGCGATGAAGTTTATCAAAACTTAGTTGCATAATAAGATAGGAGATGAATGAATGATAGTTTGGTGATATACATTGAGAAAGAAATTTTAAAAAAAATTGAGAACGAAGCTATTTTATAACTTTTTCAGAATATGAAGTCTCGTAGGATCCAATTGTCACCTCTCAGTATTAGCAAATAATACGGTACATTTATTTCAATTGTCTCTGTAGTGGGCGTTTGTACGATCACCTCAAGCGGAAAACATTCTTGTCACCAACGTGAGCAACACGGTATCCCTCGCGTCATTGTTCCAGCTTGCAGGTAACCCATGGGTAAGATCAGTCACTGATGCCCGTCTACCAGTCCCAATTCTAAGATCATATTCTGGCGAGCTCAGCGGACGTAGGATCTAGCAACTCTCAGCTCTGTATCCTGAGAGTAATTAAGGTAATTTCTGCCTTTCCTCCTTCGGATTGCCTGGCTCGAGTTTAGACCTAGAACCGCTACCTTTTTTTTTTTTACAGATCAAGCTCCTAAAGAAGAACCGAAAACACTGACCAGGCGATTTAAGCCGGCGGGATCCTTAAAAGGATCGGATAAAGCCACTATATGCTCCATGCAAAGGCAGTGGGAGCGGTGGCCGAACACAGTAGACAAAGCTACCTGACCTCAGCTTGCCAGCAGATATAGCACCACAACCCGGTACAGACAGCCCAAACAAGGGCAGGACATATCCATAAAGGATCGGAAAGCCCCACGCAGGAGGCGGCAAAAACAGACACAAACAACAAAAAAACCAGCAAATAACAAAACCAGAAACCAACAACAACAACATAGACGGAATCAACACCACCACCACCAAAGAGCAGGACAACCGAACCACCAGAGGAGCAACTGTGTGGCGTTGGGCTCGCCAAGGGGAACCGGATCCACCCATAGGGCGCGTGGCCTTCAAAACTGTCTGAAACAGCCCGAAAAATGGAGACCCAAGACGGGCGCTTGAGATCCACGCGCGGCGCGTGGGGCACGTGGATCTACTTGTGCCTTCCGATTGGAGCCGAGCTGGGACGGAAATGCTCGGTGGGAGGCGGCGACGGCATCTAACAGGGCGGTGTCCCCTGATGAGGCCCAGGAGCCACAGGATCTACCGTCAAAGATTCCGAACAAAAAGGGGGAAAGGGGAGGGAGAAGAGAAGAAGAGGAAGAAGAAGGAAAAAAGAGGGAGAGGGAGGGAAGGGGCGGCGGTGGGAAGAGCCGAAGCTCCTCCCACCGCCAGAAACAAGAAAGCTAGAACACGCAAACACATCTGAGAACCGCTACCTAGGATTTCCTAGCATTTTTAGGATTTTGGTTCTTAAGGTTTGATTGCTGGGGGTTTATGTGGTCATTTATTTTCTAGTCTGGGATATGGGTCAGTCTGTTTTTGGCGGAGTGGTGAATGGCCGGCTAGTCTCGGGTGTGGATGAGACCGAAATTCTATGGTTGTTGGGGAAGCTTTGGAATTTGTTAATGTTTATGTTGGACCTCTTTTCTTTCTTTTATTTCTCTTCAAGTGGAAACTCTTGCGAGTAAGATCCAGGAGTTTGTGGAAGTTTTGGTGTGGAACCGGTTCTGTCTTAGGATTCTGTGAAGGCTGTGGTGGCAAGCCCTCTGCACCACACGATCAATCATGAAAGGTATATATTGGAACTGTCGTGGACTTAGAAGGAAGGTGGTAGTTCGTGAGCTCCGGTGTTTGTGTCAGAAATATGTTCCTGATTTTTTGTGCTTGTATGAAACCAAACTTGTTGTTGTTCAACCTATCTTGAACAGGGTCGGTTTTTTTCATTTCATCTCTCAACCGCCTGATGGTAGGAGGGGAGGTTTGGTGTTTGCTTGTAAGGGAGGAGTCGATGTTGAGGTTATTGTGATTAGTAACAATGTAGTTTCTATGTTGAACCATTCTGATCCTGTTAATCAACCGTGGCTCTTGACTTGTGTTTATGGTCCAACTCAATGGGACCAAAAGGAGGATTTTTGGTCAGGATTGCATACTACGGTGGAAGTCTTCAATGGTCCTTGGTTATGTATGAGTGATTTTAACTGTCTAGTTGCCACTTGGGAGAAAACAGGTGGTCTCCCATTTGCTTCTTCTTCCTCCAATCCGTTACAAGTGCTTATGGACGATCGTGGGCTTATTGACTTGGGTTTCTCTGGAAACATTTTCATGTGGTCTAATAATCGAGAAGGGTTGGCGACCATTAAAGAAAGGCTTGATAGGGCGATGGGAAATGATGATTGGAGGCTTTTGTTTCCCCGGAGGAAAATTTCTCATCTTACTCGTGGGGCTTCGGACCATGCTCCATTGCTGATGGACACAGAAGGAGGTGAGGCAAGACTGAAAATTCCGTTTTGATTCGAAGCTTTCTAGTTAAAAGATAGTCGTTGTGAAGGGGTGGTTAAAAGGCATTGGGAGGAGGATTTTGTTGGATCTCCTCTATTTCGCCTCTGTAAGAAAACTCACGGTACTAAGGCAGGTCTGCGGGCCTAGAATAAGGAGCATTTTGGCTATATTCAAGAAAATATTTCTCAGCTTCGTAGCAATATTGATAGTCCAAAATCTGGATGCTTCGGTGGATAATTGTCGGTTGGAAAAGGATTTGAGTTTGGCCTTACAAGGTGAACTTAGTAAGGAAGAAGAATTGTGGCGAGTGAAATCTAGGCATACTTGGCTGACCACTCGCGATCTTAATACAAAATATTTTCATGTCTCTACTAGGGCTGTCCATGTCCAATTTCGGTCCGGTCCGGCCGGCCGGCCAAATCGGACATTTTGTAGAGTATATAGACCGGACCGGACCGTTCATATGACGGGTTTGCTCTGGTCCGGTCCCCGATTTCGCCGGTCCGGTCTGGGCAGGCTTGGGTCGGTTTGGGCCATGCCATTTTGGGCCAATTTCCGATTTGGACCGGTTTGGAGAGGTATACTCCGGTCCGGTCCCGGGTTTTCATGAGGGTAACCCGGAACCGGACCGGAATACACCAGTTTTCCGGTCTGGACAACCCGGTTTCAAAAAAGTCCACCGGTTTTGACTAAAACCGTTACGGTCCAGTTTGGCCGGTCCGGCCGGTATTTTGGACAGCCCTAGTCTCTACTATCATTCGGAGGAGGCAGAGCTCAGTTGAATTCCTTAAATCGGAGGATGATGTCTGCTTATCATCTTGGGAAAATATTGGGGAGTATGTTCTAAACTATTTTAAGGAGCTTTATCAATCGAGCAATCCTAAGGTTCTGGAAGATCTTGAAGGGTTGGTGAATCTAGTGGTTACTGAGGGAGATAATGAAGCTTTATGTGCTATGCCTTCAGATACTGAGATATGGGCTGCTGTGAATCAGGTGGGCTCGTTTAAGACCCCAGGCCTAGACAATATGTCTGCATTTTTATATAAACACATTTGGCACATAGTGGGTAGGGATGTGATTAAGTCAGTCCAAAGTTTCTTTGCAACGAGTCATTTGCTTCGTGAGGTTAATCATACCCATATTGCTTTGATTCCTAAAATTGATTGTCCTGAAAAGATATCCCAGTTTAGACCCATTAGTTTGTGTAATGTGGCCTATAAGGTGATTTTGAGACTTCTGGCTAATAGACTTTGATTGGTAATTCAGCGATTAATTTTCGTCTCTAGAAGTGGCTTTTGTCCCTGGGAGAACTATCCAGAAGAATTCGATTGTTACCCATGAAATTTTCCATGTCTTGAAGCAAAAAAAAAACAAGGGAGGAAATTGATGGCAGTAGGAGCAGATGTTGAAAAAGCTTATGATCGTATGGAATGGAAGCTTATTCTGGTGGCCATGTAAAGGTTTGGTTTTCAACAACAATTTACTTCTTGGGTGGAGCAATGTATTTCTACGGTCTCTTTTTATATCCTCCTCAATGGTTCTCCTTTTGGATTCTTTAATGCTTCTCGGGGTCTTAGAAAAGGGGACCCATTATCTCCTTTCCTATTTATTATTAGATCCGAAGTCCTATTCCACATGCTTCTTAGAACTGAATCTAACCAGATCATTCATGGCATTCGTATTAGTAGAGATGCTCCCACTATCTCGCACATATTATTCGTTGATGATTTGCTTATTTTTTGCTCGGGCTAATACTCGAGAAGTGAGTGCTATTTTAGATTGCCTTACCAAGTTTGCTTTATGGGCAGGCTAATGCCTTAATAGAAGTAAATCTATGATTTATTTTAGTAGACATACCAACACTGATGCTATCCATGATATTTGCACCTCATTGGATTTAAGGCATGCTGCTAGTCCAGGGAAACATCTCGGGTTGCCCTTATCTCTAGGGGCTAATTAAAAACAGCTGTGGAATGAAGTGGTCGAACGGTCTTGATTAGGGCAGTGGCAACGGCTCTTCCCACGTATGCCATGTCTCATTTTCTGCTACCAAAGGTTGTCTGTGCTCGGATTGACTCAAAACTGATGAGATTCTGGTGGAGGTTTGATGATGCAAAGAAGCATAATTGGACTCCGAAATCCTGGAGTTCAGTTTGTAGGCCAAAGGTGGGGGGTGGTCTTGGTCTACGGATAATGGGGACAATGAACAGAGCTTTAGTGCTGAAATTGGGCTGGCAAGTCCAAACTGGTGTTGACAAGCTTTGGGTTAAAGCGCTGAGAGCTAAGTACTTGAAATCTAAATTTATCTGGGAGAATTCTAGCTTTACAGGAGCTTCTTGGTTGTGGAAGGGGATCCTGAAGGTGGGTTCTCTTTTGCAGCTGGGCCTTTGCAACCAAATTGGGTGTGGAGAGACAACCCGAATTTGGTCTGACCCCTGGATCCCTTCGGTGACATCATTTAAGTCTCGTCCAAGATCTGAAGCGGTTTTAGTTGAAGTGGATGCTTGTGTTGCTGAGTTGTTTATCCCAGTTACCAGTATTTGGAATGAAAGCCGCCTCAGAGCTGTATTTTCTGAGGAAGACGTTACTGTTGTGCTTGGGATTCAAATCCATTCGAGAGAGGAAGAGGATCGGTTTCTTTGGCTGGTAGATCCGAATGGAATTTTCTCTACTAAGTCCGCCTACCAGATGCTATCCCATTCTGCCCCTACTGGTGTCACCCCAGATTTGCAAGTAGTTTAGAAGCGTATTTGGGCTCCAAGATAGAATGAAGCTTCTTTTGTGGAAGATAGCATGGAATCTTTTGCCCTGTAAGTTTTCAATGTTTGAACTTGGGTGTTGATTCTACTATCTGTTCTTTGTGTAACAATGGTGTCGAATCTCTTCTTCATATGTTTTTTGAATGTCCTTTGGCTATCATAGCTTGGAAAGAATACCCCTGGGCCTTCTGCCCTCTCTCTGTCAGGATGGATTCAATTTTGAATTGGATTCGTGTTATTATCATGCCTGAGGTTTTTCTTGGTATTCCGATTTCTCATTCATTGCACTTTACTCGATTTTTGCTGCTATCTTGATGGACAACATTTGGTTTGCTAGAAATCAGGTGGTGCATAAGGGAGTCCAGATTGACTCTTTAGCTATACCTTGCGAATGAAATGGATGTTCCTGGAACATTCTGAGGCCTGGAAGTTGGTTCAGGTCGCGAATTTAGATAGGTGGCCTTTTCCCCCTGTTGGCTACTGCTAAATGAACTTTGATGTAGTTGTTCGACTAGATTTCTCTATGGCAGCTGTTGTTTGCAGGGACTCTTCAGGTGCTATCCTCTTTGTGGCTTCAAAGAGGTTTCCTCCAGGTACTTCCCTTAAGGGACAAGCCAGGGCAGCTCTTTTCGCTGTTCAGAAGGCTTGTTTTCTTGATTTTCCTAATGTCATCCTTGAAGGCGATAATCTCACGGTTGTTAATGCTATTAACAGTACTGATACTGTGGAGGGTCTTATTGCACCTTATATTACCGACATTGCTATGTTGATACGGGATTGGCCAAGGTGGTCAGTGAGTCATGTGAAACATTCGGCTAATGCAGTTGCTCATGGAGTCGCTTGCTGGGCAGCTCAACATGGGTTTCTTGGAAATATTCCGACTACAAGCATTCCTGTCGAGTTGCTCTCTTGTGACAATCTCCCCTTTCCCCCTTGAGTTTGTTTTTATGTCTTTCTTTTGAACCTTGGTTTTCTTTTTTAATAATAGTATCTTCGCCGAGAAAAAAAAGTTTAATGAAAGAACTCCATAAGAAGACCTTAGGCCGGTGTATTGTTCATGTTGTTGGTCTAATATGAAGTGAAGGATTACAAATGAATGAAATCCCAAGCAAGCGATTATTATATATACTGTGCAAAAAGAATATGAACAAATCATGAGTGCAAACGCCTGGCACCACTACAAGAAACAAGCTTATTGCGAGTTTGTTTGGGTGTCAAAAAAAAATTTTCACCTAAAGTTAATAATTTGTCCTCAAAACTTATTGCTGTCAAAAATATTTTGACACTCGGTTTGACAGAAGAAGCGTGTCACCCTTGTTCTTCGATGACAAATTCTTAGTTTCCTCAGGAACTAGCGTCCAGACACCAATTCAACAGTTCGGACTACTTTTAACTTTGTGTGGCAGGTCTTGTGCGAATGTCAATGTATTACATGACAAAATCAATTCTGTCATGGAATACACATGCGAACGTCTGTAGTATCAGTTCGCACGAAGTGAATTTCAGTGTAAAAAAGTAAATTTTGTCAGCAGATTTATCGTCCGCACAGTACAACACGTGTGAAAACTTATTGTTTTTATTTTTATTTTAAAAAAAAAAAAAATTCAATGAATATAATGTGCAAATGGATGTAAAAAGTGCGGACACTGGTTAAACTCGGACATGGGGACGGTGGATTTGTGTGCTGACGATAGTTGTTTTTATTTTATGAAAAAAGAAAATGTCACAAATATAATATGCAAACGACTCAAGAACGTTTGAATTATGGATAAAAACGGACGTGCGGACGGTGTAATAGCGTCCGGACGTTATTATGGGTAACCTGTGCGGATGCTAATTTTGTAGCGTGCGGATGAATGAAATATCCTGGGGAACGTCCGGACTTTATTAATCCGTCCAGATAATTCTAAATGATTTAATTACGCATTTAAAATTAGATTAGACATCATATTAAATATAGTATAACTCAGTAATGGTCTACAAATATCTAATCAACTCAACAGTAAATAAATTAAATAATCAAAATCAAGTCCAAAATAAACAATCTATCCAAATTGCGTCGAGCAGTGAAATGCATTGTCACCATCCTTACGTGTTCCATAATTTGCTCACGCATTTTTGCTTACAATAGATGGAGCTTTTGTTATTGCTCTAAGTGCTGCTTCTGCTCCTCTAAGTGCTGCTTCTGCTCTCGCATCACTCTCTCCATTTTTACCTGCGTCACAGCTAACTCCTCATATTCTTTCTGTCTAGCTCTCATCTCTTCTATCTTCATTCTTGCCTCTTCCAATCTCCGGCCCAAATCAACGAACGATACTGAGGACGATGATCCAACTTGCCGCATTTAATGACCTAAACCACAGAGATAACCCGCTTTCGTCCTCAAGACCTCTGTGAAAATCTCCACTTCTGTGAATGAGCTTCCCTCAGACTCGCGTTGTATTTGTAGTGCCTCCATCTTTTTCGACAAGTGAAGGAGAACATTGTGAAAATTAATACATTTTTAAATATAAAAAATCAATAATGCATAATAAAATTTTACAGAACTAACAAAATGTTCCCGTAAAGTATCGGATGTCCACGCACCGTCTTTAATAATAATGTCCAGAATTTCATCTCCATCCGAACGATACTCCAATCTGTTTGCTAAACAAACGACTCAATTTTAATAGGAAAGACACGACGCCGTCTTTAAATTTAATCGTCCGGACGACCGTGAATAAAATATAACAAATTATTCGTACATGCCAACGACATCATTTTAAATACAACTGAACGACGTCATTTTATCCCACGGCTGTCTGCACAGCACATCCAACTGTGCAAACGTACTGTTTCGACTAACACGACATTGTTTTCCATTTACAAAACATCGCCACTTAGAAATACAAACCGTGCGAATGGTCTATAGAACTTCCGAACGTTCTCGTCTCATTTATTTATAGGGAAAATGAAAAATGACTCACTGGGTTTTAATGCATTTTTTCAAAACTCACAGATATTTTAAAAAAAAAATCACTAAATTCGTCATTTTTGTACCACGTGTAATTCGTCAATATTGCGACACGTGTAATTAATTTTTAAAAAAAATTAAAAAAAAAAAACCCTGAAAATGTACGGGTTGGGGGCTCTACCCTTACCCATTCATGGTGGAGGGGGAGGAATCCCTCCTCCACCGAACTGGGCGAACCCTTTATAGAAGCTATTTTTCTTGCACTTTGCAAAGCTTCAAAAGCAGCACCTCTAACATAAGCCATATTGTAAGATTGACACTTCTCCATCTCCTCGATTATCCACTTGAGCTCAGAGAATATGATCCAGGGATCCAAGCTCTTCATCAAGTAATTCACCATTTGAATAGCCAACAACCTTTTCTGAGAATTTCCCTCCGCAACTCCAGCACTCAATATCTGCAATCCAGACTGAATTAACAGTCTTGCATATGCTTCTACAATTAAACCATTACGTTTCGCTAGAGACATCACCAGATCCATACGTGAATTGGCCTGAGTGGACTTCTCTCCCAAAGCACCAACGACATTTTGACAAACCTATTGACCATCTAATCTGAAGCAAACCTCCAGTTATCAGAAAGAGGCTCACAGAACGAATGAATTAAACGTCTCTTCCTGTCTTCAATGGTAGTTGGGTCGTTCCCATATCTCGCAATCGCCGAAACCACCTTCGAAAAAGCCTGTTGAAGTGGAAAAGACCCCACACTTGAAGCTAAGGTTGAGATAATACATGTCGTGATGCTGTCAATCAAAGGAACAATTATAACACCATGAACAATTTTACGATTGGACAGGAAAAAAATTTCGTTAAATGCTTGTAAAAAAAAAGTCAAAAAAACAGTCTTCAACAGCTTATCTATTCTAACATTTTAGTTAAAATAGAGAACTAATTTAACAAAAAAGTCAAAAAACAGTCTTTAAGAGCTTATCTATTTTAACAATTTTTAGCCAAAAACTTTAACATATGAACAGTAGTTCTCTATATTTAGATAACCATTGTTCACTTCTCTATAATAAAATATTAATATGTTTTTATTCTTTCTCTTTTCTTAATACATTTTAGACTAAATAAAGACTAACTTAATACATTTTAAACTAAATAAAGACTAACTTAATATATTTTTAAAAATATGATCGTTAAAATAAGACAAGTATTTATAAATATGACCGTTAGGATAAAAAAAATTTAAAAAAATCTAATCGTTGAGATAAGACAAATTTAAAAAATGCCGAGCGTTAGGAAAAGACAAAAATTAAAAAATTCGCCCTTTTAGGATAATACAAATATTCAAAAATATAACTGTTACAATAAAAAGAATATTCAAAAAAATAAATGTTAAGATAAATAATAAAGAAATCTTTGAATAATAATATTTAAATAGAATCGTAAAAGTAGATGGTTAAAATAGAGATGCTGTTGCGGGTGTTTTTAAAAAGTTGATAGTTAAAATAGAGAAGTGTACTTTTTGGTTAAAATAGAGAGTAAAATTTGAATAAGCTGCTAGGAATGCTCTAACAGCGTTAGGTCTAGTTACGTTTCGTACCAAAATGACAAATTCAATAGCCTTTTAAAATTTTTTTTAAACCTAGTGAGTTTTTTTAAAAGTCACTAAAACCTAGTGAGTGATTTGTCATTTTTCCTTATTTATAACTGGATAATGGTATTTAATTTCTTAATAACGTATTAACAGTAATTAAAAAATTATTTTTAATAAAGTATGTAATTAATATTCTTTTTTACTTAACATATCCAAACATAAATATTAAACCATAATAAAAAAAGATATGCAATAACAATCATAAAGCGAAATCAAAATAAATATTCGAATACAAGCTATACTAAAATGTCAAAAATAAATATCCAATACAACCATAAACATACATAATAGTGAAAAATATGACATAAAAATCATAAAAGAGGATCATGCTCTGGACCGGGCTTAGTGGATCCATCTCTCGAGTTCTCGCTCATCTTTCCATGTGATCCTCAATAGCGCCTAACCTCCTCGATATCACACGCAAAGTGCTCAGAGTGGTAGTGGGAAATGGCTGCAATCCCGCCATTTGAGACTCCATCTCGGTCAAACGAGTCCCCAAGCCGACGCACAACTAATGAGTTGGTAAAATAGCAGCATCAACCATTACCTTCAGGTCCTTCATAAAAGCATCGGTCCAGGTTAGTCGCTCCCTGGCTCGTGATCTGGAAATACATTTCAATTTTTTTGTTGAGAAATGGCTCATGATCTGGAAATACATGTAAACATAAATGGTAGATATATATCATTTATAAGGTGTTGTAAACATAAATAATATATATATATATATACCTTTATTTCCTAGTCATAAGCATCTTTTGAACACGTCAAATTGTCATCCCACCCAAAACCGCCTTTATTATCGCGAACTCTGACAATTATGTTCCAAGCGGTCTTTATAGTTCGAAGATGGTTGTCAACATGCTTAGGATGGCAATCAACTGCAAATTTCCCTGAAATTTCCTTTGCAACACATGCAAATGAGGAGGGCTTAAATGTGTTGGAGGGCTTCATCTACTAATATCTCAAGCAAATTGCGTGACATAAGTTTCAACCACCTAAAATTCTTACCCTTTCCCATATCTATAATGACAACAACAAAAATGACATCAAATCTCATGATAACACATGTTCTATTAGCATCCAATAAATATAAATCAAAATCTAAGGCCCAAATGTTTACCATTGATATGAAATCAAACATAGATATCCTTGGAAACTGATCATGCAGAATAACAGAGGCAATAATTAGGAAAGAGGAACACAAATTGAAATAGATTTGGCAATTTGCGACACCAAACCAAAAATATTACATAACCTAAATCATAATCCAAACAAGATTTTAAATACATAAATATCTTCAAAATGACTAATGTAAGTCAAATAACCAACTTAGTAATGACGTATAAACTTGAATGAAAGACATTACATGACCTAAATCATAACCAACTACGTATTTCTCCTAGTCGAATAATCTTGTCACATTGATTGTGCTATCACATCCCGTTTCATGTTCCATTCTCTACTTTCTCCCCTCTCTTCACTATGAGTTTGTTGAGTTCTATGATTCTCCTCTCGAGATATAAGTCAGAATTTGCTTGTTCCATAATCGTGTCTCCAGGATTGGTTCCCATTATAAAATTGTGAACGAGACAACATGTCAATACCACTTCTACTTGTGTTGGGAATGACCAATACGGATTAGAGTCCAATACACGAAAGCATTTATTCAAAACTCTAGAACCTCGCTCAATGGCAATTCGTAGAGAAGAGTGACGAATATTGAATAATTCATTTTCATTTTGTGGTGGATGATCACTAGACTCCTTTAAATGATATCGAACTAAATGATATGGAGAGAAAATTTCATTTCGATTTCCATAACTAGCATCACCCAGATAACCAAATAAGACAAAAGGCATCACTATAAAATTGCAATCACTCACAACTTTCAGAAAAATATTTTATATATATCAATACAATACCTTCAGGTATTTTAAGGCCCATTGGCCTAGAAAGTGCATCATTTAAAACACGAGCATCATGTGCACTTCCCTCCTAGCCCGCTAATACATAAGTGAATCTCAACTCAAATTAAATGGCAGCTAAAACATTTTGAGTTGTTTGCCCTTTTCCACCACAGAACCTTCCTTTAATCTCAGTTGGAACATATGCACAAATATGAGTTCCATTGATGGCACCAATACAATCCTATTTGTGGACATATGAGAACTAAATGAAGTTATGTCCCATGGTAAGACATTTTAGTTGACAATCAAATAAATATAACATTAGACTTCTTAATGCTAACATCAAAGAAAGGATAAAAACGTGTATTATTCCTTATCTCTGGAGGTGTACATCCATCGGGTTGTTTAACAACAAGCTTATACAACCTTAAGACAGCTTTGAAATATCGGTGAATAGTCTCAGATGATATGTACAATCTTCCTCCAATAACCCGCATCCTTACATTATGTCCAATAATGCGTAAAAAAATAAAAACTTGTTCCTTGATAGAAATTTTCATTGTTTCATGCAGAAAGTGATTCTCACCAAAAATTTTACACAACTAAAAAAAAGCAACTGGTTTCATCCTGATTTAATTTACACAATGAGAATCGGTTCTCCCAAATCCCATGAAAACCCTAGCTCCCATGTTTTCACCAAATCCCATGACCAACCGTAGCTCCTAAATCCCTAAAGTGCTTCGACCACAAATCTAAGGAATTGTAGGCATTCTTCCCCAAATCAAGTGTGATGTCCTAGAGACACTCATCTGATTCATCAGAGAGCGACGATAGATTTGGACGTCATGAAAGATGTGACGGGAAGGTGCCAGAGGTCAGACCTCTATGCCTCTGCAAAAATAGTGCTCTGGTAAGGATTAGTACGACAAAACTCAACCTAGGACGACACTTCTTTGGTTGCCCATCGTATTTTGCCACCACGGTGAGTATGATTAGTGAAATGGAATAAAGTTGTTATATGTTTGGTTTCTGCGTATTAATTTATGTTTCTTTCATAAGTTTCTTTCAACAATTTATGTTTGCTTGTGAGTGGTGACCTCCTCCGTGGTGGTGTTCACATTGATTTTGCACTTCTTCATGTGCTTGGGGAGGTCGGGAAGTTGAGTAGTGGTGCTCGGCACGATGTTCACGCCATTGGTTAAGCTCGTGCAAGGCTCATCCTTTAATTCATCAGCAATTTCATCTGCAAGGCAGTTTGCTTTGTCATTTTTTGAGAGGGTAGAAGATTTACCGCTTGCCCGAAGCTATTAAGGCCCTGAAGAAGATTGTCTTCTTCATATGTTTCATAAAAATATAGGAAAACCACAAAGTAAACGACGGACTTAGCAATTACCCCGACACCAATTATCCTAATGATCTATTCTTTCTTATCAGCTAGATGAACCAAAATTTTCCTAAATGTCATGCCATGTGCTTATACTTACCCCTAGGCTCCAGTAAAGTAATTGCATGCACACAACCGGGGATTACAACAATATAAAATCTTCCAGAATCACAATATATATATGGATCCATGTCAAGGATCTCCTCAACCTCATATAATTTCATCTTTGTCTTTTAACAATTAGTAGGCAAACACAAAAGACATAGAAGAGGTGAGTCATACGGACTTAGAAAGGTCGGGGAGGGGCATGTTATGCATATAAACACATAAACTATGCAACAAAACGATAAACCATTACAATGATTGCAAAGTAATAAATGCAATGATCATGTAATAAATTTTATTCATCATAGAGGTTCTTGAGGTATTCCTGGTGTCTGCTTTTTTCATCCCCAGAGTTGGGTTATGCATCCCTCCTCTCCTCGTGCGACTTTTCCAGTGCCACCTACACCAAAACCATGTTGACGTAAAAATGCCCTTTATGGAGCCCACTCACTCCCTGTAGTGGAGGGTTGCACTCTCCCAAGTTCCTAGTACCGTCAGTCTTACTTCGAGAATCACCTTATAGTTTTGAGTATTCTCTCACATGTTTTCCCTCTCTTATCATGAATGCAAATGATGCTCAAATATGTACATAGTGGAATTCAAACATTCTTTGCATTTACTTGAAGAAAATAATCAACAAAATACTTAGGGCCTCAAGCAAAATTAAATACTCGACTAATTTCTAATTCACATACTAAGTTGAGTTCTTAATAATCATAACATTACTATTACTATCTTGATTTCATGCAATTCACTTAAGTTTCCATGTCTATATCAATATCTCCATAATTGCAATTAATATCCCTTTTTTTCTTTATATTACAATTATTTGATTCAATAATCATGGAAGAAATTAATAATTATTAAATAGTCATTAAAGTGTACAGGTTTGGGCCTCTTGGACCCTATTGGGTCTATCCTTAAAGCTCTAAGGCCTACTGAGTTCATTTGGGGGCATTGGGTCTAAAGTCCGTTTAAAACTATTCGGATTTGAGCCCTAACACTATTCGGATTGAGCCCAAATTTTGGCTCCCTCATTAATTTTTCATTCTCTACACAGCCATAACTTAAATTATTCATTTGGACAGTTTTACCCCAACTTTTACCTAGAAATGTCGAAACTGCCATTTGAGATCTCCAAGGGAATTTTTGACCTTTCCTTACATACTTTTTGGCTGAAATTTTAACAAGGATGTCCTGAGTACTTATACAACCTATCTGTAAAGTATCATACAAAAAATCTAAGGTAATCTTAGGGTCGTTTTGGACAGTGAGCACTTTTGTGTTAAAACCCTAATTAAAGCTTTTGCATGTTATGGATCTTGCACTAAGATGCTTCTAATCAATGATCTACCCAACATACTCATGTAAATGAAGTCACAGTACACACAACACAAGAGATTAGAAAGGAAAATGAAAGCAAACAATAGTCATTCTCACAATGCAAACATAAACATGTATTTGATGTCATTTACAAGCATACAAGTTGCAAGATTCTTCCTTGAGCTCTTAGGCTCCTTTCCATGGTCTTACTTTGCCAGCATTTCATCAAGAACTCAAGCTCGCCATTCGGCCATCATCAAGGTCTCTATTTTGCCTCATTTTACATCATGCACAAGAAACATGCATCATCAAAGCAAGGGATTATACATGCAATACATCTAGCAACCTCAATGACCAAACCGTGGCCTCCCATCCCCCAAAAATCATTATTTTAGCCACTGATATGGCTTACAACACAACCCAACATTGCTTGATCACACCAAGTATACACAGCAACCTTATTTAGCAAAGGAATCATGAAAAAATTCAAGGTTTTCAACATGCAAGCATTTCCAGAACATTTTCTTATGTTATAAACTACTTCTATGTTTTTCTTTCTTGCATCTAATGAATGAAACTTCATCTTGATTCAAACAGCAAGCAAAATGTACAAGTAAAACGTTTTTTCCCAACTCAAAATGCTTGAAAGCTGCCCTTACCATGCTAGAATTTTCCTCCTCTGTTTATTCCTTCTCTTCTCTTTTCTTGGCCGGATTCTCCTCCTCTTTCTCTCCTTTTTTTCTCTTCTTTTTCGATCTCTTTCTCTCTTCCTCTCAAACTTTCTCTCTCTAGGACTCACAGTAGTGGCCCTTGCCGTGAGCCTCATGCACTTAAATAGGTGATAAATGTTTTGTCTTTTTCCTAGTTAATGATGACCTACTTTCCTAGGGGCATGATACATTAAATAGGTGAGCAATCATTAGGGAAAATCAACTAGCACAAGTAATCCACACCATTGGATAGCCACGTTTTGATAAGAGAAATGTTTACACTTGGCACAAAAGTGGGATTTTGTCTCCCAAGAGAAGATCTTACATTAATGGGGCCGGCCATGGTGGGTGGGGGATGGGTTTGAGTGGCTAGTGGGCCTCCAAGGCCTTGTGGGCTTCGGCCAAAACTAGTTTTCTAAGCTCAAGTTCAAATCTAAACACCCTAGGCCCAATACAAGTTAAAATGCAATAATTTAAGGAATTTTAACAATTAAATATAATTAAATGAAGTACAAAGAATAATTAAAATTAGTCTAGGCCAAAAGCATCACAATAATACCAGAAAAGATAAATTATTAAAGCCTAGGTTGAAAAATCAAATATTTGACACAAGGAAAGTGCATAGGGAAATTAGGCTATAATCAAGAAATTAACCAATATAATTTACAATGTTAGAAAATTTTAATCAAGTCAAATTATGCAAGTTAAATGCATGTAATTAAAGTAAAAAAAGTGATATCAATTCAAGGATCAAAATTAAAGGAAATCATCACCTACAAGCAAATAATTAAATTGTAAATACTAGATAAAGCACTAAAAGCATGAATTTAGAAAATAAAATAAATACCAAAGAAAAAGGGTTAAAATTACCAAACATAGTTGAAAAGCTTATCATTAGGATCTCAAAAGAAGTTCAAAAGGTGAGGGGTGTCACACGAAATAAGATTTAGGTCAAGAAAATGCAAGTCAAGAAATTTGGCAGATACATAAATGTATAGCACATTGCTAGTCATACAAAATTGTCTATCCCAATGCACACTTTCGTTTCAATTCTTCTCAAAGATGAGCAAAGGTAGAGCTAGCTAGGTAGGGACATTTTAGACTCTGCAGCTTTCATTTTGCATTGACAAAAGGTAGTACAGATTTGAACTTGTGACGCTAGAAATAGATTGTGGTATATGTATGTTACATTATATATACATTCAAGTGTTAAGATATGCAAGTATTAGTTAGTGGGCTTTTTAATCCTCTGTTTAAGACATGTACAAACTAAAATTAGAAAGCAAAATGGACCACGTGCATATTGAGTTTGGGACACACAAGGTAATGTTTGCAAGGATTTAGATAAAACTGAAACACAAGGCGGAATATATAACGAAATTTGTGATGCATGGACTAGAAATTCATCTCATCTGATTTTTGTTGAGTGTCTTCTTGTGTTTATTACTCTCAATGTTTCTTTGCCACAATCTTAAATTCCTTCAAGAAGAGCAATTACCTTTCTTGATCAAGGTGACATCCCCTCACCCTGAGAAAGGGAAATATAAAACTCTCCTCCAACCTATATTAACTAAGCAGACAATAGTAAAAATGACAAGGGGGAAAGAAAGAAATTGAGTTAATCATGTCAATAATTGGGTATATATTTTGCAAGAATTTGCATTAGCACTAATATTTATGGGAGGTACTGTTGTAAACTTTGTGGAAATTTTTCTGATTATGTAATGCACATTGGTGATTGGTTACGCTTGTTTTCCAAATATGAGAACGCATTTTTGATAGCGAATAGGTTCTCACTAAATTATTAAGCTGTGAATTATGAAGCAACTCCCCAGATGATGTCATCTATGCATTATCTAATTTTGAAACCTAAACAGTATAAATCAACATTATAAATTTGAGTTCTTATACATCTTTTTCAAGGTGCTTATTAGGAGAATATAGATATTTCTGCATGAACGCCGCGGGTTTAAAACATTATTCTTGAATCATCTGAAAGTTGCATAGTTTTAACAGGTCATCATTAATATCCACATCCAGACACAATCTTCACTTCTGACCTTTATCAACTATTTCGTTGTTGCAAAGGCACATGGCCTCCAATTATTTTCAATGGATTGATCCACCCTCTCATCAACAAGAGAAAGATTATTCGTACACTCTCCTATGCAGGCTGAATATTGTTGAGGAGTAGCTGAAGATTATGCCGGAGTGACATAACACAATGGATGGACACCTCCATAAACAAAACTCTATGGTGGAGGAGTTGAAGGTTATGGAGGAGCAACTCCAGAAACAAAACTCTATGGTGGAGCAGTTAAAGGTTATGAAGGACCGGCTAAATGCTATGGAGGAGTAGCTCTAGATACATACGGCCATAGAGAAGCGGCTTAAGCTTGTTATTTTGAGGTCATGCCTTGTTCTTCTGTTGGTTTATGTGACTTGGTAGATATGTTTATGTAGCTTGTAGGTTTTTGGTTTTTGGTTTATGTTAACCAGCTTACGATCTCCATCAGCTATATCAACCTCGAATCTGGTCTCATCCGTCCACATGCACAAACAATGTCTAGAATCATGTTTGTTCTTCTCAAGCTTCCTTTGTATACGAGGACATATATCCCAGGTGTAACGCCCTGATCCAAAAGTTCGAATGGACAGAGTTTCGTCTGTAAAAAATGGGACTTTCCACCATGCTTACAATCAAAATCTTCCCAACAAAGCTTGATAGTATGCTCACAACACAAATTTCACAAAATAGGTCAACCATTTCAAACGAGTTCGTGAAATCTCACTTTTACCAAAATTCGTTGAGTTCCTAACGCATCAAAACTATATAAAATACAGTGCACATTTAAAATCTAACATTTTCAAAATAAAAAAAATTCACAATAACTCATCCAAAGATTGAAATACCACTTACCTCAAATGCTTAACCTGAAGCTTAAAGTTTCTCAAAAGATTGTTGAACAATCAATCATAACCTAAATAAATTTAAATATCATTCATCAAAACCAAGATGGAGTTCAAATCATTCTATAGGACTCAAATAATTAAACTACTACATTAGTTAAAGCATCTCCTTACGAACGCTCTTAGCCCTTGAAACCATCACATACTCCACACTGAAAAATCAAGACAACCCTTAATATACCATCTTTGCATCTTAATCAACACATATCTCCATTATAAACTCAATGGTAAAATTCCAGCAACACGCATCTCTATCACACACGAAATCTCCCCAAATCCCATCTATTATCACCTTACAACAACCCAAAATAAATCTGAAAATCTCGAAATCCCGAATCCAAAATTTCATCAAAGATAGACTTGAAGAAAACTCACCTAAATGCATCGACGAAAATGCAGAAGAATTGGCTAGCCAATGTTATCTAGAAACGACAAAAACTCATCAAAGATAGACTTGACTCTCCAATGTTATCTATAAAACGACATTTCCCAAAATCAATCTAAAGAACTTCGGTCCCAACCAAAGATTGCATCAAACCTACCTCCAAAAATTATGTAGCCCCTGCAAATCGCATCTCCAAAAGCTAGAGAGAGAGTGAGAGCTTCGAAAAAGGGAGGTAGAGAGAGAGAGCACGACCTGAGAGGCAATTCTCGAAAAAATAATAGAGATACATATTTTATCTCGACTAGGGTTCACTAGATTTTAGGTGAAAATGGGTGAACGGATTGAAGTTTGAA
This sequence comes from Myrica gale, assembly GCA_963930655.1. Lineage (NCBI taxonomy): Eukaryota > Viridiplantae > Streptophyta > Magnoliopsida > Fagales > Myricaceae > Myrica > Myrica gale. The sequence continues at coordinate 10,360,211 of OZ005616.1, forward strand.
AGGAGAATTTGAATATGTGCAATCAATGGCAAAATCAGGGGAAAAAGGAGTTCTTTCATGTGAATGAGAAGAAGCTCTGTGGAAGGCAATTGCCACTTATCAAAACGCACAGCTTCAGTTGTTTCTTTCTGGAATATTACAAACTTCCACCATTAAAGAAATTTCGTCCTCGAAATTGACTTACCGCAATCAAGGAACAACTCTAGGTGTTTCGACCGCATCTCCCCAATGGCTTGATCATCCTGGGCTGATAATGCATATACCCTTCCCTGAACCCTTTTTGCATAATTATTAACCTGTGACGTTGACGGATTCACATTCTTATAAGTAGGACACTCACGTGTAAAGTGACCAGGCTGCTTGCAAGCGTAATACAATTGAAATCCAAGGCCTCCCATTTCCATGTTAAGTATTTTATGTTCTGACATTACCGTTATTGGAGGAATCCCTCTTATCATCGGAACTCTGCTCCCTGCCTTACCCATCCTCTGCTACCAACTTTCTCTTCTTAGACTCCTTGAAAACATCTCGACGTCTGAAATCTTCCTCTAAAGTCATACTTATCCTCATTGTTTCAGTGTAACTGTAATCTCCATAAGCCAAAATTAAGAAGTGATGAATTATGTCATTAAGACCCCTCTGAAACTTTCTAACCCTTTTTCTTTCGTCAGGAATTAGGTGAGGAGAAAAACGATATAATTCCACAAATTTTGTAGCATATTGTTCCACACTCCTGGACCCTTGAACCAATTATGTGAATTGTCTTTCACAAAGACACTTGATTATCTCTAGATAATAAGTCTCGTTGAACACCTCCTTGAATTTGGGCGAAGTAATAGGAATATCTTCACCAAGTTCTTCTTTTAACAGTAGTTCAGTCCCATCCCACCATCTCTAAGCAGCATCCTCCAAAGGAAAAGTCGCGTACTTCACCTTCTGTGAATCAGTGCAGTTAAGAACTTTGAATGGTTTTTTCATCTTAGTTAACCACCATTCTACAGCATTCGAGTCAGGCTCTCCCGTAAAGACAGGGGGGTTATGCTTCTTAAACGCTCTGAACAAACAACCTTTGCGCGCAGCCCTATTTACTCTTGCAGCCTAAGAAAGCTTAACAATGATTTGATTTTCCAACGCATCCACGTCGTCCTCGTCAGGAGTAACAGACCTTTTGTTGGTAGTAGATTTTCCAATACAACTTGACCCTTCTTCCTCATGGATAGACACAAAATTTTGTATTGGGTCTAAAATCTTATGCACAACCCTTCTTCATGGTTTTGTAACTCTTGGAGGCATCTCTTTCCTAAAATTCGCTTCTCTTTAGAAAGATTAGTAAAAGAGAACGACCACGAAATTTAAACGCAAAGAACAATATGTAAACCCCTGATCTAAAATTATAGCAACAAAATACAAAATTTAGAAATCTTTTCTAAGATCAAAACCTATCATAAATCAAAGATCAAATCCTAAGTCAAATTCCAATTCTCTCAAATAACCAACAAAGTCAACTTTAGCCCTTAAACTGAAAAAATAAGCCTATTTCCTTCCCGACTACAATCTTATGCTCTGACTTCCGTCAAAATCTTCCTAAGAGTCACCAGAATCACGAACATATGCTCCGATACCAACTGTAATGCCTCGACCCAAAAGTTCAAACGGACATAGTTCCGTCTGAAAAATGGGACTTTCCACTTTGCTTAGAAGCAAAATCTTCCCAACAAATAAAACACAAAAGAAAATTTCATTCCATCTCTTCATAATCAAAAACCACACTTACAAACCATCCATAACATATAAAAATATGAAATCCAAAAGTCTAGTCAGAGCGCTACTCCAAAATCCTCAAATCCCACAATAACAAGGGATCCAAATAAACAGTTTTCTCAAATGAAATAAAATTACTAAAGTCTCCAAATTGACACAATCACAACCAAAGTCTCCAGAGGACTATTTATTTGATAACCCTACAACTTGCGACCTTCTAAAAAAAAATAACTCGATATCTCCTACTACTCGCTACCACCAACCGCTAAATCTAAAAGATAGGAAATAAATGGTGAGCTACAACTAGGTCAGTAAGTAACAATCAACCGGGGTAGGGGAAAATGATAGTTTATAAGCATAACCGAGATCAAAACAATGTAGAGAGCAATACTAACTGAAAACATAATTTATGACTAAATATCTCAGGCCAAGCAAGTTTGTGAAATTATCAATGGTCACAGAGACCCCAATGGTCACAAAGACCTCAACAGTCACAAGCACAAGGATAGCTTGATAGTATGCTCACAACACAAATTTCACCAAATAGCCAACCATTTCAAATGAGTTTGTGAGTCTAAATAACAACCCAAGAGGGGGTGAATTGAGTTTTTTAAAAAAATATTAAACTTTTTTTGATAAAAACGCAGATCTTAAAAATACTTAATGCTATATAAAACGAAGAACAATAAATGATAGCAATAAAGTAGTAGAGATAAGGAAGAGAGATAACACCACGATTTTTAAGTGGTTCGGTCAAGACATGCCTACATCCACCTCCAAGGTTATTGCCTTCCTTAGGCTTCATCATTATAATCCAATAGCCTTCACAACTTAGCTTCTATGTGCTAAGTAATTGTTACAATAGTTTTCTGAGCTCACGCTTCAACTCGAACAATAAATTTCAAATTCTATAATATTTCTTCTATCCTCAAGGGTAGGCCCAAGTGTATCCCATACTTTTAGGTTTTTCAAAGGTTTAATAATATGAATGATAAACAATAGCTCTAAAAGCTATATCAACAAATACAATGCTCAATAAATGGCTAGAAGACAAGATTTGATAGTGACGGCAGCAAGATGGTAGCAAATCTCTTAGGAAACAAGTAGCTTTTTCTGCGTTTTTCTCTCTTTTTGGAGGCTAGGTCAAGATTGATGATGCAAGATATGCAAAAGATGTCTTTTCTCTCTCCATAATGTGTCTTTATAGGTCTTCACTCTTGGGGGGTCCCAAGGGCCTTTTCGGAATGTTGGAGAGGTGCCCTAAGTGTTACAACGTCTTGATTTCCATGCTGAGTTATCGTTTTAAAAATTGTATTTCCGCAACATATGTCGACACATATATGCTTATGTGTCGACACCATCCTCAAGTTTGAAACTGACTCACAGGTGCCTATGGCATGTGTCGACACTTCCTTCACCATATATCAACACCATCAAAATGGCATCCTGCCAGCAGTATAATGTGTCGACATCATGTCTCCCATGTGTCTACACCATCTTGGCAGAAGGAGATTTTCAGTGATTTTTTACATGCAATCCTTTCCACTTCAATACGAAAACTCCTACAATGAAAAATACAATAATTTAAGTGCATGTCGTGGTGTTTAAATCAAATATAGAACATAATGAACTTGAAAGAGTACGACAAAAAGATTCATATACTTCTCCTCCATTGGCATCATCAAAAGAGAGGGAGGGTAAGAGTAAGCTGGGTAGAATCACTACTGAGAGTGAGGATTAATGTTATCCTTCCAAAGAAACTCTGTCCACGATGTGTTGGACAAGTGAACCCAATTGACGATGATGTGACACAGATAACGATTCTTGTCTGAGAAGATATTGCAAGTCTAACTGATATCTGAAGCAGTCCTCGAAATGGTAGAGGTCATGTTATTTGTAGATTTTATTAACTCAATCATCTTCTCTCTGAATGTTCGCCTCCAGTCCCACATCACTGTCCTGCAAACGGTCATATTATTGTTGTAGTTGTGACGACGGATGCGAGCTTCCGATTGATGCTCTCCATATTAGTAGTATGAGACTCCATAAGGAATTTGATCTCCTCAAACCCTGTCCACACGTCTGTATGCACTAAATGCAGCTAATCCTTGAGATCTGTAACTAAGGCCTCCAGGAGGGCAAGCCTAGGCTCATGAGACCCTGAAGATACTGAACAACCAGCAGTAGGAGTACGTGGAAAGGCTGCAACTGGAATATCACCATCTAATCTATCCTCTGCCACTGGTTCCACTTCCTCTGGATCATATTCTTCAGCTTCTTCCTCTTCTTGAACTTCCTGAGAAAAGAGTAGCCACTGCCTTCTTCACCCATTCATCATCTTCATTTGGAACAAAACTCATTAGCCTCAAAGTCTTCTGATTATATTTTCGTGAGACCTTAGGCTTCTCTCGTTCTTCCCCGTTAATCTCCCGTTCATATGCAAGTGAATCGACATTTTAAAAAATTGTTCATTCGAAACATGTGTCGACACATTGCATATGGAAACATGTGTCGACACTTGCTTAATAGACTTCTGCAGGAACGCTAGTGTGTCGACACATGGTTGAATAGTGTCGACGCATACATAATCCAGAGAAAACAGTCAAGCAAATCCAAAAGTGTCGATACTTGAGAACTCAAGTGCTTACACATGACATGCAAATGTGTAAAACAACATGTTTTCACTCAAAAAATGTATGACGCAATCAAATTAAGCATAAAAAAATTATAACCTCAAAACTTATCCGAGTATCCTTGCAAATTAAAATCGGCACTCTTTGGATAAAACTAACTAACATCTTGTGTGCCAACAAGGTAATGAAATATCCTCTTAACCGTAAGGAGATGACACTCCTTAAGGCAAGACTGAAATCTCGCACACATACACACACTAAACATGATATCAAGTCTACTCGAAATAAGATAAACTAAATATTCAATGATACCTCGATACCTCGTTTTGTCAACGTCTTTACCTTTTTCATCCTCTTCCATTTTGATTGATGGACTCATTGGTGTACCCATCGATTTTGAATTGTCTATCCCAAATATTTTTAGTAGATCTCTTGTGTATTTTGTTTGGCTTATGAAGATTTCCTCATGATTTTGTTTAATCTGAAGTCCGAGAAAGTAATTTAACTCCCCCATGACGCTCATCTCGATTTCACCTTTCATGATTTTGGAAAATTCTTCACAAAGAGACTCATTAATAGAACAAAAAATGATATCATCAATATATATTTGAACGATAAGCAATTTATTTTCTTTCTCCTTAGTAAAGAGAGCGGTGTCGATAATACCTCGTGGAAATCCATTTTCAATAAGGAACTCAATCGTTCATACCATGCCTGAGTTGTTTGCTTCAAGCCATATAATACTTTTGTGAGCTTTAACACATAGTGTGGTAGATTTTCATCTTCAAATATAGGAGGTTATTCTACACACATTTCCTCAAAAAGATAACCATTAAGAAATGTACATTTCACATCCATTTGAAATCTTTCAAACATACAAAGGCAAGCAACATACGAATAGATTCTAATCTAGCAACAGATGTGAAGTTCTCATCAAAATCGATTCTCTCTTCTTGATTATAACATTGGACTACCAACCTTGCCTTATTGCTTACCACAACCCCATATTCATTCATTTTGTTTCGAAAAAACCATTTAGTACCAATAACTGGATGATCTTCGGGTCTAAAAACTAGATGTCATACCTGATTTTTCTCAAACTATTTTAGTTCATCTTACGTGGCATGCATCCTACTTTCATCATTTTTTACCTCAGAAATATTCTTTAGCTCAATTTGAGAAAGAAAGGCAAAATTATAAGCTTGGTTATAAGAAGAGCGAGTTCTTACACTTTTCTCCACATTACCAATAGCTTGATCAATAGGATGATTTCTGACAAACTTCCAAGCATTTGGTAGGTCGTTGTTGCTTTGAGGTGTTTCTTCTTCAAGATATTGTACATCTTGCTCTTGTGGTTGTGAAACTTCATTTTCTTCGCTTGTAGCTGATATCTCAAAATCTTTTTTAAGATCTACAATATCGTCTTCATCTCTTTTCATAGAAACGTTAGATTCATCAAATACCACATGAATAGATTCATCAACAACCAAAGTTCTCTTATTAAACACATGATAAGCTTTACTAGAAATAAAATAACTAATATATATATCTTCATCAGCTTTCGCATCAAACTTACCGAAGTTGTCTTTGTTATTGTTGAGCACGAAGCATTTACAACCAAACACGTGAAAATACCCAGTGTTGGGTATTCTATTTTTCCATAGCTCAAAAGGAGTTTCAATGAGAATTGGTCTTATCATACATCGATTCATGACATAACAGCTAGTGTTAATAACCTCTGCCCAAAAATAATCTAGGAAGTTATTTTCACAAAGCATGGTTCTCGTCATTTCTTCAAGAGTCTTATTCTTCCTCTCAACGACACAGTTTTGTTAAAGAGTCCTTGAAGCTAAGAAATTATGGTTTATACCAAAATCACAACAAAATTTTGCAGATGAGGAGTTTTCAAATTTTTTTCCATGGTCACTCCTTATGCTATAAATAGCAAAACCTTTTTTCGTTTTGAATCTTCTTGCTCAGTTTTTCAAATGCATGAAAGGCCTCATCCTTATGAGCTAGAAATAGAACCAATGTAAATCTACTATAATCATCAACCAAAACAAAGTCATATCGTTTGCCACTCAAGCTTTACGTTCGGGTTGGACCAAACAAGTTTATGTGTAGAAATTGATGTGGCCTAGAAGTGGACACCATATTTTTTGGTTTAAAAGATGTTCTGGTTTGTTTTCCTTTTTGACAAGTTTGACAAATCTTATCGTTTTTCATAGGCAAACCCGAAATAAGGTTCTTTTTGGCTAATTTTGAAATGAGGTTCATGCTTGCATGAGCAAGTCTTCTATGTCACAACCAACTATCTTTGTCACTTAGAGAGAAAAGACATTTCACATTTTCAGAAAAGATATTCTCTAAGTGGACAACATACACATTTTCTTGTCGAAGTCCGACAAACAAGACTTTCTTGTTTTCAATGTTTTTCATAATGCATATTGATTATTCAAATATGACTCAGTTTTCCTTATCACATAATTGATTGATGCTCAATAAGTCATTCTTCAAACCATCAACAAATAGAAAATGTTCAATAGTAGAATTAGGAGTCATACCGACATTTTCAGTACCAATAATTTTTCCATTACCATTGTCACCAAAAGTAACCGATCACTTTTCTTTTGGACTAGAGATTTAAACCAACACTTATCTCGTGTCATGTGCTTGGATAATACACCGTCAAGAACTCAATGTTCCTTGACTTCGATTTTCTTCAAGCACTCCTACAAAAAATAATCACTTATTGATTTTTGGTACCCAAAACTTTTTGGGTCCTTTGGTGTTAGAAACAATTTCTTTCACCTCTTCCTTAGGAATCCAAACAAATTTAATAACACTAGAAGATTTCCTTACAGTTGGACAAGTGTGTGAAATATGTCCAGATTTATCATATACGAATATGATTTTTTATCATTGAAAGAATCATATCCAATGTCACTTTTGTTGAAACATCATTGAGAACCAAGAAAAATATCAAGGTTTTTCTTTCCTTTAGTAAACCTTGCAAGAACATTTGTAACAACCCAAGAGGGAGGGTGAATTGGGTTTAAAAAAATATTAGACTTTTTCAATAAAAATGCATATCTGAAAAATACTTAATGCTATATGAAACGAAGAACAATAAATGATAGCAATAAAGTAATAGAGACAAGGAAGAGAGATAACACCGCGAATTTTAGGTGGTTCAGTCAAGACTTGCCTACATCCACCTCCAAGGCTATTGTCTTCCTTGGGCTTGTCCACTATAATCCAATAGTGTTCACAACTTAGCTTTCGAGTGCTAAGTAACTGTTACAAGAGTTTTCTCGAGCTCACTCTTCAACTTGAACAACAAATCTCAAAGCATATAAGATTTCTTCTATCCTCACGGGTAGACACAAGTGTATCCCACACTTACAGGTTTTTCAAAAGTTCAACGACAGGAATGATAAACAATAACTTTAAAAGTTAGATCAACAAATACAATGCTCAATAAATGGCTAGAAGACAAGATCTGATAGTGATGGTAGTAAGATAGTTGCAGATCAATTGGGAATTGTGTAGCTTTTTCTTTTGCGCTTTTCTCTCTCTTTTTGGAGGCAAAGTCAAGATTGATGATGCAAGAGATGTAAAAGATGTTTTTTCTCTCTCCATAATATTGTCTTTATAGGCCTTCACTCTTGAAGGGTCCTAAGGGCCTTTTTAGAAAGTTGGAGAGGTGTCCTAAGTGTCACAACATCTTGATTTCCGTGCTGAGTCATGGTTTTAAAAAATATGTTCCTGCAACATATGTCGACACATATAAGCCTATGTGTCAACATCCTCTTCAAATCTGAAACTGACTCGCAAGTGCTTTTGGCATGTGTCGACATCATCTTCTCATGTGTCGACACTGTGCTTCCCATGTGTCGATGCCATCAAAATGGCATTCTGGCAGTAGTGCAATGTCTCAACACCATGTCTCCCATGTGTCAACACCATCTTGGCAGAATGAGATTTTCAGTGCCTTTTGATATGCAATCCTTTCCACTTCAACACGAAAACTCTTACAATGAAAAATACAATAATTTAAGTGTCTCTCATGGTGTTTAAATCAAATATAGGGCGTAATGAACTTGAGAAAGATGTAGATACAATTGAGTACTCTCGTTTGAACAGCGGATTGACAACCTCATATTCTAAAAATACTTCAAAGCAATTTTTTCATTTGTTATCATCAAAATTCGAGTTAGATATCTCAAGGAACAACCTTCGGCTAACAGAGTTTGTGAAATCTCAATTTTATCAAAATTCATTCAGTTCCTCTAACACATCAAAACAATATAAATACAGTGCACATTTAAAATCTAACATTTCCAAAACCAACGAATTCATAATAACTCATCCAAACCAGTTTCGATTTGTAAAAGAAATATTTAACAGTTGTGCACTTATTTTCCACAACACAAGAATTTCATAAAATCTCATTGAAAGACTACTTACCTCAAACGCTTAACCCGAAGCTTAAAATTTCTCAAAAGATTGTTGAACAATCAAGAACAATCAATCAGAACCTAAATAAATTTAAATATCATTCATCAATACCAACATGGAGTTCGAATCATTTTATACGACTCTAAAATAATTAAACTACTACATTAGTTAAAGCATCTCCTTACGAACACTCTTAGCCCTAGAAACCATCACATAACCGCACTAAAAAATCTGGACAGCCATATACCATCTTTGCATCTTAATCCACATATATCTCCATTATAAACTCAATCGCAAAATTCCATCAACTCTAATTTCTATCAGACACGAAATCTCCCCAAATCCCACCTATTATCACCCTACAACAACCCAAAATAAATCTGAAAATCTCGAAATCCTAAATCCAAAACTTCATCATAGATAGACTTGAAGAAAACTCACCCAAATGCTTCGACGAAAACGCAGAAGAATCGCCTAGCCTTTGAAGATTGACTCTCCAATGTTATCTACAAAACGACATTACCCAAAATCAATCCAAAGAAATTCGGTCCCAACCAAATATGGCATTAAACCTACCTCAAAAAATTACCTAGCCCATGCAAATCGCGTCTCCAAGGGCTAGAGAGAGAGAGCACAACATGAGCGGCGATTCTCGAAAAACAAATAGTATAGATACATCTTTTATCTCGACTAGGGTTCGGTAGATTTGAATAGAACGAGATTTTAAGCGAAAAAATGGTGAAGAGATTGAAGTTTGAAAGGAAAAATTAAATATGTGCAATCAATGGCAAAACCAGAGGAAAAATGAGTTCTTTCGAGTGAAGGAGAAGAAGCTCTGCGGAAGGCAATTGCCACTTATCAAAATGCACAACTTCAGTGTTTTTTTCTCCTGGAATATTACACCGTGTAGCAGATTCAAGCATTTCTTGTTTGTCCTTAAACCGGTTCATCAGCTGATGTCTAATCATCTCCATCATCTTCAAGATTGACTTGTCCCGTGATTCTTTTATCCAACAATTGAATATTTCAGCGATGTTACTAAGTAGTACATCGCTCTTACTAATCGTTCTAAACGCATGTCGGGACCACCCTCTAGAGTCAACCTCTGAAAGATAATTCCACGATTTCTCATTCACGTTTCTCAACTCCGCCATACTCCTTTCAAACCCATAGCTTATACACGAGCGTGCTGCCTTCCATAGCACGTCTTTTATTGGCTTGCCTCTCCACCCGTTGCTCTTCAAATTGGCGTGGAAATGTTTTACACAATGTCTTTGCTCATCATTTGGCACTAACTTTTCTAGTGCCTCTCGAAGAAACTACAAAACAACATTTGGTCATTAAGGCACCTCAGTACATATTTTTAGTTGGGAAACAAAAAACCAAACAGATGGTGTGAATAATGCACAAAGAACAAGTACTTTTTGTCTGCCTGACATCCAGGTCCATGTGCGCAGATCCTCACTCATTATGTCCTAATTGAGTATCTTGATGAACCATGGCTAAGAAGATCTTTGTTCCACCTCAACCACTGTGTACGCAATTGGGTACATGTAATCATTGGCGTCTTTCGCCACTGCTTATAGTAACTGACCTCCAAATGACCCTTTGAGGTGACAACCATTAAGGCAAATCAATGGCCTAACAGTAGCCAAGAAGCCACGTTTAGGAGCCTCAAGTCTGACATACATGCGCTGGAAATTAATGTCCATTTCTTTCGATCTTCACCCATGAACCGAAATTCCACCTTTAAACGGCCAATGCGTAGTCGCATACAAACTCGTAATGGTCTGCATGCCTCCCATAAACAAATTCAAGTGCCATCTTTTTTTCCTGGTACATGTGGTTCTTGGAGACTTGCACTTTATAGTCTCTACGAATATTGCCTCCCAATGCCGAAAGTGGCATGTTAAGGTCATCCCTAGCATTGTCCACATACCGAGCAGCTGTAAATTTGGCATCGAATTTGTTTTTCTTGTGGTACGTGCCACAAGAGTGTGGAGTTAAAGTTTTAAACTGAAAGGCTTATTTTTCGTACATAAAAGAAGCGTGGATTCGCCAACCACATTGAAACTTACAAACCGCTGTCACCCTCAGCTTATCACTCTTTTTGCAATGATAGTCATACCCACTTTGAGTGTCATGCAACTTAAGTGCCTTTTTGAATAAGAGCAAGTCCTTAAACTTCATTCCTTTTTCTAAGTGCACCGTATCATTCAACTCCTCTTCTCGAAACTTCCTAACCTTCCTCTTACGGTGTCCACCATTATCGGAGTCATTATCCTTACTAGTACTCTCCATAACATCACTGTCGGAACCCCCAACTGTCTTAGGCTTGTCCATTGAAACATTGGCATTTGATCCTTGCCCAAACCTATCCATTGAAGCCTTCCTTGCATCTTCTCCACTATCATCTATATGATCCTGATCTGAAAAGCCATATTGCTCAGGCTCGTCATCATAAAATTCAGAAAAGTCACTAACATCTGCTTCCTCCTCATTACCCCTCAACTACATTCTCCATTTCATCATCATGGTCAGAATCATCACCCTCTCTCTCAACATTAATAGCCTCACCTTCCCTCACAATATATTCAACATTCCTATCTCCCTCACCACTCCCATCTACCCCTACACCAACTTCGGGAAAAACATCTTCCTCTACACCAACATCAGGAAAAACCACATCTTCCTCATGCACTAACATTGGTTCACTAGTAGCATGCTCAATATAAATTCTTAATGTGTCCCGACCTTCCAGAACTTTTCTCTTACTGACTGTCAACACATCAGCATCACATTTAAGAGGAGTAATTTCGGGCATAGTGTTATCTCATTCAAACTTACACCACAACTCCACAGCATCTGCGTTGTTCATGGTTGTCTTCAGAAAAGTCCACATATGGGTCACTGATATGTAGTCAGGGTCAAGGTCACCTAATTCACTAACCTCCCCTCCGATGTACTCCCCATTGCGAAAGTCCACCATACCTCCATGATGCATGATTATTTTTACAATCTGCAAAGGAACGAGATATTAAGATATTTTATCCTTTTGATTACACGCACTGTGTTTGCTAATTACATATGAAAAAAGTGGTATTCTGCCTTGAGAATATTGCAAACTCGACCAAATGTAAACCTCAAGGACATAAGTAAACCTCAAGGATAAAAATCCAAAACAAAAGCCACCTTGACTTAGTTAAACACGCGTGATGAACAAACGACAATATGATAAAGAATCAACATCACATTCTAGGAGGGACTGCTTCATTAATATATGGACAAATGACAATAATCAATTAAACCAAAGGGGGGGACAGATTTCAGTGGACAATATTCAATTCAACCAAAAGGGGGACAAATTTCGATGTACAATATTCAATTCATATTGTTAGGTAGCCCACAAATTATTCTATGTTAAATTTATGGTTTCAAACAGTCTATATAAACCCACCGAACATGTTACACAAGACGAAAAAGCACACAAACAGCACATAAGAAGGAAAACACATGCAAACGCACACAAAGCCACCCATCAGTCAACGTGAAGACGATAACTTACCTTTCGAAAACCTGAGTGCGTTGGGTCCCTTGTTTGCGTTGAGAAATCGCAGGAGAAACGTTGGGATGATGGAGAATCCAAATACCTCAGTTTGGGACTTCTTTGGATTTGGGTGGAAAATAATCTAAGGGCTTGCTTTTCAATTTTGCACGATGGAGAATCGAAAACCAATTTCACAAAGTTACACGTCCAAATCGCAGGAACAAGTGGGTTTCAATCCTTCTATATTTTTCCCTAACATTCGGCTAAGTGTTGTTTGAACAGCACAAACATTGGTTGGCCACTTTGGTCTTCTTCAGTTGATGTGGCAGGGCGAAATGGTTTATTTCAAAATCTTGGCTAGGTTTGCATGTACAGTCAGCGAGGTTGACAGGTGTCGTGTTTTAATAGGTTGTGACGTAGACTGGTTTAACAGGTCAGCAATATCCGTTAGATTGTCGACGGAAATTGGATGGAAGGGTATATTTGTAAAACGCGTGTAAAATTACAAGGACGGAGGGGAAAAAAGAACCTTAGGGACATTTCTAGGAAAAGTTGATAGCACAGGGACATGCGTTATAATTTAGCATTTCAAGCTCTGTCACTCGAGGAAGTGGGTACATTGGGCTATACGATGTGGTCAGGTACCCAGCACTGAGCACCCCACCAAATTTCAAGCTCTGTCCCTAGAGGAAGTTAAGTAGGTGGGTTGGGCTACAAGGTGGTCAGGTACTAGCACCCCAAGCCTACCAGATCTACCGACACTATTGACTTTCGCGTGCCCACCTCTAAGTTTTTGAGACCATTGCCTATCACACTTTTATTTTGCCTCTGCTTTCGGCCCACTAACCATCACGAGCATGATGAAATCAGACACCTCCTAGCTAGGAGCAGCTTGGGTTTTATTATTTTATAATATGTATATTATGTTCTTAGCATCCTCAAAAACAAACTTTCAGTCGACCACGAGTCGGTGTATTTTTTTTTTGGTTTTAAACCATAGTTGTAACCTCTAAGATCAGTTCCGTACGTAAACCAAACATAATAAAATCCATGACGCTACCAATCGGTACAGCTATCACTTCCAACTCCATTGTTTTTGGTTCAACGTAATGCACTGACTGAATAATGCAGTATGGGGTTATATGGCCTGGACACTGATAAACTATAAACCCAATAGAACCCTCTCCATGTACACGGAAGACAGAGAGACCACGTGTTTGAGGTACCAAAAGAAAAGGAAAAGTCAAGAGTCAAATAAGTTAGAGGACAAAAGTTTCTGTTACGCCAAACTAGTTGCTCACCGAATCATATGCAAATAACAAACTGCTTTTATAGCTTCCCACTTGACAATGGAGCAATTGGGCTTTGTTAAGTGATCAGTTAGGAGAATGACGAGAGATAATTAGCTAATCAAGCAACGACTGCTCAAAGTAATCATATAAAATTGTCTGCAGAAAATTTGAGTCTTCTATATATCTAAGAGTTTATATCTGCATGTGTGGCCTGGGTGTCACTGTCTTTTATCTTACCCACAAGTTAATATTTTTTGCTATCGAAATAGGTGAGTAGGTAATTCAAGGTTGCATGTCTGTCTGAAGCTAGCCCAATCATTGCTTAATATAGCTGACGCTAGCTCTGAGGTTTCATCTGCTATATATTAAAAATTACCCTATATCTCAAATGATTACTCATTCGATTCTATATGAGGTGGAGATCTTACGCTATACTTATCTTCTTGAAAAGCCACAATAATTAGCTGTTATATATCTCGTATGATGCAATGTTGAAACAAGTTAGACAGCTAGCACATGATCTTGATCGTCAAATACATGTCTCCGCAGGCGCAGTACTATATAATACTAGAAGTTGGGATTTCATGGAGAAGATCCAAATTAGATAGCTTCACTTATAACTTCTCCCATTTGGGTTCATACCCTTTTACAAGTCAAATTATCATGAAGTCCACAATAAGACTTTGAATGCCAATCTCGATCATGACTTTATTTATTTTCTTCTCCAGACCTAAAGAAAAAAGAAAGGAAAGATGAGAATCTTCTCATGTGCTAACCGACACCTCAAATAGATCATACATGTAGGGACCCATTAAACGAGGGTGCTCAAATTTTAGGAAGAATAAGCTGTATTATATATGGAGGGGCCAATGAGCTAGAATTTACTCCATGGCACGTCCCCTTCTTCTATTAGGAGGACCGTCATTGTTATAGGATATCCTTTATAACTTTGGATAGGGCTAATTTGTGTAAACAAAAAAATAAAAATGATTATATCAAGGATGAGGGATCGAAAGTCATGATGGCCACAATTCACAAAGTGGTGTCCAACCATTCACCTTATGGATGATTTGTCCGATCGGATCAATTGCTCTTTGATTGGGTCGTTCGTCTCATGATGATCAATTACTACTTGGCCACAATTCAAACTCCCATCGATCTCTCTTTTGCATGAAGACAGCCTTGTTCGGGTCATGACAGTACAATGATTGGAGAAAAGGATAACAATGTTTTTGTGGCAGATCGGGCCCATGTTCGAAGCATGGTCCAGCATATTCCACGAGCTAGGTTGTTCCAGCAAGTCAATGACTTAATTACGAAACCCTAAGTCGTATAATTCACAACATATATATATAAAGAACTATTCCCTGTCGTTTTTTGTCTGAGAGGAATAATACCCACTTGACGTTATCTATCTGTAGAAACATACGTACGCTCGGGTAAATTATCTGGAGGGTGACACAAGAAGCCAGAGGTACGTCCAGGTACAGTCCAGTAATTAATCCTAGCCAGAGAGCTTTCCGAAATACTTTTCCATTTCGTTCCAACTCCAAACATTAAAGAAACTGGTAAGAGTTGAACTGCTAAATACCTAAACACTAAATTATTGAAGGATATTCGAACTTGCTCGGTACGTATCTTCAGGTTATAGGTGGGTGCTACCAAATTACTATTCAGGCCCTTCATATATATGTGGAAAAATATAATATATATAGCACAGCTAGCTAGCTTTGAATATAAGGTTAAACTATATATTTTGAATTAATTTTTCTCTGCCTCATGATTTGGACGTTGAATATAATATAACAGAATAAATAAGAAATCATGATATTGAATTAATTTTTTTTTAATGTAATTTTTTAATTGACAGTCAAAATATTATTGGTTGGTAGACTTATGATACGACATCCTTCCTTGACGCGTATAACGTGTAGTGAAGAACATGTAGTTATTTAATTATCAGCCTATTTGTATATATTTATCATGATATATATCCCACTTAAAAGGGATGAAAGTGGTGACGATTGGAAATTAGGGAGGCTGATTTCATTAACATATACAACTTGGGGAGCCAAAATGTAAAAAGTATAAAATATATACTAATATTTTTTTTCTTTATCTAAGGAAAATAACTCTTTTTCTACTATTTTTCGGGAGTCCATGAAAGAGAAACACTGCTAAATTCAATAGTTTTGGACAATCTAAAACGTCATCACTCTATACATATAGTTTCAAGGCAACTAGATAAAGAATAGACTGATTCTATAGTATGACAGGTAGCAAACACTCATATACATTAAGTATACGTACGTAAAGTACTTTAGCTCTTTTCTTAAGGGAATATGTTCTAAAATACAGTGACCAAATGTCAATTTCGTAATTTGTGATCACCAACGTTAGGCATGGATTTAGACGTTAATGGGTATTGGGGAGAGGAAACATGAGAAAATGATCAAAAGGAAAGAGACGACAATATTTTGATTTTAATTTAAGATGTTGAAGGTAGCTTTAAGCTCCAAGCAACAACCAAATTATATGTCAATTGCGGGGCTAATAGTCAGAGTAGTAGTGGATATGAACAGGCATTTGGCTCTTGTTGACAAAGGACAAAGATTAAAGAGAAAGTGATACGCAGATGTCATTATTTGGGTGAGATTCCTATCCAATGTGCAAAATGTCAATAATTTGGCCAAGTTTTAGGTGGCCTTCGTTAGATTGCAACTTTCTTTGGCCTTTTGTACGTCTTCAAATGATCTGCATTATTTCTTTGTAGCTTAGCTGCTTTGGATGCTTTTTGAGATGAAAAAAACGTTACAATTATAATTAAAAACAAAGGATCAATCTACTCGGATTTCTTCTCAGGTACGGAATAACTTATTTATAATATTAAATTAACTGAATTAACTCATTCTGTGTTGTTTCTTGATATTAAAAAGGTTTTTTTTAAATCCGGTGTTCGGATCAGCTTACGTGCATCTCGATTAATTTTAAGGTCTGTGCAGTCTTTTCATCTCACATAAATCGAATAATTACCAAACTAAATATCTTAGAGTGGCTAAATTAAAAGACCTAAAATGTGTTGAAAATTAAAACATTGAAAAGAGCATACCACGAAGACTCAACAACTTCTATACGCATGTTAATACAACTCAACGTTATTTTTTTTTATAAACATCAATACAACTCAACAACTTCTATACGTCTGTTAATAAAGTTCAAACATTACCTAAATATTCACACTATACTTAAAATCTTTAAAAAATTTCAAAAAGAATATGCCCTTAAATATTAATCACTAGACCAACTTAAGATTTTAAAAAACAATTTTGCTACTAATTACTAAACTATGGTACGTACTCGAATAAAACAAAAGAGTTTTTTTTTTCTACGTAAACAAAAGAGTTATTGGAATATGACTTTTCCAATTGAACAGCTTTGTCATGGCAAGTTTTGAGACCGTAGAAAAAGCATCCTCGTGGCCTGCAAATAGAGACTTCTAGAAAAAAGTAGAATTGGCTCATCTTTCAAAACTGAGTTACCGGAGGAGCCCCATTCTTCGTCTTCACATGTAGTCATGTACAGCCAGTAATACGGCATTGTTTAACGAGTCAAACTCGCACGCGATAGACGAGTCGAAGTTGTTATGAATTTCCAAACACCTCAAGTCCTCAATGATCTGGATCCACAGCCCATGCCGGCTGCTGGCTGCTGCGAATCTTTATTTATTTCTTCGTCTTTTTGTTCATTTATTCATCTGCCTTGTGCTCTGTGCTTATTCCTTTCTTCTGCGATATTTTATATTTTATATCGCGGCTGGCTGGGGCGGATTGCCAAATGCCAACTCTCAAAGAAACCATATAATAAGAAAAAAAAAAGAAATTCGCTTAATAATTATTGATGTAACGTGAGTGCACTATGGTTATATTTGTGATTTAAAATTTTTAGTACTGGGTTTAGTGTTGGTATTGAGTTTAGAGAAAAAGTGAAGAGGTAATTTTTTATATTTTTTGTAATGAAAAGTTATGATTTGATAGGAGATAGATTATATTGTAGTATTTTATTGTGAGTTGGTGAAATATTTTGTGAAATATTGTTAGCAAACGCACCTTATGTATGTTGGCTACTAGCTGCCCAATAAATGTTATTTTATTATCTAATAATACAGGTGGAAATAAATAATATTGCACGCAAATCTCATAAAAATAACATTTTTTTACACCATCTATAATTAACTGTATAAATTTCTAAAAAAAAAGACCACTAAACCTACATGCAAATAAAGAACTTTATAAAATCGGGGGGCAAATTGGATGAATGGACTTGCTACCAGATTAATGTCGCCACTAATAACACAATGATATAAAGTTATAAAGGAAAAAGAGATTTAACAAGTGTGTTGTCCAAAAGAAAACTTTGGCTATATTTAGTAAGTGGATTGAGTACTGGGTTTTAGTTTTGGTTTCGGTTTCGGTTTCGGTTTCGGTTTCATTTCATTGTTCCGTGTGCGGTTCAAGGTGACTCTGACTTAACACAAAATTAATGTGGCTTGTCAATTACGCAAACGTCTGTTAGCAAGGTGCACTTGTCTCGCTAGCTGGCTTCCGCACGTCGTTAACCTCCGCTTCTCTTGAGCGCTCTAACTTGCGCTAGCCAAAAGTTTATTTTTTTTAATATTTTTTGTTAACGTTTCGTTGCTCACATAGCCTTGAGTTCTCCAATTTGAGATAGCAATTTTTTTGTAACATTTGCTTCCCTCGTGCTCTCTAAATAGTTACCTTTGCTTGCTAACTTGTCCCTTTGTTTGTCTCGCTGCTCACATGTTCTCCAATCGCAGGAGCAATTTTTTTATAACCTTTGCTTCCTCATGCTCTCTAAATTGCTACTCTAACTTGTCATTTTGCTTGTCTGGTTGGCATTTTACTTTTGATTTAAAATAAATAAAAAAATTGCATGCGGACTAGGCTAAGAGTAATTTATCATTATCATGAAAGAAAAACAGAAAATAAATTAACCAAATTCTACTCTAGAAAGCAAAATATTGACAGAAAATCGAATGAAAAGCTCAAACAAAAACCAAAAACAACAAAAAGAAATCATTAATTCCACTCTAAAATAGTGGCATTCGAACAATTCAAAAAAGAGGATCTAGACCCTCGTTGTTTGGTCACAAGAGAGACGCTTAGCTTAAGGAATCAGAACTCAGCTCCATCCTCTATTTCTCTCCTAAATATCCATAGCTAGAGAGAGGGCGCAAGAAGCACAGTAACAAGGGACCCCAGGTTCAACAGAGAAGAAGTTGCAATTCCACAACGAAGCAAATGCAAGAATTTTGGGTGATTCGGAGAATGGCTCTCTAAGTGGCGTGTAGGCAGTAATAGCACAAGGGAGAGAGATGGAGAAAGAGACGGGAAAGATTGAGTGAAAAAAGACGTGGGTTTTCTCTCTCTTCTTCTTTTACTTTTCTTCACTTTCTTATTTTTCCTGATCGTCATTATTGAATTTAAAGACTTCAAAATATTATTGAGACCATCCAAACATGGATTCAGGACTGTAGACCCAAAATTCAAATCTAAGACTAGACACCAGGACTCAAACCACTTACTAAACATAGCCTTATGGACCGGCCCTGCGACTAACTTTTCATAGGAGTCATTAGTGTTAGCTTTAGGAGTCTAGATCTGTCATCTCAATTGTTTAAGATGCACGCAATATATGTAATATAGCTAAGTTCTCTCCTTCTTTATTGTTCTTAATTACATTGATTAAGACCTAGTTCCTACTAGGAACTTCTTCTCATTAGAGGTCTTTTTATAATTTTGGATGGAGATAGTTTATAGTTTATTTTTAAAAATTATATAATGTAATTAATAGAAAAATAAATTTAATATTTTCTTCTCATTATTTTTGTAATTTTTATAGCCAAATATTTGTACTAATTGGTGGGAATTCAAATTCCTGATCCCATCAATTAATTAGAGACATTGTATGTGCATGATACTTAAAAGTTTCAAATCTGAAAAGTAGCACTGTGAGACAGCATTAATGACTAAGATTTTTAACTCACATAAAATATAAGAAATTATGGGGTTGTTTGTTTACCAAAATTTTGAGGAATATTTCTAAAATTTTGGGAATTTTTTGAATTTTAAAATTTATTAGGGCTTGTGAAAATTTTAAAGTTTATGTGTAAAAAATAAAAATTTTGAAGTGGGTTTGTTTTGTTGAAAATGTTGGGCCCCAAAATTTTGAGCAAACAAACAACTCCTCTATGTACAATATATATCTATTGAGTGTCGATAGCCGTGCCAGGATTTAATCTTTGCAGGATCCGAATTAATAATTTTATATTTATTTTTATTTGAATCTTATCATAAAAAAATTATAAATTTGCTCAAAGATTAAAAAAGAGGAAATGTTATTAAACATATATGTCTATCAAATTAGGGGTAAATTGTACCCATATATCTTTCATAGAAAAAGAAGATATTAAAAAGACTCACAAAGATCAAAGAAAAATCATATATGTTGAGTTGTGAAAATTATATTTATTACTTTTTTGAAAAAAAAAATCCATTTATTGAGCTTCAAGAAAAAAAAATCATGCTCTTAAATTTAGAATCAGATTATTTTAAATTTCAAATATCTAAAACTCATTTTTTTTTTAAAAAAAATAGTTGTTACAATGGAATTCTTTAACTAAAGGGTTTAACCGAATTCATTTTTTTCGGAGCCAAAGCAATTTTTATTAAAAATAAAAATAAAAGAAAATTTGTGATTTTTATATTTAAGAGGTCAATATAGAAACTTTAAGATATTTGTAGAGACGCGATGGAGTGGAAGGATTTTCTTTAGAGAGGCCATAAAAGAATCACTATACTAATAATTTTTATTAGAGAAATCACACTTCGCGTGCATCTTTTAACAAATACATATTTTGTAATTTATACCCTAAGCTATTAAATTTAACACGTACAATGCACAACGATTTTACTAATATATTTAAATTTTGATTGTCTTATGTGACTTATTTTTCATTAATTTTAAAAATACGTGAGATTGTAACATGTGTAAACCTATTAGCAGTTTAGGGTATATATATATATTATAATGTAATAATTAGTTTAATAATTTAGAATGCCAAATAAAAACAAATGCGCGCTATCGTTAAAAGAATGGAAGGTGTATATTTTTCATAAAATTTTCAGGTACCCTCATTGGCGGATTTAAGGGGGGCCAACTGGGCCTTGGTCTCGGTTGGCCAATGCAAAATATTTGATTTTTTTTTTAGTTATAACTAATACGCTCACTTTTGGACTAGGCTGGCCCCCCTTATTGATTTAATGTGTTCTATAATTCTAGTAAATAAAAGAGGATTTTCCTTCGCCTGGGCGGCACGGCAGCTCGCGGCAGCTTTCCCAATTGAAAATTGAATAATATATGAGCCTTATTAGCTATTGCTAACATCGTGTCTCCGTACATCGAGAGCTTTCTGAATACTGATACGAGTTTTCTGTGTTGGTAGAAGAAAAACATGATATCGTGTGATCCAGGGAAAATATTAAAGAAAAGTACTGAAATTAAAATTTCGGATCTCTCCTAGTGATCTTTTTTTATTATAAAGAAATATTTATTTATAATGGGAATTAATTAAGAGATCATCGGAAGATGAGAATTTCTTGCATGGAAACACGGAAACAGCTAGCCCGGCCGCGAATCTTTGCCAGCCATGTGAGGAGTTCTGATCGATTGATCAAAATTATGACAAAGAAGAAGTTGGTGAGTTATTGAGCATCAGATATGCCCTGGAAAATTGGCAAGGTTAACATGGGGAAGGTGTACCTATGAATCCGGAATTGATTAATTCAGAAGATCGAATAATTAACCGTGATGTGAGGAGCCCAATCGAGACGTATATTTATATACCATATGCATGCAAATGGATTGTTTCAAATCAAGCCAAGTTTGACCTCGTTATTTTCGTTTCTGCATTTTTTAAGTTTTTGGCAACGGTCATCTAGAATAAAATAATTTATCCTCGTCTAAAAATCTGCAAAATATCAGAACTTTTCAAGAAATTTGATATTGAAGTGGGATCGTATAGCAAAGATTACATTTTTTATATCTGGTTATAATAGAGTATGAGATGTAGTATGGGAGGTTAATGTAGAGTTTATATATCTTGGGCTCCTTTCTCCCTTGAGTTATCTTTTGAGGGTGAGTTCTCCTAAAACATGTGGTATCAAAGCCTACTTCATGTCTTCCAGTTGCAATCATGCGGCGCGAGGGGTCACGCCGGTATTGCATTTATGTTAACTCGGGACTAGAAAAAGTCTAGTGCACAGCCAGCTAAGGATCATTTTGAGAGTACAATATTCGTCTCACATTAGTAGTATGAGATGTCTCACATTAGTAGTATGAGATGACAATGTGGGGTATAATTATATGCCTTGGGCTCTTTTCTCCCTTGAGCTAGTTTTTTAGAGTGAGTTCTCCTAAGACACACATATATATATATATACACTTTGAAATTAAATATCTCTATTGTTACTTTAATGGACATAAAATTAGAAGATGTAAAAAACTCTTGTTCTACAACTGAGAAAAAGGGAAATGAAATATAAAACTAAATATAGATGGAGTAATTATGCACTCTTGAATATGTAGTTTTCTTTCGAAAGAAGGAAGTAATTCATAGGGTTGTATTCTTGTCATGGCAAACAAGTTGGCGGGGGTTATAATCATGATTAATTACAAAGAGTGAATCGTTGGAAGACATGAAGAACTCCCAACTGCCGCCACTAATCGACTAAAGATCAACTCCCCTCTCTTAATTGGTAGGATGGAGGATCGAGGGATCACTCGCATTAATCAAACATTAACCTACGAGATTAACTTAATTAATATTTCCCACCTAGATCAAGGTCATGATATTAAAGGACTGGCATATGCTGATATACTCATTTGTTGTTACTTATCAGGACTACCATTTTCAAATCCATATTCAGAAGCTTGTATAACAGTACTGATCTCAGTTTCAAAACTTTTGAGTGAATATATATCAAATCTCGTCAAGATCAAAACTTAGATCTTAATTAACCCATCTGACACCTCTGATTCCCAAGCAATCCACCCCCCTTTTCTACATTCTTAAATGGTTGATTTTGTAGCATCAGCTGGGTACGTGTATATTAATTAATAATACTTTTACCTTACGCTTGCTAAAATACTGAGACGGTGAATCATGAACTACATAGTTGTTTAAATTTTATTTTATTTTTATAGCAAGGGAAATTTGTTGTGCCTAACCTTTTTGTGGGTTCGAACATACCTAAACCAATTAAAAAACGTACCAACCGGATTCGGAGCCCAACCATTTCTTAAAATTGAAGAGGATTTCGATTTTCATGCCCTTTCTCCATGACTTGCTCGACTATTATATCACACCAAGATTAATGGCATGGGAAGAGTATTTATTTACTTAATTAAGTGGCTACAACCAGATTAGCTGAATAACCCATTTAGTACCCCATGTGCAAAAACCACATTAGAGGAATTACCCATTTGTTAATTATTTCCCCAAGTTCATTAAGTACGTAGAGATCACTGGGCTATCCACCGGAAACTGTGTAAAAAAAAAAAAAGGGAAACTGTGTAAAGCCAACACCCAAGAAGCAAGAAGAAAAGACAAAAAAACATTTAGCCAGTGTAATTGACTAATTTCTGCGAAGAAGGGAAAAAGCAACAAGGCCAGAAAAGCAGGCTGCAGTAGTACTGTTAGATAAAGGTAATCAAAAGAAAATCTGGAGGAGACAACCTCTGCCACGAGACCAAAACTGAGAGATTTCTGAGAAATAAGAGGTAGACGTACGGTTGGTTCTTGGTTAACTTCGACATAAATATTTACTCAAAATGGCCTAGTCTTTCTCCTTATGGGATTATGATCATTTACTCCCATATGACTCCCATGGTGCTGTCAGCATTCAAAAAGTTTCCACACTTTACCTTCTGTGAAAATTCTCATTCCCTTCCAACTCGGCGTCCTCAACCACTCTGCCCTGTCTGCCTGCTTTTCCTTGTATCCTCCTTTTGTAGGGCAGTCTCAATAAACTTTTTTTTGCTGAACAGGGCAGTCTCAATAAACGAAACTACATAATTCAAACAAATCCCAAGCTGGGATCGCACATTTCCACCAAGCCAACAACTCACACACTTTCTTTAAAGCAACAATAATTAAGCCCTTGAATGAGTGTCAGCACACGGCATTGACTACGAGAGAGAGAAAGTTCTTCGAAATATATACGCTTTCTTACCCTCATGATCAAAACTGTTGTTTCACCGACGAGAATATTCTTCTTTTTTGACCGAAGGCTGTTCGATCTCAGGCTTTGAAAGAGTAAAAAAGGGACTTGATATGCACTAGTTGTCTGCATTATCGTATAAACAAAGTTCTATACATATGCGAACTAGGAAGAGATTTAGCTGGAGCAGTAAGATATGGCGCTGTCTTGGGAAAACAACAAATATGCATGGAGTGGATGTCACTCCCTCGTGCACATGTTAGTTATATAAAACAGAGTAACTTAATTGCTCTCCCCTTGTGTGTCAACTGCTACTACAATGGAGATTTAGCTATTTAGATAAGAAAATGCAGAAGGGAGTACTATGGGCGTCTATAGATGCCAAGATAAACTATAAATCATTTCATCTGGGGTCAATAGCTTGGTGATTTCATTAGTTATTACCCACTTCCCTTCCAGTACACCGACACAAGGAAAACCCCAAATCAGAAAAACGAAAGGAGAAAAAGATAAGAGGTCAAGGAAGGACAAATTTGAAGGAAATAAATGATGGCTTTAAAATTCTGTGGAGGGAACTTTGATGCAGGTGAACGACAGATTGGAGGAGGACAACTTGATTTCAGAGCCATGGTGGTCCAGAATTGCTGTATAAGTCCATTTTAGTACCTCCGGGGAGCTGATCAGTGTTCATCTTCAAGGGAAGCTTTGCGTTATTACTTCTTGCAAGAAATTAGAAACATTCGTGAAAAATAGTATTCTCCGTTTTTATCTTTTTCCTTTTTGTCCTTTCTTTCTCTCGATTGTAGCTCAAATTCCCTGCAAAAGCTGCAGGGCCACTTTAATTGACCTCACATGCCTAATAATTGAGTGCCACATGCACTTGAAAAGAACTTGTAGAAACAGTAGAAAATATCTACAGCTTCTCCTTCGTAGATGAAACGTGGGCGGTGGCAATAAGCTCAAGTTTTCTCGTTTTAAAGCTTTTAAGACTTCAATGGCAATGGCTTCCTTATTAGGACTGTCTACTGATCTAACTCCGTTCTTTTATGAGCCATTCGGTGGAATAATCTACAGCCAGTCAAATCAGGATCAGGGAAACCTATAGCTTTCAGCCCCTGGTTTTCAAAAGCTCACTCACCTAAATGATAAAATGTAGCCAATTAGTCCTTCAACTATTGTACGGTAGAGAATAATTTATTAATTTTTGAATAAGCTTTTATATTTTTCATAGAAACTTATAAGGTTATTTTGGTGATTTGCTCACCACTGATCTAGTTCCTGCCATTTTTTTATTATATAAAATTATATCTAATTTCAAATCCGATCTCTTGGATATTGATATAAATATTAATTTTCGTCCACTTCTCTACCAAATTTGAAAAATTGGTTTAATTTAAAGATTTAATTGGGGGGGGGGGGGGGGGGGGGGGGGGGGTTTCATGTGCATGGATGGGAGTTGGATGGGAGTAAGTAGCACCTCTTGCGGCAACTGAACGGCCAGGAGTAAATCCCAATTCATAAATAGTTATAATTATAGATAATTTAGCAGTTTAGTCCTTAGGCTTTACACGTTTTTATGTTTTAGTCTTTGGATTTAATTTTTTCAAATATTAGTCCTTGAGTTTACATTTTTTTACAAAATAGTCCTTTCGTCAGTCTGTCGTTCATATACTTAACGAAGCTCTCTGACACGTCAGCAATTTGAAGCGGTCGACCGCTACATATACCGGTCAACAGCGCACGTTCAAAACATATACCTGGTCAACAGCTACATGGTCCGTTAAGCATATGGACGCAGACTGACGGAATGACCATTTTGTAAAAAAAATGTAAATCCAGTGACTAATATTTGAAAAAATTAAAATCAAGGACTAAAACGTAAAAGCGCGTAAAACCTAAGGACTAAACTGCTAAATTCTAATAATTATATGCTCTCGATTAAGACCGAACTTATGCCAATTTTCACAAAAAAAATTAAAAAGACCCAGAAAGTCAATTAAATGGACCCAGAGCACTAATCTGGATAACATCCAACGGCCATTAATGGTGTCACAGGGCATGCGCAGAGGATCCTTGCGAAATCATCACCATTCATAGATAGTATCTTCAACCCCATCATGGTCAAAAATGAAGAGCAAGCGAAGCTTCAATTCCTTCATTTTTCTGTGTTATATTTCTTTTCCAAGCTTTGAATATCAGAGCGTGATGATGCCGCGCCCGCGTCTCCATTTGTTTATTTGCAGAGAAAAGGCAATGGGTGCCACAATACATAGCTCGGCTAAGGGCAGAGGGGCCCTGTCATGACTTATGGCTGCTTAGCGTACATATGACTTAACATTAATGTTTAGAAAAAAAAAAAAGACTTCACATTAATGTCTGGACGAAACAACATTAGATGTAATAGTAAGGTGGTGTTGTTTGGAATTAGTGCACGTAGTTGCCGACTGGTCCTGAACTAACTGGGGCAAACCCGGTGTTTAAAATTTAAGGCCAGCTAGACAATCTCACTGACTGCATTTATCATTAAAGAACCAAATTAGAATCGGTCCCTTCTGACAGCTCCTCTCCAACAACTCTAATTTCACTATAAAAACTGTTTCCTGCATGCCTTTAGTCATCAGAACCAAACCCCACTTCACGCATCTCTCTCCATCTCTTCTGGGAGAGCTAGGCCCAGCTTCCCTGCACTTCCTTAGAGAAGCCTGAGGATCTCACACATTTGCTGCTGGTACTGGTGAACTTTCGGGCTTCCCATGATGATTACAGGTCTCGACCCCTTCAGGGGTCGTCTTTGGCCTCACTTGGTCATGGCTTTGGCCATGGTGCTTGTTTCCAGCAACTTAGGTTCAGTCTCTGGTGATGCTTATCCTTATGAGTCTCCTCCACCACCAACATACGAGTACAAGTCTCCCCCACCACCAGAGCACTCTCCACCACCACCTTATGAGTACAAGTCTCCCCCACCACCGGAGCACTCTCCACCATCACCTTATGAGTACAAGTCTCCCCCACCACCGGAGCATTCACCACCACCTCCTTATGAGTACAAGTCTCCCCCACCACCGGAGCACTCTCCACCACCTCCTTATGAGTACAAGTCTCCCCCACCACCGGAGCACTCTCCACCACCTCCTTATGAGTACAAGTCTCCCCCACCACCGGAGCACTCTCCACCACCTCCGTATGAGTACAAGTCTCCCCCACCACCGGAGCCCTCTCCACCACCACCTTATGAGTACAAGTCTCCCCCACCTCCGTATGAGTACAAGTCTCCACCACCACCGGAGCACTCTCCACCACCTCCTTACGAGTACAAGTCTCCCCCACCACCGGAGCACTCTCCACCACCTCCTTACGAGTACAAGTCTCCCCCACCACCGGAGCATTCTCCACCACCTCTTTACGAGTACAAGTCTCCACCACCACCGGAGCACTCTCCACCACCACCTTATGAATACAAATCTCCCCCACCACCGGAGCATTCTCCACCACCACCATATCTCTACAAGTCACCCCCACCACCACCTACTTACCTTTACAAGTCTCCACCACCGCCTCTCAAATCTCCTCCACCTCCATATCTGTATGTTTCTCCACCACCTCCTAAACACTCTCCCCCACCCCCATACTTGTATGTGTCTCCTCCACCACCACCACCCAAGGCTCTTCCTCCTCCATACTTCTACAAATCTCCACCTCCACCACCACCCAAGGCTCTTCCTCCACCATACCATTACACTTCTCCACCTCCCCCCGTCGAGCACTCATTGATCGTCAAGGTGGTTGGAAAAGTATACTGCTACAGATGTTATGACTGGGGATATCCGAAGAAGTCCCACGACAAGAAGCATCTCAAAGGTGTTTTTTTTGTCAAATATCCATTAATGATTAATTATTGGTAAAAGTTGTTTTCTTTTGTTTCTGAAGCTTCGTTAGCATAAATTCTCCTTTGCTTTGACTCTGTAAACAAATATAAATTTAGCACCTAATCCCATGGCACAGAAGATGAACTCTTTCTATTGGTTTAGCGTAGTTTCTTACATGCTACGACACTAAAGTCTTAAAAAAATCCAAAGAAGGCACTTTTAGACTTGTCCTATAATTCTAGGTTCTCTCACATTGTCACGTATTTCCTTTTTTGTTTCCTTTTTTCTGTCATATTTTTGCTTGGAGTCAAAGTAGTGGGTTTAATTAGTCAATGATATATATTACGTGCCACAAGTGCCCTTGTTGAAAATATAGTCCTGTTGAACCTTATCTAGATTTGCATGCAAACAGACTTAATCATTAGCCTAGGAAAAAAAATTATAAATGATTCTTTTTATTTTTTCTGTCAGCTATTAATAAAACATTATCGGAAGGACAAAATCAGTTATTGTAGTAGGTAATTGCGATGTTAACTTATAATTAGGAACTTATGATGCTAACATGGTTGGTTCTATATTAATTTGTTTTGTACGATGGAGGAGCAGGTGCCGTAGTTGAGGTGACGTGCAAAGCAGGAAAGGAAGAGATCAAGGCCTATGGTATCACCAAGATCAACGGCAAATATAGCATCACAGTCAAAGACTTTGATTACGAGAAGTATGGAGGGGTCAAGGCCTGCACAGCCAAGCTCCACGCCGCGCCCAAAGGTTCACCGTGCAACATCCCCACCGCCCTGCACTGGGGCAACAAGGGTGCCAAGCTCAAGGTCAAGTCCGAGGATGAATACGAAGTTGTACTTCAAGCTGGCTCATTTGCTTATGCTCCCAAGACTCCTTACGAGGAGTGCAAGAAGCTCGAGCCAAAGTATCCACCGCCATACGTCTACAAGTCTCCTCCACCACCGGTCCACCACCCACCACCCGTTTACATCTACAAGTCTCCTCCCCCACCACTTTACCACCCACCTCCTACTTACATCTATAAGTCACCACCACCACCACCTTACATCTACAAGTCTCCCCCACCTCCAGTCCACTCTCCTCCACCACCATATGTGTACAAATCCCCACCGCCACCACCATTCCATCCTCTTCCCCCATACATCTACAAGTCTCCACCACCACCAGTGCACTCTCCTTCACCAATTTATGAGTACAAGTCTCCACCACCACCCGAGAAGTCTCTTCCCCCACCATATGAGTACAAATCTCCACCACCACCTGTGCACTATCCTCCTCCTCCGTACGAGTACAAGTCCCCACCACCACCGGTGCACTCTCCTTCACCAGTTTATGAGTACAAGTCCCCGCCACCACCCGAGAAGTCTCCTCCCCCACCATATGAGTACAAGTCCCCACCACCACCTGAGAAGTCTCCTCCGCCAATTTATGAGTACAAGTCTCCGCCACCACCCGAGAAGTCTCCTCCCCCACCATATGAGTACAAGTCCCCACCACCACCCGAGAAGTCTCCTCCGCCAATTTATGAGTACAAGTCTCCGCCGCCACCCGAGAAGTATCCTCCTCCACCATATGAGTACAAGTCCCCACCACCACCGGTGCACTCTCCTCCACCAGTTTATGAGTACAAGTCCCCCCCACCACCCGAGAAGTCTCCTCCGCCAATTTATGAGTACAAGTCCCCGCCGCCACCCGAGAAGTCTCCTCCCCCACCATATGAGTACCAGTCCCCACCACCACCAGAGAAGTCTCCTTCACCAATTTATGAGTACAAATCCCCGCCACCACCCGAGAAGTCTTCTCCCCCACCATATGAATACAAATCTCCACCACCACCGGAGCATTCTCCTCCACCACCTTACTTCTATAAATCCCCACCACCACCCGAGAAGTCTCCTCCTCCACCATATGAGTACAAGTCCCCACCACCACCCGAGAAGTCTCCTCCGCCAATTTATGAGTACAAATCCCCACCACCACCCGAGAAGTCAACTCCCCCACCATATGAGTACAAGTCCCCACCACCACCGGAGTATTCTCCTCCACCGCCTTACTTCTATAAGTCCCCACCACCACCCGAGAAGTCTCCTTCACCAATTTATGAGTACAAATCCCCGCCACCACCCGAGAAGTCTTCTCCCCCACCATATGAATACAAATCTCCACCACCACCGGAGCATTCTCCTCCACCACCTTACTTCTATAAATCTCCACCACCACCCGAGAAGTCTCCTCCTCCACCATATGAGTACAAGTCCCCACCACCACCCGAGAAGTCTCCTCCGCCAATTTATGAGTACAAGTCTCCACCACCACCTGAGAAGTCTCCTCCCCCACCATATGAGTACAAGTCCCCCCCACCACCCGAGAAGTCTCCTCCGCCAATTTATGAGTACAAGTCCCCGCCGCCACCCGAGAAGTCTCCTCCCCCACCATATGTGTACACATCCCCTCCCCCACCAGAGAAGTCTCATCCTGCACCATATGAGTACACATCCCCCCCACCACCCGAGAAGTTTCCTCCGCCAATTTATGAGTACAAGTCCCCGCCGCCACCCGAGAAGTCTCCTCCACCACCATACGAGTACAAGTCCCCGCCACCACCCGAGAAGTCTCCTCCCCCACCATATGTGTACACATCCCCTCCCCCACCAGAGAAGTCTCCTCCTCCACCATATGAGTACACATCCCCCCCACCACCCGAGAAGTTTCCTCCGCCAATTTATGAGTACAAGTCCCCACCGCCACCCGACAAGTCTCCTCCCCCACCATATGTGTACACATCCCCTCCCCCACCAGAGAAGTCTCCTCCTCCACCGGTCTACATTTATGCATCTCCTCCACCACCAACTTACAAGTAAGGTCAAACAGTTCAGCCTCGTACCATGCCAATTATGTAAGTAAACGCCCATTACATTTGTGCTCTTCGGCACCTAACAGTTCTGGCCGGTTGTTCTAAACACGGTTTGTTCAGCAGTAATCTCATATTCTGTATGTACCATTTGCAGGTTTTAGTTTCAAGAATGCAATAAAAGGAGGCACATCTAGGGATAGTCGAGCTTCCAATCCGGGTTCATTCAATAAGGGTCTGACGGCAACAATTCGTTTCAACATAATTCGTAATTCAGATCAGATCGCTCCTGCTTCTCTGGTGGCCTTGTTACACCTGGTGCTCTTATTATTTTCAAGTAGGAGTAGCTTCAGCGGTTTAATGCACGAGGAAATCCGGATTAGGAAGTGAGATTTGAAGTGTTTTTAGTGTTTTGATGTGCCAGCCTGTCATGTTTGATTTTTTCAAGTGTGATTTTATTTTATCTTAGGGGTTCCATCTAGTCATTTATAATTGTATAGAGTATGGCCGTGTATGATTGCGTCTCTATTTATTATGTTGATTCCTCCCCTGGAACTTCTTGTGCTCTGTGCAATGAGACATTATTAATAAAGGAAGACAGTTCTGTCGCATTTTTCTGTGTTTCGTTTCTACATGAATATGATCCAGCCACGCTTCTTTTTCCCTACTGACCTCAAGCCTTAACAAAAGGGTCCAATATTCCAGCTTCTTTCAGACTCTAATAGTGTTTGAATTGTTCTCAAGTGCTGAGATCTGATCGTCTACACGCATATACCGATCTCACGCAGCATTCTGATATAATACATGCGCTCTCCCTGCTGTACTCCCCAGTCCCCACCCAACTTTATGTTATCTACATGTATCTGCAATGAACAACTCAAGATCACAGAGTTTTCCTATATGCTCCTTTTTGGCTATATACTCTCTCTCCGAATTGCCCCATACCGGTCCGGTTTTTAGTGGATATAGGATTGTGGGTCCTTCTATGCGTTAGACCTCTGCTTATAATAACTTTGAAGCATGGAAAAGAAAGAATCAAGTTGGAAAACGAGGCTCATATTATATCATAAGTGAAATTAATTAATCACAAGCCGAAACAATCAAATTGAAAATTTTCCTGCAGCTGAGATCATGTGGAAATTGATGGAACCCCACGAGTCGTTCATGTTTCCTTGTAGCAGGTGAAGCCACAGCTGGGATGTCACCATCAGTTGCCATGAATCACGAGCTGAAGCATCTTAATGGGAGGAAAAACCGGAAACAAAAGCGGGATGGGTCCCGCATTGAAGTTTTCGTTGTCGGTTGACTCGGTTGCCCGTTTGGCCACTTCTTAACATCTGCATTTGCAACGGGTATATATTCTTCAAGCCCCACGGGCCCCGGAACTATTTGTGATGATAATGATATTAAGATCATAGCTTAAAGTCGTGATATTTTTCTTATATATATTTATTTTTTTAAAAAAAAGTCTTAGGATTGGTACTAATATATTTCCATTCGAACAATTTAAAATTTTGACAGATACTACATGACATATATATATATATACCTAAAAATGTTACCAGTACACATGCATACAATTAATTGTACGTTTTTCAAAGAAGGCGTCTAGCTAGCTGTCTTCTTCTCATTTCATTGAATTTGTTTAATCTAAAGGGATGTTCACATGGAAAATAGTGGTTTTTCCATCGTTTTTGGGCTATTGGGCCTTAGCAGGTTTAGGCCGTATTTTGGACCCATCAGATTCCCCCCCCCCCCCCTCTCTGTTTAGAGTGGTTAATCTGAAATGAAAATTAGATGTCCTGGTCCGTTTTAGTGAAGGGTCCGTACTCTTTGAAGAGGGTCTTAAATATCGCATTTATAATCGTGTTGTGGGTTTCAAATTAATATTTTTCTGAATTGGTGAACAAAGTAACAGTGATAGAGCAAAGTATGCGGAGAAGCAACGAGCAATATGAGCAAAGGAATAGATTTGCGCCTCAAGGACCCAACACCAATCAGGGTTCTCCAAAGAGGAGTGATGAGGGCAACTCAGGAAGAGAACAAGAAGTCAAGTTACACAGAATAGGTCATAAAACTATTTTTGTTCAAAGTGTAATTGGCACACTGGAGAAAATGTCGAGTTGAGGCAAAGTTATAATTTCCTTATAGAAAGGTTGGTCATTACGTCAGGGATTGTCCCCTACCATCAACCATGAATGGTGGAAACTCTAATAGATGGAATAATCAGGTGCCACAAAACAACAATCAGGGAAATACTATACAAGCTCTAGCATACGCTTTGCCTCGGATGAACTAAAAGGAAATAACGAAGTGGTAACAGGTACAATCTCATTATTCTATGCAAAAGCAGTAGTATTATTTGATTCGGGAGCTATACATTCTTTCATTTCTACGACCTTTATTAAATAATGCAGCTTGGAGGTGAAGTTGTTAGGGTATAATCTTTATGTAGCAACACCAAGTGGGAATTCAAGAGTATGTAAAAAAGTATTTAGGGATTGTCGAATTATGATAGAAGGGAGGGTGTTGCTAGCCAACCTAGTAGTTGTTGGTATGCATGGATTTGACGTGATCCTAGGGATGAACTGGCAAGCTACTAATTATGCAAGTGTTGATTGTTTTAATAAAAAGATTGTGTTCAAACCTCCTAGAGAGCGAGATTTTAAATTTGTAGGATCCCGAATATGTTCTCTCTCTGCAATAGTTTATGTCATGCAAGTGCAAAGATTATTACGGGAGGAATTTCGAGGGTTTTTAGCTTGTGTGGTAGATGCACCAAAAAAAGAATCTAAGTTGGAGGATATTCCAGTGGTGAACGAGTACCCAGAAGTTTTTCCTAAGGATTTATATGGGCTACCTCCCTATCATAAGGTAGAGTTTGGAATAGAATTGTTACCGGGAACGACGCTTATATCCAAAGCTCCTTACAGGATAGCACCACCAGAGCTGGTTAAACTCAAAGAGCAACTGCAAGAATTATTAAAGAAGGGATTCATTAGGCCTAGTGTATTGGCATGGGGGGCTCCAGTGTTTTTTGTGAAAAAGAAAGATGGAACAATGAAGATGTTCATAGATGACAGGGAACTGAATCGAGTTACGATCAAGAATAGGTATCTGTTGCTTCGCATTGATGATTTATTTGATCAACTCCATGTAGGGTTGTTCACGGAAATGTCAAACTTGCCCCGAGCCGATATTCTGAACCGAACCGAACGAAACCGAGTTAGCCTTCCAAACTATAGGGTCGACATACGAAATAACAAAATAATTTTCATGTATCTCGGATCGGGTGTTGGTATAGATATACATTTTCTGAACCTTCTGACCTGACCCGAGTTATAGATTATATATATATATATATATATATCAAAACACCTCCACCCCCTCTCTACTCTCTAACTCTCTCGACCTCTCTTGTCTCTGCCGCTCTCTCAATCCTCTCTTCTTGCGTCGGTGAGCTTCTCTCTGCTTTGTCAGCCTACCTCAAACATCTTCCGTCTTCACGACCCTCAGGATTACGCCGTTGCCACTACCGTCTGCCAGCCTACAACACGTGAGATGTTGTGCCTATATACTTAATCTTGTTGTTAGTGATGGTTTGAAAGAAGTGAATGACTCAATTGTAAGAGTGAGGAATGCAGAGAAGTATGTAAAGATTTCTCTTTTACGGCTTGACAAGTTCAAGGTATGTGTAGAGAGGCAAAAAATTCCAAGCAGAAGTGCTCTTTGGTTGGATGGTCCAACTAGATGGAACTCCACCTACTTAATGTTGGATATGACACAAAAGTATCAAAGTGCATTTGATCTTATGCAAGAGGATGATAGTCAATCCACAGAGAGTTTGACTGAGGTTAGGCAAGGGAGAAGCAACTTGAGGCCACCTACTGATGATGATTGGGAGAGTGTTAGAATATTTGTGAAGTTCTTGAAGATTTTTCATGATGTAACTCTACGCATTTCTGGTTCTTTGTATACAAATGCTAATTTGTATTTTCAAGAAATTTCTTTTGATTTACAACCATTTGCAATAATTTTGTAGGAGTGATGATTATATATTTAGTCTTATGGGCTGAGAAGATGATGAGAAAATATGACAAATATTGGGGAGATTTTGAGAAGGTCAATATGATGTTTTTGTTGTGAGTGTGCTTGACCCACGATATAAGTTGGAGTTTTTAGAGTTTTTGTTTGATGAAATTGTTGGTACTGAGCAGGCAAATAAACTTATTCAAAAGTTGAGGAATGTCATTGATTGCTTGTATAATTATTATTCAAAATTTTGAGGAGGTTCCTCTAAAAGTAGGGTTGAGTCAAGTGGTGAGAAGTCAAATGTGAGTGGCACAACTTCGGTTGATGATAATGATATTATATTTAGATTTCGCAAGTTTCGAGCATCACGGGATACTAGTGTAGAGTGTAAATCAAAGGTGGATCGGTACTTGACGGAGGAAGTTGAGGTAGGAAGAGATGCTTTTGATATCCTCATTGGGTGGAGGGTGAATTCAACAAAATACTCAATCCTTGGCAAGATAGCACGAGACGTACTAGTCATTCATATCTCAACCGTGGCTTTTGCGTCTGTTTTTAGTAACCGGAGGTCGCATCTTAGATCCTTTTCGGAACTCATTAGCTCCGAAAACGGTCAAGGCTTTTATATGTACTCAAAATTGGTTATGGTCTTCACCTACTCCTTATGACTCCGAAGATGTAGTGGATGATGTGGAAAGCTATCAACTAGAATCAGGTATCATTATCCAATTTAATTTTTATTTCATTTATGATGAATACTATCATATTTAATTTTTTCTATTCTAACTTTTTTCATTTTTGCTTTTGTAGAGGTGAATCTGAAGCATGGGTACATTGTGTCATTGTGAGTTCTTGAAGATTTTGAAGTGCATGAAGATTATGAGTTAGTACGTGTAGTTTTCTCTATTATTTGTTGTCTAATCTATGAAGTTGCGTGATTATAAATTTATAAGTATCTCACTTTGTTTTCTTTTGTGCATGTAGGTTAAGGATGATGGAGTGAGAACTGAGGAGATGTTTCTATATGTTTACTAAAATGTTATTTGAATTTTTAGTTGT
Organism: Myrica gale; assembly: GCA_963930655.1. NCBI lineage: Eukaryota > Viridiplantae > Streptophyta > Magnoliopsida > Fagales > Myricaceae > Myrica > Myrica gale. The sequence continues at coordinate 10,396,032 of OZ005616.1, forward strand.
ATTTAGTCCATGTTGTTGGTGTTGTTGTTTATTTGAATTTTTAGTTGTATTTGTTAGAGTGCGAGATCGCAGCGAAAATGATTGTTGAATCAAAGCTGCCCAAGTGCTCTACCTCTTTCAGATCCACACACATAATTCTTTAGAGAATTTAAAGTGAGAGAATTTCTAGAGAGAGAAAGTCTCAAACGTGAAAAATGAATTCTCAGTCGTAGGATCATTATGAAAAATGAACTCTCAAATGAAATTCCGAGCTATTTATAATGGCTTACTCAGAACTCAACTGTGCTCATGCGTGGGATCTTTAGAGACCTCAAATCTCGATCGTAGGATCATTATTAAAAACTCTTTTTCATTACCCTCTTATATTCTGTAATCATAATTTATAGACTTGTACAAATTGTGATCATGTCCATTAGCATATCACAATTGACCCCCGAGATAATGAGATTGTTTTTTTGAAACCCTTTTGCTAACAATTATACGCTTATGTATTATTCTATCATACTATATTCTATATGAGCTAATAGGACCGGAATAATATCACTGATTAAGTCCCTAGCTCATTGGCGGAACGAAGAGGGGGCCAACAGGGGCCACCGGCCCGGTTGGCTCCCCCAAAATTAATTTTTATATATATATTTACCCCATGCGGGCCAGGCCCGCCCCCTTGTTCTGATATTGTTCATTTTCATTTGAAATGTGTATGGAGAATGGTGTTTTGCAGCGAATCCCTTTCTAAGGCTGGCATTTTGCCTCCAATGATCCCCAAAAATTTGCAGAATAAACTCATTCACGATGTTGTTAGAGTTGAATAGAAAACTCTAGGACAAGGAAACTAGCTAAAGACTACATGAAAGGCAGACGTTGAGCTTGCTAGAGCCTAATCATTTGAGTGTTTTCCTTGCCATTTAAATTTTATATCCAATTGAGTCATTTGTTGTACAATGTGGTTGTCCCATGTTTCCAAGATATTTCTGCATGATCATTAACCCATCCACCTATTACGTTTTCCAAAAAAGACACCTTAATGCAATCTCTTTGATTTTTGTTGTCAGTGTGAAATTACATCTTACTAAATTTTAAGCTTTCAAGTTCTAAAGTTTGGCACGCTGGGTATGGTACACTACAAGAAAAGATTGCTACATCCACGTTATAGAACGTGGTCTCCAACTTCTCGTCAGCAGAGCAAAAGCTGCTTCCAAGGCTAAGGGATATCCATCTCCATTAAATAAAAAATAACTTGACGGCTTGTAAACGTCGGGTTTTGTGGTTCCATTCCGCTGACATCTCAGTTACTGTAGCACTAAAGGTCTTTAGATCTCTTAATAATAGAGATGTGGTGGTTGGTCGTGATTCTTTAGTAAACTGGGCACACATAACTTCTTTCTGGGTCCGTCGAGACAGATGGAAGAACCGACGCAACGTCGTCATCGCAGATGGGTTTCTAGCAAGATGTTGAGTCCGATGTCCTGATCTACGTTGGTGAAGGTCCATTCTTCGACCTCTGCTGTTTGATGATGGGTTTCTATATTTTCTTTAGGAAACAGAACATGTCTATCTTGAGTAAATCATAAATTATAATTGACATGGAAACTAAACACTAATGTTTTATAGCTAAACTAAACACATCTATCTTGCAAAATATGACGTTGCTTTGAGCGGGAGAACACATTTATTTATCTCGCAAAAGATAGCACCAAACATAGCCAAATAACATGGTTGTATGCGGGCCTTCAGCCCCCTTGACAATTTTTTAGTTTACCATGGAATAAATGCAGTAGTTTTGACTAAAAAGATAATTGAAAACGGATGTAGCGGGGCACATTTATTTATGGATCCCTTAACCACTTACGGCACTCATGTTTCTTTGCGCGGAAGAACACATCTATTTAATTAATGGATATTGATTTTGTAAAAAATATAAAATTCGTAGGATTTTAAATACAACTGTGAATATTTATGTAAATTAGAGTTGTATAGGTTTTGTGTAAAAATTGGTGAAAAGTTTTAAAGATATTTAATTTTTATTGGAATTTGTAAAAAGAGAAAGAGATGATTTGATGTAATTTTTTTATAAAAAAGTATTTGAGTTTTGTAAAAAAAGTACAGGGAGAGAAGATTGTTAGAATTTTTTTTTGATAAGTTATTGGAGTTTGTGTAAAAAGTTGTTAAAGTTTGTGTAAAAGTTATTGATGTTTGTGTAGAATTTTTTTAGATTGTGGATATTCGTTTTGTGAATTTTATTAAATACATTGTATTCTAGAATATTTTTACAAACTAAAATCTCATTTCTTTTTTAATCTTCATGTGTAAAGTTGCCTCTTATAATATTTTGGCAACTGAGAGGGAAGCGTAGGCGCCAGGACTTTGAACTCCAGTGGCACCATTGCAGGTGCTCGGGCTTTATTCTGGAAGAAGTTTCCCTTCAGGCTTTTAATTACCTCACCGAGGACTCTCATCAGGTTGGAGACTTAATCTGTGAAGATGTGGCAGATATACAGGAGGCTTTGAAGTCTTCCCCTGAGTTTGTTCCCTTGCTTTATGTTTAATGAGAAGTAGTAGAGTCTTTGATAAAAGTACTTAGATATATATATTGAAGGGCCTTTTTCTCAAATCTTACATGGCATCTCTACTTCATTATGCTCGAATTATTCAGAAGCTAGGTTTTCCAGCTAAGTTCAAGGTATTTTATTTCTGTGCCACACACTCTCTCAATAAACAAATGCAAAACTTCATAATTGTCTATCAAATTGTCTGATCCTAATGGTTTTCACTGCTTTAAGATTTCAAGGGTGAGCGTTCATATGTAGTTCTGATTCAGGTTCTATGACCGTGTTTTTGATACCCATTGCAGAATATTTGCTAGGTTAGCAAAATGTTATGCGCATGTGTGTATTAGTTGGTTCTCACTGTGTCGTTGCTTCAATAAAAACTTGCAGTGCTAAGCTTGTTGCTTAGTTGATCCAACCATGGTGTTTTGTTAAATACTTAAATACAGACTTATTTTTCAAGGAATGTTTAGTGGGAGAATTGAGATATGAGAAAACAAGCTTAATTTTTCGAGTTGAGGTATGTTCCCCCCCCCCCCCCCTCCAAATGCATATTTGATGTTCCTAGCCTATGTGTAATTAATTATACATAAAACAGGTTTATCTATGCTGGAGAACTTAACAATGATCTAAAGCACCCTTGTCTAAACTAGGGGTATGATCCTATAAATAATTTTTCGCTAGATCAGTGTTCTCTCAAGTGTGATTTAGTTCTTAAATTACTGACTTAACATGTTAGTCTTGATTACAATTTAGCTATTTCACTGCATCTTTTTTTTCATTTATGATTGGAGACTCAAGTTTCACCCTATAAGAATAGGTGGAAACGTTGTATAATATGGTCATACCCAACTGCTTAGTTCTGGCATTTCAATCCATTATTTGTTCAGTTGTGATGGGGAACTCAAGTTTCATATAAGAATAGGTGGAAATGTGGTATGATTTGTGATACTCAAACACTGGCTCTTTAATTTTTAGTAACCCTTTGCTGCTTTGGTGTCCAAAACTGTATTTGCTGTTGTTTTCCTAAGCATAATACTATTGTCAATGGTATTCACACCTCTTAAACAGGGCATGGAAACAAGCAAATTCCCATTCTCTTTGTTCTGATGGTGTGAGAAGATTAAGCTTTAACTAGTCCGAGAATATTTTTATGACATGGGTTGTCAAATGTTATTTTGAAATGTATGAATAGTGGAGATCCTCTGTTCTTAACTTCTTTCCATCTGTTTTTGTAGGACTACACAGGTAAACACATCCAGAAGTAACGTTCTTGATCCTCCAGATGTCATACACAACCGCCAATTCATGCTTCAGGTTGTTGTTGATATGTTCATGTAAAGTTGTAAAAACTCTGAATTTGCATATATTATGAATATGGGTGATGCGGTAATGTACCCCCATGTGCAGAGATGCATCACTATGTTTTGTCATTTTATTGATATTCCACAGATCAACAATGTTTTCCTTCTCTTGAAGGAATCTTGAAATGAATCAACAAGTATAGCTCAATTAATGCATAAAAATAAGGAACTTCAGAAAAAAATAGCACGAAAATCTCCATTATATGATGCAGAAAGTACACAAATTAAAACCAACTACTGCAGATCTCTTCAGTTGCTAACCATGAAATAAAAAAAATGACTACTTCAAGAATGCCCACGGGTGAATATGTACCAATTGCAACCAATGTGCCGGTGGGCCAAACTATTTTCCGACGAGCATACTCTCGTTGCGGCAGCTCACGAACTTTACCAAAATCAATCACGATGACTATCGCTCGCTCAGGCATGCCCATCAGCAACGGAAAATGATCGCCATTGCAAGTACGTCCGTCGTTGTTGGGAACTGAAAAACGACTTAGCCGGCGGCAAAATAATCGTCGGCGAAAGATGTGGCATTCTTGACCCATGGAGATCATCGACGAAAGATGTGGCATTCCTGACGCATGGAGATTGTCGGCGAAAGATGTGGCATTCCTGATCCATGGAGATCGTCGGCGCGAAGCAACTACGACCAACTCGTCAGACTTGTGGTCCTCATCACCGATGGCAAAAATAGCTTCTCCCAACGAACTTCATAGTCACCGTTGCCTCCCTGCCCCGACAGAGGTGTTGAGTCGTCGAAGACGAGTTGCCTGGATGGTGTAACCTCGACAAACCTTCGACGACCCATTGTCATGGCTAAAGAGCTCTTCTAACGACTATGCCATTTTTTCCTACGGAAGCCTCTATCGGTGATGATCGATTTTCCGATAGTGACGTACTTGCTCAGATTAATATGGGCGTTGATGATTGTGACTTGTCACTGTTTGTTTGATTAGTTGGTGCTCCATTGGTGTCTTGAACAACAAGAATTTAATCTTTAATGCTATTACCACTAATTGGTTGATGAATTTTTATTTTGTTTTTTTTTTTTTAGATAATGGATAAGTTTTTTATAAAAAAAAAGTCAGTCAGCGTGGAGTCGTCTAATACTCCTAACGTGGCTACTACTTCTAAAACGAATACTAGTTCGAAAAGATCTCGTCTTTTGTTTAGTTCAGATGATATTATCGATGACCCAGGGTTATGTAAACTCATTGAATAATATGATGTTGGGATTGAGGATCAAATTCATAGGGAGTATTTGATCAAAGGTCATTTTCAACCGCTTGACCATGATTTTTCCAAGAAGCAATATGGGAAAACAATGAGGGGTTTGTTTTTAATCCTTAATTTTAGATATTTTAACTCTAAGACACTTTTTTGCATTACATAGGATTTTTTTGTCATTTTCCCTTAGGAATTTGCCCCCTTCAAATTCATTCCTGGTTCTGCCACTGCCTTAGCTCATATAATTCTTAATTCTCAGTCTGTACCCAGTTGGACTCCCAAAAAGTTTTAAAATAATTTTCACAAATAATTACTTTATATATATATATATAAGTAAAACCGTGAAAACATTTTTCAAAAAATCTCGCTGCACAATGTTTTTATTTGAGTCCAACAATATACAGACATTATGAATATATTGTCTCATCAAGAGACTTGTGGATTTCATATTGAGCAATTATACAAATTCACTTACTATGCATTAGGTCTAACATTATCTAGAATATTTGATCTGCGAAAATCATCATCAAATGACTCAGTCAAAACACAAGCACATAACAAGCAAGCCTACATAACTCTTCCAAGTATAAGGACAACATAAACTAATTATGTTGAATATCATTCTCTACATCAGAGATCGTTTCTAGAAGGTTCATATTTAATCTGATTTAGTGCATATACTCTTACATTGCACTCACTCATCTACTTAAGGTCACCACGTCAATGACGGAGTCCATCATTCTATCTTATAAAGGCACAACGAGTGTAGACCTATTTATACATTATCATGTATCTCGGTCTAAAACAAAGTGAGTCAACAAGGGTCCGAAAAGTCATACTCCCCGTCTCCAATTTATTAATCATTGGTCTGACTTTTCTACAATATTGTTCAACAATATGACATCTTATGTCATTGCATGTACCGAAAATAATATACAAGTGATTAATAAACAACAATAATTATCTTATAATTATTCAAAATGATTGATTTTGAAGGAATACATATAACAGTATTTAGTCCATATTTTTGGTGGTGTTGTTTATTTGAATTTTTAGTTGTATTGAGTCCATATTTTGTTGTTGTTGTTGTCGTAGTTAATTTGAATTTTTAGTTGTATTGAGTCTATGTTGTTGTTGATTTTTAGTCTTAGACATGTGGAATGGTCTTTTGGACTGAACTTGATTTTGCCTTATAAGCATGACTTATAGGGTTGTTCACAGAAGTGTCGCTACTTTTCTTAGACTCTTAGTTGTCTTAAAAATCAGGTTGTAAACGTTGGCAATTGGCATATGAAATGATTTTGGGCTTAAAATCAAGTTGTAAACAGTTGGCAATTGGCATATGAAATAATTTTGGGCTTAAAAATTGGTAAAATGGGCTTTAAATATCGAATCCAAAATGATTTTGGGCTTTAGGCCCATTCCAATTTTCGACCTGTTTTCCGAATCAATTTCGGAATACGGGTTCGGTTTGGAATACACAGTCAACTCGGCTCGATTCGGAACACTTTCAAAGGGTCGGCTACTAGAATAAGAGATTTTTTACCCAGCGGGTTAGGTGTACAACCCTAACTCCAGGGAGCTCAAGTATATTCCAAGATTGACTTACGATCTAGATATCACCAATTGAAGGTCAAGATTGAAGATATACCAAAGACGACATTCAAGACAAGGTATGGTCATTATGAGTTCTTGGTAATGTATTTTGGTTTAACTAACACCCTTGCTGCAACATTCATGGAATTGATGAATTGAGTATTTCGAGAGTATTCGGATAAGTTTATTGTTGTCTTTATAGATGACATCTTAATTTATTCCAAAAGTTTGGAGGAGTACTTGAGGTTAGCACTTAAAACTCTAAAGGAGAAGAAGTTATATGCTAAGATGAAGAAATGTGAGTTTTGGTTGGAGACTATCTCATTTTTAGGCCATTGGTGCCTAAGTGAGGAATATCTGTAGACCCAAGTAAAGTAGAAGTGATAGTAGATTGGGATTTGAAGGATATTATCGACGTTTCATTGAAGGTTTCTCTGAGATATCAATTCCTTTGACTTTGTTAACTAGGAAAGGGAGCAAGTTCGTATGGACTGATGAATGCAAGCAGAGTTTCAAAAAATTAAAGCAACAACTAATTACTGCCCCAGTATTAACTATCCCCTCAAGCACTGTCTACAGCGATGCATCAAAGAAAGGATTAGGTTGTGTTCTAATGCAACACGTGAAAGTTATTGCTTACACCTCTCGACAGTTAAAGGGTTATGAGCATAACTACCCTACGCACAACTTGGAATTGGCAGCAGTGATTTTTCGCATTGAAGATCTGGAGGCAACACTTATATAGTGTAAGATTCAAAAATTTTACCGATCACAAGACTTAAGAATTAAAATGTCAATTTCTCACAAAATAATAATAAACCATTCAATTATCGTTTAAAGGCGAGTTTTGGGTTTCAACTCATCCTAAATGGGCTTTTTATCATATAGGGTGGTTCGTTAGGGCCATTTTGGACCATGATTTCGGCCCGTTGCCCTCCTTGGCTCCTTCTATTGTAATTGGAACTTGCCTCTCAGATACCTCTTCAAGCGCCACCTCATGCAGTGATTTTTCTTTTATTTTAGATTTTATTGTCTTTTTTTCTTTTTGCGCAAGTAAACCGCCTCATGTAGATGTAGTTGAACCTTGCATCCGTTGCACCTTAACGTTAATTTTCCTCACTGCTCAGCAAAAGACTACTCTTCAAACTTGGGCGCAATCAGATCGTCTGCGATTCTTTCGCTCCAAAATTCCCGGTAGTCAGCAATTCTTCAGCTAGGTTATTGTCAATTTCTTTCTCCCATGTGGTTCAATCTTTGTAATAATTTCTCCTCTTTGAGTTTCTGTTTGGTGGCCAAGAAAAGTGAGCATTCTTGAGCCGGAAAAAGTGCAGAAGCTGGAATCTTTGTCTAGCCAGTAGAATTGGAAGCTTCTCGTTGCCAGTTTCGATTATTTCGAATTTGAAAATTGGGGAATGCCATGTTTTCATCGTTTTTTTTAAATCGGCGTTTTTAAAAGCATAAGAGATGCCCGTGGTGATTTTTTGAGCTCACATCTTCTTGATGGATCTCAGGCCCAATATTTATTTGTGTGTTAATGAATATCCGGTGTAGCCAAAGTCTTGTGATTGTGAACGGTGTTGCGTACTTCAAATAACTATAGAACAAGCTAAACTTCTAACAACTAGCATAGAACGGATTCTGTGGTTTTCACTAGCTCTTTCTGTGAAAGTTGGATATCAGTTATCACCCATCTTCGAGTCTTCGTGTTGTCGTTGATTACTCAAGAAATGCCTCGCTAGATAGTCGGGTCGGTAGTAGTTCCGACTAATGTGAGAAGTGTTTCTTTTGAAAAAGGAAATGGAAGGCGACATGGACACATCTCAACTTGTAATATGACCTCCTGGGGGGAATATATCTCTTTTGTGAACATTGGATGTGTTTCCGATCTGATTTTCTTTAGTCAGATCTTTCGCTGAGCTGTGGTCTTGTTTGCGCAGTTGATGGATTCAAGCCAAGCTAAGCATAGCCTTCTGAGTTCTGAGGCTGCCTCAGAAAGAACTCTGTATGCCCTCTCTCTCTCTCACACACACGTGCGCGCACACATATGCATGTAGACCTATGTTCTTATTTGTATGAAAGATATATATAGTAATTGGTATTGGGTAGTGACAAGCTACGATGACGTGCAAAGCATCTGTTAACTCTAATCTTGTTGGCTTAGGTATCCATATGTGACTGGCTCATCTGTAGTTGCTATCAAATACAAGGATGGAATTCTTATGGCTGCTGATATGGGAGGTTAGATGCTAGATCAATTCCTAATTTATTGAAATGTCATAGATAAATGTTTTACTTCTATTTATGACTTGATTGAAATTGTCCTAAACCTATTTCGATGCCAAGGAATTGATGAAAATTTTAAAAAAAGAGAATTCTGTATTTGGTTCTCTGTTCCAGTCCAAAACTTAATAGATTCCTGTATTTGTGTTGGGTAGCTCTTGCATAGTTATGGTGTTCTTCACAGTGAGCCCCTTGATATCTTCTCTTAACATGGTCTTTTGCCCTTGAGGCTGATGACAGGAGATTATGGTTTCTTATTGCTCGGTTTCTTATTGTGCGGCTACTAAAGTGTAGACAGGAATCGGTGTCAATATAGTATATATAGGAACTTGATTGGATAACTTTGTGGTAGCTTTACCTTTAAAGAATAGCAACATAGTATATGGTACAGTTTTCAGCAAGTTATTTGCGTAATTGGTTAGTTCTGCCTTGGCAGAGCAGTTGTTATAGACAATAAAGCCTTTGCTATGTTGTAGTCCTCTGCATATTCCTCCTTATAATACACTGGTAACGTCACATCCTTGTGCCGCTCTCTCCTGGGAGTCAAGTTCAGATACTTGCACATTGCATTCGCCGATTTGAGGGCAGACAGTTTTCTCTTAGGAATTGATCATGTGCACCAAAGAGCATTGACAACAATGGAAAGGTGGTTGGTTCAAGTTAAAGCATTGAACAACCATTTACCAACAAGGATATATGAACTTTTGGAGTGAGTTTCAGGTTGTTGGGAAAGTCAAGATGACATGGCTAACGATAAATAAATCTTGAACGTAATAGAATAATCGTTTGGCAAGAGTTAATTCCTTGATGAAGTCAAATTCTTTCTTTTATATTATTCTAAAGTAGGAACGTAGGAATTGTAATAGCAGGGCAATGTAGTTACCTGTGTCTTTGATCACAATTATATAAGAATTTTTAACTGTTTGCCATCTTCAAATAGTCAATTTTCTGGATCTCCAGTTCAGCATCTAGTTAGTGAAGTAGCATCTTATTTTTTATTTCTGAAAACAAAATGAGATTGCAGCATATGGCAAAGTCATATACCTTTTATGACTTTTTTAAGTTGTGAAGTTCATGGTTCCAAAATAAGACACAGCTGTCTTCTTATATGCTTTACTCTTTGGATTTATTTTATACTTGTGGAGAAAAAGTACCCTTTATTTTAGAGAACAAGATTTTTGGGAGATGTAACCATTCTAGTAATTATATAATTTACAGTGAATCATGTATAGGGCAAAGGTATTAGGCTTTAAGGAGAATCTCCTTCTGAGAATCTCCTTCTGTTATGCTTTGTTTGAAAACTTTAATTTTCCTCTCTTGTCTTAACCCTATCATTCACATTGTATGAGTATTGGTCCTATGATTAACCTTTCAATCATTTTTTTTTTGTGTTAAGCGTATTCTAGATTTCATTATTCTTCATTCTTTTCCTCTCTTTTTTTTTATTCTGGGGATCTCTTCTTGTTGTTTTGTTTGTCTTTGGCAAAGCACCCCTCTTTTTGGTGTCTGTCAATTTATTTAAATTGGAGAACCGTGCGTCAGCCTCCTTCATACCTGATGCTTTTGTTTGAAGATGAGTGGCTCTGCAGTTACATTTACATTTGTGATTGAGTCCTTGGATAGTCTTTATCAATTGCGAATAGTACGTGCTACACTTAACTGCATATTGGTGATTTTGCTTCTGCGTCCCTTACTTGTAACCATCCTTACTGCTTTTTGCTTTTTCTTGTGTTTTGCTCCAAAGGTGGAAGTCTCTGAATTCCTGACATTCACATGGCAAGATATGGACTTACTATGTTCAACTAAATAAGTTCGATGGTTTATATCATCAATTCTCTAACTTTTTGTTTCCTTCTTGTGGTTTGTTTTTACTGCATGAGGTGCATCATTTACTTTTGAGACATTGTATCTTGCAGAGCTTTGGCATTATCTTCTTTCATAATTTTCTGATGTTGGATGTCTTTAGAACAATTATGTTCCTGTCCACCTTTTTCGTATGTGTCCTTTTCTCTCTGTGAAAGCTCGTGGGTCCTGTTCTATCGGTCTGCGAAGGCTCATGGGGCCCTAGTGTTGTAAAGGCATACTTTGCTATTTTTGTTTTTTCCCTTCTATATCAATTGATGTATCCATTGCCAGGTTCTTATGGATCTACACTTCGATACAAGAGTGTTGAGCGAATAAAGCCAATCGGAAAACATTCTCTTCTTGGTGCAAGCGGAGAAATGAGTGATTTTCAAGAGATTCTACGGAATCTTGACGAACTAATGTATGTTCTGTTAAACTAGTATGGATGAACTGCTGGGACTTTCAATTTGTTTTCTTTTGCTTTCTTTTAACCCGTTGCTCTTGTAGAGGAAACCGAGATCTTTTGAATTGGTTTCTTCTTCTCACTAAGAAACTATTGGTTTTGGGGATTGATTTTTGCAGCCTCTATGACAACATGTGGGATGATGGGAACTCTTTAGGTCCTAAAGAGGTGCACAGCTATCTAACTCGTGTGGTGTATAATAGACGTAACAAGTTTGATCCACTATGGAACTCACTTGTACTTGGCGGAGTGAAAAAGGGACACAAATACCTTGGCATGGTAAACCTAAGTTGTGTCTTTTAGCTTGTTGAAGAACTATAAGCAATTTGCATTTTAGGATACTAATCACTCTGTAATTGTGATTCTGATCCAGGTTAGCATGATAGGCCTAAATTTTGAGGACAACCATGTGGCCACTGGATTTGGAAATCACCTCGCAAGGCCAATTCTTCGTGACGAGTGGCATGAGAACTTGAGCTTTGAGGATGGTGTTAAGCTGCTGGAGAAATGCATGCGTGTGCTCCTATATCGTGATAGGTCTGCTGTTAACAAACTTCAGGTTTGTTTTTTCTTCAATATGCTTTTTTTTTGTTTCTTTAATCAACAGAATTCTTCTTCATTATGATTTGAGTTCATAGTTTTAGTATACAGACTTGAAAGGTTATGCAATGACAGACTGTGCGACACTCAAAACTTTGTTCTAGTTGTTTGTCTTGTCAGACAACATAAATGTTACAGCTGCTTCATTGTTTGTTGTAACTACCTAGGTTGCTATGTTGTCTGTTTTTTCTCTCACTCTCTCTATGCTCTTAAACCATTTTTTCATGTGTGTCTAGTGTCAGGATGAAACTTCGCTTTTTTTACTAATGCCAATGGCACTATATGGAATAATATTGAACGACGGGCATGTTCGTTTGCAAAAGTACTCTAGAATACAATGTATTCAACAAAATTTGCAAAACGAACATCCAAAATCTCAAAAAATCCTACACAAACACCAATATCTTTTATACAAACTTCAACAACTTTTCACACAAATTTAAATATCTTTTTCAAAAAACATTATAACAAATCTTCTCTCTCCATACTTTTCCACCTAACTCCAATTTTTTTATTAAACAGTTAAATCAAATCATCTCTCTATACACTTTTTTACAAACTTCAATAAAAATTTATGTCTTTAAAACTTTTCAACAACCTTTACACAAAAACTTGTAAAACTTCAATTTACATAAATATTCACAATTCTATCAAAAATCCTTAAAAATTTTTATAAAACGAACATCCCGTAGGTTTTTTATAAATTTGTGAAAAGCTGATATTATGTAATTTTCTTCCTTTGATTTCCATTTACTAGTTTACAAAGATTGATATCTTTGTGATTGTTTGTTCTTGATATTTTAGAGGAATGATTGGGTTCCTGTCTCAAATATATTAACTCTCCTTTTTCTTGGTTGTGTGCGCGTCAATGAGTGCATTTATGCATGTAAGAGAGTACATAGCCTCCTATGAGTTCTTTCTGTTTCCAGATGAAAGATATTTTAATGCAATTCACGAATTGGACAATTCTAAATTTCCCCAAAGGAATATTTTTCATGAGCCTCAGAAGCATAATTTATCTTGAAACAGGCTTATATCGGGATATTGTCTAGGTAAAAACTGGGGAGAAGGAAAAGAATTATCCGCTTTTCTATTTCTCTGTTGTTTGTGATGTTGAAATTGGATTTGAAAATATAGCAGGAATGCCATTGTCGTAATCATCAAAGGCTCGTAGCTAGAAATAGGCATGCCTGAATTTCTTCTATAAACAAAAGGAAGGTGTTCATTAACCATCAAGCAGCGCTCTTCTGAGTTCTCAATTCAATTTTTCCCATCTCTGAGGCACATTCTATTGTAAGTTGCCCTTGTCTCTAACGGGTCTTCCACCGAGGAAGCTTATGGTTTCTGTTTTTGGTTAAGCATTAGTAAACGACAATCAAGTAGCGCTCCTAATAGGAAGCTTCCAGGTCATTTAGTTTCAGACCTGGGCACCATTTTGTATGCACTATTAATCCACTGTTGGTAGGTATTAAAGTTCCTCGATCTTTAAGCAGATAAATGTATGATTGTTTCCTTAACTGTGATAGGAGACTGGTTTGTGTTGGGTAGCATTAGCACAGCTTGTGTTTCTCTATGCAGCACATGTGCTCTGGTAGATAGCCTACTGAATCCTTGGATGCATTTCCATCCCTTAACATCCTATGTGGATTTGACATGGTTATAGCTTCGCATGAGTACATGCATAATTATGTATTTACGGCATCATGTGCGCTTCGTGCCGGTGACTTTAATATAAATCAGATCAGTTTCTCCCCGCAATTGTTGCGTGTTGGATAATGGTCCATTTAACATGCTGGAAATTTGGAATTTGCAGATAGCAAAAATCACTGAAGAAGGTGTTACCATTTCTCAGCCATACTCGCTGAAGACTTTCTGGGGTTTCTCAGCTTTCCAGAATCCGACACAAGGTGCTGAGGGATCATGGTAGTTGACTCTGTCCAACTGGGAGTGAATATTTGAGTTCCGACACGTTCTGCTCGTCTTAACTTTGAATTTGTGAGGGCGTGTTGGTCTTTCTAGTTTGCTCTTGCCACGGTGACTGGTTGGGAGGAGATTTATGGATTTTAACCTAGATTATATCTTTTTACTATACGTGCCCATCACTGCTTGGTTTTCTCTCCCATCTTTATTTTCTACGACACACTCCATTAAGCTTGTGCCTTTGAGAAGTTAAATTTATGCATATTTGATAATTAAAATCGTGTCACATGTATTATAAATTAGTCATGTGACAATTTTAACAGTCGAATCATATTGAAGGGTGCACTGCACTTTATGAATTTTGCTAATTCGAGGACTCGAAGTTTCCAAAAATAAAAATTGTCCAATAATTAAAGTATTAAACCTTTCTATAATTCTTTAAATTGGGCCTAGTTGAATTTCACACTTTTAGAACATATGCACGGGTTTTCCACCCTTTTCTAAGCAATGCTTAAAATTTAAAACAAATTAAATTGGGTCGAATTGAATTTAACACTTTAAAACATATGCACAGTTTTCCTCCTTTTCTAAGCAAAACTTTCTAAGGTCAATATTACTTTGGGATCAAAACAAGTTCGCTAGATTGAGTATTTGAACTTCTGAAATTCATCCATGAACACTCCTCAATTATGACAGCCGTATTCTACTGAAGGGCGCACATTGATAAATCCTAAAAATTTGAGGACCCAATGGAACAAACTTCATAATTTGGGCTCTAAAGTAATATGGGCATATAGTGAATTAACCGAATAGTCTTACCACCACTCCTCAAAAGAACCATCTAGAAAAACTTTTGGGTTCTCATGGTTTTATAATCAATTTGTTTATCTTTTTTCCTTCTTTGTTCATTGAAAGTACCAAATAACCACCTCGTCGTTCTTCCTTTTCTTTTTAATCGAAACCTTCTCAAGTCATTTCTTATTGATATGAAAACTTGTCCTTTTTTTTTAATCAAAACATCCACTCATATTCAAACCCAAGCAAAACAAAACCCCAAATCAAGATAGGTCAGGCTGGGCTTTTTCAAGGGGCTTCGAAGCAGTGGGCCGAGTCAGGGTAGCAGTCTTGTGGCCCATTGGCCTCTCCAGCTTTAGCACTGTTTGGTGAGTCGACAGGCATTTCGACTAACTGTTCTTCAGACAGAAGTCGGTTTTAGTGAGGCCCACGTTCACCTGGGGAGTAAAGTTAGCTCTAAACGGTGTTGGTCGACAGATGAGTTACGGGAGGGGAAGTCATTGAAGAAGGGCAAAGATGGTGTTCAGAGTTCGGAGACCCCGCCAGAGCTTCCGTTGGCTGATTTGTTCCATCTTGGGGATCTCAGAACTCCAAGATCGGGCTTGCGCAAGAAATTATCCACGAGTCGAAGAAGGAAGACAGGTGATCTAGTTCGTCAAAATTCCTACGACTTTGTTTCTGTTTTTACTTCAAAGGCTGAGGAGGCGGGTCAATCCATGCCCCCACTCTCTCCATGAAGTTGATAACGGGAAGCAATTTATCATTAGTAAAAAAATCCTGGATGGTATGAACCACATCCTTCCCTATCACATCCCAAAAAAATCTGAAGAAGAAAATAGTCATACCGGATGGTATGCGAATAATGGCTAATGTAAATTCTGCCTTGGTGTCAAAATTAGCTTGGATTATGCTAAGTCCAGCAGACAGATTATGGGGTGCGGGTCTTGGGAGGCAAATATTTGCGAGGGAGTCCATTTATGGAGGCAGAGGCGTCAACTACGGGATTTGGAAAAGTATTATTCAACATCGAGAGGTTTTGAGGGGGTGGGTTGTGCTATAAGGTGGGGTCTGGCCGAGACATTGAAAACACGTCCCAAATATGTGCAAGTCCCTCGAATATTCCCCGCGTTTCCTCTAGCGGATTTGGAAGCACGTCCCAAAACTTGTCCTTGCCAACTTGTAGAGAGGATTGATTTTGAATTCCACATAGAGAATGTAGGCTCCACTGAATTTTCTCTTGAAGTTATTGTATTCGATGAAGGGGGTTTCTACATGATAATAAGGCTTGGTAACTTGTTCCCTTGTCATCTTTCTTCCTTCCACAACTTCAATTTCATATTCTGTTTGGGAGACTCACGAAGTGCAGAACCTATCACTCATCCTATGGTTCTTTAGATCAGGGATGTTTGTTCGAGTCATTAAAATTTAATTAAGGGGGCTAAAATGCAAAATATATATATATAAAAAAACTTTAATAAAAGTTTTCTCACATACTTTTTTATTCGAGTATTTCCAATAAGGAATCATCAAACTTCTTGAGCCTATTCAGGTCAATAGGGATTATGTATTTAAGCTAAATTGTGATCCATATTCCTTTTGATTATCTATCATTCTTATATAAATTGTAATTCAAAGCTATCTCTAACCTTACCACTAAATTATGATCCATATTCCTTTTGTTCACTGTTTGGCTAACTACTAAATAGTTTAATTAGCCTTATTGATTATTAATAGAGGTGTTAGCAATACAAATACTATATGTCAACGGGCAATCTTACCCTACGTAGAAACTATAACAGAAATAAAATATTAAAAGAAAAATATTGAGAGCGATAGAATTTAAGGCTCTGTTTACCGACTAAAATTTTATCATCATTACAAAACACTCTCTCTTAAATTTTTTTATCAATTTTCATACATTTTTATTTTTTTATTAATTTTTTCATTCTCTCTCTTCACTTTTTCATCAACCTCAATACCTAAAATTTTAACAGCTTTAAAATTTTACTTCTCAAACACAACTTAAAGTATCCACCAATCCATACGAAACCTTAAGGGCTCCCCATCTTGAAATGTGAAGCAAAAGTAATATTTACTTGTAATGTAAATAAAGTTTTATCCAGCAATTCGATTTTTTTTCCAAACTCAATCCATTCGGGATTGTTTGTGTTAACTTTATGAAATAATCTATTTTTATGTTTTTTATTTTCTTCTTGGACAGGCAGCTCTCTCCCTCTCGTCCATTCCGCTTCCCCTCAAAAGCCCTACGAGAAGCTCTTGTTCTAAAACCTGCTTCTCTCAACCAAACTCAGATCGCGAAGAAGATTCTTCAACTTGGACTTACGGAAAACCCTATTTTCTTCAACCAAGCTCATTAGAGGGATTGATTTTGTAATCCTCATTCATGGTGTGTTCGTTTTGTCTCTTCTCTTCTTTCTTATACGATGACTTGCCGTTATTTCTGTTTGGTTGCTGAAAAACAAGAGGAACATAAATTAAACAAGCCCAATTTTTGGGTTTTCGTTATTTTATATTCTTTCGTCTAGCTAAGTCGAGGAGATCACGTTTCATGGGATCTTTTGTATTCTCTTATTTTCCCCTTATATTCTCTCTGTAACCAAACACCGTTGTAGCCTAGGGCAGTTATATGTTATTATCTGACATTTTAGCGTCGCTATAGTGTCTCGTTTGGCTTCTTTTTCTTTCTGCTATTTTTTTTTTTTTGGATGAAGGCTATTAGTTCTAGTGTTAAAATTTCGTTTACTGCCCAAAATGCCTGGAATCAAAAAAAGGGGTGGGGGAGACTATAGATTTCGCAAAAAAATTGAATTTTGATTTGATTGTACGTGACACAATACTAAGTTTGGACCCAAAGGAACCGCTATACTGACATATTTTTATTCAGTTTTTTAAAAAGTATATTCGTGCCTCGAGAATCATTTGCTCGTATTCTTGAGAGAAAAAGATTCCATATTGATCGGTGTTGAAATCTTTCAGAGAGAGGGATTTGGGAGCTCTATATCAAATGCGATTGTTTTTTAGTTACCTTTTGCAACATAACTTATTAAATCATTCTTGTCAAATTACCTATTGGATTACATGCACTCTGTATCCTAACTACATATACTAAATTTTGAACAAAGTTAATCTCTGGCCCTCTTGATATTTGGTAAGTATGATCGGCATTAGGAGACACTATATTTCCATATTGATATTTACTAAGCATGATATTTGTTAATCTCTGTAAGCATGTTGTTACCTAATGTTAAGAATTTCACCAATTATAGCTTGAATCTGGCAGTTAGTTATCCAAACTATTGTTTCTTCAATCTATAGTATCAGTTTGGATTGGAATGATGCAAAATTTGAGCTATTTGATATATCATCCAATTACCAAATTGGCAAAATATCTTGTAATTGTTGAGAGTATAACATTTAGAAGAGTTACCACCAGTGTGACTTGATCTCAGTCCCCATATTGGGGTGTATGGGAAAAATATCAATCCAAGAAAAAGTATGAGTGGTATAACATTGAAAAGAGAGACATTGGTTGAACTGAAATCCAACCCTTACCAAAGGGTAACCTTATTGTATTCTGAATTTTCGAAAATTTATATACTATGAACAGTTAGTGAGCGGGTAATATTACAAAGAGGTATAACAGGTACATCTTGGGCTCACCCTTTTAAAAGATTATACGTGTTGGATGTGTGTGGAGGCTGTAATTGATAACAAGATGGAAATGAGAGTGGTTATTCTTGCTGAACCCAATTTAGGACTGCAGTAATAAGGTGGAATGACTTCACCAAAGTTGATGGGGCTACAGGGAGAAGAGAGAAACGAAAACAGCTATGTAGATGCAGCACGATGTGTACATCAACAAATGTATTTTGCCATATTTTTATGGTTAGAAAAGATTGTTATAGCCACCTCTCTATAGAGCTTTACTGAACTGATTCTTTTTCTGTTAAATGATTAGCTGTTTTGTTGGTCAGGATATGCTAGATTTTAAGAATGCTTTATAATTCCTGCATAATTGAAAAGGGTTATCATTAGGAGTTAAAGAACGGGAATGCTTAAGCGGAAACAAATTGCATTTGGCTTTGCTTATTTATTGTTTTGTGAGGACTAGTATATGAGAGAGGAGAGAGAGAGAGAGAGTTAATATGCAATATATTCCATGATATTTCTTGTTTACAAGGCTCTGATCATCAGCTTTTTTATTACATTGACTTGTGAGTTTAACCAACTCTCTATTTTCACAGGCTGCGAAGATTCTTGCGAACTTAATCGTAATGGGCTCTGGTATATTAGCAAGGGCTTTAGTTCAGGCATATCGTCAAGCACTTACCAGTAAGTTTTTTGGATGTGGTAACCTATTATTCGCATTGCATCTATGTCCTAGTTCTTTTTTAATCTGTGTTATTTTTGTAGCTCGTATACCTACTGTTATTGTTATTCGTGATAATCTGTTCCTAGAGTGGTTCATAAGTTTGAGGTTGTGGGTTTGTTGATCAAATTCCTTCATTGATAATGAGAATGAGAATTGTGCTCTTCACTTGTTAATTAGTCAGTGGTTTGATGAAAAGAAAGCTATATTTTAAAAGGTTCCTACAAAGTCTGTATTTTGGAGACAATTTTTGGTTAATAGCTTGTGAGAATGCCCTGTTATATAGATTTTCCAATGTTCTAGGTGCTGAAGAACAGAAAATGTTATTCCATGGTGCCTACTACATATACATACCTCTGTATGCATAAGGTGTCTGAAAAAAAAATTAATATTGGTTTCACCTTCAGTTTTATTTATTTTCTCAAGGTCCCTGGCATCATTGGTGAAGATTATTAACTTTTTGTTGAAAGGTGATGTGCAAGCTTATTGGTAGAATATGTTTTTCTTCTGTTTCTATTGGGAATTGGACATTACCACCACCTTGTTGAGGGGAGGCCACAGCCCTGTCCTTTAATCATTAGCTGATGGATGCCTAATTATACATGCCCTGCATGCATTGAATGTGGTGTTATGCAGATGCATCAAAATCTGGTGTTGCCCAAGAAACATTACAAAACACCGTCCGCAGAGCAAGTAAAGCAATGACAGAACAAGAAGCTAGGCAGATTCTTGGTGTGTCTGATCAAACCGCTTGGGAGGAGATTTTGCAGGTCAGTATTGCTTGTATTTATATCATTTTGCAGCGTGTAGGTTCTGAAAGATCCTTTCTTTTTCTGCAGAAATACGACGCTTTGTTTGAGAGGAACGCCAAGAGTGGAAGCTTTTACCTTCGGTCGAAGGTTCACAGAGCCAAGGAATGTTTAGAGGTCGCTTATCGAGAGAAAGTTCAGGGTACCCCTAGTTGAAAACCCAGTTAAGGTCTCTCTTTAGGATATAAATGTATAATTAATATTCTGGTCTTAAGATAACCTGAGTGGAGAAATTATATACATGACTTTTCTTTATCATCCCCTTTTAGTTTAAATGGTTGTGGAAAGTGAGTTTACGCTTCATGTCAACTCTACCTGGTACTTTCAAAGTGGCTCCAATAATGGTTGTTGCCTGAACTACCATGTTTTTGTGAATGCCAACATTATCACTCGGTTTATAATTGTATGATTCCGGGATGTATCTCTTCGCAACTCTGGTGTACAAGCGTCTCGGAATCCAATGGAACCCATCTGAATATGTTTGACAATGTTTGATCACCTACTTTTGCAAAAAGGGGTTGTTCATCTATATTTCCTTGGGTGATGGAATGGCTGAACCTTTCTATTTCTGTTCTTCTAACTTCTCTTGTAGAGCAGCAGCATCCAAGAAAATACAAAATGATGCTGTGGGATCTTGAACACGGTAATCTCCCTCACCTTGATTGAGGTACATGTCGCTTTCGTCTCGTCTCTTTTGGAGAAGCAATTACGGATATTTGAATCTCTTGACATGGATGGAATGAACTGATATCCTCAGAGCCGAGGCCTCCAATATCGATCAAAACTTATTCCAAACGACAGGGCTTTTTTTCTTGTAAACCAAGGCAGACATACGAAGGTGGTTGAAGGTTTGACTGGAAGGGGCTTAACCTTGGCATGTAGGAGGAGGCCATGTTTTGCCAAAAGTTAAGTGGACTCCCTATCAGCAGCCTCTCGTGCATCATTTGGGAGTAACTCCTTACTCCATTATTGGATAATAGCTATTTGGACATGATTGTTTCTCCTCACTATCAGCAGTCTAGATTCTTGCTCAAAAAAAATTGTAAGTTTCAGAGTCCAATTTATTATTATTTTAATATGATCCGAACTCCAAGAAATCCAAAATATAATGGAGGCAGGATTCGATTTAATTATACAGGGATACGGAATATTATGGATGCGTTTGTTTCCCAGTTTTTCCAACCTCCAACATTTCTAAACAATCATATAGAGTTCAGCTTATTGACCAAAGAAAGTAATCTCCACGTCTCAGACCTAACTATCAATCTACTCCCGTATTAAATACAGAACAAAATATCTTGAAAGTGATGTGTGCAATTAGCAATGACAGTCCTTTGGTTTTGATAAAATTAGATGGTAACCCATTGTCTTTTGCTCTACCTTACCTTGGCATGGTTGGTTCAACAAACTGACATTATTAGATATTATTTATTATTATTATTAGAGATAAAATATACTTTGCACCCTCTTAATGATAAGGATTTTAATACTTTGCACCATCATATATTATTTTTATTACATTGGACTTCAATTATTGATTTCAAACACTTCTATACTATGATAAAAAAAATTTGTTATTTATTATAGAAATTAATTTTGTTGCCTTTAAGATATAAATGTATGATTTTACTCTCCTAAAAGGGTCACTACAAAAAATTTTGGGAAAAAATTTTGTCATTTCAAGTGCCAAAAACTCATCTTTCATCCAAATTAACGAAAAAGTTTAATGAATGGTGCAATGTGTCAAGGCACCTATAGTTGGAGGGTGCAAAATATATTTATCTCTTATTATTGTTTATTATTATTATTTCTTCTTTGCCTCGCGACACAAATTTCATTTTTATTATTATTATTATTTCTTCTTTCTCATGCCATAATTGTCCGTGGCGGTAAGTGTTTACTCATCCATTACAATTTTTTTAAGGAGAAAAGTCACTTTATTTCCCCTACGTGGTAGATGTCAATTTGAGATTTAAACTACCAAGATCGTCAAAAATGAGCATCTGAACTACAAAATTTCAACAGTGTGCATGCTCAAATAAGATTCGACAGTCAAAATCATGCCACATGTGTGATAAATGGGCTATGTGACATGGTTTTGACTGTCATATCTTATTTGATGAATTTTGATAGTTCGATGGCCAATGTAACAAACGTGATAATTCATACCCATAAAGTAAAATTGACCCTATAATTTGGGATCCAAAATGAAGTTTTTTCTTTTTATAATTATTATTATAGTACATATACGATCAAAATTGATGAGAAAACAATGTTTTTCTTTCGTATCGAGCTTCTTTACTTGATTTAAATAAATTAGAACATTATTCAGATAAATAATATGAGTCTATTTTGTTTATAAGGCTTAATTACTTCGTTAGCCCTTGTGCTATTTCGATGATATTGGCGGATAATTCTTCGCTTTATGATATCTGGGCGATTCTCCTTTGACTAGGCTTCAAGTAGCTCAGAGATTAGTGAGATGAAAGCATATTTCTTTCTTTTTATTCAAGGGTTAATTTCATGCTTGACTCAGACTCAGGGAAGATGATGAAATCGAGATTCTTTCCTTTCATGTATGTGGGCTCTGTTAGGCCTCCGAGCCTTGGCCTTTAACTGCGGACTTATTTCGCACTATAGGTTTGGGCATGGCTCGAAGCAAGAGCATTTCCCTTTTTATGGGCCGAGGAGTATTTACCTATTAGTAGGCAGTATCCCTCAATTCTTGGGAATGTATTTAACTGATCGACGACCTATTAAAATTTGATCCTTTCACAGGCCCAATGTCGCCTATCAGTAGCCCCAATTCCTCTAGCCTTACTTGGTGAGGTAAGCCCAGATAGTGCGCATGGTGGGAGATCGGCATGCCTTCTGGGGTTACGCTCTTCATTGGCTCTTGTTTTCAGCCAAGGCGTCTCTTGTGCAGTGTGCTGGATCATCTGGAGCTGTACCAGGTTGAACGGATCCTGTTTGGGGGGCCAAAGGGCCTAGATGAGTTGTTGGCTTCGAAGAATGTAAGTCGGTTCCAAGTGATACGACCGGGCTCGCAGTCTGCCACAACACTCAGTTCGTGGAATACTTGAAAGAAGGTTTCCTTTATTGCCTTGAATTCCTTATAATCAAGCAGTCAACTTGCTGCCACAACTTTGATAGTGGCATAGCGGTCGCGGAGCCGATTGAAGCGGTCTTGACCCTGCCGGTCGTGAAATCGAGGAGGATCGGGAGATTTTGACAAATGATTCGGGTGAGTATAATATGAAAAAAAAATAATTATGATGTAAGATGTCAAAGAGCCTATATATATATATATATGTTTTTCTAAAAAAGTAAAAGCAGAACATAAAGCTTGGTAGGGACGTGGGTGGGGAAAGATGCAGAGAAAGAGAGAGCAGGCTATACTATTTGAAAAAGGCAATTCTAAGCTTTAACCAAGTGGCCGGAGAGATAAAGATTGAATTTTTACAATAAAACTACTTTACCACCCCCCCCCCCCCTTTTATGTGGGGACAAGAGGAAAAGTAGAAAGTGTGATTAATGACTCCTTTGAAAAATACTGCATTTAACTCGTAAGTTCATCCCTTCTTCCCCCTCTCCCCCAAATTATAAACCATATAGAATAAAATAGTTGTATTTAACAATTATAATTGGTTTATATGTTAATTTTAGTAGTGGTAGAAGTAGTCTACTAGCGTGATGCATCTTTAATTGTAGATTGATGTTTAAAGTATATTAGATTAGCACTTTGAATACAAAGAAACAGACCAAGTACCATCTCAGATATTCAAAATATACATTAATATAAACTTAGATGTTGAATTGAAGCCCTTTTATTTATATGTTTCTAGAGTTAGAGATCGATCAGTTTATAACAATTATATAAATATATATATATATATATATATATATATATATATATAAGTTGACTGAAAATTGCAGCAATAATTGATAATAAACAATAATATTATACACTTTGCCCATTTTGTTAAAAAATTCATCAAATTAAATGAAAATTAAGTATTTTTTTATTTTTAGGAAAATTGACATTTTAGTCCTTAGGTTTTAGACACTTTTTCATTTTAGTCCTTCACTTTCAACTTTTAAATTTTTAGTCATTGAGCTTTCTTTTTTAGACGAAATGATCATTTCGTTAGTCTGTCATCCATATGTTTAACGACACATGAAGCGGTCGACCGAGTATATGTGTTGAAGTGAGCGGTCGACTGGTACAATTTGCTGACGTATATATGTATATATATAAGTTGACTGAAAATTGCAGCAATAATTGATAATAAACAATATTATACACTTTGCCCATTTTGTTAAAAAATTTCGTCAAATTAAATTTTAAATTAAGGGAAATTCAACTTTTTAATTTTTAGTCATTGAGTTTTCCTTTTTGAGATGAAATGATCATTCCGTCAGTCTGCCGTCCATATGCTTAACGACATATGAAGCGGTCGACCAGATATATGTGTTGAAATGAGCGGTCGACCGCTACATGAAGCAATCGACTGGTACCAATTTGCTGACGTGCCAGAGAGCTATATTAAGCATATGGACGACAGATTGATGAAATGACCATTTCGTCAAATAAAGAAAATTGCAGGACTAAAAATTTGAAAATTGAAAGTGAATGACTAAAATGAAAAAGTGTCCAAAACCTAAGGACTAAAAAAATGAATTTATCTTATTTTTAACACTTAAAAATGATGATAATATAACTTATCTTAAAAAAAAGACGATAATATTTTTATTGTCATAATGAATTGACTACAATATCATCTCAAATTGATATTATCATCTAGTGAAAAAATAAGTTTCGACAATGCAAAAAGCTGTAATAACTGGTTTAGGATGTGATGAATCATGAGGATCTTGAAAGTAAAAAGTAAATAACTAATAAAAAAACTGAATTTCTTTTTTGAGCGACCGTATAATAAGCTTAAGAACACTGCAAGTTTCTAGAATGGTACTAAGAATAAATGTATTCGTCTGGTTTAGTGCTTCTTAGAAGAGCCTACTAGATAGGGCTTGGCTAGTTTAGGTGTAGACGAATCTTTCTTAATTACGTAACTTAGTTAGTAATAAAGTCCAAAAAAGTGTGCATTAACGAATAGTTACCTTTTGTTCAGGTTTAGAATTATTCCACGAAGAGTCAAGACTTTTTGTTCTGCATAGAGGTATGTAAATATATTTTTTAAAAAATATAGTTAACAAGAATAGTAATTTATTTTAAGAATAAATATATTTTGCATCCACCAATTTGAAGGTTTTAGCATTTTACACTCTGAATTATTGTTTTTGTCACATTATATCCACCTTGATTTTCAGAATATTTGCACCCTCAATTAAAATTTATTATCACTTTGAACAGAAAAAGTGATTTTTCAGCGCGCGGAATAAGAATTTTATTCCCAGAATTTTTGTTGGTAATGAAAATTCTATGAGGGTAGAATCATATTTTCAGATGCAAAAAAGATCAATTTTCATCCAAATTACAAAGTGTCTGAAATTATAGTTGGTGGGTACAATACGACAAATAATTGAAGGTGTAAAATGTCAAGATCTCTATAATTGGTGGGTATAAAATGTATTTATCCATTTTTATTTTACTTTGTGCGCATAAGAAATTAACACAGTGGAAGTAAGTTATATTACTTTTTAAAAAATAATAATAGGAGATGATTTTAGTATCTTGTATTTAGGCAATCTTCACTTACCAAAATTTTTACTCTATAAAATTTTATCATCACTACAAAAATTTATCTCCTCATTTTTTCACCAACTTTCATAAAATTTTTCACCTTTTCACTATTTCTTATAAATTTTTTTACTTTTTCACCAAAACTCATGCTCAAAATTTTAAACAACACAACATTTTATCACTCAAACACAACCTTAGAATGCTTAGATAAGTATTGAATGCAATTTATGAGTTATAAATGAATGCTTTGACTAGCATGTGATTAGCGACAATATTTGTAATAGAAAGAGAGACTTCACTTCTAAATAAAAATTGTATCTATTAGGTGAGTGTGAGTTCTAATCCAACTACTTGCAAGTTAGTTCTTAACTTACTTAGTACTTGAGCTATGAAGATGAGTTAAGTGTTCAAGATTTGTCGTTACGCTTCCAGTATGTTTCTTAGCCTGACTAGATCCGATCGAGCCTAATTCAGAAAGATTTTGAGTGGAATGAATTTCCTCCTTAACAAATATATATATATATATACTCAGTACTTATATGTTACCCACATATATCTTCTTTTCACTCCTCATGTTTTTAAAAATTCCACTCCTTATGTTTTTCTTGCAATTTTTACATTTTGGTGCTGAAGTTTTTATTTTTATAAAATTGTAGCTTACACTATTCTAAAAATTTAGCTTACAAACACAACTAACTCAAAATTTTTATCAAATAAAATAACTTCAAAATAATTTATCTTTCCCCATCAAATAATATCTTTTCATTACAATAAATATAAAAAATTCACTTAAATCATCTCTCTTCACATTTTTTCACCAACTCTTATAAAATTCTATTTTATTCACTATTTTTTTTACAAAATCCAATAAAACTCTATTTTTCTTAATTTTCACAATATTCTTTAAATATTTCACTTAATTAGAGTTTGCAAACGCACCCAAGATTGTGTTGGTCCAAACTAGCAGCACGAGGTGTTTATCACCTAAAACGGACAATTATACAATATATTTTTCCTTAATAAAAAATTACATGGACAGTCAATGGGAACAGGAAAAAGTTTTATCACTAAAATAACTATAATTTTTACATATTATAAATAGAAAAGTAAAAGACTAGTTCTAGATAGTATAAAATAAACTAATATACAACCCCACTAAAATAGGAAAATACAGTGGGTGCTCTTATTCGAGCCTTCTTATACAAAAATTTCCCCAATATTTAGGGGCTTTCTCAAACCAAGCCCTATTTCAAAAAAGATTTGTCTAGGTCATTTACGACCTCGTTTTGGTATATGAAACTTAGGGGGCGTTTGTTTCCCCAATTAATCGGGGTTCGAAATTTCCAACAAAACAAACACACTCCAAAATTTGTAACTTTTACACACACACACACACTACTTTTCACAAACCCCAATAAATCTCAATAAAGTAAAGATTCCCAAAATTTCGGGAATATTCCCCGAAATTTCCACAAACAAACACCCCCTTATTTTCGACCCCTCTGTACAAATGCAGCCGTGAAAAATTTTGTGGAAATTATTATTATGACCCAATTTATATATTCTAAAATGCAATAAACACAAATTAATTTTACAAAAAAGAAAAATACTGAAGAAAATTGAATTATTATGATTTACTTAATTCCTTTTTTTACTTTTAACAAATTCTTTCTAATTCGGAGACTGCTTAAATAAATAAAAAAGCTAAAACATTTCCACCAGGACGGGCGGCCTTCTCTCCCACGTTGCTATTACAGCCTCCCCAAATAGTAGAGAATGATGAACATTCCACCCCCAAAAAGATAAGAGAGAAAAAGGGTTTTAATAATTAAATGAATGAAATTGTCAAAAAATAAAAAACAAGCGAACCCGTATATCTCTGCGTGTAAGCTGCGCTGTCTTTCTCGTCATCTCTCTCTTTCTCTTTCCTCCCACCGTCTCATTTTCTCAACAAACACCAAAATACAATTCAAAGAGAATTCAGTAGCTCTTCGCACTTTCCGCTCCTATCTCCTTCCCTCTCTCTCTCTCTCTGTCATAAAAGCAGGTCGTCCTCTCCAGATCAGTTCTTTCCTCTGCGATTGCATCCATTTGGATCAGGTTCGTTCGATCTCCTATCCCTGCATTCGGATCTGGTTTCGTTTCGATTCTTTAAAATTTATCTGCTGTAGATCTAATCCTTCTGTTTTAGTTTCTAAAACGTTCAATGTAGAGTCAGCTCCATTTGACATCCCTTGCCTCCTAATTTGGTTGTTTCTCATGCTTCTCTTTCTTTCCCTTTTTTCTTTGGGACATTTCGATTCATTCCTATAGGAATGTTTCTTCTTTTTCTTCTGTTTTTCCTTCCAATAGATTATGCATACATAGGCGCACTTTTTAAAGATATAATTGTTGTGGGAGCTACGTATATAATTGTTTTTGTATTGGATCAGCTTGATGAAAACAGATTTAGATGATTTTGTTACGAATCGTAAATGGATTATGTGGAAATTATGTTTCCTTTCATGTATTCATTTCCAATGGATACTGAAAGTTTCATTGGATATTCACCGTTGTATGTTCTTGTTTTTAAGTTTCATTGTTGCACACAAAAAGCGGTCACGAGAATTTCGGAAGAGAGGTTATCGTTGGTTTCACTGGCTTGTGCTCGTTAATGATGTCCTGCATTTAATCTAACTTCTCGACAACCATGATGTTTGTCCGGTTTCTGGGTTTCATTATATTGACATACGTTCGTCGTTGAATTACTGATACTTGGATGGAAGTCCAAGTTGCTCACTATGGCTCTGCGTTTCATAGTTTTTGCTCCCTTTTTTCTTAATTGCAAGTCAATATGATGTGGTGGACCTTATGTCCATTGCTCTATTTCTGGTTGTCATAAATTCAGCTGTCATTTGCTAAGGAGATCTGGGGTATTTTGGTAGCTATTAGTCATGATTGCTTTGTGCTGTGTCAATTTTTTTCTTTGAAGAGTCAAGCGGAGTTTACAGATATAAAAGTATTGGTCTTTGCAAGTATTGAAACTCATGCTAGTTGTGGAGTCTAACCACTTAAGATTTCCTGCCAACAGTGCATGAAAACTATTTGAAGAGAGCTCATCAAAAGTGGACCGACGCAACTTGTGCTGCTGCTATAGAGCACAGTTTATTTTGAACACCAGCTACAATGAAGAAGGTCTTTGATCAAACTGTTAGGGACATGTAAGTTGTCCTTATTGGTTCTGATTATATAGTCCTTGTCATGAGAGTCTCATGGGCGTTTGAGTATTTTCTTGGTTGATTATTGGTGAAAAATACTGTTCTTTGGATGCTTTCTTTTGAGCCACGGAATCAGTTCTGGCACGATGATTTGTATTGTTTCCTTCTTTTCATATGATATCACTTGCCTAAAATGCTCTGTTCTTTGCCACTTTTCTTACAGTAAGAGAGAGGTGAACAAAAAAGTACTTAAAGTTCCTGGAGTAGAGCAGAAGGTAAAGATTTCCTTCTTTTTTGTGTATTCTTTTGCTTAGTTGAGCATTCAAAAGACTGATTGACCTCATCCACTGGCCATATTTCGGGTCAATTGTGGAGGGGTAGAACCTTAATTGCATACTAACTGTCTTGATTCACCTTGTTGTATAAAATTGAAGTGATAATCAGGCTTCTGTAAAGGGCATAGAGCCCTTGCCAGCCAAGTGGTGTATGGATAATCTTGAAATGCGATAGCATGTGGCTTAGTTGGCAAGCTTTTTGAAATAAAACTTCTGTTCTCTGCCTTTTAGGTTCTCGATGCTACTAGCAATGAGCCCTGGGGTCCTCATGGATCACTTCTTGCAGATATTGCACTGGCAACCAGAAACTAGTAAGCCTGAACATCGTTTATGGCTCCATTGCTTATTTTGTCGCTACGTAGTTCTGTTCCCCCCGCCCTTTATTTTGAATGTAAAGGAGTTTTCTTTGATATCCATGCAGTCATGAATACCAGATGATCATGGCAGTAATCTGGAAGCGCATTAATGATACTGGCAAGAACTGGCGGCATGTCTACAAGGTTTTTTTATTTTTATTGGTTTAGTTTATTAAATTTCAGATCGCAATTTTGAGAAGATTAAGTTTTGTGTTTAATTCTTATGGATTTATTTTAATAGTTTCCAGCTCGCAATTTTAAAAAGATTAAGTTTGAATTATTTAGATAATTATTTACAGGAGGTTTATTTCATTTATCTTCTTGAGCTATTTTGACTTTGCAGAGTTCATTATAGTATTTTTTTCTTCAACTTATATCTTATTTTCTCTCTCTCTCTCTCTTCTCTAGCTTTCCTATATGTTTGTGATATATTTGAAAATTTTACTTCTGGGGGACCTCTCCTTGATGTTTTTCAATGTCATGATGGCCCTTGGAGTTTCATAATACAACTGTATGTTTGACGTCTCTTGCTTTTGATTCACACATTTTGTTGTGATGGTGTAACTGAAACAATTATGGCTTGAGCTTCAGGCTTTGACTGTTCTGGAATATCTAGTGGCCTATGGATCAGAGCGTGTCATAGATGAGATCAGGGAACATGCTTATCAAATACAAGTAATTTCGACTTCCTTGATGCTATTTGACTGATGCGTTGTTTTGACTTTTTTTGGATTCTCTTTGTGCACCTAGGAAATGATTAGATCAGTATCATTGTGGTAATGAAAGTTTTTCTTTCCCACATGGTAGAGATTGGCAGATTTCCAGTATATTGATTCTAGTGGAAGGGATCAGGGAAGCAATGTCAGGAAGAAATCTCAGAGTCTTGTGGTTCTGGTGAACGATAAGGAAAGGATAAGTGAAGTTAGACAGAAGGCTGCTGCTAACAGGGAAAAGTAAGTCTCTTAGACAGAGTTGGCGAAAATACTTTTATTGCTATATTGGTTGTTTTTCTGTTCATATTGTTGGTTTTTAAATGAGGTCTTCTGCTGCCTAACAGCTCTTTTTAACTGGCCTGAAGCTTAAAGACAAATGTCACAGCCTGAAACAATAGTTGTTGGTGGCAACCTTTTGCTGTTCTAGAGTTTAGCCCGTACCTTTTGTATACGTTTTCATGGTGGGATTAAACCATTTGAAAGGGAAATGGAAAGTTCCTTCCTTTGTTCCTTATTATCTGGCCAGCTAATTTTGAAAATTGTAATGACATTAAATGCCTTTTTAAGCTTTCGTTATCACATCTACAAATTGTATGAAATTTCTACCAATACATTTTTCATTTTCACTGATAATTGAAATCCAATCTCTTGACTTGTATATAAGGTAGCTTGTTTCAGTGCTGTCTTACAAAGAGTCTATATTTTGTTTGGTATCTCTCTTTCATGTGACACATAAAATATTCTGTTTAGTTATATTTGTAGTTGTGCTATTGACTTGTATGGGTGGACTCTTATTTGTCTCTCATAATTGAGGTTATATTGTCATAGTTTCCAGTCTATTTTGGACGATTTGGTGCAAATTTTCGTTTAAGATTTTCCCGTGTGCCTCTGTAAAGAGTTGTGATGGCTTTTGTGGCGTTTCTTATATAGTCCTCTCGTGAATGAACTTTAGCATCCCCCTCTTTCCTGCACCAGCATGTAGATATTTCTTGCATTCTACCAATGAAGTTCTTTGTAGGTTTGAGAACACAGGAAAGTGTACAATCCAATGTGTTGGGAAAGGTCAAATGTTTCCCCTTTACAGGGGATTATCAGCACTGAGATTCTCTAACTGTTGACTTATTGCTCAACAGGTTCCGTGGTGCCGCATCAACTGGCGGAATGTATAGGCCCGGTTCATACTCAAGTACAGGAGGATATGGTGACAGATATGATGATGATCGTTATGAAGGTCGCTCTGGAGGCAGGGACGAAGATAGGAATGGTTATGGTTATGGGAGAGAGAGAGAAATGGGCTATAGGGATGATGATCGCTATGGCAAATATGGGGACTCATCTAGTCGTGATGGAGATCGTTATGGTAGAGATGAAGAACGCTATAGCAGAGATGGTCATAGGGATGATGATTACAGAGGAAGAAGTCAGAGTGTTGATGAGGACCAGTATGGCTCAAGAAGTAGCACTGATAGAGACAGAGACCATGCTTATGATGATGATGGCCAATATTCATCTCGGTATGTTATTGATGGGGACATTGGTGACACTAATGTAGCAAAGTGCCATATTGAGTTTCACGGTTCCTTTTTCTTGTTACGTTCTTATGTTGCTGTTTTTACCTTTTGAGCACTGGAAAAGCAAATTTTCATAGACATGCACATTGATTTTGCTTGTAACATGAGGCCTCCCTGCTTCAAGTAAGTACAAAGAATAATCTTCCAAGTAGGCCACCATGTAACTTCACCACTTCAATGCATAAGGTTTGAACTATCCCGGATCTAGCATATTACTTGAGAATGGAATGACCCCTAGTTGAATGCCTGTGTGCAAAATCCTATGTTCATTTTGCATTGTAGGCATGCAGAGGATGCCCTTGTGTGATATCTGACCTTGAAAATTCACTTGGTTTTTGCTGTTGTTTTATTTACCCCTACAGAGGCAGTGGTGCCAGAGCTGACGACCAATCTCTGGATGGAAGGTAAATTCTTTGTGGATGCATGGTCAAATTGTTGGTCTTAGTGGGTTTTGAAGCTCAACCTTGTCAGTAGTTCGACCAGGCACAATTTATTGCATGATGAATGTAACACTTTTGGCAGGAGGCTTGATCGGAAATTTTCTGAACAGAATATTGGTGCTCCTCCAAGTTATGAAGAAGCTGTAAGTGAGTCCCGAAGCCCTGTTCATAGTGAAAGGTATATATTTTTCTCCATTTGAGTGCACGTTCATTTCATTTGACTATTAATCATAAGTTGAGTGTATTCTGACGTCTTCTTGCTTACAGAGATGCAGAAACTTCAGTCGCATCTGCTCACCGAGATTCTTTGCCTGTAGTCAATATTCCAACCCAAGAAACCACTGCTCCTACTTTGGCACCTCCTCAAAATCAGGAAGTTGGTGGTTTTGATGAATTTGATCCCCGTGGTTCACTTTCAGGTACAGAAAAGCTTATAAACATATTTGTTTTGGTTCCAGTTGTAGTTGCTCCCTAAACTTTTGGACTGTCTTAAAGAGTGCATCACGTGCCCATTATTATGATGAGTTTATCTGACCTGTTGCACGTGTATTTTTGTTAAAATAATGGTTCTGACAAACCTCTTTTCTCCGACTGTTGGGATTAGGATTCATTTTCTTTTGCATATATTCTGTTCAAATTAAAGTTTAATGTGCCCTATGTAAATCAAGTGCCTTTGATTTGAAGCCGATGCTGGGTTATAGAGCTTGGGGAAGTCTCATGGTGCAGCAATTCTGGTTTTTCACTCCCCTTTTTTGGTCCATTAGAGATGTCTGTTGAGAGTTGAATTCTTTGTCATGATCTTGCAAGAAAAACTAGATTTTCAAAAGTGGAAGGGTTAAGCTATGGTGTCATTGATTCTCCATGATTTTAGTAGCATTAATGGTATAACAGAGGTGCTGAAACTTGACTTCTCTGTTTGCACGAGCGTGTGCATGTTTTTGTGCCTGAACACAAGGTTTTTAAGTCTGGTCATGTAGGCTTGGGCTTCAATTGAAGGAGACCAACATGATATGCGGTGAATTCCGTTGGGAAAATTTAATTTGGAAAAAGGATTTCACAATGTGTACTGAAGATTGGTGCACAATATCATATAGAGGATGCCATTGCTATTGTAAAAAGTTAGAATTTCGTGTACTGAAGTAGATGCATAATTTTATTGAGACATGGATATGCACAACACACAAAAAGAGCAAAAGAATGGGTAGAGAGCGCAAGTTACCACTAATTTGTAGTGCTACTATTTTGAAGAATGATACCTGGCTTAATCTTTCCGGACTGGTCAAGTTTTAACTGAATGTAACTTGTTGCTTATTTGATTTATGTTTCCTATTTCTGTTGAGTTGTTACCAAGGAGTGTGTCACGGTTATATCTTTGAAGTAAACTTATGCTCTGCATGACGTAGTTTGGGGCAATAGGGTCAGAAATATGTCAAATTCAAACTCATTCTTAGTTGTTACTTTATTGCTTGATTCATCTTCTCATGTCCATAAAATTTGAAATTGACGTTTTAGGTAAGTATTTAATAAGTTACCTAAAAAGGTAAATAAAAGTGACATTGATTTCGTATGATCCGTACTATGATTGGAAACAATTTGGATGTTTATATTATTTTAAACAGGCATGATCTTTGAGGAGCTAAAACCGTAAATATACTTCTGCACTTATTGTGGCATAGCTGCACCATAGTTGGACACACATATGATACTTTGTCCCTTTTTCAGCTGCTCCTGCTACCTCAAACAATGCCGAGATGGACTTACTTGGCTCGCTGTCAGATTCATTCCCATCAAATGCATTAGCCATTGTACCAACTACATCTGTCACCACAACATCTGAAGCTGATGCCTACACAAACTCTGCTCCAGCACCCGCTTTTGCTGCTGCAGTGTCCGCGCCTGATGTTTTGAATGAGGTACACATTATTGTTAAAATGCTCTGTATTTTTGGGATACCAGTCTTGTGTTGATTAATCACACAACTGGAGTATAAGTGGTCTAAGAGCCTTTCGTCTTTCACCGAACATTTTTGGTACCATGGCGATCTAATGTGCTGATCTGGTCTAGTCCTTTCAGTGATAGATGAAGTAGTCCTTATTTGCTGTGCTCGCTTTCAGAGCACATATGTTGATATAGACCGTTGTATGAGATCTATATTGGCAAAGAACCATACCATTGTGATTCATTGTCTATGGTTTCCCTACATGCAATCTTTGGAAATTATGGTAATATTCTCATTTGTTATTGAGAACTGCATAATTTAAACTTCTACTATTATGCAAGATATGCAAACTGTAGATTATGTTTTTCACAGTCTTCCTCCCCCTTTCCTTTCCGAGTTTGTAATCGTAACAAATGAACATTGTGGATTGAAAGGGTTTCATCCTTGATGCAGGGTTTTGAAGATCCATTTGGTGACTCTCCTTTCAAAGCTCTTCCTGCCAATGCCAGTGTCCCGACCCCACAGCAGTCTTCTGCTCCCACAGATTCCTTCCAACCTTTCATGAACCAGAATGCTGAACCACCCCAACCACCTGCCCTGAAGGCCGATACAGTCTCAAACTTTGACTTTGGGGACACACTTTCTGGCCTCACGTATTCTGGACCCAGTGTCTCCAGTATTCAACCTCCGACAAACATGCAGTATTTACCTCAAGAGCTGTCAATTTCACTGCAGAACAGTGATATCCTGGCAGACATCCTCCCTCCTCCTGGACCTTCGCCTGCATTCACTTCACAGCAAGCTTTCTCAGGTCCAACTGGCCAGCCTGTACATCCAACTGCTAATATTTATGGTACTTTACCTCCACAAGCAGTACCTGTAGCTCCTCAGAATCAAGCTGGAACTCCTGCACAGTTCAGCAGCGGAAGCTTCCTCCCCCAGGGAGTATCTACATCTTTCCCCACTTCACACATGGCTCCAGAACCTCAAGCTGGGCCAACTGCACAGCTTAATGGTGGAATCTTTTTTCCACAACAGGGAGGATCTCCCATCACTTCGCATATGGCTCCTCATGCATCAAGTGGGCCAGCTGTGCAGTTTAACGGCACAAACTTCCTTCCACCTCAGGCTTATTCAGCTCCAGTAGCTGCACATCTTGCTCATCAAATGCCTACTGGACCAGTTGTACTCCCTAACAATAACAATGATGTCCTTGGTAATATACTTCCTCAAGCAGGACCAAATACTCCCATTACTTCACAGCAAAATCTTCCGTCTTCAACAGGATCACTTTCAATTGTTCCTCAACCAGCCAAGGACAAATTTGAGACCAAGTCAACTGTTTGGGCTGATACACTGAGCAGAGGGCTTGTCAATTTAAATATCTCTGGATGTGAGTGTTTTATCCTTGCTCTATTTTTGGTGGCGCTACTCTTATTCTTAATATATTGTTATATGATATTGGGAAAAGGTTTGGTTACAAATTATGTTGAACATCTACTAAAAAATGACTTTTTCCTATACAGCTAAAATAAACCCATTGGCGGATATTGGAATTGATTTTGATGCAATTAATCGGAGGGAAAAGAGGATGGAAAAACCGGCTGCAGCTCCTGTTACATCGACTGTCAACATGGGTAAAGCAATGGGATCTGGTACTGGGATAGGCCGTGCTGGTGCAGGTGCCCTCAGAGCTCCACCAAATCCTATGATGGGTGGTAGGCCTATTGCAGCTATGGGCATGGTAGGCTATGGAGGCGTGAATCAACCAATGGGGATGAACATGAATATGGGTATGGCGCAAGGAGTGCAGATTCAACCACCAACTGGATTAGCTCCTGGTTCAAACATTCCTGGTTATGCCCCCATGATGGGCACAGGTGGTTATATGCCTCAGCATCCTTATGGCAGCGGCTATCGATGAGATTGAGCTGACTCCCTCTATTGAAATTGGAGAAGTAATTAATACCTATTTTGTTATACGGTGAAAAGGATTCACATATCGAATCCATCTGGTCTGGTCTGGTCTGGTCTGATATTTGGTATACAGTTCTACGTTTTTGTTTGATAGTTTTAAGCTCCTGGAAATGGCGGATACATGTATGTTTATTCATTCTCTCTTTCGTACCCTATCATACCTTTTGTGGGACGAGAGAGTTGTGTAGGATTGCTACTTTCAGCTGTTGTGATATAGTCTATCAGCAAGGATAACCTTTTTCAGGTTATCATTTCCCCCCCTTCTCCCTATTCATTTTTTGCTAATTGTCAAACGTGGTTGGCTACATATTGAACAATAAATACCATTATTCTTTTTTCTACATGTTTTAATCCTCCCTCTCCTCTTTATGGTATGAACTATTTTGCCATTCAGGTCATCAACATCAAATTTTTGCCAATTAACTGCTGCATGTAGCATTGTAGATGTACGAAAATGATCGGAAGCTCATGTGTATATATGTGTATATATTGTCTACCGACTATTAGGGTAAAATGGTCATTTCACTTAATTAAAATATTAATTTCTATCCAAATTTATGGTAAATTCAATAATTTATGTGCCAAAAGTGCATTGAAACCTCAATAGTTAACTGAGTAAAAAAAATGTCTCAAGTAACATTCAAAACAATGAAAATGTATTTGGTCCTGAGCAACTGTTCTTAGATTTTCAAATTGATTATAAAACTCTTTGAATTTATAATTTTTATCAAACAAGTCCTTCAGTTTAACTTCTATCTATAAAGTTAACGATAGTCTTCAGTTTAACTTTTATTTATAAAGTTAACTATTCACACGTAAGGTCAAATCATAAGTTGACATGTATCATCCAAAATTAAAATTATGTGACTTGATTTTTTTTTTAAAAATGCCTAATTTTTTATTTTTTAAAACATAAAACAAATTTAATTACTTTAAAATAACAACAAATTAGGAAAAAGATTAGGGAAAAACTTAAAAAAATAGTCACATAATTTTAGTTTTGGGTGATACGTGTCAACTTATTATTAGAAATGACGTGTGAATCATTAACTGTGAGAATGAAATTTTAAAATAAAGACTTATTTGACAAAAATTATAGATTCATGGACGTCTATGATCAATTTGAAAACCGAAGAACTATTTATTAAAAAGGGTCAAAACCTAGGAACTAAATAGGTAAGTAATCCTATATTATTAGCAGTTTCAAAGGTGAATTCCATAAAAATCATGGGTCAATATATTCGACGCCCCTACCATGAGGATTAAAAAAAAGGAAAATTGACAATTTATTCTCTAGGTTTATACCCATTTTTCAATTTAGTCCCTAGATTTCAAACTTCAAATCTAAAGCCTTTACATACCTTTGACAATGAAGCACTTTCGTCCATCCCTTTAACGGAGGCTCAAAACACATCATCATTATGTCCACGTGGCACGCGTATAAGCCACATCAGCTGCCTACTTTGATTCCACATGGCATGCATAACAAAAAACAGCGTTGCATAACTTATATCCAATTCCTCCAAGCAAACGGTTTCTTTGTTATTTTGTCTTACCCATATGGCGTCTTCCAGAAAAAGCTAGAAGTTAGGTCAATTTGTTCACCCAATAGACTTAAGTGTTCTCAAATCACAGCAAGTGTGGTCCCCCCAAATTCGCAATGGTGGTTTTTTGTGAACCCTAGACTACTAATTCTTCTCTTCAAGCTTCGGTTTTGTTTGTTTGTTTTCGAAACACTACCTTATTGTTTGAATTTGAGTGAAGAAAGTACAAAAAAGGGCATCTGTGGGTAGCTTGTTCGTGGACACCGAGATATGTCGCTAGGTATAGACCCATCTTGTTTCTCAAGAAAATGTGGGTCAGCATTTGTCGGTGGAATGTGTGATATCTTTATATTATACTTATCTTTTGTTGGAGAACCATGAAGTACATTGTTTTTTATTTGTTGTGTGGTGTCTTTTAGTGAAGTATGTGATGTTTGCTTTTGGTGTTGTCATTTTCTTAGAAATAAGTGTGGATGTTGTATTATTTTGCATATAATAACAATTTGTGGTCCCCGGGTTTTGTTATTGTCGCATATAATGCACATGCATTATTTCTAAGTGGTCCCAAATTCATTCATTTGCAGTTGACTTCCTCACGAATAGAAAATGGTGTGAAAAAATTGTACCTTTCATCAGTTATGTATGAGTCATTGAACCCGAAGAAAATAAATATGTTGGATTTGACAAATTTTATTTATGTGGTTATATACGACAATTTGTAATTGCAATTATATGGGTTGATATGTGAGTACAGACCTGACAGTTGATATGTGTGATACTACTTGCAATTATGTGGATATGTTAGATAGTTTCTCACATGACAGTTGATGTTAGTGCTTATGTATGAGTCATTGAACCCGAAGAAAATAAATATGTTGGATTTGACAAATTTTATTTATGTGGTTATGTACGACAGTTTGTAATTGCAATTATGTGGGTTGATATGTGAGTACGGACCTGACAGTTGATATGTGTGATACTACTAGCAATTATGTGGGTATGTTAGATAGTTTCTCACATGACAGTTGATATAGTAATTTATTTTCATACGTGTATACATCACATTGTTCATATATTAATTAGTTTCCGTAGGTGTATACATCACATAGTTAATATAGTAATTAATTTGCATAACTGTATACATCACATAGTTGATAGAGTAATATGTATTTCAAGTGTATATATCACATGGTTGACATGCTAATTGATTACACTTATTTATTTGGAAAGAATATTATGTGAGTCCTAGATTTCATGATTAAGGCAACCTAAGAGGGGGGTGAATTGGTTTACTAAACTTTTCGATATTAACCCCCAAAAACCGTGTTTGCAAAGTAAATACTAATTTAGCACAAGTATAATGATATAACAAGTATGTAAGTGCTAAATGTAAAGAGTAGGGATAGAGAAAGCAAACACGTGATTTTTAGGTGGTTCGGCAAACCCGCCTACATCCACCCCTCAAGCTCCTTCACCGAGCCTTGAGGTTTTCCACTATCTTCAACAAATAGCTTACACACTAGCTTCCGGGTGCTAGTGAACCGTACAAGTGTTTTCTCCCGGGCTCAATACTCAAACCCACCCAAGTGGTTTTTCTGGCTCACCACTCACAACCTCACCAAGCTTGAGATATACAATCTCAAAGCTTCTTCTTTAGTGAACAACCTCACTAAAGGAAACACCTCTATTGGATAGGTAGATGGAAGAACAAAAACTCTCTTGATAGAGTAGATATGAAAATGGAAGCTCTATCTCTTTATTCACACAGAGACAAGGATATGAAAGTGTGTTTTGTGTGAATGCTATGAGAAATATAGAATAGGAAGGTTTAGAATATTTCTCAAGTAGTAGAAATGATATGTGGTCGTTGGGTTCTCATTTTAGACGAAATGAAGGTGTATTTATAGGCCACATATGAAAACTAGCCGTTTATAGCCGTTGGGAGTTTTTGCTAAAACGAGCCGGTCGACCGCTTCAAGTTACCGTTACTCCAACGGTCATATTGTCAGAAACTCAACGACTCTTTTATAAAAGCAACCTGTCGACCGTTACATGAGGCGGTCAAAGTATCGGTCGACCGCTTGAACAGCCGGTCGACCTCCTCAACTTAAGCATGATCCGGTTCTTTTAAAAATAAGGTTTTTGACCACTTTTAAACACCCAATTTTGAAGACATACTTCCCATAAGTATATGAAGGTTTAGAGGTTTGATTGAGGAGATGTTTTGAAATCTATAAAAATATTTTAATCTTTCAAACAAAACTTAAAACGGTTTATGCATGTTTTGAAAGATATGCAAGTGCGTGATTCAAATCCTTGTCAAATGTGAAATAAAGAGTTACAAGGATTATACCCTAAGGTCTTGAATCTTCACTTTAAGCTCCTTGCATCTTCTTGTTCTTTTTTCTTCAAGGTTTGACTCTTTTCGTCAAGTTGTCTGTCTTTGAAAATATCCATTTTGTAAACTCATCCATTTATTGAAATCATCAAAATCTCAATTGTGCACAAAAGCCAACATATTAAATACCAAAACTCTTAGTACATGTGTTAATGCTTGTATTATTTATTTCAGTTACATGTCAATTGATCGCACATGCTTTGTTCTCCCTTACATTTAGTACCTTCTATCTATTTATTTTACATTATAACTATGCAAAAGTGTATACTTTACGTGATTTATTTGTTATGTTGGTTATAGGTGTTTTGAAGATAGTGGTCTATTTTGGAGGTACATTTTTAGGAGGTTGGGGTCAACTTTATGTTGGAGGGAGTGCCGATGTGGTTGGGAGC
Organism: Myrica gale; assembly: GCA_963930655.1. Classification (NCBI taxonomy): domain Eukaryota; kingdom Viridiplantae; phylum Streptophyta; class Magnoliopsida; order Fagales; family Myricaceae; genus Myrica; species Myrica gale. The sequence continues at coordinate 10,436,439 of OZ005616.1, forward strand.
ATGGATCCCGTTATATTTCGGTAGGAGAAATTCGCAACGTTGTCAATAGTCTTGGGTATGTAGAAAATGGGTGACCATTGGTACACTTTTGATGATGAAGAGTGGCTTGCCATAAAAATGTTCAAAAGTGACAGAGATGTCATCAATATGATCAATAGATCCTGAGATGAGAAGATGAAGGTTCTAAACATATACGTGGAGCATGTCATTGATGAGGTCGAGCTACAACATTTAGACTCCCCATTGGCAAAAGTTGGAGTTGGACCATCGACGTATGGGGGTTGTGATGGTGATAAGAATATTCAAGGGGAAGCCGAGTTTGATTTTGAGGGGTTGAGTCTTGATGATGATAAGTGTGGTGATAAGGCATAGGGGAGTAGAAGTAGGCCACGTAGTGGTGGTAGAGGTAGGAGAGGGGCTGCTAATAATAAGGGTGTAGGTGAAGAAGAGGAAGAAGGGTCGGACTATAGGACTGATTGAAGTGACTTCTTTGAGAAAGACGTTGACGAGCTTGAGGCGTATGTCGATATTGGGAGTCCAGAGGATGCACGTGAAGAGACAACCAAATGTGGATTGGTTTGGGACCTTTCCAAAAACCTCGAGGGGTGACGAGGGTGAAGGTGTTGATTCAGAGTAAGAGGACTACGAAGACTTTAGAAGTGTGGATGAATCTAACAGAGATGAGGCCCCACACATGAGATTTGCAGAGCTTAATGTTCAAATTGATATGCAAGGAGAAGTGACACTTTACAAATGACCTAATTGATAAGAACACATAAACCAAAGTGACTGACATAACTAGCGAGCCCAACGATTGACGCAAATCCAAACTGACAGTCTCCCGCACTTTTTTAAAAACATCAATGTCCCAAAATTTTCACACCACATACAAAAGAAATTCAAAAATCATGCTCGATTATATTGCCAGAATCAGAAATGAATCTCCTTAAAGAAAAGGGTTAATGACCAAAATAGTCCCTGAGTTTTATGCCCTTTATCGATTTGGTCCCCGGGTTTCCAATTTGGTCACATAAGTCCTTAGGTTATTCTCATTTATCGATTTGGTCTCTGAGTTTCCAATTTGGTCACATAAGTCCTTAGGTTATCCTCATTTATCGATTTGGTCCTTCCGTCCAATTTCTACTTTGACGTCTCATCAAAATGAGCCACTACCCCCAAATCAATCTGCAAACAGAGAGCAACAAAAAGAAAATCCACGACACGATTCAAATCTCAAAGATCACCAACGGCTTCAGATTGGATATCTCTTCGCTCGGTGAAAAATAGACAACCAGCATGATTGATTTTTGGTAAAACATGGATCTGGGCTCCCTTCGTCGATCGAATGGGGGGTCTCCCCTATTCGATTTTTTTTTTCTTTTTTACGAATATGTCAGGTGGACATGAGTTTTTTTTAAAAAATAATAAAAAAGCGTACATGTGTCGCGATGTTATTGGTGGTGACGTGACCCACCGTTAGCTGACTGTACACGGAGGAGACGGAATTTGATGGAAGAATCAAATCGATAGATGAGGATAACCTAAGGACTTATGTGACCAAATTGGAAATCCAGGGACTAAATTGATAAATGAGGATAACCTAAGGACTTATGTGACCAAATTGGAAACCCAAGGACCAAATCGATAAAGGGCATAAAACCAAGGGACTATTTTGGTCATTAACCCTAAAGAAAATACACTGATTTTATTTATGTGGTAAAAAATGAATCACCTCAAACACAAAATGGCAAAAAAGAAACATTTCATGAAGTGAATATGAATGCAAAAGAACAAATAGATCAATCAGGAAATTTATCACAAATACTTATGCATGAGAAAATCATCGCCCAATCTCTACACATGTCTAGTTAATAAGTTGTGTGGTGGGAGCCCCACTTAAAAGGAGTGTTTTCTTCTACTCACCGTACGTCGGGTTGCAGTGGAGGATGAGGGTTGGAGGTCAATGATCCTTTCTTTCTCGGACCTGAGAAAATGGCGCTGCATATGTAAAGTGAATGAAAATAAAGCATTAAACTGTGAAAAATGATTACTTAAAAACTAGATGAGGGTAACTCATAATATTAACTATTTGCACTTGTAATGTGAAGAGATGAATCCAATTATATCTACAAGAATCCAGTCCCATCTGACTCACTAACCGCCTACATGAAAACCTTAGAAGACGAGCTGGACAGGATGCGAAATCTTCCTCTTACTGATCATGATGAGTCACGCAAACGCTCAGTTCAGACTGCCCTGTTGGAGGCCCAGAAACAGGAAGAGACCCTTTGGACACAAAAAGCCAGGGTCACTTGGCTTATTTCCACTTATTTAAATACCCGTTACTTCCACCTTTCCTCCATCATCAGGAGTCGTCGTAATGCCATCAAGGGTCTTCAGAATTCCTCTAGAGGCTGGATACACGACAAGGAGAGTATAGGCAGTTGTTTCACAAATTATTTCAACCAACTATTTTTCATCTTTAACTCCAGAAATCTCCACTATAGTGGAGGAACTGATTCAACCGACTATGGGAAGGGATGATAATGATATGCTGACTACCATTCTTGATGAAGGTGATATCTATCACACTGTGAAATAGATTGGGGCTAACAAAGCTTCGGGTCTGGACGGTATGACCGGCAAATTTTTTCAGTTTTACTGGGAATCTATCAAAACTGATGTTATTAACATGGTTTAGCATTTCTTTAGTTCCGGTTTCTTACTTAAACAGATTAATCACTCTTTTTTGGCTTTGTTGCAGAAAGTGGATAACCTTACTAAAATGGACTAATTTAGGCCCATCAGCTTGTGCAACGTGTCATAAAAGATTATCTCCAAGCTCTTGGCCAACCGTCTCCGGTCTATCATGCCGCTGCTCATTTCTTATCCTCAAGTCGCCTTCATTCCAGGTCACATTATTCAAGAGAATACCATCCTCGCTCAAGAAATGTTCCACTCCATGAAGAAGAAAAGAGGCAGGTTCGGTACTATGGCGGTCAAGATTGACATGCAAAAAGCGTATGATCGCATGGAATGAGGCTTTATCTTGAAAGTCTTGAAGTGTTTCGGGTTTTCTTCCAAATGCATCTGGCTTATATTTCAATGCATTTCTACCGTGATGTATTCTATCTTGCTCAATGGGAGTCCCCACAGTTTGATCCAGGGTATTCGGCAAGGGATCCTCTATCTCCCTTCTTATTCATTTTGGGGTCCGAAGTGCTTTCTTGTATCATTTTCCAAGAGGAATCTTGGGGCAGTTTGCATGGTCATTCCTTGGGGCAGCAAGCTCCTTCCATCTCTCACTTAATATTCCCTGACGACCTTATCATTTTCTGTCGAACCAGCAACAAAGAAGTTGTCGTCCTTAAGTATATTTTGGAGTGTTACTCTTCTTGGTCCGGTCAAGCAATCAACATGTTGAAGTCTTCTGTCACTTTCAACTCTAACACTCATCTGCAGTGGCGGAGCTAGGAGTCAATCTGAAGCAGTAGCGGAGGTACGGGGGCAACACCCCCTTGCAAAACGTTGATTTTTAACCAATATGTCTCCTAACCATGCTGCCCTCATTACCCATTCACCCAGTAGGCTTTCTTTATTTTTTTTAAAAGGTCTCCTAACCATGCTGGCCCTCATTACCCATTCGCCTAGCAGGCTTTCTTTTAAAAAAAATAGTTAAAAAAAACAGTCACCCTATTTTTAATTCATTTTTCTACCTCCCCTCTCCCGACGCCTTCTGCTCCTCCACCCTCCCCCCTCTCTCACATTTCTCCCTCTAGACCTCCACATCTGGCTCTCTCTCCCTCTCTGCCTCTCCGGAGTTTTATCCAGAAGATTTCTCAGTAGCAGCTGATCATATGATGCTTAGAGATCAACTTCACGCCTACATTTATGATATGAGAAATAATGATGTTTTTTCTGGACTTCAAGATATTGGAGGTCTTGCTATGAAAATGGTTAAGATAGGAAATCATACTCTATATCCATTCGTTTATCTCTTTATTGAGTTGACATTAGTCTTACCAGTTGCGACTGTAACCGTTAAGAGAGTGTTATCTGCGATGAAGATTATCAAGACTGACTTGCTTAATAAGATGAGAGATGATTGAATGAATGATAGTATGGTAGTATATATTGAGAAGGAAATTTCTGACACGATTGATAACGAAGTCATATTGCAACATTTTCAGAAGATGTAGAGTCGTAGGATCCAATTGTCATCTCTATCTCAGCAAATAGTACAGTATGTGTATTTCAATCATATATTTTTAATGTTTTTAGTCCTTAATTGTCAATATTTTAGCTTTTAAGATATTTTTTTACATTACATAGTAAAAAAAATTCCTATCATTTTTTCTTAGGAGTTGGCCCCCTTCAAATTGACTCCTGGCTCTGCCACTGTTCGTAGGCGTTACCTCGACCATCTGCAAGCTTAGAAGAGTGATGACTTTCTACCGCGTAGGCTCTGGCAGCCTCCCACCCTTGTTTGCTTGAAATGCAACACTGATGTTGCTGTTAGGGATCAGTTTTCCGTTCTCGCTGTCTCCTTTCGCGACCACGAAGGCTCCCTCAGCTTTGCTTACACGGAGCGTATGTCGTGCTTGGATCCTTTGATTGGTGAAGCTTCTGCCCTAGGGAAAGCCGTTGAGTTTGCTGGTAGCAAGGGCTGGTTCTCTGTCTCTTTTGAATCAGACTGCCTAAGCCTTTGCAACGATATCTTTGATTCCGGCATTTCTCCCGCTTTTGCTATTTTTGACCTGGTGGTTTCCCTTCTGTCTTTCCTCCAGGCTCATCCTGAATGTTCTCCAATTGGATTTCTCGCCAGCAGAATTCCCTTGCCCATTCTCTGGCTAAATGGGCCCTCTATACAAAAGGAAGAATCTGAATGCATTGGCCCCCATACGGTTTGATGTGTTTATACTGTTACTGTCTTTACACTTTTATGTTCCTTAATCAACTTCTGGTTTTCTTCCTTGCATACCAAAACAAATGAAAGACAGAGAACACAAAAATGTCCCTTTAAAACCAGTTGATGTCTTTACCACTCTGTTATCAAATTTCGGACAGCATGGTTTTTAATTTTTTTTTTCACTAAATAAATCATTTTCTCATAAAAACAACTTATAGCTATATTTGGACAACAGTTGCCTTCCTCTATACAATTGCACAACATTTTCCGAGTAAATATCAGGAGTAATTCTAAATCTTTAGAGTTATATATCAATCGTGTCAGAGATTTGAGTTCACAGGAGCACTGTTTTGGATAAAACATAAACAAGAATTCACAGGAGCATTGTTTTGGGTAAAACAAAAATAAGAATGCAGCGGGTCAGTAAGAACATCCAAACAAGGGTCAGTGAGGACATCTAAACGGAGCTTGGTTTAGTCCACGTGATATATCATGCATGCTTTCTTCCATCACTCATATAGCGTTCCCTTACTACTTTCTCTATGATATAATTTAAAAAAGGAAAAAAAATGAAATGAACAATTAAGTTTAATATTGTATAATCTTAAACCCATATCAATGCATTGATCGATTGTACTAGGGTGATTGTGGGGACTCCCTAACTCTCATTTTGTACTGTGGTTGATATTCAATATTCATATCTATCTTGCTAAAAGAACAGGATAAAGAATAATTATACTTGTACCTACAAGCTGACACTCGTTTGCAATGAGCCACATCTTTATCACTTCTTTAATCCTTTTCCACAGATGAAAGTAGAAGACTGTTCATTAGATACTAACATAATAAGTTACAATCCATAGCAGGACTGAAGTGACCCAACTGATGAACAAATAAGGAATTCACATAGACTCTGCTTGAGCTCAGAGAACAGTATAGAGGACCTTCCCCACAACTGCTGGATCACGTGCTCAATTAGAAACCGCCCGATTCTGGTTATTAAACTTTCCATCATATGATGACCAAAAAAAGTACAAAATATAAAATTCATAATCAGTTCCAAAGACTAATATTCAATCCCCACTAATTTTCCTCTGGAAACAGTTTAGATAAGAGAGGCATATAAATGACAGGTACTTAATGCAGAGCTCAATTTTCTTGCATTGTGGTATTGAATACATTTCTGGTTCACATGCTTAAACAATCTTATCGCTAAACATAGCACCATAAGTCAAAATAGGATCAACAGCTGGACAGCTAGGCTCTAGACACTGACCCACAATAGATAAATCTCAGCTTCTTTCATGAGATGCAGTGGAGCTGTATTCATGCCTAGGATAGCTTACCACGAAGACTCCAAAGCTAACAATGGAGAAGCTACTCAAAAAAAACTTGAATCCTGTCACCCACTGTGTCATTGAAATCTAACAGCACCTTCCCTCCTACCTCGTCTGCTGCATCATCCAACAGTGCTTTGATATTCACACCCCCCAACGCTGTAAACAACATAGTGCAGATTTTTTAAGGAATTACGTGAACAGACACCAGTTTACACCAATTTTTGAAAACACAGATGATACCTGGTACTATATTTGTGATTCCTTCCAAGAATCCAGCCTGTGCAACGTTTGGAGAGAGAAGCAAAATGTCACTTCTCATAAAATTAGATGATCTAGTATTAGCACAATTAGTGATGCAAATGATCCATGCACATGTGAAATGTATAATATTTAGGTGCTAAAAACGGTTATTTTTTCCTTTTCCTTTTATCCTTATCAATTAACCCAAATGTATAAAGAATTAGGTGGAGAAATCCAACAATTATGTAGACCAATAACCAAACCCACACCCAACTGTTTGTGGTTATTAAGTTCCAACACGCCAATCATGTACTGCCCTAATAGAACCACCAAAAAAGAGAAGCAAAACCCAATGGACTAAGAATGTGGAGCTGTCTCTAATACCACGATAAGAATATCGAACTGATTTGGGATTTCTGCCAACAAGAGCATTTGCTGGAAAGAATATTAAGCCATATGTGCCAAGTTGAAAACACTCTACTGGATATAAATTCTACAATATGCTCATGCGTTGAGGTTTGCCGGTTTTGGAACCAGGATACTTGTATCTCATCCAAGAACAAAAGAGTTTCTTTCAAATTTGCACATTTCAGGGTTCTTTCAAGCTCAGCTGAAAGAGTCATTAACTGGTCATAGCATATTAGATCAAATAATGGGTGAAAAATGTAATTTTACCATCAGAGCTGTATGAAGTTCGAATTCAAAAAACTATATCGAGAAAAACCAGGTGAAAGATCAAATAATGTTAGAAAAGCAGTAACATGATATCTGTGTCCAAAGAGGATAGATAGCTTACAGGGATCCTAACATCAAGTTTCTCAAATCCATCTCTTCCTGTTATTTTGATTCTCAAAGTCCTTGACCAGATCCGAGAAAAAGGATCCCGTGAACCATCTGCACCATAGTCATTGTACACGTAAGGCGTTATCACTTCGACAATGGGATCTTGAGGACTTTGACCTCTCTGCTCTGTATCATCTTGATCCCTCTGTTGCGTAGAATATCTGCTACTGCTGACTGACAAATATCTTTTACTAAAAAGAATTAGGGAGAAGGAAATTGCGAATCTATATTTGATACACTTCTGGTAAAAAAAATTTAGGGCAGCTAGGTACAAATAAAATTTTCTACTCTATATGCTCTGACCTTAGTGGAACAATTAATAAACAACAAACAGTATCAATATAGAACGCCGAGAATCCAAAGAAATCTAAGATATAGTCTTCTGTAAAATACCGTTAAGAAGAATACAAGCATATCTTGGATGATACTATATTCCAAAAAGAGGACCTTACTTTGTTTTCAAACTAAATAACTGTTTTCCATCCAGCATTAACTTGTTTGCATTCACAAAATTCTGATCAACACTACACGAGAGAAATAGAGAAAGAACAGCCAGGGGGTATTGGGAAGGAGAACCATTAAATTTCTTGTTGATAAAACATTCAAGGTTAAGGGGTTCACTATCAGAAGTCTAGTGAGATGAGAATATCTAGGTTGCATCCCTAGTAGGGTGTGAGGTCTTTCACTCACCTCTCTGTGATGGTAGCTGATAGGCACTGGTAGCATAGCGCTTCTCTTCTTCATAATAAGTGTTGAAACCTAAGATATCCTTTATTTCCTCAAAAGAGGGCATGCTTCCAGGAGGAGGAATACGACCTCCTCTAATGGCAGCCAATGAATCCTGCAATTAAGTCATAGCTGTTTGATACAGAAATGTACAGAAAAGGCAACTGGACAAATCAAGAAATGCTGTAGGTAATATCCACAAACATTCAAGCAGTTGCAGTAAAGTATAAAGAAACTAAACTGCGGTTTCTCTAAATTTCCAATCAGGAAAGTATCTAAGAATTTAATACTCCAATCTTGGCTATGACAGTAACCAAAATCACATTCTAATGAAATTGGAGGTTCCTGTGTTGCAATCTGCATGTGGTACAAAAAGCAATTCAAAGTGGGACAAAAGATGGAGGCAGAGTTGTTAAGGGAAGAAATTGTGGCACCAAAGAAAAGATTAAAAGCCGGACGAGGGGAGAACTGTTGGTCTGGAAGCAGAATTGGTAGAAGATAAAGGGGGAGATCATTTAGATCAGAGAGTGGCTCCTGAAGTAGGCATACCTCACGAAGGGGAAGGAATCATTGGTGCAGGCCTATGGTTGAGTTTGTGGTACACACTCAACAAGAGAAGCCTGTGCCCATTAGTTCAAACTATGGGGAAGGTGCTCTGGGCCATTCAGGCCAGGAACCAGGACAAGTGGCAAGTATTAAAGATAATGGTGCTTCTAGTAGCACGCTGGGCACTTCTAGACTGGATCTAGGAGCGATAGGAGTTGGCAGTGCAATGGATACAAGAATTGCCCGGATGAAATCCACTGGAACCTCAGACACTATGCAGATGGTTTCTATTAAGAAGCAACTAGGTCAAGAAAATACTGAAGGAAACAGAGTATTACTGAATGCTGATTGTAGTAAACTGGGAGCTGTCCAACAACCTATGAGCTGAACACCAAAAATCTTTACTAGATCATGACAGGAATTCCTCACCACCAGACCCCATAGGCTTTTTAAGTATTATTTACTCTCACTAAAAAAAACAAGTATTATTTATTCTCCATAGGAAGTTGATATGTAGGATGGAGCTTTAAAGTGAGAATTGAAAACTAAAGACGGTATGTCAGAAAATATTAATAGATGAAAGTATGAACACGATGAATGGTGGTGGAAGTTATCCAACACAGTTCGCTAACTATACATATCCATCATGTAACAAATTTCCAAAGAATATGCTGAGGACCACATAACTGAAATTACACTGACAATTTCGGTGACTCATCCAACTACATCCTAAACAAATATTGAAAAGGAAGTTCTGTTAAATAGTATTTGCAATATAGATTAACAAAGAACAGAACCGGCACAGATGTCGATCCAAATATCCAAAACAAAGGAGCCAAGTATGGATATATATTACTCACTTTAGACTTGAAGCTAAGCAAAACTAAGATTAAAAAACAAACTAAGGCGGTGCTGACAAATTTTTCCCTTCTCATCCGAGCAAACCCACCAAAATAAGGAGCTAACATCTATATGTAGTAAGACACAAATATGTATAACATAACAAACCAGAGTTATATTTTCATGCAGAAGGTAACCAAATATTTACGCATTTCGATGCAGATATCAGAATAGAAGATGAATCAACTGGAGTTATATTTTACACACAGAGAAATCACAGCATGAATCCTTTCTTTTATGCAGTTAACCATGATACCTGATATCCAATAGCAGATCAAACCCGGAGAAATACAATTAGAGATTCTTTATCCATTTCATATTTATATCACTTCAGGCAATCCAAGATCATTAACCAGCAAAAGAAAAAAGGTTAAGAGTAAACCTCCATTGCTCGAAGGGATGCCCCAATCAAGGAAAGTGGGTAGGCCACAAGTTTATATCCAATATCCTCAAGCTCAAGAGGAGTAAGTATTGGTGTTTTGCCCCCTCCTTCAAGCATATTGGCCTAAACAAGCATTAATAAACTTTATTAGTAACAACAAATATTTTCCAATATGACACAATAAAGCCTTATGATTCTATTTAACTTTGAAGTCCTAGTTAATGACCGTGATCTGTAGGTTATTGATAATAGATGGAAGCAGTAAGGTATGGCTTAATCATGTAGGCACACATATATATGTGTCTGTCTGTATGTTGCACATACTTTTCAAATTTGGGGGGAATGTCGCTTTGTGTGCACCAATATAAAAGATACATCTCTAAGCATCTCTATATGAAACAAAAGTCATCACAACCATAAGAAACGAAACAAAAGATGATTAACCTTTCATAGACAAACAATTCTTCACAGTATAGGTGAAATCTTAAATAGCAAGTCTACAGCGGCTAAACTAAAACGTATCTATCTAGCAATTGATTACAATTTTACACACAGAGGAGAGCAAGAGATCACTAACAACGATTCCTCGGGCATATCATCATCCTCCATTACCTTCATGAGATTTATGAACTCAAAGCTCCCAAATAGGGACCAGTAACTAGTAGCGCCACTTCAACAAATAGACTAACTGATTTGAAAGTCGTTGTTGCCAAACCATGGACCAATTATAGCCCCAAACACGAATATACATTAATAGAATACAGCATTTCCATCGGGATTATAATACAGTTAAGAGCACACTGTTCACTTATTATAAATTTTTTCTGAACCATGAAAAAGTGAATACATAGAACCCTACTTTTAATCAAACATAGCTGTTAAGATTCCATACACCGAGAACAATGTGGACTACCAGAACTTTTCAAATGTAACAAGTCTTTAGTATCCATTAACTAAATATCCACAAACCAAGAATTGTTTGGAGTAGCAGAAGGTTACCCATAGATGCTGGGCAAGCTCTCATCCACTGAAGAAGCATATTAAATGCAGGTGACGATCACAGCTAGGATCAACCACTCAGGCATGTAGAAAGCACAAGGAAATGTTTTAGGCTCAAGAAAAGATGATTTCATCACCTAAAAAATGCTATTAGTTTTCAGTCCCCAGGCACCAAATCACACAGAAAGGAATCAATTTAAAATTGTGACATAATCTTCAACTCGGAGGAGGTGTAAGCATTTTAGGCTCCAGAACTATAGGTTACTGTAACAGTTATGGAATACGCTTTCCTTACAGATTTTGTGTTATGTTCTTGAATAGTTGGGTACTACAAAGACCGATACATTGTCATGGGTTTTATTTTGGATCATTGTTGGGATGTTTTTTTTTATAAGCCAATCTTATTAAAAAAAACGAACACAAAGCAACGGAGTCAACAATACAAGAGACTATACTGAAGACCCCTAACACAAGCAAACTAGAAAGCTGAGAAAATCAGGAAATCCCAAAAAGGGAAAACCCAACACCGCATTGGCCCAAAGAAAAAGAGACTGCAAAACAAGACCCCTTAAACTATCCAAAGACCTCTCTGAATCTTCGAAGCATCTGTTGTTCCTCTCCCTCCACAAGATCCACCAAACATAAAGAAGAATCATTCTCCACACAGCCAAAGCAATTGGGTTGTCGAACTTCTTTTTCCAACACCTTAACACCTCGATCTCCCTCCTAGGCATAACCCAAGAAAGGTTCATAATGCTAAACAAATACGACCACAATCCTCTAGCCACTGAGCAATGCAGAAAAAGATGATCCACAGACTCCCCCTCGCATTTACACAAGAAGCACCAATCAGTCAAGTAAAGGCCCCTCCACCTTAAGTTGTCGATAGTCAAAACTCTCTCATTAGCAGCCTCCCAAACCAAAAAAGAAACTCTAGAGGGAGCCAAAGTCTTCCAGCACTGACGCCAAGGGAAGCCCAAATCAGTATCACTCGAAAGAAGTCTGTACATTGATTTGACCGAAAAGGCACCGCCACCTCATCTTATCAACCTGCCCATACAGCAAAGAGTAAAAGGCCGCAAATTCATCCAACTCCCAATCATTGGCGGTTCTAGAAAACTAAAAATTCCAAACTGTTGCTCCCAACCCTCCCTCCAAATAGTTCGCCACCAACGCATCCTGATTCTGAGCTAAGGAGAAAAGAAGAGGGAAAGCTAACCTTAGAATTGTTGGGATGTTCTAACCCTGTATGATGGTGTAATGACAAGGTTGAAGTCTAAAAAAATTGGATGACAGGAAATATCAAGTGCTTGACAAATCTCCTTCCAAGGGAGCTCTGCAGCTGGAGCCTTTGAAACCCTACAGCAGGATTTAACCGAAATGGCTGTCCACAGAGAATGTTTAGCAATGCCCCATCATCTAGTAACCCTTAAAATCTAGACATGTAAGTTTTCGCAAAAACTCCTCTCCTAGATCGAACTACTGATCATGAAGACCCCTAATAATCAAGAAAAAAAAAAAGAATGTCACCCTAGACTATTATAAAGGAAAAGTCATTGAAGCATCCTTTTGTCTTTCATTGTTGAACTAAGCAGGGAAATGACATTTCAAAGGTAATAGACCAATACCAGAGATTTGCCAAGCAAACCTACCTGCCAGCCAACCTAATAGAATAAGATCTATAAACAGTATTCGAAAACTTTGCTAAAACCCTTGAGTCAAAAAAATACCTTTGCTAGTATCTTTCTATGGACAAAGTAATTCAAAGGGGAAAATACACTTTACACCCACGAACTATCATGTGTTTTGCACTTTGCCCCTAAACTATCATGTTTGAGAGACTACCTATCCTTAACACATTGCACCCTCAGTCTATTTTTCCCATCAAATTGAACGAAAATTGAGTTTATTTTAATAAGAAATGTCGATTATGCTTTTAAAAAAGTCAAATAGCCAGTTACATTGAAAGGTATAATTGTCATTTAGCTTTAAAAAAAAGTCAATTTCCCCTCCAATTTGACGGAAGAAAAGATGGAGGGTGCAATGTGTTAGGGATTGATAGTTTATGAGTGCAATGTCTCAAACGTAGTAATTTAGGGTGTAAAGTGCAAAACCTATGGTAGTTCGTGGATAAAAAATGTATTTTCCCCTAATTCAAAATTGTCACAACTATATGGACCAGGTGCTATGCTTTATAGATGGTGTATTAGAGCTCCTAAGCCCATATCCAGATGTGATGTGTACATGTCGAAATAACATATATCACTAAGTATTGTCTGTATGTGTGGCAGATATGTGGTAGAAAAATTGCATGCATGAATGTACGCATACATGCAGGTATGTGATACATAACATACCAATAAGCCTGTTAATATTAAGGCAATAAAAGTCAGACCCCCAATAATTAGCAACAAAAGGAAAATTTTCTTAGCGCAAATTATGATCTCATAAATAGTCAATCCAAATTATATGTTCCCCAAAGTTAGCAACAAAAGGCAGATGTTCTCCCTGAGTTCTGCTATACGCTCTAAAGTATAGACCTGATAAAGCCCTAGCTACATTGAGTCTCCCTTAGCATTCTTGAACCTATAACTGAAGAGCTATCCCACATATTCTTATCTTAGATGTCACCTAATCTCTGAAAAAGAGGACTGTCCCATATCACGTACATTTAGTTACTATTTGGAGCAGTACCACCACTGATCAATTATAAACAAAGATGCATTAAGTATGACGACAAAGCATTTCATTATGCTGAATCTGTTTACAAACAAATGAATCATAATCAAGTACAAGCAACCCTAGACTTGTATAAGCATCAAGGAAAAATAGTAACTAAATGAACTAGGTACTGCATCGAGGAAAGAAAAATGTACCATTTTTGGAACTAGGGGAGAAATTTCACAAAAAGCTTTCATCTCTTCTTTTGAAGCTAGCGCATCAACAAAAAGAACATCTGCTCCCACATCGGCAAAAGCCCTACACCTCCAGAGCGATTCATCTAAAGATACTGCCTGGCGAGAATCAGTTCGGGCCACAATAACAATGTCAGAGCCACTCTCCTTCCGAGCATCAATAGCAGCCTTTAGCCGCATCAATGCCTCCACTCTAGATACCACTTTCCTGCCTTGTGTATGACCACAAGCTTTTGGGGACACCTTGCAATGGAAGTTCATAAGTAATAATAGTCTTAAAGGGGTGATAATCCAGACTGCACAGTGACAACACAAGTTTAAAATTCTACATAAAGAGTTAAGCTGTAAGTCTTAACATACAGGATGACAAGCACATTGCTCCTCAGATGTGGCTCTAAACAAACAAAACCAGACAGTAACAATCGCATTTGTCTGACTGATGAGAGAGATCGGCTCTATGGTTGATTTCCCTACAATCCTTAATTCATAAGCTCTCCTCTAGGGGCAGATTCTTTGGTAGGAGACTACTTGTAAAGCCTTCCTAGGAGCACAGGATGTAGAGGCAAGGCCAAGAAGAATACACCAAATGATTCATCTCTTCCTATGAACATCTTACAGGGAAAAGCAACTGAAAGAAACAGCATGTGGTATTATGTGGACCTTCAAATTCCCAAGCACAACAAATCTCAAGAAGAAAGCTTCATGGGTCTCATACGGGTTCTGCATAAAACCCTCAACAATCTTCGAGATTCGTGACTAACAAGATATAGATGTGAAGGACTATTATCCTGATTGCAGCAATAATCCTTGCTATTGGAAAATTTAATGAGTCTCGCATGCACCAGAAATAAGGGATATGTTTACGTGCTTAGCTTGAAAACATTTCTTTGCTCACAAATCTCTTTTCCCATCAAAACAGGTTTTTTAAACACCAAAAATTCTTATTAATGTTCCAAAATAAATTTTCATTACATTATTAACCTCAGTTTCTCAGGTTAAGAAAACAAAGACAAAACTGTTTTCACAAAAACCCAGAAAAGCACATATCCCAAAAATTTCTTCCCATACATATTGTGTGTGGGCCCCACCATTTTCACAAACTTAAAAATACATATTTTGAAAAACAAAAGCCCCATAAGGCCACAACTTTCACAAATACCCAAAAAAACACCTCAATTTTTTTTTTCAATGAACACAAACTGAAAAACCCATATCAAAGCACACCGAAAGGTTAGTTCAGTTGAATTCTACTTTGATTTCATGTCCTAGGATCTGAGTTTTTTTTCCAAAACCCTTATCAGCACATTACACCAATACAGGCAAGTAATCAGACATAGTTAATACTAACTTATGAAAACAAAAAACAAAAAAATCATTTAGGTAAATATCATAAGAAAGCTGCACTAATCTCCTAGATACAAAAGAAGTCTCCATTCTCTAATTAAGAAACTATGAATAAAAATTAATTTGAGGAGAGAGGCTGGGAGAACCAGTACAATATTCCAATTCCTGAATATTAAGTGTAAAATAATATGAACCTGATCTTCAAGAATGATCCCGGCAAAACCTGCTCTAATATATCCCCTGACTGTTCTTTTGACATTCATTGCATTTCCATATCCATTATCACCATCTCCAATGACAGGAATTGATACAGCTTGGGTAATTTGTTGCCCCTGATCGACCATTTCTCCATAGGATATAAACCCCATATCAGGCAATCCCAATCTAGCAGCCGATATTGAAAATCCTAATAGAAGCACAGAATGGCGTCAATAAACTACCTTGTCTGTTTTGAAACAGTTAACATGCCATTAACTCTACCACAATGACGGTTTAATTCCTAATTCCTTTTAAACCGTGTTCATTGCAGAAAGCAAATTTTGACTATTTTCCAAGTGTATTCAGGGAATCAAATGTCCAGAGAACAAACACAAAATCTCAGAGGGGAGAGGTAAAACAAAGCACTTTATCCTAACACCACCGCTGAATGTTATCATGAGTGCTCCTTCTCCTATCTAAGACATTAATGTTGAAACAAAAAATTAGTCATAAAATTATAAAAATGGAAGGAAAATAGAAGACAGACCTAAATGCTGTAAAGTGAGACACTCTTCCTCAACATTCAGATGACATTTGGAGTGGGAGACTCAATGCTTTTGATAAGGATTTTGATACATAGATCAAAACCATTGCTCAAAATATTTGTTCGTCCGGATATGGATTTAAGCACCAAAAAAAAGAAAATCAGTACAGCCAAACCAATGAATTCAAACTATAGCCGGAAGGTCTGAATATCCAAAGTAGCGGGGCTTTGCAACTTGAAATCCAAAGTACCCAAAAAAGGCAACCTCTCATTCTACTGCCAAGGTGTTCAAGATTAAAAGTACTCATAACCTCAATGAATGAAACCAACCACCAAATGCTCTAAGGAATGATATTCAACTCAAAAAACTAACGGCCATAGCTCAATCTCTGGATATTCCCAGCAGTAAATAAAATATAATTCTCTTAATATTCTCAGTCACTAGTGTAACTATATGGATCAACTTATAGGAGACATGCAACCTGAAACCCTCGGAATATCACAACAAGTATCAATCACTCAAAATTCATAAGGAATACAAAAATATGTACCACCGAAAGCCAATCTTCCAGGAGGCAAAACAACAGAAAATAAAAACACTCAAGCTCCAAGTATAAGTAATCAACACTGTCCTGCGATTACCGAGGATTAAAAAGTATCATCTGATCTTTCTCTTAGATTATGCCCAATAGTCTGGAAGAAAAATAAATAAATAATAGAAATAGAGAGAAGCAAATACCACTGGTGAAGCAATATTGGAATCCAGCCCTCTCCACGAGCTTTGCACTGAGAGCATCAAAACAAGCAGGACCCTGGTGGACACCAGGCAAGTCGAGCAGACGACGAAGCGCCTTCGCCGGAGGCTCCGCCAAGCTAAAATCCCTCTCTGCTGCTCGAGCTACGGCCAAACGCGTGTGTGACTTCTGTATGGGACTGCTGAGCAGTGAAAGCGAACTTTGGAGACGTGAACCAAACGTGAAACTTGGAATAGGAGACGGTGGGGGTGAGCGGATAGCGAGGGCGGGTGTGTAGGGAACACAGCCTCTGCCGTTAATGAATACTGCAGGCTCCATTCTCTCTGTCTATCTGTGCGCCTATTTACAGTTAGAAGTGGCGTTGAAGTCTAGGACAGAGAACAGGCCCACTTCAGATTCGCTTCAGTTTTGGTTCGACCATTTCTTTCTAGTTGAACTATTTATTTGGTATTTTTTTTCCCTTTTTTTTACAATTACACGTGTCACTTAGTCCCCATAAATATTTATTATTATTATTTTTTTTTTCTTCTAGGCAACAAAACAATATATTAAAAACTGAGAACAGTACAGCCAGTACAAAACACAAAACCGACTTGAAGGCTAGCAGAAAACCTAAACGGACCAGAAGGCCCTACAAGAAACCGGAACCAAAGGTCCAAACCGGACAACACAGCCGGTACCATAACAACAAACAAGGTCAACACAAACAACCAACAGAAACAACTAAGACAAACAGGGCACAAAGGCCAACACACAAGACACAGACAAAACGGTCACAGAGACCGGAACCCAACACAACCACCGCCCAAAGCGGTGGCGGCTTCCGCTAGAGGAATGACGAGCTGAGCGTCGAACCGACTCCAACAAGAGAGACGTCATGCAAAGACGGGCTGCGCCATGAGGAAGAGGAGAGAAATCTCCAAAAGGGCGGTATCCAGAGAGGCCCGGAACCAAAACCACCGAACACAGAGGTGACACTCGCGCCCACGGCCGCGCGTGGCCCACACACGCCGGCAAGGAGAGGCCGGACAGGGACGGCAAGGACCGCCAGGGGGAGCTAAGCATGGCGGGGCAGAACAAGTCCTCCAAAAAACGGTCAAAACCGCCGGAAGAGAAGCACAAGAGGACGGGCGCGTGAGATCCACGCACGTGCGCGCGCGTGAAGGCTCACGCGTCGTCTGGATGCATCGTCTCGGGGCCGTATCTGGTCGCCGGAAGGAGCAGACCACCACCAAGGAAACCGTGCACACAAAAAACCGTGAGCCAAAAACAAAACCAGAGAACCCGGAGAAACTCCGGCCACCAACAGAGTGACCGAAAAAGAGAGAAAGGAGGAGGAGGGGGAGGAGCCGGAGCTCCTCCCCCAACCACAACAACAAAGGGGGAGAGGGTGTATTCAGAAGAGGGGAGGGGAGTCTAGAGAGAGGGAGGAGTCTCTCTCTCTAGACGAGGGTTCATTTTATTATTTTGTTAATCCTGCTACAGATGTTGATGCTTACCACCACCAGTCTACCTCCCGTTTAAGCATATGTGACACCCCCTCCCGTTTAAATTTTTTTTAAACTATCTAAATTAAGCATAATGAATAGATTTTCCTTATCGATAAGATTTTCGTTCCATAGTTATAATTCTTAGTGCTTAGATAGTGTATATATTTTAATTTTTATAGATGGATATTTTATAAATGTCAATGCTACCCTTTATTTATCTTTTAAGTCATATTAGTTTCTTTTTTGTTTATATAATGAATTTACCAATTATGTTGTTTTTAAATAATTGCCGGGAAAATGACTTGCTGAAAATATTTTTCTGTGATTAGGATTTTATCACTTCGATTCTTTTTTTCATATTTAGACATTTCTTTTCTATTGAATTTTTTTAAACCAAGAGAATTTTGTTGGATATTAATTATTTTTAGGCCTCATTTTGTGGGCTGTACCGTGGGCTTTTCTTAGTAAGAAAGGGCCGGACATATGTTAGATTTGGGCCTCTAATTATGGACATGAGAATCCCAAAAGCCCGAGCCCTTTTGATTAAAAGACCATGGCCGGCCATTAACTCTCCTTCCCTACCTACATGAGTAGTGGTCTGCCCCAAGCCGTGCCTCTCCCCAATTAACCTTACTGACTTCTATTTGTTAACTTGCACAAAATCATATATTGCACTCTACCTAGCCTTTAACCCTATATTTTTTAACCCTAGACTAACCTAACTCTTAAATAAAGAGATTGTGAGTGGTCAACTTATTTTTTTTTTATAGATTTTTTTTTGAATGTTCCTTTGGTCGGCTGAAACAAGCTAGAGAGAAACAGAGGAGAGAGAGAAGAGGTAAGGGGATTTGGCCATGGGAAAAATCTCATCTCCTTCCCTCTCTAATATAAATTCTTTTCATTTAGGAGTTTCTAGAGCCAACAAAGGAATCAACGTCCAACAAAGAGGTAAGGGATAGAACATGCATGTTGGTTGTGTGGAAATTAAATGTGGCCGTGAAGGTCATTTTAGAAGTTTTAGTATTGTTTTTCTTGCACAAACGATTCTGCCCAAAGAGTTTTCTCAAGATCCATGAGTTTTGTTGCTTGCATGCATATGTTGGTTATGATGGAGAATTCTTTTGTGAAAATGTTGTCCCTTGTGTGAGATTTTGATGCATTCTTGAATCCATTGTGTGAGACCCCGATTTTTAAGTCTGTCAATTTATTGCTTATGACCTCTTAAGTATGTATTACTTTAATTAAGAATGCATTATGAAAATGTACGTATGGTTTTATTTATCTAAAGTTATGTCTAGATGGAATTTCTCCCTAGCGTTTTATGAGTTTTAAGCTAGAAGTTTAATTGTTATATTAATTATCTTAGTTAATTGAGCAATTGAGATTTATTAATTGAATATGTCCCTAAGTTACAATAATTGGAGGAATTTAATTAGGGCTTTAATTTTTGAAGAATATGTGGCAATATGTGGATCCTTGGAATAAGAAATGAGGAGATATATTAAGGTTATATGTGTAGACTGGCAGGAAAAGAAAATAGATGTTCTTTAGGGACAGAAAAGGAATGAAGGGGGAAAATTGAGGGTTAAGAAGGGAAAGTGGGGGGAAAGGGCAATTTTGCCTTTTCCCTTTCCCCCAATCCCTTCCCGTATAAGCCAGCCCCCCCCCCCCAAACCAAAAAAACATTTTAGCCCTAACTCACCCGATCAAAGGAAGAAAAGAAGAAGGAAGAAGAAGAAGAAGAAGAAGAAGAAGAAGAAGGAGAAAAGAAGAAGGGAGAAAGAAAGAGAGAGAGAAGAGGTGAGTGGTTTGGCCGGCCAAGCCATCCCCACTTTCACCATTTTCTCTTTTTCCTTTTGTTGGTTAGTTGTTGTGATGGTTGTTTGTCTAGATAGATTTTCTCCTTGAGATTCATGTGTTTTCTTTGAAGAAAATGTAGATCTAGTGAGTTTTATATAGTTGTATGGATTATGCACAAAACCATGGAGAATATGGTTAGATCTAGAAATTTAAAAACCCAAGAGAAACCAACTTGCATACTAGGTGTTTGATAAAAGACCAAAGGGAGTGAAATAGATGCAATAACATTTGTTCGAGTGATGAAATCATTGTTTTGGGTTGGAAGTCATGATTTGTAGGTGTAAAATAGAAGTCTGGAATATGAGGTTATAAGAGGAGAGCATGTTAAGACAAATTTCGGGTGTGTTGGTTGTTTAATGTGTGTTTTGTGTCTGAAAAATGGACATGCGCTCGACAGGCGCTCGACAAGCGCTCGAGCATCCTTCAAGAATTTTTGTACAGTAAGTTCACGCTCGACCGACGCTCGACCAGCGCTCGAGCGTCCTTCGAACAATTTCACAGAGAGCTGCGCCCGACTGACGCTCGACCAGCGCTCGAGCGTCCCTTAACATTTTTATACAGAGGCTTAACGCTCGACGAGCGCTCGAGCGGCTTCTTTGAATTTCACGAAATTTTTCCTAAGTTTCTAAGTTTCCTATTGACCTATTAGGAGACCCTACTAGGTTTTTCACTTAAGAAAATGTCTTGTGGTGTAAGATGACCAACTAGAGGTCAAGAATATGGATGTTTTTGTATGACGAAGTATGAGTTATTGAATGACTACTTTATACGCCTAGTGAACCTTTGAATAACACTAGTGTGACCCAATTGTAGGCAAGTACAATTCAGGCGCTCAAGGGAACGAAGGTAAGGGGAACTTGTAAGAGGAGCTTACGTTTGTAAGTGAAAATAGTAAGTAGAAAATTACGCTTTTCAAAAACTGGAATGATACACTGCATGAAAAGTGTTTATGAATAAGCATATCAAGCATGATATTATCAAGCACGACATGAATACATCATGATCATTTGCATTCATTTTTCTCGTGAGAAAGAAGGAGAAATTTTATGCAAATGAAAGTACCATTTTTATGCTACTTTATGACAAGTTTTATGACAAGTAAGTTAATGAACCCAAGTCGGTCGGTACCGTACCAAGTCAAGAAGGTGCATCCATACCGAAGGACATTTACGTGAAGGGTGGATGTCACCTAGGGCACCCATACCGAAGGATGCTTGCAAGAAGGATGGGTAGTCCATGAGGTATGTGCAATCACACCGAAGGATGCTTGCAAGAAGGTGTGAACCTTCAACGGTCATGTCTAGCCACTGAAGGACGAATGCGAGAAGGTGTGCTAGCTTGACCATATGTAAGGTCCCTAAGGGAAATAGGGGACAGTTCCAACGGGAACGCACAACCCTGATGTCAGGGGTAAATAGAGGGCAAACAGCCCATAAGATAAGGAGTGGAATGATTTTCCAAAAGTAAGAGTTTTACAAGTACAAGTTTTGTTTTCAAGAGTAACTGCATGTGCATATGCAATCATGAGGCATACACGTGCATCAAAATTCATGATCATGCATGAATTACATTATGTTTACATGTTTACGACTTCAAGTTCAAGTGCATGCTTACGCCTACCAGTTCATGATTATGAGTTCAAGTACAATTTCATGTCTTCCAAACCATGACTTCAAATTCATGTTTTAACTGTAAGTCATTACTGAGTCTTTCGACTCATAGTTTCAAATTGTATCATTCCAGATAATGTTTCAGGGGAGGAAACTTAAGAGGAGAACCTTGAACCCTAGGAGAAGGGTTGGCGATAATGTCTTTTCCTTTTTGCTTTTATTAGTAAAAGTTTAGATAATTTTTGTAAGAGCCGGCATGAGCCTCCGTGATGTGGTGGTCATGGGTTATTTGGCTTGTAAGTTAAGGTTTTAAACTGGTTGATATTTTGAGACCATGTTATAACTACTTTGAGTTATCGATGGGAAACATGTTCTTATGTACGTTATACGCTAGCAATATAAGGTTTCTTTTAAATATTGAGGCATTATGATATTTCCACTGCAAGAATCCTCTGGATGAGGTATATATATTCTGATGCAAGAATGGTAGTAAGTACGCTTGAGCGTTCATTGTCGGGAATGCTCGCGGCTGTCATTAGCCTCGTTTAGCTAGCGTTCGGGGCGTGACACATTGAGACTTGATGATGCAAAAGAGGAAAGCCACGGATTTGCTAAGGAGAAAAGTAGAGAGACATGCATGAAGTTGTTTTTATATTTTTGTGAAAATTTAACATTTAACATTTTGAATGTTGAATCATGGAATTTATGCTATGTTAACAATCTGATATGCATCAATATATTCTAGTAAGGTCTGAGACCACAAATGGGTTGGAGATCACAATTATGTGCGGTAAAGGAGGGAAAAAGAGGCATACATGCACGTTTTCATGTTTCTTCTGGTACCCGGTCATAAAATGCATTATTGCATGCGTAAATTTGTACTATTTGAGCACGAAACCCTAAAATTTCGAAGGAAAAAGACGGGGAAGATAGAGAAAAAGACCTTAGAGTCGTTAGGGGTAAATTCTGTATTAAGAGAAAAAATTAAGGGCTTAGAGGGTCCAAAATTGAAATCTGGGCCGTGTCAACATTAATCATAATTTGGGTAATCTACGGTGAAAAGTGAAACTCAAAAGCGGCACAAAAAGGGGGCCAAAATCAAAGGCCCATTATGGTTCTATTCGGGCCTATTAGTCAAAAAGGTCGAAAATTACAGAAAATTTTAGGATCTTAGTTCTTGTCTTTATGAAGCCCACTAGAACCAAAACCACCAAAAAATATAAATGTTTAAAAAATAATTAGCTAAAAAATTAGGGTCATGTAATCTTTAGAAGTGGCAACAAAATAGAAAGAATCTCCTCATTGCTCCATTGAAAATTTTTACCAATTTAACTTACAACATACATGATTAAAATAATAGATTTAAGGAAATATGTGATTAAACCCAAAGAAAAGAAAATAAGCCATTATGGGGAAGCGAAGTTTATACTCTCATCATTACTTTATCATTTTTGAACTTTTATGGATAAATGTTGCAAATATGATTATTGATTTCCATGACATTGCAAGTTAATATTTTTGCATAATCATGGTAAGGACATTTGGTTAGTCAAGATTGAGGGGAAAGGAATTATGAACCCTAAGGTGATCCTGAGTTATTTGCAACGATACCGTTCACAGGGGAGAGTACAACCACCATTGACCTAATCTGATGAGTGGACTTCCCTAAGCAATAGCACGAGGCTTTGCATTAGAATTGCCCAGTGTGTGTGATAGCACGAGACTGTCCCAAAAGAAGAGGTAGAGAGACACACAATCCTGACTCTGGAGTTAAACATAGCATTTGTAGGGACACCACATCCAGACCAGTGAGTTTTAGAATTATGGACAGTAGATTTGGGCCTTCCATTCATTGCATTACACTTGCATTTTCTTTCCAGTTATTTGATCATATTCGTTATTCATTAATTATTTCTTAATATGTATTGTGTCATATTTCCTTCCTTGACCTTAATGAATCCTTATGAATCAACTCATTTCTTCTTCTTTGATGCATGTACTCCCTATTAAAACTAGTAGAAGATGAGTCTGTTTGAGGGTTACCAGACCTTAGACCTTAACCCATACATCTTGGTGACGCATTTTAGGGTGTGGGTTTTTGATTCCTTTGAGGTATCGGTTGAGCATTCCCACCACTGGTACTTAAAGGACCCACTCTCCTGAGCCGATAGATTTTGGATTGATGGATGTAATACTCCCAACCTTTTTACAATGGATGCACCGATCGAGCCAATGATTCTTGACTAGTCGACACCGGTTGAGTTGGTGAACCCCAGTCAGATGGCGCTATGGATCTAACATGCGGAGACGATGAGGACCCGTTGAGATTTCATTTATTTTCCTTAATGTAGTACTCGTTAGGTTTCTTGAATTATCAAACTATAGTTTTGTTGTAATTATCAGGATGGGTAGGCTAACGTGAGCTATAGTGCTACTCACGCTTTTGTGTTCATAGCCTTTTTGTTTTGTCCTCGTGAAAGGCACTTGATACATTCCATGATATGGAATTATGCTTTTATCTATCATTTACGAGTTTGTCCCGTCTCTTTTCCTTTTATCCATTTGTCACTGAATTATTTAGTTAATTGTAAATTGGATTATATTTCTAAAATTTACCTTTAAATTTAAACCTTTACAAAACCCTTTGCGATTAAGTCAATTTTTTTAAGGGCATTTTAGTCATTTGGCATTAAGATAGTTTTACGTGCAGTAATCCTGCTGTAATTGTGCATTCTATTATGATTAAAATGACAACATATGTGTTAGATCGTTAAAAAATTACATTTCTTACAAATCTGCTTAGAATATAACATGACAATACATCCAACAAATTGGAAAATCTTATTCAATAAGCAGGAACATACACATATTTTGTTCTATCTTAATCTTGTTTTTTCATAACCTTTATACTGCTTATATGATTTCAAAATATCATAAGCAAATGATTATGAATAGTTAGTATAATAGTTATGGGAAAATTTCACTTTTCACCTCTAACTACTTAGACAAATGTCATTTTAGAATCTAAACTGTTAATTTTATCATATTCCGCCTATGAACTATTAGAATTCATCAATTTACGTTCCTTAATTAGATCATACGATTAAAATGAGCAAAAATAAACTACGTGACATTATTTTGACAGTCAGATCTTATTAAATGGCTTAAATTAATGAATTTCAATAATTTGATAGTGAAATGTGATGGAATTAGAGTTTTTACCGTAAAATGATATTTGATATTTGTCCAATATTTGAGGAGCAGTGAAGTCGAATAATTATAATGAATAGTTACAGTTTGATTAGGCAATAGCTAATTTGCATGGGATATATACCAATTAAAATACAAGAAAAGAGAAAGTGATACCAATATGTAGGTTAAGATTGTGAAACTTTAGTGGTCAGTTTCTCTCAAAATCCAGTCTTGATATCATTTACTGCGCTGCTCAAAAGCAATAAATAATTCAGACGAGTAGGTGCAAGTAATGAAGTTAAGTAGCTTGACATCCTGCATAGCTTGATGCAATCTTCGCACAAGCATACAGTAGCAAGAGAGACATCCAACGGATAATGTCATATGAAGTGTAATATCAGGCTATGGAACAATGCTTCTTTCAAGGGACAGCAATCAAACTTCAAGATGATGAAGGGATGTTGGTTTGAATATCTAAACTATCGTACAGTTTTTGACATGATCTTTGTACTTTTATGCTATATGATTCAACCAAAAAGAAAACACTATTTTTTTTATAAGTAAGCCAATCTTATTAAAGAGAAGAAAAACAAAGAACGCACAACAATGAAGTCAACAGTACAAGAGATTATACTGAAAACCTAAAAAAAAAAAAGAACCAAGGAAGAGAACCCAAAGAAAAGCCCTCAACCCTCAAGACACTGGGCAAAGCACAAAGGCCCAAAGAAAAAGCGACAACAAACAAAAACGCCCTCAGCCCTCTAGCCACTGGGCAAAGCGCAAGAAAAAACCCCTCCAAAAGATGACGATAGACAAAATCTCCACCAAAGTACGCCCAAAGCCCTAGAAGATTCCCCAACAGTTCAGCTCAGTGTTCAAGGCATCATGGAACCAAAGACAATGCCCGACCTTGTTCTTAGCCTTCCTAGCGATCGAAGAAGACCATTCATAGTTAACCGAAGAGTATAATCCTTGCAACTCTCTTAGCATCTTCCCCCCTGATTTTCTAGACTTTGTAGAACTGAGCTGCACCCTATCTCGTTTCAACTCAGCAAAGAGGTTCCTCAGCTCTCCCTCGTGACCGTCACACGACACCCCAACCAAATGTCCAACAGAGGAAACCATGTCTAAGACCCACTCTGGAGATTTCCTCATGGTATCGCGTAGAAACTCGCCAACCTCATTCATTCCAAATGAACACTCCCCCACCTCCAGAACACCTAAGAGGGCCCCAGAAGAAAGATCAAGAACTGCCTGTTCCCTCTCAGCAGCGCTATGCTCCTCGACGCGAGGAGAAAAACTGCCCCATCGTGGACCTCCTCCATCGGGACCCCACTCTAGAGCTTCCCAACAGCAAGAGCGGCATGTTCTGTCTCCGAAAAGTAGCTTCCCAGCGTGAAGATCTGCATTCTGTGGGGGCCGGGACAACGACAGGCATAATATCCCTACCAACCTCATCTTCCACGCCAACCTCAGCAGAGGGCCCACCTACGCAGTCGCTACTTACCACTGATGTCGCCGGAGAGGGAGCTACCGCTGACGACTGGGGGTGGGCTCCACCAGCCAAGCCTCCAGGCGCTGCGACAAATTCCGTATGACCGGACAAAGAGGAGACAATGATGGTCTGACTGCCCGGGATATCCGGGGACAAGCCCTGTATCTCTGGCAAGCCAATGTCGTCTAACCCTGACAACCAAGGAATCCCTAGAGTCCCGGTCATACGGATAACAGATAACAAAATCACCAGATGGCAAATCTTAATTCCACAAAAGCAAGAAGAGTTGCTTCCAGCTTCCTCTAATGTCAAATGAAGTTATCATAGACTTGATCTCTCACTGAAGTATCTCAAACATCTAACTTCTAGGTGGTAGTGATCGCATGGGTCTTGCAAGCTTTCTGGTGAACAGGACTTCCCTCAGTAGACTTCTGTTGCTGTACTGGCCAGGTCCAACATAAGCAGCTCAACTTTCATAATCTCGTGGCAGCTAACCCCTTTTAACTTTGAACAAGCAAGTCATAAATCTTTATCTGCTCTTCCAAGAATGACTCCGAAAGACGAGTTTGATGATAGGGCCTATAACTCATCAACTTGGTATAAGAATTCAGTAGATAGTACAAATGAATAGGGGGCCACATGAACAATGGGAATTGCTCAGAGATAGTATTGGCAACTTTATATTGGACTGGACAAGTATTTCCTCACTCATGGGGGCCTTTACATGATCTCAAAATCTTATTAACTCCACTTTGCTAAATGTATTGGCAGAACTCAACACTGGTCACGAATAGGGTCATCTGAATCATATTCAGAAAAAAAATTACAGTATGACTCCTCTTCAGAACTATCCTGATTGTCATTCGTTTCATCAGCTGATATATCCTGCTCTACACCAGCACCCGCACTTTCCTTGTATAACCCCCGGCTCCTATCTAACAGTCCTTTCCTCGACAGGCTTGCAAATTTTTTCCTGATTTCTACGAGGGGGTGTCTCTCCAATAGCAGCTGATGGTCATAGGCTTCCCTTAGAACGACAGTCTGAGTGTCATTCTTCTTAGAGATGTAAAAAATGCCAGGATGGCGCTCAAACACTTTCGTGAACTTTTGGGGTAAGTCTAGTGACTTACGCAGGTTGCTCACGTTCTTACGCTCAGTTTTTTTTTGTATGGTTAGGTGAAGAAGCTCGTGAAAGACTCCAACAATCCTCTTCTCTGAGACATCTGTGCGGGGATCCAAATGGAAGGCATCACAGTATGGGGAAGTATAAGGGAGCTTTTGCCACTCTTTCAACCACGCCATACACTTTCTTTTCAAACCAAAACCCCTCGTAAATCCAATTGGAAAGGCTAAGCAGCCCTTTTTCATGTCTTCTTCCTTCTGTTGCAGAGCAGCATTCCTTTGCAACTGGGAGACAGCAAGGTTGTTATCCCAGGACAAGAGTTTCAAGCCAATACGCTCATCAGGGAGGTGGACCAAAGAGAACAATTCCAGGTAATGTGGAATCACTGAATGCTGATAATCATATGGCAAGCCCAGGTCCCATTTCAGTTGGTCAATAGTTTGTAAAGGAAGGGTCTGACCTCTGGTAAGCATAAGCAGTTTCCGGAGCCTATTGACAAGGTCCATCTGACTCTGCTCAATGATATCGAGTTCTTCTTGCTGCAGTTTTAATGCTTCAGGAGTCAAGCTGAAACAGGGGACACGAGTACCTCCACTGTCAAAAGCATGAGACTCGAGGAAAACAGTAGGGAATCTCCTAATAAAGGTGGAGAGCTTAAGATCATGGGGTATACCAAGTTGTCCACGATGGCGACAGAGGTGGTATATGGGCACACAACCATGGGGAGTAGAAGAGATAATGGAAACAAGAAAGCAAGCTGCTCTAAGATCCCTTTCACCAGTCACAACAGCATCTAGTGCCCTATCTTTCACCCATTTCAACTTTACATTCACCAGACTACACCTCTGCTGGTAATTAAATACTAGCTCACATCCATGGAGAAAACCAGATCCTCCAGCTCTACCGAAAAACATCCGCTTCACCATTTTCTTCAAATGAAAAACTAACCATGGATTACCTGCAGCATACTCTAGTTTCAATAAAATGTTTCTTCAGAAGGAAAAGCAAACAAATTATGTACCTTTTATTCAGCTAGGATCATAGTCTTCTATACCCTTAGGATAAAATTGGGGTTTCTGAATACCCAACAACCATAGTTAAATGATCTAAAATCCTATCACCTCAGCAATCTTACCCTATATAGACTGAAATTAAAACAAGTAGGTGGTCAATAAAAAAAAAACATTACTGAACTAAGGTTCAACTGATCACCAAGTTTATATTGTAGGTAGCAGTTACACATAATCTAGCAAAAGCGATAGGAATGAGAGCCACACACATCTGGTGAAAATACCAGTCTCTAAAGTGTAAGCAAGTATAATTTAAAACAATTAAATCGACAGGTTCATGAACCTATTATATTATCTGAGTGAACCTCAAACAAATCAAACAAGTGATTATTCTTCTATTACAGCATGGTGTTATAAAACAGTAGTTGATCAGTACAGAGCATTAAAAGGTATCTACGCATTTGAATGAGTTCTTCTGTTTCAGTGCAGGCTGAGGACTTCCAAAGAGGATAATGAGTTGATTGCTTAAATAATTGCGGCTCTGGTTTGAATTTCCAAATAATTAAACTCTTATAGAGAAGAATCTGGATTGGGTTGATAGTATTGGAAAGAAA
The DNA here is from genome assembly GCA_963930655.1 of Myrica gale. Taxonomy (NCBI): domain Eukaryota; kingdom Viridiplantae; phylum Streptophyta; class Magnoliopsida; order Fagales; family Myricaceae; genus Myrica; species Myrica gale. Next base: position 10,465,474 of record OZ005616.1, read on the forward strand.
GGAATATTGCTCAAAGTGGAACGGGGATTATTTCATTTGAAAGCTGTGAAATGGGTCAAGCTGAAATTAATCAAAATGGATTGAGAACAAGCCCCATGTGCCAATGGTAAAATTCTACATAAAGAGTTAAGCTGTAAGTTTTAACATAAAGGATGACAAGCAAATTGCTCCTCAGATGTGGCTCTAAACATACAAAACCAGACAGTAACAATCGCATTTGTCTGACTAATGAGAGACATCGGCTCTATCTCATTGCAGCAATAATCCTTGCTATTGGACAACTTAATGAGAGTCTCGCATGCACCAGAAACAAGGGATATGTTTACGTGCTTAGCTTGAAAACGTTTCTTTGCTATCAAATCTCTTTTCCCATCAACACAGGTTTTTCAAACACCAAAAATCTTATCTTCCAAAATAAATTTTCAATACATTATTAACCTTGGTTTCTCAGGTTAAGAAAAAAAAAACACAACCATTTTCACAAAAACCCAGAAAAGTACATCTCCCAAAAATTTCTTCCCATACATATTTTGTGTGACCACACCATTTTCACAAACCTAAAATACATATTTTGAAGAAAAAAAAATTCCCAAACATATTTTTTTTACAGGCCCCACAAGGCCACAACTTTCACAAATACCCAAAAAAACACCTCGAATTTGTTTTTCAATGAACACAAACCGAAAAACCCCTATCAAAGCACACCATAAGGTTTGTTCAGTTGAATTCTACTATGATTTCATGTCCTAGGATCTGAGTTTTTTTTCCAAAACCCTTATCAGCACATTACACTAATACATGTGTCAGGAAACATGGGTATTGAATATCTTTAAAACCCGTGGGTTCCCAGTTTTAAAGGAATTCCTGCCAAGATGACGGATCCTGCCGTAGGTGCCTCTACATGAGCTTCGGGTAACCAAATATGAACTGGTACCATAGGCACTTTGACGGCGAAGGAAGCGGGCAATCAGACATAGTTAATACTACTTATGAAAACAAAAAACAAAAAAACGTTTAGGCAAATATCATAACAAAGTTGTACTAATCTCCTAGTTACAAAAGAAGCCTCCATTCTCTAAGCAAGAAACTATAAATAAAAGTTAATTTAAGGAGAGAGGCTGGGATAACCAGTACAATATTCCAATTCTTGAATATTAAGTGTAAAATAATATGAACCTGATCTTCAAGAATGATCCCAGCAAAACCTGCTCTAATATATCCCCTGACTGTTCTTTTGACATTCATTGCATTTCCGTATCCATGATCACCATCTCAAATGACAGGAATTGACACAGCTGGGTAATTTAATGCCCCTGACCGACCATTTCTCCATAGGATATAAACCCCGTATCAGGCAATCCCAATCTAGCAGCCGAAATTTTGTCTGTTTTGAAACAGTTAACATGCCATTAACTCTACCACAATGAAGGTTTAATACCTTCTAAACTATGTTCATTTCAGAAAGCAATTTTTGACCATTTTCCAAGTACATTCAAGGAATCAAATGTCCAGAGAACAAACACAAAATCTCAGAGGGGAGAGGTAAAACAAAGCACTTTCTCCTAACACCACCGCTGAATGTTATCATGAGTGCTCCTCCTATCTAAGACATTAATGTTGAAACAAAAAATTAGTCATAAAATTATAAAAATGGAAGGAAAATAGAAGAATGACCTTGGGGTTGTGTGGTTTGAGCTGGTATTGATGGTCACGAGCACAGTGGTTGTTCCTCTTGGGCTGTTAGAATTGTTTGGATCTGTCTGGGATGAAATAATGAAGTAATAGATGGGCTTATGGTGCTCTGTGAAATTGTCTTTGTGGCAGAAGGGTTAACTCAGATCAGGGTTGCGGCTGCGGTATTTTACAGGATTTTGTGTTTCAGCCAGTGGGTAGGGCAATTGAGAGGCGATTCAGATGGTTCTCGAAGGGGACAAACTGAGGACCGGTGCTACCAGATATCTAGGCATACGATTTAGGTTATGATTTAGACACCTTATCACATATTTGCCTTTCTATTAGGTTATATGGGATATTATCCTATAAGTTCGAGAAAATCAATGCTATAAGTAATGAATTTCTGTTCTAATTTTGTATACTGATTCAGTTATTTTGACAAGATACACTAACTCTTGGAGCAAGGATTTCCTCTATATAGCATCGTAGCTTTATCCTCTAGTGTATGGAACAAAATGACGAGAAACAGAACCATTTCACACATTCAGATGTTATTCTCTAACGTTTTGAAGCACATTCTGTGGAAAAAATAAAATAAAAATGACACCTTCTCACTCTATATATGATTTAGAGAATGTCATTAAGTGAAGACATTAGGGGATAGTGGATTTTTAGATTCCATATTTTCTTTTCTTTCTTAGCACAAATACAATATTAACAGCCGAATTTAGGTTGTTACTAAGGATACGACATCATCTTCCTGTGGGTGGTCACCACTGTGTTTTAACCGCTTATGATGATTTAGGGGATGTTTGACTGTGGAAATTTTGGGTATTGAGGTTTGTGAAATATTATAAAGTAAGATATTTTATTGTAGTTGGTGAAAAAGTGAAGAGAGAGAAGATTTTTAATAAATATAATAATAATAATAATAAATTATGTGATGAATTTTTTAATATTAAGCTCAAATAATTGGCCGGCTCAAACATCCCCTTAATATATGACCGGTAGATGACAAAGATTTAGAGAATTGTATATTGTGCGCCCATTGTTGGAGGATTTTGGATTTAATAACCAATACGTATGCCAAGATATCTGGTAGCACCGGTCCTCAGTTTGTCCCCTTCGAGAACCATCTGAATCACCTCTCAATTGCCCTACCCACTGGCTGAAACACAAAACCTTGTAAAATACCGCAGCCACAACCCTGATCTGTATCAACCTTTCTGCCACAATGACAATTTCACAGAGCACCATGAGCCCATCTATTGCTTCATCATTTCATCCCAGACAGAGGCGGATGCAGGGGGTGGCCGCCACCCATTGGACCGGCCAAAAAAAAAATTTACATGTAATTTTTTTTATAAGTTGGTCTGGGCCTATGGGCCCGATCCCCATAGGCCCAGACCAACCCTGCAGCGCCTGGGCCTTTGGGAGCCCGACCCCCATTGGCCCAGGCCATCCAAAGATTTTCCTTCAAGGCCTGGGCCCGTTAGGCCAGGCCCTTTATTTTTTAACAGACAGAGGGGTGAAACGATGTCGTTTCACCCTCTGCCTTAAAAAAAACAAAATGTCTCTCTTCTCGACCCTCTCTCTCTCTCTCTCGCGATCGCCCACATCCGCACCACTGTCTGCCCTGTACGGCTGCACCAGCGTCCAGTTCCTGAGCTCCAGCTGCCCAGCGCACCCGGCACCAGCAGCACCCGTGACTCGTGACTCCGTGAGCCGCCGCGTCCGCTTCCAGTTTCAGGCCGCCGCCCAGGACTCCAGACGCCAGCTTCCGTCGTCCGGTCCAGTCTCCACTCCACTCTCTCTCCAGACGGTGTCCAGTCACCGATGTCGCTTGAAAGGGTAAAAATAACCCAAGAGGGGGGTGAATTGGGTTTCCTAAAAACTTTTGTCCTTTTTCTTATAAAACCCAATATGCTATAAATCCTTTCTAAAGAGCAGGAGAAGAGATCTATATAACCAAGAACTATAAAGAAGAGTAAAAGGAAAGATAAACAAGTACAACAAATAAATATCAACAGTAAAAGGAGATAAGGTTCGGCCAACACTTGCCTACGTCCACCTTAGCTATTGACTTCCTTGGGCTTCCTTCACTATTCTCCAATAGTAATTACACCTCAGCTTCTCGAGTGCTAATGAACCATTACAAAGTGTTTTCGAGCTCACACTTTAACTCACTCTCACAAATCCTCACAACCTAGAGGATTTCTTCTACCCACGAAGTAGGACAAATGTTTTTCACAAACACTCACGTGTTTTTCAAGAAAGGATACAAAGAGAATCTTCGTAAAAGGCTCTTTAAGCTAAATAAACAAGTATGAGGTTCTGAGGTGTGCAAAGAGACAAGATTCACAAAAAGAACTACTGAATTTGCAGATGAAGGTACGAGCTTTTTGGTTGGTGAAGCTTCTTCCTTGTTGAAGGCTTTTTCTCTCTCTAGAATTTAGGGCAAGAGTTAATAGCGCAGCACACTACCTTCTCTCTCTTCATCCTCTTCTATTTATAGCTTCTAGGGCACCAAGGGTCTTCTCGTAAAGTTTAGAAGCCGTTGGAGGACATTTGAGACAATCGGAGGAATTTGAAATGAGTTGACGTCGTTTCCAGATTTTCTGCAAAATAGCATGATGTGTCGACACATTGATTGTAAGTGTTGACACATTAACTTAATCTGGAAATAGGCTTTCGGGTGTTAGTTCAATGTGTCGACACTATGCTTCAATGTGTCGACACTTCCAACACTTAGCAAGAAATCATTTCAAATGGCCTGAAAAGCAAACTCTCGGGTGTTAGTTCAATGTGTTAGTTCAATCATTTCTTCTATTTATAATGATTAATGCATACAACATAGTTAATTTATTGAACAATTAGAATTAGGGCAATTAGATTTAGGACAGATTTAGGGCCATTAGATTTAGGGCAACTAGATTTAGGGCAATTAGTTGTATTGAACAATTAAATTTAGATTTTTTACGGTTTCAATTTTTGCAGGATCCTCGAGATTTTACACTTGAAAATTGCTGAACCTCCGACTCCTAATATGTCTCTCTATCCAAGATTCTCTCTACAAATGCTTTAGGGTTTGAAATTTTGTGAGTTGTGAAATTGTTGGAGGAAGTGATTGAATTGGTTAGGAATTTCATGATTTGTGAAATTGTTGGAGGATGAGATTGAATTGATTTGGAATTTAGATATATGTGATTTGTGAAACTGTTTATTTGAATTGGTTTGTGAAATTGTTTTCATATTTTGAATTGGTTTGTGAAATTATTGATTGATTGTTTTTACTTTGTAAGACCCCGAAGAAACCTTGCTTGGACAAGGCATGATTTTATGTTAAGAAAATGCATGTATAATTATTTTGAATTTCTAAAATGTGATGTTATGATTTTAAATGCTATGGATGGGATTTTAAATTTATAGTAACCAATTTCATGTTGCTAGATTAATTGTATAATTTCCTTCAATATTCTTGATTTTAATTTTTGAAGGATTTTCTTATGAATGATTTTAGATTATTAAGACTTGCATGTTGGGCTTAGAAACCTCAAACAATGGGCTGACATTGGGCTACCCATGTATGGCCGGTTATTAGATGTATTTGGGCCTTGAAGTTATGACATATGGGTTGCCCAAGTACATGTGATGATGGGCCCTTGAAGTGAGATATTGGGCTGCCATGAGGCTTATAACATGTGGTGTATATTGGGCTTATAATGGCATGCTAATGGGCTGCCAAAATAAACATGGAAATGAGCTTGGGAAAGCATGACATTGGGTTGCCATGAAGCCCATGGCAATGGGCCTTGTAATGGTGCTATTGGGCCTTAAGAAAGTTGGACATTGGGCCCAAGCCCTTAGGCTTATGAATTGGGCTTTAGGTGGTAATGTTGGGCCTTGGACTAAGAATTTATTGGGCTGCCCAATGGGCCTTGAAGTCAAGTTTATAATATGAGATTAGTATTGCTAAACTTCATTTATTTTACTAAGTAAACTAGGTAGTTGAAATTCAACCAAGTTAACTAAATGGGGAACAAGTTTCAAACTAGAAGTTGGATTTATGTGGAGGGGGAAGACACACGTGAATGGCATTAGGGTTTGAATTCTTGTGGTGCAAAATGTTATACTAGAAAGGCAATGGAGACATGAGGGAGACAAAAATTGGAAAAGCTGAAAAAAAGACATGGAAAAGGAAAGAAAACCTCTTGGCCGAAATTCTTGGCTACATTCACTTCATTTTTGCCTCTTGTGAGAACCCTTACACGCCTAACACCACCCTCACACACTCATTCACTCATTTGACACCCTTTGGTCGACCAACACAAGCCAAGAGAAAGGGAGAGAAAGAGGGAAACACAAGGTCAAACCGAAACCAAGAGAAAGGGAGAGAAAGGTGAGGAACCAAGGGAGAACCGAACCTCTTGGCCCCAAAAGGCTGAGATTGAGCTGCTGTCAAGGAGATTTCGGGTAGGAGAAGAAGGAGGACAAGGAAGAAGAAGAAGGTGAAGTCAAGAGGTGTTGTGCAAGGGAAAAGGGAAAAAGGAAAAACAAGGAAGCACTAAGGTAAAACCGAATCTTGTTTTCCTCTTGATGGTCAAACTCTCTTGTGTTTAGATCTTAGGGTTTGAGTTGTTATGCTTGGATATGGTGAGATCTGAATGACTAAGAGCATTAGGTTGCTTAGTAGGTGAAAAAGAGGGAGAAGCTTTCAAAGGATCAAAGGGGAGGAAGAAAGAACCACAAGGTAAATATGGATCTTGCATCTCTATTGTTGGCCGAATCTTATGTGGATGGATCTTGGGTTTTTATGTTCTATTTTAGTTGGACTTTGAACATGGTTAACTGTAAGTGTTAGATCTGGACATACATGCTTTAGATCTAAGATCGAATGTTGGAAAAAAAATTTGCAAGGAATAGACAATGTATATTAGATGAAGTTAGATCTAACCTAGGTTATGTTTTGTTGAATGAAAGTTGAATATTTCCTTAGATCTAGGGCTGTTGATGTGTCCAAAGTATAGATATAGTCATGAGGATATTAATGATGAAGATATGAAGTTGACATATGCAAGATAGGTGATAAAATGCAAGGATGAGCAATGTATATTAAAAAGGGGTTTAGACCTAACATAGGTTGTGCTTGGCCGAATGGTATGTTTGTTTTCCTTTAGATCTTGTGTTGTTGAGGTCTCTAAATGATAGATCTAGAGTTGGTGGTTGTATATGATGAAAATATGAAATTAATACATGCAAGATGGGTCATGAATGCAAAGGAGATGTATATTATAAATTTAGCATGAAAAATGTGGGATTTTGATGTATAGCCGAACCATGTATGCTTAGGTTTTCATGAGTGGATTGTATATGCTTAGATCTGGACATTGGTCATGTTATGTACAAGATTTATGACCTAATGCATGGTAGATGAGTGCTATGTGTAAAGAATGCATGCAAGGTGATAGAACCAAAGAAAACCTAGTGATGTTGTGATATTTTGAGTTGACCGAATATTGCTATTAGTGATGATTTGTATTGTGTTTTGATTTTTAGATCCTAAGTTGTGAATTTGTTGAATGGAGGAAGGGGTCACCATTGGAGATGAATTTTGACTAAAGAAACATAGAACATGGTGTTGGCCGAATGCCTAGTGTTGTAGAGACCCTAATTGCTAGTTTGTGATAAATGGAATATAATTGATTAAGATGGATAAATGAGATTAGGATTGGCTAATCGGATTAAAGGATATTAAGACTTAGAAGCTAGGGTTACAAGGAATTAACAAAACCTTGTGTTGAAAACATGTACTAAAGATTTAATTAGAATAAATAGGTCTTGGCCGAAATTACTAAGTGAATTACACTTGTGAAGATTTTAAGTACATTAATAGTGGGAGATTTGGATTTAACCCTAATCTATTAATTGATTAAAACCCTAATCGGGAATAGAGATGAATATTTTGTAACATGGTTAATAATTTAATAACCTAAGTTTAGATAATATTAGAAGAGTAAAATACTTTAATTGATTAAAAGAATATCAGTGATTATATGTATATTATATATTTAATAATTACGTGCTATTTCTTAAAGTCTAAGAAATATTTGAATCGCTTGTAGGCGATCTACGTGTTTTATACACTACCAAGGAGGACCGAGTGTAAGTGGATACTGTAAGTGGACAGTAAGTGGTTCTTTTCAAAACTGGAATGACACACTGCATCATTTCATGAACAAGCATGAGATTTTGATCAAGCATGACATGACATGTGCATTGCATGAATTTTTCTAAAGAGAATATTTATGCAATGATTTTATGGAAATTAAGGAATGTTTTATGAAACGATAAGTTAAGTTAAGGGGCACTGGTCGGTACCGTACCATCAAGATGGACTCCCATACCGAAGGACAATTGTGAGAAGGATGGGTGAATCCACGAGGCTGTGCAACCCACACTGAAGGACATTGAGAAGGTGTGGTGCCTCCAAGGGTCATGTCTAGCCACTGAAGGAAAATGAGAGAAGGTGCGCTAGCTTGACCGAATGTAAGGTCTCCAAGGGAAATCGGAGACGGTTCCAAAGGGAACGCACAACCCTGACTTCAGGGGTTAAATGGAGCGAGCCCACAAGTAAAAGAGATGGAATGGTTGTGAAAGGCCAATAGTGGCACAAGTATGAATAAGTAATTTTCAAGGGCCTGGGGCCGAATTTAAGCAAGAGCATGTACATATCCATGACATACATGTACATCACTTAGCAAGTTTATTCTCTTTCATGATTAAGCAAGCATGAGTCAAGAGCATATTTCAAGTTATATCTTTCCCTTACTGAGTCTTTTTGACTCACGCGTTTTTACAATTGTGTCATTCCAGATGCCACAGGTGAAGAGAGTCAGGAGGACTACCTGACTTAGAAGGTCCCGAATGTTATTCTTATTTTGAGTATGGTGACCTGATCGATGAGATCCGTCACTAATTGAATTCTAAATATTATATATGTTTTGTATGAAAACTTAATGAGAACCCTGATTATGTACAATTTAGCTCGAATCCCTCGCGATCTTGTATGTTTCCGCCGTAAGCAAGTAAGTAAGAACGCTGGAGCTATCCGGAGAATAGCTCGCGGCTGTCACGTTTCCTGCGGGGTGCCGTTCGGGGCGTGACACACTTTGTCTTATTTTGTTTAGATAATGGATAAGTATGCAAAAACGTAGGATGCAATTGTCATCTCTCAGTCGTACTACATAGTACGGTACGTGTATTCTATTATTTTTAATGTTTTTAGTATTTAATTTTCGATATTATAACTTTAAGAAAATTATTTGCATTACGAAGAAAAAAAATTCTTGTTATTTTGCATGTAAAGTTCGACCCTCATGAAAATCCATCCTGGATCCGCCACTGATCCCAGACAGATCCAAACAATTCTAACAGCCCAAGAGGAACAACTATTGTGCTTGTGACCATCAATGCCAGCTCAACCCACACAACCCCACGGTCATTCTTCTATTTTCCTTCCATTTTTTATAATTTTATGACTAATTTTTTGTTTCAACATTAATGTCTTAGATAGGAGAAGGAGCACTCATGATAACATTCAACGGTGGTGTTAGGAGAAAGTGCTTTGTTTTACCTCTCCCCTCTGAGATTTTGTGTTTGTTCTCTGGACATTTGATTCCCTGAATGTACTTGGAAAATAGTCAGAAATTGCTTTATGCAATGAACATGGTTTTGAAGGAATTAGGAAATAAACCTTCATTGTGGTAGAGTTAATGGCATGTTAACTGTTTCAAAACAGACAAGGTAGTTTATTGATGCCATTATGTGCTTCTATTAGGATTTTCAATATCGACTCCTAACAGAATCACAGAATCCATCTGACATAAAACACATTTGATTTTCAATTCATTAACTTCATTTGATAACTTCTAACAAAAATTAATTGCAAAATGACTCTATCTATCTAACTCTAACATCTATGTTCACAACCTAAATCATCTAAGCATACACAACAAAATAAAATAAAATCTAAAGTCTAAACAGCTATGTTCACAACCTAAATCATCTGAGCATCATACATACATATAACTGAACCTGATATGAAAATATTGACGAGTATCTACAACTTGAAAAAAAAAACAATTACAACATGATACACACGACACACCTAAAAAATACACTACAACCATCAATCTTCCCAAGTTTTAACATCTAATTCCCAAATAGCAGCCTAGGTTAGACAAAATAATCATACCTTGTTGTGTATGCTTATCACTGAATCTGCCCATAAAAAATGTTCACATCCCCAAATCAAATTAAGAAAACCTATATAAGTTTAACACTAAAGAAGTTAACAATACAACATTTAAATAAAATAGTAAATAGATTATAGAGGCTGAGGCTCCAACCTTGGTGAGAGAGAGATGATGAGTGATGGTCACATATGAGAGAGAAGCTGTGGCAGAGAGAGAGGAGCTAAGCAGTGAGCACAGCTAAGGGAATCAACCTAAGATGCGACGACGACGGAGAGAGAAGCAGAGCACGACTGAGGGAGAAAGGAACCACGACAGGGAGGCCGGAGGGTGGGGGGGTGAGTCACGGCAGGGAGACCGGAGAGGGGGCTGGTGCCTGGGGGTGACAGCTATTGGCTCTGTCGCTCACGAGTTGGACTCTATCACTCTAGGACTTGGAGTCTTGGAACGAGACTTAATCCCGTTCGACTTAAGTTCTTTTGTTTAAAAAAAACAGGGCACAAAACGACACCATTTGAGCCCCGAATTTTCTTTTAAAAATATTTATACCGAAACCGGTTCCAGTTCCATTTTTCGTAAAAAATTACATCCGGTTCTGATACCGGAAGTGGCTGGAATCGGTATCGGAACCGGATGTTCCAGTTTAAACCGGAGGAAAGGCTCTCCCTTTGTCAATTCATTAATTTCTCAAGGGTATTATTGTCAAATAGAAGGTGCAAAATGTTTAATATTAATAGTTGAAAGGTGTAATGTATCAAAGTGAGTAGTTTATGATGCAAAATGTCTAACATTGATAGTTTTAGGGTGCAATGCTTTAAAGATGGTAGTTTGGGGTGCACTGTGTTACTACCCCGGTAGTTTGTGGGTAAAAAATGTATTTCCCATTTTTTTAACTCTACGCTTCCCAAGCTTAAAATGCAAGAAGTACTCGGTCCAAATTTAAAATGGCCTATATTTTTAGGATACCACTTTCGTATCTATGTTCTGTAAATTTTCATGACTTTAAATAAAGTATTTAAAAATTAATTATTATTATTTTGTAGGCTATCAATATAATCTTGTTGTGATAACAATTGATCATAAATAAAGCTTACAATTATGGAAAATGTGAATTGATATTGATATTATTAATAACATTACACAGTAATGGATTAATTCCGTAAGCATTAAGATTAAGATTATTGTAGTTGCGGTCAGTAAAACTTCTTATTTTTAGTTGGCTAAAATATTAAGTGTGCCTATGTGGTATATACTTTTTCTGAATATGCCCTTATAGTTCATTTTGTTTTCCTACTATACTTGTGGTGATGTACATTTTTCAAAAATGTCCCTCCGGCCATAGTCAATCTACAAAATAACAGAATTTGCTGAGCTGTAAAAAATATTCACGTTATGACCAATAGAAACAGGGCACATGTCCAATTTGTTAACTTGGCTAATGTCCATGAGATTTTCGTGCAATCCACAGTCAACTAATTTTTCCTACTAAAAATTCCCTTGGCACGTCACTAAAAATTGAACAATACCATGGAAGGCTTACCCAAACCCTTTCGGTCTCCAAAGTCAGTCGAACCTTCCATCCCCAAATCAGACGAACGCTAGGTATCTTGCTTGCTGTATATTCTTTTTTTTTTTCTCAATTTGCTGGAGAACGTCTAGATAACTAAAAGGGTTAAATGCATGTCATGCCCCTGTGATATGCGGTAATAGCAAATATGCCCCTGAGGTAAACAAAGTCATTTTCATACTCCTGAGGTAAACATTCAGGAGCAAATATGCCCTTTCATACCCCTGAGGTAAACATAACAGAAGGGCATATTTGCTCCTGAATGTTTACCTCAGGGGTATGAAAATGATTTTGTTTACCTCAGGGGCATATTTGCTATTAGGGGTGGGCAAAAAACCCGAGACCCGACAACCCGAACCGGCCCGACCCGATCGGGTCGGGTTTAGGCGGGTTCGGGTTTACATGTAAATAAAAACCGATTTTCGGGTTCGGGTATATGAACAAACCCGAAATTAAACCCGAACCCGACCCGAACCCGAAAATATAATACCATCACCTTGTGACCCGTCTTTTCCGAACCGGACCGACCCGTTTCGACCCGATATTTTCGGGTTTTTTCGGGTTTGGGTTCGGGTTTCCTCACAAAAAACACGAAATATTCGGGTCGGGTTCGGATTGAAATTTTCGAACCCGAACCCGGTTTGCCTACCCCTATTTGCTATTACCGCATACCACAAGGGCATGCCATGCATTTAACCCTAAAAAGTGTTGAAGTTAGTTTTCTTACTAGAATCCGAGAGCTCCTCTCTCCTTTCCTTTTCTCCTAGACATCATGTCTGGTTTGATCCTTCTTCACCCTCTGTCAGTTCTCCTACAACTTCTCTGCACCTGTTCTTAGCTTTCCGATTACCTCTCTCTACTTTAGCTCTTTAGCTTCTTTTTCTTCTTGTTTTTGGCTGCGATCTTCTGTCTATTTCCCTTGCTGATTTTTGCTTTCTGCGGTTCAGTTCCCGATGTCGGATCTTGCATCAGAGTTGGATCTTATCACCCGAAAAACTGAAGAAATGTCGTGGGAGTCTCTTCCGAATAGTCTTAGTCTTGATATGGATACTGCATCCAATTTGTCCAGTACTGTTCTTATTGGTAAGGTTATAGGCCTCAAATCTCTTGGGAAGTCAATTATTATTAATACTATCTTGGCCATCTAGAAATTTGCAGTAGATCTGAAAATTGAGGCTATGGAGACCTCCACATATCTCTTTCATTTCTCTCGTTCTATAGATAAAGATAAAGTTCTTCATTTGGCTCCGTGGAACATCAAAGGCCATCTTCTGGTGCTTCAACATTGGTCTCCGGCTATAACCAGTGATGAGGTTGATCTTACAAAAGCTTCCTTCTAGATCCAACTCCATGGTTTGCCCATGGCAGGGATGAACCACTCTACCATTTCCACTATTGGTTCTTCAGTGGAACAACTCTACCATTTCCATAACCATGAACAACATTATATGTATGCTGCCTTACTTGTACAGGAAGTTCAGTGATCTGGTTTTGGGCCAAGCCATTAGAAGAACTTCTGATCAAATAAATTACTGAGCATGCGTTCACTATTTGTTTCGTTCTAGAAAATGCCGACCGAATCCTCAGTGAATCGTTTTAGACTGTTGCAAATATACATAAGCCCTAGTGCATTGTTTCATAATCCTAATCGGCATTTTTAGAAACACCGACGATGCACTCGGGATGATGGAGACCTGATTGAACTTGACGACAGCGACAGTTCTGAGAGTGATTTGGGGAAATGTTGGCAAGAGTTGGAGTGAAAGGGAAGTGACGTGGCAGGAGTATTTTCGGTGTGAAAATTTTGTTGCCAGCATGGATTGTACGGAAACCAAAAGGACATTAGCTCAGTCAGCAAATTAGACACGTGCCTTGTTTCTATTGAACATGACGTGGATATTTTTGACAGCTCATCAAATTAAGTTAGTTTGTAGACGGATTATGGACGGAGAAACATGTTTGAGAACGGTACATCACCACAGGAATAACGGTAAAACAAAATGAACCATAGAAACATTTTCAGGAAAAAAGTCTATATCATAAGGGCACGCGTAATATTTTTTCCTTTTTAGTTCTTAACAAATCTAAACTACTAGTTTCATAATTTATGCATTGTCTTCAAAAGCTTTCTGAACTACCCCAACATTTCTTTAGAGAATCATTATCGTCCAAAGAACTTGATTTTGTAAAAATTAAATGGAGATCAAAGACATTTTTATATATTAAAATTTTTGGAATATATGTTCAAATCGAAAGAGTTAATTGATGTACTCTGCCTTTGAAAAGACAACTGTCTAAAGAAACTCTCGCATTGCTTTGGCTATTGTTCATATTATGTGAATTGTAGTAGACAACGCTTGAGATGTGTCCAATTTAATTCTAGAAAAAAATCACTTTGTGCACTATGACTACGGGGTCAATAATAAAACTTTAGAGATTATAACTACAAAGTTGTTTACATTTAGCTCTCAAATTAACAAAATTCACTAATATGGTCCTTGAATAAGATCCAATTAACAAAATTATGACACATCTATTATAAATGAGACACGTGGCGCAATTTGACGAATCTTATTTGAGGGCGTACATTGATAAATTTTGATAGTTTTAAAGCTTAATATGATGAATTTGATAATTTGAACCCCAAATAATATTTACCTTTAGGGCTGTAAACGAGCCGAGCCGAGTAGTGACATATATGTTGAGCTCGAGCTCGGCTCGTTTAACACATATAAGAGCTCGAGCTCGACATAAAACAAAAAAAAGAGCTTAGCTCGACTTAAGCGAGCTCAAGCTCGTTTTGTATTTTTAAAATTAAGAAGATTTTTTTTCAAGATTTGAAATTACCATATTTTTGGCACTCAAAATTTTGACCCTAATTAAAAAAAGGGTTAAATGCATGTCATGCCCGTGGTATGCGGTAATAGCAAATATGCCCCGGAGGTAAATAAAATCATTTTCATACCCCTGAGGTAAACATTCAGGAGCAAATATGTCCTTCCGTTATGTGCCGTTTGAAACACTAACGGCAAATGCTGACGTGTCAAAATTAGAAATGTCAACACCAATCAAAATTAGACACGTGGCATTTTCGGGAAAAAAGGGGGGAGAACCCCCGAGCGGTGACCTTCGCCGCCGCCGCTCGCGCCGCGAGGGGTGGCCGCCAGCCGCCCCCGCGGCTCCTCCCCCGTCGCGCGATCGCCCTTCGCGCGAGCGGCGCGCGCGACTCGGGGGAGCCCAGATCTGGGCTCCCCCGTCGCCGGGGTGGCACCCTGCCGGCCACCCTGAGCAGGGGAGCCGCAGGGGTGGCTGGTGGCCACCCCTCGCGGTGCGAGCGGCGATGGCGAAGGGAGCCCATTCGCCGCTAGGGGGTTCTTTTTTTTTTTTTCGAAAATACCACGTGTCTAATTTTTTTTCAGGGTTAAATGCATGTCATGCCCCTGTGGTATGCGGTAATAGCAAATATGCCCCTGAGGTAAACAAAGTCATTTTCATACCCCTAAGGTAAACATTCAGGAGCAAATATGTCCTTCCATTATGTGCCGTTTGAAACACTAACGGTAAATGTTGACGTGTCTAAATCACCAACTCCTCCACGCGATCCGCTCCAACACCGTAATCGATCCTCCCGAACCGTTTCTAGTAACACACGAGCGAAGAATTTAGGATCAAACACTCAACAAATGACTAATAATCCTAAGACCACGTTCTTCGTAATAAGAGAGGTATTATTCATTTGTTGAGTGTTTGATCCTAAATTCTTCGCTCGTGTGTTACTAGAAACGGTTCGGGAGGATCGATTACGGTGTTGGAGCGGATCGCGTGGAGGAGTTGGTGATTTTGACACGTCAACATTTACCGTTAGTGTTTCAAACGGCACATAATGGAAGGACATATTTGCTCCTGAATGTTTACCTTAGGGGTATGAAAATGACTTTGTTTACCTCAGGGGCATATTTGCTATTACCGCATACCACAGGGGCATGACATGCATTTAACCCTGAAAAAAATTACAAAATAATATATCTCCTCATTACCATGTAATTATGTATAAAAATTCTAAATTTATGATCGAAAGTATAATTAATATAGGCTAATAGTAGAGATATCTATTCCTAAAGATAGATGGTTCTCTTAGCTTATAAATTACGATAATATCAGTTGTATTTTGACTCGATAAAATCTCAATAACACATTTTTCATCAAGTATAGACTACTCTATGTCTTAAGGTATACTAAACATGACCTATTAATTAAATTAGAGTGGTTTTCATGCTTACCTGCTGTTCCACAATAGCTATATAAATATACTAATGACTATGAATTATTAAGAAAATATTAAATGAACATGAAACACATATGTTATATAAATTGAAGTAGCTAAATTTTTAAGTAAATATAAAATGGTAAAACATGTAATTACATATATGCGGTTATAACATATAAATTAAGAAACAACCCTTGCAGAGTGTTTCAAACTTAAATTAAAATGCATAACAAAACATATGAATAGATATACATACATTAATATTTTACAAAATGACAACATATTAAAATATTTTGTTTTATATAAATGAAAAAATATTTAATTACATATCTTATAACAAATATATTAAATCGAGCTTAAACTAAAATGCATAACAAACTATATACTTATTTATTCAAAAATGGCATATACATATATACATTTTATAACGTAACTTAATATGATAATATAATAAAAATCATAACACATGCATATATATATATATAAATATAATAGTAAGAATATAAATATATTTTTATTTACATGTATCTTTTTAATACGAGCTTTTAAATGAGCTCAAAAGAGCCGAGCCGAGTCGAGCTTATATGAGTTTTGTTCACGAGCTTACATTGAGTCAATCCGAGTTTTACCGAGTTTGGCGCGTTTAATATTCTAGTTAGAAATGGTGTTCGAACTTGGCTCATTTATTAAACGAGCCGAGCTCGAGTCAAGCTTATACGAGCCAAGTTTGAGTTGTTCATGAACAACTCGGTTTGTTTACAACCCTGTTTACCTTGTAATTCAATATATGCAAAATGAAGTTTCTCATTTATTTTAGAGAAAATAATATTTTAGTCCTTGAATTTTACTCAATTTTATTTTTATTTTTTAGTCCTTAAATTTCATTTTTTCAGATTTTGACGAAAAAGTCCTTCCTTCAAACTCAATCAATTCCCTTAACTGCCGCACCTGATATATTAGCATTTTGCCATGTCATCCTCCCATGTTATTCATAAAAGCAACCAACCACTCGTTGAAAAACGAGCTCTTCTCCTCTCTTCGTAGATGAGTCTTCTGGTTGGCCACAAAAGTTTGCACGCATGGCTATTTAACCGGAACCTTCCATGGAAAACTCCGAAGCACCAGAGACTTGTGGTGGTGACAGAGATGGCTTTTTAAATGACGTGACAGTCTCTCTATCCATTTTGTCATATTCAATCCAGACTGTGGGTCTGGATGCGTCTGAACTGAATCCAAACCCGACAATTAGGGGTGGTTAACGGTAGTTAAGGTGACGGTTTGGTGAAAACCGACACCGTCATCGCAATTGACGCAATCACATAATTGACACCGCCACCGCACCGTCAAGGCACAATAACTGCTCTTGCCGGTGACGGTATTAACGGTAACGGTTATACGGTAACCGCTTAAACCGTATAACTGTTGTGTAAAAAAAAAGCTTTCTCCTTGGACATTTTCATTATTTTCACTGTTACGAGCTGTTTAAATTTCCAACATAATATCATAATTAATAATCATATCAAATGGACAAATATCATAACATATTAAAACATAATATCATAATCATTAATAATCATAACAAATATAATAAGTTGTCCAAAAGTCCAACATAATATCATATTTAAACATAAATACTAAAGTCTAATAAAAGTGTCCAACAATGTGACATAAACCAACTAACATATTTCAACAAAAGTATGTCACATAATCAATAATCATCTTAAGCCTCAACTAGGGGTGGTGAACGATAGTGTAGGTGACGGTTTGACGAAAACCGTCACTGTCACCGCAAATTGATGGAATCACATATTTGACACTGCCACCGCACCGCTAAGGCACAATAACCGCCCTTACCGGTTACGGTACCGGTAGCGGTGACGGTTTTAGCGGTTAAAACTGTTACCGCAGATGCAAATGAACACCCCTACCGACAATGGAAGTTGCTCCAGCAGAGAATAAATACATTGGTCGGTCTAATCATGTAGTCAACCGAAGCTGACTTCCCTTCCACTTAAAGAAATAAGTTGGTGGACTTATGACATCTTTCCATGGAAAACTCTCTTTCAAGCGCGACACTATAAAAGCAAATTAGGAAAGAAAATGTTGAATGACTTGGAAGCCACTGTCTCACAACAGAAGTGCTTGGTGAGGTTCTGTCTTCTGCTTTAGAGTGGAGACTGTTGTTATCTCTACACTACCACTACCACTACCACTACCACGAGTCTCTGGATTTTCTATGGAAGGTTCCGGTTAAATAGCCATGCGTGCAAACCTTCGCGACCAACTAGTTCGACGAGGACTCACATGAGAAGAGAAAGGAGAACTCTTTTTCAACTAGTGGTGGGTTGTTTTTACGAATGAGATGGCAGGGTGACGTGACAAAATGTTGATCTGGACAGGTGCTATCGTCAGGAAAATAGACAGAGTTATGATAGAAGGATTTTTTTGTAAAAAAATGCAAATTAAAAGACCAAAATCGGAAAAATTGAAATTCAAGGAAAAAAAATAAAAGTGGATAAAATCTAAGGATTAAAATGTTATTTTTCTTTAAAAATAATCAAATTAAGATACGAAGAATACTAAAAATAAAAGTGGTTAAAATTTAAGGATTAAAATATTATATTTTTTAAAATAATCAAATTAAGATATGAAGAATATAATAAGTAACGAATGAAACAGAGAAAAAAAAAAACAGACCCTGCAAAAAGACAGAATAAAAAAAAACAAAATTGATGATTCAGCCAGGCTCCCGTGGAGTGGGCCAGTGGGGTATACAGGAGAGTTTGTGTTTTCCAATCTCACACCTTGTGAGGCACAAACAACTAGTGAAAGGCGGGCGCCTCTTTAGTGATCAGTCTTCGCTTATCTGACACAGAGATCCTGATGAGCGAAGCAGACTACATGCTCTTCTCATAGAAAACGACACCGCTCATTGTATGCTCTCCTTTCTTCTGATCTCTTTGACTCTATCTAATGGCGATCGCTGTCGCTTCTTCGTTCCCCCGCGGTAACCACGATCACTTGTTCTTTATTAGATTCTTCTGCATGTCGTTTTATTATGCTTGGGAATGAGGTTGAATGGCTAAAAGTAGAGGAACTGCCAATTTGTCGGATACCCATTTCGATTTGCATGTTTTAGTAGCAGCCCGTTTTGGTTTCCTGTAAAACATCAATGCCAAATGCATTTGAATGCTTTTTTTAGCTCCTCGTTAATGTTATCTGCTTGTTGACAATACGCAAATACTTGATTGCCAACTGCAAGTCTATTTACAGTTGTTCTTCATTGGTTTGCTGAGAAAACATAGGAAAAGAAATTTGAATTATGAAATTTGATTTATTTTTCCCCTTTGTTACATTATGTTTCTTGCAGTCATGTCTTGCATCCTCTGTTTTTTCATGGTTTTAATATAATATTCATTTTTTCCCTTTTTGAACTATCGTTTATTCAGGTCCTGACTGTCATTTATGTCATGCAGAAGGAGTTTGTTGCTCACCACCATATGGGATAACAAACAGCTGTCTGATTCCTTCTTTCGATGGTCGTAGAGTTCCTGATCCTGCAGGCATGAGGTGTAGTTTGCTTGATGATTGAGCAATTCATAAATCTGACGTAGTAGTTGCAATCTTGTTGAGTATGTATGACACCTGTTGGCTAATTTCTTGCTGACTAGATTATGGTTCAAATAGCATTATCACTTGGTTTGGTTGCCTTGAAAATGTTCCATGTAACATGCGTGCAGTAAAAAAGGAGTAATTTTCTGTTTGGCATTTGGAACTGAGGAAAATTGCTTTCTATTAGTAACGTTACCATTAACATTATTGTAGGTGGAAATTTTTTCATATTGTTGGAGGCACTTTCAATTCTAAGGGAAGAAAATGGAAAAAAATATCATAAAAAGAAAACATAATAAAATAAAATTCCAGGGTTTTTCCCTCTTTTACTCAGATTTTTTATATCTGTTGCTATTTACGGACTTTTCGTACTACCTTTCTGAATCTCTTGAATTCGTATATATCTTAAATCTTTTAATAAAACTTTTGTATTCTATGTCAAGCTTTAGATGCAAGAATCCATTGTTTGGTTCAATGCAATTCAATTGGCAGTCCGCGGGACATGATCTTTGCCTTTCAAAAGTTTCAGTTGCTGCAGACTACCCAGATTCTGTTTCGGATTCTTCTAGTTACATGAGTAACCGAGCTCATCATCCTCTTGAAGAACTAAAAGTTTCCAGAGGAATCCGGGATACTAAACTTTCTTTGGCTGAAATAGCAAGGACCACTGTCGAGGTGTGTGCCTATAAGTTATCACATACATTTATTCCAATAATCGTTATAGGTTTTAGGGTTAGATAAGTAAGTTGGCTGGCCACATAAATGATCAGATCTAATGATGCTATCAGTGGAATAAATTTAGGTTGTATCATAGCCCTTGGTATTGCTGTGCATAGTCAGACTTTTCCTTTTGTCATAGGCTAACAGCTGTGCTTTGCTGGTATTTCCTGGGACGGTACATTGTGAACCACATGAACAAATTTCGTGGGCCGAGTTTCAATATGTTATTGATGACTATGGAGGTCTGCTTTCGTTTTTCATTTTAAGTCTGATTTGAATGTAGAAATTCACATTGTTATACCAACTGGATTATTGATTCTACCTGATTTATTTCCTTTATTTGTTTAGATATATTTGTTGAAATTTGTGACAACGCAAACATCTTAGAAGATCGTGGAGCAAGTAATCCTGTGGTGAGGATTTTCTTGCTTTTTATGCCATTTTCTCTTTTTGAATTAATATATTTGCAGCTTGAAAGACTTCTTACTTGGGGAAAAACTGAGGAGTCAAATCTTTGAAATACAAGCACATGCTTCTAGTTACATTTCAAAAAAGAAGAAGAAAAAATTAGCTACTGTGGATCTTTTTGTTAACACATTACAGTTGCCATGCAATTTTCGTTCTCAAATTTTCTTGTATCCCTATCTCTCTTTGTCTCTCCCTCTGTTAGTGGAAATTGCCTTTTCATCTACTTATATATTTCCAGTCTCAGTTGTTCATAAAGATGGTTGTGTGATATATTTTAATATATCTATGTATGAAAGATGTCTGTTTCAAAAGGACTAATTTAGATAAAGATATTAAATATTTTGGCAACCCTATACTGGCCCATGTCTTACAAATCAGAAATAGTACGTTGAGTTCCTTCTCTGCTCAAATTTTACGTTCACAGTACAAGAGATGTCTTGTAAAGGGATAGGTCATCATTCATAAAAATCGAGTGTTTTAATTATTGATTTCACAGATATGTCAAGTTTTCAAAGACATAATAGATGAGGAAAGATATTGGATCTGCTACAGTATTTCAGACGATGTATGATTCAAATCATTGGAAAAAAAGCATTACACCATGAAATCCATTATGGAAACTAGCAACTTATAGGAAACCCGTCAACCATGCAACTTATAAGAAAGCCTTAGAAAGTGACCAAAGAAACATTTGGTAGGTACTAGGATATATAACATTGCAATGTGACTGCATTTGGTTTTTTGATAAGTAAGATAAGCTTTATTAAAGAAAGTGTGACAGTACAAAAATTAAAGAAAGTTTGACAGTACAAAAGACTGTACTGAAACACCTAAACCATACAAGCTAAAAAACCTAGAAAATCCGGATAATCCGAGAAAGGAAAGCCCAACACCGTATTAGCCCATAAAAAAGAGAAAACAACAACTTGCCCCTCAAACCCTCCACAGACGAAGCCAAATCTTCGAAGCAATGACCATTTCTATCCCTCCAAAGACACCACCAAATGCAAGAAGGGATCAACCTCCAAACTGCCAAAGCCAGTGGACTATCATACTTTCTCTTCCAACATCTCAAAACATCAGCAACCCTCATAGGCATAACCCAGGAATAATTCAAAATACAAAGCATATACTAAGCTAAAAATGAAGAAGGATACGATCCACAGATTCCTCATCATTCCTGCAGAGATAGCACCAATCAATCAACCATAAGCCCCTTCTCCTTAAGTTCTCTATCGTCAAGACTTTCCCATGAGTAGCCTCCCACACAAAGAAAGAGACTCTTGAGGGAACAAAGGTCCTCCAAATCTGACGTTAAGGAAATGACACTACAGACCCGCCCACATGGAGCCCATACATCAACTTCACCTAGAAAGCGCCATTCTTGGAACCGGACCAAAGCAACTTGTCATCATCACTTCTCCTAAAGACATTGGAGTAAAGTAAAAGAGAAGAAAGCCGAGAATTCTCCCAACTCCCAGTCGTTAGTAGTCCTAACAAATTGAACATTCCAGGCCCCAAAGCCGGAATCTCCCTCCAAACAATCCACTACCATAGCATCTTTACATCGGACAAAGAAAAAGAGAAGAGGAAAAGCACACTTCAAAGGTCTCCCTCTACACCACTGGTCATGCCAAAAACAAATTCTAAAACCACAACCCACTACAAAATGAATGTTCTCGCTGAAGAAGGTTTATCCATTACTGATGTGCTTCCAAAGACTTACACCATAATAGCATTCCTCTATAAGCTGTTCCTCTCCATTGCAAATCACTACAACCACTTTCCTAATAAAGTTTTGATGAACAAAGGGAGCCACCTTAACCCCAACCCTTCATGTTTGATAGGGGAACAAACCTTCGCCCAGTTAATAAGGTGATACTTATGCACATCCCCATCATTGCCCCACATAAAATCTCTTTGTAACTTTTTCAATCTATTTGCCACCGCAATAGGGATTGGAAAGAGAGACAAAAAGTAAGTTGAGAGACTAGAAAGAATAGATTTGATCAAGGTGGTCCTTCTCCCCTTTGTAAAATTAGGTTATATGTCAAAACATGCTGGGAAGCTTGCATGAATTGTAGAAAAGCACTATTTTGTAAAATTATCTCTTTTTCAATACCAAAACAAAGACATGATAACAAAAACCTTATGAGAGCAAGAGAAGATATATAACATATGCCCAGGTTTCGTTGGTGATTTGAGAATATATGTAGGGCATTTTTACAAACCAAGATTTTTGGCCAAAATTCTCATTTGCAAACATAAATAACTCAAAATTTTGGTGAAGAAAATAATAATAAAAAAAACTTCAAAATAATTTATCTTTGCTCATTAATAATCTCTTTCTGTTACAATAAACATAAAAATTTCTCTCAAATCATCCATCTCTTCATTTTTTTACAAACTCCCACAAAATTCTACTTTTCACTACTTTCTCTCAAAATCCAATAAAACTCTAATCTGCTTCAATTTTCACAACATTCCCAAAATTATTAGAAAATCTTGGTTTGCAAACATGGCCGTAGTTGTACTAGTTATTCTTTTTAATATGTCTACACTTGCACGCGAGCACACACAAAGCATTTGGTTTACTTTACCATCATGCTTGATTGTCCTTTTCTGTAGTTTTTATATGGAACATATTTCATGACAGACTTTCTAATATCATTGCATTATGAGTTTGCAGAATGCTTTGATTGGAATGGAAATACCATTTTATGAGAGCAGGAAAAAAGCTGCTGAACACAACATTTTTGTTGATGAAAACCTTTTTGAAGATGAATTTTTTGAGGTCAGCAATAATTGATGCTTGGTTTCTGTAATGAATATGATAAACTTATTTTTGCTTCTTGGTTGTTTGGAGTTACTTTATCGTATGCTCTTTTGGGATTAAATAGGTAGTGGATTCTGAGGTGATTGACATTTCAGTGGACTGGGGAAGGCCAGAGACTTCTACCTTGGGTCACCCTATTTATTTTGCTAAATGCTTGACAAAGGTAATCATTGGTTGGCTTGATAACAATCAAATTCGATACTATGTATTGCCCCCAACCCTAAGCCAGCATGGTAATATGTCTATAACCATATTGTTTTTCATCAGCATTTATTTATTAACCTTAACACAAAGCCAGAGCATTCTGTGTCATGCATAGGTTCCTGTCCTCCAAATATTATGTTAAACATTGGTATTACTCCTCATTGTGCAAATACAGCAGTATTCCAAAATTAAAACCAGGATGACTGTTTGGTTCTTGAACTTGTAAAAGAGTATAGGAACTATCCAATCTCATTCTCATTGAAAATAAGGTTCATTGAACCTCTGAAATATCCCGTCCTTTCTAGGCCATGTATTTCTCATTACCTTAATAGGCTAGATTTCAGCTGTTGTAAGACCCATAATATGGTCATCTTCCATTATGCTTAAATTAAGTGGAGTATTTTAACTACGTTTAAATGCCCAGTTAGGTTTGGCTGCTACTGCACATATAGATTAGCAAAGTCGTGCTCTGTAACATGTCTGTATGCCAAACTATTGGTAGAGGGTTGATGTTTTTGTAGTTTGTTTTTTTCGATGATGTTTTCATGGTTACTTGCACTGTGTCATCCTCTTTCATTTGGCATCTCTGTGGCAAGGAGGAGGTGTATGATTGGGGAGATAAGAATCATCCAACAGATTTACTTTTTGTAATCCTTGTTTTGCAATATGGGCCTGATATGCTTTTAAATTAATGGAACTATAATTAGCTGTTCTGATAGCTAAACCATTTGCTTTCTCATATATTTTCTGTTTTGTTACTTTTTATGGTAATGATTTCTTGAGTATTTGCAGGCCTCTAATATGGAGTACAATAAACAGATGGATTATCCTTCAAATGGTGTTTCTATTGTCGGCTTTCTCAGACCTGCTTTTGCTGATGAAGGACCATACATAAGAACGCTGTTTCATTGTGTAGACACAGATGGATACGACTCAGACTGGAAAGGTATCTAGTGTTTCCTCTCCTCTTTCAGTAAGTCATAATTATCATGGAGAATAATAGCTGGATATGAGGGATTACACTAGGTTCTGGGATGCTTTACTTGCTAAATTGACACAATGGACCTACTACCTAGACTTCCAGGGATCAATTGTTAGAGACTGATGTGATCATTAAAGCGGGTGAATCCTTGAGATCGATAAGCATATAATTTTGTTAATCATACATATTAAGCCAAACAATATTTGGGATTTCTTTGCCCTTCTGGAATCTATCAGCACGCTTCATCTTGCACAAACTGTCTTTGTGAGTGTGTCTGAGTGATAAGTCCGTGGAGTTAAGAAGGATAACTTTTAGGAGTACTTACGCCCATATCTTTGGGCAAAAATCAAAAGACTTCCCATAAGTTTTATTTCATTTAATTCCGCTTCGCATCTTTCCAAAATAATCAATCCATCCCCACCTTTAGACACATTCGTTACCTCAAACAGCAAATGAATAAAAAACAAAAAAATTAAAATTTATAACTAAAAAAAAAAAAGGAAACGTGAATAAAAAAATTGATAAAGAAATATAGAAATAAAAAAGATACAGAAATAATATTTAATGTTATTATTTTTTTACTTCTTTTATCTTTTTTGTTTAAATTTTTTAAATTTTTCAGTGTTTTGTTTTAGAAATTAACGTTTTTAGTATTTATTTATTTATTTTTAATTCATTTTCTGTTTTTCTAATTTTTGTTATAAGTTAGTGTTATTTGTTAGAATTGACGTTTTTTCATTTTTTTCCTATTTTTTAATTTTTTGTTCATGTTTTCTGTTTTTAAGATAATTTTCAAATTTTTAGTTTTTAAAATTTTAATTTTTTATTCATTTTTCTGTCTGAGTTAACAGATGAATCTGACGGCGGGCATGAATATATTAAATTGGAAAGATATGGGGCATAATCAGATGAAATAAAACTTATGGAAAGTCCTTTGATTTTTGTCCCTAGATATGGGACGTACTATGAAGTTTTTCCGCATGTGTTATAATTGTTGGATTACAAAATGTAAACTATGTGAGTTCTCGATTTCTGTGCTTATAAACAGGTATAAGTGCACTATATCTCACTTGTATTTTGTGTGTACAGCCTTCATACGTATGTTGTCTTTGATCTGCGTTATGGTATCTTCTTTGTGCATAGTGCTAATTTTATCCTTGAGACTGAATTATCATAAAGTTCGTGTCTTTGTGGCCCCACTTAGTTTGGATTGCGTTTTCTAAGTGTTTTACTTTTACCTTATTTTTTACTTTCTATTTTTTTCTTAGGATTTTTCTGTTCTATTAGAAATTTATATGTTAACTTTTCTTTCTAGGGACTGTCCCTGCTGTACCCCCCCTCCCCCCCCATATACTGCCAATGACAAAAAAGGTGTTCACTGAACTGCCTTGCCAATATTCTGCAGAGAAGTCCTACTGAGTTTTTTTTTTGGCTTTATGAGGGTTGACATGTCCAGAATCCTGAATAGGAAACGCAGTTTCCAAGCTCAGTTCTCATTAAAGGGCTCCTTTTATATTCACTATTATTCTCGAAAAATTGACCCACAATAATACCAACAGCTAACTTGACTTTAAAACTGAGGAAATAGCCACATGGTATGAACCTGTCACGCTGTCTTGTAATATACCCACAAATTATTTTTGCTGCATTAGAACAAACGGGACGTTGTTCTATTGGGGGAGACGAAGGACAAAGAAAGGGATCAGGGGGCTTTATCAATGGGGAACCCCATAGAATCAACAAACTGACAAATCACAAGCCCAGGCGACTCCCATCCAACCTGTGACCCAAACAAAGTAGGATGAAGTAAGTCAGCAAGCTTTCTGATTGATCCTGGGAGTGGCAAAGCGAAATTCATTTAGTATGTGTTGAGGACCCCACTCGGTGCCCAACAACAAGCCGCCAATCAACACAATTGTGATCTCCAGATTTGGTTCAAGTAGGGATTTAATCTAGACAAATCAATGAGATTTAACTAGATTAAGGTTTGAAAACCGAAATAGACACCCGGATCCAGTTAGTCCACACAGATTGGTTACCATCTGTCACAAGATTCCATAAATGCTTCACCATCGCAGCATCCCCATCTCCCCTCACCTCACTCTTAGGGAGACAAACATCCTGCCCAGCCACTGCCACCAGAACTCAATTCGCTACCTTTCCAAAGAAACGACCTCATAATGGATGCCATGCTTTTGAGAATAGTCTTAAGCAAGATGAACATAGAAGACTAGAAGGATTGGATTGCAACCAAAGCCGTCCTCACCAACTGAAGTATGCCAGCATATGACAATTATTTACTTGTCCAAGATTTGACTCGCGCAACGATTTTCTCAACAAGCATTTGACAGTCATCTTTATGCAACCGGGACAAGATGAGAGGGACTCCCTGGTACCTGACTGGGAGGTTACCCCATCTGGTTGCCAAGCAGCTTCACAATTCTATTTTTTGTCTGCGTTGGAATTCCACAGGTGAAAATGCTACTCTTGTCAGGATTAGGGAAGAGTCCAGTTTGCTTGGAGAAAGCAGTAAAGCCCTCTTTAATAAGGGATATGGAGCTGATATCACCCCTGCTGAAAATAAAAAAGATTGTCAGCAAAGCTTATATGTGAGAGTTCTATCTTACCACATTTCCAGTGGAATTTGAACCTCTTATCCATTGACACCTCTTTTCATCACCCCTGAAAAAGCCTCCATAACAAGAGCGAAAAGATAAGGTGAGATAGGATCATCTTGTCTAAGCCCTCTACCAGATTTGAAAACCGACCAATTCCCCATTCAGATTAATGGAGAACTTGGGAGTAGAGATATACTCCCTAATCTAGCGAATAAAGATATCTGGAAACCCCATAACTTCTATAACAGTGGTAAAAAATTTCCAGCGCACCGTATCATAGGCTTTCATAAGATCCACTTTGAGAGCACATCTTGGGGATCCTTGTAGTTTTGAAACAGCTCCTGGGCAAGTAAAATATTATCTCCAATCCTACGCTTTTCGATGAAAGCCGTTTGCTGATTACCAGCAAGGTCCGACACCACCCCTTTCAGCTCTCTAGCCAAGATTTTCGTGATGCATTTATATACAGTATTGCAACAAGAGATAGGACAAAAATCCAGAAAAGTAGAAGGGTTCTGCACCTTAGGAATGAGAGAGATAGCTGTATGATTGAGTTGTTCCAGAAACTACCCCGAGTAGAAGAAAGACTTGACTGCCCGCACTAAAGAGTCCCCAACTATATGCCACAAAACTTTAAAAAATTTGGAGTTAAAGCCATCAGGACCAGGTGCCTTATCATCCTTGATATAAAACATAGCCTCCTTCACCTCCTCAGTCGTCACCTTCTTGATGAGAGCGTGCATCTGGGCAATATTCACTCTATTCTTCACCACTTCCTCCACCCACGTTCTGTCAATAGGACTCTGGTTTTCTGGTTCTCTCCACAGATTTTTGAAAATACCTTCAGCTTCCTTTTTTATCTCATCCAACTTCACCATGTCAATTCCATCATTTCTCTTCAATCTACTGATTCGGGCTTTGCTGTGAAAGTTTTTAATGGAGTTGAAGAAAAAACTTGTGTTGCCATCACCTAGATTCAACCATTGCACGCGTGATTTCTGGTGAAGGAAGCTTTCTTCGTCTCATCTCAACTGAATATACTCCTTTACTGCCCTCTTCTCTTCCACCAACAAAGCAGCGTTCGAAGGTTGTTGGTCTAACATTTTTCTGTAAAAATTTACAGGAAACTAGCATTGGAAGGTAAGGTGTAGTTTTGTGTATACTTTTCTACATGAATATTATGATTTTTTTGAGTTTGCTTTGGTTGTAAATTGAGAGTTACAGACATGCCTCTCACACTGTCATTCACATCTTTTGTTTCATGTTTAGAGGGAGAAATCTTGAACTTTCAGTCCGAGAGTGATCAAGTCAACACAGGCTCAACTTTGTACAGATTGGAGATACTGAGAATAGAGCTATTCTCTGTTTATGGGGTTCAGGCATGTGTATTACACTTTCCAAGGTCATATTTGTAAGTTTTTTTTATTGTTGTCGTGGCTTACCTGAAGTAAATGGGATTCCATGATACTGTGAAGAACATTTTAAAACAGCAGGTTAGATGGCTCTGAAAAGAGGTAGCTTATGTTTCTATCCATTAGGCAGTGTAGAAAAAAAGTCGAGTCCATCAGACCTATTTAAATTAATAGTATTTCTTGTTCTTTTGAATATTTGCAGTATGAAATTAGCTTGCAAGATTTTCAAGATGCTGAGCCTGATGTTCTTGCACATTCTACTCCAAGAATTGTAGAGCGGTTCAGTGAGAAGGGTATTAGTTGCAACGTTGCTCTTAAAGCTCTTTGCAAAAAGAAGGGTCTCAATGTTGAGGTAAAATGATTAAACTTTATTGCTTCCACGTACAATATTCTTAGCTCTGATTTCAAGCCTATCAAACATGAAGTTCTCTTGGATTATTTAGTTTTCATATTTCTGGCCCACCTTTTCTGTTGACAATGTCTTGGGAATTAACCTCTGTTTGAAATTCAGTTTGGATGGTTACAGAAAGACCAATATAAAAGATAAAAATGGTCAGAAACACGTAAGTTTTCTTGCTTCACTAAACAAGCATGCCATAAAGTCTTCAGTTTTGTTACTTCCACATTCATCTGCAGTCTTGTTGGTCTGGTTTAGCAGTGGGTTGGAATTTACCAGAGGTGCTGTACCTGCAGTTCCTCTGAAATTAATTCAATATGTGGACTTGAACAAATTGTGTATCACTGTTAGTCCTTTCTAAGCACACAACCAAGTGATTTGACACCCCTCCTCTGAGTTCCACAGACTATTCCTGGGTTTCTAAGATGTCGGTGACTGTCTCTCACTCATACTTGCTGGAAATCTCTCTTGGACTCTCTCTCCAAGTCCTACAATAATTCCAAGGAGCTTCAAAAGCAACCTTGGCTAGTTCTTTTGAAGTCAAAGTACAGATGTGGCTAGCGCTTCCTTGGGTCATTGTAAATAGTATCAAAGCGGCCCGGTAATGATTGATGTGGGCTTAGCAAGCCTTGACGTGACGTCAGAGATTTAAAGGGGGGAGATCGTAACCCCAAGTCCCACGTGGCATGGGAGAGAAGAAGTAATGAGAAATGAATTATATAAGGGAAAGTCCCATAATGATTCCTTACTGGTTAGAACTGGGCCTTATAATTGTTCCAAAGAGCTTCAAAATCAACTTTGACTAGTTCTTTTGAAGTCAAAGTCCAGAAGTGGCCAACGCTTTCTTGGATCGTTACATTATGAGATTTCTTTCCTTTTATTCTGTTTTGTTTTTTGTTTGTTTGTTTTCCCCGTAATATTTTTGGATCACGGATGAATCCCGCCGTTGTTGCCTGTGACAATATGAGATCTATTTCTGCTTCCTTTTAATGTTGTGCTTACAGTTCTGAACATTTCTGTGGGATGTTTTGGAAGTAGTTTCAACTACTTTTTTTTTGATAAGGAAAGCTTTATTAAAAAACAAAAAAAAAACATAACAGTACAAAGATCTATACTGAAAACCTAAACCAAACAAGAAGCAGTTTCAACTACTAAGAGTCCATAGGAGTAGAGTAATATAAAATTGTAAATGATGGAGATTTTTTTTAGATTGGTTGGTAGAAAGGAAAAGCCAAAAGAAGACTGAAGTATGATTTATTCATGGGGATGTTTGGAGGATTGACCAAGTCCTTTACACTTTTGATGAGGGTTTAGTGTTAAGATAGTGTTCAATCCACGTGCTATCCTCTACATCTATAACTGGAGGTACAATAGCTGTGGTACTGTTCCTAATTTCTGCCCATTTTTTTAGTGTATACACATCGATATTCCCATAAGAGAAAAATTACTCTTTTCCACTCCAAATTACTATTTCACTTGCAATTTAGTGCGCGCGCACCCCCCCAACCCCGACCCACCCAACACACACACACAAACTACCATTCTTTGCAAATGTTCCTCCTATATCAACGCTTCTTTGCAATTTTCCTCATGAGGTAAAATTTTACCATGGATATGATAAAATAGGTTACTTTACACAATCTTGACTCTTTACCAAAGGGAAGCTTGGGAAAAAAGCAGTAGTTCAAGGAATTGCCCAGAATGGTAGTTCGAGGGGCAAGTTGCATATGAGGTGGTAGTTTGAGAGGGTATAGTGCAATTGTTTCTGACAGAATCTTTTATTGGCTAGGGACAAATTTAGAGAATCTGTCAATATGTGCTCCGGTGGGCTTAGTATGCAAATCAATGACTAAAAGGGCTTAGAATTACACAAGGCGTCTTCGGTATAGTTTTGTTGATTTTCATGATTTTCTTAGTTTTGTTGCTTGTTTAGACTAGGCGTCTTCGGTATAGTCCCTTGTACTGTTTTCGCTTTGTTTTAATAAGATTGGCTTGCTTATCAAAAAAAGAATTACACAAGGATGTGATTAAGAGATATGGTTCGAACGGAGCTTCGAAAAGATTGGATTTATAGTGGTGGAAAAGGGGCCCAAAGGGGAACAAAAGCTCCAAAATTTTTTGGCAGCTGTAAAATGAGGTATTGTAGGGTTTGTTGCGAACGATCTTTCGTTACATCTTAAAGCTATGGACACGTGCAAAGTTATTGGTGTGTTAAACATATTTGCAGATGTATTCAATGTTCTGTTATCTATGTACTTAACTCAAACTTTTCTTCTAGTCCACAAATGTTGAACAGCTAATCAAATAGACCTTTACTAATCAATTGGAGTTGATAAGTCCATTGCTGATCAGCTAGTCTGCTTGGATAGGGAGCTCATTTGATTGGGGTTGACAGTCTGGGCATGGATGTTAGAGTTATCTCTGGGGCGGAAGTACAAACACATCGTTTTCCTTTCAAACTCCGGGTATGCTATTTATTTGCATTTTGGAATGTACTCTGTGTCTCACTGTCAACTATGAAATGTACTGTAGTCAAAGTATAGCACAATATATGATTGTGACTTTTTAAAAGTTTCTACAGATATTAAAAGAATGTGAACCGTGATTTTCTGATGACCATGATGAGTAATGATTTTTCCAGATTTGTATGCGCCTGTTAGGTAGTTTGCAATTCGTTGTCTTTTGTGGTGAAGACGGGTTGCCTGTAGTTTGCTTTCATATAAATGTTTCCCTTGGCAACCACTCCTAGATCTGCGGGGCATTTTGTTCTGCAGTTTTGTACAAGAAATTATTTAATTCATCCCGCCTCGTCTTTTGAGGCAACATGAGCTTTATTACCACCGTGACATCAATATCCTTTGCTCTTCAGATCCTCTTAATAATTTGGAAATACCAACATTGTCCACCCAGAATGAGGAATCTGAAAGGACTCGTGCCAGCTGCATTTACTAATTAAATGTGTTAGATTTACCAGCATGGCTGCAATGTAAAATTCGGTCTCATGCTGAAAATCCCTCTTTGGCCCATTGATAGTTAATTTGTGGTGATGAAGCTGGAACATGATTCTCTACATACTCTTCCCATAATTCGCTCACCCTGATCAGTATGGGCCCTTTGTCTTGGGCCAACCTGATAATGCAGTTATTGGCCTGTTTGGTTTCTGCCAACTCAATTTTGATAGTAGTCGTTAGGTTCTCCTTGCTCGACTTTCTGGCGTCCACCCTCTATCCCTGTGTTGCAAACTCTTTAATTCTTTATTTTTTTTCAGTTTCAGAAGGTGGATTATTCACCTTCATTGGTCCTTAAACGCAATAATTTTCCATGTTTTGTGATCAAGAACTTAGCTTGTAATCATTGTCAAACCCCGCCCCCAGCAGCCTTCCAGGGTTATCATGCTAATTTTATCGTTCTCCATGTTGTCATGTTGCATCATAGGTTTACATATCCTGATCTGCAGGCTGTCCATGTCTTTGTAAGCCAAACCTGAGAAGATGCTTAAGAGTCTTACTTCTTTATGTTGTTGGTTTGTGAAGGATATGTCGGTCATGCTGGCAATCTTGACTCAGATGTTGCCAGGTCAGAAATGGTACCTATCTAAAACTTCAGTAGGTTACCAGATTCTAAACAGCGTTTCAATAGGGGTTTACTGAGAAGTCCTGATCATTTAGACAGTTTCCTTTGATTCAGAGCATTGAATAAGTATGCCCCCTCTATCAAACATGCTTCATTTAAATTGAAAAACAACTGTGTAGATTTAACATAGCTTCTTATTCATCTTCTATGTTCCACTAAACTTAATTGTTCTCCTGGTGGAAATCGATGAAAAGCATTTGGAAAAATTTGGGATATCATTTCCTTGATTTTATTCGAAGATGAAGGATGTCCATATTGTTACACAACTGGGCAAATTATTGACAAGTTTGGTGTTCGTGCTGTATTTGCAGGTAACATCTGAGGTTGCAGCTGAAAAACAAATCCAGCAACTCTTGTTCCCACGATCTCGCCGCAAAAAGTTGAGTCATGGGGTTGCACTTCGGAATGTGGGATCATTTTAATGTTCCTGTTGTTCTACCAACGAGGATCAGTGTTGAGATAGTTTCAAGCCTTAACTTATCTAGACCGGGCTTCTCTCTTCCCCCCTCCACCCTCGTCTGTCTTTGCAGCCTGTTGCCGGTGCCAAGAAACTTTATGTTCTTTCTGTTCCTCGGACTCATGTTTTTGTGTATTAATCTTATAATGAAGAGAAGAACGGTTAATAGTTTGTAACCCTCCCCCATGTTCTCCCCTAGATGCTCCCATCGATCCAGAAAAGTCAGAATAAGATCAACTTTTATTTTAAATTTTCCCAGTGTACACTGAAACCTGACTGCAATAAGAAATAGTGGTTGGCTGGACTGCAGCCTTCTCCTCTCTCTCTCAACAAATAAGGAAAATTTATGGAGTTCAACTATCCGAGAGTGATGAAGGAAACACGTATCAGCTACCAAGAGGTTAGAAATTTGCTAACATGTTGAAAAGTGTCACCTCAGTGTGAATCAGGGAGAGCAGACATTGCTGAGACAGCGTGTGCGGGGGGACCCCAATATTTTGCCATAGCAACCTCTAGGTACCTTCGCTACTTAAGCG
Organism: Myrica gale; assembly: GCA_963930655.1. Lineage (NCBI taxonomy): Eukaryota > Viridiplantae > Streptophyta > Magnoliopsida > Fagales > Myricaceae > Myrica > Myrica gale. The sequence continues at coordinate 10,499,109 of OZ005616.1, forward strand.
ATTTAAGAAAAAGTGAGCTTGCGGCGGGTGTGGTGGAATTGGTGTTTGGAAAGGATTGCAGCCTGTTAAGAAATTTTCACTCTTATGCTTATACCGGAAATATGGTAACCTTCAAGCAACATTTATAGACTTTCTGCAGGACTCGGCGAAGGTGAACGCAAGCACACTTTTTTTCAGAAATAATAGCCTGTGCAGACACCTAGCAGAGGTCCGGGAATATTGCATGCAAATGATGATGAACATAACTCTAATGCGTATTATATAATGCAACTTGAGGGGATGTGGGGGGGGGGGGGTTAGGGGAGGAGGACAAAGAATGAGGACCAAAGAGAACACAATTGAGAACCAGCACCCGATTGACATTTTCATTTTTCAATGCTTTCATTGTTTATTGTTCAATCCCAATGAGGCCGATCTACAGCTACCTTGATAGCCGTGGCACAGCTTTCCACTCGCCACAGACAAGGATGTAACGAGGACTCTTCCTGGTTTCCATAGAAAGCAAACTCAGTCATCATGATTTCTTCCCCTGTACATCTTTCTCCAGGTTCTTGTTCTCCAGATCTTTCCTTTCTGCAACACTAGTACCAGCAACATCAAGCTTGCTGCTTTCCCCTCCCGTTTTCGAGCCCCCAGCTACCATTGCTCGATTGTGACTTCCCGAACCAGCTTCCTCATCAAAACGCTTGCTTCTTTCAGCATCTTCATCAGCAACATCAGCACGCCGTTGATCTTCCTCTTTGTCACCCCTGCATTAAACATAGAAAACATTGGGGATGTCCATATTAGTCTGCCACAAGAAATGACTTCGGGACCATAGGAAAAGCAACCAATAAAATGACTTTTTTGGGGGATATCCATGTGTGAGAAAGTATTAATTTCAATTGATTAGTGGTTTTCTGTTTCAATAATTGAGAGTGTGCAAGAAAGGTCTCTGTCCATTCAGCAAAAAGGCTGAAGACCTCTAAGTATCTATACTACAAGTTCAAGGCAACCAAGTTTACGTTATTCAACTCCCTTCCTTCTTCCAAAACAAAAGGAGGGACCACTGGTCGTTTTTATTCCTATTTCCATCCATTCCAGTGATGTCTCCCTGATGGCTTCATTCAAGATTTTGGCTTGTGTACGATAGGGACCAACATTTAGATGATGATAGGAACAGTTAATCTATTGGGTTGTCAAAGTTTAAACATGATAACCCTTATCTTCAGCCTGCCACAAAGCTCAACTAGCTCAGTGATTATACATTACATGATCTTAAGCATGCTTACACACCTAAATATTCTCTTTTTGTTGGGGGCAACCAGCACTAAATTCTCTCTCTCTCCTCTTTCTTTTCTGAGCAACCAGGCCTAAATATTCAATCCAGAACTTTGAATGAGTTAGAACTGACTGACACTAGAGAACAAGAGTTCCTTCAATTCAAACATTGAGATTCATAATGTTCCTTTTTAAAGCCTATTGTCGTACATACAATAATTAGGAAAATTGGAGGAAGGGAATGCAAAATTACATACCCTGAATAAATAACAAGCCCGACAGTGACAGCAGCAAAGGCCACATAGTACATCCAGTCAACCTGACAAGGATTATTGGTTGGCTTTAGATGGCAATGATAGATTCTATTAAATGTATCTTGCATGTAATTGTAACATCTACCATAAGATTGATGATATCAGTGAGGTTACAAACCTTCTCCTTGTCAGCAAAGATGCGAATCAAGACAGACCACATGTCTGAGGTCAACAAAGACAAGTTCAGCATTGTGGACCCATTGGTCTGCACGTGAGAAACAAATTTTAGTGCACAAATGTTCTGAGATAAGACTATCTCCCACAATGTTTAAAGTTGCATTTTGTCATGCAATATTAGAAGCAAGATCCGTCTTTTTTTATATTGTTAAGCAATTTTAAATCTAAGATATTCATCATTCCCCAACCCCTCCTCACCAACAAAAAAAGAAAAAGAAAAAAGACCCACCAAGCAAACGGAAGGGATCCTTCATATGTTAATTTAAGCAAAGACATTTCTATAATGAAACCTTAAACTATCTTTGTCCAAATGTACCAAAGCCAATCTTCTCAAAATTTTAGTTTATAATGATACGAAGCATTCAACTAAATGACAATTCATATTTAACAAGGTATAGGATAAAGATAAGGTTTGACTCCATCAGAAAAGGAAAATTGTAGTGCCCGCTATATGTTCAAGGATCATTGAGAGAAAATAAGAGTAACTGTAAACGTATCCAAAGCATTAACTGTTAAACAACCCAAACTAAGAACAAAGGCCAATGTAAAGGCAGCACAAAAACTTGTATAGCTCTTATCAGTCATTGTCCTTCAGGCTTCAATGTTAGACTCTTCATTCCCTCTTTAGGCTCTATAACACCTATTTGTAGGGAATAACTACATAATCAAACATACAAGTCTTGGATGGTTGAACCCATACCTTAAGCAAGATTGGGACTAATGAGTAAAAGAGAAACATTGCCAATGAAAATCCAACAAAAGGAAATGCCTGACACAAGAACATGAACAAAAAAAAGTCAGATCAATTAATAGTCAATAATAATGGTTGCACAGATAATGTTACAAGAAGCACCAGTCTCTATTCAGCCAAACCAATCACCACTATCAGAGGCTTAGTTGAGTAAGTTTTTCCATTTTCCAAAACCAAGTGCAGCAATAGTTGGGAGAACTAATATTAATTTTGTTCCCGTTTCTGTGGTCATAAATATAAGACATCTAGAAGCCATTGAAAGTGAGTGGGTGAGTGAATGGAGGGGGGGGGGGGGGGCAAAGAGAGAGACTTACTGCTCCAGCTGTCCAGTGAATAGATCTGAGCTCATTGCGCTCAAGAATGCTTCTACAGAAATCATTTAAGGACCAAAACTTTAAAACATAATCACATATAAACAAGCTACCATGGTATTGAATAGTTTCTTTGTGTTTACAACATATAAAACTCAAGTGCAGTGGAATTAGTGTGCAATTAAATTCATTTGACCTGATAAATAAAATATGTATGGCCTTCAATACGGTCACTTCAAGTAATCACAAAAGTCCATCAATACAAGAACTTATAACCTCCTATACTAATTAGTTCTTAGCTCTGAAATCAAGGATACATTTGGATGGCACTAATGATGGCACCAATAAACCCCAGCATTGCCATTAGTTCAACTCTATCTGCATTCTTCACAAGAAATTCCTGCATTGAATGGAAAATCAAGGCTTCACTGAAAAAAATGTTACCTGACCGTTACTAAAAGTTAAATAAAAAAACAACCATACAATAGTAATCCTTTGAGCCTCCACCAGGTGGCGGTGACAAACTAACCTGGAAATAAAATCAAATGCTCTTTTCCTATTAACCATAAAAGCAAATATTTAACCGTTTAGTAAGGAAGATCTCGTACAAACACTGGAACAAAATCCGAACAAAAGAACACGTGTGTGTGTGGGTAGGGGAGAGAGAGAATCAGTCTGACTAGTACATAAAATAGTAAGCATTAAGTACAATTCAATCCTCTCACGGTATTTCATTCTCATGCTAAGGCACTTTCAAATGAGCATACTGCCAATAAAAAGGGAAAAGAAAAGCACAGTTTAAGAGCTCCTAGAGACAAAACCATGGAAGGGATAGAACAAGGAAACATAATGGAGGAGGAAAAGTCCAATAGAAAATATATATAACAACATTCTCCACCATCATGTTCACAACAAATGGATGGTTTCAGAATGCCTGGGATTGGAAAAAGGTCCAAATTAACTTACCTCACTGACATTACTGACAGCATAAAGAGTAGAACCAGCAATAACAAGCATATCTCCTTTAAGGGGGTTGCTCCCTCCTACAAGCCATAATTTTGGACATGACATAAGATAAGGAGTTAATAATATGGACATAAAATATATTAAAACTAACTTAAACGGGAAGTCTTACATGTATGACTTGATCACTACCAGGTAAAAATTTGATATAAAGCTAAAATCAAATAGATTATACACCAGATGATTTTTACCTGCTCGATCACCAGCATGAACATCCGAAAAAACAACGATGACAAGGCCAGCAACACAAACAATTACACCAACTACCTTTCTGAATCTGTATTTTGTTTTCAAGAAAATCCATGTAAGAACCATAACAGATGGTATTGACCAACAATCAAGAAGCATGACGCTTGTCAGTGACGTGTACTGATAGGCCTTCACCACTGCAGATCAAATGAAATCCATCAGTTACAGTTACGAAAAGCCTACGTTTACTTATAACAAAAATGAAAAAGAGACTAACAATAACAATTTCCACTTCAAAATTCCATCTTTTGTTTCTTGTTTATGTATTTTTTTATGGGGAAGGAAATAATTTCTAGATGATTCACCACAATACAATGGTTGTTTAAAAAAGCGACCCCATCTTCTGTAAATTGGAAGCCATAAATATACTGCTTTACCATATGGACTCACTCCTGACCATGTGACTTTCTATTGGCAATGTCAGCCAACTACCCTCATCCCAAAGAACAAAGAAAAAGAGAAAAGAAAATAAAAAAAAGCTTAAGCTTCTTCTTCTTTGCATTGCTTTTTTTTTTTGTCATTTGTAAATTCATCTTTTCATCAAATTATAGTATGCAATCTAAATTGCACTTGATTTTTATGCTGTACTCTCACATACGTAGTTACTTCTTCATCTGTATTTAGACTCGTGTACATATGTGTCAAAATCTTAATATGATCGTAGTCTAGACAAATTGCATATACTCAAACCAACTTGAAAAAGGTGAATTTATTTTGTCGGAAATTGATTCAAAACCAAACTGAACTAGGTTTTGGTACGTAAAAATACACCTAATATGTCAAATTTAGGTTTAGTTTCCTTTTACTCAAGGTACAATTTTGACGGTCAAACCTATTACAGGCACACACTGATGTATTTTGATAACTCAAGGCTCATTATGATGAACTTGGGAGTTTGGACCTCAAAGTGACATGGGTTCCCTAGTCTTAGGGTACAAAGTAATTTTTCCCTTAAATTTTTGTTCTTTCCCATCAGTTACACTTCAGGGATTAATGATTACTTAATATGGTATCAAAGTAGAAACAATAAGTTCCATCCTTGACTCCACTCCTTAACCCCTATTTCAATTAAATATTCTGTGTGAGTTCCAATTTATTATATGAGAGTTTGGACATGAAAGGGGAAATATTAAAAGAAAAAAATCGTTAACTGATTTAATCCACTTCTTTCTTTCAGCTTAAGCTTTTAGAATAAAGGGCGACTCAAATTATATGTTAATTCAACCTGTTTTATTTCATGTTCTTTTATACAGATGTATACATCCTTGGAAATGAAGGCAGAAAGACATAAAACATCAAGAATAGGTGAAGTCAGTAGTGAAGCTTAAAACGCAAAGAGTGATGTCCATGGAAGTATGCATGAATACATGTGGCTACATAAGATGCTTAGATAGCATTATTTATACAGTGATGGAGATTTGCTGTAAAGATGTGTGTGGTTAGCCCTCTGAGATGTGCTTCTAGTTGAACTACCATACACTATCTGATATAAGTTTCAAAATCACATTCTGCATGTAAACATAAAAAATGTGCAGAAAACCAGATTCCAAAGAAGATCACATTCACCAGCAATTCAGATTATTAGACTGAAAAGAAGATGAAGCTATTGAGAATTGGAACAATATCATTTTGTCTATTGATGTTAGATAAAAGCAGTTCCGCTCTGTCGTAAGTCACATCCTTAAGATTGATTAGACATCATAAGTTAAATTGAACATTAGAATATTAAGTGAAGAGTACACATGCAATACACTGCATCACACTAAATACACCTGAAAGAGAGATCAATATAGGTGTTCTTACCAATAAAATTGGCTTCCACATCTACCAATCCAAGAGGCAAGTAGTAATACCATTTTGCCTGCAGGAATTATATAAATACACAATATTAAAAATGAAAAGAGATAAAGTTCCTAGCCTTTGAATATCCGACATAAGATGTAGGAGAAGACAACCATGAAAGGAGCACTAACTAATAGACTATTGGGCTTTTTCCTATCTTTAACCAACACATCTCATGGGGACTGATACTGTCCTTAACCTAGTTCACTTCCGCATCCCCTCCAGTGGTAGTTAATCAGGATTCCTTTGACTCATCCAACTCAAAAATTTACTATAAGTTCCAAAGATTTACCATGACAATGTCATTACTTAGTGCTCAAAAGAGCTGCTCCACGAGCAGGGCTCAAATTCTGGAAATTTCAGAAAAATTTGAGGACATTTTAATTTAAATACAACAATCAAGATTCCATTAAAAACCTGCCCAAATTTGAGTCTATGCTATTAGCTCTCACCACTCTCTGTCTCCTCGTCCGGACAGTAGCACAAAGGTTCTTTTTGCAGTCTTGTCTACCTATTCTATCCCTCGCCAGACCTTGATTGCCATGACTGATTCCATTTGTAATTGCTGAAGGCAACACACACGGAATAGACAAGTTTATGATTCTTGATATTCATAGTTTTTGCAATTGTCTAGGCAATCATCACCAAGAAAGGTTATCTTCTTCTAAACATAACATGCTCTGGAAGGCCTAGGGCGGTGGTTTTGGTTGACTAGTGATGAAATCCTTTAATAATTGGTTCTAGTATATGTCCTTTTCAGTGGTCACAGCCTCTGGTCTATGATTTGCATTCAAACCATAAAAAATATTCAAGGTTATATATAATCCTTTTTAGAGCAGAATCAAGACAGATGTGTAACCCTCTCGAGGGTAAACATCTTGCTCTGTTCAATAAGTCATCTGCACATTTCTTCCTGGCTACACATATCCTGGTATATTGCTTCCCTATTACCCATCAATCTTACTATTTAAACTTCACGTATTAACAATCAAATATCAATCCAAGTTGTTTCAGAAAATCCTGCATAAAAAGGATAGTGAACAAAAATAAAAGCATAGAGGACAACCTTGAGTGGTTTCTTTCGGTGAAGCATAATGCCTCCATAGACAATTGCCAAGAGCACATAGTTAAGAAATGACTGCGAAGTTGGGGCATTAATTCCTATAAAACGGGACAATAAACAATTAAAAGGATGAAGTGCGCTTCTAAACAGTCACAATTATCAAAGACTAAATACATGAAAAGAGAGTGAACAATGTGTTATCCTATGATATACACCAGAAACCTGTACGCATAAAGAAATTATTTCCTTTTCTCCTTCGTGTTTTTTCCTTTCATTTTCTTGGTGGAGTGCCAAGATACATACATAAACATATATGTGCATGACGCGTGCGCTTAAACAGAACACCTTGAACTGAACTGAACCACACCGAAAGTTGATCGGAAAAACATATATTTCAAATAACGCCATATTATATATATAGTTCATGCTGAAATAACGCCTTCATCAATACTACTACGGAAATATACTTAAATTGGAATAAATTATTAAAGATTACTCTTTGCGGTGCCACTCATCACGAACATAATGACCCTGCCATCCCTACGAATTATACGAGCAATAGTCCAGTGCGATATAACTTAATTTTGGGTTGAGACAGCAAAAAGCAGAAGATTTAACATACGCGAAGACAACCGTACCTCTTTTGGCGAGGTCATTAGATGCGAAGCCAGTGGCAGTGATCAAAAGTGAGAGAACCTGTCCCAACACAAGACCTATCAATGTCTTCTTGGTCCAAAACTCCTTGAAGTTCATCATTTTCTTATACTCCTCCACAGAACAAACAAGTCCAAAGCAACCCAAGAAGAGATATTCGTCTGAAACCGAATCCGGAGTATAAGCAAAAATTCAGGAACCCAATTACAGAAGCTCCAGTTCTGAGCTTCTATGGGCGCTTTACGGGGCCTGAAACGCTTAAATAACAAAATGCACGCGTCTGACTTTTAGTTAGTGTTGAGTCTGAAGCAAGGATCGCGATGAAACGTGGACGAAAATGACGGCGAAACTGAGTTTTTATCTACAGATGATTGATTGACATACGGCTGTGGGAGTTTCGCAAATTATCGTGACAGTGTTTGCAGCCGTTGAATTTTGGAAAGTGATCGCAAAATTTATGCAAAACCATTTTCCTTTTTGTTTCTTTCGCTTTCCAGGCTGATATCAATGACGAAAACATGAAGCAGACTATATATATAATTTATCCAAAAATATATTTTTTTAAAAGGTAAAGATTTTTAAGCTGGGCTGACATACAGTGTGTACGGCTTTCTAGAGCTCTGGTGATTCACCAATAAAACAGAGCCATGTCAGCTTATTGCAACTATTGGTGCCAATATTCTGATGGGTCGTCCGTTTGAGCACTTGTGACACGTGATGGATTGGACTTTGGACCACTCCAATTTTTTCTTTATTTATTTAGTTTCAAAGGAGCATATTGAGATATGGCAGTTTAAACAACATAGAGCAATATCCAAATATCCATAAAAGAAACAAACTTTGAAACAAATTAGCTTATCCAAAAAATACAAGTTCCCAATTACATTATTAATGTCATTTAATTGCTCAAATGTGATAAGAAGCATTCTCTAAAATACATAGGTTATCCAACATTTTACTTGTTTTCTTCTTTTGATGTGTCTAATCTTTTTTTAAAAGAAATAGAGGGCTCTATCTAAGAGCAAAATCTGTGGAAAATAAATAAATAAATAAAATAAGAGGCTATCCCCCTTGGGGATATAAAATTATTTATTCATATGGTTTTTTTTCTTCCAATGATCATCACTGCTCGATTCTCTCCAAAAATTTTGAAAAGTATTTTACATCCAATTCATGAATGTATTTCTTTTTTCATAAAGAAAATCTTATATACATATAAGTTACTGATAATGGTTTCATTGTCAATCGATACAGAGTAAATATCTTGTCTCTAGCGTAACAAGTAATAGTATCAATACTCCCAAGATAGTAGGTCCAATTCAAATATTCAAATTAAATAATGACATTATTATAATTTTTTTAACCAAAAGTTCTATAGGTAATTAAAATAATATGAGAATCATGGGTATGTTTGTCATGTTAATGATCAAAGTTTGGTTTTTCCTAACTCATATGGGGCTTAGAATGTCAAACACTTCAGAGTGTTCGAGATGTACTCTTACACTATTATTGTATACAATACATAGACAATCAATATGCAACCATGTATGCATTGATTTTTAGGTTAAAAAAATGGATAATATACACATTGTCTCCCCTCAACTCCTAAAGGTTTACACCACACACTGTTAATTTGGACAAAAATTATTTTTTTGGTCACATAATTTTTCTTATAATTATATTTTGTATGAAAGTGTAAGGTGTAAACTGAATTGGTAGCTGATGGGCGAAATATAATGAAATTAGTAATTTATAATGTAAAGTGTCAGAACCCAATAATCGAAGAGCGAACAGTATACTAAAGAAAGAGTTAGGTGAAATATTTTTATGAACAAAAAAATCTCTCAAAAAAAAACTTACATGAATTAGTAAGGAATTCTGAATAATGGACAATCACTATATTCATTTTTAGCCCATGAGAGCTTATCTGTTAAAAACTTATTTTCTTCCCCTATTATATTATATATCTAGGAGGTCACTATATTATGTCTCCACACTTGTCCATAGTATACAAAAGTCAGCCAGCTTATTCCCTTAAACTTACGTACGTTTCCCACATCAAAGTGTTTTTTTTGTAATATCTGCCATCCTCATATACAATATAAGAGACTTTATTTACCCTTTTTTTATTAGATAGTAATTAAAAGAAAATAATTTCTACATCAAATGCACATTACATGGTACTAAAAAGTTGGATCATCATCTTATTCCCTTTTATTTATTTAATTTTTTTCCCAAAGGATATGGAATATGCTTTGGAATGCTTTTTGACTTTGTACATTGTCCACTTGGAGACAGTAGAACTAAAAATGTTACACAACGTATAACGTATGGACAGAGATTAACAATAATATTCTTACGGCTTAGAGTGATATCATCTTTATAAACTTGACGTATATGAAGTATTTTTTTTTTTGGGTGAGGCAATGGGGTTCCTTGAAATAGGCAGGTTAGCTTATTTAGGGAATATGTGATCTGGATCCCATATGAATAGACCGACCACAAGCGACTGGAGCCAATGTTACTTAAATAATTAAATACTTGTCTTCTCCCTCTTTATTCGCTGGGTCTTCTGCCTCACAGCGGGCATAAAAGATAAGAAAGGAGGTTAGAAAAAATTCCAAATGACTGGCAAAAGGACAAGAAAAAGCTTTATTTTTTCTGTGCGTAGCTACAAGAAAATGACTTCACTGCAAGAAAGTTGACGGTTGACCAGTTATGTGTGTAGCTAAGAATATGGTGTCCCAGTGAGATTGGTACAAGGGCACTCTAAGAAAAATAACTTTGGATGTTAAATTTTTACAAGAAAAATAACTTCGGGTGTTAAAAAAAATTTAACACCCAATGTGCTAATTTCGTCAACTAATGTTTTAGGTGACAATCGAGTTGTCACCTAATTTGTCACCTAAAACTCGTCAGCCAAGGTTTTAGTTGACGATTTTGGTGTTCTGTTGCTCGGAACCGTTCGAACGGTTTACAATGTCGTCTGAACGGTTTTGTGCTATATTGATGAAATTAAAAATCATCATGCCCAGTACACTCCAATATTTGTTCGCATGAGCTGTGCGAACGTATTTCTCCATACGTTCGGACGGCTCATGCGAATAGTTGGTCCAATGTGACGAAATGAATTTTGTCATGTACAATCTGTGAGCACGATTATATAATATCTGCACGGTAATATATTATGTCCGGACACTTACATAAAGACGTCTACACCCTTGTTTCATTTATGACAAATAGTTATTTGTCATCTTCAAAACTCATTCGAACCATTACGTATACAGTTCGGACGATTGTTCCGTTGAACACATTTGAACGATTGCTTGTTAAAAAACCGTGTGCGCACCAGAATAACCGTACGGGCGAACAAATTTAACGCGGAGTGTGCGGACGGATATTTATGCATGCGCACATTATCAATGCACAAGAACCGTTTGGACGACTTTTGTTATCGTTCGAACCGTTTTCTACGTATTTGAATTAATTTAATTAAAGTTTTAAAAATAATTTACAAATAATATAAAGAGAAAGATATTCAATACTCATAATGTAATAAAATATCTACAAATATGCAATCGTCATTGAAAGAAAAAAAAACATAATTGATAAGTACTGACAAAGTACTAAAAATATATAAATCTACCCAAATTTTCTTTTGGGTGTCGAACCAGATTGCATGTGAGACCCCGTATTTCATTTTTGCTATCTTTTTATGTATTTGTTTTGGATTTAATTTTGGGGGCTATTATTTGGCCTATTGTAAGAGATTTTATTATATTACAAAGACTTATTAAATTTAATGTCAAGGATATTCAGAATACGTCTTATTATCCTTTAGATGCTGAATTTTTCTTAAGCAAATTCATTATATTAAAGTATGAATTATGATTGTGAATTTAGTGCATGATTATTTTATACTTTCATTAAGTAGTCTTAAGCCCATTAGGAGAACCAAATGATTATTTGGTGTGCTAAGTATGTGCTTCATGTGAAGAGAGGCAAATCAAAGAGAAATGATAGTAAGACAAAGCAAGGAAGAGGACAAAAACCATAAATGTGCCGCCCACGTCATCCAATGGACATGGGCGATACAAGCAATGTCCTCTCCCTTTTTGGACATGAATTACAACCCTATCCTCATGCCCTTCACGCCTCATCCACTTCACAAGTTCATTCTCTCATTTGGTTACACAAGAGAGCAAGCCCAGAGAGTGAGAGAGAGAAGCCGAGTGAGGGAGAAGGAGAAAAGCCAAGGAGAAGAAGAAGAAGAAGGAGAGAAGAGGAGGAGGTAGACGGCCTAGAAGAAGATGGAGAAAGGAGGAGAAAAGAAAGGAAGAGAGGAGAAAACCAAGGTGAGTTCAGTTATTTGGTTTTTATGCTTGGCCGAATGGTTTTTCTTAAAAGATCTTGGATATATCTTTTGATTAGCACCTCTTAGGTTGTGAACTTGATTGCTGGAGGAGGAGATTTCATGTTGGATGTGAAGAAGATTGCATGCATATGATTTGTTGATGGCCGAATGGTTTGGAGTTAGAAAACCCTATGTTTGATGTTAAGGTTTGGTTTAATCTTGCATGCAATTAGAGATCACTAATAATGCCAAGATTGAAGTTCATTAATGGTGTGAAGGAAAGCCTTGTTGTAAATCATAGTGAAATTAACAAAATGCATAATTTTGTGGGTTGGTTAATGGTCAGAAGAATCAAGCTAGAGATCATGATTAGGTTGTTGGAATAGGGAACTTTTAGTGCCCTGTTTTAAGCATCATCGTGCTCGATCAGAGTGCGACCCGTTGGCCAGTGTCGTGCTGCTTGACCAGCGCTCGACAGGTGCTCGAGCGACCTTGAAAATTTTCATACAGAGAGTTGACACTCGACCGCCGCTCGAGCGAGGATAGACGAAAGTTGGACAGAGAGTTAGCGCTCGACTGGTGCTCGACAGGCGCTCGAGCAATCAAGCTAGAGATCATGATTAGGTTGTTGGAATAGGGAACTTTTAGTGCCCTGTTTTAAGCATCATCGTGCTCGATCAGAGTGCGACCCGTTGGCCAGTGTCGTGCTGCTTGACCAGCGCTCGACAGGTGCTCGAGCGACCTTGAAAATTTTCATACAGAGAATTGACACTCGACCGCCGCTCGAGCGAGGATAGACGAAAGTTGGACAGAGAGTTAGCGCTCGACTGGTGCTCGACAGGCGCTCGAGCGGGCACTGTTAAAATTCCATATATGTTGAATTTGGAGTTCCAATTGAAGTCTTGTGAACTAGCATTGAGGCTAGTTGAATAAACTTAGTTATGAAGTTATTGAGGTTAGGATGGCGGAAATTCGATTATCATTAGTCCAGGCATAATATGAGGTAAAGTATGGAATAAGAGATATTAAGCTAGACAACTTATATAGGTTGTTGATTTGGTTGGAGATTCTTAGCATGAGTTGTTGTTGTTGAATTTCATGAATAGGTTTAAATCAATGATGTCGATGGGAAGAACAAGTGTACCTAGTTGATTGAGTATTGCATAGTGGTCCCTTTAGCAACTGGATTGGAGATGTTTGATGCTATGTTTAATTGTCTTTCTTCATTTGTTTTACGAAAAATAGTTAAAGTAATATTTTGAAAATGAAATCATATTTCAAGGATATGTACTTTTGGAAAACCGAAATAATTACAAGTATTTTTGTATGTCTATGTGATTAATTCCTAATCATCTAAGTGGAGTAATTGACTCGCTTGCAGGCGAAGCACCATCCCAATATCAAGAGAAGCAAGGTAAGTGGATGTAAGTGGAGTAAGTATAAACTTACATTTTTACAAAACTGGAATGATACACAGCATGGTTTTGCATAGGCAAGCATGTCATGACACGAGCATTGCATGATTTTCTAAAAGGATTTTTATGCAATGATGTATGAAAAGTTTTACGATAAGTCAAGTTAAGTTAAGGGCTCTGGTCGGTACCGTACCAACAAGAAGGACACCTATACCGAAGGACGAATGCGAGAAGGATGAGTGAACCCTAGAGGTAAGTGCAACCACACTGAAGGACGAATGCGAGAAGGTGTGGACCTCCAAGGGTCGTGTCTAGCCACTGAAGGATGAATGCAAGAAGGTGGGCTAGCTTGACCAAATGAAATGTCCCCAAGGGAAAGGGAGATGGTTCCGATAGGAATGCACAACCCTGACTTCAGGGGTTAAATGGAGCGTATGTAGCCCACAAGTCAAGAAGAAAATACTTTTCAAGGACCATGTGTCATTTAAGTTCAAGAACATGTTTTTCAAGATCAAGACTATTACATGTGCATATGTAACCATGAAGCATGCATGTGCATCAAGACTTATGTTTATTCACGATATTCATACTAAAATAAAAAAACTCATGTTTTTAAGTTTAAGTTTTCCCTTACTGAGTCTTTCGACTTATAGTTTTTCAATTGTATCATTCCAGATGTTTCAGGTGAAGGAGGTCAGGAAGACTATCTGTCTTAGAAAGAAGATGATATGTATTTTGTTGTAGTGACTGTTGACCGTTGTGGTCTGTCACTTAGGTTATGAAATTCCATGTGTCATGTAATTAAGTTACTACTTCCTTGAAACCTAATATGTAAGATTAGTTATGATGAGTTTTGGCCCGTCTCTCTCTCGATTCTATTCCATTGTATGTATGATTAAGCTCACTGAGGCTTTCCCTCGGGATTGCTCGCGGCTGTCTTCGTCCCTGCGGGATTGTGTTCGGGGCGTGACATTGCAGCTGTCTTATCTGTTCCATCAGCTACTCACGTATCTGCTCCGCCAATAGTTGCATCCTCCGTTCTTGTTGTTCCATTAGGTTCCTTTGCTGGTCCTGCATCATGTTCTGATGCTCTTTGTCTTTCTTTCATTGCAGCTCTACCATCATCTGCATTAGCTCTTCTTCTTTCTTCCGTTGCTGCTCCTCCATCATCTGCATATGCTCTCGCATCGTCTGCTCCATATCTGACCGCTTGACCAGAAGCGCTTCATATTCCAATTATCTAGTCCTCATCTCGTTAATTTGTAATCTGACCTCCTCCAATTTTCTGGACAAATCAACGGACAGTGTTGATAAAGATGATCCAATACACCGTAATGAAAGGCCTAAACCTCGCACATAACCGGCTTTCATCCCCTGCACCTCAGCGAAGAACTCCACTTCGATTTATGACTTTCCCTCGGACTCGTCTTGCAACTGTAATGCCTCTTTTTGTTCCTACAAAATTAGAAAAAGAAGATAAAATTAGCACATATGAAACATAAACGCATACAAATGCATAATTAAATTTAACGTTACAACTTATAAAATTTTCTCGTGCATTTTCCGATGATCACATGTTATTCTTATTAGTATGCGTCTTTTTATACATCAACACGGGACTAATCTCATCAGATTCTGAATTTTTCTGTACATCAATATAAATATAGAACGAGCATATTAAAATACCTAAGTCATTTATTTAAGTAATAAATAATAAAAATATAAATTTATTACTTGCTAACAACGCTCTCGCGCGTTGGAAGGGCATTGATCCCGATGTGTGTACAATCTTCAGCTTAGCTCTATTCTCCTTATTGATTGCACTCCTCCTCTGCATTATACATTTACAGTTGTTATCACAATTAATAATAAAATAAAATAAACGTTCAGGACGGAATATAAATGTTTAACCTGAAATTCCTCACTCGCGAATAAATCACAGACATGAGTCCATTCTTCCTTGTTTATATCGGGATACAGGAGCTCTAACGCCTCTTCTTTAGAATTGAACACCGAGTAATGCTGAAACATTCAATTTCTATGCGTCATGTATGTTGTGTTCATCGTAGACGTCATAGTGATGCGATCTGCCGCTTGGTCGTAATCTAGTTGGAAGTCATCCTTAACATATATAACAATTAGTACGTATAAAAGTTTAAACAATTAAAATTTAATAAATTATTCTTACCAACACTTGGTTCATCACATACACTTTCACATTGTCAGGGACCTCCTTCCACTTACTCGTCTCAAATGGGACATGTTGTTGAACGAGCACACCAATTTGGCTTAAGAGCATTGAGGACGTCTTGTCATCACCGCCGTACATCCATTAGGGATATGAAGAGTCAGTTTTCCTTCGGTATGAGTCTTGAGTAAGGTAATGCCGCGCGTACTACCTCGAATGAAGAACAATAAATTTAAAATTCAGTTAAGCATATAAATTTAAAAGTCATAATATTTACTCAAGATTGACGGGGTAAGATACTTACACACACAACTATTGTGGGTGCCTAATTGACTGGATATGGTAGGGGAAGGTAATTTGTTCATATCCCTAAGTGAAGGACTCGATATTGCTAGTGTACCAGGACTACTCTCAGTTTGAACTGATAAATCGCATCGAAGACGTTTCCCTCCTATTGGCATGATGTCGTCCTGTGACCAAATAAATCAATATTTGAGAAAAAAAACACAACGAATTATGTTACTCAAAATGAATATAAAATAGAAACGTAAACTAAATTGAAACGATAAAGTTACTTTAGTCACCGGAGTTATATTCTTCAGAATCACTACAATTTTCACTGAACGATTTCGAGGAATCATTGTTTCCCTCTACTTATGTTATTGTGGACCACTCTCATCGGTTACTGGCATATAAGTCTCGATGTCATTTATAGTCAACGGGATCATGTTAAAGGAGCTAAAGTTTACAAAAAGTTTAATAGACTCATTCTCCTGGTATGCTTCACGGTTCGACGGTCCTTCTCTATCCTCACTAGCGTCGTCCTCAATAGGTGGAATGTCATGTGTTTTTAGGGGTAATCTAGTGAAAAATCTTCCAGTGACTGCCCAACTTCATATCATCGATATAAAATACTTAATTCCCCTGAGATGCTAGCACGAACGAGTTTTCTTTGTACCACTTTCGGGATGTGTTAATACTAACAAACTGACCACTTTTATCAAGACCTAAGTTTTGAGTATTCAAGTCAAACCAGTCACATTTAAGTAAATAAACTAAATTCTCCCGCAAATAATGAAACGCGTAAATATCCACGACCTGGTCGTTAAATTCAACATCTTCCCCAGTATGGTCCCCCATAATAACCACACTACTATTCTAAGTGTTACGAAACTGTTCACGAAGGACCGTGTGAAACTTAACTTCATTCATTACACACTTAAAATAACAAAGTGCCCGTTGATCCAGACCGGATACTAATGCACACAAATCCGACACCGAGCTCAGATTTTTATTGCGCATAGTTTGAATCTAAAATATTAAACACGTGTTAAGTTTGAATCTAAAAAAATGATCAATTAAACTTAAACATATAATAGAGACAAATTAAATAAATATCCGATTTCTAAACCATAACGAAAATTCTTCTTCGTGTCTCCTATCAACATTTATTGGTGATTGCCTCCTCATCTATTCCAAGTGCTCACTATAAAGAAATAAGATATTTTATAATAAATTTAAATATAATGAGTTGACAAATTTTTAAATGAGCAAACTTTTTTATAAGCGCTTACTCTATATGTTGGTTGATTTCTAAATAGTTGTTGAGTACCTATCACTACGGCTTTGTAAATTCCTTTTTATTCAAATCTTGATCCCTACCAGTTCCAGTGGTCAAACACTTTGAGTAAATACAGAAAAATGACAACTTCGATTATCCATGTCGGCATAATTTCGGTCTTTTCTATTGAATCTCATCTCAACTGTACTAAGATACATTGAGCAAAAAGTTAGACATTCATTTAACACATAGTTCTCTGCTATGGAGCTCTCACATCGTGTCCTGTTTTTAACGAAACACTTAAACTTCCCCATATAACTCTCAATTGGATACATCCACTGAAATTGAACAAAAGACCAAAATCAAAGCACAAAAGACCAAAAGACCAAAAAAAATTCAATAAATCCAACAGAAATCAGATTCAAATCGCAAAATATAAGAAATTCGTAACGCTATTCGCAACACATCCAAAGTAAACACGGAGAGAGATATTTGCAAATTTGGACCGGAGCCCGGAGACTACAATGAGAAAGAGACGTCGATGCCGTGCAGCTCAGGAGTGGGGCGAATATACAAAAATGGAGAGTGCGAACAGGGAAAAAAAGAGTGGAAAAGAGTGAGTTCTGTTATTATGCTAAGCACTATTGTGCTGAGCATGCTGAGCAATGGTTGAGATTAAAAATTGGAGATCCAATGACTATGATTAAACACATCATTTTAAATATTCAAACATTTTAATTGATGTGATGCGATCTGAACATTTGAATTTTAAATCTTTTAATCTTAGCCGTTGCTCAGTATGCTCAGCAACGGACTCGATCATAATAACCGGACTCGAAAAGAGTGGCCTCCAAAATTTTAGAATTTTGGAGCCCCTCAAAACGACGTCGTTTATCCCCTGGGTAAACCTGACACTTGTAGTACCGGTGCCCAGCCACTGAAGAAGGGCAATGTTTATTCCAATAAAAAAAACAAGGCCTTACAGAGCTAGAATTTGTACCATAGGTAAAAACTTACGACTATCAAAGGTGGGTATTGGTTCGATTTGAAATAGAACACGACAAACTAACCTAGTCAGCTAGGATATGGTTGTGTTCAATAGCTCGCACTACAAAAAAATAGGGCTATAGCAGCGGTCACAAACCGTTGCTAAAGCGCCAAAAAACGCTGTTATAGGCCAAAAAGACCTATAACAGCGTTTTTTTAGCGGCGGTCGCAACCGCCGCTATAGCTCCGTCGGCATAGATATATAGCGGCAGTTCAGGTGACCGCTGGTGAAGACCTCGGGTCTATAGCGACGGTCGCAATCGCCGCTATACACCCGAGAGCAATTGCGCTGTTTTGACATTTAAGGTCTGTAGCGGCGGTCACTGACCGCCACTATAGACCCGATATGACCGCCGCTATATGTCTATAACGTTGGTCAAGTGCCACCTATAGCAGCGGTCAGTGACCGCCGCTATATATATATTTTTTGCTTTTTTCTTCTTCCAAACCACTACTAAATTTTTCCTATATTTTTCTATACATGTTTTTTTAATCGGTATACAAATTTATTTTAATACTCATAATTCATTGGATGTAAAAATTTAAAGACCAAAGATAATAAAACAAAATATACTTCATTATTGATTAATAATATTTTACAACAAACACAAGAATCTTTACAAATTAGGAATAAACTATAATAAGATGTAATTACAAGCTTTAAAAGAATAAAATGTCTTTCCTCTTACTTTTTGGTGTAACCAAGTTGTCTCCCCTTTTCCTATGCTGAACGGTTCCTCCAAAACATCCACCATTTCTTTTATTAATCATCCATCTAGAGTCTGAAACCAGTACCTGCATGTGACAGAGAAAAATCTCAATTATCACGATAGAAGATAACAAATAATACACTTTCATTGATAGGAAAGAATAGAATTTAAGGTGACCACTGGCACTGATGTCCAAATCTATGTTTTCAAACACCCAACAGAAAATAAGATACATTTGCATCACAAGTAATAGGAAATACAAAACATAATTCAATAGACAATGACCTATAGATGGCAAGAGTCATTCCATACCTAGGATGGCTTATTCAAATTTGTCCTTGGTGGCTCATATACAATTGCAAGAGGACTGTTGCTGTCAACCTCTGCAAGCAGATTCCTTTCAGCCTTTACATGTTCCAACTTGTGAATTGCTGTCAAATGTTGCCTTCTGCAGTGCATTTTGAATTTGCCAATGGCCAAGACTAAGCTAAGAAGAAATACCTTCAACCTTATACTTCACCTAAAGCCGATTCCATGAAAAATTAAATAGTACGCAGTGCAGTGTAAAAAAAGCAGACTGAATACTTACCACTTATAAAATAAAATAAAAATAAAAAATAAAAAATAAAAAGATCTTATAAAATAAAATAAAAATAAAAAGAAATAAGATGAGAGGTCAAACCTTTGTTGCGAAAACAGGACACCAACCTTCAGCAACAAGACACTTCTTTGTCACATCAAAGCTGAGCATATTTAAAGTGATAAATGCATAATAAATGCATGCATGAACGCCTACATAAAAGGGAAAAGTATATAAATGCATAGCGTCATCAAAAGAAAGGCATTGGCACATCAAATAAAGAAATTAAATAAACCTGTAGATTCCACTGCTCATATCCATAGCCAATTATCTGTAGCAGATTGTTCCTATGCAGCAGCCCAGCATCTATTGTAGTCTTCAGCTCTGAAAGTCTTCCAGATACCTAGAATTCAAAGTAACTACATATTAAAATTTTCCTGTGGTGTAGTAGATGACTTTTCCCATTAGACAAAAGCTAATAGCACTTTTAATTTGGTACAAATTGAACACAGGGCCGTACAGATTCAAACTAAGGACCATTGCCAAAATCGGAAAAAGCTCACATAACATGTTTTCAATAAATGAAACTGAAAATCATCAATAGGACAAGAACAACAGTTTTACCAAATAATATGCCTAATCTCTTTAATGAGGGGAGCTATTGAAGTCAGCCATGGATGTGGAAGGACCTGGAAGGGAGGGCTACTCCGTGTCATGTAGCCTACTGTTTCCACATGATCAATAAAGAAGTTTTGTAAAGTTGTTCAGTCCTAAGTTCTCCTAAATTCCCTTGTTTTCTTTTGTCATCATTTTATTTTTTGGACAAGAACTTTATGCCTATATTGTAACGTTTTACTGTGAATTGAAAATTCCAGTACAATACTACTAGTATTAGGCAAATGTTTCAAAATTGCAAACTGATCTCACAAAGTGTGACCATCAGGCCACTAAAGTTGACCTGTTAAGAACACCTATTAGAAATACTCTCATCATTGTGTTTACCTATAAAGCAAAATCTAAATGTAATTAGCCGATTGATCTGGTTTGAGCAATTAGGAAACCACTTTACTTTGTATATTCTAGATGACTGAAAATTTGAAATGCAAGTTACGATTGTATTCCCTATCCTAGTAGACAATAAATTACTATTAAACAAAACAAATTATGAATGTGACAATGTCCTCAAGAATAACAATGCTTGCCATAAGACAAGACTGCCATATATTAGAAAATACAAACACAAAATCAAGGCGCAGTGTTCTGAAGCTTCTTATTCCCCACAGATGAACAACAAGAACCAGAATATAATTCATACTTCTGTAATTATCTGATATTGATTGCCCAAGTCATCTACAAATGGATAAGGGTTTGCTCCAAAAGCATAACATATTTTCAGAATTTTATTCTTTGCTTTTTCCCCAACAAAAATATTTTTCTCGGCCTGCCAAATGATACTTTCTCAGTGTCCACAAAGAAAAGCTGACCAAAATTGGTAAGTGTGAAATATATAAAGCTTGAATTTAGAGCAAAGAATATCACCATCCCACTGATGTTATTTGATCCTCAAAACCCCACACGGAACCAAATCATTATTTGAACATTTCCCAAATAAGTGTGACTAGAAATCGAACTACTCCCAAAGAGGCACCCATAAGGGCATACATACATACAAACATATTCCCAGCAAGATAAATACAAAGAAATGCAATCAGAAGAGATATGATCTCGCGAAGTCAACAAATAGGTTTCCTCAGGAGAAATTGAATTTCTCACCAGAGGGTCCTTCAGTCGAAGAAACCGCAGAAAATTCGGATGATTCATTGGGCTTAGTACAAACAACGATCTGCCGACGATGTATCGCCGGGAAACCAACGACGCAAAAGCATGAAGGGGCTAGGCACGTGTAGCTGAAGCGAGAGGATTAAACATCGGAGAGAAACAAAGGAGGACTTGGAGAGAAGGGAGCGTGGGATTTGGTGTAAATTTAACTGTGAATCCGAAGTAAAGCTAGATTAAGGGTGCGTTTGCACCAAAAATTTCATAAAATATTTCACCAACTCAATAAAATACTACAATATAATCTCTCTCTCCCATAAAAAATATAAAAAATTACCTATTTTTTCACTTTTTCACTAAACCCAATACCAAAAATTTTTCAACACAAACATAACCTAAAAATCGCAAGTGAAAAAGGTTGGCGCTAAATGAAAATATTTGGGTTTTTTTTTTTGCACTAAATGGGGGAGTTTAAATCAAACAACTCACCGAAGCACACCGTTTTGATCTTTTTTTTATTATTATTTGTAGTTTTTCAATTTCTTTGATAATACATTATATATGTGTTTTTAGTAAATTATAATAGTATTTAAAAATCTTTATACTTAGAATTAAATACATAGAATATTATTTTACACTCTTTTTTATAACTAGTATAATAATCTTAATTAAAATAAGTTAACAATATCTTTTTTTTGGAAATAAATAATATGTCCTAATTAATTAGTCTTATATTATACATTATTGAAATATAATTGTTAATTATAATCAATAAAATATTCAATTACCATAATAACTATGAACAAATATTAAGTTATATACTTTAATTGCATAAGCTAATTAATCCTATGATAATAGATGTCTTTTTGTTTGAAATTAAAAAATATGTCATAATTAAATATTATTATATTACTAATTATTACAAATATATATGCTCATTATAAGCATATGATAATAGATGTCTAGGCTACATAGATTTAGTCAATAAAAATATAATTACCATAACAATCATAAATATAACTTTCATAACATTATTTCTAATTCCATATAACAACTTCAATGTTAATAACACTCTCTAATTCCATATTTTATTATGTAGGTCTCCTAAATTTTTTTTTAAACACATGACAAAATAAAATTATGTATTAAAAGGAATAAAATAGTCTATAAAATAATTATTAACATTAACTAAGATATAATTTTAAAAATTTTGAATTTTTTATTTTTTTTCAACTATACCTATAGCGGCGGTCATACTAACCCCCGCTGTAAATACCTAATTTCTAGCGGCGTTTTCAAAAAACGCAATTAAAGGAGGGTCTATAGCGGGGGTCACTGACCGCCGTTAACCGACCGCTGTTAACGGGACCGCCGCTAAAAAGACCGCTGCTACAGGTAATACCTTTAGCGACGTTTTTTTTTGCAAAATGCTGCTAAAGAGGGGTCTATAGCGGCAGTCAGTGACCGTTGCTAAAAGGGTAACACCCTTTAGCGGCATTTTTAGCGACCGCAGCTAGAGACCTTTTTTTTGTAGTGTCGGGCCTATCTACAAATCATCTTGTTCGGATGGGATCTTTTGGTGGAGATGGATCTTAATTAATAGCTCTTCAACGCATGAGTAAGTCAGAGACAAATATAAGCTGTCACCAGATTAGGAAGCCTATGTTAAGACTACTAGTCGGTTTTGTAACACTCGCTCAAAACTTCAAATGCCCGAAGCCAAACCCAGGAGATAAGAGACAATATACAAAAAGGGACAATTACGATGCCATCCGGATTTGGATTAGTGTCTCTGTACCCATGTAAAAAATATAGTTGAATGGTAGTGTCATTGTCTCAACCTATTTAAATTGAAATATATTTGTATGGTGTAGAATCTCTCAAAGGATAGTCGAATGTGTCAAGATTCAAATCCATAACTATGAACTTGCAAGGTGCTTTTTCCGACCAACTTCCTACCACTTGGCCACGGCCTCTAGAGTTAGTCTCCATATACTTGATAGATCATAGTCATTTTTTTTAAGGGAGTATAAAGAGCTTTTTTTTTTTTTCTTTAAGTGAGTATAGAAGGCATTTGACTTTGGAAACATAGTCATTACTTTTAAGGCGTCGCATTAGGAAGGGAAGTAGGTTTAGGATAGCCCATATTCTTTTTTTTTTTTGTCAAAGCCAATGAAGCCCACCCATAACCCACCTGTATGTATAGTCTTTCTCCACGGATTCAGAATCTTATTGGAACGGCCCAATTTTAGTCAGCAAAAGAAAGGGTGAAAAAAAAAGATAAAGAAACAGGCCCCGATTCCCGACAATTTTTTTTTTTATTTTTCTAAGGGAGGTCGATACGGTGGTGGGTGCAACTGGAACTGGTGTCAGGGTGTGCAACAGTCCAAGCTCTTTCTTAGATTTTAGTGTTATGCAGAGGATTTTTCATCCGCACTCCAATTGTCAACGCTGCACTTCAGCAGTGAGCTCTGCAAATTTGCTCCAGGCACCCCATAAGCAGAACACCAAATGGCAACGCCAACGCTCCAAATTCCCACACCGAACCCTGTCAGGAGGCCCTTAGCTAGAATCTTCCTCCTCGCCATCCTCTCCACCCTTTTCTACTTTCTTGGATCCTACACCAACACCTCCACTGGCTCAACGACCTCCTCCTCTTCTCTCCTCCAAGACCGCCCGCTCGACTGCTTCCAGCTCAACTTCACCACCCCCGCCCACGCAAACGCCCATTCCTCACCTCCCCTGCAGTTTGAGCCACAGCACTCTGTCACTCTCCCCCCAGAACCCCTGGAGCATCGCCAGCCCTTGAATTTTTGTGCCAAGAACTTCACCGACTACTGCCCATGTCAAGACCCTGCAAGAGAGAAGCAGTTCGTCAATGACAGACGGTTTCGCAAAGAGCGGCATTGCCCGGGAACTGACGAAAGACCGGGGTGCTTGGTTCCCAGGCCGGCTGGGTACCGGAGGCCGTTTCCGTGGCCAGAGAGTAGGGACTATGCTTGGTTCAAGAATGTGCCTTTTCCTCGGTTGACTGAGTACAAGAAGTCACAGAATTGGGTTCGGTTGAAGGGTGACCGGTTGTTTTTTCCGGGTGGTGGGACTTCATTTCCGAAGGGAGTGAAGGGTTATGTTGACGAGATGGAGCGGGTTGTGCCACTGAAATCTGGAAATATAAGGACAGTACTGGATATTGGATGTGGAGTAAGTGTAATTGCCTCGTGATTAGTTTATTAGATATCTAAGCTGCCCCTGTGTCTGTTGTTTCGATTCTTTCTGATTTGTCTTATGCGCTAGTAAATAGAAACGGATTAAGAACTTTTTATGGTTGTGAGTGTTAGTTATTTTGTAATATTATATGCATAGCTGTTCAAAATGGAGTTTCTGAACTGTTGACTCCTATGTGGTAAAGAATTCTAAGAAATTAGTCTGCTGTTCTTTCCTTGCACTTTTGGAGACCCGACTTAGGGGTACTTTCTTGTCAATAACCTTTGAAATACTCCGCATTTCACGAGCTATCCTTCTATTTGAGTAGAGAAGGCTGTAACTGCAGTCATACAATGCTTTTTCATAATATATTGTTTGCATAGCGTGCTGATCCTACAGCAATTAATAAAAGATCTAAATAAAATGAACTGATTGCCCCTTCTCTGTTTTTTTTTTTCGCTGTTCCTTATTTATTGATCCATGGAGTCTTCTTTCTGCATTTTGTCCTCTATAAAAACAAGCATTTGAGTCGGATTTAAAATGTAAGGCAAGAAAAGTAAAGAAGTCGAAGTTAATTTCCTGTATTCTTGTTTGTTACTGATGCTTTCGCTTCCTTGATTTCTGGTTTCTACCAAATCTCTATAAAATTAGGAGTTTCTTGGTAATTCACCTTTTCTAGTGGCAGAGGGGAATAATGTGCTGCGGTAATTTATGAAACAATTAAGAAAGGAAGCCTGATATCCTGTTAACTATAGATCTTTAGTTATTGAACCATAAACTATAAATTTGGTGCACTCTGTGACCAGTCTTGTGTAATTGCCTGACACTCTCCTTAGGTTGCAAGCTTTGGAGCCTCTTTGATGGACTATAACATCATGACAATGTCAATTGCACCACGGGATATACATGAAGCTCAAGTACAGTTTGCTTTGGAAAGAGGACTTCCAGCCATGCTTGGTATACTAAGCACCTATAGATTGCCATTCCCGTCAAGAGCCTTTGATATGGCTCACTGTTCCAGATGCCTTGTACCATGGACTAGTTATGGTATTTGACTCATGAGGCCTTTTTGTAACTGTGTTATTATTATTCCAAGATTCTCCTCTTAATGTCCCATGGAACTCAAAGGCCCAAGTGCTCTTGAAGGTACACGAATTGGCCCGACTTTGGGAGCTCCAGGGTTATCAAAAGAAAAATTATTTATTATTCCATAAGATAAAGCAACGTCACTGGAAAATTTTATTGATATCTAAATGATATCTTCTCATGAAATCCTAAACTGTCTATTTTCCAGCTTTGTAAGTGATTCTTGCTACGGGAGGAGACTAGAATAATTCCACATGCTAAGCTAATCACAATTCAATCATTCTGTACTGTGCTATTAAAACACTCGGTCAGTGTAAATGTTTCAGGCATTCAACATTATAATATAGGCTGATTCCTTTACTTTCACTCTAGATGGGCTATATCTGTTGGAGATGGACCGAGTTCTACGTCCTGGTGGCTATTGGGTGCTGTCTGGGCCACCCATAAATTGGAGGGTCAATTACAAAGGATGGGAGAGACCAGCTAAGGACTTGGAAAATGAGCAAATCAGTTTGGAAGATCTTGCTAGGCGAATGTGCTGGAAGAAGATTTCTGATAGAGGAGCAATTGCAGTGTGGAGGAAACCCACGAATCATATGCACTGCATCCAAAAGTTAAAGGCATGGAAATCACTTCAACTCTGCACTACACCTGATCCTGATGCTGGTTGGTGAGCCTTTTGTTTTATTTCTGCATATACAGTGTAGTGAGGAAAATGACATTGCTTGGTGTCCAACTGAGATATGAGATGTTCAACCTGGAAAACTGAAACTTAAGTCGCAGTTTTATTGGTTCAAGCATGTGCTAGTGTGTTTAGATTTAGAACGTGGACAAAAACTAAACTTTGTTGTATGACAAGATCTATAAAAGTATGGAGCTGTTTCTCTTCTAGTCCATTCCTGACAAATATATGCAGCATAACACTTCATTTTGTAACAAACATCATCTAAATAATTGTGTGCCCTCAAACAATTATTAACGTGAGGAAAAGGAGAACACTTTTTTCTAAAGATCATGACATTTGATCTCAATGAATTACAAAAAATTTAGGAGTATTTTAAAGAGAAATACTGACATAGCGAAATCTCAATCATTTTATCAGAAGTTATGGTTCAAACTAAACATTTGTCTGATTGAATGATTGTTTCCCAGGGAAAATCAATATCCCAGTTCTCCTTGATAGTTTTTTACTCTCAGTATGTGTTTGCTGTTATTTGCACATCCTTCAATAGGTACACGAAAATGGACCCATGCATTTCCCCGATTCCCCAAGTGAAAGGTGTCCACAATATATCTGGTGGTGCTCTCGAAAGATGGCCTAAACGGTTGAATGCTGTTCCACCTAGAATTGCGAGTGGAAATAGCAATGCAATTACAGCTAGGATCTTAAATGAAGATAATCAGTTATGGAAGAGGAGAGTTTCCTACTACGGGATCATACTCAAATCTCTCACCAGTAGCAAATATAGAAATGTTATGGATATGAATGCGGGTTTTGGTGGTTTCGCAGCGGGACTGGCAAAGAACCCGCTTTGGGTTATGAATGTGGTTCCCTTTGATGCCAAAAACAATACCCTTGGCATTGTCTATGAGCGTGGCCTAATCGGAACTTACATGAACTGGTAAGAGCAAATCTTCTCTACTTCTCTACATCTTTCTTTTTTATTTTTCCCTTTTCTGTTGTTTGGTCATTTGTCCTGTTTTTGAGAATAATCTCCTGGTAGGTTAGTGTCTTTGGCTTGCGATTCCTGTGTATTTTTGTGTTTGAAATCTAACTAGCAATCTAGAAAATAGTTGGTCTCAATGTCTCATATATAGTCCCAATGTGCACCGTGGTTGACTATCACAGCAAATCTGTGATTCCGGTTTGAAAGTTAATAGTGCCTGAGTTTTTCTGTATGTGACTTGCTAGAATGTGACTCTCAACACTTCTGCATTTTGAACTAATAAAATGCTTCGTTCACAATCATTCCGATTAACAAATTGCAATATAATTTCTGTACTTCATTGGAAATTGTCGGCGACATATTTCAAGTTAATTATTTGGAAATTACTGGCTTAATGAAGCATTATAACATATACAGAAAAAGAAAAAGAAAATTCGACATGTGATAGATCCTACATTCTTTTTTCTGATTTTAGTCATGATTGAGCTTATGGAGAACATTACTTGTTTGCTTGCAGGTGTGAGGCTTTCTCGACATACCCTCGAACATATGATTTGTTACATGCCAATGGTGTATTCAGCATGTATCTGGACAAGTAAGAGTCTATCTGTTTTCTGAACAACTGTGTTTACAACAAACATTGCCCCTATCCATCATAGGCATTAAAGTAACAAGGGAACTGCTAATTTGTTCAGTCATAGGCACTAAAGTAACAAGTGTTATTATGCGAATACTATCAAATATAGTCATTTGCTACGCACTAGCATAAATCACCATACCTAATAAGTAGTATCAAAATTTGAAGACAAGCGTTCTGATTATGATCATCTTCCAACATATTCTTAGGCTTCCAAAGTTGCAACAATACGATAACTTTAATCACCAAATATTGGATTGTGGGCAAGTCTTTGGTCGCTGGCACAATATTGGTTGTCAGTATGACAATTATTCATGATCTGAACCCACCACACTAGATCAAATCCAGTGGATACTGCTGGACTGAAGATCACCATGTACAGTGATGATTGTTCTTAATTGTTTGCCGCATTAAAGGTCTTGACATGAATTTGACTTACAAACTGGTTCTTTTACTCTTCATTTGTTTTGTTTTGGTGGCTTCTGTGAACGGGTTGGTGGAAGCAGGAAGAACCTATTATGCTTGAAAGTAGGTAAACCTTCATAGAGTGATGGACGACAACATTTAAATGCTTAGAGAAAAGATTTTCTAATAACAATTTCAGGTCTTGTTGTGTTCTTTGTTTTCAATTGCTTAAAGCCATATGGAAAGATTGGTCCTAAGTTCTTGGAAACATTGGCAAGAAAGCATGAACATTTAAAAATTCAATCGAAAAATATCATGTCATCTAGTGCTGTACTTTATGTATGCTGTGATACATGTATCCTTCCCCTGACGGGGCCATAAAGAATGTTATTTACTCCCCCCTGATGTTTTATATTTGTTGTTATTGTTTCTCATTTCACAATGCCCTCAGAAGAGCCATCAGTGACTCCAAAGGAATGAGATTCCTGTATTCCTAACTAAATTTATTCCTGTATTCCTAACTAAATTTATTGACAACTCATTCAGGTGTGACCTTCTTGATATACTTCTCGAGATGTATCGGATTCTTCGCCCTGAAGGGGTCGCTGTAATAAGAGATCATGTCGACATTATTGTGAAAGTAAAAGGCATCACAGATCAGATGAGATGGACAGGCAATATCTTCCACAGCGAGAATGGACCTTTCCACTCTGAGAAGATACTACTTTTAGACAATTCTGAATAGGTACGTAATTTTATAATACACCCTGATATACTTCTCGAGATGTATCGGATTCTTCGTCCTGAAGGGGCCGCTGTAATAAGAGATCATGTCGACATTATTGTGAAAGTAAAAGGTATCACAGATCAGATGAGATTGAATGGCAATATCTTCCACAGCGAGAATGGACCTTTCCAGTCCGAGAAGATACTACTTTTAGACAATTTTGAATAGGTACGTAATTTTATGATACACCCTTTTCCAGGCAAAAGTACTTGATTCTTGTTAAGCTGTTAGTCTTTGGAGGTTCATTAGTAAAGGGTGGGTGTCTTCAGCAAGCATATTCACTTTAGGGTGGGCAATGGAGTTAGAGTGAGCTTCTGGCATGATAGTTGGTGTGGGGATAAGCCTTTGAGTCTTGCTTTCCCTATTGTGTTTTCTTTGTCCCGGTTTAAGGAGGCTATGGTGGCTGATTGTCTTGTGGTTGGAGGTGATCACGTGGCTTGGGATGTTCCGTTCTCTAGAGTTGCTAATGATTGGGAGTTGGAGGCATTCTCTTCATGTTTTGCGCTGTTGTATGGGAAGGTCTTAGGAAGAGGGGAGGATGACGAGATGGTTTGGTTGGGTACAAAGGGAGGGGTGTTTTCGGTCACATCTATGTTTGGGCTGCTTTCTGGAGGGGTTTCTTTTCCTTTCTCTTGGAGGGGTG
The DNA here is from genome assembly GCA_963930655.1 of Myrica gale. Lineage (NCBI taxonomy): Eukaryota > Viridiplantae > Streptophyta > Magnoliopsida > Fagales > Myricaceae > Myrica > Myrica gale. The sequence continues at coordinate 10,528,813 of OZ005616.1, forward strand.
TTTGGAGGTCTTGGTGTCCCTATAGAGTCTCTTTCTTTGTGTGGGAGGCTTCTCTTGGGAAGATTTTAACTACTGATAAACTTCGTTGAAGGGGTTTGTATGTTGCGGATTGGTGCTTCTTATGTCGATGTGGTGGGGAGTTGGTTGACCATGTTTTGTTGCATTGCCCTTTAGCGCGAGGGTTGTGGTCTCATGTGTTTTGTATAGTGAATTGTCATTGGGTTTTGCCTGTGAAGGTGGTGGATGTGATGTGGTGTTGGAAGATGAAGTTTTCCAATCCTCTCGAAGGCTATTTAGAGATTCATACTATCTTGTATTTGGTGGTGTCTCTGGAGGGAGCGCAATAATAGATGTTTTGAAGACTATTCTTTGTCTCTTGATAGATTGCAAGGCGTTATGTTGTTTTCGATTTTCTGTTGGGCTAATTCCGTGCTTGGATGCCTTTTTGTGGACTTAGATGATTTTCTTAGCTTTCTTGCTTGTTTAGATTAGTGATTTCGGTATAACTTTTGTACTGTTTTCACTCTTTCTAATGAGATTGACTTATTTATAAAAAAAAACTATGTAGGATTATTTATTTTCCAGATAAAAGGCAGAAAGTGAACTTATTATGGGTAATAATAAGGAACTTTATGCATTACGAAGGTGTAACAAATTACCATTTTCCCAATGTCTAAATAAATAGCACTTTATTATTTATTTTTGCTCTCACTCAGGTGTTGGCCAAAACTTTGTCTCAACAAGTGAAGCCCAGAACCTTTTCTACTTTATTTTTTGTTTCGAATGGAAGGCAGAGATGAGTGGCGTTGGGCTGAAAACCTCGATAAGGCCATGGCAACTTACCTTTTTCCTAAATAAATATAAAATGATAGATGATAGTGAATTTAGTCACTAAATAAAAGTCACGGAGCGCGGGAACTTATAAATATTGTGTAGAGTAATGGATTCAAGGTCTTGATTGTGTCAGTGTGTAAGCTTATTCTAAAAGATGGAGACAAACGTCATTATTGAATCTATAGTGTACTAGTCGAACTTGTGTATCTTGGCCAGCAGGGTTGTAGTTCAGTTAGTACCACCTATTAGTTCACTAGTTTTAAGGTTAGGAGTTTGAGTCTAGACCTTGAACCTAGTGGATAAGTTGAGACTGTGGTGATGGACTTGCCCAATGGGTAGTAGCTATAGCTCAAACTGAATATTTTATAGCGGAGTGTTCCTATAGTCACACGCTCAGGGATAGTTGTTATAATGGTTGACCCGTTCCCCTTCTGCCTAGAAACAAAAAATTGCGTATTGTGGATCATTGGAATATTGTCCTAATTCTTACCAGTTGTGTAAAAGGTGAAGTTTAACTATACAAGTAGTGATTACGGGTGTCCTGATTGTAACACCCTTTTGGATAGGAATCGTGAAGGAAGAATAGGAAAGAAATGTTCAAAATGCTCTACATGATCTGTTGGACCAACACCCTTGTGGCCACATACCTAACCAACCACTGTTGGCTAGTACCAAGTTGGTGAGCACCTACTCACACTCCGGCCGGCAAGCTAAACCCTCCTACATTTCGGCTTTTGAATAGAGATTTCAAGGTAAATTCTCCGAGTCCCTCCCTAGTCCCTGTATTTGCCTAAGATTTCAGGTCTCAAGAATGATTTATTGAGGCCTCAGAAATAATTATTAATGATCATTGAGAGTTTATATCAGCTTTGTAGGATGGCCAGCATAATTACTGCTGAAGTGGGATTGGAGGGACGGGCTGAATACGTTGGGCTGGAAATGGTTTTTTCACTCGTGCTGAACAGAGATACTCTGTAATTTTTTTCCTAAAAATTTAGGAATATGGAAGGTTTTTGCTCGATAAACATCACCTCCAAATCATATCACAAAAAAATATATACTCACCTCCATATATTTTTATGCATAAAAAATTGGGAGTATTTTGAAAAAAAAAGGAAATTATAAGAGCTCCATAGAGTCTATAGCACTAGCGGAGGCAAGGGGTGAACAGGGGCCACTGCCCCGGTTGGCTCCCTAAAAAAAAAAAATTTACACTTAATTTTTTGTTTTTATTTTTTTTCACATAATTTTTTTTTCTTTAAGAATTTGTCCCCCAATTAATTGCATTCCTGCCTCCGCTTATGGTCTGTGGTATCCCAAATCCGCCATTACTTTTTGTATATATTTGCGGATGAGAGGAGGAAACTTGATATTTTGTACTTGGAAGAATAAAATATTACAAAGGAAACGACAACAAAGCATGACCCAAAAAGGGCGATCATATGAAGATCCCTATCTGGGTAACCTCCATGAGAGCTATGATGGTGCTGCAAATGAGTTCCACACAACATTCGAAGAAGCAGTAAATAAGCTCCCAGGAGGGTCGAACAAACATTCCCCAAACACTGCACTCTCTAATCCTCGGCATTTCTCGAGACAGCGTTTGTTGCTAGACACTATTTGTGCCAATTTTTGCTGAGGCGTTTGCAATATTGTTGGCACCTGACAATTCCTATTTCAACACGAGATTAAAGATTAGGTAGTCTACTAACAATATTTAGGGCTATTCCATTATTAATAATTATTAGTAGGGTTAATATACTTTACATTCACGAGGTTTGGATGGTCTAAGACTTTGCACCCTCTTATTTTAATTTTGAGATATTGTACCCTTCAACTATTGATTTCATAACACTTTGTACCATCTTTTAAAATATTTCGTTAATTTGGATGGAAAATGATTTTTTGCTATGCAAAATGATAATTTTGTCCCCATAATGACAATTATGAGGGTAAAATCGTTACTTTTAGGATAAAAAATAAATTCTCGTTTATAGAAAATTTTAGTAGAGAGTGCAAAGTGTCTAAATGTATCAATAGTTTGTGAGTGGAAATGTGACAAAAAAATAATAGATTGAGGTTCAAAATGTATTTAACCCTTGTTAGTAAAAGCATTCAGAAGAGCTATATATATATATATATATATATATATGAGAAATACACCAATTAAGCTACTCACGTGCAGTTGCTATGAGAATAATGAAGAGAATGAATATTGGAACGATGCAACCGTGTTGGGGAGATTTAGCCATTTGCTCCTCTAATTACTTTTGCCAATGAAAGAATGAAGCTTATGGGTACGTATTTATAGTGCGAGTTCCCTGGATCCCATGCCTAGCTGGCTAGCTTGCAACAGGAATAGCAGCTGCCAAAACCCATAAGCTATTCAGTATTTTAAACTGGATTTTAGCCTGTAAAAATTGTGATAACAAAATCGGTTTGCATTAGAAAATTGATGATATCGTGTCCCGCTTCGTTGAAGGAATTGAATGACTCAATTATGATCCTTTGTTGTTTTTTTCAAATAATATTGTTGATTGTCTGGGAAAGCTAAACCTATTGTTAAGACTAAAATAAAAGAGAATAAAAATTTAGACTGAGAGAGAGAGAGGAGAAGTGAGACACAAGATTTAAGTGGTTCGGTCCATAGACCTACATCCACTGTGGGAAGGCCCAAATGGGCAGATGTGTGTACTCACTGGTGTGTCTTTGATAGATTACATAGACTTATTTTATAAGCCTTTGATTGCAATAGCCCACATTGCTTTAGCAATGTGGGACTAACTCTAATACCTATAAGTAGTGGAAATATATAAGCATTGAAGATCGTACGTAGATAGAAAATTCCGTCCATACTCTTTTTTGAAGAAGATAATTTATCTTCCACATGATCACCTTATATTTTTCAATTTTTTTTTTCTTAATTCAGTTAACAAGGCCAAGCTAGCTAGAACTATGTATATGCAGCTAATTACCAAATATGCATTTATGTGGAAATAATAAGGGAAATGCATGCACCCACTAGCCATACATGTGCACGTACGTCAAAGTACCGCGCGCGGACTCTTTATCATATTTCCGCAGTTCAGGTCGATCGATTACAGTTTGGGTAGAATTATATGCATTTATATACGTATTTAGCTCTTGCTGATATTGTACAGCTCTGACTCATTTTCAAAGAACTTAGAGGCCGCGATAATTATGCTTACAATAGTATTGTTGATATAATGGCCTCTTCATCAATCTACCTTGATCATGGAAACGAATTATATTGATAGATTTCATACAAATTCCTGCAGGGCGATGGAAGCTTGAAGAGATTAATTCGTACCTTTTCTGAGTTTGAAGTGTGAGAGACACTCAATGAAAATGAAGTCCAACAATCCCTCTTAGTTGATCTAATTGATATGCATCAATTATCGTGCAAATAAGTATTGAGGAGATGTTTGGGTTGGTATATATAACTAGTGGCGGAACTAGGAATGCAATCGAAGGGGGTTAAACTCTTAAGAAAAAATGACAAAAAAAAATTTACTACGTAATGCAAAAAAATGTTTAAGAGTTAAAATATAAAAAATTAAAGACTAAAAAAACTAAAAATATTGAAATACATCTACCATACTATTTGCTAATACTGGGATCCTACGAGATTGCATCTTCTGAAAATATTGCAAAATAGTTTCATTCTCAATAGTTTCAAAAATTCCACTCTCGATGCATACAACTATAATTACAATATCTCAACTCAAGCAATGAACAAATTGGACAGTGAGAGGGAAATTTTATAAGGGTATAGACACTAAAATATAAGCAAATTATATATAGTTAATAGATAAATATATTTTATACCCTCTAATTTATAAGGGTATAGATATTTAATTTACTATCAGAATTATTATTTTGTCACACTGTACATGCACATTAATTATTATTTTTAGATATTTTGCAGTCAATTTTTAACACATGAAATGACGATTCTATTTTCATAATTCTTTTGACAATATTTTTGTGAAGGTAAAATTGTCGTTTTAAAAGTTAAAAAATTAATTTTCATTTAAGTTGGAAGGTGTAATATAAAAAATAAAATAAAAATTGAAATATAACGTATCAAGATTTCACAGTGAAATTTATATTTATATTTATAATTTAGGGAATTTGGCAAATAGGTCCTTATGTTTATATCCCTTTTGCAAATAGGTCCTTCAATTTTAAACTTCAAATAAAAAGTCCCTGAACTTTCTATCTTTGACACAAAGGCCCTTCTGTTAACCTTTCTGTCCATCAACCTAACGGCTAAGTACACGTGGCTAAATAATTGGGCAAGTCAGCGTCCTTGCTCCTCTTCTTGCAGACGACGACTTCTCCTTTAGCCTAAAAAAATCACCGCTTATTAAAACACATTGTTTTGCGTAAACAAATGCCGAACACTTGTTTTTCTTCGTACAACCATGCTACTCCCCTGCTACTCCCTCACATAAGAAGAAACGAGAAACTTACACAGAAACTGAAACCAGTGTTTGTGCTCTACATGGAAAGTGGTTATAGTAAACCACTCTATAGCTCTAGCACAAACCACCGCTGATGGAACAACATACGCATCCTACAAGTGATCCAAGAATCGTGTATGATGTATCTCTATTGATTAACATTTGTAGCGGGGAAGAAACTAATTATAATATCTGTCATGCTAAAACGACACTCTTAACCTAAACACCGTAAATTAGTCCTCCTCCTTTTACGTTCATATAAGGACTGGCCAGCTATGATGTTATGGCCGACTTGTCGTATGACCACTTGATTACCGCAGCCAACTCAGTGTTTTCCTTTTGAACCGAACAAAGGATTTTAATTACATCCTCGTTTCCTCTCCATTCTGGGCACCTGTGCTTCAGCCGAAGAAAAGCAAGTGTTCGGCATTTGTTTACGCAAAACAGTGTGTTTTAATAAGCGGTGATTTTTTTAGACTAAAGGAGAAGTCGTCGTCTGCAAGAAGAGGAGCAAGGACACTGACTTGCCCAATTATTTAGCCACGTGTACTTAGCCGTTAAGTTGATGGACGGAAAGGTTAACAGAAGGGCCTTTGTGTCAAAGATAGAAAGTTCAGGGACTTTTTATTTGAAGTTTAAAATTGAAGGACCTATTTGCAAAAGGGATATAAACCTAAGGACATATTTGCCAAATTCCCTATAATTTATTAATATACTAAATTAGTTTCCTCCGTGTGCTAGCTATATGGTATAAGGTCAAGAAAGGAACCAACGTCTACTCCCAGCTCCCAAACACGTAGAACCCAACAATGACCGTAACAGCAGCAAAAGTAATCATATCAAGAACGACGGGGAGACAAATCATTATCTCTTGTCTCTCTACCACGAAGCTTCTTTAAAGCTACTTGCAAAATACCTATGAAATTTCTTGAGCCGCCCCCTTCGCCCTGGCTAGTTACGCCTCGTAATATAGCTTAATAAATAGTGACGAGCTCATTCGTGGTCGCTAAAAGCTTTTTCTCCATCCACGTACGTTAGACATAATTGTTAGCCCAAGATTGTTTTACAAACAATCTATAAATGATTTTGATGATAACAAAATATTCTAAGTTTCAAAGACTTATAGATTTTACATTGTCAATCCACAATTTCCAAGTTATTTTTCAAAGGATTGAGGTTAATTCCTTAAATTATTTTTAAGTTGACTTGAACACCATTACACAAGTTGATAAGATCAATTTTTCATATTGTAGGTGTTTAAAGAAGTATTGGAATGATTTGGATGCTTTAAAGTTGAAATTGGAGTAGTTGCTGACAAAGAACAAATTTTTCTGAACAAGTGTTGGAAGTGTCGACACATTGGACCATAGTGTCGACACATTGAACTAACACCCGAGTGTTTACATTTCAGGCAATTCAAAGTGATTTTTTGACTAAGTGTTGGAAGTGTCGACACATTGAACTACTACCCGAGAGTTTTGGTTTTCTAGCATTCAAAGTGATTTTTTGACTAAGTGTTGGAAGTGTCGACACATTGGACCATAGTGTCGACACATTGAACTAACACCCGAGAGTTTTCATTTCAGGCAATTCAAAGTGATTTTTTGACTAAGTGTTGGAAGTGTCAACACATTGAACTAACACCCTAGAGTTTACATTTCAGACAATTCAAAGTGATGTTTTGACTAAGTGTTGGAAGTGTCGACACATTGGACCATATTGTCGACACATTGAACTAACACCCGAGAGTTTACATTTCAGGCAATTCAAAGTGATTTTTTGACTAAGTGTTGGAAGTGTCAACACATTGAACTAACACCCCAGATTTTACATTTCAGGCAATTCAAAGTGATTTTTTGACTAAGTGTTGGAAGTGTCGACACATTGGACCATATTGTCGACACATTGAACTAACACCCGAGAGTTTACATTTCAGACAATTCAAAGTGATTTTTTGACTAAGTGTTGGAAGTGTCGACACATTGAACTAACACTCGAGAGTCTATTTCCAGACCAAGTTTAATGTGTTAGCACATGCAATCAATGTGTAGACACATTGTGCTATTTTGCAGAAAATCTGGAAACGACGCCAGCTCTTTCCAAAATGGTTCAAATGTCTTCTAAACCCCTCCAACGGCTCTCTAACTTTACAAGAAGACTCTTAATGACCGTTGAAGACCTAAGGCTATAAGAAGAACAAGATGGAGAGAGAAGGCAGAGAGCTCGACCAATATTGCAACATCTAGAGAGATAAAGTCCAAGATCCAAAGTTTTCACTTGCTGAATCATTCAAGAACAAAGCTTCATTGTCAAATCTTCTTCTCTTGCTCATCTTTGACAACCAAGACTTCAAAGGAAGAGAGAGATTTCTTGAAGAAGAGACAACACACTTGCAATCAATCTTGCCCTAACTTCTAGAGAGAGAAAGTTTGTTAAAGAAGAGGGAAAACAACACCTACCGAGAGAGCTTGTGTTCCCACATGCAAAACTTTAGGTTTCCTTCAATAATTCCATCTTATTACATCTTATTGAGCTTTACACTTGCTGTTGGCTTAGAGAGTCATTCCATACGGTTTGAGTTTTTCATTGGCATATTCGGCTTAGAGAGCCAATCATTGTAATTCCATCTTTTGAAAAGACACTTGAGTGCTGTGTGAACACTTGTTGAGTGTTGGGAAAACACTTGGTTCTACTTGTGAGAGTATAAGAAATCCTCTAGGTTGTGAGGATTTGTGAGAGTTGAAGCGTGAGCTCGCAAAACGCTTTGTAAAGGTTCCTTAGCACCCGGGAAGCTAAGGTGTATTTGCTATTGGAAATAGTGAAGGAAGCCCAAGGAAGTAAATTGCCTTGGGGGTGGACGTAGGCAAGTGTTAGCCGAACCACCTAAAAATACGGTGTTATCTCTCTAACTCTATCTCTTTTACATTTTAGACTTATTCATACTTGTGGAGATTTATGCTTTATCATTCATTGATTATACTTGGCATAGCATTAGACACATTTAGATCAACATTATTATTTATTAAAGAGGGGTAGTTTTCAGATCTGCATATTTACTCAAAAAGTGTTAAGTTTTTGAAAAATCCAATTCACCCCCTCTTGGGTTGTTATTTAGACTCACAATAATGATGCAGGGGGATTTGAGTCAGATGATGCCGAGCTGTCCGATTGCTCATTGATAGTGCTAAATTACCTGGAGCGAGAGGATCAGCGCAAAGATGGCAAGAAATCATGATCTAGCCTAATTGGGGCAGTTTCAGCGCACGTGTCGGCTTTTTGGCCATAACTTAGGCTACAAGTGTCAGATTCGCGCTCGTGACCCCAATTCGGAAAGCTCTTTTCGGCACGCACGTCATAGCCACCCAGCTACGCTCGGTGCATCTCGTATCGAGCCCCAAATCTACGGTTTTCCTTTTCGAATCTCCATATTTAGTTAATTTTTGCTATTTGTGGTAATTTTCTATTTGTCGATTAAGAAATAATTCTGAACCCGATTTTGGCTAGATTTTTGGCAATCGTTTGATTTCTTTCCGTATTTCGTTTTGGTAAGACTTTTATAGTTTTTCTATTATTGGCAAAATTCTATCAATGGTCGAATTTCAGCTATTTTAACCCGGCTTGTGGGTTATTTTGATTCATTCCTGATTACTACGAATTTTATTGAATCCAGAGTGTTTCTGAATTCTTGGGTCAAAATTCTCTCTTTCCTTCTTGCAAATTGCCTTTTGTTTTAGCCTACAGAATAATCTCTATTTGTTTCGGCGTCACATAACCAAACGTTTTTGTAAAAATAAATTTTGACTTTTCGAGACAATGTGAAGTACTGGTGATTAAACCCTATATTTCCTGCAGCATAAGCTTTAAGCGAGTAGTTTAAAATTAAGGCTCCTAAGAACTTATATATGCTGGAGTGGAGACATCAAATAGAATTTTGCAGCCGTCCTACCTTGATCATTGTTGCCGCTATATATTATCTTAAATGAATTAATCACTTTGTTCAACGCCCCATGTTAATTGCATCAATTTGTTTAACAGCCCCAATTAAGGTGGACAACTGCTCACTTATATATATATAGTTACTTGCTCTTGTGTCCCAACAAAATTTACAACGGAAAAGAAAGAAAGAAGAGAAGGATAAATAAATAAACAGAAAAATTAAGATATATATATACTTGCGTTTTACTCATCTCTTTTGGCTTTCGAGAATATCTTTTCATTTCTCTAAGAGTTTCTGATATTTTCTAAGTCTAAATTAATGCTTTAGATGATATAATTCTCAATTACCTATGTTTGGGGTTGATCCAAACTACACTATTTATACCTCACGTCTAACAATGAAAATAGAGATAATTTAACATTTTCATGAATAGCTCAAATAGATTCCGACTTCTTAGTACTATGTATCCCGTATTGAATTACTGTGTGGTAATTCAGTGTATCTGGCCTATTGTATTTTTACCTGGGTAGTGAGCTTTTCTATCCATGTGTGTTAGTTATTTTGATTCCGAACATTTATACAAATATCTGAGCGTTCCCAATACTATTCTGAGGATTTCCAATTATCCCATTATTCTAGAGGATCCCTTATGCCAGAGATCCCGAAGTTCCGACCATTCCCAAGCGCTCCCGAGGTATCCCTCTCTTTCCTAGTTTAACCAAATCACAAAACTATTCGTTGAAGAAGTTCTAGGACTTAGATTTGGAGGAGGTTGTGCTCTCTCTGCACCAGTGGCCCCCAATATATATGGTTTGGGTTGATTAAATGCTACTGAAGCCGACCAATGGAGATTTTCAATGCTGAAGCAATGATAATCGTAAGACCTTCATACAATCTAGCAGAAAAAGGAAAAAACGTGTGAAACTATATATGGGCTAACTGAATCGGGCGATGGAAGACAGGGATAATAGAAGTTAAGAGTTCCTCCGACCAGCCAAGAAGGGTGCATAGAACAGATGGTCAAGCACAGAGAAGATAGTTCTATAGAGATGGCAGAGCTTACTTTTGTTGGAGTTCTTGGGGATCGCAATTAGTTTGCATTTTTGGAGTCAGTTGGATTTGGACCCAACGAGTATTGAACTATATTACTAATGAGTTTTCTTCATTCTACTAACAGAGTAAGGAAGAACCTAACCATCCGGTTAGAATGAATCCTATTTCAGAGTATGAAAGAACAAGATTTGGTAAGAAGAACAAAATTTTGGCACCATCTTTAAACATTCTAGTTCAAAAACTGAGGAGCATGAGTTTGGAAGGTTAAATCTAATTCCTCAAATTCCTGATATTTTGGTTATACTTCAAGTGAATAAACATTACAAAAAGTTCTGGAAGAAGTTGAACTTAAATTCTGAATGTTATTTTCACGAGTGATATTGTCTTTGTTAAAAAATGCCACATGCTTACATATTAACTGAAAGAGGGGAAGGTCTGATTCACAAACAGGTGGAGGACAAGAAATCCTATGCTGCAATTGCTACAGATGAAGGTAACAGAGGTTCTGGATCTAATTCTACGGCCGTTTTAATGAAATTAAATTTTGTGCAACCTGAACTAGTAGACGACAAGGTGCACTACAACAAAACAGACTTTGGGTGACAAAAGAATTTGTCAGCTATGGTTTTGGGTGACAAAACCGGTTTGTCACCTAATGCCCGCCAACCAAAGTTTTAGGTGTCGATTTTGGTGTTCTATCGCTCGAACCTCTTCGGACGGTTTATAAACACGTCCGAATGGTTTTGAGCCATAGTGACCAAATTCAAAATCGCCATGCCCATGACAGTCCATCCGTTTGCATGAGGTGTGTGAACATACTCTCTATACGTTCGGACAGCTGATGCGAACAGTTCGTCCAATGTTTCATAACAGCGTTCGAACTGCATGGAGTGTACGTCCGGACTCTTTCATAAATTCGTTCGCACCGTTGTTTCATTTATGACGAAAAATTATTTGTCATTTGCAAAATTCGTTCGAACCGTTTGGTGTATCGTGCACACGGTTTCTTAAAGACCATGTGGACATGAGAACAACCGTTTGGACGAACTAATTTAAAGCAAAGTGTGCGGACGGATAGTTATGCGTGCGCACGTGATCAATGAAAAAGAATCGTACGAACGTCATTGTTTATAGTTCGAACGGTTTTCTATATATTTGAATTAATTTTATTAAAATTTTAAAAATAATTTAGAAATAATATAAATATAAAGATATTCACTGCTTATAATATAATAAAATATCTACAAATATGCAATCGTTATTAAAAGTAAATAAAATACATAATTGATAAGTAGTGACAAAGTAGTAAAAATACATAAATCTACCCAAATTTTCGTTTAGGTGTCGAACGAGATTGCATCTGTCTGATCTGCTCCATCATTTGCTCACGCATCTGCTCCGCCATTAGTTACATCCTCCGTTCTTGTTGTTCCACTAGGTTCCTTTGTTGCTCCTGCATCGTCTTCTGGTGCTCTTCGTCTTTTTTCTGTTCCTGCTCCGCCATCATCTTCATCAGCTCTTCGTCTTTCTTCTGCTGCTGCTCTTCCATCATCTGCTGATGCTCTCGCATCGTCTGCTCCATATCTGACCGCTTTACTAGAAGCACTTCATTTCCAACTGTCTAGCCCTCATCTCCTCAATCTGTAATCTGGCCTCCTCCCATCTCTGAGACAAATCAACGGACGATGCTGATGAAGATGATCCAACAGGCCGTATTGAACGGCCTAAACCACGCACGTAACTCGCTTTCGTCCCCAACACCTCAGCGAAGATCTCCACTTCGGTGTATGACTTTCTCTCTGACTCGTGTTGCAACTGTAACAGCTCTATTTTTTCCTACAAAATTAGAAAAGAAGATAAAAATAATACATACAAAACATAAACGCATACGAATGCATAATTAAATTAACGTTACAACTTAAAAAAATTTCTCGTGCATGTTCTGAAGTCCACATGCCATCCTTAGTAGTACGAGTTCATTCTTCCTTGTTCATATCGGGATACGGGTGCTCCAAAGCCTCTTCTTTGGAATTGAACACCAAATAATGCTGGAACATTCTATTTCTGTGCGTCTTGTACGTTGTGTTCATCGTCGTAGATGTCACAGTGATGCGATCCTTGGCTCGGTCGTAATCTAGTTAGAAGTCATCCTTAACATATATAACAGTTAGAAACGTAAAAAAGTTTCAACAATTAAAATTTAATAAATTATCTCAAATGGGACATGTTGTCGAACGAGCACATCAATATGACTCGAAAGCATTGAGAACGCCTTGTCATTACCGCTCGTACGTCCATCAGCTTTCCTCCGGTTCAAGCCTTGAGTAAGGCAATCCCGCCTGTACTGCCTCGAACGTGTTTGATTCCGGACGTCGCTACAAATGAAGAACAATAAATTTAATATTTAGTTCAGCATAGAAATTTAAAAGTCATAATATTTAATAAAGATTGACGTGGTAAGACACTTACACACACAACTACTCTGAGTGCCCACTGGACTGGCTGTGGTAGGGGACGGTAATTCATTCCTATCCCTAAGCGAATGACCCGACACTGCTAGTGTACCCTGACTACTCTCAGCTCGAACTGATGAATTGCACCGAAGACGTTTCCCTCCCGCTGGCATGCTGTCGTCCTGTGACCATATAAATCAATATTAGAGAAAAAAACACAATGAACATATTATGTTACTTAAAATGAATAAAAAATATAAACGTTAATTTTATTGAAACGATAAAGTTACTTTAGTCCTGGGAGTAATGTTCTTCAGAATCACTAGAATCTTCACTGAACGATTCCGAGGAATCATCGCTTCCTTCTACATTACATTGTTGTGGATCACTATCATCGGTTACCGGCACATAAGCCTCGACGTCATTTCTAGTCAAAGAGATCATGTCAAATGAGCTAATGTCCACAAAAAGCTTAATAGACTCATTCTCCTAGTATTCTTCACGGTTCGATGGTCCTTCTCCATCTTCATTAGCTTCCTCCTCAATAGGTGGAATATCATACGTGTTTCTAGGGGTAATCTTTTGAACAATCTTGTAGTGGCCGCCCAACTTCATATCATCGATATAAAATACTTGATTCTCCTGAGAAGCTAGCACGAACGGGTCATCTTTGTACAAATTTCGGGATGTGTTAATACTAACAAACAGACCAATTTTATCAAGACCTAAAATTTGATTACTCAAGTCAAACTAGTCACATTTTAGTAAATAAACTAAATTCCCACGCAAATAACGTAACACGTAAATATTCACGACCTGACCGTAAAAGTCAACATCTTCCCAAGATGGTCCCCTGGAATAACCATACCACTATTCTGAGTGTTACGAAACTGTTCACGAAAGACCGTGTGAAACCTAACTCCATTCACTACACACCCAGAGTAAAAAGTGCCCACTGATCCGGACTAGATGCTAATGCATACAAGTCATTGGAGATCGAGCCCAGATTTTCATTGCGCATAGTTTGAATCTAAAATAGTAAACACATGTTAAGTATGAATCTAAAAAAATGATCAATTAAAATTAAACAAATAATAGAGACAAAAATAAATAAATACCCGAGTTCTAAACCATAACGAAAATTCTTATTCGTGCCCCCTATCAACATTTAATGGTGATTTCATCCTTATCTCTTCCAAGTGCTCGTTATAAAGAAATAAGATATTTTATAATAAATTTAAATATGATGAACTAATAAGTGTTTAAGTGAGCAAATATTCACATAAACACTTACTCTATATGTTGGCTGATTTCGGAACATTTACGTACCACTGCGCTTTTGTAAATTCATTTTTATTCAAATCTTGACCCCTACCAGCTCCCAGCGGTCTAACACTTTAAGTAAACACAGAAAAACGACTACTTCGATCATCCATGTCGGTATAATTCCGATATTTTATATTAAATCTCGTCTCAACAGTACCATGATACATTGAGCAAAAAGTTAGATATTCATTTAACACATAATTCTCTGCTATTAAGCCCTCACACCGTGCCCTGTTCTTAATGAAACACTTCATCTTCCCCATATACCTCTCCATTGGATACATCCACCGAAATTGAACTGGACCCCCCAAGTTTCACCTCCCAAGATAAATGAATAGCTAAATGAACCATAATAGTAAAAAATGATGGAGGGAATATATGTTCCAACTTGCAAAGAATCATTCCAATGTCCTTCTCTAATTGGTCCACAATGTCTAAACGTATTGTTCTTGAGAACAAGTCTCTGAAGAATAAGCTCAACTCGGCCAACGCCGTACATACTTCGTTTCCTAACAACCTGTGTATCATTGCCGGCAACAGTTGCTGCAACAAGACGTGGGAGTCATGACTCTTTATACCCATTATCTTCCTTTCATTTATATTCACACACCGGGATATGTTAGAGGCCTATCCATCCGAAAACTTGACACCCTTCAGCCATTCACAACACTTCTTACGTTCATCCTTCGTTAAAGTAAATAATGCTTGAGGCATCACCTCCTGCTGACCCCGAACTTGTAAATGCAACTCCTTTTTAATGCCCATTAATGCCAAGTCCCGCCGAGCACTAGAATTGTCTTTCGTCTTACCATCGACATTCATCAAAGTTCCCAAAACATTGTCAAAAATATTCTTCTCGATATGCATGACGTCCAAATCATGTTGAAGTTTCAACTCTGACCAGTACGACAACTCAAAGAATATGTTGTGATTCGTCAAACTTAACTAAATGTCAGCCCGTTTTCTATTCTTCTAATTCTTCCTAAATGACCATAACGATAATGATTCAAGTTGTTGAAGTATTTCTTCTCCAGTGACTTCTTCAGGCACTCCTCTAAACTCTTTTTCCCCGTCAAATATGTCGACATCATGCCTCCACCCACGCGTCGCAGACAAATACCGGCGATGTCCCAAAAACAATGTTTGCCCTAATATTTTAATCAAATGATGTTGTGTTTGCATTACAACTAGGGCATGCTAACCGTCCTTTCGTACTCCAACCCGAGAGATTACCTTAAGCCGAAAAGTCATTTATTGTCCAAAGCAAAACATCATGTAACTTGAATTAACTTGATACAGCTGTGTCGTACTTCTGCACTCCATTTTCCCACAAGTCCTTCAACTCATCTACGAATGGCTGCAAGTAGATGTCGATATCATTCCCTGGACTTTTTGGCCACGGAATAGGCAACGACGTCATGAAATTTGAATCCTTCATACATTTCCATGACGAAAAATTGTATGGAATTAGTACAACTGACCATATACTATACAATAAGCTCATGTTGCCAAATATATTGAACCCATCAGATGCCAAACCAACCGGACATTCCGAGATTCCTGACCAAACCATTAATACTTCTTATCGAGGTCCTTCCATACCCCAGAGTCTGCAGGATGCCTCATCATCCCATCTTCAACCACACGCTTCTCTTGGTGCCATCGCATATCCGTTGCAGTTTACCTTGATAGAAACAATATCTACAACCTCGGTTTCGAAGGAAAATGCCGCAGGACTTTTTGAGAAACCTTTGATTTGCTATTCTGACTGTACTTCCGCCTCGATTCTTCACACACTAGACACTCTTGTAATTCACTGTGCTCATTCAAAAAAAGAACACAGTAATTTAAGCATGCATGTATGTTATCGTAGCTAATAAGATTAATTTTTTCACCTCATAATAAGATTTAGGAAGTGTCTCCCCCTCCGGCAAAACATCTTTTATCAAGCCCAACACTTCTTCAAACGCCTTTACAGTCAAATTATTCTCCGACTTCACATGAAGTAACCTAATAACGAAAGACAACTTCGAGTACTTCTTACACCCGTGATACAACTCTCGCTCAGTATACGCAGAAAATTCGTCTCCAGACCCAGACTGGACTGTTTTAGGACCCGGTTTATTTTCACCCGCGTTCTCATCAACCCCATCTCCCGCCTCAAAAGATTCTAACATGTCTCTCATATCATCATTTATGTTTCCCTCAGAGTTCTCGCTACCCGGTTCAGGTTCTAAATTTACCACCCGGTTAGGAACTTCTGAAATTGAGTCTCCGTGAAATACCCAATGGGTGTAACTCTGGTCAAACCCAATTATGAATAAATGATCCTCCATCCCGTCCACACTTTGGGACTAAATGAGTACCAATGAGGAACCTTACATTCACCATGCACTGCACCCTCTAATTCTCGACATTTCTTGTTACAAGGTTTGTCCATTAGACACGACTTGTGCCAATTTTGGCTGAGACGTTTGCATTTTTTGCACGTGACAATTCCTGTTTCAATACAAATGAAGGATCGATAAGATAACTTATGTATAATTAATATTCTTTTTTCAATACCAAGAGATAGATCATATACTCCAACGTTTAAGGTATTCTCATTCAGAACTTTCAAAAGTACAATTTTGTAATTTGAGATACCTTAGGAGTAAATTATTTATTTATATAATTTCCTATTTCTTATACCATACGAAAAATGATAATTTTAATTAGTGATTAATGTGGTGGATATTGAGACCGTAAAATTCGATATATATATATATATATATATGTATGGTTTCAAATAAAGGGGAGAATTTCTACAAGTTTGTGTGTATATATATATATATATATATTAATTGCATGTAGACTAAATTAAAGTACTTATAGTTAATGAGATTAATGAAATTCAGAATATGATAATCTAAGAGAAATTAATTAGCATTTGAGAAAGCACACGTACAACTGAAATATGGGACCTTGAATCTAGTACTGACCTGCACTTGCAACGAGGATCAAGAGAATGAATATAGGAACGATACAACCACATTGAGGAGACTTAGCCATAATTTGCTCTTTACTCATGCCAAAGAAGAATGAAGCCTGTTGGTATTTATAGTGTATTAATGCGTACTTATCTCATGATTCCAAGCCTATAGCTATGTTGCTGCAAGCAATAACCGGTTTGGATAAAAGCAGGCTTAGTTTGCATTAGAAAATTAGCCATAAATTCTCAATACACTACTTAAAGGATAGAATATGCATCTTCCACAACTTCTAATATTGTATTAATAATTTTGCTTAAATTCTTTGCCAGGGATCGGTTCAATTAAAACAAATTGAACTTCATTTGATGATAAATATATAAAGCTGGCCAGAAAGGAAAAAAAAAAGTAGAAATTAGTGGCAGTCCTCTAGCTAGGTTTTGGCAAGCTTTATGATCTGTCTAATTATTTTGAGAGAATAAGACTTTTAGTGGATAATGATGGCAATATTGCTAAGCTAGCGTAATGACTTTACCTCGTCCGAAAGGTTGAACATATACTCAATATATACCGGCCCTTTCTTCTTTTGAAGTGTGAGAGACGTACCCCAAGCAAATAAATTCGGACCGACCCCTCTTATTTCTTTATATGCATCAAATATGATGGCAATATTGGATGTGATCACGTCTTGATCAACACGCATGAAAATTTAAAGTGCAATTTCTCACCACATATAAATTACAAATTATGGGTCGGGGACAGTTATATATGTGTGCTATATATTAATGACCCACAATTAAGTTAGAATGGAATTAGGCTTCGTGCAATAGTACTCTAAAACGGAAGCTCTAAGAAGAATACAAAAATCTTGAACTTATGCTGGAGTACTGGAAAGACAATATCTTATAAGGCCGGCGACATAATTAAATAGATTTCGAAGCCGTTATTTAATTATATCTGATCTGTTCGTTCTCATTTTATTAATACAAAATAAATTGCCCCTTTTAACTAATTTTTATCATTAATTATTTTCTCTCATATCTTATATATTAATCTTCATTTTTGATACAGAATTCAGCCAGAATAAACAAAAGGAACAATTATTTTGTGTCCCCGCCGATTCGCACACCAGTTTTCAACTCTCGCGAACAGTATTTACATGATGTTAAGATCAGTCACTTTTATTTTTTATTTTGTAATTGGTAAACAGTCAATTATAGTGAATATAAAAGAAGATGAAATTACACCTAAAGTTGCAAATGGATCCCCCTGGTAAGAAAAGAAACAGTTATATAGCTCCCTGAAGACGACTTCGTGTAAATGACTTCCAAACTTGTTTTGAATTTCCAGCTAGCGTTCTTAATTGAATATATTATCTTGGAGATATATTTTGATATATTGACCTGTGCTGTTGAGATATAATTCCTGCCGTTGTTAACATGTATATCTTTAACTAACACGATTTCTAATGGTTGTTTAGATTGGTGTTTGTGATAAGTATTTTGCAGGTTCATTTGGCTCTATTCTAGTTCTAGAAACATTAGAGTTTTTATATGCTTTGAGTCCCTTTGTAAAAAGTTTCCTGTGGTGGTGATCAACAGGACTCATTGTTTTTTTATAGTGTATAGTTGTTTTGTCACATAGGATGCCAAAGGGGGAGATTGTTACGACAAATTGGCATCACGTGAGTATTGGCATTAAGGGGCTTATTTGACATTTGTGCTGCTTCTAGAAAGGACTTAGAAAGTTCTTGCTGACCTGGTCTCTTGAGGTTAACGTGGGGCTGCCTTAAGGGTATTGTTGCCTTTTTCCCATGTTTCTAGAAGAATGAGAAGGAGCTGGAGTTTGTTAGAGGCTTCACGAGTGAATAAAAGAAGAAAATAGGGGTTTTCGTAGAGGGGGAGGCAGAGCGAATGTGCTGCCCGTTAGAAGCTGGAAATCAAACAGTTTATCTACTTCTTCTCTTCTCCCATCAAGATCGTCTTCTCCAAGAAATGTGTTGATTGTTCTTGCTTCATTATTCTAGTGGAGAGTTTGGGTTTGCTGTGTATGTGTTAACAAATCAAATCTGAAGGCTATGGTGTTTCGTCGATCAACTACACTTGATTTCTTCGATTGATTGGGGCTTCCAGAGGTTCTGGAAGTGTGGATGCTGGAGGTTCCAGCATTGGGCGTTGATTGCACAGGGAGTTGTGTGGATAGATCAACCCGGTGAGAATCTTGGTTTCAAACGGTCATGAAGTTCCATGATAAGGAGATCCGAATTGAGGCAATTTGGGTAAGATTAACAGTGTTTAGATTAGCTAGGTTAGTGTAATCTTTTGATCACTGTGTAATCTCGTTTCAAATTAGTGAATTTAAAAACCGGCTTCGGCCCGGAGAGTTTTTCTCTTTTGAAGAAGTTCTTCAAAAGGGTTTCTCTTCGTCACCAAATATTGTGTCAAGTGTGTGATTGATTTACCTTTGCTTAAATTGTTTACATTTAACCATTCATTTGATAAGTGTGTTTAGAATATCAATCTTGAATAGATTTAGTAATCTGGTCCAAGAAGATTGTAGACAAAGGTATAAAAAGTTTATGTGTAGATCTATATTAATTCTTATTGCAGGTGTTGAGATCTTGATTGCATATTATTTGAGCTTGTGAAATTTGAAAATTTATTGTTTCTGTCATTTGTAGTTTTTTCGGAGTCACTTACGGTTTCTTCGGATTCCCCTGTTTTTCAGATTTGAGTTTTATTGTTTATATGTCATATATTCATAACTGATTGGTAATTAGGTATTTGAATATTGTTAACATTGTGTTTGAGTTCATATAATTGAGAGTAGGTTGTGTGTTTTAAAAAGGAATTATTTGATAATTTTTAATATA
Source organism: Myrica gale (assembly GCA_963930655.1). NCBI lineage: Eukaryota > Viridiplantae > Streptophyta > Magnoliopsida > Fagales > Myricaceae > Myrica > Myrica gale. Next base: position 10,548,744 of record OZ005616.1, read on the forward strand.
CATAATCACCCCCCTCTAGGTATTTTCCGCATATTTGGGTCTAAAATTGGTTTGTTCATGGATGAAAGACTATGAAACTTAAACTAATTCATTAATAACTCGAAAGAATAAGACATTACAAAAGGAAACAACTTCAACGCATGACCCGGCCTAAAACAGCCAACTGGAATTCCATATTACACCTCCATATATAAGTGCTATATGGACTAGTCTATTCTATTCGCTATCCTTATACAACCTTGACATGATGGTGTAAATGACTTCCAAACTTGTTTTGAATTTCCAGCTACCGTTCAACAATTAAAGAAGTAGCAGTAGCATTTAGGACTAAATGAGTGCCAAGGATTAACATTACATTTCCCACGCACTGCACCCTCTAATTTTCGACATTTTTTGTCACACAGATTGTCCCTTATACACGTCGTGTGCCAACTTTTGCTGAGTCGACGGCATTCTCTGCACGTGACAATTCCTATTTCAAAAAAAATGAAGGATGTATTAGATAACTGATCTATAAGTATTCTTATTTCAATACCTAGAGATAGATAAACTCCAACTTTTAAAGGTATTCCCACTCAGAACTTTCAAAAATACAATTTTGTAATTAGAGATCTCTTAGGAGTTGTAAATTTATTTATATCATCATTTCCTATTTCTTATACCTTACGAAACATGATAATTTTAATTAGTGATTAATGTGGCGAATATTAATGAGACCATAAAATTCGAAATGTATATCTGGCTTGAAAATAAAGGGGAGAATTTATACAATTTTAAATATATTGTAGAGCAAAGTACTTATAATTAATGAGATTCAAAAGATTAGAATCTAAGAGAAATAATTTAGCATTTGAGAAGGCACACGTACAACTCATATATTGGACCCTGAATCTTGTACTGACCTGCACTTGCAATGAGGATCAAAAGAATGAATATAGTAACGATACAAGCACATTGAGGAGACTTAGCCATTTGCTCTTTACTCATGCAAAAGATGAATGAAGCCTATTGGTATTTATAGTGTAATGACTATGATTATCTCACTCCATGCGTAGCTTATAGGTTGTTGCAAGCAATAGCAGCGGGCCGGATTGGATTAAAGCAGGCTTTATTTCCATTAGAAAAATATTGATGAAACTGTACTTTATATATTCCCCATTTTATTTAATTTTTCATCGTGTCTTTAACACTTATACGTACTCATCGTTCTCACATAGAATAATATAGAAAAGTTGACAGGGAAAGCTACTTAAACCTATAAGTGCATTATGAGTTTACCTCATCCGAGAGGTTGCCCTTTCTGCTACTCGTTTGTTTCGTCGCTAAAAGACGCTCAAAAGTGAAAATATTATATTTTTAGCGACGAAAATAACTTTGGTTGCTAAAAGTATCTTCTGCAACAATTTTGTTTCGTCGCTAAAAAGTGAAAAAAAAATAGCGACAAAAATCAATTGTCGCTAAAAGCGATTCTGCGACGATTTTGGTTCGTGGCTGAACGTACTTTAGTGACAAAAATTACCAAATCGCCAATAAAAAGATTTTCAGTGGAATAAGTTTGTCATTATTTTTTTATTATAAATTAATCATATTAATATGCTTATCCTAAGCTATGTAATGTTACTAATTATAATATTCCTTATAATATATTATTTTGTGCAGTAATATATTTGAAATTTTTATTTTAAAAGACCCACTTCGATTGTCGACGAAAAGTTATCAGCGACGAAATTCGATTGTTGACGCTAAAAATCGTTTTGGCGATGAAAATATTTCGCCGCTGAATACCTTAAGCGACGAAATACTTATCTTTAGAGACGAAAATTTTCGCCACTGAAGGCAAAAATTGTTGTAATAACTCCAAGCAAATAAATTCCGACTGACCCCTCTTAAATATTTATATGCATCAAATTGACAAAAAAAATGTTATATATGGATGTGACTTGATCAACTTGCATTAAAAATTAAAGTGTAATTTCCCACCACATATAAACAAATATTTATTTAAGGGTACGGGACAGTTATATTATATATATGTGCGCGCGCACTATATATTAATGACCCCAAGTTAGAATGGAAATACGTACCAAGAGTACTCTAAAACAGAAGCTCTAAGAAAATACAGAAACCTTGAACTTAATTGTACTGGAGTACTGCAAAGACGTACAATATCTTATAAGGCCGACGACGTAATTAAATAGATTTCGAAGCCCTTAATCTTTAATTATATCTTATCTGTTCGTTCTTATCATTTTATTAATACAAAAGAAATTGCCTCTTTTAACTCATTTTTATCATTAAATTATTTCCCCTGATATCTTATATATTAATCTTCATTTTGATACACAAGTCGCACACTAGTTTTCAGCTCTCGGGAAGATCTGTCTTTACACGATGTTAAGTGTTTTGGAGTCACTTTTTTTTCTTAATTATACAAACAGTTCCTGTGGTATAATGTTTTGAAAAAAAGTTATCGTGGTAAACATTTGTACAAATTGGTACGTGTGTTCAGTTTATATTAACAAAATGGTTATTTCGTCTTAGTTCCGTCATCTCCCTTAACGCTCTATGCTGAGCTGAATTAAATCTCCAATCAACTAGTCGTAATTAGTTACTAATTTAAAGCTCAAGATCGGGTATTCAGAGAGATGATAAAACTAAAATTAAGGAACCATTTTCTTACTATACCACTAACCACGGGGACTAATTTGTACAAACGTCGTTTAGCATATGAATCTTTTTATTAAAACATTATACCATAGGGATTGTTTGTCTAATTAAACCTTTGTTTATTTTTTCTAACTAATAAACAATGAATTATAGTGAATATAAAAGTATATGAAATTTTCACTCAAGAACTCTAAAGTTGCAATGGATACCGGAGGTAACAAAACAGACATTCAGCTCCCTGAACACATAACTTATTGAAAAATCCGTCAACCTCCGTCTCCATACATTAATTTTTTTTATCAAAAGTATTTTCATTTTAAAAATTTAAAAATGAAAAATAAAAACACGTTGCAACAAATACGTAAGCTTTCGGACGCTGATGCAACCCGGCTGTTCGATCACTTTCGAACAGTTTGACGCATCCGTTCTCTACTGTTCAAACACTTACTTTCCCCTCCGTCTGAACGTGTGTGCTCGATATCAAGCGGAGAATACTTTACCATTTATTGTTGTTTGAACCTTCATGATGTAAAATGTTGGAGTGCAATTAAAACAGTATCGAGCATGTTGTCTTTGGCCGTCCGAAACTATTCGCATCCTAAGGATGTAGAAATTTGCAACGCACTATGAACGATATCCGAATAGCGTAGGAAACTTCAAACGACACGTCATTTACCGTTGGATAATGTTCAAACGTTTTAGACAATTGCGTGAGGTCGTTCGAATGGTGGGATTTTGACTACGTACGATGAAATTCGAATGAGCTGCTTCTTTTGGGACGGAAACAAGTCCATCTCAAATCACATTTCGTGACGGGTTACAGGGATGGAGCTCGTGACCGACGAAATCTGTCCCAAAATCTCAATAATAATATTTTATTCATAGTTCTCTGTACATATAAACTCAAGTTCACAATCTTTGAACATTAATCTACTTCAAGATGGACGAGAATGAGGTAATTGAACACTAGTAAATCAATCTAATTTCTCATATTTAAGGTTAATATAATTGGTTACTTGGCTCGGGTCCTAGGCTCACCCTTGGCGGGTTCAAGCCAACCTTTTAATAAAATAAATAAATAAAATTTATATGTAAAAAATATTTTGGGCCGAGCCAATCATAGCGGCTGCCATGGTTCTTCATGGCTTCGTTTATAACATTCATGTCACAACATGAACTGACGCAAGAGGGAGATGATCCGAGTTTTGTCATAACTTCTTGTATAAGTTTGTGGCCGACGAATTAATTTAGAGGAAACTTGAAATTCATTACTTGAAATAAGAAAATATTACAAAAGGAAACAACTTCAAAGCATCATGACACCCTGAAACGGCCAAATGAAGCTCCATAGGACACCTCCATATATATATAAGAGCGAGCTACACGGAGTCTGTCCTATTTGCTATCCTTATACTTAACCCTGGCCTCATGATTTTGTAAATGTATTCCAAACATGCATGTTTTGGAATTTCCAGCGTTCAACAATTGAAGTAACAGTAGCATTTATCACTAAATAAGTGCGCACGAGGCGCCTTACATTCCCCTCGCACCGCACCCTCTAATTCTCGACATTTCTCTCGACAGTGAACACTGCTTCGACACGCATTCTGCCAATGTTTGCTGAGACGTTCGCATTCTCTACATGTGACAATTCCTATTTCAATACAAAGGATCGATTAGATGAGTACTCTATATAAATTCTTATTTCAATACAAGAGATCATAGATCTCCTGCAACTTTTTTAAAGGTATTCACACCGAAATGGGCGCTTGCGTGTGCAACAGTGGAATTTTCTGCACAAGTAAAAAGCTTTTGGCACAATATATAAAAGAGACCATGAATCTACTAACCTGCATTTGCAACGAGAATGAAGAGAATGAATATAAGAACGATGCAACCATATTGAGGAGACTTAGCCATTTGCTCTTTACTCATACCAATTAAGAAGAATGAAGCCTATGGGTATTTATAGTGTAATGAGTTTTCTCATTCCATGCCTAGGACGTTGCTGCACGCAATAGCAGGAGGCCGGGTTGGATAAAAGCTAGCAGGCTTTCGTACCATTAGAAAATTGATGGAACTGTATCCCATTTTATTTAATTTTTCATCGTGTCTTTAAGCCTTCTACAGACGCATCTTCCACACCTTATAATATGATATAATTTTATTTTGTTTTTCTGAATTGTGAATTGAAATGATAGTTTATTTTGATTAATTGCGATTATTAACAAAATTCCTGTACCAAACTGTATATATCTATTGATGATATATATATATTGTTGAGCTCTGATTCATTTTGAAAAATCTTAGAGGAGATAATGATTATAATATTAGCATACTGTAGGATAGAAAGGAATTATATATATTGAAAGATTTCATACCCTCTTTTGGTTTTGAAGTGTGACAAACATGAGGAAAATAAACACCAACGTCCCCTCATAATTCTTAATTAATATGCATCAGTTTATCAAATCCCCAATTTTGTTCGCATAAAATGTGTTCATTCAAAGAATTTGCCACTTTTGAATGCTTCTTGTTATTATAAAAACTGCCGGCCTGAAACATATCTTAATAATCTACATTGTTAATTACAATTATTTGTGTTCTATTGAGAGCTTCGCACAGTATTTTTGACGACGTACGTTATTAGATATAGAATTCCCAGCCGTATGACATTGATCATTGTCAACGTACCATGCATGCTATTACCTAATTATCTCAATATTGCATCAATTTGTTTAACGTCGAATGCTCCTTCATGGCCAACTCTTGTGTCCGGCCCAATTAATTAATTTTTTTTTAGATAAAATATATCAACAATGAGTATAAAACAATTTTTGCTGAGACGACGTTGGCATTCTCTGCATGTGACAATTCCTACTTCAATAAAAATGAAGGATGTACTAAGGAAGAATTTATACAATTATATATATATATATATATAATTGATTAATGAGATTCAAAAGATCAGAATTTAAGAGAAATAAGTTACCATTTCAGAAAGCACACGTACAACTCAATTAATATTGGACCTTGAATCTAGTACTGACGGCCTGCACATGCAATGAGGATCAAAAGAATGAATGTATCTTTTAGTGATGAAATTCACTATAAAAAAAATTGACTTTTAGTGATGAAATTCTCGGTGACGAAATGTGGTAGAATTATCCGTGATAGAGAAAGTCTGAAAAATGGACACAAAAACTACAAGTTACATCCACCATCAATATACTCTGGAAGCCATACGAATCAGGATGTGTTACCCCTACCAAAGTTGAATTCCCCAATTATTTTCTGTACAAACTTTATGAACAAACATCTCATCATAATGGACACAACAAAAAGATCGAAGAAAATCATTTGAAATAACAACTAATATGACTATTTTCATCAGTTGGTTGGACAATTCTGAAAGGCAAAATTTTTACCTTTTTAAGCACCTTTAAAATCAATCTAGAAAAAAGTCAGCCTCGTAATTTTTCAGCAGATATCTTGGATGACCCCTTTAAAACAAACCGAGCTATCAAGGACTTTTCATATCGAGCTTGTTGTGCAGCAGCAACATCAGGTTTAGGCATCAAACAAAGCATATACCACCAAGTAATATCCATATGATCTGCAAACAAACATACCCATATGTAAAAATGAAAAATTGGAAACCATAAATTAGATAGTTGGAAATCAGTACGATCCTTGCCTTAGGTGAACTTTTCTCGGCCCATCATCAGATCCAAACCAACAGGAGCTTTTGAAAAATAGAAACTGGCTCTAGACTGGAACGATGCTTCTGCAAGCAAGGGCAATAACACCAGTTTTCTTCTATAAAATACAATAAACCCAAATTCCAAACTTAACTTCTCTAAGCTCTTTCTATATTTTGGCTAGATCCTTCTATCACAAGTATGCAATATTGAATCGTTGCATTCAGAGATACGAGCTCCCTCCAAAAACACAGGGACCTTCTCACTTCAATGTAATACACCTAATGAGAAAAATCAAGCCTAAACCCAGCAAAATGAAATACCATACCCCAAAAAGGCCTTTAGTTCTACAACGTTAAGCTGAACAAAATCAAATACCGAAAATCAGATCTGAATACAAACACTCTCTCTCAAACGCAGACAGATTTTAGCAACCCACTATGCCCTAAACTCTAATAGATGCTGAAAACCAACAAGCAAAGCCAGATCCATCTATACGCAGACATACATAAATATATATGCTTCCTTGTACTATATTTATGGCTTAAACACAATAAACGTATTGATTCAGAGACTTACAACTATATAGTCGAAGAGAAGCACACATAAATTTATAGCCTGGGCAAAATGCTTAATTGAACAAAAGCCTAATAAACTGAGAACAACATAGTGTCTTAATGTAGAAATCAGAGGCTTACACATTGAAAGTGCCAGTGACGGTGTCGTTCGCGGACCTAGCCGCAGATTCGAGAAAGAAACCCAAAATCAAATAAGCATTGTGCTTCGGTGGCCTTTTTTTTGTTATTCTTATCCCCTAACTGTAGACGATGGTGGTTCACAGTTAGCTCAGCTATTGATGCGAACTGAGGAGCGTATGGACGAGCAAATGGGTGTGGGGAGACGGTGCAAAATTTCCTCTCTGTCCCCTGCTGTTGCCGGTAATCCCAGCCACCATGGCTTGTTGAGCGAGAGGGGAATAAAAGAGCAAAATCGGAGATTATTGAAGGCACAATTGCTGCTTTCCTCCAGAGATTTCAAGGGAGAGGGAGAGCGTTTGATGATGACGAAGAGGGATGCATTTCAATCGGAGAATAAAAGAGGATGAGGGATGGAAATATTTGGTCCAAGGCGCGCACGGGAAATGAAAATGAAAGTGTCCGTTTTGCTTTGTTTTTTTTTTCTTTATATTTTGTTTATTTTATTTTGATTTATATAATGTTCTTTTATTCTGGTAAAGTAAAATTGTAAAGTCACATGAGCACCTGACGTGTCAAATTAGTCTAAAAAAATTAAATAAAATTGGTGTCAAATTTCAAAATTTGAAAAATATATATGTATTGCTTATGTAACAAGTACATACTTATTGCTTATATAAATATGCATATACTTAAAAGTATAATGCTTTCTATTTAACATTACACGATTTGTTATATGTCTTTATCATATACATGATATGTGCTAATTAAACTAAGTATTTTATATGTATGTACCGATATACCTAATGACTAAATCATAACCTCTGAGACAATATATTAAGTTATGTACTTTAATTGCATAAGCTAATCTTTCAATATATTTTTGCTCGAAATTAGATAATATGTCCTAATAAATAGTACATATTACTAATTATTCAAAATATATATGCTCATTATAAGCATGATAATAGATGTTTTCTAAATTACTTAGATTTAGTCAATAAATATGCAATTACCATAACAATCATATGTACAATTTAAAATATATCATATAACAACTTCAATTTTCAAAACACTTCTAATTTCATATTTTATTAAGTAGGTCCCTTAAAATAAAAATTTCCAAATACATGAAAAATAAAACTATATATTAAAAGGAATGAAGTGATCTATAAAATAATTATTAACATTAAAAACATATAATTATAATGATCGCTGCTATAGAGTGAACTTGTAGCGGCGTTTTACAGACAAACACCATTAAAGAGGGTCTGTTGCAGCGTTTTAGCAGCGTTTGTTTGTAAAACGCCGCTAACAGACCGGTCTATAGCAGCGGAAGTGGTCTTTGGCGGCGGTCACTAACCGCGGCTATAGGTGTTTTTTAGCAGCATTTGTCCACAAACACCACGAAAGACTCCATTTTTGCGGCATTTTTGGTGACCGCCACTAAAGACCTATTTTTTGTAGTGACATAGAACAATTTGAATTAAGAGAGGTGATGAAACTGAGATTAAGGGACTGTTTGTCTAATTAAGACTTTATTTATTTTTGTAACTGGTAAACAATAAATTATAGTGAATATAAAGTGCATGAAATTCTCACTCAAGAACTCTAAAGTTGCAAATGGATCCACAAGGTAACAAAACAGACATTTTGCTCCCTGAAGACATGACATCGTGAAAAATCCATCAACCTCCATCTTCATACGTTAATTTTTTACCGAAAGTATTTTTATTTTGAATATTTAAAAATGAAAAACAAAAGTACTGTTCCAACAAATACCTAAGTGTTCGGACGCTGATGCAACCCGACTGTTCGATCACATTCAAACAGTTTGACGTATCCGTTCTCTACGGTTCAAACACTTACTTTCCCCTCCGTCGGAACTTGTGTGCTCGATATCAAACGGAGAAAACTTTACCATTTATTACCCTTTGAAAGTTCAAGATGTAAAATGTTGGAGTGCAGTAAAAACAGTATCGAACGTGTTTTTTCGACCATCGGATACTGTTCGCATCTTAAGGATAAAGAAATTTGCGACGCACTAAGAACGGTATTCGAACAGCGTAGGAAACTAAAAACAGCACGCCATTTACCGTTGGATAATGTTCAAACGTTTCAGACAATTGGCGTGCGAGGCCGTTTGAACGGTGGGATTTTGACTACGTGCAATGAAATTCGAACGAGCTGCTTGTTTTGAAACGGAACTACAAAAAAACAGGGCTATAGCAAAGTCGACAACCGCTGCTATAGCCCATAAAAATGTTGTTATAGGCCAAAAAGACCTATAGCAGCATTTTTTTAGCGGCGACCGTCGGCATAGGTCAATAGCGGCGGTTCGGGTGACCACTGGTGAAGACCTTTTGTCTATAGCGATGGTCGAAACCCGATATGACTGCCGCTATAGATCTGTAGCGGCGGTCAATTGCCACCTATAGTAGAGGTCAGTAACCGCCGCTATAGGTTTGATACTTTTTTTTTTCTTCTTCCAAACCACCACTAAATTTTTCCTATATTTTATATACATTCTTTTTTAATTGGTATACAAATTTATTTTAATAATCATAATTCATTGGATGTAAAAATTTAAAGACCAAGGATAATAAAACAAAATATACTTCATTATTGATTAATAATATTTTACAACAAACAAAAGAATATATACAAATTAGGAATAGACTGTAATAAGATGTAATTACAAGCTTTAAAAGAATAAAATTTCTTTCCTCTTGCTTTTTGGTGTAACCAAGTTGTCTCCCCTTTTCCTATGCTGAACGGTTCCCCCAAAACTTCCACCATTTCTTTTATTAATCATCCCTCTGGAGTTTGAAACCAGTACCTGCATGTGGCAGAGAAAAATCTCAATTATCACAATAGACACTTAATTCTCTTTATGTTAAGCAACTCAGCAGACCAGAAAACAACTTCATGAATGTAAGAACCCCACCTAGTTTGCGAAGAGAGGATTCAGAGCCACATGCATGCCTAGTATGTCAGACTAGGTATAAATATATCATTTAGGACGTCTACATTTGGCTCAAACAACAAATAGAAAAAACAAAATGCTTATGGTAAACAAGCATGCTCATCATTTCACATTGTATGCTTCTGAAGCTACATTACTGGAGTAGTTGCATAATATGGAAGAATGGTGATGGTAACTGGATCTCATAGCAATTGAAAAGCAAAATATGATAAAAGGAACAATCTCTACATTTTCCAGAAGTGCATTTAACAAAGAAGATAACAAATAATACACTTTCATTGATGGGAAAGAATGGAATTTAAGGTGACCACTGGCACTGATGTCCAAATCTATGTCTTCAAACATCCAACAGAAAATAAGACACATTTGCATCATCGCCTGATGAGTTCCTGGTCTATTTCCTTCCAAAATGAGACACATGTAGAGTGACCTCCACAGACCATAAATTATAGTGATAGAACGAACAAATACATGTGGACAGAGCAACTTACGCTATCTCTTCCCAATGCTACATAGTGTTGTAAACCATTGCATGAACCATCCTAAAATAATGGAGCTATGGATTAATATTGTATCCCAGAAAACATCAAATAGATATTTGGTGAGAAAGTGACAAATCACAAACGTAATGGTGCATGTTAAGTGTCTATTGTGATAATTTAGCGATGATAATAATGCAGGAGACAAACAGATAAGGAAAGCAAGTTGCAGGTGAAACGATGATGCACCTTCGGCTTTAGAGAAGAACAATGAATTTGGATCAAGCAAATCGAACACTTCTTCCTTGAATATCTGTCATCATAGCATACCGCATCCATCAAATGTACTTGAATTCCAAGAAAGAAAAGTAATAAACAAAATGGAAGCATCTTTTACCTCGGTAAATGATACTCGAAAAAAAAAAATCTGTGGAAACTTTCATCGTCTCAACTCTTCGAAATATGCTTTCCATCACTTTAGGTATGATCCCACCACTGCTCCCTTACATGTACTTTGAACGTTACAATGTTCTGCTTTATTACTTTACAATTGAAAAACATTTTTTGGAAGCTAATTCCGAACCTTCATCTGAATGGGGGCAAATATCCAATAAATTTTTTGCCAAGGTGAACCTAGTTGTAACCTGTGTAAACGCAAACGGAGGATGCAATGAAGAAGTCATAAACCTTCATAAATGATACCATTCACCTGATAAACAACAAAATATCAAACTGAATTGAATCCTACAGTTCACACCTCAAAAAAAAAAACACCTAAACACCTGCTGCAGCTTTTGGTTCACGATCTATCTTTCCCTAGAGCAAAATTAAGCAACAATAGTATGTAACAACACAACTCATGGACATTGAATAGTGCAAGACTGTAACAGAAGGCAGACCATGCATATTGAAAGCAATGTTTAAAACATTGGCCGTAAATATCTTCACTTTTTTGATACTGTCCAACTTGACAGCCACCAATATATATAAAAAAAACAGATCATATTTAAACAAGAAATCCAACCGGCCAACAGCAGCAACATGTCGACTTATGAACATAAGAACTTAAGAACGAGGAAGCGAAGTTTTGTTGGACAGAGTCAGGGAATAGATGTCTAGATTGCTTATAAAATGAAAAAAATCAAGAAAGATCGGATCTGGTCTTTGACAAACCTCAGATGTTTTACGAATCTTCCTAGTAGGAGTCCTCATCGTGACGAACTCCTCAGCTGCTGTCGGGTGAATGCCCACTGTGGCATCAAAGTCAGCCTTGGTCAAGCCAGCTCTAACAGCAACTGCAAATCCCTGAAAGGGGCAACACATTGTCCAGCAACATTAATACACCGAGCTCATGGAAATACATTGACTGTAAAGAGAGAAAGAAGGGGGAAAAGGGGGAGTAAACTTGTGGGCTCCATTTCTCTTTCCAGTAGAACTCCGATGATGCGATATTGGACAAAATCCAGCGGGGTCCTCAATTGCTCTTTTGTACATCTCCAGGTACTGACAGATGAATTCATATATAGAAATTTGCAGAACAAGAGATTATAAAACTACATAAGCAAATGTCTTTTTGGATTCATTAAAACGCCAATGAAGATTAGATAGGAGTGAAACACATAAAATCAATACTGAGGACAGAGAGAGAGAGAGAGGTACCTGGGAAAGAAAAGATCAATCTCTGCAGAAGCGAGCGCTTCGCCCATGATAACAGCGTTCAGATGCGAAATGTACCCGGCACCCGATGGCTAAGTCGGAGTCTCCAAAGACTTGCTAAAGGATCTTCGCACCGGGGGGATGAGGGGCGGGGTGGAAGAAATGGTACCGTTTTAATTAAAAGTTTATTATCCTTAATTTGTAGTTTTTTTCAAATTTTGAGTAAAATAGTTTATATTTTCTAATTATGTGTATTTAATAAATTAAAGGCAGTTTTAAATTATAATAGTATTTGAAAATACTTATAAGTAGTAATAATTTTATATTTAGAAAATACATAGCATATTATTTAATATTTTTATAACTAGTGTAATAATTTTAATTAAAATAAGTTAATAGTAATAATATTTAAAATTTAAAATTTAAAAATATAAACTATCATATCAACTATGACCAAATATTAAGTTATGTACTTTAATTGTATAAGCTGATTAATCTCACAATATTTATTTGTTTGAAATTAAATAATGTCATAATTAAATATTATTATATTACTAATTATTACAAATATATATGCTCATTATAAGCATATGATAATAGATGTCTAAACTACTTAGATTTAGTCAATAAAAATACAATAATCATAACAATCATAGATATAACTTTCAAAACATTATTTCTAATTCCATATAACAACTTCAATTTTCATAAACTAAGTATTTTATATGTATGTACCTACCTAATGACTAAATCATAGCATCTAGGACCATATATTAAGTTATACACCTTAATATGCACTTACTATAATAACCATAGGTATAATTTAAAATATATCACATAACAACTTTAATGTTCATAACACTCTCTCTAATTCCATATTTTATTAAGTATGTCCTCTAAATTACTTTTTTTTTTTTCAATTACATCACAAAATAAAAATATATATTAAAAGGAATAAAATAATAAATAAAGAAATTATTAAAATATAATAATTTATAATTAAAAAAATAAATTTTCACATGTACCTATAGCAGCGTATGTGACACAAACACTGCTAAGGTGAGTAAATACAGCGGCAGTCACTGTGACTGCTGTTGTAGGTACCAATTTTTTAGCTGAGTTTTTTCGCAAAACGCTGGTAAAAGGGGGTCTATAGCTATGTTTTATGCAAAACACCGCACCATTAGCGGCGTTTTATGCAAAGCGCTGCTAAAGGGGAGTCTATAGCGGTGGTCAGTGGTCGCTGCTATAACGACCACCGCTAAAGGGGTACCTTTAGCGGCGTTCCCGATCGCAGCTATTGACCTATTTTTTTGTAGTGTGGAAAGAAGTCCATCCCGCAATGATATTGAGATGGAAGAATTTTTCGGTTTTGTGCCAAAAAAAAATTTTGTGGTAGTGTGGTAGTTTATGGACAGTAGCTTTGTTTGGGGATGAACTAATAATATTTTATTCATAGTTCTCTGTACATATAAACTCAAGTTCACAATCTTTAATTTGAAAATTAATCTACTTCAAGATGGACGAGAATGAGGTAATTGAAAGCTCGTAAATCAATCTAATTTCTTAGATTTGTGATTAATATAATTGGTTACTTGAAGTGAATTACAATTACCAAAAGTTCCACGAGAAGTTGCAGTACCTAAATTCCCACTTTAGAGTTCCAATTAAGTCATGTCTAATCGGTAAAGAAATGACAAATGCTTGCATATCAAGATTTGTACCCACTCTGTTGAAACCCGTATTTACACCCGTTTATAACATTCATGTCACATGGACTGACGCATGCAGGACATGATCCGAAATTTGTCATAACTTCTGTATGAGTATCTGGCCGACGAATTAGAGGAACCTTGAAATTCATTACTCGAAATAAGAAAATATTACAAAAGGAAACAACTTCAAAGCATCATGACCCTAAAACGGCCAAATGAGGCTCCATAGGACGTACCTCCATATATATATATATAATTAGAGCAAGCTACGTGGATTACCCTGTCCTATTTGCTATCCTTATAGTACTTAACCCATGGCATCATGATGGTGTAAATGAATTCCAAACAAGCATGTTTTGAATTTCCAGCGTTCAACAAATGAAGTAGCAGTAGCATTTGTCACTAAATTGGGCACGAGGAGCCTTACATTCCCCTCGCATTGCACCCTCTGATTCTCGACATTTCTCTTCACAGTACTGTTTTGTGCTACGACACGCTTTGAGCCAATGTTTGCTGAGACGTTCGCATTCTCTACACGTGACAATTCCTATTTCAATACAAAGGATCGATTAGATAAGTACCCTATATAAATTCTTATTCGAATACAAGAGATCATAGATCTCCTCCAAAGAGACCATGAATCTACTAACCTGCATTTGCAACAAGAATGAAGAGAATGAATATAAGAACGATGCAACCATATTGAGGAGACTTGATGTCACGCCCCAACGCTATCTGGAAGGGGTTAGTGACAGCCGTGAGCATTCCCCGGGAACACTCCAGCGCTTACTCTAACTCTTACAGCGGAAGACTCACTCAGGATCCACATGTTGGCTGAGATACAAGCTCAATGAACATGACCCCTCGGTAAACGAATTATAATTCAGAAAAGTCTTTACATTGCATCTTGTTCGCAAACTTATACAAAACGTAATAGGGCAACATATTGCCACTCGAATCAAACCAGCACTCACTAGTGCTAACTCGAAGTTCACCAATTCCGACTCCAACTCCGGAACTTCTAGGATTTCTACGTGAGATAATCCTCTGCTCCCCGATTTTCTTGTGGATCTGGAATGATACGATTAAAAACTATGAGTCGAAGGACTCAGTAAGGAACAACAGTTTAAAACATGAACTTTGATAAATCATGGCTTTAAAAACATACTTACTTTGATGCACTGTAGAGTCAAGAGAAGAAATGCATAACTGTAAATCGTGAGATAGTGCATAAAAACCATGATGCATATGCATGCTCTGTGATGCCCATGCCATGCGCCAAAATCTCTTGCCACTCTTGGCCTTTTCAAATACATTTCATCTCTTACTGTGGGCTCGCTCCATTTGACCCCATGAAGTCAGGGTTATGCTGTTCTCGTCAGAATTGTCTCCCATCCCTTGGAGACTTAACATCTGATCGAGCTAGCCCATAGTTGCCCCAGGCCTGATGGCTAGACACGACTCATAAGAGGTGTCACACCTTCACGCACGCGTCCTTCAGTGTGGTTGCACATACCTCAAGGACTAACCCATCCTTCTCGTAAACGTCCTTCGGTATGGGCATCCTAGGTTTCATCCATCCATCCTTCACGTAAACGTCCTTCGGCATGGATGATGAACCTCACTTAACTTGGTACGGATCCGACCAAAGCCCCAAATCAAGTCTCATAGCATCAATACTTTTTTCATTCGCATAAAATAACCTTTCATGTTTCTATGCAATGAACATGCCATGCCACACTTGAAAACATATAACTCCATTTGCATCAAAACGTTGTTCATGCGTTCATGCAAATGATCATGCTATGACATGCTCGAAACATTCTTCATGCAATACATTTCATATGTAATAAAACATGCAGTGTATCATTCCAGTTTTACAAATCGGGTTAGAGTTCACTTACAGTACTCCTTGCAATCTTCTTGGTTCTCACTTGGCTCTTTGCCTACAAAGAATAGGTTTATTTCTCAATATACTGAGTATACGCAAAAGTATATCAATACGCTTCGGTTCTATGAACTATTCAAGAAAACCTATCGTGAAACCTACCGAGTAATGGATAGTGGTAATTAAGCACTTTAACTTAATCTAACGATATAATATAATTGCTGAAATTCTTTTATTCCAATTGAATCTCTTGTTCACTTCTTAACCTTATACTTCCCGTCCATTGAAATGGTTCCAAACAGCAACTATATTACTTCGATATCATCGATTTCAATATACATTGATTTCACATTAATATAGGCCTATAATTACATAATTCCTTATTTAATCTTTTACTTTCAACTATTGATCAAAGCTTAGGTTATCTAATTACTTACATTCATTGCAGCTTATTTTCCATTCTTACTTAGCATTCTAATTAGCAAGCTAATTGCTCTTAATTAAATCTTAATCTTTCTTTTATTTCATACATTAAACTAGGCCTTTAAGTTCATCAATTACTAACCCTAATCATAATTAAACCTTGGCTTTGACATTTGATCTCCATGCAACCCGAGACATTATTCTTTGATTAGGTTTTACATTTTTCTCCTCATATGACCAAGGTTCTCTAATCCTTAGCTTTGATATTCATATCATTACAATTACATTTCACTTTGCCCTAAATAGGATTCGGCCAACACTAAATCATTCTAATTGAATCCTTAATCCATGCTTAACATTACAAGTCCTTGGTAATCATTCTAACCCGAGCCCTTTAAGCCTTATTGTCTTTGTTTTCTCTTACATGCATGATGTGTTTCACACTTGAACTTAGGCTCTTAATCTCTGATCCATTCGGCCATATTCTACACCTTACTTCTACATGACATACAAGTGTATTTTCATTTAGCATTTGATTCCTGTTAGGGTTCCTTTTAATAATTCATTCGGCCATGCATCAATTTCAAGCATTCCTTAACTAATATTTCATCTCCAATTGTGATCTCATCCTCCATTAACAAATTCACAACCTAGATTCTACAAATCATTGCACAAGTACAAGATCTCACACATCATATCATTCGGCCAAGTCATGAACAACATCCAAAACCTACTTTTAGTCAATGGCAACTTCACATGCATTGTTCATTCAATCATCCATTCACTAGATCTAGCATTTAAAGAGACTAACTGGAAGATATCTCAAAGAAACCCAACATGCATTCGGGCAACGGTAGTGTAAGCCAATACCCGAAACCCTAACATGCATATTCTTCTATTTCCATTTCATTGTCCATAAGCAACTTACAATCCATTCACATTCTCATGCATACAAGACCAGATCCAGCATCATAACACAACCTAAAGTGTTCTAAGCTCAAGATCTAGCAAGAACAAAGCAACTAAACACAAGATCCAACTAAAAGAAGACATTCGGCCATTAAAGCTTTTATTCTCTAAGCCATTCGGCCATGAATCAACCACATGCATCAAATCTTCATCTCCAACATATATCCCATCCTCCATGATCAGTTTCACAACCTAGGATCTACCAATCACAAAATAACCTCAAGATCTAGCAAGATCATACATTCGGCCAACACCCACATTCATAGAACACTTAGGTTTTTCTTAGCTCTTTTCGATTACATGCAAACTCCCACATTGCAAGACCAACTTACATGCATTTGTTCATTAGATCTACATATCTTATGGCCATTCATCAAATCTAACACTTAGACAAGGTTATACAAAGAGATCGAAGGAAAAACAAGCTTGTAAGGTTCGGCCAAGAAGGGAATGGAAAGAACCGAATATACCTTGTTGTTCTCCTCTTTTCCTTTCCTTCTTCCTCTTGTAAAGCCTTCCCTTCGCCTTCTCCTTCTCCTTTGTTTCTTCTCCTTCTCCTCTCCCTTTTTTTCTTCTCTTTCTCTCGGCTTCCTCTCTTTTCCTTCTCTCTTTCTCTCTTTTCTTCTTCCTTTCTCTCTTCCTTTCCTCTCGGTTTCTCTCTTGCTCTTTCTCTCGGTCTCCTTCATTCTCTCTTGTGTTTCACGACCAAAATGAACAAATGAGGGGCTAAGGTGAAAGGCAAGGCAAAGTGAAGGCTGCACTTGGACTGAATTTCGGCCAAGAGGGGAGATTCTCTCTTGGTAGCATAAAAATCAGCTTTTGCAGTAAAATTCGGCTGCCATCACATCATGTCTCCTTGCTTTATTTCTTTTGTTTGTTTCTTGCTTAATCTCCTTATGTTGTTCGGTGATATCTAACTCAACTAAATCAGCCACTTTAATGATACTTAGTTGGCCTAATGAAGCTTTAAGATAACTAGCCCAATAACAGCCCAACTATTATTAGTTCTAAGGCCCAATAACAGCCCAATAACAACCCAACTATTATAAGTTCTAAGGCCCAATAACAGCCCAATAACAACCCAACTATTATAAGTTATAAGGCCCAATATCAACAGCCCACTATCTTAAGTCATATAGGAAATCATCTTGAAGAAAGTTGGCCATTAAGCACCAATCATCCCTTAATTGTAATTAGCAACATGATTGGTTCAATTATCTAACCTATGCATCATATTTAACCCTAATCAACAAGGATTAACTTAAATTAATCAAATTATAGAAAGCTTAACCTAATTTCGGGCCACATTCATAACATACTAATCATCATTCAATACCATATTTGATAAGGAAATGATGCTAAGATAACTCCATAATTTAAAATGTATGACAACATTATATGTTCCTTAATATCTAGGTCATACATTGGCCGAAACAAGGCCTTCATTAGTTCAAAATAAGCCAATAAGATCTTTAAACTTACAAGAGAACAAGCATGGTTCTTCGGGGTCTCACATTAAGAATATATTGAAAATGTACTAGCATGACTTCATAACCATAAGTGATAATTCATGAAAGACTAAGTGTGAATTCATAAACCATAAGGTATAATAAAATGCACCAAAACATCTCCTTTAAATAGTCTTAAATCTTGATATAAGTCATAAGTCATATAGGAAATTACCTTGAAGACGCATATTTCATATGACAAATTATATTGAAGGAATTCTACCACTAAGAAAATATTGAGTTCACCACCATAATAAAAATACTTAAGGAAAGTGCAGTAACCCCAAATCAAAATAACATAGGTCATTGTGGTATAATATCTTGCTACGTATTAAGAAAATTTTCCAATAACAGCCCCTTAAATATAAATAGCAAAATACGCAAGCATAAAACGACGTTGTAAAATTCGGAGTCTCACACTTGATCATTTGCTCTTTACTCATACCAATTAAGAAGAATGAAGCCTATGGGTATTTATAGGGTAATGAGTTTTCTCACTCCATGCCTAGGACGTTGCTGCAAGCAATATATACCAGCAGGGGTTTGATAAAAGCTTGCAGGCTTTCGTACCATTAGAAAATTGTTGGAACTGTACCCCATTTTATTTAATTTTTCATTGTGTCTTTAAGCCTTCTACATACTCCTCGTTCTCACAAAGATTGTAGAAAAGTGGACAGGAAAAACTTGAAGAGTAAACAGAGAACCGTACGTCGATACACTTTAAGTAGGACAAAATGCATCTTCCACACCTTATAGTATGATATAATTTTATTTTATTTTTCTGAATTGTGAATTGAAATGATAGTTTTTCTATTAATTTCGATTGTGAACAAAATTCCTATATTTAACCGTGTCTTCGGGAAGGGGGGGAATTCCATTAAAACATTAAAACAAACAGGGTTTTTTTTGTTCATTTTATTACTTCTAGAAGGGATCTAGAAAAAGCTTGCTGATATGTTTTTGTTAGGTCTACGTATGGCTTCACTAAGGGTGTTCTGGTCATTTCCCTTGGTTCTAGAAGGAATTGCAAGAAGCTGAAGTTTGTTGTGGTGTTTCACGCGTGAATAAAAAGAAGAAAGAAGGGTTTGCGTCATCGAGCGAGAGTGATGCCCATTAGAAGCTGAAATCAAACAGTTTCTCTACTTCTTCGCATCTTCCTTCAAGATCGCATTCTCCAAGAAATGTGTTCATCGTTCTTGCTTCATTGTTCTTGTAGAAAGCTTGGGTTTGTTGTGTATGAGTTAACAGATCATATCTGAAGGCTAGTTTGTTTCATTGATCAACTACACTTGATTTCCTTGTTGATTGAAGCTTCCAGAGGTTCTAGAAGAGTGATTGCTGGAGGTTCCAGCATTGGACGTTGATTCCACAAGGAGTTGTGTGGATAGATCAACTCGATGACAATCTTAGTTTCAAATGGTGATGGAGGTCCATGATGAGTAGATCCAAATTGAGTTGATTTGGGTAAGATTAACAGTGTTTTGATTAGCTAGGTTAGTGTAATCTTTGGATCATTGTGTAATCTCATTTGAAATTAGTGGATTTAAAAATCGGCTTCGGCCCGGAGAGTTTTTCTCTTTTGAAGAAGTTCTTCAAAATGGTTGTTTATGTTGTTATGCTAGCTTGTATATGGCTCTTGATGATATATATTGTCGAGCTCTGAATCATTTTCAAAGATCTTAGTGGAGATAATGATTATAATATTAGCATACTGCAGGATAGAAAGGAATTATATTGAAAGATTTCATACCCTTTTTGGGGAAAATAAATTCCAACGTCCCCTCTTAATTCTTAATTAATATGCATCAGTTTATCAAATCCCCAATTTTTTTCGAATAAAATGTGTTAATTCAAAGAAATTGCCACTTTTGAATTGTTTTTGTTATTAAAACAACTGCCGGCCTGGTATATATCTTAATAATCTACATTGTTAATTACAATTATTTGTGTTCTATTGAGAACTTCGCACATTATTTTTTGACGACGTACGTGATTAGATATAGAACTTCTGAAGATGTTTCGAATTGCCAGCATTAGTATTTATTACTAACTAAGGTGGAAATTAAACATACATTCCCCATACTTGCACGTGACAATTCCAATTTCAACAGTTGTTGGTGCTTATACACATTTTATGCCAATTTTTTATAAGACAATTGATTCTTTGCACGTGACAATTCCAAGTTCAACACAAACTAAGGATCGATTAGAACATAACCCCATAATTATTACGATGACGAGCTGGCTCATCGAGATCTTGTCCGATGGCGTCACGAACATGCTCCAACAACTCCTCCATATTATCCACCCTTTTGATGAGTGTCCGAGTTGTATCGGAGTGGTACTGAGAGACTGGTACAATTGGGACACGTGTCTGGTCATGGAAGTTAGTTTGTTTCGCATAGCAATCACATCCTCCCTCAGACTCATCTCCATCAGACCGTAATTATTCTCCAGAGTGATCAAGCTGGTATGGATATTCATGCAAAACATCTGTGTCGGGTCCACCATCATCCGGATACTCTCCTTCAACTCCACTACCATAGCATTCGCCCAAGATAGTTGCTTTTTCTGTGTCCCGGCCTTGGTGATACATTTCCCAGATCGATCCATGTCCAACCTAACAAAAGTCATCCGAACATTAGAATACATCGCTCGTACGACTATCAAACGGCGACGTTTCTGGTTATTATGTGTCCGAACAATATGTAACACATTTGGACCGTTAAAAACAAGACATTTTAACTAAATTAAAAGCGTCCAAACGGTGGTTCGATGAACACAAAATTGAAACAACCATATTATCCACCAAAAAACAAAAGCACGAATAACGTATTACCTAAACTTGTAAGTATAGATTTCGAAATAATGACCAAATTTATGATGTTGGAGAGAAAAGGTTGAAAGAAAATGGAATGGGTGAAAATGTGATTATGACAAACCTTGCAGGTTTTATGTTACAAGTTACGCATTTGCACGCCATACGTGTGTTTGGACAGTTTTCTATGGTTATATTCACACGTGGTCTACTCAAATTCAACCTCATAAAATAAGGCAGATTGGAAACTCTTTCAGAAATTACTTGCGTCTGGACAGTGTTAACATCACGTGTGTAAAGTATTGCAACATGGAACCACACGATTCGCTGTAGAAGCATTACTACCAGTGCAGACACCTTTTCAGCGTCCGGACGGGTTAACTTTTCTTTGTTCTAATGTTCATTTCTTTGTTCGAACAGTTTTAAGTACGCCTGAAGATTTCGAATGCATTACTAAGTGGTGATGATCATTATTCGTTACATAAAGTTCATTCGAACGTTGTCAAAAATGCGTCCGAACAGTAATTAGAAATTTGTGACGTATTATCATCACTCATTTACAACGATTTCTATTTTGTCACCGAGATATACGTCCGAACAGGTATGAACTATTTGTGACGAAAGGAACAGTCACTCATTCGCAACGATTTGTATTTCGTCACACCACAACTTTGTCTGAATAGTATTTGGACCTGTCCAAACGAAATTGGCATTCCTAAATGATTTTGGGTGAAGAACATAATGTTTTGTTAGGGAAATGTGACTTTAGGTGACCAAATTCGGTTTACACCCAAAAATTTTGTCACCTAAGATGTATTTTCTTTAAGTGAGAAAACCTTACAAATAGTGATTCAGACACGAGAAAACCTTGTTGAAGACATAAATTTTCAAGTTTTTTCTCTAAGAAAAGGAGGCATAAGTATACTCAATAATAGCCTCAATAAGGTTTCTAGTCATTCTTCACGAACCCTAGTAGGGTTTCGTCGAAGTTCGTTTGAGCGTCAGTCAAACGTAAAGTCTCTGTTTGAATTCTTTATGGTTCGCTTGAGCGGTAGTTGAGCGCTAGACGAGCAGTATAGTCTTTGTGAGAAATATTTATGTCTCCTTCGTGCGGTAGTGGAGTGACAGGCCAGCGATAATGCTTTGTGAGGATTCTTCATACCTCGCTCGAGCGATAATCGAAAGACAAACCAACTTCGACACATTACAGAAACATACAACTCGATAAAGACATGTTTTGATAAAATTTTTGTCAATACATAAACAGACTAACAAAACTAAACATTTATTCTATTGAATGTTTGTTTCCCATGGAATCTCAATATCCCAGTTCCCCTGATAGTTTTTTGCTTTAAGTTTGTGTTTTTCTGTTATTTTCACATTCTTCAAAATGTACACGAAATTGGACCCATGCATTTCCTTGCTTCCCCAAGTGAAAGGTGTCCACAATATATCTGGCAGTGCTTTGGGAAGATGGCCTAAATGGTTGAATATTGTTCTACCTAGAATTCCGAGTGGAAATAGCAATGCAATTACAGCTAGGAACTTCAATGAAGATAATCAGTAACGGAAAAGGGTAGTTTCCTACTACGGGATCATACTCAAATCTCTCACCTGTATCAAATATATGAATGTTATGGCCATGAATGCCGGTTTTGGTGGTTTCGCAGCAGGACCGGCAAAGTACTCGCTTTGGGTTATGAATGTGGTTCCCTTTGGAGCCAAAAACAATACCTTTGGCATTGTCTATGAGCGTGGCCTAATCGGAACATACTTGAACTGGTAAGAGCAAATCTTATACGCTTCTCTACATCTTTCTATTTTGTTTTTCCCTTTTCTGTTGTTTGGTCATTTGTTCTGTTTTTTAGAATGATCTCCTGGTAGTTTAGGTTATGCTTGGTTTAGTTCTCAAAACAGTTTTTATTTTTTGTTTTTTTGGAAACAGTGTAAATTCTCTTAGGATTGGTGAAATGTTAGTTAAAAGTTGTTGGAATTTGTAAAAAGTTATTGGGATTGGTGAAAAGGTATTGAAATTGATGAAAAAATTATTGGGATCGGTGAAAATGTATTGAAATTGATGAAAAAGTAAATGAGAAATTTTTGAAAACTTTTTTAGAACTTAAACAAACATAGCCTTAGTCTCTTTGGCCTGCGATTCCTGTGTATTTTTTGTTTGAAATGTAACTAGCCATCCAAAAAATAGTTGGTGTCATGTATAGTCCCATGATGCACGTCATGGTTGACTTTCACAGCAAATCTGTGATTCCTTTACGAGATTATGACATTTGTAACGAGGCGGATTGGTGTTAATAGTGTTTCGAGATTTTGACTATTGAACTGGAATTCCTTGGGAAAAATGGAGAAACCCTAGCTACTAGGGTTCGTGAATGTCATACCCCAAGCTGTTAAGATCACATGCATATTGCCTATGGTATCTTGTTTGTGATTAGTAGTGCATTAGGGGGTACTTAGTGAGTAAGTAAGATTAATTAGTACTTGAGCTATTAGTGTTAAAACCCTGTTTAGGACATGATTAAATGAGAATTATAGTTCACATGCAACTGAGTGATTGTTCAGAACATTTTGGAGCACGTATTGGAGAAATAAAAAAATTTAAGCATCTCGGACATTTTTGTCTCGAAAACCGAACCATGTGATTTTTATTCTTTTAATATGTTGAGAGATTAATTACGAGTTTATGGTTTAAATTTGGAGAATTTTTTTATAATTGGAAGCAAGTAGATTGAGAAGTGAAAGGAAGTAGGTCACTTAAGCGATAAATCGACGATTATCGAAAGATTAGTGAAGCAAATTAGCATTATAACCTTTAATTAAAGTGAAGTTCGGCTGCCTTAGGGAGTGACACCTATGATGGCTAGGAAGCACAACAAATCAAAGCTAGAAGTATGACAAATCGATGCAAAAAAGCACGACACAAAAGGCAAGGACCTAGGTGTCGACCAGCTGTGCACCTAGGCGGCGACTCATCAAGGCTATAGGGAAAATTTCGGCCATAGGCTTGCTCGGTAGCTGCTTAGGGTGGCTAGGTGTCATCTTGTGGTGGGAGTAGCCTTTTGACTCATCAAAGCAAGTAGGACACTTGTCGGGATGTGAGGAATCAAGTTTGCCTATAAATAAGGGGGTCTGGCCATTTAAACCTACACCATCTCATCCTAATTTTGTGAGTTTGAGATTAAGAGGGTAGTGAAGTAGAAGCAAGAAAGAGGAAATTGCTTAGTGAAGAACAAATTCGATTAGAGGTAAAGTTTAGCTTGGTTATCTTTTATTTCAATTCAAAAGTTTTCAAGATGATTTGTGAAACTCTTGTATTTCTTATTCTAGCATCTATTTTTTTTACATTATTCATATTCTTGATATTCTTGTTCTCTTCATGTTTTTAACGAAGAATAAACCCGTCCTTTCGAAATGGTACCATTTTCAAAGTTCGATTCGTTTTCAAAATGTTTTTCAACTTTTGATCCGTTTCGTTTCAAAATTTCTTCAAAAGCTTGAACCTATGTCTTTTGAAATATTCCTTCTAATTTCAATAATTTTTATGTCAAAATTAGTATTTTCAACGTGGCTATTAAGTCGTTTCTTAACTGAGAAATCAAAATGTTGTTTTCTCTTCATAACACTTTCCTTTGAGAACTGTTTTATAATGTTACGATGATGGAAACGAGTTAAGGTGTTGCATATCATAAATGAGATGTATGAGTGTTGATATGAGACATGCATACTTAAATTTTACGTGGGAAATAAATATTTTGATGTTCAAGTATGGTTAAGTTGTTGCATATCATGAATGATATGTATGGGCCCTGACATGAGACGTGCATACTTAAGTATACTGTGAAAACGTGACAGTATTGTGCACAAGAGAATGTGTTAACTTGTTGTGACATTCTGGCCTCTTCGTCGTACGCGGGAAGATAATTTGTTAGAATAACTCACTGTGGGAGTTTGAGACCGTATTGTACTCTGGGAGTACTGCTGCAAAGATACAGATGTTACTTGTAACCCGTCACTCTGTCCAAGTGATTCACTCTGGGAGTGAGAGTAGTGGTGATTGAGAATTGAAAAATCGTTTTTTAAGAAACCAAGTCTTTTCATTTACTTTATTCTTCTATTGATATTTTATTGTTGAACGAGTTTCCTCAATATTTTGTTCTTGTATCTGCTATTCTGTTGTACTAACTGTTGGCTTTATTGAGTCATTTCGACTCACCGTTGTTTGTTAAATTTTATTTAGCAGATGTCTGAAGTTTTTTTAGGTGAATTCACCAAGGCCATTACCCATGGCTTTATCACTCTGGAGTTGACTTTTCGTGTGTATATCACACGTGACCTAGGTGTTCTGGTAGAAGGGCGAGGCCATAGTTAGATGTTTTGTCTTCTTAGTTTTTCTACTGTAGTCCTCTTTTTCTTACTGTAGTCCTCTTTTTCTTACTTTAGTATGTTAATTATAGAAAGTTGGTCCTCTTTTGTAATACCTCGGTATTAATATAAGGTCATACTTGTGTTTTGCTTAATATCTTCTTGCTTTGCCGATTCTTCCACTGACCGCAATCTCAATTTAATAGTGACATCAATTACTTGTGCCTCATTTTCTTAGAGAATCAAAACATTAGAAGATTTATGCCTTCATCTTGATCAGTTTTTCTCAATTTTCACTCATCTTTGCTATGGAACCCTCATAGTGTTGAAGAAAAAGAGTTGCTCGAGAGAAATTGTTAAGAAGAATCTCAAGGTGCTGAGGTGAATGCCATTTGGAGTGGGTCTGAGCAAGGGTGCTAGCCCAAAATGATTTTTCCTTTGAATAATTTTTCAAAGGTTTTTCACTTAGTCATCAAATCTCATGTCTCCTTGTGTGTTTGAATATTTTCTTTATAATTGATTAATTGTTTGATGATTGAAGTCCAAAATATCTGGAGAGAGTTGGTCGACCACTGTACACAGATAGGAGGACGATAGAAAATACTATAATAGATTTTGCAAGGATTTGCATGCATCGAGTTGGATGCCGCTATTGACCTTGTAAGGCAGTCATTTAAGGTGGAAGTGGAGTTTGATTGGACACCAGAACATTGCACTGCTTGCCAATATTTTGGACTTCACTCGCAAAGTGTATCTCACATGGTTCATCAGACTGCTTGATTGGGTGAGAGAGATTAAAATTGAATATGACCACAAGTAAAATTTATTAGTACTCAAACTTTATTATTTAGAAGAAAGATACAATACATGAATTATGATGGTCTAGTCTTTGCTCAATCAACAATATTCCCAGCTTCCATGTATTACAATATTGTATGATCTCTCTAAATAAAATCCTTATGTACGTGATGCTGTATGAATAACTTCTAATTAGTCACTCTTGGTCCATTAATCCTTATGTAGTGCATTTTTCTTTTCTTTTTAGGTGTGAATATATATATATATACACAGATGTAATAGTTTAATTGGTTTTTAATGAAGAATCGCAGCTTTTTTTCCTTTCTTGTCTCTCTCGTTTTCCATTGTTGCTTTTCATTCATCCTTTACATTTGTATATATTCTGCAATTGAGTTTGACATACTAAGGAGTTTGTTTCAATCTACTAGAGAAAAGTTCAATAAATTAAACCTTTCTCGCCATTCAGAATGATTGTTATTTCATAGTGAGGACATATATTTTAACATACGATCGAAAATACGAGATTTTGTATGACGTCAATTAATCACGAAATTTTGCACCGTACGTCTTCGAACATTCTACTTCCAGATTGACGACCATGAGGTTGGAAGCTACTAACTTAATCTAATTCCTCAGGTTTTTGATTAATATAATTGGTAACTTCAAGTGAATTACAATTACCAAAAGTGATCCACAAGAAATTGCTCGCAGAACATAAATTCTCACTTCAGTTTTACAATTGATGTCTTAATTTGTACCAATTTTTTTGAATCCCCCGTATTTACTCCGCTTATAACATTCCCAACATGGACTGATGCATGCAGGAGACGATCCGAATAAGTCGACATAATTTCTTGTATAAGTTTGTGGATGCATGAAAGATCACTAGGGAACTTGAAATTCATTAATTACTCGAAAGAACAAAATATTACATGGGAAACAAATTCAAAGCATGACCTAAAACAGCCAACTGGAGTTCCATTTATATTACACCACCTCCATATATATATAAGAGCTATATGGACTAGTTTGTCCTATTGGATTTCCTTATACAACCCTGACATGATGGTGTAAATCATGACTTCCAAACTTGTTTTGAATTTCCAGCGATCAACAAATGAAGTAGCAGTAGCATTTACGAGTAAATATTGTATACGGACTAGGAGCCAGCTTACATTTCCCACGCGCTGCACCCTCTAATTCTCCACATTTCTTGTCACAGATCAGTTTGTCCCTTCAACACGACTTGTGCCAACTTTTGCTGCGACGTTCGCATTCTCTGCACTTGACAATTCCTAATTCAATACTAATGAAGTATCGATTAGATAACTGATCTATAATTAATATTCTTATTTCAATACCAAGAGATAGATCATATACTCCAACTTTTAAAGGTATTCTCATTCAGAACTTTCAAAAGAACAATTTTGTAATTTGAGATTGAACAAACTTGAAACTACGTTTAGACCCTAGAATATACCTAGAGGGGGTGAATAGGTATTTAAAAAATAATCAACACTTTCTTTCTATTCACAGAAAAATAGTTCAACTAATTTTTCAGTCAATCAATGAATTAAAGAACTGTAAACTAAACACACATAACAGATTTTATAGCACCTATTCTATATTGCAATATGAACTGTACAAGAAGTCTAAGCACTTTGTTATAAGAGTTTTACAGCAACTCTAAAATCTATGGTTTATCAATTATAAAGCACTATAAATCCAAGAACAATGCAACTTTTCCAGCAATGATAAAATCAATATTATCTCAGTGTTTCAGCAAATATAAACCAAAGACTATGATATACTCGTAGCAAGAACACAATCAAGGCAATGTATGAATTTTTGTGAACTGAACACCCAACAAGTAGAATGACTTACAGCAGCTGTATGATCAAGAAATCTGCAAAATTTTTTAACTAACTTTCTTCAAAGGCTTTATGAAGTTTACCGCAGATCAGAAACCAAGAATCATATCACAAGAATAATTTCAGCAAACTAAATGCTTATAAAGAAATTAATATTCAGAAACCTAGATGCTAATGATGTAATCAGTTTTCAGCCACGTTGATGCAAATAATGAAATCAATCTCTAGCAACCTAAATGCACAAGATACTCATCAAAATAAGGATCAGCACATGCAACATAAAAAGAACAATAAAATCAAACCGACACCAAGATTTTGTTGACGAAGTGAAAATTTCTCAAGGATAATTTCCTTCGAGAAATAAAAACACTCCGGGTGTATATCACACCAATCTTCTTCCACTAGAACGTCGAGATTTTACAATGGTGATCTAGCCAAAGACCCTTCGCTTCAAGATCCCCTTTCCTATGTAAAATCACTCAATCTTCCTAATCGGGTTGGTGCCCAGCACACATACGACAATCGGCAACTCCGATCTTGTTCTTCAATGGAGCCAACGAACTCGTCAGCTTGTCTACCTCTAAATTCTTCAACGATACTCGTTCTTGAGAACCTCTCAAGATTCTAAACTCTTGGTGATAGGATTTCGGTTGACAACCTCCAAGGGACGATCTGCCCTTGATCAACAATAGATCACACTCAATTCTTCCACCAAAGGGAAGGAACAAACTCTCACAATTAACTCTCAGCAAATCTGATTTTTCAGCCAAGGAAAGAAGAGAGAAGGTGCGGTCTTTCGTAGAGAGAAAATCTGGGCTAAAGAATAAATATACAATCTGCGCATCTCACCTCCTCTTTTACAAAGAGTAAAGTTGTATTTGGAATTTACTAAGGGTATAATGGTCAGATCAGGTCAATGATAGTTATGGGTAAGATACTTCAACCGAAATATCCTAAACCAACCAAACCTCTTAGCAACCTTTCTTTCGGTTCAGCAAGATCTTCTAGATGCACCCAGCCATCTGCCAGCAAGTTCCTTCACATTCCTTTGTGCTCCACATCACCAAAAACCCATCCAGTTGCTATATACAATTTAAACTGAAAATTACATTAATAAAAAGACTGTTTTGACCATGGAAATAATGTCAATTTTACATAGACACTTACAAAACTAATTTAGACCTAACTATGCGGAAAATACCTAGAGAGGAGGGTGAATAGGTATATTAAAAAATTTCTACAACCCTTAAACAATGAACAATGAATTAGAAAAACAATATTCAACCCTTTAATGAAATCTAAACTATATGACAATGAATGAAATCAATATCCAATATAACCCAATATATTCAAATGTTTCATATGACCTTTAGATGCTTTCAAAAGACAAATACGCAAGCTAAACACCAGAACACGAATTAAACAAATATGCTGTCAAAACTGTGAAAAGTTCCATTGAACTACTTTAAACTTCAGACAATGTAAAACCAGATTTGATAGATTATACAGACATATATTAGCAAGATAATTTCTATCTGAATACATCCAATAAGATGTTGAATACACTTCTTACCCAGATCTACCTTTTACCTTGAATCTTCTTGCAACAAGATTGAGAATCTTTAACCACGTAAACAAGAACGATTAGTAAATAACAAGATAGATATAAAATGATAACAACAACACAGATTCAACCACGATTGACACACGAAATTGTTGACGGAGAGAAACTTCAAAGTAGAACCTCTATGAGGAAGAAAAACTCTTTGGGGCCTAGTCCAGCAAACGAATCACTAGAAACCCAATCTCGGTTACACGATGATCTATAAATTCAGCAACCCTTGCTAATCAAATATCAATCGTAACCTTACTCAAACGTCCAGCGTCTGAATCTGCAACTTGAAGGGAAGAGGAACTCCTATCCCGATTGGTTTCTCGACTCTTAACCAGGGAGCAACCTTCCAACTTGAACACAAGTGGCTGCACCTTCAACAATGCTGGAACTCCATCACCTTTCGAACTTCAGCAACTCCGAAGCTCTCTTTTTCAATTTAGGGATTGAAATCTCGTGATCAAACTAAGAGGATGAACAAATATCTGATCTCCACGTTCAGATTACCAATCACTCTCAACAGCAACAAAAACAGAGGGTACAAGATCTAGAAGATGGTTTCTTGGAGGCTTTCTTGAATCTCTGTGAAATCTTCGATTAAACGTTCTGGTCTATTTTTAAAAGGTTCAAAGAGGCTTTTATATTGTCAAGAGGGGTATTTCGAAGTCAAAGGACGCTTGGAATATTAAATGGGCACACTTTCATTTAAAACATAAATTCTGTTATTCCTCTGCGTAGTAGACTACTTCGAACTCCCTTTCAAACTCTACACAGCCTTCACACAGCTAATAACCATCCTTAATCTTCACCTCTTAAATCTCAGGGAATTTGAAAATTTAGTCCTTGGGTTTATACCCCTTTTGCAAATGGGTCCTTCATATTCAAACTTCAAAAGAAAAGCCCTCAAACTTTCTACCTTTGGCACAGAGGCCCTTCCGTTAGCCTTCCGTCCATCAACCTAACGGAATCTCCAGCCACGTCAGATAAGTATCCACGTGGTTACAAAATAAATGAGGTCAGCGTTCAGGCCAGCGTCTAAATTAGCTAGAACATGCATCAGTTTGCAAACGACGACGTTGAAGAGAAGGGTTATGCATTTTGGGATTTCTTCGAGCAACCATCTTGCTTTGTAAATGAAACGACATCGCACGAAATAGGAGGTACCAAGTCTTGGTAAAAATTTCACAACCCGATCGAGTTGTCTCGAAAGTTCTTTTTTTTATTTCCCCAAATCACTCTTGCGTTCTAAACACTTAAACCTAGACAAAATCACCACGAGACAAAACTCTTCGTGTTGGGAAAATCTGCCTGTGCTTTTCGGTAAAGTAAGTGACGAAAGGAAGGAAGTTATCAGTGGTTCCAGATCTGATTTTTGTTTCGAAGTACCAAAGTGCTCTTGCAGACATGTCTTCAGGTATGGAGGGACCCATATTGCTTCTAAAGTGAAAGTTGTCTATATTTTGGGTGTACCCATCTTATATTCTAGTGTGCTTTTTGTGATGACTGCGTGTTATTCGTTGCCTTTTAATGTAGGGTCTGTTGTTGGTTTGTTTTTGTCGTGAGGTATGAAAAGGTCAACACGATTTTTTCTTGTTTTGTAATTGTCTTATACAATACAAAGTGGTCCCTAGGTTTTAGATGCATTTGGGTCATTATTAAATGTTGTCTAGGGTGTATGGTTCAGTTCAGTCAAATTCATTTTTTATTCCTACTTGAACTTGCTTGTGGACCGAAAAATACTCAAATTGTATCTTTCGTTGGTTTACTCAAATTGTTTCCTTCATTGGTTCGTGAATAAGCCTAAATTATCTAGGGAAAAATAATAAGATTAAAACCTATTGTTAATACTTGGATGTTATTTTTTGTTAATAAGCACGTTCAAGTATTGATCTATATGTTCCTTATCAAATATTAAAACCTATTGTTAATTTCTGTATCTTGTTTTCTGTTATTAAACTATTGTTAATAAAGCCGTTCAATTCTACCCTATCTACTAGTTTGTTTGATTGAATTTGTTTGTCCCCCACCAATTCATGAATATAGAAACTTGAACCATTATAAAGTAGACATGGTAGAATTGAATTGTTTAGTTCCTCAGAAGTCTTGAACCATTATAAAGTTTTAATCGTTCTTTCTAGCCAATGATCTTCAGCAAATTTTATTCATAAAAAAATGTTCTTCAGCAAATTATTTATTTTTCCATATACTAATTAAGTTTCCTTTGGTTTTAGGGACGCTGTGAATAGTGGTCTATCATGGTGGTACTTTTTTAGGAGCTCCGGGTCATTTATATGTTGGAGGAGAGGCTGAAGTCATCGGGAAAATGGATCCCGATTATATCTCAGTGGAAGAAATTGGATATGCCATAAAGGGTCTTGGCTATGTACAAGCGGGTGATCTTTGGTATACGTTTGACGATGATGGCTGGCAGACCGTGAAAACTTTTAAAAGCGACAAAGATGTAATCAACATGATTAATAGATCCCGAGATGAAAAGAGAGAAGTTCTAAACATTTTCGTAGAGCATGTCATTGATGAGGCAGAGTTGGTTGGGATAGATTCTGATTTGATGGAAGTTGGAGCTGGTCCATTAATGCTCCTGGGTAGTGGTATTGAAGAGGGAAGGGGTCTTACAAATGAGGAGACTGGTGAGGAGGAGTGAGCGGATGTTTGTAGAGGTGGGAAGGATGATGAAAATAATGAGGGTAGGGAAGATGATGAGGGGTCAGATTATGGGACCGAATTGAGTGACTTCTCTGGGAAGGATGCTGATGAACCTGAGGCGTATGTGGAGGTTGGGAATCCAAAGGCTAGACAACAAAATATGGATACTAATGTTGATTGGCTTGGAACCTTTCCAAGAACCGCAACTGGTGAGGCAGGTGATGGTGTGGACTCGGAGTATGAAGAGTACGAAGAGTTTCGGAGTTGGGACGGATCTGATAGTGGTAGGCGCCATGCAGAGTTTAATGAAAAAGTAGATATGCAGGGGGATGAAAATTGATGTTTATATTTGTTTGCTTATTTTGTATTTTGGATGGAGTAGTTGGACAAAATTGGTAATGGATGCATGTTTATGACTGCACTTTCTAGATTTTTGTAGGTCATGTGACTGCACTTTCTGGATTTTATAGATATGAACAACATTGAACTATATTTGAAATGACAGAATAGGTTACATTGATATTGGAATGAATGTAACAGATGTTAAAATCTGCGAATGATGCTGATATATAAAAAGGAAAATAAAAGTTGTACTTAATGTGTAAATAATTGGTCCATTTGTGGACAAATATACTATTTCATTAGGAACAAAGATAATACATTCAGTATCCTACCATTACACATTGTAATTGACAAAAGCAGCAAGGTACAAAATGATCTACGCATCACCCATCCTACAACATAAGTTAATACAACAAAATGATCTCTATAACAGTACATCATTTCCATCCACTCCATAACAACATTCTCATAACTGCAATCACACCCCATGACACTCCCACATTACACTTAAGCATTGTCATAGAACGCTTATTCACAGCCATCTCAGCTTCTAGATCCCTTATTTTCTTCGTTAAATACCGTCCCACTTCCATTCCACGTGGGCAGGTGCGTGGATCGAACCAGCAAAAAAAGCCACATCGTTTCTGCAAAAAATGAGAGCCCTAAGTCAAAAACAAATTTGCATAAGTGTTAGCCCAATGTCGTTTTGTAAAACAAGACTAGAGAAAGAGCATATTGAGAGGATACACTAGAGATCATAAATTGTTGAAGAAAGAACAAAATATTTCTTTTGTTCCTTCCAGGCGATCGAAAAATAAAGATTTGAATAATTATAACACTGAATTCTAATTTATAGATTTCACTTCACTTGCACCTGGAACAAAGAATACAGGTTATGGGTTGCAACTCCCCAAGTTCCAAGTTGTTTTTGTCTTCTGCCAAATTTTGTCAGTTACATTCAGAAGCTAAATTCAGATCAGAAGGTCATAATTATAGTTAGTTTGTAATCTAAATGTTGAAGTAACTAATTAGCCTAAAAATACGTTCAAGCACCAGGAATAAGGAAATGTTTATTTTCACTTTGAAACCAGGTTGTATAGCAGAAATTAAGGTTGGCCCTAACCCCTTCATTCACTTGACCATTATTGTTTCATTTTGCTGGGGGGAAATCTGGGGTATAAGCCGAAGTTTGTCCATGCACTGCTTACAAGATTCTTTTCATCCCTTCAATTCTTCTCTTCCTAATTTTTGGGCAACCACACGGACCCTTGCTGGCTGAGACATTAACACAAGCACCTAATTTACTACTTCATACTAGTGCGTTATATATAGTGGCGTGTTGAAATATATCTACACAAACGCCCACATACAAATATATATTTAAAGAAAACGTATTAAGAAGGTTATAAAGAAGTGCCAACTACTGCATTTCTGTTATTGTAGGACAAAATGAAGTCAAAGGAATGCAAGTAGTTTAGTAGCTGATGCGGTGTGGAAGGGCATGGAATCAATTCGTTCAGGTCATTTTCTTTTAGCTTTTCTACCTAGAACGAATATGCATCCGATCAAAATTTCCTTTAGCATTTCAACTGAGTTTGAATCAACTCTAAATATATGAGCTCTCAAATAGGAAAAATTCAAAGTGATGAGCTCTCAGATAGGAAAAATTTAGGATATTACCCTGCATTCTTAGACATATCTCAGACAATGAGAAAGCTCCAACTTGCAACAACTTCGGAGATCATAGTTCGGAGTGCAGCAAATCGTGAATGATGCTAGCTTACGCGCTAGGGTTCATACGAAATGGAAATGGGGGTCTGCTTTAGTAGGCAAGGGCAGTACGCAAGGGCTTAAGAAAATGAGGGACTAAACGGTGTGTTTTATGCTTTCATTCAAACCATGTGTTTCAAATTCATTGACTAAACTGTGTATTTTGAAAATTCTTCCCCCCGAAACGGTGTGTTTGGCTCTTAGTCAAAACGGTGTACTTAAGTGAAAGCTGAGTTGGATGATGACATGGCGATTTCGTTAGGTTGATGGACGGAAGGCTAACGGAAGGGCCTCTGTGCCAAAGGTAGAAAGTTTGAGGGCTTTTCTTTTGAAGTTTGAATATGAAGGACCCATTTGCAAAAGGGGTATAAACCCAAGGACTAAATTGCCAAATTCCCTAAATCTCAAGAACATTACATATAAAATTGTCACAAACCATGCCAAAAACTAATGGATCTAACAGAGATCTTTTAGTATCAGTAAATTTATTTATATCATTTCCTATTTATTATACCATACAAAAAATTATAATTTTAGTGATTAATGTGGTGAATATTGAGACTCAAAAATTCGAAATATATATTTGGTTTGAAATAAAGGGGAGAATTTATACAAGTTTGTATATATTGTAGAGCAAAGTACTTGTACTTAATGAGATTCACAACTCAAATATTGGACCTTGAATCTTGTACTTACTGACCTGTACTTGCAACGAGGATCAAGATCAGAATGAATATAGGAACAATACAACCACGTTGAGGAGACTTCTCTGGAGCTGAATACAAAGTTCTTCCACTCCTCCACTGTCATAAGCCGTTTTCCGTAATCAAGTTTTTCGCTTCAAGAATTCTGATGGTCTTTGGCAGGAGGCTCGGTTTCCACTGGTTCTCTTCTTCTGCAATACTATCAATCCCTATATTCTTCTGTTGATCCCATTTTTTCACCTCGGACATGGAAGGCTTGATCCTATCAACAGTTTTTGAGGACGATAATCTGA
Organism: Myrica gale; assembly: GCA_963930655.1. Taxonomy (NCBI): domain Eukaryota; kingdom Viridiplantae; phylum Streptophyta; class Magnoliopsida; order Fagales; family Myricaceae; genus Myrica; species Myrica gale. The sequence continues at coordinate 10,584,680 of OZ005616.1, forward strand.
TGTTGTCTGTTGTTCCCTCTGGAGCTGAGATTTTTGCTACTTTGTGTTGTAGGAACTTGAGGAAAGCCCTGAGCTCGGATGGTATGACGGGTTCTTTCTTTAAATCCTTTTGGTCGATTGTGGGTTCGGATGTTATCACAATGGCCTAGTAGTTCTTTGTGTCCAGGTGAGCTCCTTCAACAGATTAATTTGCAAATTTGGTTTTGATTTCGAAGATCCAGCACCCGACCTTACCCTCTCATTTCCGCACTATCAGCCTATGTAATATTTTGTATAAGATTTATCACAGCTTGAAGATGTTGAGTGCTCTCGCGTCACTCTCTCCACAGAACCAGAACACTTCTCTTGTGTCAAAGTGCAGTCAGTCTTGCCCTCCCTCTAACATAAGGCCTCCAGCTACGCAAGCCGTTGATCAAGCTACTCTTACCATAGCCCATATCACTGCACCTGCTGCTGTTATTTCGAAAGAGTCCTTTTGTTACGTAGAAGTGGTCCCCTGCATATTGTTAAGGGTTGTTTGCTTTTCATTATTCTTTATATACTGTGTACAGTCCTTACGATTAGTGCGTGAATCGAATATTCAAAGTTCTTCCACATTTCTCTCCGCTGTTGCGTTTACCTCTGCATTACCAAACCATACATGGTATCAAAGGACCACGGCAGCTGCAGAAGACGAACACGTCGTGGTTAGCTTGAAAACCAAAACCCATACACCAATATGACTGACCCAAACAACCCTTTTCGCATTGAAGCTTTTGATAGCCGAGGAACCATTCTAGTCATAGAACAACTAACAACCGAGAATTATCCCACTTGGTCCTGCTCCATGCTGGGAGCACTCTGGGCCGAAAACAAAGTGGGGTTTATCAATGGCACCCTTGCAAAATCTGCGGAGGATGAAGCTCTATTTGAGATGGGGATATCATGGATTCAAAACTCCATCTCTCTGCCTTTGTGATCCAGTGTAGCCTTCGTTGATGAGGCCATGGAAATTTGGTGTGAGTGCTTTACACAACAGAACGAGCCAAGGATATATGAGCTCAAACGAGCGTTGAACAACCTGACCCAGGGTGAAGACACAGCCAGCGCTTATTATGGTAAATTGAAAACACTTTGGGATGAACTTGTTGTTTATGAACCTATACATGCTTGTAGTTGAGGTAATTTAAAAAAGCTGACTGAAAGATATCGACAAGACTGTGTTATACAGTTTTTTATGGGTTTACAAGACTCTTATTCTAACGTAAGAGACCAAGTCATGATGCTTAAACCTTTGCCGACAGTAACAAGGTTTTCTCCTATGTTCAGCAACACGAACGTCAAAGAAGTGTCCTCTCTCGTAATATTGGGCCTGAAACCGTAGAACTCTTTAGCAGAAAGTTGCCTGGGAATTTTAAAAGTAGCTACAAGTCAACTGGAACTTTTAAAAGGGACAATCCATATTGCTCTCACTGCAAAATTCCTAGACATATTCCCGAGAATTGCTTTAAAGCAGGGAATGCAAAGCCTCCCACTTGCTCCCATTGTGACATGACTTGGCACACCAAGGATCGGTGCTATAAACTTCATGGATACCCACCGGGCCATAAACTTCATGGCAAGGGAAAATCCACTAGTTCCTTTGCTAATCAGATTTTTGCAAATCAGATTTCTGGGCATATTTTGAACGAGAGTGAGGATGACAGTGAGAGTCCTATTTCATTAACTAATGGATAGTATCACGGAATCATGGCATTGCTTAAGACTAAAGATCATTCGGTCACTTCTCCTTCAGCCAACCATATCCAGACTATTTCCAACGCTTCTCCAACTATGTCTGGTATCTCTATAAGATTGTCTGCTACACACTCTTCACACACCTCTCTCACTATCCCTTGGATTATTGACACCGGTGCCACAGATCACATGATCTATGACATGACTCTTTTTAAGCATATTACTTCTAAGGTTACTTACTCTGTCAAACTTCCAAATGGTAAAATGGCTTCAGTTACACATATTGGAACCGTTCGGCTTAACAATTCTCTTATTTTGCAAAATGTGTTGTGTCCCCTCTTTTAGCTTCAAACTTTTTTCTGCAAAAATCTTTCTTAACAGATAAATTGTTGTTTAATTTCTTCCCAAATTTTTTTTTCATTCAGGACCTTGTATCCGAGAAGACGATTGGGAAGGGTGAAGTTACTCATGGGCTGTACTATCTCCAGACACAAAAAGTTTTCCCGATTAACTTTCTACTATTTTATCCACATATTGTGCTTCTTTGTCTTCTGTCAATGCAGCTGCTGCCACAAAGTCCACCGAATATGATCTGTGGCACTACCGCCTAGGCCATCCTGCCACTTCAGGCATAAGCCTCATCCAAGATGCAGTTGTGATGTCTACATCACCTCCAGACTTCCTTTGCACCATTTGTCCTTTATCCAAGCAGCCGAAACTCCCTTTCCACAAAAACACCCACATTTCCTCTTCTCTTTTTGAGCTTGTCGACATTGATATATGGGGCTCGTGTTCAGTTTGTGCTTACGATGGTAGTAGATACTTTATGACTATTGTTGAGGATTTATCACGTTGTACTTGGACTTATATGTTCAAAAGAAAGATGCAAGAAATTGTCTCAAAGCTTTTGTAGCATTAGTTGAAACTCAATTTTCCATCAAAATTAAGACGATTCGCAATGACAATGGTCCAGAGTTTATTATCCCAAAATTGTATGCAGACAAAGAAATTATACACCAACGTACCTATGTTGAAACACCTGAGCAAAATAGTGCAGTAGAACGTAAACACCAACATATTTTAAAGGTAGCTAGGGTCCTACGTTTTCAATCTAGTCTTACCCTGAAATCTTACCCTGAAATTCTAGACAGATTGCATTATGACAGGTACCTACCTCATTAATCGTCTCCCTACACCATTGCTCGCCAACAAATCCCCTTTTGAAATACCTTTTCAAAAAATACCTTTTTATGCTCATCTTAAAGTTTTCGGGTGTTTGGCAATGCTTCCACTCTGTCTCAATCTGGTGACAAGAAATCATCTCCCTACACCATTGCTTGTCACCAGATTGTCTGCCTTATCCTCCTGCCAACTTTTCTCTAGATACATCTCATGCATCTCCATCATCTAATGATGCTGAGGTGGATTTTTCTCAGTATATTTCTCCTAACACATCACCTTTGCCTATGACTAGTTCGGACTTTTCACCATCTCCTCAAAAGTCTCTAGCACTTATACCTGGCTTCGGTTACTATCCCCACCCTTATTATCCCCATTGTTCACATCCATGGCCCAAATCTAAAGTTGGGCATCTAAGGGTCACAAAATGGCCAGCTCAATTAATGAACCCAGGTTAACAAAATTTACCCAAGTTAAGCAAACTACACTGGTTAGTCGAGGCCCTTCTTCGATGGGTAAATGGGTTCCCTTGCATTTCCGTGAAAGAGAAAGAAGTGAGAGTGAGGGTAGCCGCCGAGGCGAACTCAGGCTGAGTCAAGAACTGATTCATAATGACCTCTTCAATCTTCGAATAGCTCTCTGGCTTGCAGGAACCTTTACTAGAGTGTCGAGCCGTGATCAACATTTTTATAGAAATTTGGATTGCTTGATGTGGAGGTCAGAGCCATATCTTTGTTATTTCGGATTGCTTTATTAGTAAGTCATTCACTCTGTTTCTATTATTTGATCTTGTTTTTCATCCTTTACTTTGCTTTGAGCTGAAAATGGAAGTTTCTCTGTGGAATCTTGGTCTGACATGGGAGCAGTTTATTTGGTTATAACTTTGAATTCTTGAAATTTCTTGGAGAATTTGAGTCGGTCGTTTTTTAGCTTTGGGTAAAGTTGTGGGTTTATGGGGGTTCTCTTTATTGGCGTTTTTGCTTTGCGGTCACATGAATCCTTGTTGAATTGCTGGTTAGTGAGAGGTGCTTCTCTTGCTGGAGGTGAAGATTTGAGATTTAGGTGTTTATTCTCGTTTTTTTAAATGAAAACAAAATTTCCCCATCTTTTTTTATTAGATTCATGAAACTGTTATTGATGATGGTTTTCTTATTCTTTAATTTTTTTGGAATTCACTAGAGTGTCGTGATCCAGCCCATTCACCATTGAATCTTTCCACGGAGCTTCGCCTTGGTCTCGGCCTGTTTCGCTTAGCCACCGGCTCCGAATACCCCCAGATCTCCAAGCAGTTCGGTGTCTCAGAGTCCGTGGCAAAATTCTGCACCAAGCAATTGTGCCGTGTCCTATGCACCGATTTCCGATTCTGGGTCACTTTTCCAACCCCAAAAGAGCTTGAATCTGTGTCCACAGGTTTCCAAAGCCTTGCCGGATTGCCGAATTTTTGTAGCATTGGAGACTTTGTATGGTTGTTCTGTCTTGTAAAGTGCAGCAAGTGTGCAGTAACTGTCTTGTAAAGTGTCCTGTGCAGCAAGTGTCTTGTAAAGTGCAGCAACTGTGCTGTTTTTTTTTTTTTGCAAAGTGCAGCAACTCTGCTCATTTACATGAGCTTTTGTTTGGTTGTAAACTGCAGCAGAACATGTAATGACAGTGGGAAATTTATGATGCATGTATTTTGAATCCTTTTCAAGAGGTCCTATAAGTTGTTGAAATGTGTAAAACATGTCTTGTGTTTTTATACACAACAATTGTGCACAAACAAATTCAAAATATAACAAGGTTTGGGAGCTGATGAATCTTAAAATCGTTGGACACATTAACTGTAGGTTTTACAACTACATCACAAGTACACAAACATTACAAGGTTTACAATGCATTGTTGCAACTAATATAAATTACACTGAGTGACCTTACAAGGTTTACATTGCATTGATGCAACTACTATAAATTACACTGAGTGACGTTACAAGGTTTACATTACAAAATACACACTGCATTTACCATCACAAAGTGACACATTACAACACCTATTGGAGGTCCACTACTCAATAACTATTCATCTATCAAAAAACAGGTCATCACTAACTACGCCGACGAGCTTCTGGAAAATACAGCACCTAAGACAATTTCAAACTTTTGCATCGGATGGTCCACTGATTTTTAGTGAAGATGTCGGGATCATGCTGCAATTACATGAAAACAATCATTTCAGCCAAACAAACATTATTTTTTCTATGCAAACGAACTGACATGTTTTTTTATATTCAAACAAACTTACTCCAACTCTTCTATAACTCGTCAAGACTCCTAAATCGTCCCGTAATCGATTCGTCCTCGCCCTCATCAAGTAGTTGCAAATGACGAGCAGTTGGTTGTGATGAGGCACGACCACCCCCCCGACCACGAGAAGGACCACGCTTATTTCCTTGGTGCTTTGGCGGCCGAGACTTAAAACCTTTTGCAATGATGGGGATATCAACACCCACTCCAAAACCGTCACTAGTAGGGGCATCAGGATCTCCTTCATCTGACAAGTGATCAAGTTCCTTCTCTAGTTCTTGGTAGTAACAATCGAATATTGGCCAAGATTTATTTTTAGCCCCATGACGATGACATAATGAAGCAAACTGGTTAACATATATCCTTCGGTTAACCACCTTCAAAATGGTCGGATCATCCGTGCTGTGTGACCTGTTAATAGGAGCAACTGTCCTCCTAGCATCTTTTCTCCACCTTGACAGGATATACGCATCAGGAATAGCAAACAAACACTTCGCCCTCATTACAAATATAATATGGCTGCATATGATACCAAGAACATTGAAGTATTTGCAACTGCAATGATACACCCCATTCTCCTCATGGATCACATAGCGCCTTGATGTTGAACAGTTATGGTCTTGGCCCCGACTGCATACATGTACCTCAATATCTTCAGTGCCAGTAATTCCCAACCGACAGTTAGGCACAACATAGCCAGCTTCTCGTGATTGCTCCATATAAGCACGCAACATAGTGGGAGTGTAGACTTCTGCCGCATGATCATGGAGCGGGTCCCCAGATCGTTCATTGTGCACTGTATCGAGCATCTTAAAATCTAGTTGTAGCTCGTTGTATCGCAAGTCATCGACTGCTCGTTGAAAATGTCGTAGGAATCGGTTCATATTCAAGCCTAATTTCAAGAACCTACGCAATGTCGAATTGAAACACTCACTTAGCTGGGTCGTCCTCTTCCCAGCACAGAAGACGTTGCGTACATACTGTGGCTCCCATTTCTCCTGCTTCTCATATATCTTTTTTAACCATTCATTACCTTGGAGGTTATGGAGCTCAATCATTTTACTCCAATCCTGATCAAAGTGATCTACCTCGGGTTCAAAAAGAAGACGATTTCAATCTCTTTGGAAGTTCTTGTTGCTAGAAAGAAATCCCAAATTCTTCAATGCATTTTGAGATATGTGCCAGGCACACAAAAAATGGTGTGTATCTGATAGGACAGATGGGATTGCAGCTAGCGTAGCTGCAACTGTCTCATCAAGCAATAGACTTGACCCGAACACGACCGAAGATCTGTGGTGATTAACCCCAACGAATACTCCCAATGGCCTATGCTCGTCATTCGTCCTGTATGTAGTGTCAAATGAAACAAAGTCTCCAAATGCGGCATAGTCGCTTTGCATCGCATGGTCCGACCAAAAGACGTTAGTAATGTGTTCATCTTCATCCATCATGACCCGAAAGAAAAATTGTGCATCCTTCTTCTGCTGATCACCGAACCAATTAAGAAGAACAGCTGCCACCCCAACTTCCATATTCTTAGATCTTATACCATTTAGATAATTTTTGAAGTCTTGCTGAATGAAACCCAAGTGTTGTCTACCCCCAACCCGCACCGCCATCAGGTCAACTGCTAGTTTGGGTTGAATGCCTGCTCTCTCTGAATCTATAGCCTCGGAACACTGCAACTCACTCATTCCTCTGTTAGAACGGAGTAGGTTAACTTTGGAAGGTGTCGCCAACTCGTGGTTGTGTTGCGGAGACCAATCGAAGACCCAATACTTCCCATTAGGCTGTCGCTGAATAGTAAAACTTGTAAGGCACCCACATCTTGTGTTTCGTCGCTCTCGTTGCACTGGCACAAGCGGATCCTTTTCTTTTTTAATACCTTCTTTACTACAAACAAAAAATCTGCTAGTCCAATAGCCATGTTTTTTATGCTTGACACCATTTTGTATACGAATACTGAATCCTTGGTTAGTTGCATAACGATTGTACCAATTATATGCATGATCGACGTTATTCCATTGAAGGCTCCAAACATTTACTATGTCCCCGTTGTCCGCCTTTACCATGTCACCTACACGTAGGAACAAAAAAAATGATTAAACAAATCCTGAAAGAATTTAAGCCACTCAAATAAATCACAACCCAACTTACCTTCCGGATTAGAAATACTGCTAGACCCTTTTCTAGTGTGATTGTGATTAATCCCTTCCATTGTAGCCATACAGTTTTTAACACCGGGGGAGATGATCACATATACCTTACATATATTCATAAACTTAGCCAATAATTCAATGAATCTACAAGAAAAAATTAGTTACTCAGTGAACACTTATTTGAATTAGAACTATATTATTTTAGTATTAGATAACTATGCTGAAGATGAAGTTTTCTAATACCTGAGATCTTTTTGAAATATTTTGATCCCTTGTTTCAGCAAGTAACCTTTCTCTTTTCCAACCTAGACAAGGATATAATGGCATACACATAACATGAATCTTCACAATTCCAGCAAATATGAGGATTATGTAATATTTCAAATACGTAATAGGAAGAGATTCATAACAATTATAAAATATTGCAGCAAATCTGAGCACTAGCAGCCCGAGCAGAGCAACCTTCTCTGAAGTATTACTAATTTCTTATGTTATCTTTTCTTCTGTTGACTTTGAATACTAAGGACAGAAAATGTGATATATAATGAGTGTCGAAAATGATTGAGAATTTGGGATTTCTTTTAGTAGCTCCTTTTGGGAAGGACTGAACGAAAAAAGCCTTAAACTGAAATGAAAACATGTTATAAACAGAGGGAGCAACAAGGAAAACCTCAAAAGTAGTCGGGGCATGAGCTATACAAGAAGATGAGGTTAAGGAGCTTATTTTCTTAAGATGGAGCAATGAATGTTTAAGGCATGAGCTATACAAAAAGAACCACTTCGAATCACCTTCTGAACGTTTCCAAGAAATTCGAAATTGTTGCACTTGGAGCACAAGAAGCCTTGCTTTGTTGGAGAGAGTAGTGAACAACTTTGTCTAACTTGGAGAGAAAGAAATCGATTACGTAAACAACTCTGGAAGAATCGCTTAACCAGGGTAGTTTGCTTAACTTGGGTTCATTAATTGAGCTGGCCATTTTGTGACCCTTAGATGCCGAACTTTAGATTTGGGCCATGGATGTGAACAATGGGGATAATAAGGGTGGGGATAGTAACCGAAGCCCTTATACCTATCTCACCTACGCATATTTTATCACCAACTATTTCACCTGGACCTATTTCACCTCCACCATTACTCTGTTCTACACGAACCAGATCTGCACCTCAATTTTTGAAGTATTACCATGAGATGTTTTCTCGAGTGGCGAAATCGGTTACAATTTGTTCCTTATTGGCTATTGTTAATGTGCATGGTTGGTTCCTTCGACAATTTGATGTCCATAATGCCTTCCTCCATGGAATTTTAGATGAAGAGGTTTATATGCAATGTCCATTGGGGTATTCTGTTGGTTTAACTCATCGAGTGTGTCGGCTACATAAAAGTTTGTATGGCCTCAAACAGGCTTCACGACAGTGGTACTCTAAGTTCTCATCCGCCCTTATTCAGTTTGGTTTTCTTCAATCTAAGTCAGAATATAGTTTGTTTACTCTCACCTCTGGGAACAGTTTCTTAGCACTGCTTGTTTACGTTGATGATATAATCGTTGTTGGCATTCATCTTGCTTCTCTTGATTCTCTACAAACTTTGTTATCTAAACAGTTTAAAATCAAGTCTCTTGAGGACCTCAAGTATTTCTTGGACCTTGAGGTGTCCCGTTCTCACCGTGGTATCCATATATGTCAAAGGAAATATACCCTTGACATCTTAGCCCACTCTGGCACTCTTGGTGCTCGGGATGTCAAATTGCCAATGGAACAAAACTTGAATTTAAGCAAGGACTCTGGCACTCCTCTTCCCAATGGTGCAACTTACAGACATCTTATTGGCAGGTTGTTATATCTCACAATAACTAGACCGGATATTTTTTTTGATGTACAAAAGCTTAGTCAATTCATGCATCACTTGTGTGATGTTGATCTTCATGTTGCCGACCAGATTTTGTACATCACTTGTGTGATGCATCACTTGAGTGATGCATCACTTCTTTTCCCCTCTTCATCTTCTCTACTCCTTCGTGCTTACTGTGACAGTGATTGGGCTGCTTGCCCAGACTCCAGACGTTTTGTTACCTGCTATTTCATTTTCCTTGGCAGTTCATTGATTTCTTGGCGTTCAAAGAAATAGAGTATCCTCTCCAGATCTTCTGCAAAGGCGAAGTACTGTGCTATGGAAAGCACTAGTTCTGAGCTGCTCTGGATCCGTTCTCTTCTTGCTGATCTTCACGTTTCCCATCAACAACCGACTACTCTGTATTGTGACTACCATGCGGCTCTGCATATTGTCGCCAGTCCCGTCTTTCACGAGCGAACGAAACACATCGAAATTGATTGTCACTTACTTCGTGATCTGATTCAAGACGGTTTGCTTTGCACTGCTCATTTCAAACCAATGCTTAGTTAGCAGATCTGTTCACTAAGGCTCTCCCTTCCTCTCTACTCTTCTCACATTTGTGGGGCGTCTCACAGCTTGAAGATGTTGAGTACTCTCGCGTCACTCTCTCTACAGAACTATCACACTTCTCTTGTGTCATAGTGCAGTTAGCCTTGCCCTCCCTCTAACACAAGGCCTCCAGCTACGTAAACCATTGCTCAAGCTACTCTTACCATAGCCCATGTCACTACACCTACTACTGTTATTTCTAAGATTCCTTCTGTTATGTAGAAGTGGTCCCTTGCATATTGTTAAGGGGCTTTTATATTTTTTCTTTCTCAGTTGGTTTGTTTTTTGTTATTCTATATAAACTCTGTACAGTCCTTATAAGTAGTGCGTGAACCAAATATACAAAGTTTTTCCACATTTCTCTCTGGTGTTGCATTTACCTCTGCATTACCAAACCATACAAGATTATATCTAAGTTGATGGCTGACCGATTGAAACCTTTGATGAACTCTCTAGTGTCGCCTTTCCAGTTGGCTTTTATTGTTGCTGCAGAACTCTTCGATAGCATGAAGCGTAAGCGGGGCTCGGTTGGTTGGGTGGCTATTAAGGATGATATGGAGAAGGCCTATATCGGTTCGAATAGAGTTTCCTTGCCGCGGTGGTCCGAAACCATGGGTTTTCTCCTCATTCAATCCACTTGGTTATGGTTTACGTGGCATCACCGAGATTTTTGCTTTTGTTGAATAGGTCCCTTTTTGGGTATTTTTCTGCCTCTCGGGGTCTTCGTCAAACGGATCCCATTTCCCGGTTCCTCTTTATCCTTGTTTCTGATGTTCTTTCTAGGAGCTTGTTGGGTGCTGAAGCTTTGGGTTAGATCTCGGGTATCAAGCTGAATGCTTCTTCCCCTTCTATTTCACACTTATTTTTTGCCGTCGATATACTCCTGTTAGGTCGGGCTACAACTAAGGAAATGTCAGCTTTTCAGTTGTGCCTTGATTCCTAATCTCGATTGTTGGGGTAACTTCTTAATATGCGTAAGTCTGCTATTTTTTTCAACACTAACACACGGCCTTCTAAGCAGCGTCACTTGGGGTTGCCCATCATTCTGCCTCGGGCTAGATCAGCTGTTCTTGATGTGTTGCAGGCTCGGATTTTGGATAAAATCTGTGGATGGAAGGCGAAGTTTCTTTCCCAAGTTGGGCGGTCTTCTCTTATTGTTGTAGTAGCTTCGACGCTTATGTCCTATATCATGAGTTCTCTCTTTTTTCCGCAAGGGTGGTGCAGTATGATGGACTGGCACTTGAAGAATTTTTGGTCTTCGCTCTTTTTTCCACTCAAATCAAGCATTAGTATCCAAGCTGGCGTAGTTGTTTTTCTCTCCTTCCCTTTGCCAGTGGGTGTCTCTTTGGGCCATCCGACTCCTCTTGGATTGGGCATGGAATAGTTAGAGTTTCCCCTTCATCTCCCAAGCAGCAGCGTGCTACGTTGTGATGAATGGGGAATCTGTCTACTCATGGTCGGATCCTTGGATTTCGTTGTTGGAGTCTTTTCGACCTCTCCCTCGGTCTCCAGATGTGCTTTGTGACCCCACAATTGTTGTCTCCTCTACTATGCTCACACAACCTCGCAAGTGGGATGTAGCTGCTATTCCTGCGTTGTTTGGTAGATCTTCAGGGGATGCTATTGTTCAATTGATGTTTCCTTTTGATAATATTCCAGATAGGTGGATTTGGACTCTGGATTCTTTGGTTTGTTCTCTGTGAAGTCTTGTTATCTGTGGGTTGTCACTTCGCCTTCTATTGGCGCCAGCCCTGTGTTAACGCTAGAGTGGACTGCTTTGTGGAAGCTCCACCTTCATGCTCGGCTTAAGTTGTTTCTTTGGAAGATGGTTTGAGATATCATTCCTACCAGGGTGAGGATTGGATCTTTGATGGCTTATTTTGAGTCTGATCCTCCGCTTTGTCATCTCTATACAAGTGTGCCCGAAACTCTCCAGTATTTGTTGTTTCTTTGTCCCTTTAGCATGGTGGCTTGGCGTGATTCTCAGTGGTCTCTTGATAGTATTGTGGGACACGGTTTAGACTCTAAACTTAAAAATTTCAGCACAACCTATTTCACCCTAATGCGGAAAACCTTATACAAATCTCAGTATAAAGAATATTATTGAATCTTTCCAGATCAGGAAAATATAACACAACCCTATTAATGACAGAAATTTAATATATTTTATTCAATTTAAACAATTCTAAGATTACCTAGACAATATCACAAACACTTGGAGTGCAGAAAATTCTAAATCTAATCTTTTAAACCATGATACACAACAAACCTACCAAGTTTCGAAATTATATCATGCTAGTTATTTAATAAGCAAATATAAAAAGAATTGAAAGCAAACAATCACAAAAACACAAGAGATTGTTTACAAAGTGGAAACCCCTTTGAAAGAGCTCATTCAAAAGGGAAAATATAGTCCGAGCTCACCGCCGGTTAACCAATCCACTAAATGAGAGAAACACTTACATTTGATGACTTTATTTACTACAAAACCTTTGCTACTTAAAAAATCCCGAAAGAAGCAATTGAAACGACACTCTCGAACCTGCACCAAGTTGTAGAATCAAAACCTTTGAATCTCTGTCTGACTTAAATGAATCTTGATCAAAGCAAACTTGCTTCAGGACTATCGGAACAGCAATCGACAAACACCGAAACTCCGATGTTTACCCACTGCCACAGTGGGGTTTTGTTGGTGGTGAATGATTTATTCAACAACACACGATGGAGGACAACCAAAATCTTGATTCTTCAAGTCTTCAATAACAATCCTCCTCTCGAATCTTCACAAATCTCTCTCTAGAAGCCTTCGAACTGTTTCAGATCTGTTTCTCTTCTATTTTCGTCGAAGTCTATATGTCCAGCATGCAAAAAGACCTTTTTAAATGGCTGGGTAAACGTACGTTGTAATTCAATTATTAATTTTTCCATGTTTGGGCTTGAGCCTCAAGCTAGCTCCAAATTAGAACGTGATTTCTTCAAGCTCGCCTCAAGCTAGCCCAACTAGCACTTAACCACTTTAACAACTTTATAACTTCCAGATTTCTTCACAACTGAACCATTTCAACTGAAAACACATTTACATGATCATCCACATCCAAGACACCGTTCCTTTACAACATACATGTCACGGAATAAATCCAACATTCTAACCTTAGAAACTAACAGGTTCTCTTTCTTTACCTACCTGGATCCGAATTGTTTTGCAACCCAGATCTTTGATTGGTATCCCTCACGCTGATATTTTACTGTTTCAGATTTTTGAGCAACCAAGTTGCCCACGACTGTTGTCTCCTCTATTATGCTCATGCAGCCTCACAAGTGGGATGTAGCTGCTATTCTGTCGCTGTTTGATAGATCTTCTGGGGATGCTATTGTTCAATTGCAGTTGCCTTATGATGATCTTCTAGATAGGTGGATTTGGACTCCGGATTCTCTGGTTTGTTCTCTGTGAAGTCTTGTTATCTGTGGGTTTTCACTTCGCCTTCTGTTGACGCCAGCACTATGTCGACGCTAGAGTGGACTGCATTGTGGAAGTTGCAGCTTAATACTCGGCTTAATTTGTTTCTTTGGTAGATGGTATGGGATATCATTCCTACCCGGGTGAGGATTGGATCTTTGTTGGCTTCTTTGGAGTCTGATCCTCCGCTTTGTTTATGCCTGAAACTCTTCAGCATTTGTTGTTTCTTTGTCCCTTTAGTGTGGTGGCTTGGCGTGATTCTCTGTGGTCTCTTGATAGTATTGTTTTTGGTTCTTTTTCTTTACCTGCCTGGATTCGAATTGTTTTGCCACCTAGATCTTTGATTGGTATCCCTCACGTTGATATTTTACTGTTTCAAATTTTTTCTACCAATATTGCTGACCTTGTTTGGTTTCTGCACAACCAAGTTGCCCACGGGGGCCCGGTGATAATTGTGCCTGATTTCTCGTGAGCACTTACGGGCTTGGGTGTCTTCCGCCATTGCAGCTCCTACTTCGGCTTCGACTCCCCCGCCTCTGGGTTTGTTGAAGATTAATGTGGACATCGCTATTCGGCCAACCTATTCTGTTGCTGCTTGTGTTTGTCGTAATAGCGATGAGACTATCTCTCATATTGAATCAGCTATCTTACCTGTTGTGGAGCCTTCGGTGGGTGAAGCTCATGTTGCTTGGTTGGGAGTTAAGGTGGCTGCTGATCTTCGTCTTTAAAATGTGTTTATTGAGGGAGATTCCAAGGTTATCATTGATCTTCTTCAAGATCGATCCCTCTTGCCGTCCTGGGTGTGTGAATCTCTTATTCATAATGCTATGTTGTTGGCTGGAAATTTCTACTCCTGTTCGTGGAGTTTTTTCCAACGTTGTGCGAACTCTCTTTCGCCCTTTATTGCTCAATGGGCAGCTTTCTCTATGTGACACAGTTGTTGTCAGCATAAAAGATCGAGATTGAAATTAAAGTCTGGAGATATTTACGAAGGCTTTCTATTCGAGTTATAGCTTGTTGGAAAGGGCTAAGAGTGTAGTTTCCAACGCATCAAACGGCGTACAATTTGGAGTTTTGTAGACGAAGTTATGGTTAAATTACTCAAAGAAGGTCAGGCTTGCAGTTCAGTACGAGGAGTTTCTACTTTTGGATGAGTTTGCTATTTTTAGATTGTTCTTTTGGATTTTTAAAGCGTCTTTTCATCTCCCTAATAGTCTTTTATGTTTCTTAAGTCAAAATTAATATTTTGGAAGATGTATTTCTCATTTACTCATGCTTGGAGGGTTGTTCCAAGCTTTGCTATTTATACCCCTCTCTTGTAGTGGTAATATCCAGATTTTGAGTGTTTATACAAATTGAGCCTTAGGCTATTTTGAAGAAAGATTTCTTCTACAAACTCTTATCCTTCGGTGGATTCCGATAGGTGGCGAGTTCTTGCTCTGTATCCCGTGTTGGATTACATTGGGTGGTGATTTATGTATCCCTTTGTGTTCTACTTGGATGGTGAGCTTAGCTATCCAAGTGAGTTAGAGTGTGTTTTCGAGATACCCATACACTTTTCCGACCTTGTCACAAGTATCCCAAGGTCCCCATTATCTAGCCGAGGTGTCTCTCTTTCCTGGGTTATAACTTTTTGAGGTCCCAATACAATTCCCGAGGTCCCCATTACTATTTCCGAGGTGTCCATTTACCTCATTTCAAACATTTCGAGGCGCACACAAGGTGTCTCGCGCTTTCCCCAGTTAACCCCGGTATCAAGTGGTACCAGAGCTTTTGTTTGTCATGGCGGGTCTTCGTCGTCGTGGGCCAAATGTTGACTCTCCTCTAGCTCATGAAAGAGATCTCAATAAAGTTGAAATTGCGGATCTAAGGAGACAATTACAACAACTTCAGCAACGTCTTGAGTATTATGAGCTTTTTAATTCTCATCGTGGTTCGGATGATGAATCTTCTCCTCATGAGAATGAGAATCCTTTTTATCGTGATCGAAGTGAAGCATCATCAGAAGAACATGTACATCATCGTCGTCGTCATCAAAGAAACCATGAAGTTCAACGAGATCAACTTGATGTGAGAATTGATATCCCCGAGTTCGAAGGAAGGATGCAACCGGACGAGTTTCTTGATTGGTTACATTTGGTGGAGCGAATCTTTGATTAGAAGGAGGTGCCGGAAGAAATAAAGGTGAAGCTTGTTACATTAAAGTTGAAGAAATATGCTTCTCTATGGTGGGAGAATTTAAAGAAGCAGCATGCTCGAGAAGGAATAAGTTGTATTGCTACATTGGAAAAAATGAGAAAAGTTCTTAAGCAAAAAATTTTGCCGGATAATTACCGACAAGATATTTTCCTTAAGTTCCACAATTTTAAACAAAAAGATCTTTTGGTGGAAGAATATACTGCGGAGTTCGACCATCTCATGATGAAGTGTGATGTGGTGGAGCCAGACAAGCAAACTATCGTCCGCTATCTTGGTGGACTACGATTAGAAATTGACAATATTGTCCAATTACAACTGTATTGGACTTACAATGATGTTTTGAAGCTAGCAATGAAGGTGGAAAAGCAACAAAAGGAGGCTCATGGAAGTAAGCCGCGATTTAGAGCAAAGGATCGATGGTCATTCTAACCGAGGGAGCTCTTTAGTCCCTAAAGTTTCAGCACCAAAGTTTTCAGCAAACAAAGCAAATCCTTAACTCCCGAAGAATGAAGGAGGACCGAGTTCAATTCGCCAAAATCATAATTCTCGTAAGTGAAGAAGAATGGATGGACGAAGGCGATGAAGAGGAACCAACGGAGAACGATTTCAAAGACAAAGAAGATGAAGATGTCACTTATACCAACATTGGAGAATAACTTGTTGTTCGAAGAAGCTTGAGTTCAGTCCATGAAGATTGTGATGAATGGCTGCGGAAAAATATCTTTAAAACATGATGCACTTCCCATGGCAAGGTTTGTGATATTATCATTGATGGTGGATGTTGTGAGAACGTGGTGGCTGAAGACATGGAGAAGAAGCTGAAACTTAAGACACAACTTCATCCTCAACCTTACAAGCTTACGTGGTTTCGAAAAGGAAACGAGGTGAAGGTAAATAAACGCACTCTTGTTCAATTTTCTATTGGCAAAGATTACAAAGATGAAGTATTATGTGATGTTGTGCCTATGGATACTTGTCATTTACTTTTTGGTAAACCATGACAATATGATAGAAAAGCTATTCATGACGAGTTCACGAATACTTATGATTTTGTCAAAGATGGAGTAAGGATCATTTTGGGTCCTCTCCGTTTTGAGAAATCTCCTAAACCTTATAAAGGAGAGAGAAATAATTTACTCTCTATATGTGATGTTGAGAAGGAATTGGTGTGTTCTAACGAATTTTGTGCTCTTGTAGTGATGGAAGAAAATGATGAAGTGAATGAACCACCTATTATTATGCAATCTCTTCTGGAGGAATTCCTTGATGTCATCCCCGAAGAAATTCCATATAATCTTCCTCCTATGAGAGACATTCAACATTGCATTGATCTTGTACCGGGTTTCATCATTCCAAACAAAGCAGCTTATAGGATGAATCTTAAGGAGAATGAAGAATTGCAAAGGCAAGTTGCTATTTGCTCTATGTATTTGTTTTTGGATTTAAATTCAAGGGGCTGTTGTTTGGCCAATGTAAGATGTTAAGTCGATTATGGTATTTTGAACTATAAGTTTTCCTTAATTATTTTCATTATGATGTGAAATCATGTTAGTATAATTGGTCATGGCCGAATTTCTCAAGGTAGATTTTCTTTATGAATTAATTTTTCCATTAGCCTATTATTATGCTACCATGATTTATTAAATTAAATGCCAAGAATATTTGGAGAGTATTTTATTTCTTATTGTTGCTGAAATTCTATAAGTAAAATTCATTTCATATTAATCTATGGTTGTGAACTCTATGTTAGTGCATGTAAATTATCTCATGTCTTCATTATGTAACCTTAATCTCCATTGGGTAGTCTTAAGCCTCATTAGGAGAACTAAGTGATAAGCTAGTGTGCTTATAGAGTAG
Organism: Myrica gale; assembly: GCA_963930655.1. NCBI lineage: Eukaryota > Viridiplantae > Streptophyta > Magnoliopsida > Fagales > Myricaceae > Myrica > Myrica gale. The sequence goes on from OZ005616.1 coordinate 10,601,964, forward strand.
TTTAATAGAAAACCAAATGATAAGTTAGTGAGCTTATAAAGTAGTCCATGTGAAAAGAGAAAAGCAAAATAAATTAATAAGAAAATGAAAGTCATGAGAGGTGTAGATTCACGTAAATGGCAAGAGAATTGAATTGGCTTTCAAGGAAGAGTCACGTAAAGTGCTTGTAGTCGAAGAGAAAAAGGAAAATAAGGAAATGTAGAAGAAAAAGACAAAGGCCTTAACTAACCGGTCATACCATCCAATAGCAATGGGCGATACAAACTAAGGCAATTCTCTCCCTTTTCTCACAATTTAGACTAGGTTCATGTTGCTTTATTTTGCACTTCACTTTTCATCGTACCCCTCTCTCACTCAGCTCACTTTGGTTCCTTCATTTCACTTTAGCTCACTCATTGCACTCATTTTCTCTCTTTGGCCGAGAACCTTCTTCACTTCTCCAAAGCTTTTCCTTTCTCTTCTTCACGTCATTCCCAACAACCTCATCCTCCACATATCACTTCCAGCTTCATCACAGAACCTTACTTGCTCACATTCAGTTCATTTTAGCCACACTAGAGGAGGGAGAGTGACAGAAGCCGAGAGATAGAGAGAAAAGGAGTTTGCTTGTTGGCCGAGTATGGTAGAAGGAAAAAGAGGTAAAGGAGATCTGATTCCTCTTTTTCTCTTTTCTCCTTTCTTTCCTAGAATCTGACAATGGGTACTCTTATGCTAGGTATTCCCTAATCAGCACTTGTGTCCAGCGTTATAAAGTTAAGCTAGAGTTTGGTTTTCTCAAAGGAGAAGGTCTGCTGTTTTGGCCGAATATGGTTGTGTTTCTTGTGTTCATTTTTCCTTTGAAAATGTTTGAATATTGGATTTGATCTAGGATGTGATTGTTGGAGTTATGGTTGTGATGTTGTTGTTGATGGAGGAAGGATTAAGCCACTGTTTTGGGCTAGGAAGTGGTGTCTTGGATCAAATATTGGAGATGATGTCATGCATGTGTATAGGTTGCTGTTATGCCAAATCTTGTGACCTTATTGGGTGAATTAATGCTTCTGATTTGAGATAGATCATTGATATTTAATGAAATGGTTAGTTAAAATCATGGAGAAATAATGTTGCATGTAGGATTAGTGACATTTGATGTTGGCCGAATAGACTAAGCATGAAACCAAGTTAGTAGTGTTAAGGTCTAGATCGGTTAGTGGTGGTAAGGTGATAAAATGAGTACATTGCTATCCATGCATTGGATTAAAAATAGATAAGGGACATTGGTAGCCACGGTTTTGCTTAAGCTAGGGCTGGAAATAGGCTAGCTTGTTTAAATAGAAATGAACTAGGTGCATATGGAAATTGAAGTCAAGATCCTTGATATTATGTGTTGTGATGTTGCTAATGTAAACCTAGGTCTCGAATATGAAAAACATGAAGGTTTAGGGTGTATTTAGGGTTCGGGCAGTGACATTAACCTAGGGGCAAGTGGGGATTAGACTCTGATAACTTAATAGAATTATGTAAATGGTAGATAGGGTTCTTTAGAGCCAAATAGGCTGCTGCCCTTGGTCATTGGTTATACCTTTTGTTAAGTTTTCTTAAGGGTTATTGCTGCTAAGAAGTATATTGATGAAGTGGATTAGAACAGCAAGTCTATAAGAGGAAAAGAAGGTTAAATTGGTGGAGTTTGATGGACATTAGGTTTGGTAAAAGTTTAAAACAAGGAAATTAAGTTAGACACATTATAAGTTCCTGTTTTGGGCTTAGAATTCTTAGAATGAAATGTTGTTGCTGAATTTCACAAATAGGCTTTGGAATCAATGATGTCGATGGGAAGAATCAGTGTACCTAAGCGATTATAAGTGGGATATATAGTAGTCCAATCAGCAACCTTATTGGAGATGTTTGATGCATATGTTTAATTGTTTTTTTTCAATTGTTCTATGAAAGCTAGTTGAAGAAATCATTTGTAAATGAAATCGTATTTTCAAAGATACGTACTTTTGGAAAACCGAAATAATTATAAGTATTTCTTTGAATGTATATGTGATTAATTTCCTAAGCGTCTAAGTGAAGTATTTGAATCACTTGTAGGCGAAACTTTATACCGAAACTCAATAAGACCAAGGTAAGTGGAAGTAAGTAGAAACTTACACTTTTATGAAAACTAGAATGGTACACAGCATGGTTTATCATGAACAAGCATAGCATCATAAGCAAGCATGACATGACACGACACGAACATTTGCATGATTTCTAAAAGAAGTTTTTATGCAAATGAAGTATGAAAGTTTTATGTCAAGTTAAGTTAAAGGGCTCTGGTCGGTACCGTACCATCAAGAAGGACACCTATACCGAAGGACACCTATACCGAAGGACGAATGCGAGAAGGATGGGTGATCCTAGAGGTAAATGCAACCACACTGAAGGACGAATGCGAGAAGGTGGGCTAGCTCGACCAGATGTAATGTCTCCAAGGAAAATAGGGGACATTTCCAACAAGAACGCGCAACCCTGACTTCAGGGGTAAATGGAGCGTATGTAGCCCACAAGTCAAGAAGTGAATACTTTTCAAGGATCATGTGTCATTTTAAGTACAATAACATGTTTTCAAGTTCAAGAGCATGTGCATACCCATAAAGCATGCATGCACATCAAGATTTACAATTGCTCATGATTTTCATGTTCAAGCTATAAGTTCATGTTTACAAGTTTACATTTTCCCTTACTGAGTCTTTTGACTCACAGTTTTCAAAAACGTATCATTCCAGATGTTTCAGGTGAAGGAAGTCAGGAAGACTACCAGTCTTGAGAGAGAAGACCTTTATGTATTTTATTGTTGGTGACTGTTGACCGATGTGGTCTATCACTTAGGTTATGTAAAGTTGTGTTATGTAATTAAGTTACTACTCTTCCTTTGTGGTCTATTATGCAGTTAAGTCTTGATGATTTTTTGGCCCATCTCTCTCTCGATTGTATTCCGTTGTATGTATGGTTAAGTTCGCTGGGGCTTTCCCTCGGGATTGCTCGCGATTGTCATTGGCCCTACGGGATAGCGTTTGGGGCGTGACACTATTGGCTAAAGGCTTGGTGAAAGAAAGCATGAGTCCTTGTGTTGTCCTAGCACTTCTTGTACCAAAGAAGGATGAAACATGGCAGATGTGTGTTGATAGTAGAGCGGTGAACAAGATTACCATCAAATATCGATTTCCTATTCCTCGCCTTGATGATCTTCTTGACCAACTTCACAGTGCTTCTATCTTTTCGAATATAGACCTTAGAAGTGGTTATTATCAAATTCGAATGAGGCTGGGAGATGAATGGAATATCGCTTTCAAAACTCGAGATGGTCTTTATGAGTGGATGGTTATACCTTTTGGGCTTCTAATGCTCATAGCACCTTCATGCGCCTTATGAATCATGTCTTTAAATATTTTATTGGGCATTTTATTGTTGTCTACTTTGATGATATCTTGTTGTACAGCAACCATAAGGAGCAACACTTGGAACATCTTTGGCAAGTGTTCACAACTCTACGAGAGTAAAAGTTGTTTGCCAATTTGAAGAAATGTCATTTCTTTATGGAGAGTCTTATCTTTTTAGGCTATGTGGTATCTAGCGAAGGGATAAAGGTGGATCCTAGCAAGATTGAAGCAATCACGACTTGGTCTATACCAAGGTCGATTTATGATATTCGAAGCTTTTATGGTCTTGCATCATTTTATCGAAGATTCATCAAATGATTTAGCTCTATCATTGCACCCATCACTGAGTGCTTGAAGGGAGGTATTTTCAAGTGGACTAGTGAAGCCGAGAAGAGTTTTGAAGTTATCAACAGAAAGATGATGGAAGCCCCAATCCTTTCCTTACCAAATTTTGACATGTTGTTCAAAGTTGATTGTGACGCTTCTAACGTTGGCATTGGTGCAGTACTTAGCCAAGAAGGAAAGCCTATTGCCTTCTTTAGTGAAAAGTTGAGTGAGTCTCCCAAAAAATATTCGACTTATGACAAAGAATTCTATGCTATTGTTTCTAGCCTTGCATCATTAGAGTCATTATCTCCTTCCTAAGGAGTTCATCTTATTCTCGGATCATGAAGCCTTGAAGTATTTGAATAGCCAACAAAAACTCAATTCCCGACATGCCAAATGGAGTGAGTTTTTACAATCTTTTTCCTTTGTTCTCAAGCATAAGGCGGGTATTCAAAATCAAGTAGTTGATGCTTTGAGTCATCGACATTCGTTGATTTCTACTATGCAAGTTAATGTTTTGGGCTTTGAAGTAATGAAAGAGCTTTACAACGAGGATCCCTACTTTACAAAGGTATGGGAAGAATGTTCTAAGGGTCCTTCTCACTCCTTCTTATTACAAAATGGTTATCTTTTCAAGGCAATCAATTGTGTATTCCACAATGCTCTTTGAGTAATGTCATTATCATTGAAGGTCATGGTGGTGGACTTGCTGGTCACTTTTGTAGAGATAAGACTCTTTCTCTTATCAAAGAAAATTTCTATTTGCCAAAAATGGAACGAGATGTTATGAGACATGTGGAGCGTTGTAGAGTTTGTCACATTGCCAAGAGTCATGGCCAAAATACTGGGTTATACACTCCACTTCCAATTCCTAATTCACCTTGGGAAGATGTAAGTATGGATTTTGTTGTGGGTTTCCCAAAGACTCAATGAAACAAAGATTCAGTTTTGGTGGTTGTTGATCGCTATTCAAAGATGGCGCATTTTATTCCTTGTAGCAAGACTCTTAATGCTTCTCATGTGGAGGATCTCTATTTTTGAGAAGTTGTTAAGCTTCATGGAATTCCAAAGACTATCACATCGGATTGAGATACAAATTCATGAGTCATTTTTGGCGTACTCTTTGGAGGAAGCTTGGAACTAATATGTAATTTAGTACAACTTGTCATCCTCAGACCGATGGACAAATTGAAGTTGTCAATCAAAGCTTGAAAAATTTATTGAGGAGCTTTGTTGGTAAGAATATTCTTCAATGGGATTTAATTCTTGCACAAGCCGAGTTTGCTTATAATCGTTCCACTAGTCAAACTACGGGTTGCAGTCCATTTGAGATTGTCTATGGTCAGAATCCTATTAGTCTTTTGGACTTGACTCCACTTCCTACTACTCATCAATTTAGTGGTGATGCCGAGGAAAGAGTGAAGAACATTAACAAGTTGCACGAACAAGTTCGAGACCGGATTCTCAAGCAAACTGAGAAGTATAAGAAGCAAGCCAACAAGCACTGAAAGCCAGCAAATTTCAAGGAAGGTGATTTGGTGTGGATTCATCTAAGGAAAGAACATTATCCGGGAGGAAGACATGTTAAGCTTAGACCGAGAGCCGATGGTCCCTTCGAGGTGCTTCAACGCATTAGTGATAATGCGTATAAAATTGAACTTCCAGGGGAATATGGAGTTTCAGCAACCTGTAATGTCTCTGACCTGTCCCCATATCATGAAGAAGAAGATGAAGAGCTAGCCTCGAGGTCGAGTCTTTTCCAACCAAGGGAGCATGACACAGGTGTGGTCAGCAAAAAAGATCGAGATTGAAATTTAAGTCTAGAATGATTTACGAAGGGTTTCTGTTCGATCACGAGGTTTCCCGCGCTTTCGCCGGTTAACCCCGGTATCACTATGTTTGAGGGCAGCATTCTCCTTCTCCGAGCACGTTCGGTTTTTTGCCGTTGGGTTTATGAGGGGTTTAACACCCCTTGACTGTGTTTTTTGTGGTCTGTAATTATTACTCTTGTTTATTTATATTATGATTCTTTATTTGCATAAAGAAAGAAAATGAAGCCCAACACCTTTTATATTTTATTTTTTGTTTCTAATGAAAGGCAGAGATGAGCGGGGTTGGGCTGAAAATCTCAATAAGGCCATGGCAACTTACCTTTTTCCTAAAGAAATATAAAATAATAGATGATAGTGAATTTAGTCACGGAGAACGAGAACTTATATATTGTGTAGAGTAATGGATTCAAGGTCTTGATTGGGTCAGATTGTGTGAGCTTATTCTAAAAGACGGAGACAAACGTCATTATTGAATCTTTAGTGTACTAGTAAAAATTGTGTATCTTGGCCAGCAAGGTTGTAGTCCAGTTAGTACCACGTGCCCATTAGTTCATCAAATTTTTGATTAATATAATTGGTTACTTCAAGCGAATTACAATTACCAAAAGTTAAACAAGAAATTGCAATACTTAAATTCCCACTTTAGTTTTACTAGTGATGTCTTTGTACCCATTCTGTTGAATCCCTCTGATTTACTCTATTTTTAACATTCACGTCATGGACTGATGCGTGCAGGAAATTATCCGAAATTCGTCATATATAATGTATTGTATGAGTTTGTGGATGAAAGACTAAGAAACTTCGAATTCATTAATTATTACTCGAAAGAACAAAATATTACAGAAGGAAACAACTTCAAAGCATGACCCTAAAACAGCCAACTGGAGTTCCATATTACACCTCCATATATAAGAGCTATATATGGACTACTCTTTCCTATTTGCTATCCTTATACAACCTTGACATGATGGTGTAAATGACGTCCAAACTTGTTTTGAATTTCCAGCATTCGACAAATGAATTAAGTAGCAGTAGCATTTAGCACTAAATGAGTAAAATTTCGGAAACTTACAATCCCCACGCACTGCACCCTCTGATTCTCGACATTTCTTGTCACAGAGTTTGTCCATTAAACATTGCATATATTAAAAATATTGTTGTAAATTCATTAAATTCTTGTGGATATTATTGTCGTATAGAAGATGCAAAGTGTCTAAAAATTTGACAAAGGTGCACAAGTATTTAAGATTGGTAGTTAAAGGGTACAATGTCTCAAAACTGATAGTTTAAGGTACATAGTGGAAAACCTATAGTAGTTTGTAGGTGAAAAGTGTATTAGAAAAAAAATCTCAAAGCCCATTGGATTTGTTATTTTGGTACGAAATATCACTCAAGTCAACTCTGTTACTAGAAATAGCGGAACCCAGTTCACTTAAGCTAAATGCTAGGGGATTGACCTGTTGTTGTCTTTGGTATGAAATGAAAAATTAATGCTTGCTTACTAACATATCTTAATTCATACCCATTATATTGAAAACCTCCTATATTTATTGGGTTAATAACATTCGCAACATGGATGGACATGTGCAAGAGATCATGATCCCAAATCCCGCCATAACTTCTTGTGTAAGTGTAAGAAACGGTAAGCGGAAGTTGAATCGCTAACTGCTAGTCATAGGTGTCCGTCCATGTGCAAGAGATCATGGATGGAGATGTGCAAGAGATCGTGATCCCAAATCCCGCCATAACTTCTTGTGTAAGTGTAAGAAACGGTAAGCGGAAGTTGAATCGCTAACTGCTAGTCATAGGTGTCCGTCCATGTGCAAGAGATCATGATCCCAAATCCCGCCATAACTTCTTGTGTAAGTGTAAGAAACGGTAAGCGGAAGTTGAATCGCTAACTGCTAGTCATATTTGTTTAAGTGTGGAACCAAGGATGTCATTTAGGTAATCACCCTCACTCACTCTCACGGGGAATTGAGAATTACAGATAGAGGTTTTCAGCCTAGTTTTTCTCAAGCGTCGACTTGTGTCAATGGAACATCACAAACACATTTATAAATAAGCCAAGACCAATATCTATGTTCAATTTAGTATTAACCACTTCCCTTCCATCCAGGAGAAAATGGAGACACAAAACGTCGAGTAACGTCAATAAGCCACTACATTGACCAAGGCTTTAGCGAGGGGTCAATATTATCTCAACGACCCGGCCAGTATTTGACTTTTGAATAAAATAAGTAATATAATAATATTAATTTAAGAACCAAGCGTAAAATGTGGATCACTTTTAAGTCTCAAAGTTTGAGACAGATGCTAACATTCTCCCACAGCTCACATGGTACATCTTATAAATGCTTAATTGGGCCATAAAGATTAAAATTGAATATGGCCATGAGTAAAAGTTACTCAAACTTTATACTTTAAAAGAAAGATACAATACATGAATCATGACGGTCTTATCTTTCTTCAATCAACATTCCCTTCAATGTATTACATTGTACGATCTCTCTAAATAAAATCCTTATGTGGTGATGTTTTTTTCCTTTCTTGTCTCTATTGTTTTCCCTTGTTGCTCTTCATTCATCTTTTGCATTTGTACTCTGGGATTGAGTTTGACATACTAAGGAGTATGTCTCAATCTACTAGAGAAAAGATCAATAAACCTCTCTCGCCATTCATAATGATTGTTATTTCAGTGTGAGGACATATATTTTAACATTTGATCGAAAATACGAGATCATGAGTTTGTGATCTGTCACCGTACGTCATCGAACATTCTACTTCCAGATTGACGACCATGAGTTTGGAAGCTACTAACTTAATCTAATTCCTCATGTTTGTGAATTACAATTAACAAAAGTTCCACAAGAAATTGCAGTACTTAAATTCCCACTTCAGTGGTACAAGTGACGTCTTAATTTGTACCCATTCTGTCGAATCCCCCGTATTTACTCCGCTTATAACGTTCACAACATGGACTGATGCATGCAGGAGATGATCCGAATAAATCGTCATAATTTCTTGTATAAGTTTGTGAATGCATTAAAAGATCACTAGGACACTTGAAATTCATTAATTACTCGAAGGAACAAAATACTACAAAGGAAACAACTTCAATGCATGACCCTAAAACAGCCAACTCGAGTTACCATATGACACCTCCATAAGAGCTACGTACATGGCCGAGTCTGTCCTTTTTGCTATCGTTATACAACCCTGACATCATGGTGCAAATCATGACTTCGAAACTTGTTTTGGATTTCCAGCGTTCAACAAATGAAGTAGCAGTAGCATGAAGTAGGACTAAATGAGTACCTATTAGGAGCCATACATTTCCCACGCACTGCACCCTCTAATTCTCGACATTTCTTGTCACAGAATTTGTCCCTTAGACACCACATGTGCCACTTTTTGCTTAGACGTTCGCATTCTCTGCACGTGACAATTCCTATTTCAATACAAATGAAGGATCGATTAGATAACTGATCTATAATTATTCTTATTTCAATACTTTGAGAGAGAGATAATACTCCAACTTTTAATGGTATATTCTCATTCAGAACTTTCAAAAGTACAATTTTGTAATTCGAGATCCCTTAGGACTAAATTATTTATTTATATCATTTCCTATTTCTTATACCATACGAAAAATGATAATTTTAATTAGTGATTAATTAATATGGTGAATATTGAGACCGTAAAATTCTAAATATATATCTGGTTTCAAATAAAGGGGAGAATTTCTACAAGTTTGTATATATATTTATATTAATACGTACAGCAAAGTACTTATAGTTAATGAGATTCAGAAGATGAGAATCTAAGAGAAATTAATTAGCATTTGAGAAAGCACACACGTACAACTCAAATATGGGACCTTGAATCTTGTACGTACTGACCTGCACTTGCAACGAGGATCAAGAGAATGAATATAGGAACGATACAACCACGTTGAGGAGACTTAGCCATTTGCTTTTTACTCATACCAAAGATGAATGAAGCCTATTGGTATTTATAGTGTAATGACTTGGCTCACTCCATGCCTAGCTAGGTTGCTGCAAGGAATAGCATGCAGCGGGCCGAGTTCCATTAGAAAATTGATGAAACTGTACTTTATACCCCATTTTATTTAATTTTTCCTCGTGTCTTTAACCCGTCTACGTACCCATCGCTCTCCCATAGATTGTAAAAAAGTTGACAGGGAAAGCTAAATATATAGCGTTGAAGAGTAAATACAAAACCGTCGATACACTCTACTTAAAGGACAGAATATATATGCATCTTCCACAACTTCTAATATTGTATTAATAATTTTGCTGAAAATCTTTGGCAGGGAGGTTAACTTAAAACAAATTGATCAACTTCATTTGATGATAAATATATGGGGTAAAGTCATAGTTAGTCCCATAAGTATGAGACCCATAACTTTTGAAAATCATAAATTCTAGCCCCCTTTTAAATTAGGCGTTAAACCGACAGAAAATCAATTGTTTTGGAGAGGCATTTTGGTCATTTTTCAAAAAATATTAAGTTTTTAAAAAATTATTTTTCATTTTTAATGAATGTTTGAGTAATTTTATTTTGGAGGGGCATTTTAGTCATTTTTCATGATTTTCTGTCTGATTGAATGCCTAATTTAGACGGGGCTACAATTGATGATTTTCAAAAGTTATAAATCTCAAATCGCCGAATTGATAATAAGGGTCACTGATGTGATTTTTGCTGATACTTATGGGGTTAACTATGAGTTTACCCCTAAATATATCAAGGCGGGAAAGGATATATTGTACATATATATTAAAAAAACTTGAACTTAGCTTAATTTGAAGAAGGAAAAAAAAGTAGAAACTGGCGGTCCTGTAGGCTTTGGCAAGCTTTGTCATTATCTGACTAATTATTTTGCCCTTTCGTCGTTTGAAGTGTGAGCTAGAGACGTAGTATACGTACTCCAAGCAAATAAATTCCGACCGACCCCTCTTATTTCTTTATATGCATCAAATTAATATATTGAAAAAAAGGTTATATATGGATGTGACTTCTTGAACTTGCATTAAAAATTAATGTGCCATTTCCCACCATATATAAACAAATATTTAAGGGTCGGGGACAGTTATATATATTATTGACCCACAAGTTAGAATGGAAATAGGATTCGGGCAAGAGTACTCTAAAACGGAAGCTCTAAGAAGAATACAGAAACCTTGAAGTACTTATGCTGGAGTACTGGCAAGACAATATCTTATAAGGCCGACGACGTAATTAAATAGATTTGGAAGCCGTTCTTTAATTATATCTGATATGTAATTCGTTCTCATTTTATTAATACAAAAGGAATTGCTTCTCTTAACTTATTTTTATCATTAAATTATTTTCCCTGATATCTTATTAATCTTCATTTTTTATACAGATCAATTCGGCCAGAATAAACAAAAGGAACAATTATTTTGTGTCCCGGCCGGCCTATTGGCCAAACAGTTTTCGACCCCTTTACATGACATGACGTTAAGCGTTTCGGAGTCACTTTTTTTTAACTGGTAAACAATAAATTACAGTTAATGCAAAAATAGGTGAAATTCTCACCCAATTACTCTAAAGTTGCAAATGGATTCTCGAGGTAACAAAGCAAACATTTAGCTCCTTGAAGACACGACTTCATGAAAATATTTAAGCGTTGATGCATAATTTTAATTATTTAATTTATTTTCTAATAATTTTTCACTGAAAATATTTTTATTTCAAAAATAAAAACACCATTCCAACGAATACATAAGTGTTCGGAAGCTGATGCAACCCTATTGTTCGATCACTTCTGAACGTCAATGTGTTCAGACGCTGATACTATAAGAAATTATGGTTTAGGTGACAAAATTTTGGGTGTCAAACCAAATTTTGTCACCTAAACTCAATTTTTCATGACAAAATATTAATTTCGTCACCCAAAAGCATTCAGGAACTCCAAAACCGTCCGGACCTGTCACAACAGTGTTCGAACGTATTGCTGGTGTGACGACATACACGTGTCGCGAATGAGTGAAGAAAAAAACCGTGACAAAAAAAAAACATAACGTCCAGACTCTCAAGATACCCGTTCGGACTCGACGCAAAGTGACAAATTACACATCGTCGTAACTGAGTGACCATTAGAATCGTCACAATTTTACATTCTCGTCCGGACTCCTTTGATACACAGTCCGAACGGACATTACCTAACGAATAGTAATCGTTAGGCTAGAGTGATAAATTAAAAATCGTCATGAATACTCAATTTAGTCCGGACGTTATAAATCACGTTCCAACAGAAAAAAAAATACCCAAGTCCGGACGGCACAACAAAAGGTCTGCACAATTATAAATGCATCTTCGGCGAATCGTGTGCTTCCACTTTGCAAAACTTCAGACACGTGACATCGATACAGTCCGGACAAAGAAATAGCGTTAGGACAGTATAAGTTCTAGAACCATTTCGAATCGGGCATATTTAATGACGTTAAATTTGATAGGGCCACGTGTCAGTATAACCGTTGAAACCCGTCCGAACGCTAGTATAAGACGTTCGGACGGGTACTAGCCACATTAAACCGACAGAATTTGTCAAAATCTCAAACTCACTCTCGTACTTTTCTCTCGGATTTCACTCTCCATTCCAGATTTCTCAAAGAACTTTAGGTAAAACGTTTCTTATGTTGTTTTATTTATGTATTTTGATTAAATAACGTCGATTGTTAGATTGTTATGGTGTTTTATTTTATGAAATTAGGTTGTTTGCGTAGTGTTCGTCGAACCACGTTCAGATGTCATTTCACGACATCCGGACTTGTTGTAAACCGTCAGGACTATTATTGTACGTGCGGACGTCTATTATTATGTCCGGACGTCCTAAAATTTAAACGACGTAGTTTGAATTTCGTACGAACGGTTTATGCTCATGTTCGGACGGTTTTGCTAGGTTGACCATGGAACAATCTGGAAGAAGTATTTCCAATATTGGAAGGCAGACAGAGCGACCAGCCTGCGCAAACGCGTATTTAGCAGAGTTAAACGAGAGTATTCGGGCGATCATGCAGCCGACGCATTCATTGTGCATGGAGCTCCAATGCCGCTTGACCGGTCTGGAGACGAAACTTGCTCTGACGGATAGGACTATAACGAAAGAGTTTAATATTATGCAGAGGGAATTAATAAGGATGAGAGAACAATTGTCCCAGTCTGTTCATACCGTTCCGGTACAGCTGCAGACACTCGTCAGACGGGTGGATAATATGGAGGAGCATTTGGTGCATGTTCGTGATGCCCTCGAACAAGATTTGGACGAGCCAGTCGCAGCTCGTGATTTGAACTAATCTTTTGTTTCTGCTTTAAACTTAGTTATTTATTTATCGTTTTAAAGGACCGTTTGTAGCTTGTAATAGACATCTACAATTGTGGTTTTTTATTCTGTTGTTGGATTATTTTTTATATTTTATATTAATTATGTCTGTTTCAGTAGATTAAGTTTATTACATTTTAAACGGATAATTAGTAATTAAATTGATATTTAAATAAGTAGTTAAAATTAAATTGATGATTGGTTATAATTGATATTTAATATAAAAATATGATTATTTATATATTTTTTATGTATTTAAAATAAAGAAATTAAGTTAAATATTTGTGCCAAAATATATTTAGTTGAATGAAATAAATTTAATTATTTACTTAAATTAATCCATTTAAATAAATTAGGTTTTGTGAATTAAACTAAATTGTGTTAATTTAATTGTGAAATAAATCTGTTATCCGTTCGAACTCTCTACATGAGCGTCCGGACTCGTGCATCGCTGTCGAAAGTAAGTGACGCACACGTTGGAACGGTTTTTTTACAGTCCGGACGTTCACTTAACCGTCGAATGGCGTACATGTGTTTTCGTTATACGAAAGTTAAAAACGGTTGTACCAGTCCGTACGTTTGATATACGTCCGGACGTACCTCGCCTTTTTTTATAAGCAATATCTACAGGCGCGTCCGAACTCATGCATCGCATCTGAAAGTAAATGAGGTACCCGTTGAAACGTGTTTTATCCAGTCCGGACGTTCACTAAACCGTCGCATGGCGTACACGTGTTTTTGTTATACGAAAGTTGAAAACGGTTGTATCCGTCCGCACGTGTTCCAGACGTCCGGACGTGATTCTCCGTATATTCAGCGAAACGTGCGCTTCCACTTCGCGTCGATTCATTGCAACGTCCGGAATAGACATTCGAAGACATTAATACAACGTCTGGACGTATTAATTGTGTCGAACGGTTTTAAACGGTTTAAAGTTTGGCATTAATACGGAGTACGATGATTGGGCCACGTGTGCAAAAGTCCATCCGGACGGCAAGAAAAGGGTCTGGACGCACTCGACGTATTAAAAAAAAATGAACAGTTCGTCATTTTCACGAACACCGTTTGTTTTCCCTCGAAAAAACTCTTAAAACTCAAGTTTTTTCTTCACAATCTCTCGTATATCTAATCACATCCATGTACGTTTTTCTTATTTTTAACAAGATTTTAGTGGTAAAAATTTCTTTTTTAACTGAGAGTAGTCCGGGTACACTAGCAGTGTCGGGTCCTTCACTTAGGGATAGGAATGAATTACCGTCCCATACCGCAGCCAGTCCAGTAGGCATCCAGAGTAGTTGTGCGTGTAAGTATCTTACCCCCTCAATCTTTATTAAATATTATGACTTTTAAATCTCTATGCTTAATTGAATTTTAAATTTATTGTTCTTCATTTGTAGCGACGTCCGGAATTAGACACGTTCGAGGTAGTACGTGCGGGATTGCCTTACTCAAGGCTCGCACCGGAGGAAAGCTGACCGTACATATCCCTTATGGACGTACTGGGGGTGATGACAAGGCGTCCTCAATGCTCTCGAGCCATATTGATGCGCTCATTCGACAACATGTCCCATTTGAGAAGAGTAAGTGGAAGGAGGTCCCCGACGAGGTTAAATCGTATGTGATGAACCAAGTGTTGGTAAGTATAATTTATTAAATTTTAATTGTTGAAATTTTTTTACATTTCTAACTGTTATATATGTTAAGGATGACTTCCAACTAGATTACGACCGAGCCGAGGATCGCATCACTATGACGTCAACGATGAACACAGCGTACAGGACGCACAAAAATAGAATATTCCGGCATTACTCGGTGTTCAATTCCAAATAAGAGGCGTTGGAGCACCCGTATCCCGATATGAACAATGAAGAATGGACTCGTGTTTGTGATTTATTCGCGAGCGAGGAATTTCAGGTAAAACATTTTCTTTCCGATCTGAACTTTTATTTTAGACATATGTTTAATTGTGTTACCAATTGTAAATGTACAATGCAGAGGAGGAGTGCAATCAACAAGGAGAATAGAGCTAAGCTGAAGATTGTACACACATCAGGAGCGAGGTCTTTCCAACGCGCTAGAACGTTGTTAGTAAGTAATAAATTTACATTTTATTATTTATTATTAAAATAAATGACTTAGATATTTTTATATGCATGTTCTATATTTCTTTTGGTATACAGAAAAATCCAGAATCTGATGAAATTAGTCCTTCGTTGCTTTATAAAAAGACGCATACTACTAAGGATGGCGTGTGTGCTTCAGAAGATGCACGAGAAATTTTCGTAAGTTGTGAAGTTAGATTTAATGATGCATTCTTATGCGTTTATGTTTCATATGTACTATTTTTATCTACTTTTCTATTTTTTTAGGAAAAAATAGAGGCGTTATAGTTGCAGCACGAGTCAGAGGGAAAGTCATACACCGAAGTGGAGATCGTCACTGAGGTGTTGGGGACGAAAGCGGGTTACGTGAGACGTTCAGTACGGTTTGTTGGATTATCTTCATCAGCATCGTCTGTTGATTTGTCCCGGAAATTGGAAGAGGCCAGATTACAGATTGAGGAGATGAGGGCTAGACAGTTGGAATATGAAGCGCTTCTGGTTAAGCGGTCAGATATGGAGCAGACGATGCGAGAGCATCTGCAGATGATGGAGGACCAGAAAAGGAAAAAAGACGAAGAGCACCAGAAGATGATGCAGGAGCAGCAAAAGAACCCAGTGGAACAACAAGAACGGAGGATGCAACTAATGGCAGAGCAGATGCGTGAGCAGCTGATGGAGCAGATGAGACATATGCAATCTCGTTCCATACCCAAACGAAAATTTGGGTAAATTTATATATTTTTAGTATTTTGTCAGTACCTATCCATTATGTATTTTATTTACTTTTAATAACGATTGCATATTTGTAGATATTTTATTATATTATGAGTAGTAAATATCTTCATATTTATATTATTTCATAAATTTTAATTAAATTAATCCAAATATATAGAAAATCGTTCGCACGGGTGTTACATGTCGTTCGCACGGATATTTTTTGTTGTAGCATGCGCAAGCATAACCATACGTCCGAACACTTTACTTTAATTTCTATTGTCTGAACGGTGTATATAACGTCCACACGTTCTTAAAATAAGAAACCGTGCGCACGATAAACCAAACGTTCGAACGTGTGCAATGTACAACGTCTCCGAACTGTATACGTAAAGGTTCGAACCGCGTTTTCAGATGACAAAATAAATTTCGTCATAATGAAACTACGGTGCGGACGTCTTCATGAATACGTCCGGAAATGTTCACATAAGCGTTCGGACGTTAATATACAACGGTGCGGACGTTTATTGCGTGACAAAATGTAGTTTCGTCGCATTGGATTAATCGTTCACATAAGTTGTGCTAACTTTCGGAGAGAACGTTCGTACAGCTCATGTGAAGGGATAGACTGTACTGGGCATGACGATTTTGAATTTCGTCAGTATTGCACCAAAACGTTCGGACGGTATTATAATATGTCCGAACGGGTTTTAGTGACAGAACACGAAAATCGTCACCCAAAACATTCGCTGACAGACTTTAGGTGACGAAATTTGTACTTTGGGTGACAATTATTTTTGTCACTCAAAGTGTTTTTTCTTGTAGTGTGATGCAACCAGATTGTTCAATCACTTTTGAACAATTTGACGTATCCATTCTCAACTGTTCGAACACTTACTTTATCGGCCTCCGTCCGAACGTGTGCTCTCGAAATCATAAGGAGAAAGCTTTACCGTTTGATGCCGTTCGAACATTCAGGATGTAAAATGTTGGAGTGCAGTAAGAACGGTGTCGATTGTTTTTTTCAACTGTCCGAAATTGTTCGCATCCTAAGGATGTAGGAAGCTGCAATGCACTAAGAACGATATCCGAACAATGTAGGACACTATAAACGACACACCATTTACCGTTGGATAAGAACTGTATCCGAGCAGTGCAGGACACTACAAACGACACTTCATTTACCATTCGACAACGTTCAAATGTTTCAGACAATTGGCGTGCGAGGCCATTCAAATGGTGGGATTTCGACTACATGCGATGACATTCAAACTAGCTACTTCTTTTGGGACCGCAAATATATTTTTTGAGACAGAATAATTTTTCCGTCCAAAAAAACCTTTCGTGAAGTGGTTACTGGGACGGACCTCATGACCAACCAAATCAGTCCCAAAATCTCTTTTGGGACGGATGTTTTGGTCCAAAAATAATAATTTTGTGGTAGTGTGGTAGTTTATGGACAGTAGCTACAATTTTGTGGTAGTGTGGTAGTTTATGGACAGTAGCTACAATTTTGTGGTAGTGTGGTAGTTTTTGAACAGTTGCTTTGTTTGGGGATGAAATACTAATATTTTATTCATAGTTCTCTGTACTTATAAACTCAAGTTCACAATCTTTGAACATTAATCCACTTCAAGATTGACGAGAATGGGGTAATTGGAAGGTCGTAATTTAATCTAAATTCTCAGATTGGTTATTAATATAATTGGTTACTTCAAGTGAATTACAATTACCAAAAGTTCCACGACAAGTTGCAGTACCTAAAATCCCACTTTAGAGTTCCAATTAAGTCATGTCTAATCGGTAAAGAAATGACAAATCCTTGCATATTCACATATCAAGATTTGTACCCATTCTGTTGAAACCTCATGTAATTACACCCATTTATAACATTCACAACATGGACTGACGCATGCAGGAGATAATCCGAATTTTTTCATAACTTCTAGTATAACTTTGTGGCCGACGAATTAGAGGAAACTTGAAATTCATTACTCGAAATAACAAAATATTACAAAAGGAAACAACTTCAAAGCATGACCCTAAAACGGCCAAATGAAGCTCCGTAGGACACACACACACACACACACACACACATATATATATATATATATATATATATATATATATATATATATATAAGAGCGAGCTACATGGAGTCTGTCCTATTTGTATCCTTATACTTAACCCTGGCATCACGACGGTGTAAATGAATTCCAAACATGCATGTTTTGAATTTCCAGCCTTCAACAAATGAAGTAGCAGTAGTATTTATCACTAAATAAGTGCGCACGAGGAGCCTTACATTCCCCTCGCACAGCACCCTCTAATTCTCGACTTTTCTCTTCAGTGTTCGGTGCTTCGACACGCTTTCTGCCAATGTTTGCTGAGACGTTCGCATTCTCTACACGTGCCAATTCCTATTTCAATACGAAGGAAGGATTAAATAAGTACTCTATATAAATTCTTATTTCAATACAAGAGATCATAGACCTACTCCAACTTTTTTAACGGTACTCTATCATTCAAAACCTTTCGAAATTTAGTACAACTTTGTAATTTATATATACCATACAAAAAATGATAATTTTAGTGATCAATGTGGTGAATATAATTGACACTAAAATTTAAAATATATACCCGGTTTGAAAAAAGATATAAGGATATGCTTGGGTTTTAGCCTAAAAATATTAGTGACGAAATTTCCTCACTAATACTTTTAGTGACGACGTTTTGACTTTTAGTGACAAAACGGGAATTTCGTCACGAAAAATTTTTAGTGACGGATATTTTTCATCGCTAAATGTAGCGATCGATCGTAACTGACTTAGTGATGGATCGGTTAAACGAGTGATTGATCGGTATGTTTCGCAACGATCGAACGATAAGCATATACGATTGATCGGTGAATTATTGGGGATGGATCGGCCATTTTTACCGATGGAATAGTAAGAAATAAACGATCGATCGCTATAGTAATGACGATCAATTGTAATTTATAAGTGATCGTTCCCTTATAATTTAGTGATTGCTCGTCTTAACAAAAGTCGATCGGTCGGTGAGTAAAGCGATGGATCACTGACTACGTCACTGATCGATCGGTAGAATTGTGACAATCGATTATTTTTTGTTTAGTGATCAATCGTTTATTTCTATACCGATCGGTCGCTCATCTTGCTGACAGATCGCTTGCACATAGACGATTGATCGATGACTTTACTGATCGATCAACATTATATATTTTTAATATTGACGATCGAACGGTGGTGTGTAAATGGGACCTTCATACACCTCCATGGGGGTAAATTGTATGGAAACAAAACGACTAGCCAAATACTGTACGCATTGCTCATGTTTCTGAACGGATTAAACCCGTCAGAAGCAAGACCAAGGCAAACGTTGCGGGCATCTTGTGCAAACCAACCATGGTCCTTATCAAAATTCTTCCAAACCAATGAATCTGCTGGATGCCTCAAACTCTCCCCGTCATCGACCCGTTTTTTCTTATGTCATCTCATGTCAATTGCTACATCTTTTGTGGTAAACAAATGTTTAAGTCTAGGGATTAAAGGGAAATGACGCAACACTTTCCTTGGACATCGATTGCCCAAGTCATTTTCAAATTTCCACCAGGACACCCCACATACCGGATAATTGTCTAACTCACTGTTTTCCTTCCAAAATAACACACAATCATTCTGACATGCATGAATCTTATCATAACTAAACCCAAGACCCTTTCGCAATTGTTTCGCCTCGTTATACGATCTCGGTAACGTCTCCCCCTCTGGCAACACCTCCTTAATCAACTGTAATACTATATCAAATGCGTTAACCGACAACTTATTCTCTGACTTCACATGCAACAACCGGACCGTAAATGACAACTTACTAAACTTGGTACATCCAGAATACAATTCAAGTTCTGCCTCTTCCCATAACTTATTAAGTGGTGTTGAACCCTTCGGTTACCAACTGGGGGTTTCCTTATTATTAGGGTTCTCCGTTTAAACCCTTATCGGCCCACCATCTAATCCGGCACGAACATCGGTCAACATTTCCGTCATTCTATCAGAGTTATCTCCCTCTAAATTATCATCATTATATGGTAAACCCGCACCGGACTCTTGACTCAAATTAGAAGTAAGTTGAATACCCTCCCCGTGAAACACACATGACTTATAGCTCACATCAAACCCAATAATGTAAATATGATCTTCTATTTTATCCAACACTTGAAACACTACATTTCTGCACATCCGACACGGACATCTGATCTGACCCCAAGAGTCTACACAACAAGCAACCATACCGACAAACCTACGGACCCCCTCCGCGTACTTTTCACCAAACCTCTTTTTCTCGTAAATCCAACTCTTATCCATCGCCACTAATCTAAAAAAATACATGAATTAAGTAATTCGTAAACACTCACACAAGAATTAAGCATATCCCTAAAATAAACTCAAACATAACAAGTCAAAAACACTCCAATATTCACCCTCCATGTTTCTCAAACTCCATGATTTATTTTCAGAACTCAAGCACTTCAACAATCAAACATTCAATATATAGCTCAAATACTACACATGTATCAATAATAAAAACAAACACTCAAAAAATCATAATGCAGCGATCTGACCAAACAAGCGATCGATCGTTACTATAGACGATCGATTAGTGTTCAATACCGATTGATCGTCTAAAAATAGATGATCGATCGGCGAACATCCAACTAACAAACGATTCATCGTCATCACATAGACGATCAATCGGATAACCACCATCTAACAGACGATCCTTCGTCACAAATAGGCGTTCAATCGTGACAAACCCAAATCGAAAACACAACTTTTCAGGCCTCCCCGCACTCAAATCCAAGCCCAAAACACTCACAAATCATCCTCATGCAATTCTAATTCTAATATACATTTAATCATACTCTAATAAGCTCTAATCATCACAAATCCATTCCACAATACCCACAAATGGACAAATATTAAAAACATCAAATAACCAACCAAATCATTCATAAATGTATATGTTGATTCCATTACCTCTTGCACGAAATTTAGACCAAAACGAACCAATTTCACCAAAATCTCACAAATGTCGCCCAAATTTTCCAATATTCACCCGGTTAAAAAACCAATGAATTTGAACTTGGGCTTAAACTTAAGCACTTCTAAAAACGTTCACAACTAAAAGGACGGTGTATTAATAAATTTTTCGGCAAAAATAACTCCTTCCGCGACTCTCCTCTTCTTCTTGCCGTGTGTGTATTTTTGCCTTTCGCCCACGGCCTTTGCGCATTCTCGCATTTCAAGCTCGATATACATTGATCGATCGGTGGCCTTACGATCGATCATGTAAAATTGAGCGATCGATCGTCCTTTCTGTATAAACGACGACGCATGCATTACATACTAACGATCCATCAGTAGCAAAATATTAAACGCCATCGTTATACACCGATAGATCGCCTTAATAAGCGATCGATCAGTACCCTAATTATCAAAATAACATAATTTACCCTAACAAAAGACTTATTTATTAAAATTAAATTACTAATAATGTCATCTTAATACATAACTCATACTTATGACTTGTAATCATGTGTTAAATAAGTGTTATGTCACTAGTTTCTAACATCTTAATACTTAACTCATACTAACAATAACATAATGCATCTATGATGCAACATGTACAACTTATACATGCTTTCTTAAATATGAATTATATGTACGTGATATATTGTTTCGTAATCTAAATACATTATAACACACTTTGTTAATATATATTTTTATATTTCTAATCATTTAAACTCACATTATTCAATAAAATGAAGATTAGAGGCAGAACTACTGTAACGATCGATCGATATAATGCGTGATCGATCGTATATAAGACCAAAACGACGACGGATAATACCGACGGATAACTACACACTAGCGATCGATCGTTACAGCTACATAAAACGACGATGCATGCATGACATACAAACGATTCATCGGTAGCAAAATATTAAACGACACTATTACCACACGATCGATCGGTACTAACCATTGCAACGACGTCGTCTTGGACGATCGATCGGTAAGTGACCTCATACGCGACGTGCTGTGCCGATGGATCGTTTCCAAACAAACGATCAATCTTCATGTCTGTATAAAACGACGACACATGCATTACATACAAACGATCCATTGATATCCTTTATACACGATCGATCGATCTCCTAATTATAAAAAAAAATCACCCTAACAAATTACTTAATTATTAAAATTAAATTATTACTAATGTCATCTTAATACATAAATAATAATATTGGTAACAACTTATATATTTTTATATATATAATCATTTAAACTCACATTATACAATAAATAGTAATATTGGTCACATTATTAAATTCTTATATTACTTATTTGATCGACTACTTATTTCGTTACTTTCGCCGACCAAAGGGTATATTGGTCATTTTAAGTATATAAGTGTATATGTCATGAAATACAAATAAAAAAACAATTAAAATGTAATCAAAGTTACTACATTTCCACAGATAAACACATATTGTCTCAAATACATAACTAAATCCAGAAATCTAAATGTATATCCCAAATAGATAAAAAAAAAAACATCAACGTGCAATAGCATCACAGAAAGTGTCCAAGTCATTAGGAATATCTCCGGTAATAATAGGTGGATCTGCCTCCGTCTTGAAATCATCTAGAGTCTTCTTAATTTCTTCCAGCTGCTCGCTGACGTCTGACATATGAGCCACGACCGACTTGTTGCGTAGCATTGTCACAGTGGACTCCCCATCGAACGCGGTCCGGAGCTCTTTCACCTCCTCCTCCAACGACTGCACCTGCCTCTCAAGAGGTTGTAGAGCAGAGTTCACAGTCGCGCTGACACGGCTGTCGAGGTCCGAAAATAGCTGGGCCACCCAGGGAAGGGGCACTACAGACGCTCTCGACTCGAGAGGTACCTCTAACGCTGATGTAGAAGGTCGTGTTGCCACCTTTGCAGTCGCTGCTGCTCTACTAGCAAACCGTCGAGTGAATGCCCCCTGCTCCTAGACAGAGTGAACTTGTTCAGTGCGCTCTTAACCCCCTTACGTGTATCCTCAACAGTGATCATAACACCCCGAGAAATGAGGAACTGAGTTAGAAACACGTCGTATGGGAGACTATATTGCTTAATTCCCCAAGCCTCATCCATAATCAGCTCGAACATGTATAGTGGAAAATCTATCAACGTCTGCTGATCCATTAACAGCATGCACTGAGCTCTCGAGAACGTGCACTTGGTAGAATGACTTCTGCCATCAACGTTCGTCGTCCAGATAAGGTGCAAAATCCGCCAAAACACACTGAACTCACTCTGCTTGATTATGCTGCCAACCACTGCAGAGGTCTTCCTCGTCATCAGCATCCATAAGTCCTGCTTTGATGTCCTCTGCTCATCCGTCAAAGGAACCGCCGGGAAGCAAGGGGTCCTAGGCCGATGACAGTGCAGGAAATCGGCAATGACGTCTACCGAGAACATGAACTGTACTCCTCGCACCTCCATCTGCACCTCAGCTGCTCTAGCTGTCGAGATAAGTGCACACAAAAAATCGTGCACGAGGGAGTCGACACAGAAACCATCCACCCACGATAGCTGGTGAAGGAATCCTTGGTACTCAAAAAACTGGAAGAGTGTGTGCTCCCTGTACAACAAATTGTCAAAATCAGATAGCGTTACTGGACGCTCTTTGGCCACCGGCCGCCCCCTCAAGTACTCCATCTGCCTCTCTACAGTCATCACCGAATCAGCGAGCTCCTGATCATTGGACGACGATCCAGTCCCGGCCCTCGTTGTGCATGCACGCTTAGCTCCTAACATTTTACGAACGCTGCAAAAATTGTATATAAATATGGGTTAATAAATAACCACAATACTGTAATTAAAATATTAAAAAGATACAACAAAATGGTGATCCATCGCCACAAAATGGTGTACTTTTGGGGTTTTAAAAGTACAGCATCAATTACCGATCGATCAGTAACTAAGATGATCGATCGTCAATTACACTGATCGATCGTCATTAAATTTGAAACTCACCATTTCAATTACCGATTCATCGGTACATATAGTATCGATCGGTCACTAAATAATCATAACCGATTGATCATCTACTTTAGACGATCAATCGTTTGACTCACCTTCTACAACACGATCGATCGCTGTTAAATGCGATCAATCGGTGTTTATACGAAAATGTACAGATTACAAAAAAAAACCCAAAAGACACTTAAAATAAGCCCCAAATGATCGCTAAACAATCCTAAACGCCAAAAATATTCATTAACACAAAAATAAATACAATTTACGGACCTAAATGAAGGATATAGCAAATTAAAAAAACGTAAACTAAAACCTCATTTACAACAGCTTAATATCTCTTAAAAATTAATATAACTACGTACCTTTGAGGCTTTGATGTAGATGATAACAGGAAATGATTCCGCGCACTTTGGAAGGAAATGTCGCAGAAAATGGTTCAGTGAAGTTTGAGAGAATTCGAGAAAATTCGTGAGAGATAACCGGTAAAAATGATTCACCGGTTTCATATAATTGTTCATCATTTAGACGATCGATCACTTATTGTTTTACACGTGGCCAACTCTCATTCGCTTGCAAGCTCGATCGACCGCTCATTATAACGATCGATCGTGGATTCGAAAAAAATGATGGTTACGCTTCCCGATCGATTGACGATTCTCATTTTCCATCGTCAAGAGGCAACGATCGATCATTAGTTTTCACCAGGTGTCGATTCGTCACCGATCGATCGTGGCATAATCATTGATCAATCGTTAAGCGGGACTACTTAAAGTAGTCGCCAAAAGATTTCATATTTTGTGACGGAGCTTCTCGTCACAAAAGACCGATCGATCGTTGCGTGACGAAATTTTTCGTCACCAAAACATTACCTTTTAGTGACAAAAATTATATTTCGTCACAGAAAGGACTTTTATTGACGACATTGGTGATGAACAAAAGTTTCGTCATAAAAACCCCTTAGTTAGTGACGAAATGACCGAGAATTTCATCACTAAAAGTCAATTTTTTTGTAGTGAAGTACTACTACTCGTACCAGTAAAAAGCTTTTGGCACTATATATAAAAGTGACCATAAATCTACTGACCTGCATTTGCAACGAGAATGAAGAGAATGAATATGGGAAGGATGCAACCATATTGAGGAGACTTAGCCATTTGCTCTTTACTCATGCCAAAGACGAATGAAGCCTATAGGTATTTATAGTGTAATGAGTTTTCTCACTCCATGCCTAGCTACGTTGCTGCAAGCAATAGCATGCAGCGGGGGCCGACTTCCATTAGAAATTGATAAAACTGTACTTTATACCCCATTTTATTTAATTTTTCCTCGTGTCTTTAACCCTTCTTCGTATTCATCGTGCATAGATTGTAGAAAAGTTGACAGGGAAAGCTAAACCTATAAGTGCATTGGAATATATAGCGTTGAAGAGTAAATACAAAAGCGTCGATACACTACTACTTAAAGGACAGAATATCTTCCACAACTTCTAATATATATTGTATTAATAACTTTGCTGAAAATCTTTACCAGGGAGGTTCAATTAAAACAAATTGAACTTTTCATTTGATGATAAATATATTAAGGCCAGAAAGGATACATAGTAGACATATATTAAAAAAAAACTTGAACTTAGGTTAATTGGAAGAAGGAAAAAAAGTAGAAACTGGCGGTCCTCTAGGTTTTGGCAAGCTTTGTCATGATCTGACTAATTATTTTGCCCTTTCTTCGATTGAAGTGTGAGAGAAGTAGTATACTCCAAGCAAATAAATTCCGACCGACCCGTCTTATTTCTTTATATACATCAAATTAATTGACAAAAAGGTTATATATGGATGTGACTTCTTGAACTTGCATTAAAAATAAAGTGCAATTTCCCACCATATATAAACAAATATTTAAGGGTCGGGGACAGTTATATATATTATGTGTTCTATATATTAATGACGCACAAGTTAGAATGGAAATAGGCTTCGGGCAAGAGTACTCTAAAACGGAAGATCTAAGAAGAATACAAAAATCTTGAAGTACTTATGCTGGAGTACTGGAAAGACAATATCTTATTAGGCCGACGACGTAATTAAATAGATTTGGAAGCCGTTCTTTAATTATATCTGATATGTAATTCGTTCTCAATTTATTAATACAAAAGGAATTGCTTCTTTTAACTCATTTTTATCATTAAATTATTTTCCCTGATATCTTATTAATCTTCATTATACATTCCCCATACTCTGCACCCTCTAATCCCTGGCATTTCTCGTTGCAGCGTTTCTCGCTCAGACAGGTTTTGTGCCAATTTTAGCTGAGACGTTGTCATACAGCTTTTTGGCACATGACGGTTCCTATTTCAATAAGAGGGATATATATACTATGTGATTTAGATATACTACAGTGTGTAAAATCATAAAACCTACTCACCTGCAGTTGAGGTGAGAATGAAGATAGGATTAACCATGCAAACATATTGGAGAGATCGACTTAGCCATATATATATATATATATATATATATTCTCCAGCTAGCACGCTCATCATGCCAAAGAAGAACAAAGGTTATGGGTACGTATTTATAGTATGACAATTATCTCACTCCATGCCTAGCTAATTTGCTACAAAAATAGATTAAGCTGGCTAGGGTTGCGTAGAAGCAGGCATTACCATTAGCTACTAAGCTTTTTTAAGTGGATTTTAGCCCATAAAAATAGGAATAGTAAAATTTGTTTGCATTAGAAAATGGAGGAATCTGTATCCATTTGTCCCGTTTTGTTAAAGGAATAAAGTCGAAGCAACAGGAAGAATCATGCATCCTAATATGATACAATATTGTTTCTAAAGTAAAAAATGATAGCATATTTCTTAATTTCAATTGTGCTAGAAATCTGGTCTCTAATACATAAAAAAATGATATTATCTTATTTCTTAACTATAGATCTGCATCAATTAATTACCAACACCAATATGTTGTTACGTTTTGGAGCGATTTCTTCCTCAATCCTCGTGGATGTAATTAAGCAGGGTTTTATGTATTGTCCAAAACTTCATCGACTATTTCACTCTCTACAGCTTCTTCCTCGCTGTCGGATCATAAAACCTCTCTACTCTTTTAGTTCACAATCTTATAAGTGCAAGCTAAAACCAAAACGCTGATTTTATCTGCACTTTAATTTTAAAATAACTAGTCAAGGTTACTCTTAAAACTCCTTAAAATAATAATAAGGTTCAATTCAACTTAATAAGGTCTCATTATACAACTCATCGCTCGTTCATTCTCTTCTAATACGTCTCCATGTAGGATTCGGAGAATAACACTTTTATTTAATGTAATTCATAATAAGGAGAATAAACTCATTTTTGTAAGGAGTAAGATTCAAGTTCACACGTTCAATCTATTGTCCATTCAATCTATTGTCCATAGTCCCATCGTCCATGACCGTAGATGGAACGTCAAGGATTCACGATCCGACACTTGGTAAAGAACAACCGGTCATGATCTGTGGGGATCATCGTAATGCGGCGAGCGGTCCAATTGGTTATTTTGGAAAGTTGTCAATGAGTGCACTTTCGAGAGGGGCTTCTTGTGCTAATTCTTTATTTTATTGGTTCTGGACCTGGTATATCCTCTACTGGCATGCAAAAGGCTGGTATGCTTTTTATGTCAGATTGATTATTTCTTCTTCAACATTTTGAAGCTAGGTTCGGAA
Organism: Myrica gale; assembly: GCA_963930655.1. Classification (NCBI taxonomy): domain Eukaryota; kingdom Viridiplantae; phylum Streptophyta; class Magnoliopsida; order Fagales; family Myricaceae; genus Myrica; species Myrica gale. The sequence goes on from OZ005616.1 coordinate 10,629,523, forward strand.
ATCGTTTTTAGATAACATTGTTGGAGGAGATACATATCATGTCCATATTGAAAGGGCAATTCCTGATAAATTTTCTCGTTGAGTCGTCGGTGAAAGCGCACTACAACAAATTTTTCAAAAAAATCCGTCCCAAAAAGCTCTATTTTGCGACAGATATTGAATTTCATCCCAAAAAAAATATAAAGTTCTGTTTTTGAGACGAAAATTCAAACCGTCCAAAAAAAAATTTTGCGATAATTTTGAACATTTTTGGGACAGATTCATTTGTATTGAAACTAATGTTCGAACTATAGGGCATTTTTTTCCCAATACTTTGAACAAACATTACCTGTTACAACATACATTTGAACTACTGTTCGAACAAAAAGGAAAATATCGAAATGTAGAAAATCATGTTCATTCTTGAAAACTTGCGTTAGAACGTACTAGAATCTTTTTGGGACGATGGTTCGTGTCCCAAAAGATCCTCAAGTGTTCGAACGATTTTGAACGTCACTTTTCCACCTACCACCATAAATGCAAGTTCAATCACCATTAATTTTATCCTTTTTTATTGCCGTTTGAACGAATAGTGTTATTTGTTCCAACGATTTGGTTAACGAACGGTTTCAGATAGTTTTTTACCTAATCGTTCGAACGATCATTTGAATATTAGAACCTCCAAGTCTCATTTCCTCATATTCTCACGTACTCTCTCTCGAATTCTCTCAATCTCCATTGCCATTTTCAGTCCTTGGAATTCATCCTTCCAAGTCCTACACACTCCAGGTACGTTTTGTAGTGCATTTTAACCAATTAAAATGTGTATTTCTAAGTTTTTTTGGTTTCATTTTGTGTATTGAATTTGGCCTTGAATATGTTAATAAACTTGTCAAATATTGTGCATGTTGATGAATGTGTGTGTTTGTAGTTAGTTTAAGATTGTTTTTTTACTGATTTTGACTTAGAAAAGTATAGATTTAGATGATCGTTTTCGTGCTACAATGTTCAAACGATAAACTTTATTGTTCGAATGGAACTGTCTAAACGGTGCGTGTAGCAATGTTGTTCTAACGAAACTATTTTACCTTTTCGAACATATTTCCGTTCTATAAAGGTATATTTCGTTCAATGCTTAGTTTTGTATACATTCGATAATTTATATTCCGTTCGATATGGTATTTTTCGTTACATGTTCATTCAGTAGTTAGATATTATTGTATGTTCTATCTATATCCGTTCGATGCTTAGCTTCTTTAGTAAGATAACCTCAATCCTTTGAAATATATCTTAGAAATATATTTCAAATTGCACTTAAAAATATTTTAGTGAAATAACCCCAATCCTTTGAAATATATCTTAAAAAATAGTGGATTGACAATGTAAAATCTAAAAGCTTTCAAAACTAAAAAATTTTGTTATCATCAAAATCAATTATGGATAGTTTGCAAAAACAACCTTGGCTAACATAGCGTTTGAACTGAAAATATGACGTTCAGACGGTGTGAAATTTTAGGCAGCAAAGATTCCCTCGAGATCTTATACACGTAGGCGTCCGACCTCTCCCTTGGGCGTCCGAACGATGGTTTTGCGTATGAAAGCTAGGAAATCGCATACAATATAGAAAAAATGGGAAAAACTTAGAAAACGAGATATTTGAGTAAGAGGAGAAGAGGTGAGCTGATTTTGGGCGTCCAATCTCATTGAAAAAGGGTGTGGAAAGAGAAATTCATTTAGGATTTCACATTGGAGTGCATTTGAAGTTTGTGGGTTTTAACATATTTTTTATTTTAGGATATCAAAGCATTTGTTTTCAAATTTTAAGGTCTAAAATTATAGCAATAGAGTTTGGAGGTGGTTGTAATATGTTTATGTTGAAGTGTTTACGATTTTGGTTGATTTTGGCTTATTTTTGGATGGGTTTTGGATCTGTTCGTTGAAGAATAGTGTTATTCGACAATCGTAGTCCGGACGGATTATGGTCTGTCCAGGCACTATTTTTTTGTATGGACGCTTTGCAAAAGACGTCTGAACGCTAATATGTATGGTTTTTACAATTATGTTTCATGCATTCAATTAGTATCTTTAGACTCGTTTAAGAATTACACTGAGTTCGGATAACGAACTGGGTGTAATTCTTGAATTGTCCACGTTATGCACAGTTTGAGTTTGCAATATCTCTAATGTGCATAATTTTAGCCACTATTGTGACAGATGTGTTTAGAAATTTCAATGCAAATCTCTTTTTGTCCTTCGGATACACATTCAGCATTGAGCTTACAACTTGCCTTCAGTGGTGGGTGTTTATGCTCAATGTTTTAGGCGTGTATCTGGGGACTGAGGGGAAATGCTATCGAAATTTCTAAAGCATTGATCACAATGGTCGGGTAAATTACGTGCAGTACGTGATATTGTAAACTTGAATGAGATAGGACCTATCACCCGAAGAAATTGGAGTTTGAGTGTGAATGTCATCATTGTTTTCATCTAGTGGGTTCAATCTGTTTGGCAACATGAGCTTATCATATAGTATAGGGCCAATGGTACTAATTCCATACAATATGTCGTCATGGAAATGTATGAAGGATTCAAGTTTCATGCTCTCATTGCTTATTCTGTCTTCAAGAAGTCCCCAGAATGATATCGACTTCTACTTGCAGCCATTAGTAGATGAGTTGAAGGATTTGTGAGAAAATGGAGTGCAGACATACGACGCGGGCGTGTCAAGTTCATTCAAGTTACATGCTGTTTTGCTTTGGACAATAAATGATTTCCCGGCTTATGGTAATCTCTCGACTTAGAGTACAAAAGGATGGTTAGCATGCCCTAATTGCAATGCAAACACAACATCATTTTGGTTGAAACATGGGGGCAAACATTGTTTCTTGGGACATCTTCGGTATTTGCCAAACGCATAGGTGGAGGCATGATGTCGACATATTTGACCGGAAAAAAGAGTTTAGAGCAGCGCCTGAAGAAGTCGCTGGAGAGGAAAGACATTATGTTTGTTTGGGAACACACAGAAAAATGAGAAAACAAGCTGAAAATGAGTTAAGTTGGACGAAGCACAACATATTCTTTGAGTTGTTGTACTGGTCAGATTTGAAACTTCGACATAATTTAGACATCATGCACATAAAGAAGAATATTTGTGACAATGTGTTGGAAAAAAAGAACTTTGATGAATGTTGATGTAAGACGAAAGACAATGCTAGTGCTCGGAAGGACTTGACATTAATGGGCATTAAAATGAGTTGCATTTGCAGGTTCGGGTTCAACACAGGGTGATGCCTCAAGCATCTTTTACTTTAACAAAGGATGAACGTAAGAAGTGTTGTGAATAGCTGAAGGGTATTAAGTTTCCAGATCGATTTGCCTCTATCATATCCTGGTGCGTGAATATAAAATAAGGGAAGATAATGGGTATGAAGAGCCACAACTCACACATCTTGTTGCAGCGACTGTTACCGGCAATGGTACACAGATTGTTAGTGCCCAAAGTGTGTACAACGTTGACTGAGTTAAGTTTATTCTTCAGAGACTTGTGATCGAGAACAATACGTTTAGTCATTGTGGACCAGTTACAGAAGAACATCGGAATGATTCTTGCAAGTTGGAACATTTATTCCCTCCATCATTTTTTACTATTTTGGTTCATTTAACTGTTCATTTACCTTGGGAAGTGAAACTTGGGGCTCCAGTTCAATATCGATGGATGTATCCAATGGAGAGGTATATGGGAAAGATGAAGTGTTTCATTAAGAACAGGGCACGGTTGAGGGCTCCATAGCAAAGAATTATGTGTTAAATGAATGTCTAAATTTTTGCTCAATGTATCTTGGTACCGTTGAGATGAGATTTAATAGAAAATATCAAAATTATGCCGACATGGATGATCGAAGTTGTCGTCTTTCTGTATTTACTCAAAGTGTTCACCCGCTGGGAGCTGGTAGGGCTCAAGATTTGAATAGAAATGAATTTACAAAAGCTCATTTACACACTTATCAGTTCATTATATTTTAATTTATTATAAATATTTTATTTCTTTATAACGAGCACTTGGAAGAGATGAGGATGTAATCACCAATAAATATTGATAGGTGTCACGAAGAAGAATTTCCGTTATGGTTTATAACTCGGGTATTTATTTTGGATTTATCTCTATTATATGTAAAAATTTATTGATCTTTTTATTTTTAATTAACACATGTTCATTATTATAGATTCAAACTATGCGCAATGAAAATTCAGGCTCTGTGTTGAATGATTTGTATGCATTAGCATCCGGTCCGAATCAACGAATACTTTGTTATTCTGGGTGTGTAGTGAATGGAGTTAGGTTTCACACGATCCTTTGTGAACAGTTTCGTAACACTCAGAATAGTGGTATGGTTGTTCCGAGAGACCGTGCTGGAGAAGATGTTGATTTTTATGGTCAGGTCGGGGATATTTACGCGTTGCGTCATTTGCGGGAGAATTGAGTTTATTTACTCAAATGTGACTGGTTTGACTTAAGTACTCAAAACTTAGGTCTTGATAAAAGTGATCGGTTTGTTAGTATTAACACATCCCAAAAGTGGTACAAAGATAACTCGTTCATGCTAGCATCTCAGGGGAATCAAATATTTTATATCGTTGATATGAAGTTGAGCGGTCACTAAAATATTGTTCAAAATATTACCTCTAGAAACACATATGATATTCCACCTATTGAGGAGGAAGCTAGTGAAGATAGAGAAGAATCGTCGAACCTTGAAGCATACCAGGAGAATAAGTCTATTGAGCTTTTTGTGGACTTTAGCTCCTTTGACATGACCCATTGACTAGAAATGACATCGAGGCTTATGTGCCGGTAATGGATGAGAGTGGTTCACAATAACGTGAAATAGAAGGAAGTGATGATTCTTCGGAATTGTTCAGTGGAGATTGTAATGATTCTGGAGAATATGACTCCAAGGACTAACGTAATTTTATAGTCAACTATATATTTATTTTGGGCCAAATTAGACAAACATCCATTGGCTAGAGCATTAGAAACTTAAATTGTCAAAGCCTTTGTGCATGGTCCATTCATTAACGAATTCTTAATGTTACAAGTGAGGATTTTTTTTCATAATATAAATTAAATTAATAGAGCTGGAGATTAGAGGGCAAACTTGGAAACCAAAAACTTGTTCTTTCTGTTTGATCGTGAAAGAGGACTAGAGAGAGAGAGGCTGATTGCTAGAGAGAGAACTGGAGATGAAGAACCGATCATGTGAGACCCCGAATTTAAGTCCATCAATTTATTGCTTATGACCTTTTAAGTATGTATTACTTTAATTAAGAGTGTATTATGGAGAAATGTATGTATGATTTTATTTATCTAAAGTTATGTCTAGATGGAATTTCTCCCTAGCGTTTTATGAGTTTTAAGCTAGAAGTTTTAATGTTATATTAATTGTCCTTGTTAAATTGAGCAGTTGAGTTTATTAGCTTGAAGTGTTTTATTAATTGAATGTGTCCTTAAGTTACAATAATTGGAGGAATTTAATTAGGGCTTTAATTTTTGAAGAATATGTGGCAATATGTGGATCCTTGGAATAAGAAATGAGGAGATATATTAAGGTTATATGTGTAGAATGGCAGGAAAAGAAAATAGATGTTCTTTAGGGGCAGAAAAGGAAAGAAGGGAGAAGAATGGGGGATAAGAAGGGAAAGAAGGGGGAAGGGCAATTTTGCCTTTTCCCTTCCCCCAATTCCTTCCCTTATAAGCCAGCCCCCTCCCCATATTCTCATAAGCTTGCCCTAGCTCACCCGACCAAGAGAAAGAAGAAGAAGAAGAAGGAGAAAGAGGAAGAAGGAAGAAGAAGGAAAAAGGAAGAAGAAGGAAGAAGAAGAAGGAGAAAGAAGAGAAAGGAGAAGAAGGAAAGGAGAATGAGAAAAGCTAGGTAAAATCCGGCCCTTTCTAGGAAAATCTCTGCTGGCCATCTCTCCCATTCTCTCCTTGCTTCCTTTTGTTGGTTGGTTGTTGTGATGGTTGTTGTCTAGATAGATTTTCTCCTTGAGTTTCATGTGTTTTCTTTGAAGAAAATGTAGATCTAGTGAGTTATAGAGAGTTGTATGGATTGTGCACAAAACCATGGAGAAAATGGTTAGATCTGGAACTTTAAAAACCAAAGAGAAACATAGATGCACACAAGGTGTTTGATAAAAGACCAAAGGAAGTGGAATAGATGCAATAGCATTTGTTTGGAGGGTTGGAATCATGGTATTGTTAGAAGTCTTGATTTGTAGGTGTTAAATGGAAGTCTGGAATATGAGGGTATAGGAGGAGAGCATGTTAAGACAAATTTCGTGGGTGTTGGATGTATTATGTGTGTTTGGTGTCTGAAATATGGACTGGCGCTCGACAGGCGCTTGAGCACCCTTCAAGAATTATTCGTGCAGTAAGTTCACGCTCGACCGACGCTCGACCAGCGCTCGAGCGTCCTTCGAACATTTTTCACAGAGAGTTGCGCCCGACTGACGCTCGACCAGCGCTCGAACGTCCCTTAACATTTTTATACAGAGGCCTAACGCTCGATCGGCGCTCGAGCGGCTTATTTGAATTTCACGAAATTTTTCCTAAGTTTCTAAGTTTCCTATTGACCTATTAGAAGACCCTACTAGGTTTTTCACTTAATAAAATGCCTTGTGGTGTAAGATGACCAACTAGAGGTCAAGAATATGGATGTTTTTGTATGACGAAGTATGAGTTATTGAATGACTACTTTATACGACTGGTGAACGTTTGAATAACACTAGTGTGACCCAATTGTAGGCAAGTATAATTCAGGCGCTCAAGGGAACGAAGGTAAGGAGAACTTGTAAGAGGAGCTTACGTTTGTAAGTAACAATCGTAAGTAGAAACTTACGCTTTTCAAAACTGGAATAATACACAGCATGAAAACTGTTTATGAACAAGCATATCAAGCATGATATATTAAGCATGACATTATCAAGCACGACATGAATACATCATGATCATTTGCATTCATTTTTCTCGTGAGAAGGAAGGAGAAATTTTATGCAAATGAAAGTACCATTTTTATGCTACTTATGAATAGTTAGTTAATGAACCTAAGTCGGTCGGTACCGTACCAAGTCAAGAAGGTGCATCCATACCGAAGGACGTTTACGTGAAGGATGGATGACACCTAGGGCACCCATACCGTAGGATGCTTGCAAGAAGGTGTGAACCTCCAAGGGTCGAGTCTAACCACTGAAGGACGAACGCGAGAAGGTGTGCTAGCTCGACCATATGTAAGGTCCCCAAGGGAAATAAGGGACAGTTCCTATGGGAACGCACAACCCTGATGTCAGGGGTAAATAGAGGGCAAGTAGCCCGTCAGATAAGAATTGGAGTGATTTTCCAAAAGTAAGAATTTTACAAGTATAAGTATTGTTTTCAAGAGCAAGTGCATGTGCATATGCAACCATGAGGCATACACGTGCATCAAAATTCATGATCATGCGTGAATTACATTATGTTTTCATGTTTACGAGTGCATGCTTACGATTATAAATTCCTGATCATGAGTTAAGTGCAAATTTATGTGTTTTCCAAACCATGATTTCAAATCCATGTTTTAAATATGATTCCTTACTGAGTCTTTCGACTCACAGTTTTAAATTGTATCATTCCAGATGATGTTTCAGGAGAGGAAATTTAAGAAGAGGACCTTGAACCCTAGGAGAAGGGTTGACGAAAATGTCTCTTCCTTTTTGCTTATTTTAGTAAAGGTTTAGATAATTTTTGTAAGAGCCGGCATGAGCCTCCGTGATGTGGTGGTCATGGGTTATTCGGCTTAGTAAGTTAAGGTTTTTAACTGGTTGATATTTTGAGACCATGTTATAACTACTTTAAGTTATCGATGGGAAGCATGTTCTTATGTGCGTTAAACGCTAGCGATAAGGCTTCTTTTAAATATTGAGGCATCATGATATTTCCGTTGCAAGAATCCTCTGAATGAGATATATATTCCGCTGCAAGAACTTTAGTAAGTACGCTTGACGTTCCTTGTCGGGAATGCTCGCGGCTGTCAGTAGCTATTTTAGCTAGCGTTCGGGGCGTGACAGTTAAGTGGTATCAGAGGAAAATTAGGAGAGTTTAGTGAACTTAGGATTTGCTACTCGTCTTTTGGATTTCGAGTATGCTAGAAATCTCATGCACCTCAACTAGTTGTTAGGATACTTAAGTAGTGATGGCGTTATAGTGCAGGATGCCGCCTAGGAAACAACTCAGGTATAGAAATACGGAAGAGGAGCCCGAAGAGCCAGGTGTCACTACCAATGATGTTTTAAGGCACATGGCTCAGCTTATCGCTGAACAGGTGCAGCAAGGAGCAAATGTGCAAGGGGCTCGAGATCGCCCTGAAGGATGCACTATTGACCTATTCAACCGCCAACACCCGCCAGTGTACAATGGCAAAGGGGATGCCGTTTTAGCAGAGAACTGGCTCCTAGAGATTAAAGAATTGTTGGAAGTAATGGGGTGTACAGACGCCCAGAGCTTGAGCTTCGCCACCTTTAAGCTACAGGGGGATGCCAAGAGGTGGTGGCTATCCAAGAAGCTCTTACTAAGTCAAGAGTTAGGGCAACAGCCCATAACCTGGGAGAGGTTTCAACAAAAGTTTCTAGATCGCTACTTTCCAAGAACAACTCGAGAGGCAAAAGCAAGAGAGTTTTCCAATTTGACTCAGGGAGTGATGACAGTGGATCAATATTCTGGTCGATTCATGGAGTTGGTAAGGTTTGCTCCATATTTAGTACCAGATGAGGAGAGGAAGGCCAGGAAGTTTGAAGAGGGACTCCATCCCCGAATCTATGATAGGGTCATGGCCCATAACTTGAAGACTTTGGCAGAAGTCATAGAACGGGCAGTGATAGTGGAAAGAGGGCTGCAGAGGACGGCAGCATATTACGACCAGCAAAAGAAGAAGGTTCCTCCTAAGCTGGAAACATCGCAGGCACCCTGGAAGAGGGACAAGCAGGGTCCATCCCAGGCCCAGAATCAGAGACCTGGTGGAGCCCAGAATCAGAGACCTGGTGGAGCCCAGAACTAGAGGCCTGGCGGAATCCAGATTTCAGGAGGGAATCAATTCCCAATATGCAACAAGTGTGGCAAGAAGCACCCTGGAGAGTGTAGGGAGGGAGTATGCTTCCAGTGCGGGAAGCCAGGTCACACTGCCCGAGATTGTAGGGCAAAAGGTAATCCAAGCCAAGCACCCCGACTCGCACCGCAAGATAATTCGAGGAGGCAAGGCGGTCCAACTCAAGCAAGACTATATGCTCTAACCCCGAGGGATACGGAGGACCAAACCAGAGTAGTAACAGGTAAGTTGCCCTTTCCTCAGGGAGAAGCCCTTGTATTATTTGATTCAGGGGCCACACATTCATTCATTGCATCGGCATACTGTAAGGCAAGAGATATAAAGCATGAACCATTAGAATGTCATGTAGTAGTGTCGACACCTACTGGTGGGAGGATCAATTGCGATCGAATAGTGAAGAATTGTCCAATAGAAGTGGAGGGGCAATTAATGCCGGCTAATCTGATAGTGATGGAGATGGGAGGATTTGACCTCATTTTAGGTATGGATTGGTTGGCAACACACGGTGCTAGCATAAAGTGTTACGAGAAGAAGGTCGTGTTCCAAAAGGAGGGGAGACCGGATTGTTGTTTTATAGGCATGAGAAAGATGGAGCGAAGACCGGCGATCATTTCGGCCATGCAAGCCAAGAAATTGTTGCAAGGAGGACATGAGGGGTTCTTAATTTGGGCAAATGAAATACAGAAGGAGACTGCTACGGTAGAGCAAACCCCTATAGTAAACGAATTTTCTGATGTGTTTCCGGAAGAATTGCCCGGTTTACCTCTAGATAGAGAAGTGGAGTTTGGCATCGATTTAGAACCAGGGACGACTCCAATTTCTAAAGCACCGTATAGGATGGCACCAGCAGAGTTCAAGGAATTGAAGATTCAGCTGGAGGATCTATTGGATAAAGGGTTCATTCGGCCGAGTGTGTCACCTTGGGGAGCACCGATTTTGTTCGTAAAGAAGAAAGATGGAAGCCTCAGGATGTGCATTGATTACAGGGAGTTGAATAAGGTGACTATCAAGAATAGATACTCGTTGCCTCGCATTGATGATCTATTTGATCAATTGCAAGGGGCACAGGCATTCTCGAATATCGACTTGAGATCGGGATATCACCAGTTGAAGGTGAAGGGGGAAGATACACCGAAGACGGCATTTCGAACGCGATATGGCCATTATGAATTCATGGTGATCCTTTTGGGCTAACCAATGCTCCAGCCGCATTTATGGATTTGATGAATAGGGTGTTTCGGGAGTTCTTAGACAAGTTTGTGGTTGTCTTTATTGATGACATACTGATTTACTCTCGAAATAAGGAGGAACATGAGAAGCATCTAAGGACTGTTCTACAGATTCTTAGGGAGAAGAGGTTGTTTGCCAAGTTTTCCAAATGTGAGTTCTGGTTGGAACAAGTTCGCTTTTTGGGGCATGTGGTATCCGGTGAAGGGATTGTCGTGGATCCCGGAAAGGTAGCTGCTATATTCAAGTAGCCGAGGCCTACGAATGTGAAGGAAGTAAGAAGTTTTCTGGGATTAGCAGGGTACTATCGGAGATTTATCAAGGGATTCTCAAAGATGGCTAAGCCTTTGACTTCTCTAACAAAGAAGAATGTCAAATTTGAATGGACACATGAGTGTGAGTGGAGCTTCCAAGAGTTAAAGGCCAATTTAGTTACTGCTCCAGTGTTAGCACTACCCTCGGAATATGGAGAGTATGAAATCTACAGCGACGCATCGAAGCAAGGTTTAGGTTGTGTTTTGATGCAAGACAAAAGGGTAATAGCTTATGCATCTAGGCAGTTGAGGCCTCACGAGATGAATTACCCCACGCATGACTTGGAGTTAGCTGCGGTAGTCTATGCGTTGAAAATATGGAGACATTATTTGTATGGGGTTAAATGTGAGATATTCACCGACCATAAGAGCCTCAAGTATTTTAACACCCAGAAAGAGCTGAACAGGAGGCAGCGACGATGGCTAGAGTTGATTAAAGATTATGATTGCACAATAAGCTATCACCCCGGAAAAGCCAATGTGGTGGCCGAGGCATTAAGTAGGAAGTCGGCAGAGACAAGTTCAGCAGAGGCAAGTTCAATGGAGGTGGTGCCCGAGGAAATCAGGAGAGACTTAAAAATGGCAGAGATCGTGCTTATCATTGCCGATCAGTTTGTCTCAATTGCAGGGCTCTCATTGCAACCTACCCTGGAGGAGCAGATTCAGGAGGCCCAGAAGAATGATAAGGTGATTGAAGGGATTAGAGAAAGGATTGGGAAAAAGGAAGACCCTGATTTTAGAGATAAAGATGGGTTGTTACGATATCGAGGCAGAGTTTGTGTGCCAAGTACAAGGGAAATTAAAGACTTGATCCTAGAAGAGGCTCATTCTACGCCTTATACCATCCATCCAGGAGGCACGAAGATGTATCGAGATATTAAGAAGGTCTTTTGGTGGCCTAATATGAAGCGGGAGATAGCCGAGTATGTGGCTCGATGTTTGACTTGCCAGAAGGTGAAAGCAGAGCACCAGAGGCCAGCAGGAACATTAAAGCCTCTAGAGATCCCTTAATGGAAGTGGGAAGGGATAGCCATGGATTTTGTAGTAGGGTTGCCTCGAACTACTTCTGGTTACGATGCTATATGGGTGATCGTGGACCGACTAACCAAGTCGGCACACTTCTTACCCATTAAGGTGAAGTATACCCCGGAGAAGTTAGCGGAGATTTATCTTCAAGAGATTGTCAGATTACATGGAGTGCCCAAGAGCATAGTGTCGGATAGAGATCCGAGATTTACTTCGAGATTCTGGAAACGATTGCAGGAGTCGTTGGGAACTCGATTGAATTTTAGTACCGCTTTCCACCCACAGACGAATGGGCAGTCGGAAAGAACTATACAAATTCTTGAGGATATGCTCAGGGCTTGCGTCATGGATTTCAAAGGAGGATGGGCTCAATACTTGCCTCTAGCAGAATTCGCGTACAATAACAGTTTTCAAGCAAGTATTGGTATGGCACCCTATGAAGCCTTGTATGGGAGGAGGTGTAGATCACCATTGTATTGGGATGAGGTAGGCGAAAGAAGGATGTTAGGGCCAGAAATAGTTTCAGAAACACGGGAAAAGATTCAAGTAATCAAGGATAGGCTTGTGACAGCCCAAAGCCGGCAGAAGAGCTATGCAATTAACCGAAGAAGAGAACTTGAATTTGAGGCTGGGAGCAAAGTATTTTTGAAGATTTCTCCGAAGAAGGGGATAGCGAGATTTGGGAAGAAAGGAAAGCTCCAACCCAGATTCATAGGACCCTTTGAGATCTTAGATAGAATTGGGCCCGTGGTGTACAAGTTGGCCCTACCGCCTTGTTTAGAGGGAGTCCACAATGTGTTTCATGTATCGCTCCTAAGGAAGTATGTAACTGACCCTACCCATGTATTAGATTATGAGCCCTTGCAGGTTAGAGAAAACCTTACATATGTGGAAGAACCTATAAAGGTTTTGGATTGGAAGGAACAACAACTAAGGACCAAAACCATACCTCTTGTTAAGATTTTGTGGAGAAACCATGGAGTAGAAGAGGCCTCATGGGAGTTAGAAAGTGAAATGTACTCGAAATACCCATACTTGCGGGAAGGACAAAGTTAAGAAGGATAATGTTCTATCGATTCTCGTTTTGTGATAGAATTTTGATATGTCTTGCCTGACCTTTTGTTTCTCTTCATTGATTGTATCTTTATGTTGTCTAACTACACATATGAGCTCTACTGTTATGTTGTAGTATAGATATACACATATATGTGTACATGATTTAATGTGGGATTGAGACTAACTGTTTTACCATGTATCAGATGTCATCGAGTCGCCGACCCCCGCGCTCTCAGTCAGTCTCTTCCCCACACTCTCCCCCGCGTAGAAGAATGACCGCACGGGAATACCGCAGTCTGTTCCGTGTGAACCCTAGACCTCTTAACGTTATACCGCCTCAGCAACCGCAGTTGCCAGAGGTTAGGGAGGGGACTCAGGAGCCCCGCCCTCTCAAAGGAATATTCGACCCATTCCTGTTAGGCGGAGTTACCCCACTTTTCCTGGACACAGAATGTGGTGGACTGACTCTTCAGATCCGGAAGAGGATCCGGAGGAAGATCCGGAAGAGGACCCAAAAGAGAATCCAATGGAGGAGGACCCTTCACCTAGGATAATAGAAGATGAGTGCAAAGAAAAAGATTCGACATGAGAAAAAGATTCCTGGGAATACATTGAAAGAGAGTTGGGTAGAGGAAGAAGTATTCTAGATAATTCTTCTGAGGACCCATCTCAGGAAGTGAACTTTGCTCCTAGACGCCATGAACCTTCGGGTAATGTAGTCCAAGACTCCAGTAATGGAAGTCAGAGTTACGGAACCATGTCCCACTCTTGGGCGGGTAGTAACTCCCCTGATCATGTTAATTATGATGATGTTAGTAGTGGGGCTAGTTCCAGTGTTCGCCCACACCCGTATGGTCCTAGACCTTCACCACCAGGACAAAATTTCAGGTAAGGGAGATCGAATTCCGAGGACGGAATTTCTGTAAGGAGGGGAGGATGTGAGACCCCGAATTTAAGTCTATCAATTTATTGCTTATGAGCTTTTAAGTATGTATTACTTTAATTAAGAGTGTATTATGGAGAAATGTATGTATGATTTTATTTATCTAAAGTTATGTCTAGATGGAATTTCTCCCTAGCGTTTTATAAGTTTTAAGCTAGAAGTTTTAATGTTATACTAATTGTCCTTGTTAAATTGAGCAGTTGAGTTTATTAGCTTGAAGTGTTTTATTAATTGAATGTGTCCTTAAGTTACAATAATTGGAGGAATTTAATTAGGGCTTTAATTTTTGAAGAATATGTGGCAATATGTGGATCCTTGGAATAAGAAATAAGGAGATATATTAAGGTTATATGTGTAGAATGGCAGGAAAAGAAAATAGATGTTCTTTAGGGGCAGAAAAGGAAAGAAGGGAGAAGAATGGGGGATAAGAAGGGAAAGAAGGGGGAAGGGCAATTTTGCCTTTTCCCTTCCCCCAATTCCTTCCCGTATAAGCCAACCCCCTCCCCATATTCTCATAAGCTTGCCCTAGCTCACACGACCAAGAGAAAGAAGAAGAAGAAGAAGAAGGAGAAAGAGGAAGAAGGAAAGGAGAAGAAGAAAAGTTAGGTAAAATCTGGCCCTTTCTAGGAAAATCTATGCTGGCCATCTCTCCCATTCTCTCCTTGCTTCCTTTTGTTGGTTGGTTGTTGTGATGGTTGTTGTCTAGATAGATTTTTTCCTTGAGTTTCATGTGTTTTCTTTGAAGAAAATGTAGATCTAGTGAGTTATAGAGAGTTGTATGGATTGTGCACAAAACCATGGAGAAAATGGTTAGATCTGGAACTTTAAAAACCAAAGAGAAACATAGATGCACACTAGGTGTTTGATAAAAGACCAAAGGAAGTGGAATAGATGCAATAGCATTTGTTTGGAGGGTTGGAATCATGGTATTGTTAGAAGTCTTGATTTGTAGGTGTTAAATGGAAGTCTGGAATATGAGGGTATAGGAGGAGAGCATGTTAAGACAAATTTCGTGGGTGTTGGATGTATTATGTGTGTTTGGTGTCTGAAATATGGACTGGCGTTCGACAGGCGCTCGAGCACCCTTCAAGAATTATTCGTGCAGTAAGTTCACGCTCGACCGACGCTCGACCAGCGCTCGAGCGTCCTTCGAACATTTTTCACAGAGAGTTGCGCCCGACTGACGCTCGACCAGCGCTCGAACGTCCCTTAACATTTTTATACAGAGGCCTAACGCTTGACCGGCGCTCGAGCGGCTTCTTTGAATTTCACGAAATTTTTCCTAAGTTTCTAAGTTTCCTATTGACCTATTAGAAGACCCTACTAGGTTTTTCACTTAATAAAATGTCTTGTAGTGTAAGATGACCAACTAGAGGTCAAAAATATGGATGTTTTTGTATGACGAAGTATGAGTTATTGAATGACTACTTTATACGCCTGGTGAACCTTTGAATAACACTAGTGTGACTCAATTGTAGGCAAGTATAATTCAGGCGCTCAAGGGAACGAAGGTAAGGGGAACTTGTAAGAGGAGCTTACGTTTGTAAGTAACAATCGTAAGTAGAAACTTACGCTTTTCAAAACTGGAATGATACACAGCATGAAAACTGTTTATGAACAAGCATATCAAGCATGATATATTAAGCATGACATTATCAAGCACGACATGAATACATCATGATCATTTGCATTCATTTTTCTCATGAGAAGGAAGGAGAAATTTTATGCAAATGAAAGTACCATTTTTATGCTACTTATGACAAGTTAGCTAATGAACCCAAGTCGGTCGGTACCGTACCAAGTCAAGAAGGTGCATCCATACCGAAGGACGTTTACGTGAAGGATGGATGACACCTAGGGCACCCATACCGAAGGATGCTTGCAAGAAGGATGGGTAGTCCAGGAGGTATGTGCAATCACACTGAAGGATGCTTGCAAGAAGGTGTGAACCTCCAAGGGTCGAGTCTAGCCACTGAAGGACGAACGCGAGAAGGTGTGCTAGCTCGACCATATGTAAGGTCCCCAAGGGAAATAAGGGACAGTTCCTATGGGAACGCACAACCCTGATGTCAGGGGTAAATAGATGGCAAGTAGCCCGTCAGATAAGAATTGGAGTGATTTCAAGAGCAAGTGCATGTGCATATGCAACCATGAGGCATACACGTGCATCAAAATTCATGATCATGCATGAATTACATTATGTTTTCATGTTTACGAGTGCATGCTTATGATTATAAGTTCCTGATCATGAGTTAAGTGCAAATTTATGTGTTTTCCAAACCATAATTTCAAATCCATGTTTTAAATATGATTCATTACTGAGTCTTTCGACTCACAGTTTTAAATTGTATCATTCCAGATGATGTTTCAGGAGAGGAAATTTAAGAAGAGGACCTTGAACCCTAGGAGAAGGGTTGACGAAAATGTCTCTTCCTTTTTGCTTATTTTAGTAAAGGTTTAGATAATTTTTGTAAGAGCCGGCATGAGCCTCCGTGATGTGGTGGTCATGGGTTATTCGGCTTAGTAAGTTAAGGTTTTTAACTAGTTGATATTTTGAGACCATGTTATAACTATTTTAAGTTATCGATGGGAAGCATGTTCTTATGTGCGTTAAACGCTAGCGATAAGGCTTCTTTTAAATATTGAGGATCATGATATTTCCGCTGCAAGAATCCTCTGAATGAGATATATATTCCGCTGCAAGAACTTTAGTAAGTACGCTTGAGCGTTCCTTGTCGGGAATGCTCGCGGCTGTCATTAGCCTCGTTTAGCTAGCATTCGGGGCGTGACAGATCAAGTTGGAGGCTTTTGGAGCGTTGGATGGAGTTTGGTTGGAGGGGAATCTCTTGGACAAGATCTGGCAGATTACGCATCAATTTCGAGGTGATTTTCACCAAATTGTGGAGCTCCATGTTGGGAGCAAATTGGGCAAGTTTCTTTGCTTTGCTATGAACACTTTTAGAAGAATGTGTAGCTAAACCCTTTAATTTGAGTTGTGGGCAATACTTGGCATTGATTCATAACTAAATCAACGAAGATTGTTTTTGTTTTAATTTCAATTTCGTTGGTTTTTGGGCTTATATGATTTCGGCAATGATTGATTATCTTGCTTTGGTATATATGTTGATGTTTAGCACTTGTAATCTGAATGTATAAGGTTTTAATTAGCTATTTCAAGTTTAACTTTATCTCTTGCCATGAATTTATCTTGATTACTTTGATTGGCTAGCCTTGAATGAATTTATTATCTATTTGTTGTAGATTTGAGAATCTAGACAACTGAATTAATCAATTGAGGAATTTGATTTAGTAGAGAATCAATGCTAGGGAAAATGCATCTCAAGTGTTTGATAATTTGTCTCTTCAAGTTTCTGTTAGTAGTTTGTTTTCCATTTTAGCGTAAACCTTAACTTGTTATTTTCCCTCCTTTGATTTCATTCAAGATTAGGTTGAGCTCGTGTTAATTGTCATTATATAAATTTTGGTTTTTGTGTTAACTGTTTGTTGAGCTTGAGCACTTTATATAGCTTTTCTTAGTTTATTTTACGTTTTAAGCTTGTTAGTTAGTTTTTTGTAATTTTTGCATTTAGCTTTGACTCTAGTTTAAGCATCCTTTAAAGTTATGCTTTTAATTTCTATATGTTATTTCCTTTTCAAAAACAAAAAACTAAAACCAAAAAATTTGAATAAGTTGCTGCGAGTTTCTTCAAGTTTAAACCATTATTTTCAAAAGGCCTAAAAATCTTGCCCCTGTGAAAATAACCTTGGGGCTTTTGGACTTCTCTTGGCTATGACTTGGCAAATTCTGCACTTGGAATTAACCTTTTCAGAAGCGATTAGGGTACAAAAGAGGGAATGAAATGTTCATTTGGTCAAGTGAATTATAAGCTAAAAAGAGATGGTCACGCATAAACGATTCTATGACAGCTACTAATGGTAACAGTGGCATCCAACATTTAGGACTATGCACCATGGCCAATAAAGGCTTAAAAAAATAATAGACAAACGATTAAATATAGCCATGAAAGGCCATGAAAGAAGTCAAATGGGTAGAGTAACTAGGAACATTGGGTTGAAAAATAGTCTCACTTTTTTTCTCTATTTTTCCTTTTAGACAACTTTTGCATAATATATCTCTTGCTTTCTTTCTTTTTCTCTCTTCACTCACCCTTTTTTACTTTTATGGCAAACACCAAGAAATCTATGGGAACACTAGAACATGCAAGACAACTCCGAGATGTCGTCGAAACGCTAATTGAATAAGTAGTTCGGTCTATAAGATTTACATTCACAGTTAAAATCATCTATGACAGTATTTTATATTATTAGTAAATTATAGAGAAAATGCAAAATATATTAGAAAAAAAATATTCTTACATTTAAACTTAAATCTATGAGATTTTAACAATATCTCACATTAAAACTAAATATATCATGATAATATAATGTCAAATCTTATAAATTAATTATGATATCATCTCTTACTTAATATATACGAGTTCATGCTTTAGATGAGATTAAATTCAAAAGAGATTGTTAGAATCTGGTTGGAGGCTAAAACCCAGGATAAGAAAGGGAACAACATATAATGAGCTGCATGCTTGGGATGAAAAATCCGGTGAACAAAATTTTGAAACCTGAGAATTTTTTTTGTAAGGCCGCATAATATATAATTATCTCAAATTGAAAAAAAAAGTACACTGAAAACTGGAAAAATTGAAAACAAAAGATTTTCAGGTACAAATAAATCATTCCAAATCTTAATCAACCAATGATATTATTTAATTTAATAAAATATAAATCATTCTAAATCTTAATCAACCAAACAAGCTCTTATTCCAAAATAATATTTAAATCTTAAAATTTAAACCAAAAACTAAAATTAAACTCTCTCTCTGAACAAGCCTCACTAACGATGAAAATTGTTGGGTTAAATACACTTTGCACTTCAATGTTTATTTTTGAGACATTGAGCTCATTGCTAAAATATTGAGAGAAGAATTTGCTTGTAAGACTTCAAGAATAATTATTCCAAGCCAATAAATTCTGTCTTCGGAATATATGCTGGTATTGTACATATTCAGGTGATCTATAGGCAAATATTGTTTGAGATTGAAGGGCGATATAATAATCTAACAGGGACTTGAGGCCACGTGAGAGACACGTGTAAATCTGTCTAATTTGACACTAATTTCAATCCGAGATGCAAATCATTAGGAGAGATAACATAATTGACTCAATGTCTAAAAAATAAAACATTGAGGTACAATGTGTCAACACTCCCAAACATAAGGGGTGCAAAGTGCATTTAACCCGAAATTGTTTATGGTAAAAAGATTTCATATAAAACGGAGAAAACAAAGACAATATAAAAGTTACAAAAAAAAATAAAAAAACGGATTGTTTAGAACCCTTGGACACGGCTGAGACCCCAACCCGATTGAGGGCGAAAGCTTAAAAATAATTACGAAAAATATAAAAGATATTAATTTAAAAATAAATTATTTAAAAATCTCGAAAATATAATTTCATAACATCAAGAAAATACAGTAATTATTAAGTTCATTTAGAAAATTATAAAAATAAATTTTTTGAAATCTACTAAAATAAGGAAGAAAATTTAAATTATACGGATCAAAAAAAATTATTGAAATAGTTACAAAATTATATATATATATATATATATATATATATATATATATATATATCTAGAAACTTTTTTTAAAAAAAATACAAATTTTGGGAATTTAGTACAATAAAAAAATGGAAAAATAATTTAGAAAAAGCTCAAAAATACAAAAATAACTTACAGATATTAAGAAATAAATATAAAAATTTAAAACCAAATTTGGGCCACAATAAAAAATTCATCAAATACATAAAATTAAAAAACATTAATAAATAAACACAATGTTAAAATCAATAAATAATTTTAGATTTAAATTCTGGGACATATATAAATAAACTCAAATTTAAATATGTTTAAATTCAAAAATTAATTTAAAAAATATCCATAAATAAATATAAAAAATTCAGAAAAACATAAAAAATATATAGGAGGGAAATATTGTGTGCATAGTTAGAAGAAATGAAGATGAATTAAAAATATAGGTGGGAAAAATTAAATTGTTAGAATAAAAACATTAAAATAAAGATATGTTATTTACTTATGATTTCTAAATTTTTTAATTTATTTTTTCTGTTTTAAAAGTTTTTGTAAATTAAATTTGCTTCCT
This sequence comes from Myrica gale, assembly GCA_963930655.1. NCBI lineage: Eukaryota > Viridiplantae > Streptophyta > Magnoliopsida > Fagales > Myricaceae > Myrica > Myrica gale. Next base: position 10,649,438 of record OZ005616.1, read on the forward strand.
TATTAAAATTTTGCATAATTTTATTTATTTTTTAAAAATTTCTATAAGAACATTAATAATTACTTTATTTTGTAGATGTTATGAAAATTTTAAGTGTTTTTAATGTTTTTATTTGATATTTGAATTTTATTAATGAAAAGTGTTTATTTGTATTTATATATGTAAAATAGGTAATAATGAGTTATATTATAATGCATGTTTTTACGACGGTGAGCGTTAAAAAATAGTATACAAATATTAAAAAAATGTAGTATCAACCTGCCCTGACACTATTTCCAAACAAGTCCTGGAATTCTCTGAACAGCTGACGTGGCGGAATCAAAGCGGCTTTCAGTATTGACTTCGAAGATCACAACTGTCAGGCGGCAGAGTTCCGCCCCGCCGATTAGACTTACTCTCTTTGTCTGCTCTTTTGATATTATCTGATAGCCCCCAACTGCAGAGACAAAAGTGTTTCAGGAGCTGTAATTCTTACACAAGGTACAAAGTGTTTGCTTTGTTTGTTTCGCTGTTCCGATTGAGAGTTTGGTTTGGCTCCTGAGAAAGCTAGGGAATTTAAAAGCCCTTTCAACTAGATAGATATGTCTACCTGTCTTTTAATATCAGGAATCAAACAACTCAGAAGTTTTAAATTGGAGTCTTTCCTTACATGTGTTTTTTGCAGCGCCTACAGAGTTTAGGGTTCATTGTTTGATATCGCATCTGTTTGTAGAGGTACGTGGAGTGGCTTTTTTCTTAGCTATTTTGTTGCAAGTTGGTCATCTGGTATTGAGAATTGAAATTGAGTGTCAGAACGTACGTGTTTTGATTAGGATTTAATCTAGCTGTGAAGGATTCGATGTACCTTCTGAATTGATGCGCGAGTGCCCATAAAAAAAAATTAACTCACAGGAAAATTTTGGACAAAAGGATCGAAACTCTTGAGGAAGTCGGGGGGGAAATTGAAAATTTTCTCTACCAGGACTCATCTTAAGTTTGGCAAAGATCAAATCAATATCGAATATATTTTTCCTTTTCATTTAAGATAATGATCAAGCTCATGCCTGGATTAATTATTTATGCTGGTTAAATAAATTAGTAAAGCTTGAACATGGTTGTGCTCGACTCATCTAGGCTTGTGAACAAGCTTGTTTAGGCTCTAGTGAGCTCAACAAATTAAAGCTCATGAAAAACTAGTAATAATCTTTCTATTAATGATTGTGACAGCTTTTACAGGTTTAATACTACCTTGGGGTCAGATGGGCTTTTGAGGAGCTACAGTAATTACAAGTAGGCAAGAATAAACTCGTATATGGCCCATTGTATTCAATTTCAGGGTTAAATACCGTCATCATTAGACCTGAAAATGAGGGCACACCTTATTGAAATCCCCAGATTGATGACTACATACAAAATTATGGCATCTTTAGCTCATGAAACTGCAATATGGTTGAATGATGTGGCCTACATTGGTAGCCAACATTAAAGATAGAAACTTTTTGTGCCATGATTGTCAAACCTTGAATCTCATAAGGAGTGGGAAAGGAGAAGTTGGGAAAGGAATGTTGTCATCTCTCACATTAGATCTTTCCTAGAGAAATTGGGCTTCATCATGACTCCAAAGGGTTTTAAAAGCAACCTTGATTAGGCCTTTTGTATAATGCGGTTGTTTTTGCACTTTTTCGGTCATTAGAAATGGTATCAGAGCAGACGTAGTAATGCCCATATGGTGTTTAATGTCCCATGAGGGCATCAAGTTTAAAGGGAGTAGATTGTAATGCATGACTCCAACAAGTAGTGGAATGAGTGAGAAGGAATTGTGTCAAGTCCCCCCATGGGATTCATACTACATGAAGTTGTGCCTCAGAATAATTCTCATTAGCAACTTTGACTAATATTTTTTGAGAGTATAGGGTAGTGGTTGCACTTCCGTCGAGCGTTCTGCTAAGACACTCATTTTTTCAGATGTCTTGGCATTAAGCAAGAGCCTACAACAAAAAATTTCGTGTAGTGAGGAGCATTCTTCTCTTCTAACACGACATGCTCCCTCAATATCCTCATTGCTAAGTAATCAAAGTCACATGTGCATGTGAAAATGAAATTTGAGAGTGATTCCTTTTGCCTTGTATCTTGAGTTGTGTGCTTCTGTGGGACTGATCGCCTTAGTCCAATTCGAAGTTTCTAAGAAGAGTTGAAATGGTTCACATTTAGTTTCTGTTTGCCAAGCTAGAGCTGACTATGTCTAGGAAGAAAACTTTTGTGAGATGAGTTCCTTATCACACGGAAGGTTTCTCTTAGTTAAGAGAAAACATCACTTCAAGCCCCCCAACTATCATCCAAATATCATTTACTAGTCTGAACTATGAGTTGCATCACATTTTGGCCCTAAACTACTAAAATTCATCAATGTTAACCTTGTCATAGTATCCAACCGTCAATATTGTACCACTTAACCTATTTTCTTTACATTTCAACCATAGGATGTTACTAGAGGGTGAACATTGATGCATTTTAGTAGTTTGAGGGCTAAATGTGATGAGATTCGTAATTCAGAGCAGTAAATGACATTTGGGTTATAGTTGGGGGGTTAGAAGTGAAGATTCCCCCTTGGTTAATTAACATGGATGGATAGTTGAGTCGCTTTAAGTTAGATTTAGGTTTTAATCTTGTTCAGCTATGTCTTCGAGAGGACATTTCAATGATATAGTGTTAATCTTACTAAGATGGAGAATTTAGATATTATTGATTAAGCATGGTGGAACTGAGCATGCTTGAAGGTGATGTTGTATCTCAAGTGACTGAATTTGTTAATTCCTGATCATATAAGATGTGTGGCCAGCTGTGAGTGTTTCTACTCCCAAGTCACATAGAACATCAATTTCTTCTGGTACTTCGCTTCTGGTCTGTAACCTTGAGCTGTGATTTGCATCTCTCTCTCTCTCTATCTCTCAAAGTGTTGCATGTGATGTAGATTTGGTTTATTTTCTTATACGAGGTTTAAAATAAATCTATTGGTTATTTTAACTCCATTAAGGCTTTAGCGAATGAATCTTGGATGTTAGCACTGTTTAGATTTCATCTTTGTAATAGCTCTTTTTTTTATAAGTAAGTCAATCTTATTAAAGAAAAAGAAAGATGACAGTACAAGAGACTATACTGACAACAACTAAAGTATAAACGCTAAAAAACTAAGAAAATCCGGAAGATCCACAAAAGGACAGCTTGAAACCAAATTAGCCCTCAGAAACAGAGGATGCAATAGAAAACCCCCCTAAACTAGCCAAAGACAGCCCTATTTTCGAAACATCTCTCATTCATTTCCCTCCACAAGCTCCACCAAATGCAAGCTGGAATCATCTTCCAAATTGCCAACGCAATTGGATCCTCAAACTTCCTCCTCCAACAACGCAAAACATCCACAACCTTCTTAGGCATAACCCAATCATAGTTAAGAATTCTCAACACATGCCCCCACAATCCTCTAGCCACCAAGCAATGAATAAGGATATAATTCACCGTTTCTCCGTCGCTCTTACATAAGTAGCACCACTCAGTCACACAAGAGCAGTGAATAGCTCTTTGAAACTAGTTCCTACTTCTATCTATGCAGTATATGAAACTGGCAAGTGCTTTTGGACTTTGGCCTCTTTAAAATTTTGTCCTTGATCCGAACAGATGGAACAATCTCTCTCCTCTCTGACATTTAAAGGTTCTATTTCTGAAGCAATTATTGAATCAAAAAGGCAGAAGAAACTCTTTGTCGTCTATATTTCAGGTAACTGCTTCTTTCATATGTTTTGTATTGTTCTACTTTCATTGTATTTCTGGTCAACAAGCATAAGATGGGATAAATTCAATTAGTTGAAGTGCTCTTCTCTGGCGATACGTTGAACAATCTTTGTGATAAGGCAGGGAAGAAGAAGAGGGCCCAGGGGGAGAGAATGAGCAAGAGACGTAGAGCATAGACCAGGAGACAGTGACGAATAAAAACTAGTGCATTGCTTTTTAGTACTCTGTATTTAACTATCAGTTGGAAATTGGGGAGAGTGACCATCTTTAGGGCATTGTTATACTTGCAAGATATCCATTTTTAGATTTTTGTCTCTATATTACTACCCCCTTTTATCATGCTAAGGGACCACATGAAGCTAGTTTCACTTTGGGAAAATATGAGAACATTACTTTTTCGTACTTTTACTTGAAAACTTAAGTTTTCAGTTCTGTAATTTGGAAAACCGAGTTTTACCTCTTCTAAAGTTTGGGACTGTAGATTCTTTTTTCTTTTGTCAATATTTTGAGGGAAGTTGTTGACTGTCTTCCACGTTTCACACAACCCAATAACAAAGAAACAACAAAAATAGGTTTGAGAACTCAAGAGAAAAGAATGTGGGTGGGCTGTGGGGGGAGCCCCCTGACTTAGCATGGGGTGGGGTGAGACTTCCCTTTTCCTTCACATGCCTGCGTAAGAGAGGAATGGTCATGGGGGCTGAACCACCTGCCCCCTCCCTCCCTCCCTCCCTCTCTCTCTCTCTCTCTCTCTCTCTCGTTTTTGTTTTTGTTCTCATTAATTTTTTTTCATTTTTTTCTTTTATTTTCGGGTGATTCTTGTGGCTCTTTTGTTTTTTTCTGGTCTTTTTTTATATTAAATATGGAAGCCTCATGGCCTTGTACATGGAGAGCCACATCATCTACTTTTGTTTAGAACTAACAAAAAATGAAATGGGGGTCTTGAAATATAGATCTCCTAGAACTAGGGTAATGTTCGTTTTTATACTTTTTTCAGGATTCTAACTATATTCACAAATCTATCACCGAACATGTTTAGAATTCAAACACAAACACCAATACATTTTACACAATCTCCAACAATTTTTTAATTTTTTATTCAACATAAATTTTCTCTCTCTATACTTTTTCACATAACTCTAATACTTTTTTATTAAACAATTACATCAAATCATTTCTCTCTCCACTTTACACAAACACCAATAAAACACTATTCAACATAAAAATTCACAACTTCTCTAAAATCCTACATTTTTACTCAACACGAACATAACCTAGGGTCTCAATAGTGCAAATTAGAAACTCAGGTCTTAAAGTCAAAATGGGAAAAGACCCAGGAATGTGATCATTTTCCCCTTTGATTTAATGTTGACTTCATTTCTCCTTTATAGGTTTTTATCCATTGAAGCAGAAAGAAAAGAGAAAAAGTAATTTTATGTCTACTAAGCAATCATAAGTCCTATGTCAGAATATAATTATTGATGCTATGTGCTCAGTTTTTTCATGTTAAGGCTGGTAGGAAGGAGAGGGTGTTCTTGGTGGGAGAAATAATCCTGCCTTTTCGTGTAAGGCTTTGTAGTTATTTTGAGTCCTCCTGTAGTTGAATTGTACGTTATGCTTGGAAGTACGAACTGTAGGTTATTCAGTAGTTGAAGTGTACAACCTCCCTTATTGAACATAGATTTTTTGGTTCAGGGAGTAGAGTCATTTCTTCTTTATTATAATTTTGCTGATATTGTGTTCCATTTTGTCTTCTGAACTTTCTGTAATGTCTGCCCTGCAAAATTACCTATGCTAATGCACTTCATTGTGATGTTGTTCTAATAATGCTATTCACTTTTTCATCATAGAGGTCTAAGTTTTTTTTTTTCTCTTCTTGGTCATATTTTCAGGTGAAGATGCAGAGTCCAGTCGTTTGGAAGAATCCACATGGAGCGATTCGAATGTTCGTTTTGTTCCTTCTTGGGATTTTTTATTGGCCATATTTCCCTTTAATTCCTTTCAGATGCACTCCATCTCTGGCTTTTATGTTCAAATGCTGCATTCAGGTCACAGAGTCTCTATCAAAGTACTGCATTCTATTGCATATCCCTGGAGGAAGCACTGATGGAGAACACTTTTCTGCTTTATGTATCCTACTCCTTGATTATGAAAATTGTTTTTTCTTTGAAAGCTACACTTTTTGAGCTGTTGCCATTCTTCAAGTTAGACGATTTGGAGTGCTAAATTTTCAGAGCGCACCAAGTTTAAGAATGTTATTGTGGTAGTTTGTGTAGAAGTCTCACTGCACTGTCATTCTTTAGATAAGCCACTGAGAGTCATGGTCACTGCAAGGTGTTGACTTATTTTCAAGGGAGTTTGCTGTTGAATAATGAAACCTGGAGTGAATAACTTTGATCAGATTCAAAGCACATCACGTCCAGTGGATGTGCCGCAGCCAAAGCATTCAAATGCTTGAGTGATAACTTCGATGATTTGAAGCAATAAACAATTTTATTAACTTCTTGCTATCCCCAATAATTGGTGCCTTTACACATGATCTATCTGGGAGATTATATTAGATCTTTTCCTATAGGCACTATGATCTAATGGAATATTTTATCTTGAGGTCAGTTGGCCACCAAGTAAGAGAATTGCAACAATTATTTCAATGCTTTATAATATATTGGAATGATTTTATAAATTTTAAGTGACTTCATAGTTCTCATCTTTTGGTCCCAGACACATTATACACTTCAGCCCAACCCTGAATCATCTACCTCCTTCCCATTTTAAGATAATGCAAATGAGTATTGAGCCTCATGAGTCAATTGATTCCTTGTCCTTTAATTGCTACTGTCCATGTATGATTTCTAAGTTATATTGTTTCCATGAGCAGCTAGTTGCCAAGATGTTGATCCCATGTCACTCTTTTTCTTTTTTTGTTTCCTTTTTAGCTTTTTCAGTGAGTGGTTTGATACTTAAAAACTTGTGAGTAGTTCTTTTTGGTGCACATGGCAATCCATGCCATCTTGACGCCGGAACTGGCATCGTTATATTTTACCTTGTATTGTAGCTTTTTTTGAGCTCTCTGACCTGTGTTATGAAATAAGCACAAATCCTTGAATCAATTTGCTAGACCCACAGAAAGGTGTACCTTGTATAACAGTTATTGGATACAACGGGGTGCAAGTTTGGCAAAATGGTATAGTGTAAAATTTGAAACTTTGTTTCAGGCAAGCATCTAGGACAATACATAACCATGTACATAATGGTTGTTTATTCTTTTTTGGAATAAATTTTCAGAGGGATTTGTTGGTGCTGAATATCTGGCTTCCAGTTTGGAGAAGGCATGGTTGAGCCTCCATATCCAGGTATATGGCTGTTAATTGTCTTCATTATTAATCATATGAAGATGTTCGATTCATTTTCTTCTTAGTGCCAAAAATAATATCCTATAATAAAGGACTATGAATGGTCAGATGCTCATTGGACTGTGAACTTCCTTAGTTCTTTTTCTTCAAAACATGACAAGGGCATATATTGTGGATAGCAGGAAACCACTGCTACTTTCCTGACTGCAGCACTAGCTTCAAGGAATTCTGAAGCATCCACTTCGATTTCTACTGTTGCCTCATCTGATGAACCAAGCTCTTCAAGCACGGTCATTCAATTGCCTTCAACAGACAAGGATGTCCAATCCAAAGAGACTAAGCCTGTGGTAACCTTTGAGGCAATAGAAGAAAAGAAAGCTCGTGAATTTGAAGCTGAGGTAACTATGAATTGCAGTCATTGCCTGGTCAATCTTTTGTATTAATTGATTGCGCTTGCATGATATACTTGCTTTCTTTTCAATCATTTGCATGGACAGGAGAAGGATACTGAAAGGGATGGGGACAAATCTTTAAGATCGTCTGACGGTAGTAAGTCAAAGAGTGTTGTGGATGAACAGTCGATCTCATCCAGTGACATAGCTGAGAGATCAACTGGTCGTATAGTAGCAGACATGGAAAACTCTAAAGCTAATAATATCTCTTCCAGTGGTGAAGATGATTGTCGTGCCCCAGAAAATAACAGCAATCATCATTCAGGTGTTCCTGGAGGGGGTGAACAATTAGTTGGTACTAAGGTAAATGAAGCTAAGCAAGATGAAAAGGATATGCAGGCATATGAAGCAAATGATTTGTGTGGAGATGCACCAAGTGACATCCATTTAAATATTCGATTGCCCACTGGTCTGGGCCTACAAAAGAAGTTTTCTGTGACAAGCACTATGAAAATGGTGAAAGACTCTGTTGATGAAAACCTACCAAGTGGGTTTGGGACTTATGATCTAGCCATTCCTTATCCCCGCAAAGTGTTCAGCAGCCGAGGTAAGAATGTCTCCGCGTCTCTTTTAGAAAACAAAAGCGCTAAAATACATAGTGGTCCTCCCAAGTAGAGAGTTTCTATCAATTTGGTCCGTGCTTCTTTTTTCTTTTTTTGGTGAATTTTAATCCGTAAACTTGCATATCATGGCCCCATCTTTTGTTTCTGTTAACTTTGTGCCCTTCAAATTCCAAGAGATTCTTCATAAGAAAGTAAAATAACCTATGATCAAACTGATCCGTAGATAAAAACAAAACACAAGAAATGAGAGAGAGATAGAGAGAGAGGGATGTATATTAAAGAGAGGCGAGATCTGGTAATCAAGTTGGGCAGCCAGATAAACACCACCCCCCCCCCCAAAATAAAAGGGGGGGGGGAGAGAGAGAGACCCCAGGATGTAAGTCGTAGCTGTGTCTGCCAAAGCTTTCAGGAAGTGGAAGAGGAAGGAGCTACTGAAGAAGATGAAACCCAAGCCAATGGAATTCTTCTTGCCCTTGCCAGCATTTTTTTTTTAAACTTCATTGGTGGAAAGACTTCAGAAAGATGCTGCATGTTGAATTTCAATGTGGCAGCTCAAATTGCTCTTTCTTTTGCACTCGTGCATGTTCTAATGAATATTATCCTTGAGGGAGATTCATCTGTGGTAAGGCAAGGGAGACAGATTTCTGCTGGACTAGACCATCAAACCCTTTATTTGTACTATCCAAGATCTTATGTAGAAGATGGATTCATGGACTGCTCAAAAAGTCCCATGGAGTTAAATTGATGTGGTCTAGTAGAAATACCCACCTTATTGTAAACAAATTAACAAAGTTGTTAGTCGCAGAGTTAGTTTCTGTGAGAGTAGCACAACAGGGTGCACACTTGACAGGAGAGAGACACAACTGATAGAAAGAGAGGGGCGAGCCACTAATTCAGACAGAATATTGTGTGAGTGAGACAGAGCTTCGATTTCCAGATACCAGCTTTTTTCCAAAGCTTCTTAGTCATAAGGTCAGATAGGGGAGTCTTTAGCTGAGGAGATAGAAGCCTTGAGAAAGGAAATGGCCGGCTGATAGAGCTGGGTGGGAAGGCAATGTTAATAATCAGGTCAGGGAGACACCTGGCTCATAATCCTGCCCTTAAAAACTCAGTACATGACAAGGATGTGTGAAGAGTGATATGCTGATGAGCAATCCCCTGTAGCTAGTCTTGGTACTCTCTAGTTATGATTAAGTATTATGTTCCTTTTCATGTTTCCGCTCTCTCAATGAATCTTCTTTCTAGGTTAATAAACCAAGGCCTAAGGCCTTGCGAGCCTGCGGCAGGAATAGAAACCAGGGATGAACTCTCCTAGTCTTAGCAACAAGGATGAATGTCCCCTCCTTTTTCTCCCCGAAAAAAATCTAAAGAATGGTCTTTCACAAGCTTTGTGCTGATTAATTTCAGATTCATAGTTTAATTGACTCCTCCGAGCAAATATTCAAATGGGTTTAGGTTTGATTTTACTCTCTCTTTTTTTTGTTTCCTTTATCATGTTTCAAAGTTCTTGGAAAGAATCTTTTGGTCCTGGAACTTTTTGTTTGTTACTTTTTTAGAAAACTAACCATGTTTGATTCGCTAAATTCTGTTCTTCCTTCTTTCTCTCTTTTGTTTCCTTCTTGATATAACCTACGTACCAAAATTGGTTTAAAAATATATATAAAACCTTAATAAAACGGACTAAGGTCAGCGGGATCAAGGCTATCAAGGTGATACCTGATAATGATCTCAAACAGGGGTTGTCTTTTCCTTTTTCTTTTCGAATGAATTTTAGTATTCCAAATTATACCATTAAAAGCATGGTGTGACATGATATCCAGTTTTCCTTGGTGGAGCAAAGAAGATAACTTGGTTATTGATGCTGTTCATTGACCAGACAGCATCAAGTGATCTTCTTGTTGCATCTTTTTGCTATATATGTTAATAGAAACACGCATCAGCGTGAATTTAAATGATGGATGTTTTTGCATTAGTGCAGATCTGAGCAAATCATTGTCAGAGTTGGGCCTGCTTAATAGACAAGCACTGATAGTGGTACCACATCAGAGAGCTGGTGGTGACTACAGAGGAGCATCTTCATCCTCGAATCGAACAAATTTGACTAATGTTGACTCTTCTGACGGAACTAATGGAGGACCTTTTGCATACGTGAGGAGGATCTTATCATACATGAACCCTTTCTCCTATATTGGCGGTGGTGCCAGCTCATCAAGTTCTGGACCGGAATCTCAGAATGGCATATGGCAATACAGTGAGTTTCCTTACTTTCCTGTGCTAATTTTATGCTATTGGTTCTGAAATCTCGTGTTGTAAAGGGGCATAGTGATGGAGGGTTTTCTAGGGGAGATATGGGTTTCCTGCTTAGATTCCTTTTATGAATAAAATCTAGTTGGGATAAAATCTCGTTGGGCATAGAGATGTAGGGTTTTCTAGGTGTTTTCAGTATAATCTCTTGTACTGTTGACTCATTTCTCTCTAATAAAATTAACTTACGTATCAAAAAAGCAACTCCTAACATTAAGGCCTCCGAAGGGGCGTGCTCTGCCCTATTAACCCTGCTCCACAAGCCGTCACTCTTAACTAATCAAAGAATTTCTCGGTTCGAAGGAGAATGCCATGTAAGTGAAGCTAAAGATAGAGAGTAAGCAAAGGTTTTAAGAGTTACTTATTGGATGCTATTGGTAGGTCCCACCAGATAAAACTCCTATTGATAATTGCTCATGTAATTTTTTTGACAAAGTATGAACTCACCATTTAACAAAACAATATCAGGTAGTGGAGATCTGGAGGTAGTGGAATTATCTTGTGCTGGGTACATTATCCTTGTGATGCGACTCAAACATTCCGGTACAAATGTCACTCTACTACAGGGAAGGCCCCCTGGTTCTCAAAATTTTTGAATGAGGTTTAGATGGGGAGGGCAGGCCTACCATTTTAACAAAATTTATGAATGTTATGGAGATGAGGTGGGGAGATGTGTGCGTCTACTGTCACTACGAAGTACTTGGTTATGTTTACGAATCTTGCATACATCCATTATGACTGACGTTATGGATATGTTTGTTTTCCATTGTCATTTATGTAGTCGCCTATAGAATCGGGTGTTCTCCTCTTCTGTTGTTTATTTATTTTTCTTCTGTTATTGCTTGGGGGATCTCTGATTTTTTTTCTTTATTATCTATAGGTTTGTTGGGACCATTTCCTGTTCCTCTTCTGTTTGCTAGCCACATTTCTTTTTGGAACTAACTCATAGGGAGTTAATTAACAGCAAAAATATGCTCTCTATGTTTGTATGTTTCTATCATTTTGTAAACCTTTTTATCCTAGTATGTGAGTGTTTTCCACAAGTCCGCTAATGTCTTCATCGGAATGTAAAGTTTCTTAATCATTTTTTTTTAGTTCAGACTTCTCTGAGAGAATGTTTCTAACAATTCCCACTTATCCAACACAAATGTGATCTCTATGATTTCTTTTGTGTTTTTTGTTTTCTTTGTTCGTGAGCAAATGAAAATACTTGTCTGTTCAAATAGGCCCTCGCAGGAAAATTGTTGTGCGAAATGTTTTTGTGGCATGTTGGCTATGATTGGCCTTACCAAACTCTTCAAAATAACATAGTCCCCTTACCTGTGCTGCCTTGTTGGCTATTTAGGCCCGAATGCAACACAACAGCATAACTTTGCTGGAAGAGAAAGGGCGAACTCCCACTTCAGTGCAAACCCAAGCACTTCTGCCGCCGACAGAGATGATGGCAGGGAGAGACGACCAACAACATCCCGTCTTGGAAGCAACATTCATACACTAAGACGTGATGAAGATGATGGACAGTTCAGTGACAGAAATTCCTACTGGAATGGTAATTCTACACAATATGGTGGCAACAATGATGGCAAATAAGGAGGCCTTGAGGCATAACCACCCTCCTGCAGTGGTATGAGTTTTTTATTTGACGCACAAGCTTTATGAGTCGGTCTCCTGTAACAATCATCTAAAAACTTGGGTTTGTTTCAATATAGAAGAAAGTAGGTATCATCTACTAAAAAGCCGATAAATTCTTAGCATTATATGTTATATATGATCTCGTCGCTTTTCCTTGAAATATGCAGTCCATTTCTGACCGTCACTATTTAGTGAAATATTTCTTTCGAGAGCTGTTTGTCCAGTTTTGTATTATTGTTTATGGACGTTGTAAATAATCTGCATAGATCACGCTCTCTGTCAATAGTGCATTCATGTGGCCTTATACATAATGTGGGACACACAAACAAATGCGGGGGCATTAGACACTGTAGAACAAGAAGACTACCTTGGTCAAAATATTTTTTTGTTGAATTTTTTTTATGGGAGTTAAGTGTAGATTTTATTGGGATTTGTGAAAAAAATATTGGAGTTTGTAGAAAATTTTTAGGAGTTTGTGAAAAATGTGTTGGAATTTGTGAAAAAATAGTTGTAGAAAATTTTTGAAGCATTTTTTGGTGCATCCAAACATGGGAGAATTTCCACTCTAACTCATCATTTCCTCCAGCCATCATATGGAAAGTGTTGGGAATTTGGTTGAATTTTGTTCTCTTGGATTTTTCGCTCGAAGAAAATGAATAGAAGGTGAGGATCTGTTATTTAATCATCGAATCAGTGGTTCGAACACAGAAGTTGATGGAAGTGGAGCCTCTGTATTTCTTAAGGTTCAGCTAGAAGATAAATTCCAATTAGATTAACACAAATTGAAGTTTGATCATTATTTGAATGGAACATCATGCATTGTTTGTAGTTAACGAGCTCATGATATGATAGGTTAAAAAGATCATCTTAGCAGATTTTGAGGTTAGTAAACCCATCAAAGTAAGCTGGTCTAATCACTGTAGCAATTTAACAAAAAGCAAACAAGTTCAATGACGGATTTCCTCTGCAATTATAACGAAATTATGTAATTTTAAATGCAATTACGCTACATATGCAGGTATGTCTAAAATGGATTACGCATGTTCAATGCTTTGAAGCTTTATAACAGTCATTTAGGGAGAGAGATAGATGAGAATAGTATATAAATCCAATCAACACATTCTTCAAAAGTTTCATTACTTTTTCATTAACTCCCATAAAACTCCAATAACTCTTATAAATTTTCACACTAGCACCAAGATTTTTGGAAATTCTCTAAAATTATGTGATGTCAAACACGACCCTAAAAGTCTATCATAAGGCTTATGGCTTTAGGATTAAATACTTGTTCTTATTTTTTATCTCAGGACATGTTAACTTGTACCCAAAATCTATTATCCATAAGAGCTATAAAAAGATTATCTAGGTTTAACGGTAGGAATTGTAACAAAACCCAATGTAACAATACTTTTATATAATATGCAAAATAAGCACAAGGTCACAGTAACTTCAAGCCAACACGATCAAAACCAAAGCACAATACTTTTTTGGATATGCACAATAAAAACAAGTACTTGATATCTATTCGAACATTTAATAAGCAAATAAAGCAAGTAAAAAGAGAGAGAGAATCGAGGGATGCTTACAGTCTAGTTTATCGATGCTTGAGAACCTAGGTCCACCCTAAGGATTCTCCCTTGAGTTTTTTACACTATTTACAAATACTATTTACAAATACGTACATTTAACTTATGAGTACTAGAGAACCTTTAATAATGTTTTTTTGGGCACAACACTTCAAATCTTATTTTTTCGAGTTCAACACTAAAAACCTATAACAAAGGCTATAGCTAAGGTTATCCTCACCACAATTCCCCTAGCCTCATAGTTAGTTATAAGAAGTAACGAAGTCATGATTGAATGTAAGGGGGTCAATTACATATAAATTAATTTTGAAAGGGCCAACATTCAAAAAATATTAAATAATATTTTTTTAACTAAAGGATTTTTTTTTTAGGATTTTTGGGGAGCTAGGGGGTCCATGGCCCCATACGAGCCCCCTTAGCTCCTTCCAGAGTTACAAGTGTTTATCCACACAAAACCAAGGCTATCTTCACCAACACTCTACTAACCTCACGCTTAGTTACAACTGTTTATCCCAACACTCATAAATCTCAAATTTTCAAGATACATGAGAACTATTACAAATGATTGGAGGTTTAAAGCTCACAATAAGTGGCTCTCGTTAGCCTGATCTACCCAAGAAGAAATGTATTGAATGAGAGGGAGAACTAGAGATTTGAAGTGTTCATCTTCAATTAAATGTGCAAGTCCTGTTTAATTCTCTCTCTTTAGTTCATTTTATAGACATACCACTTTTGTGCCCATTGGGGGTGGTGCAATAAATGCAACGAGAGTTGTTTGAAAACTTGAATTTTGAGCTATCTAAACTTTATTTTGCCGATGATAGTCGACTCAATTGGAAAAAATCAATTTTATTCCTTCCACTGAAATGTATGAGTCTACTCATTTTTTACTTTGATATCTTAGGCTTTGACTTCTCAAGCATATAGTCGACTCATTGTCTTCTTGAAGTCAAATCATTTGAACATATTTGAATTTCTCGTCTAAGAGCTTCATAAAGTCGACTAATTCTTCACAAAATTTTAAGAAATGTATTCTTTAACTTGTGAAATGATTTGGACTTTTAGATAAACCTTCGACATGAATATCAACTCAAATTAATCTTGATAAAGGAATCGAATAACAACATATTCAACATTAATCATCATAATTCACAATTTTCATCTATATTTTCATTAAAAAAATAACTTTTACAAGTTTAGGAAACAAATCTCTGGAAATGAGATACAATGGTTTGTTATTATAAAAATTAAAATTAAATCTCAAATTTTCAAGTTACATGAGAACCATTACAATTGATTGGAGGTTTAAGCTCACAATAAGTGGCTCTCGCTAGCCTGATCTACCCAAGAAGAAATGTATTGAATGAGAGGGAGAACTAGAGATTTCAAGTGTTCATCTTCAATTAAATGTGCAAGTCTTGTTTAAATCTCTCTCTTTAGTTCTTTTTATAGTCATACCACTTATTTGCCCATTGGGGGTGGTGCATTAAATGCAAAGAGAGCGATTTCAAAATTTGAATTTAGAGCTATCTAAACTTTATTTCGCTGATGATAGTCGACTCATTTGGGAAAAATCAATCTTCTTCCTTCCGCTGAAATGTATGAGTCTACACATTTTTTACTTTGATATCTTAGGCTTTGACTTCTCAAGTATATTGTCGACTCTTTGTCTTCGTGTAGTCGAATCATTTGAACAAATTTGAATTTCTCGTCTCATAGCTTCATATAGTCGACTCATTCTTCACAAAATTTTAAGAAATTTATTCTTTGACTTGTGAAATTCTTTGGACTTTTAGATAAACCTTTGACATGAATATAATATCAAATAAATCTTGATAAATGAATCGAATAAAAACATATTCAACATTAATCATCATAATTCACAATTTTCATCTATCTTTTCATAAATAAAGAAAAATAACATTTACAAGTTTAGGAAAAAAATCTCTTGAAATGAGATACAATGGTTTGTTATTATAAAAATTAATCAAATATCTCAAATTTTCAAGATACATTAGAACCTTTACAAATGATTGGATGTTTAAAGCTCACAATATGTGGCTTTCGCTGGCCTGATCTACCCAAGAAGTAATGTATTGAATGAGGGAGAACTAGAGATTTCAAGTGTTCATCTTCAATTAAATGTGCAAGTCTTGTTTAAATCTTTCTCTTTAGTTCCTTTTATAGTCATACCACTTTTCTGTCTATTGGGGTGGTGCTTTAAATGCAAAGACAGCTGTTTGAAAATTTGAATTTCGAGCTATCTAAACTTTATTTCGCCGATGATAGTCGACTCATTTGGAAAAAAATAATTTTTCTTCCTTCCGCTGAAATGTATCAGTCTACTCATTTTTTACTTTGATGTATTAGCCTTTGACTTCTCAAGCATATAGTCGACTCATTCGTGTAGTCAAATCATTTGAACAAATTTGAATTTCTCGTCTCATAGCTTCGTATAGTCGACTCATTCTTCACAAAATTTTAAGAAATTTAATCTTTGACATGTGAAATGATTTGATCTTTTAGATAAACATTCTACATTAATATAAACTCAAAAAATCTTGATAAATGAATCGCATAGCAACATATTCAACATTAATAATCATAATTCACAATTTTTTTCTATCTTTTCTTGAATAAATAAATAACATTTGCAAGTTTAGGAAAACATCTCTTGTAATAAGATACAATCGTTTGTTATTATAAAAATTAATCATAAAACTCAAATTTTCAAGATACATTAGAACCATTACAAATGATTGGAGGTTTAAAGCTCACAATAAGTGACTCTCGCTAACCTGATCGCACCCCACCACCGCGAGGGAGCCCAGATCTGGGCTCCCGGTCGCCGGGGCGACTCGCGCCACGAGGGGTGGCCGCAAGCCACCCCCGCTGCTCCCCACGGCCACCTGGCGACGGGGAGCCCAGATATGGGCTCCCTCTCGCCAGGGTCCCCACCGCGCAAGGGGGATTTGGGCTCCCTCTCGCCCCACCACCGCGAGGGAGCCCAGATCTGGGCTCCCGGTCGCCGGAGTGGGTTGCTCCCAGCCACCCCTCGCGGTGAACCCGCTGCTCCCCCATTCGGTTTTTTTTTTGTATTCCAGGTGGAGAGTATTTTTTTAAAAAATACACGTGTCGTGGTTTTATTGGTTGTGACGTGGCCCACCGTTAGCTGACTCTGCACGGAGGAGACGGAAGGACCAAATCCATAAATTATGATAACCTAAGGACTTATATGACCAAATGAAAACTAAGGGACCAAATCGATAAAGGGTATAAAACTCAGGGACTATTTTTGCCATTAACCCTTAAAATTAATCATAAATTTCAAATTTTCAAGATACATGAGAACCTTTACCAATGATTGGAGGATTAAAGCTCACGATAAGTTGATCTCGCTAGCCTAATCTACCCAAGAAGTAATGTATTCAGTGGCGGAGCCAGGATTTTCCAATTGGGGGGGCCACACTAATTAAATAATATTATTAAAAACAAAATTCAAATATTATAGGACATAAAAAATTTGTAACAATATTTTGTTATAAGTAACCTTGATTTAGAACTAAAAACTGGTACAAAAAATTTATCTTATCTACTTGATTTTAGATATACTAAAAAAAATACACAAAAACATACTGATTTCCTATTACAATTCACAAAAATATATCTTATCTAGATATACTAAAAAAAAGTACACAAAAGAATTTGCAGTTGTGTTAACAGTTGCAGCAATTTTTTTTTCAATATAGATAACCAAAGAATTTGCAACCGGAAGAGTTAGCACAAGACGAATCAATCTATCAACTAAATGGAAAATTTTTTACCTTCTTTTTTCCACCAATTTCGGCATAACTCAGAAATTGAAGACAGACTTTTGAAGTTGGGATTGTGAGATACATCACACTTAAAGCTATCCAAGGTTTTAGAATAAGAAGTTCTGTTGTTTTTTCACTAAACCTGTTGTTTAATTATTGTAATTGAGAGTCAATTGCAGCCACAAATATGTCAATTTGATAATGGTGCTCAATTGTAACATGATCTCGTTGACTTAGAGACCAAGCTCGACTTGACTTGTACAAAGCATTCGTATCAAGAACTTCAATATCACATTTTTTCACAAAATGACTTCACATTCCCATAAAAGGCATCTCAACCATTTTCTCTCAACTCTTGAATGAACTCTTTATGTATTGAATGAAAGGGAGAACTAGATATTTATGATTAAATGCAAAGACACTTGTTTCAAAATTTGAATTTCGAGCTCTCTAAACTTTATTTCGCCGATGATAGTCGACTTATTTGGAAAAAAAGCATTTTTCTTCCTTTCATTGAAATGTATGAGTCTACTCTTTTTTTTTTACTTTGATATCTTAGGCTTTGACTTCTCAAGCATATAGTAGACTCATTATGTTCGTGTAGTCGAATCATTTGAACAAAGTCGAATTTGTCGCCTCTTAGCTTCATATAGTCGACTCATTCTCCATAATTTTTTAAGAAATTTTTTCTTTGACTTGTGAAATGATTTGGACTTTTTTAGATAAACCTTCGACGAATATAAACTCAAATTAATCTTGATAAATGAATCGAATAACAACATACTCAACATTAATTATCATAATTCACAATTTTCATCCATCTTTTCATAAAAAAAAATAACTTTTACACAAGTTTAGGAAAAAATCTCTTGAAATGAGATACAATGGTTTGTTACTATAAAAATTAATCATAAATCTCAAATTTTCAAGATACATGAGAACCATTACAAATGATTGGATGTTTAAAGCTCACAGTACGTGGCTCTCGCTAGCCTGATCTACCCAAGAAGTAATGTATTGAATGAGAGGGAGAACTAGAGACTTCAAGTGTTCATCTTCAATTAAATGTGCAAGTCTAGTTTAAATCACTCTCTTTAGTTCCTTTTATAGTCATACCATTTTTCTACCAATTAGGGGTTGTGCATTAAATGCAAAGACTGCTATTTGAAAATTTAAATTTCAAGTTATCTAAACTTTATTTCGCCGATGATAGTCGACTCATTTGGAAAAACTAAATTTTCTTCCTTCCGCTGAAATGTATGAGTCTACTCTTTTTTTTTTGATATCCTAGCCTTTAACTTCTCAAGCATAAAGTCAACTCATTGTCTTCGTGTAGTCGAATCGTTTGAACAAATTTGAATTTCTCGTCTCAAAGCTTCATATAGTCAACTCATTCTCCACAAAATTTTAAGAAATTTATTCTTTGACTTCTGAAATTATTTGGACTTTTAGATAAACCTTCAAAATGAATATAAACTGAAATAAATCTTGATAAATGAATCGAATAGCAACATATTCAACATTAACCATCATAATTCACAATTTTCCACTACCTTTTCATAAATGAAAATAAATAAATTTTACAAGTTTAGGAAAAAATCTCTTGAAATGAGATACAATGGTTTTTATTATTAAAATTAATCATAAATCTCAAATTTTCAAGATACATGAGAACCTTTACCAATGATTGGAGGATTAAAGCTCACAATAAGTTGCTCTCGCTAGTCTGATCTATCCAAGAAGGAATGTTTTGAATGAGAGGGAGAACTAAAGATTTATGATTAAATGCAAAGACATCTGTTTAAAAAATTGAATTTCGAGTTGTCTAAACTTTATTTCGCCGATGATAGTCGACTCATTTGGAAAAAATAAGTTTTCTTCCTTCCGCTAAAATGTATCAGTCTACTCATTTTTTACTTTGATATATTAGCCTTTGACTTCTCAAGCATATAGGCGACTCATTGTCTTCATGTAGTCGAATCATTTGAACAAATTTGAATTTCTATTCTCACAGCTTCATATAGTCGACTCATTCTTCACGAAATTTTAAAAAATTTAATCTTTGACTTGTGAGATTTGGACTTTTAGATAAACCTTCTACATGAATATAAACTCAAGTAAATCTTGATAAATGAATCGAATAGAAACATATTCAACATTAATCATCATAATTCACAATTTTCATCCTTCTTTTCATAAATAAAAAAAATAACTTTTACACAAGTTTAGGAAAAAATCTCTTGAAATGAGATACAATGGTTTTTATTATTAAAATTAATCGTTAATCTCAAATTTTCAAGATAAATGAGATCCTTTACAAATGATTGGAGGTTTAAAGCTCACAATAAGTGGCTCTCACTAGCCTGATCTACCCAAGAAGGAATGTGTTGAATTAGAGGGAGAACTATAGATTTCAAGTGTTCATCTTGAATTAAATGTGCAAGTCTTGTTTAAATCTCTTTCTTTAGTTCCTTTTATACCACAACCACTTTTCTAGCCATTGGGGGTGGTGTATTAAATGCAAATAGAATTGTTTGAAAATTTGAATTTTGAGCTATCTAAACTTTATTTCGCCGATGATAGAAGACTCATTTGGAAAAAAATCAATTTTCTGCTAAAATATATTAGTCTACTCATTTTTTACTATGATCTCTTAGGCTTTGACTTCTTAAGCGTATAGTCAGCTCATTGTCTTCGTGTAGTCCTGTCATTTGAACAAATTTGAATTTCTGGTCTCAAAGCTTCATATAGTCGACTCATTCTTCACAAAATTTTAAGAAATTTGTTCTTTGACTTGTGAAATGATTTGGACTTTTAGATAAACCTTCAACACGAATATAAACTCAAATTAATCTTGATAAATGAATGGAATAACAACATATTCAACATTAATTATCATAATTCACAATTTTCAGGTATCTTTTCATACATAAAAAACATAACTTTTACAAATTTTGGGAAAAAAATCTCTTGAAATGAGATACAATGGTTTGATATTATAAAAATTTATTATAAAAAATTATCATGTAACCCTAAGACTAACACAGAGATAGAGAGAGGAGAGAGCTTAGGGATTCGAAATGTGGGGGTGGGGGCAGGCCGAATGGCTTTAATGAATAAATAAAAATGAGCCTCCAGTACTGTTAAAACTAAAAATTCAAAATAAATAAAAATTCGGCTTTGCTTTCCTTTCCTGCAATTCCCCAATTCTAGGTAGGGGTGTAAGTCCGGTTCAGATTCCGGTGGAGCTCCGACTCCGTTTCCGGCACCGGTTCCGGGATGATTTTTGACATTCGTAGGAGGCGAAAAACTGATTCCGCGTATATTTATTTTAAAAAAACAAAAATTAAAACAAAACGACGTCGTTTTGTTTTAAACAAAACGACGCCGTCTATTGACCCACAATATATTCGATTACCCATTCTTTGAAAACCCTAACCCTCCCCCGACCCCTCCCCCCTCCCCCACATAGTGTGCCTGAAGAGTGAGTCTCTTGTCCTAGCTGATGGTTTGTTAATATCTGGTGAATCCTTAAAATTGGATGATGAGTTATAGACCATCGTTAATGAAGAAAGCCCTTTTTTTTACCGTGCAAAGGTGATTGATGGAACTGGTCGTATGCTTGTCACATCTGTGGGCAAGGACACCACACGAGTTTATTTGATGAAGCAGGCTACTCATGCCCCCTACAAGACTCCATTACCAGCAGATCTTGATAAGGTGAATATTGGTATACAAATTATTGGGCTTTCAATCTCTATCCTCATTCTTGTTGTGTTGTTCCTCCGTTTTAAGCTCGAGCAGGAAGATGTTGATTCTAGCCTACCCGACCTGAAAGGGAAACCAACTACAAGCAAGGACTTCATTAATGCAATCAAGAAAATTGTCATGAAGCCAAATGGGAAGGTCAGTACCTTAACAACTTCACTTACTTGGTTGCTGGTTGGAGTGATGGAGGGAATACCTTTTGTAATCTGTGGCCATTTTTTATTGGAATAAGATGTTGTCTAACAAGGCTGTCGCTCAGGAACCTTTAGCTTGTCTCGCAATGGCTTTAGTCGCAACTATCTATCTTGACAAAATTGGTTGGATTACACTGAACCCACTTGCAGTTGATATGTGTTGCGCAGAGACGAGAAAGGCAACTGAAGCTTGGAGAGATGTTGGACTTAACATCATCCTGGTTTCTCTTTTCTCTCTCTCTTTCTATGTCTCTTTCTTAATCTCAATCTCTCTGTCCCCATCTCTGATTCTCTTTGTTTCCCTCTCTAAGATTACAATGTGAATCTGTGAATTTTTGAAGTTAGTTATGAATTTGTGAATTGTGGATTTTGAATATGTGAATTGTGAATCATATTATGGTTTAAATCTGTGAAGTGGTTTGTGTTGGTGTGTACAGGTGTTTTGCAATACAATCTTGAGATTATGGATTCGGTGTGTCAAAAAATAAGGGTTTTTTGTTGTGCTATGTTGGTCCATACTGTGGCAAGTGTGGGTTGACCTATGTTTACCACAAGGCTGGTGGTGATTAGAGGAAATTTTTGGTAATGTGTTTGATTAGAATTGGTCAGAGATGATTTCTTTCTAGTTAAGATCTTTTTGCACTTAATGATCGTCAGCTTGTTTGACATCATTAGATGCTTATTTCCAATTGTCGTATATGCTACGTGCTTAATCGTTTAGGATTGATGCTTTGAGTCAAGGTCTCAAGGATGTTGGTTGTGTGCAATCTTTTGGATTTCTGCTGCGATCATGTTTGAAGTTTTTGATCCATTTTGATATACAACAATTGCAATAGTCTTGAATATTTTGATGTTCTCAATTGAAAATGTCGAGCACTGAGTGGTGGGTGAAATTTCATTTTTTAATAAAGTATTGAATATTATCAATTGAAAATAGGGTTACCTCGTTAGTTTGTAACTTACTCCATTATGTTAAGACAAGATTAGGTAGTCTTTCTGTTTGAGATTTTATAGGTGCATGATATGGCCCAAAAAGTTGTCGGAATTCAGCTATCCGCTTCCGCTAAGTCCGCTTCTGCTTCCGCTAAGTCTCGGAAGCGGAAGTGGAGTCGATTTTGGTCATCTGCTAGTTAGCGGACCGGATGTCGAAATGTCAAATTCTGTTTCCGACTAGTCCGTTATTCACCCCTAATTCTAGGTACTAGTTCTGACTTTGGTACTAGGCTGACTTCGAACCAGTAGTCGAAGGCTAAGGCGGAATTCCAGCTCTACCTTGAATTTCTGTCCACCAATTACCAAATTTTATTAATATGTACATTTTGATATCTGCAAAGAAATGAGTAAAACCACACGATTATGACGGTCAAATATTACTGAAAAACACAGATGAATTTTGAAAACAAATTTTATGATATCCTTTTTAGTTGATAATTTTTGTCCTAACATAAATCGGCTTATTTGGAAGCTCGATTGTTGGCCACCATCGTGATTTTCATGGTAAAAAAATGTTGCATAAATAAAACCAAATCACTACAAGCCTCGAATATTCTAAATTGTATTCACCTAAAGGTATGTTTATTTGTCAAAATTTTGAGGAATATTTTCGAAATTTTCAAAAATTTTATTTTATTAAAATTTGTGAAAAGTAAAATATGTATATATAAAAATTAAAAATATTAAAATGTATTTATTTTGTTAAAATTTTCTATACCCAAAATATCGAAGAAACGAATATCACCAAAATTTCCAGTTGAAGGCAGATTCTCCGGAATAGATCCGAGTGGATGTTTAGGACAAGATTCACTTTCCTTCTACCTATTTTGACTAATACTGCGCCGCCACTTCAGTGCCTACCAGGCACTATAAATATCTACTTACGTATACAACTCGCTGCACCCCGTCGTCCCCTAAACCTCGTCCTCTGTCTCGTAGGGCTTTAACATCTCTTCCCCACCCAACACAACTCCGCCGATGGCTGCCATTTTCACAACCCCTAAGTTCTCCCCGACGCCCACCGCCTCCATTTCTGCTTGCAGCTCCAAACTCAATCCCAAAACCTCTCTTCTCAACGTCTCATCAAAACCCGCACATCCTTCTTTCCCCTACACCTCCGCCAGAAGAACTAACCGATTCACACATTTGGAGAAATCTAAACACAATTTTGTTTTCTTGATTGTCATTCATGCATGGGAGTTTTCCCAATCTCTCTTTCTCTATCGTTGTTTCATACAGTTATTGGCATGTTTGAGGTTGTTGCCCTGGGATGACTGTTTCACATGGCACAGAAGAGGATGCCATTTCATTCTTGCCTAATTATAAACTTCTTGCCTGTCAGCAAACAAAGAGAGAGAGAACACTGTAGAGGGCAATGATGCCTATCTATTGTTGGTCATTTGCCGTTTTATCAAGAAGAGAGGATGACAATGTAACAATCTTCTGTTTTTTCGAATCTATCAGATCTGACAGGGAGTTTCTGTATGAAATATTGGGTGAAGTCATTAAGGCTGGTGCCACAACTCTAAACATACCCGACACTGTGGGTATTACTGTGCCAAGTGAATTTGGGAAATTGATTGCTGACATAAAATCAAATACCCCTGGAATCGAAAATGTTATTATCTCAACTCACTGCCAAAATGATCTTGGACTTTCTACTGCCAACACTGTAGCGGTAAGCCCATTATCTATTCAAAGGACAAGACAATCAAAGTGCACTCGCATCTCATTTCATCTATGTTCAGGGGGCATGTGCAGGTGCAAGGCAGCTAGAAGTAACAATCAATGGCATTGGCGAAAGAGCTGGGAATGCTTCATTGGAAGAGGTGAGTGTTCACTTTGTAAAATGATGTAAGGCCTCTGTACTTGAGAACTTATAGGGAAGGTGTAAACTTCTCTAATTCTTTGCAGCACAGATACTTCTTATAGGGAGCCTAGAAACTTATTTGAGACTCCTAGAAGTATGAATTCAGAATATGACATATGTAACCGTAGATTAGGATATAACTAATATGTGAAAATAGAGGAAGGGTTTAAGATGCATCTTTTGACTAATGTTTATGTTATGGATGCTTGCCTGAGTAAATTGTTACACCAAATAATTGTGGAATAGTCAATACTTAACTAAAAACTGACCTCCATCGGGGGTAATATACTTATTTTGTGGACGTCTCCTTGCCACATCTGTTTAAATCTCTCTAATGTCCTGAATCCTTTATCTATGCTTCCTTTATTGAATTTTTTTCACAGCTTCTCAGTTTGTGACTTTTGTTATACCTAAACCTCAGACCACGTTACAATATGGCTGTTAAATTCTTTGTACCTTTACATTATATTTGACCATTAAATAGGCCAAGCTTGACAAATTTCACTGCACAACCCAAGGGGTTCAAGTTAGGTTCTTATAGGTTTTATAGACCGTTTTCGAAGACTTTTCACCCTGAATTTTTCTCCCACCTTTCCCTCTGCACCAATCTCATTGCCACCTCTCAATCTGCCCCAACTCTCTCGTGTCTCTCACAGTCTTTCACCCATCCTGCATACTCTCACTGCTCTATCATTTCCATCTTTATCACATTGTGCTCCAATCTCATTGCCACCTCTCAATCTGCCCTAATTCCCTCATTTCTATCACGGAGCCTTTCACCCATCCTGCATACTCTCACTGATCTATCATTTCTATCTTTATCAAATTGTGGCTTGGAGGGGATATTCAGCCTCCCACCAGTGTCATAGATGATCCCTGTGAAGAGGTCAAGAATTTCATTGTATCCCATTCCCGCTGTCCCACAGGTCTTTCTCTTTACCTAGAAGTTGTCAGAGGAGTACAAGGACTTATAAAAAAAAAAAGTTCTCAGAGGAGTACAAGGCCACCAATAATTTTTTTTTTGATAAGTAAGAGAAGCTTTATTGAGATAAAAGAGAGAATACAAAACAAAACAAAAGGAAACGGGACAGTACAAAAGGCTGTACTGACCCAACTACAACAAACAGGCTAAAAAACTGATAAAATCACTGAAGTCTACAAAAGGAGAACCCAACACC
Source organism: Myrica gale (assembly GCA_963930655.1). Taxonomy (NCBI): domain Eukaryota; kingdom Viridiplantae; phylum Streptophyta; class Magnoliopsida; order Fagales; family Myricaceae; genus Myrica; species Myrica gale. The sequence continues at coordinate 10,674,911 of OZ005616.1, forward strand.
CCGTTAGCCCACAGGAACAAATTCTGCATCATATTGCCTTTCATTCGAGCTAAGGGCAACCCCAAATCCTCAAAGCACCTTCCGTTCCTCTCCTTCCATAAGCTCCACCAAAGACATAAAGGTATCAAATTCCACACCATCAACGCCAAAGGATTGTTGAACCTCCTCTGCCAACACTTTAGCACCGCGCCCACCCTCTTTGGCATCACCCACTGATAGTTAACAATGCTAAGGACATGCACCCACAACTCTCTGGCAACCGGACAGTGGAGAAGCACGTGATCCACAGATTCTTCATCACCCTTGCATAAAAAACAGCAGTTAGTCAAGTACATCCTCCTCCGCCTTAGGTTGTCAATGGTTAAGACCTTCCCATGGGCCGCTTCCCACACAAAGAAAGAAACTCTTGGTGGGACAGCACTCTTCCAAATCTGCCTCCACGGAAAGACGTCTCCCGTACCCCGAACAATAAGCTCATACATCGTCTTAACCGAGAAAGCCTCGTTCTTGGCACCTTGCCAAAGCATCTTATCATCTCCTCGTCTCCTAAGATCCATAGAGTACAACAATGAGTAGAAAGCTGAAAATTCTTCAATTTCCCAATCATTGGCTGTTCTAGAAAACAGAATAGACCACACCCCACAACCGGAATTCCCCTCGAAACAGTCCGCTACCATCGCATCCTTGCACCTAGCAAGGGCATACAAGAGAGGGAAAGCAAACTTCAAGGGCCGATCTCCACACCAAAGATCATGCCAAAACCTAACAGTAAGCCCACCACCCACAACGAAACGGATGTTCCCGCAAAAGAGTGGCCACCCCTTGCTAATGTGCTTCCACAAACTCACACCGTAAGACCCTTGGATGTCATTGGTTCTCCAACCGCCCGGGACACTACCGTTCTTATCCGCAATAACTTCCCTCCACAAACTGTCCCTCTCCAAGGCAAAACGCCATAACCACTTCCCCAATAATGCCTTGTTGAACACCTGGAGCCTCCTTAAACCCAGCCCTCTACTCTTCAACGGAAGACAAACCCTCTCCCACCTAACAAGATGGAACTTATGCTCACTTCCATCACCCCCCCAAAGGAACGTCCTTTGGAGTTTCTCCAATCTATTGGCTACCCCCAAAGGAATAGGAAAGAGAGACAAAAAGTAGGTTGGGAGACAAGAGAGCGTCGACTTGATCAGCGTGAGTCTACCACCCTTCGAAAGATAGCTACGTTTCCAACCGGATAACCTTTTTTCAGCTTTCTCAATAATGCCATCCCAAATAGACATACTCTTAAAACGCGCTCCCAACGGGAGCCCAAGATAGGTGGTAGGCAGCGACGAAACTCTACAACCCAAAATAGCAGCCAGCTCCTGAACATGACCCACCTCCCCAATAGGAATAACTTCAGTTTTTGAAAGGTTAACTTTCAGCCCTGACACCGCCTCAAAGCACAACAATAAGCATCTGAGATGACGAAACTGACTCGCCTCCGCCCCGCACAAAATCAAAGTATCATCAGCAAACAGAAGGTGAGAAATGGACATACCTCCTCCACCCCTACCTCCAACCTCAAAACCCGCAATGGCGCCCCGAGCCACCACAACATTCATCATCCTGCTGAAGGCTTCCATAATGATCACAAACAAAAAAGGTGAAAGAGGGTCACCCTGACACAATCCCCTAGAACCACCAAAAAAACCCTCTGGGGAGCCATTCACCATCACCGAAAATTTAACTGTAGAAATGCAAAACTCGATCCACCTACACCACTTTTCCCTGAAACCGCATCTCTTTAGTAGATACAAAAGAAAATTCCAATTGACGTGGTCATAGGCCTTTTGAATATCCAATTTGCACAGCACACCTGGCACATTGGACCTCACCCTCGAGTTAATACACTCGTTAGCGATCAGCACTGGATCTAAAATCTGTCTCCCCTCCACAAAGGCATTCTGGGACGACGAAACAATCTTATTCAAGACAATCTTCAAACGATTAGCAAGCACCTTGGCCAAAATCTTGTAAACGCTCCCCGTTAAGCTAATGGGACGGAAGTCCTTTAGCTCGACGGCTCCCTGTTTCTTCGGAATAAGAACTATGAAAGTGGCATTCATACTTCGAACAAATCTTCCCTCCCTAGCGAACTCGTTGAACGTAGAAAGAATGTCTCCCTTAACCACCTCCCAACAAGCTTGGAAGAAAGCTAAGGAGAACCCGTCAGGGCCCGGCGCCTTATCACCATTTAAACTCCTAACCGCCCTCGTAACTCCGCCTCATCAAAAGGTTGCTCCAACCGTTCCGCTTCAGCCCCTGAAATAGAAGCAAACTCTAAACCCTCCAAAAGAGGTCTCCAAGAAAAAGGCTCCTTATACAGAGAGCAATAGAAGCCAACAATCTCCTCTGAAATCCTACCTGGATCCTCCACCAACTCCCCTTCGATCTCCATGCTCGAGATGGTATTGTTTCTTCTATTAGAGTTGGCCACCCTATGAAAGAATTTCGTACATCTGTCCCCCTCTTTGAGCCAAAGAGCCCTTGATTTCTGCCTCCAACTGGTCTCCTCCATCTCCATTAGAAGATCCAACTCCCTAGACACTGCCACTTTCCTCTCTTTCCCCACCTCATCGAGGTGACCCTGCTCATCCAACCTATCCAGCGAAGATAGCTCATCCATCAGCGCATTTTTACGAAAATTCAGATCCCCGAAGGACTCTTGATTCCACAATTTCAGATCCTTCTTTAGGGCTTTCAACTTAGAATCGAACACAAAGCTAGGTGATCCCGAAAAAACATAGGAGGTCCACCACCCCTTGACCTTATCCACAAAACCCACATCTTTAAGCCACATGTTCTCAAACCGAAATGGCTTCTTTCCTCCTCCAAATCTGCCACTTTCCAAAAGAATAGGGAAGTGATCAGAAGACAGACGTGGTAGCCGCTTTTGGATAACCTCGGGGAACAAGGCTTCCCAACAAGGACTGATGAGAAAGCGGTCAATTCGAGACCACGATTGGACATCTCTATTATTTGACCACGTAAATAGCCCTCCAGTCATTGGCAAGTCCACCAAGGCATTTTCAGAAATAAAGTCCGAAAATGCCAACATAGCACTCCCGAAACCACTGGCTCCCAAACGTTCACTGGGGAAACGCGTAACATTAAAGTCTCCCCCAATGCACTACGGAACATCCCACCAAGCAAAGATACCCGACAATTCCTCCCAAAGCACACTTCTCCTACAATCAATGTTGGGCCCATACACCCCTGAGAACGCCCACTGGACCCCATCCTCCACATTCTTAAATAACACCGAGAGGGAAAAACTGCCCGAACAAACATCCACCATCTCAACAATCCTCATGTCCCACAAAATCAGAATCCCCCCCGAAGCTCCTTCAGCCGCAAGACTGCACCAACCCACGTGACGCCCCCCTCCCCACAAACTTCTGATGAAAGCTCTAGAAACCAACCCCACCTTAGTCTCCTGAAAGCAAACTAAATCAGGCTTCCATCCCCGCAACAAATTTCTCACCCTACTACGCTTTTGACTGTCATTCAGCCCCCGTACATTCCAACTCAAAATTCTGGGCTTCATAAAGGTTTAAAGGATACCCGTCCTCCCTTTTGGCACTTCCTAGACTCAAACTTCTTTCCATCATAATTGACTGAAGTTTTCAACCCCTTTAGCTCCCTTACGAACTTGCTTCCAGATTTGCTAGTAATCGCGAGCCCACTCCGCTCTCTATCCTTCTCAAGAGCTGCAAAAAGTTCCAAAAGCTCACTTTCATGACCTTCACAAGAAAGGCCAACCATGTTTTTAAAGGATGAAACCATCTCCAACACCCAGTCCGAAGAGAAGAGCTCCAAATGACGATCCTCATTCCCCTCCGTAGGAGGACACACCGCCAATGGTACAGCCACAACCTCATCAGCTCCACTATCTACACACACCATAGCCCCCTCCACAATTAAAGACACATCTGCCTTCCCACGGGTACTGTCCACAGGTGCACCCTCCTCTAAAACTACTGTCCCAGCTGCATAGGATCCCCCCACAATTACCTCCGCAGCCCCCTCAGCCTGGGGAGAGCACACCGACTTCAGCGGTGCATGGACACGAAGATCAACAGTCATCGTCGACTCCGGCAACACGCCGGCCACGCCATCAGCCTCCCCAGACGACGTCGCCCCCACCAGCACTGGCCGAGGGTCAAGTCGCGGCTCCAGATGAGGAGTCGGGAAGACCGTCGAAGGTCCCGACACCGGCCGGTCACCGGTCGTACATGTTGCCACCCCAGACGGCGACGACTTCTCCGGCCGAAGCTGAAGGACCAGATCCGCCGCCGGATCGGTGAGCTGGGAGTCCACGATGACCATCGGAGCTTGCGGGATCTCTGACCCGAGAGCTGGCCCGCCCGACCCGTTAACCAGCCCAGCCTGTCCCTTCAAATTGGCCTCACCCCCCAACCCAGGCCCAAGCCCACTCGACCCATACACCTTATGAAGAGCTTGCATCACCCCCCAGCACAACCATCATCGTGGGCCTCCAAACTGCATTCAGCACATCCTAAGCCTTCCCTCTCCAGGCCCATATCACCCATGTAGCCCAGCGACCCAATAATCCTATCCAGCTCAATTCTCAGGCACTGAAGCCTCTCCCGAAGATGTGATAGACAAATAAAACCCCCCTTGTCAGTTTCGCCCACCTTATCATTAAATGCCGAGAAATTGGAAATCGTCAAAGTAGCCGCCTGGTCTGCACAACACTTCATCTTCTCAGCACGCGCCCACGATTTGCCGCCAGTAGCAGAGACAACAGGCCGCTTGAAAAGAGAGCCAGAAAGATTCGACGAAGGCCCTCCTTTCACGGCATCAACAAACGATACACCTTCTCTGCGACCATCGTCTTCGATCGTGACACGACCATTTCTGGTCCTCCCAAGGTGCTCAACCACCTCCTGGAAACAGTCTCCCAAAGCCTTCCACCCAGTCCCTCCCCTACCTTCCGGAATCATAATCACTCCTCTTTTATTTCGCTCACCATATTCGACCACAGCCACATACCTCCCTGCCTTATTCCGGCAGCGTTGAGCTAGAAAACCCCGCGTACCTTCATTGAACTTCATAACAAAATCATTATCGCCATCTGCAGCCAACAACTTTGAGGCTAAGTTGGCCACCCAGACAGCACCGTATCTCCCTAGCGAGATAGCACCGCGAGATTTGCGACTCCATTCCGACCACCTTATGACTCCACTATCACAGACACACACCTCAAAACTCTTGGCTTCAACTCGAAAGCACCGTGAAAAAACCATGGCTAAAGGACTGCCGTTTCGTGAATATCTCCCAATAATCAGCTCTAAAGGACAAGGCCACCAATAATGACAAGGTGAATAGGAAAAGAGTTGAAATGATGCATAGATTCTTTGATTGGGAGATTTTTTTTATTCATCTCTTGGGATAGAGATGAAATGACACATCAATTGGGAAAAGATTGTGCTCTCTATTTTGTGTTTGCATGTGTGGGTGTGTGGGTGTGTGTGTGTGTGTGAGAGAGAGAGAGAGAGATATGTATCGGTTTGGTCTGTTGGTACCATGACTACTGACTAACTGCATGTTCTCTGTCCAGTTCAATAGTTGACCTGTGTTGTTTGGTCAGATGGTTTTTAACCATGTACTTGTTGCCTTATTTATACTTTAAACTAAAATACCTAGTTTCAAGCCTATTAGCTCTTATGGATATTGCACTTCCTTCCACTTAAGATCACTGTGAAGAACCAGGTTTTGAGTTTAGGATCCACTGGGTGCGTTTGTAACTTGCCTATGGAAAGAATTACATAGTTTTAACTTATTTAATTCAGTTGTAAAGCATTTGTTCAAAGCTGATTCTCTCGATACCTTTCACTCTGTTTAATTGTTCTCTTCACCACTGGTTACTCTTTTTAAGGTGCTTTAGCAGGCCTTGCGAATATTTTTTGTAGGTTGTTATGACTTTAAGATGCCATGGGGAGGATCTATTTGGAGGTCTCTATACTGGGATTAATACACGACACATCTACACGACAAGCAAGATGGTGATGTTTGGAGCACATTCAATTGAAATTGACACCTATTTTTCCTAGTTGGTTGAATGCTCATTTGATACTTGATGAATATTGTCTAGGTAGAAGAGTACACGGGAATGTTTGTTCAGCCACACAAAGCTATTGTGGGTGCTAACGCATTTGCTCATGAAAGTGGTATCCATCAGGTACATGTCCGCATATTACCTCTGTTACTGTAGCTTATCAGTTAGGAGTGTGTAGGAAGCAAGCGGCATGCAATCTGACAAGGCGTGCTTTTGGATGTGAAAAGGGTGTTTTCTGCAAGAAATACAGAGGACTGATCTTTCTGTCCATTGAGCTGCAATTGAATTTATGATAATGCTTTCGTAAGTCTATATGTTCTTTTTTATGGGAGAGCCGTTGATATGGGTGTAGAAGAGTTAGGGCATTGGAGTTTTGTTTTGCCAAATTGTAACTGCATTAATTTTGTCTCAGAAAAGATTTATAATTCAATAGGTTTAGGAATCTTATGCAAGTTAACAAAATTTAAAACGTAATCTTCTCCCCCAAAAAAGCAGGGTTCTAATTTTTCTCATTCTTGTGCTGGTATCTGCAATTATAATTCAAAGAAATGATATGGCACTTGACTCCACTAGTTCGAACCAAATTCAGAAGATGTCAATGTGTATTGCTTATAGATTTATTACAACGGTCTAATCTACAAGGAATATTATTAATATGCGCAACAATGGGCAAGACCTCATCATAGCTTACCTCAATATGTAGAAATCTATTTTTAAGAAAAACTCTTCTTATCAGCTGAGTAAGAGGAGGAAAAGTTGATTTATAAGCAATCTTATCTCCTCCCTTATCCATCTGTTGGTGTCGTCCTCTCAATCTTTGCCTATGATTTCTAGTTCAGATGCTACATCCTCTCTCCTAAGAGCAACATAGAGGGTGTAATCATGAGTTTGAAACTCATTGGGTGCATGCCTAACAAGACAAAATCTCCATCTTCTCTTCATTCTACATCGTTGCACCTTTTTAATCAATATTGACTTTCTGTATATTTATTCCTAATTTGCTTCTTTTATTTTGCAACTACTTTAAGTTGGTGCTTTGCTTCTCTCATCCATTAACCTTTTTGGCAAATTCTGTCTTTGGCAACATTGTGACTTACTTTGCCTTTTGCCCTTGACTATGTGATGTGGTTATAACCACAGATAGCATGTTGAAGCATATTGGTCATTGTTACGGTCATGGCTCTAAGCTTGGTTTGTCACCCTATATTCTTTGTTGTAGAGGCAGTTGGAAGATATTTTAGTACAAAACTTTGGACATTTTATGGAACAAGCATTGCATGAATGACATCTCTGCCTGAGTAAAGGCCAAAGTGTTATATACAGAGGTTTCCTTTTTTGGACCATAATATTCTTCCTCTGCTTTGTCTTATTCTGTTCTCTTCTATATATTATGTAGTGATCCCTAGAAGAATTTTATAATCGTACTTTTTTTTCCTCTCAGTTGTCTATCCTATTAGTTCTTTTTCAATCGTTTCCAAGCTGTAATAGAAGGAAAACCCAATTGAAGGCTTCATAATCATTTTTCCTACTAGAGATACACTTGCTTGGAGAGCGTTTCAAGTGTTTGCGTGTGTATTGTTTGTTTTCTCAAAATACTTGTTCGCTCCTTGTGTTGCAGAGTTGTGCTTATTCACTTAGCTGCACATACGAGTTCTTTTATGAGTTAAGTCTGGTGGAGAGGAGGTTTAGTTAAGACTTCAAACGGAGCTGTTTGTTGTGTAGGATGGAATGCTTAAACATAAAGGCACGTATGAGATAATAGCTCCTGAAGATATCGGTTTTGAACGAGCCAATGAAGCTGGTATTGTCCTTGGAAAACTTAGGTATGGTGAATCACATCTATTCATGTTGGCACTAGCTCATGACTTTCATCTTATATGGTCCCCGGATTGGAAAAGGTGAAGAAAACTATGTAATTCCCCCTTACTGTCATAATGATATCAAGGCTATGAGGGAATTTTCCTCACAAGTTTAATAGCAGTGTAAAACTAGTTTTTTTTTCATTCTTTTTTTGTGGGGGCTGCGGGAGGGGGGAAACCCTGCCAAACAAAGGTTTCCCAACCATCTGATTTTCTTTTACCTGAAAAAATTATTTCTGACCTAGCCGATCTGCTTTTGGGCTATTTAATCCATTTTGTCTTATTTATATCTGAAAGATCCCCAAGTATCAACCTAGGGCTGGGCTTTTCGGGTTTCACCCACCCCGAACCCGACCAGGTTAAGGAAAATGAAACCCGACCGGAATGACTCCTAAACTGAGCCGCCCCGAGCAGATCGGGGTCGGGTTTCGTTGTGCTTTTTTATTTCATTATATTCTAGGCCCAAAATGCTATGGACTCTAATTTTTTTTAGCCCAAGACTATACTTTTTTAGAACTAATCCATAGACTTAGAATATTCGGGTCGAGTTTGGGTTTTTGGGAATGTGTTGAATGAACCCGACCCGAATATTGTCGGAATGCATACATAAAACTCAACCCCAACCCCGAATAAAGCCGACCCAACCGGGTCGGGCATCGGGTTTTTTGCCCAGCCCTATATCAACCACTTACTGGTAGCAGAAATGGCCATGAATTCTTAATTACTAGTATCAAAAACTGCTTTTTTAATCATATTTATTATATTTGGCGTGATAGTTTTTTTTCTGAGCTATTCAGTGTTATAGTTAGGTTCATGGGCATCTGCATGAAAGCAAATGTTGTCAAGAAATTCCTTCACCAGATATGACATGACGCTCTCCATTTTTTTAAATCCATTCATGGTTTATATATTTTACCTGCACAGTGGACGCCATGCTTTGAAAAAGCTACTTGAGGAGGTACTCTACTGTTTTGCACATTTTGCTTGGTTTTATAGCACTCTTTTCTTTGCTGTTATGCATTAATGCTTCATTCATCCTGTTGTTTCAGCTTGGTCATGAGCTTGATGATGTGCAACTTGAGAATATATTTTGGCGGTTCAAAGCAGTAGCTGATCAGGAAAAGGTGAGTACGAGCTAGGGATGATCTTTTTATTGCTTTCTAATAGTATGAGTGTGTGGTCTGAGCCCTCAGTTCTATGTACCATTTAGGATTTCTCCTTCTAAAATTTTTTGATAAGCAAGAAATTTATTGATATGTGAAAACAGTACAAGGGGCTATACCGACATCACACATCTAAACACGCAATAAAGCTAAGGAAATCCTGAAAATCAACAAAAGGGCACCCTAACAGAGCATCAGCCCAACAAAACAATTTAAACATAACAATGCCTTTTAACACCGGTAAAGGCAAGGAACCATCCTCAAAACAACGGTTATTACGCTCCCTCCATAGGCACCACCAAACACATGCCGGTATCATCCTCCAAATAGCCTTGGCTAATGGATTGGAGAACCTCCTCTCCCAACTCCAAAGCACATCCACCACCTTTTCCGGCATGACCCAAGGAAAATTCACAATAGAGAGAACATGAGTCCAAAGCCCCCGCGCCACCGGACAGTGAAGAAGCAAGTGGTTTACAGATTCCCCTTCGCTACGGCAGAGATAGCACCATTCCGCAATGTATACTCCACGACGACGCAGATTATCAGTAGTGAGAATCCTCTCGTGCATAGCCTCCCAAACAAAGAATGAAACCTTCATGGGGCACTTCGACCTCCACACCCCTTTCCATGGAAAGGCCAATCCATTCACACCCATAAGGAGAGAATACATAGACTTCACCGAAAAAACCCCATTCGTAGACCCCGTCCAAGCCAACTTATCATCAACACCTCTATGAATCACCGTCCCATACACACGGGTGAAAAAGGCAGAAAAGTCCGCTAACTCCCAGTCATTAGCCGGTCTAAGAAAAGGAACATCCCACACGGCATGCCCGTCATTCCCCACCATACAATCCGCCATCGAAGCCTCTTTACATGTAGACAAAGAATACACACCCGGGAAAGCAAGAGACAAAGGGCTATCGCCGCACCAGCAATCATGCCAAAAACTAACCCCTCATCCACGTCCCACCACGAAGCTAATATGCTTACTGAAGTCATCCCACCCCTTCGAAATAAATCTCCAAAGACTAACACCATAAGGCCCCCTACTCGAAGAAGTTCTCCACCCCCCCAACGAGCACCCATATTTCGCAACAATAACCACCCTCCAAAGACTAGCCCTCTCGTTCGCAAAGCGCCAGAGCCATTTGGATAAAAGAGCCTTGTTGAACACAATAATGTTTCTAAGCCCCAACCCCCTATTCTGAAAAGGAGAGCAGACTAAATCCCACTTCACAAGATGGAATTTGTGCTTATTCCCGTCATTTCCCCAAAGGAAGTCCCTTTGGATTTTTTCCAACCTCTTTGCCACAGCATGCGGAATGGGAAACAAAGATAGAAAATACGTGGGGAGGCAAGAGAGAGTCGACTTAATCAGAGTAAGGCGACCACCCTTGGACAAATACAACCGCTTCCACCCCGCCAACCGCCGCTCCATCCGCTCTAGAATCCCATCCCAAATGCAAACGCTCTTAAAGCCAGCACCCAAAGGGAGCCCAAGGTAAGACATAGGCAACGCTGCCACTCTGCAACCCAAGATAGATGCCAACGTCTGAACATTATCAACATTGCCAATGGGAATAACCTCCGACTTAGATAGATTTATTCTAAGACCAGAAACTGCCTCAAAGCACAAGAGAAGGCATCTCAGTCTCCGAAACTGGCATATCTTTGCCCCACACAACATCAAAGTGTCATCAGCGTAAAGTAAATGGGAAATACTCACATCCCCATCGGGACCACCACCAACCTTAAACCCCTCTAAACCACCACCAGCCACCGATGTCAGCATTCATTTTAGAAAATAAGAAGTGATGAGAGAAATTAGCAGTACAAAGTGTAGTTTCGTCCATGCTGTTAATGGGAAGGAAAAATAAGTAGTTATGGATTAATTGGCTTATTCTAACACAGTGAGGGGATTTGCTTTCTAGTTTCCCTTTGTAATAAGGCAATCATTCATTAATGGTTTGTGATGAAAGTAAATCATTTAGGATATCATTTGGGCACTAGATTCTTTATTTCTTTTTTGCAAAGTGTTCGATAATTAAGATTGGGCAGTTGAGATTGCACTATGTGGTCTATTTTTGCTCCATCTTACTAGTAAGATCTTGACATATGGGGTAAATTGTAAAAAGGTGATACTTAGGGTCAATTGTCAAGCATTGTAGTTAAGGGTTCATTGCAAACTCTTAAGGAAAGTTTAATGTATCGAGAGAAATAATCTTTTGTGTTTAATGCTTTGCCTATTATGTAATTCTCCTATTCTATATATAATAGACGTTGAAGGGAAAGAGGATAGCTCTCTTTCTCCAACTTTTGCTAAACCCTAATATAGTATCAGAGCATTACTCCTAGGGTTTTTGGTAAAAGCTGCTTCCCCGCTCTTGATTTTTTCTTTCGTTCTTTTCTTTCTTTTATCACTTAGAATTTTCTTCTCCAATTTTTGTTTGACTATAATCTAAGGGCTGATGCCCGTTAGTAGAAGGGGATAGCACACAATCAACGTGTCACCCCCATCGTTGTTGGTTGGTGAACAGCAGATCCGATAAATGGCTGCTGAAGTTCTGGTGATTTTGTTGTTCTGTTTGGGTGTCGGTGGCTTCCGCATGGCTGTTCTTGTTTTTCAGTGAACTCTGTGATTGTTGGGTTGATTTTGGTTGTTTCCGGCGTGTTTTCTGTCGCCGGCAAATGGTTCTTGCTTTCCAGTGAACTATGTGATTGTTGGGGTTGATTTCGATTGCTTCCGGTGTGTTTTCTGTCGCCAGCGTAGTTCTTGCTATCTCCGGCAACTTCTGTGGTGGCCAGCGATACTCCGGGTGATTGCCGACGAGTTATGTTGTGTGTGGTGATAGTTGCTACAGTATCTTGTCGTTCCCGTGGCATTTGGCAGTCGGTGGCACCATAGAAGATGCAACAACACGCAAAGTGATTTTGTTCTTGGGTTGGATTATTTTGGGTTGATCCATATTTGACCCGGGTCATTCTGGGCTGACCCGAACTTGATCCACACTCACTAACAGGTTCCGCTATTGTTTTCTAAACTGTGATATTGTTGTTTCCCACACTTATTGGCAGTTTCAGTTTGTAGGTGATATTGTTGTGCATTGGTGGGATATTTAGGTTGGTCGGATTGGTGCAGTTAAGCTATTCTGATTGTTAGTTTGTTGATTTTGTGATATAATTATCAATGGTACGTGATATTATTGTTGGTTGGTATTATGGCTACCAAGTCTGACCTACTCAATTTATCTTCTTTGGGTAGTACTCATATGACTTCTGTAAAGCTCAATGGCACAAACTATGTTTATTGGGCACGCTCTGTGGAGGTGTTTCTTGGAGGAAAAGGTCTTTCATCATCTGACTAAGGGCAAAGTTGTTGCTACTGATCCCTCTAGTTCAGGTGCTGCTTCCGCAAATCAATGGGATCAAGAAGATACTCTTATTATCTCTCTTTTGTTGAATAGTATTGAACATCACATTGGATCCTCTTGCATCTATCTTCTGACGGCTAAGGATATTTGGGAGCATCTCCAGCATATGTATTCTGGAACTTGGAATGTCACTCGTATTTATGATGTTTGTAAGCAGTACTTTGGCCTCGAACAAGGCTCTCATACTATGGAGGAATATTACTATCAAGTTGTGGTTGTTTGTCAGCAGAGGAACATGTATCAACCTCTCTCTTTTGATCTGACTGTTATGGAGAAGCAACGTGAGGATATTGATGTTGTTCGCTTTCTCATTAGCTTAAAACCTGAATATGAGGTTGTTCGCTCTCAGATTTTGGGTGGTTCAGACATTTCTTCTCTAGCCTAGGTCTTCTCTCAGATTCAGCGTGCTACCCTCGCTTCTCCTACTGCTCCGGTATCTTCTGATCAAAGTGGGGATCACATTGCTTTTGTTGCTTCCTGTGGTGGTAATTCGCGTGGGGGACGCGGTAGTAGGGGTGGTCGTGGTTTTCGTGGTGGTCGTGATTGTCGAGGTGGTGGTCGCACTAGGTCTCATGAGTCTAGAAAATGTACTCTGTAGATTTTTGTTGGGATTTACATGGTCGTCCTTCTGGTTCTGCTAATCAAGTCACTTCCCAAGAGGACTCCTTCCTAGCGACTGATCACGCAACAAGTTCTCATCCAGTGCATGATCCTTCTCACATCTTCATTTCACGAGATGAGTATGCCCAATTCTTAGCTCACAAGCATGTCGCTTCCTCTTCCACGGCTACTCTTGCTCAGCCAGGTACTGCCACTCACTGTCTTTTATCCTCTACCCCCAACCCATGGGTCATCGACTCAGGTACCAATGAGCATATGATTGGTTTGTCCACTTCCTTTTCTGATTATCATCTTGTTGCTTCACCTAAGTGTCACCCTTGTTAATGGTTCCCGAACTAGTGTTGCAGGATCGGGAAATGTTCATCTACCTCCGCAACTTGATTTATCTCATGTCCTTCATGTTCCTGGCTTTCCGTTTAATTTGTTGTCTATTAGCAAGATTACTCAAGCCCTTCACTGTTCTGTTAGTTTTTACCCTTTGTGTATCTTTCAGGATCTGGTGACGAGGAAGATGATTGGTTCGGGGCATGAAGCTGGTGGCTTATACTACTTGGATCCGCCATGTCTCTCTCCACCACGCGCATTTCACTCATTTGTCTTCTCCTCTTTAGTGGCATTGTCGGCTTGGTCATCCATCCCTTTCTACTTTAAAACGTCAAGTTGTGAGTCTTCGTCATGTTGAGTCTTTACCATGTGAAGCTTGCCAGTTTAGCAAGCATCACCGTGTGTCTTTTCCTTTGAGAGTTATTAGTCGCATCTCGAGTCCTTTTGAGTTAGTTCATTCAGATGTGTGGGGACCTGTCAATGTCACTTCTAATAAATTTCGGTATTTTGTCACTTTTGTTGACGATTTTTCTCGTATGACTTGGTTATTTCTTATGAAAAATCGATCTGAACTCTGTTCTATTTTTCAACTCTTCCGTGCTCAAATTAAAACTCAATTTCAGAAAAAAAAATCTGTCTTGCGTTCTGATAATGCCAAAGAATATGAATCTATTGCTTTTCAATCTTTTTTATTTGCTAAAGGCATTATTCATCAGACTTTATGTGTTTACACTCCACAACAAAATGGAGTTTGAACGCAAAAACCGTCATCTGTTAGAGGTTACACGTGCTCTCTTATTTCATATGCATGTCTCTAAAACGTTTTGGAGTGACGTTGTCCTTATCGCCTACTATCTCATCAATAGGATGCCTTCGTCTATTCTTGATGGTGTCTCTCCTCATTCTATGTTATACCCATTGTCCTCTCCTCATCCGTTGCCCCTGAGGATTTTCGAGTCTGTCTATTATGTCTATAACCTTGGACCTGGTTTTGACAAGTTGGGCCCCCGTTCTACTAAATGTGTCTTTCTTGGGTACTCTCATACCCAGAAAGGCTATCGTTGTTATAGTCCTCACCTCCAGCGCTACTTTGTGAGCGCTGATGTCACCTTTGACGAGTCTTCCCCCTATTTTTCTCAGATATGTCCTTCCGATTCTTCCTTTGAGTCTTGTTCGCCCCCTCCCTTGCCCTCCCCCCAGATACTCTTCCTATCTCTTTCCCAGCTTCCTTACCCTTCCCTCCCCCTCCTCCTCCTTTACAGGTATATACTCGTTATCCTCGGCCACTAGCTCCTGTGCCTGCTCCCCATCCTTGCCGCCTCTAGATCCTGGCAGTTCGTCTTCACGACCTTCTGCTTCTTTGCCTATTGCACTTCGGAAAGGTAAACGCTCTTGTGTTACTCACCATCCTATTGGTCATTATGTTTCTTCTGAGTCTTTGTCTTCCTCCTTTTCTTGTTTTACATCCTCCCTTTCTAGTATTTATGTTCCAAAGACAGTGCAGGAGGCTTTATCTGATCTTGGTGGAGGGCAGCCATGGAATGGGAAATGGAGGCTTTGCATCAGAATGGTACTTGGGATCTTGTGTCGTTACCTTCGAGTGAACATACAGTTGGTTGTAAGTGAGTGTATACCATTAAATTCAATCCTGATGGCTCTATTGCTCGCTTGAAAGCTCGCTTGGTAGCTAAAGGTTACACCCAAACATTTGGTCTTGACTACGATGAAACTTTCTCTCTTGTTGCTAAGATTTTGTCAATCCGTATTATTTATATTGCTGCTAATAATGACGGGCCTCTCTTTCAGTTAGATGTCAAAAACGCTTTTTTGCATGGTGACTTATAGGAAGAAATCTATATGGAGCAACTACCTGAGTTTGTTGCTCAGGGGGAGTGTCAGAGTGTTTGTCAATTGAAAAAAGCGTTGTATGGTCTCAAACAGTCGCCGAGGGCATGGTTTGGGACATTTTATGAGGCTGTGATAGATTTGGGCCTTACGATGTCAAACTGATCATTCTGTGTTCCACTTGAAGACTATTGCATATCATGTTATTCTTGTGGTGTTATTCTTGTGCTGTGTGGATTATATAGTTGTCCTTGGGAATGATACAGGTAGCATTGCTCGGTTGAAAGATTTTTTGCAGCAACGGTTTCATACAAAAGACCTGGGCAAGTTGCGGTACTTTCTAGCAATTGAAGTTGCGCGATCTACAGCAGGTATCAATCTATCTCAAAGAAAGTATGTACTTGATTTGTTGGAGGAGACTGACCACTTGGGATCTCGGCCTGTTGATTCACCTATGGACCCTAACCAGAAATTATTGAAAGATGAAGGTGAGTTGTTTGAAGAACTTGGTAGGTATCGTCGTCTGGTGGGTAAGTTAAATTATCTCACTATTACTAGGCCATATATATCATATGTAGTCAGTGTTGTAAGCCAATTTTTGGATACTCCTCGGGTTTCACATTGGGAGGTTGTAATACGTATCATTCGGTATCTAAAGAAGTCTCCTGGTCTTGGGATACTGTATAGGCAAAATGAACATCTCCGGGTAGAAGGATTCATTGATGCAGACTGGGCAGGTTCTCCTTCAGATAGATGCTCCACTATAGGATATTGTACGTTCCTTGGGGGTAACTTGGTCACATGGAAAAGTAAGAAACAGATTGTGGTAACAAGGTCTAGTGCAGAAACAGAATACAGGGCAATGGCACATACAATAGGTGAACTGACGTGGTTGCAACATTTTCTCACGGAGATTGGTTTTCCAACTCCAACCCCCATTCCACTATTTTGTGACAATCAGGCAGCTGTACACATTGCATCTAATCCTGTGTTTCACGAGAGGCCGAAACATATTGAGGTCGACTGTCATTTCATTCGGGACAAAATACTTAATGGAGACATCTCTACACCCTTTGTGAAAACAGAAGATCAACTAGCGGATATGTTTACTAAAGCAATGTCCGGTAGCCGGTTGAAGTTTCTATGCTCCAAGCTAGACCTATATGATATATATTCTCCAGCTTGAGGGGGAGTGTTAAGGAAAGTGTAATGTATGGAGGGAAATAATCTTTTGTGTTTAATGCTTTGCCTATTATGTAATTATCTTATTCTATATATAATAGACGATGAAGGGAAAGAGGATAACTCTCTTTCTCCTACTTTTGCTAAACCCTAATACAAACAAAATGGTAGTTTAAGGGTGTAAGTATTATTTCTCTAATCTTTTGCTTATATAAAAAAAGTATTATTTCTCATATTCTTTTATGTAATGAGAAAGGAAACAGTAGTCCAAGCCAAATAAGTTTAGTTAGCAGCATTAGGTATACAAGACCTAGGATCACTGCCTTGGTCCACGTCCAGTTAAGCTAGTAAAAACCAACTACCAGTTTATTCTATGGTCTTACAGGACTTTCTTTTGGGACATATTTTAATTAAGGCAAAACCAGCAGCTCACTAAAGTAAAAGGATGTATGAGATTCAAGCGTATATTCAACAATACTAGATCCCAAGTGGGCCTCACGCAGTCATTTGGAATTTAGATTATATTTGTTGAGTTACTTGTTTCCAAAGCTTGATCCTTTTGTAAACTCTTGTAGTTGGCATCTTCTTTAGGCTCTGGAATGTCCATTAGTGTTGGTCTGTAAAGGTACTAGTAACAAGTTATTGCATCCTTATGTATAGTTAGGAATGGAACAAACTGAAAAGTACCAAGTCTCTTGGGTGTTGGAATTTAAATTACGTTGTAAGGGTCTGCCTTGTTTAATCTGGTTAACATGTATTTGGTGTTGGAAGAAACATGTGCGTGCGTGTTGTTTTTTTGGTCCTAACGAAGTGATCAGAACTCTTATACACTCTTACCAATGTCTCAGAGAATTACTGATGCTGACCTAAGAGCATTGGTATCTGATGAAGTTTTTCAGCCTGAAGTTGTTTGGAAACTTCATGATCTGCAGGTAAATTTATCATTTTGATTTTAAATTTCTATTTATTATGCATTTTGAGTTGACTTTAACGGAGGTGTCCCCAATTAACCGTGGATTGTATTAGGTTACTTGCGGAACACTTTGTCTTCCTACAGCGACTGTTAAACTAATTGGTGTTGATGGAAGAGAGCATGTTGCGTGTTCAGTTGGAACAGGGCCTGTAGATTCAGCTTACAAGGCTGTTGATCTCATTGTGAAGGTCTGATATTAAAGTTGATACGGTTTTGTATTTTGCTCTTAAGTTTGTTTCAGACATTGAAAGTTACACCTGGGATTACATCTATTTCGCCTGCAGTGTGGAAACGGGAAGTATCGTGATTGGTGATTAAGAATCCAAAGATGATGTTTTTCCCTAGTGAACCTAAAACTTATGATAACCATTGTAAGCAACTCGTTGATTTTTAAGACTCATCAAGATCCATATACCTGCTTTGACAAGTTTGTGGTGTTCATGGGAGTGATGATAGTGAAGAAAAGATACAACAGAAATCATTTTAAGAACAATATTCTTTTTCCTATTTGTTTTAATTCTAATGCAAAAAATGGACCAGTGAAATTATAGTCGCAAAAACTTGAAAAATATTCATTTATGTAGAACATATTTCTGGTTGTCCAGGAGAAAATTGAGTTTCTTCAAAAATGTAGAATGATTTACATTGATAGGATTCGTCTCTTCCTTCGTATGCAGGAACCTGTGACCCTTCTGGAGTACTCTATGAGCGCAGTAACATAAGGCATTGATGCTATTGCTACCACCCGTGTTCTAATCCGCGGGGAGAACAGTCACGCGGCTACTCTCGCCTATACTGGAGAAACAGTTCACCGAACATTTAGGTATGGCATGTGGATAATGTTTTTCCTTTTATCGTCGGCTCATTGTATTCTTCTAACGCCTCAGATTCAGAGCATATAAATCTTGCATCTTTTGGTGCCAGTGGTATTGGTTCGGGAATGGATATTGTCGTTTCTAGTGTCAAGGCCTACATTAGCGCATTAAACAAGATGTCAGGTTTCAAGGGAATGTCCCCACTTAAGTGTGGAGCAGAAAGAACGGCTGCGTCTGCTTGAGGAGCTATGGGAAGTTGTCACATTTTGGCTGATGCTTATACTATCAAATGGTCAGGTACATTAGTCATATGATTTTCTCTTTAGTTGTTCAAAGATGCAGAGAATTTTGGTCTTCCATTTTGATACTTGTTCCTTTGTTTTGTCTTTCCTAAGCGTTCAGTGTGATTTTTGGCTTGTTCATTGTCATGTACAAGTTTCAACGACGGGCATAGGCAGTCTGACTTTGGACTGTCTTTGTAATTTAATATGCATATGTGTTTTTTTTGTAAGAATTTTGGTTGGATCCATGGAAGCGTTCATAAGTCCTAAGGTATAAAAATGGCCATGTTTTGTTCTTGTATTAAAGAAGTTATTTTGCAAGGTTTGCCGTCTAAAAAGTTAATGCAATAATATCATGACATCAATCGATAATGTTGTGCCCATTAAAAAGTTAATGCACAAATGAGATTAAATGTGTTATGTTTTGTCACATCAAATAAAACTAAAACAATAATAATATTAAAAATATATATATAAAAAAAATTGAACAATTGAGAAAGATGAGAAGAAAACATGTTTAGGATTAATTTTTGGCGGAATCTCTATGGACCTATAATTTATGCAGCTAGTTTAAATAACATAATTTAAAATAATTAAGTAGTAATTAGCATAGGTTTACAAAAATGATCAATATTGTGTTTATTTTACTTTATGTGGAAAGAGAATTACTTAATTAACCAGTTCCTAGACAGAAGTCGAAGTTATTTCAAAATTATGATTATTTTGTGGATCTAATAGTTAAAAATAATAGTAAATTTTATATTGTCGTCCTCATACTTACACTAAAACTAGACGTGTCATTACATTTTACAACTGTCCGTGAAGCTTCAGATAGTGTAAATACTATGTCCTCTAATATTTTGTGTGCTTACCTGTATTAGAATTACATTTCATATAAAAAAAGGGAAAAATACATTTTTCACCCACAAACTACCATAGGTTTTGCACTTTGCACCCTAAACTACCAATTTTAATACATTACACCCTCTAACTACCAATTTTTGACACTTTGCACCCTTTTTCAAATTTTGAGACTAAAATGACAATAATGTCCTTGACCCATTTTGTATATAATAAAGATATTGTTGTCAATTTATTAATTTCTCAAGTGTATTATTGTCAAATGGAAGGTGCAAAGTGTTTAATATTAGTAGTTGGAAGGTTTAATGTGTCAAAATTGCTAGTTTAGGGTTAAAAGTGTCTAACATTGGTAATTTGAGTGTGCAATGTCTTAAAGATGGTAGTTTGTGGTGTAATGTGTCACTACCCCAGTAGTTTGTGGGTGAAAAATGTATTTTTCCCTAAAAAAAATTATAGAAGATTTTATTCCAAGCTTTCATGTATCATATCTTCTCTCATATGACTAGTAAATCTTACGGTATTTCAATATTAGCCTTTTAACTTCTCAAAATATTTAGGGAAATTTGCTTTATAGTCTTTAGGTTTTAACCCCTTTTCATTTTTAGTCATGAATGTTAGAGGGTCAAAATTTTAGTCCTTGAACTTTCATCTTTATAAAATTTAGTCCTTCCGTCAGTCTGCCGTCAGTTTGCTGTCAAATTTGTACCGGTCGACCGGTATATGAAGCGGTCGACCGCTACATGAAGCGGACGACTGCTACATGTACCGGTCTACCGCTCACTTTCAAAACATATATCCGGTCGACCGCTTCAAAATTAGCGGTCGACCGGTACAAATTTGACGGCAAACTGACGGCAGACTGACGGAATGACTAAATTTTACAAAGATGAAAGTTCAAGGACTAAAATTTTGACGGTTGAAAGTTAAGGACTAAAATTAAAAAGGGCCCAAAACCTAAGGACTAAAAAGCAAATTTTCCAAATATTTAATTATTTTACTTGCCCACGTGTAATATGCCATGTGAACTCTGAAAATGTAGGTAAGTTGAGGACTTTTGACTGTGTGTATCACTTCTAGGAACCATATTGGAAATTTGGTAAATAGTTTAGGTAAGTGGAGGGACTGAACTGACAT
The DNA here is from genome assembly GCA_963930655.1 of Myrica gale. Taxonomy (NCBI): domain Eukaryota; kingdom Viridiplantae; phylum Streptophyta; class Magnoliopsida; order Fagales; family Myricaceae; genus Myrica; species Myrica gale. The sequence continues at coordinate 10,695,533 of OZ005616.1, forward strand.
TTATTTAGCTGCAGTAATCAAATCAAATTAAAATAAAATTTTACTTAAAAATTTTAGTTCGAAGATATATATTTTTTATAATAATTTATTTTTTTCCATTTCCAAACTATAAAAACTTTTATCCAGCACTCATTTATTAATTGATGTGCAGTGTTTCTTTCGCTTTCAACATAACTTGAAGTTTTGGTCTGAATCTTTTTTCTTACAAAATTTGTTAAAATTTTTCGAAATACCATAAACAAAAAAAACCTAAATTGATTATCTCACTATTTATTTTCTTCTTCTATTATTTTAGATAGCAGCCGTATAACTTTGCTTCTTTTTTAAAAAAAAATAAAAAATAAATCAAAAAAGTGAAATAGCTAAAAAGAAAAGTGAGGAACGTGGTTCAAAAGTTGTCTGGAAACTGAGCTATAACTTATGACGGAGTTTGTTTGCCCAATTATTTGGTAGCTCAAAATTTTCACTCCATCAAACACATTTTACAAATTTTAATAAACTTCACACTTTTACACATACATTTTATATTTTTCACAAACCTTAATAAACTTAAACATTCAAAAGATTCCCAAAATTTTGGGAATATTCCTCAAAATTTTGGCAAACAAACATATTTTTAGAAATATTGGGGTGGTAGAAATTTTAGGGTATTAGATTTGGTAAAAAAGTAAAGATATTTTATGAGAGTTAGTAAAAAAATGATTAGAAGATTTGAGTGAATATTATAATGATAATTAATTGTTTGATGGAAAAAAATTATTAATTTATAATTTTTTTAACCTAGGCCCGAAATGTTGGACATCAAGTGTTTCGGGAAACAAACGTCTCATGTAAAGAAAGACAAAATAACACACATTTCAACCACTTATTTTTTAAAACAAAGCAGGGAAAAAATAGGAATTTGACATTTTAGTCCCTAGGTTTATACTATTTTTACATTTAGGTCCTTCGATTTCAAATTTCAAATTTAACATCCTTATATTTTCGACCTTTGACAAAGAAGTCATTCCATGAGTTTCCATCCATGCTCTTAACGGAAGCTCAAGTCAGGTCATTTGTATGTCCACGTGGCATGGTAGTAAATTACTTCACCTGTCCACATAGTTTGTTGATCGAAGACCAAAGTTTTCTTATAATGATCTTTGACTTCATCTTCTCCTAAATTCTGCCGCTAGTCACTCTTTGTTTATAGTGGCTTGTACTGCCTTTTAAATTGAAGCTTTTGAGACAAAGATGATGCGCAGGGAAAGTGACGCTACTGGTCGGTAAGAAAACGTGTCGTAGTCTTCGATCAACAAACTACGTGGACAGCTGAAGTAATTTACTACCATGCCAAGTGGACATACAAATGACCTGGTTTGAGCTTCCGTTAAAGAGCATGGAAGGAAACTCACAGAATGACTTATTTGTCAAAGGTAAAAAATATAAGGAGATTAAATTTGAAATTTGAAATCGAAAAATCAAAATGTAAAAGGTATAAGTCTAGGGACTAAAATTCCAAAAAAAAAAAAAGCAAAAGGCCAGCCGTGGAAACCCACCCAAATAAGAAGAGAATGTTGAAACCACCGTTTCTTCACTCCTTCATTTCCTCCCGACATAACGAAAATTGACTTAAAAGGATTAACTCATTTTTAAACCCACGCAGTGTCGGGGATGGGAGAGAGAAAGAGAGACTTTTTCTTGTGTATATTAGGGTTGAACAAAACCGGACCGCAGACCGGACCAGACCGGATTTGCGGTCCGGTCCGGTCTTAATTTTAAAAAAGCGGTCTGGTCCGGACCGGATTTATCCGGTCCGGTCTATACATTTATGAAATGCGGTCCGGACCGGACCGCATTTCATATTTTTTTTAATTTTTTTTAAATATTTTAAAAAATAATCGTGCAGCTCTACGCCTATCTCTGCGTAAATTTTCTTTTTAATTTTTTAAATATTTTAAAAAATAACTGCGCAGAGCATATAGCTCTGCGCAGTAGGCACTATGGCTCGCACTGCGCAGTGCGGCTCTGCGAAATTTTTTAAATTTTTTTTTTAAAAAAAAATTTAAATCCGGTCTGGACCACTTAAGTGGTCCAGACCGGACCGCATTTGCATAGGACCGGACCGGACCACTTATAACTGGTCCGGTCCGGTCCTATAATATTTAAGGACCAGACCACTTTTTCGGACCGCATTCCGGTTGTGCAGCCCTAGAATGTATATATCAGGAAGATAAATCTCCAAGAAAATATAAAATAAATAAATAATCGAAAAGGAAAGAATCGTCTTTCCTCTCTCCCCGCGTTGCCTCTCTGGCCTGGCTTCTCTCTGTCCTACGAGTCTCAACCTCTAAAAAAGCAAATACCAAACCCCTCTGTTTCTTGTAGAAGAGCCAGAAGCATCTCCTAGCCGGAGATAAAAGCGAGAGAGATAGAGAGAGAAGGGAGGAGTTGTTATACGGAGTGAGATAAAACAACAGGTATTCTCTCGTTGTTGTTTTCTCTTTTTCTTTTCCTTTATGTCAAATCTTTTTTTCGTTTCTTCGATTTTAATGCCCTCCCCGATCCCAGTTTTTTTTCTTTTCTGTTACGCCTAATCCTTTAATTTCGGTCCCAATCTGAAGGCTAAGTTTTGCCTAATCCCGTCTTTTCCCAATCTCTCGTTGTCCTCTGCCTAATAAATTTGGCCATTCCCCTTCTCTTCATTTTCTACAACCCCGCGATTTGATAGGTTCCTTTTTCTGTTTCTTTGTTTTTGTTGAATTCTTTGACTCTTTTCCTTGGGAATCGATCAATTTGAGATCCGTTATTTCTGGATTGTTTCTGTTTTGTTTTTCCCCGGTGACTCGAGATTGTTATTGTTTTTTCATTTGTGTGTGGGTTTTCTTATGGAGAGAGGAGATTGTCGTCGGCGTGGTTTGGTGGTAAGGATAAATGGGTCTTGCGTCATCTCTTGGGTTTCTTTCTCGGAGACGTAGAATCACCGAATCCGATTTTACGTTTCATTGTTTTTTTTTATTATGGGTATTATATTGGGTCATGTTTTTGGCAATTTGATGTTTCCTTTTATTGTACACCCTGACAGAAGCATTTACTTTTATTAGCTTTCTGTTCTTCTCCTATGAGCCTATCTCATGGTGTATTAACTTTTAGAATTATTGTCTTATATACCCATATCATTTTTTTTGTTCCTATGGTTAGTAGATTTTTATGTCTGGCAATTTGCATTTCTCACCGTTTAATAACTTCTACTTATATCAAAAACGACAAAACGAATGTCAGAGAACTACGAAGTTTTTCATATTATCTTTGTTATAGAAGTTGTGGCAATTTGCGTTTTTGGATTTCACTATGAAGTTAAGATGTGAATATTCCACGAAAATATGGTGGCTTTGTGCAGGCACATGCACCACCTCCAAGTTACTTTGTTCGCCTGGAGAATACTAGTGCTGAAGACGATCTATATTTGAGGAAGAAAGCAGGGATGCGGAAGTGGCTCTGTTGTACTTGCCAAGTAGAGGAGTCCTACCCCTCGAATGAAAATGAGCACCTGAAAAAAAGCCCAAAGAATTATGCAGATGGTGGTATGCTTTCTTAACTCTAACTCCATGCTTGTGCAAATTGGTCTCATGGAAGAAGGAAAACAGAAAATTACTTTGAATTTGGTTATTGTAATAGAAAGTGGGAAGTGAAATAATGGTCGGGTCCATCTGAAACATTTTTGTTTTTTTCCCAGTCTTAAAGTATAGTAATTTTCCCGCTTCTAGCTGAAAGTAAGAGGTTGGAAGCCTGGAATATTGATGTGGCATTTTGAATTATAGCGTAATGTGCCTTTCCCTAGAAGGCTTCAATATAGCGCATGAATAATGGTCTAGAAACCTTGTGTTTGCAAAATTCTTAACGCTGGTTGCGTCATTGAATTGTATGTACCAGTTGCTATAAGGTTTGAGGTGTTCCAAACTCTTTTTTTCCTTCATATTACTGGAATGAGGACTGTGTAGATGTAGCCTTTTGATACTTGTAGTGTTTCGCAACTCCTGCTTGGAAGTCATTTAGTACTTGTGGACTCCGTATTGGGTTTTGCTCAAAATCTTGGATTGCTGCTCTCCAGTCCTCCACTGTTACTGCAAAGCTTCTATCAGTCATAATTGCCCACTTCGTGAAGCTTACCTGCACTATTTGAATACCATATTACCATGCACCCTTTTGGCCAATAACTTCTATAATATAATTGAACCGTTGATTTAACTTTTAGCAGGAACTATTCATGAAATGGTACTCATTTTCCTTCTAGGTTTGGATCCTCTAGTCCAGGGATTAAAGGATCTTCTCTATCTGTGCTATAACTATTGAACCAGTAACAATTTGTGCAAACAATTTATTACAATGTGTTTACCTCCTATTACAATGTGAAGGTTTTATTCATCTGAAACTTCTGATTTATTTGTATTCTTATATCTTCAGTACAGATACTCTGCATTATGAGTTTTGCAAGAACTTCAAAAGAAAAATACATCCCTGTTAATTTCTTTTGGCACACCTGCTCTCCCCTTTTGGCATCTCAACGGCTAATTTTGCATTTATGCTCTTTGGTTCTGCTTGTACTTCGTCGTCGTCGTCATCTTCTTCTTCTTCTTCTTTCTGCATTTTAGGATACCCAAAAGGTGCTAAGGTGGCACCTCCTATCAAATCTGAAGTGCAAAAGCCAGCACCATCTATTGAAGTGCCTGCACTGTCACTGGATGAACTGAAAGAAACGACTGATAATTTTGGATCAAAGGCCTTGATTGGTGAAGGATCTTATGGAAGAGTCTATTTTGCAAACTTAAGTAATGGGAAGGCTGTGGCTGTGAAAAAGCTTGATGTTGCATCTGAACCCGAGTCAAATGCTGAGTTTTTGGGACAGGTATCTCTTGAAATTCAATAAATATAGAACCAGTATCTTCTCCTGTTTAATTTGACAAATGATAGTGCGTTTAGTTTCTTGACATATCTGGCTGTGTTGATATTCTTCATGTTAGGTTTCAATGGTTTCAAGATTGAAGCATGAAAATCTTGTTGAGCTGCTTGGTTACTGTGTAGAGGGAAACCTTCGTGTGCTTGCTTATGAATTTGCAACCATGGGGTCTTTACATGATATATTGCACGGTATGCAAAGCTAGCTTGTCATATTGAAATCTGCTTTGTAGACTTCCATGAATTACTATTGCAGAAAGTGGAACAGTGATGTGTTCTGTATTAACATTACAGGTAGGAAGGGAGTTCAAGGGGCACAACCAGGTCCAACACTTGACTGGAAGCAGCGGGTTAGAATTGCAGTTGATGCAGCAAGGGGATTAGAATATTTACATGAGAAGGTTCAACCATCTATAATCCACAGAGATATCAGATCTAGCAATGTGCTTCTCTTTGAAGAGTTCAAAGCCGCCAAGATTGCGGATTTCAACCTTTCAAATCAGGCTCCAGACATGGCTGCTCGCCTCCATTCTACTAGAGTCTTGGGAACGTTTGGTTATCATGCTCCAGAGTAATGTTTCTGAAACACTGTTCTCTTGCATTTGGGTATCAGTACTCTCTATCAAATGCTAGTTTAGATAGTTTTATGCTGTGTTCATGTGGGTTTGTTCCATGCTCCAAACAGCTTAAAGTCCCAATAATTACTAGGGATTAGTGTTCAGTGTGTCATTGGACTTCAACCATTTCTTGACAGCATTTAATTAGGGTCTTTCGTTTTTAATTTATCTGTTAAGGCCATTGCGATCATCCTCAGATGAGTCATGTATAAATTTTCTTTTTCACTTTACAGATTATTATTCCATTGGGAAATATTACCAAAACAGGAATCACTGTAGTTATTCTTCATCTGAATTAACTTAAGTGCATTGGATACCTCTTAAGCATTTAATGTGAGTGCAACCTATAACCCCAAGAAAAGTCTAATAGAAGGCAATTACCATAAGAGGGTTAGATTTCATTGGTCAATAGCACACTCCGCGGACCATCCTCATGAGGCAGAGATCACTTGTTTAACTCTCCCAGCCACCCTCTCCCTTTCCTCCTTGGGCCGCTCAAGATCTCAAATAGAGAAAGAAAGAACAAAAGGAACAATAATGTCTTTTGGTTTTGTTTCAATAGAAAAAAACAATAGCCATCAAGCTTAGCTGCTGATGTTAGTAAAAGGAGAACCTTTTACCAATTTAGATAAGGTTGATGAAACAGGAATATGTCAATGATTCCAATTTCTGTGGTCTCTGCTGCCTTTTAACTTTTCTTTAGTACTTTCCTATCTACATCGGTTTTTGAGATATAACAGAAACATCTACATCGGTTTTTGAGATATAACAGAAACACAAGAAAGAATTAATTGTTGGAAGGACTTTCTGTAGAGAATTAATTGAAAGTTTTTGGAATCAGAAATACTAATTTAAGGGGGGTTTTCCCTATGTACCATTTTGAAATTATCTTGTGAAGTCTTTGTTTGGAGCTTCTTAATATTTGATGAAAAATAGAGAGGTAGTTTTAACTGTCAGTGTTTTGGAGACTTGGGCCTGAGTGCTATGTCAATCTAACTGAAATAATTTTCTCGCCAGGAATCTAATTGTTAGGGAAAAAGTTTAGGTGAATCTGTATATTTGTCAGTTACCCAAAAAAAAATATTTATATTTGTGGATATATATCTCTACCTTTCTACTTTTCTAACATGTATGTAGCAGCTGCTTTTCCAAGGACCCACGACGACGATATATTATAGCCTGTTATATAAATTAGTATGATGCCATGCACATTGCTTATGTAGGTGTTGTAATTGGTTCTGAAGTACACCTATAGCTGCTGTCAGCTATGAAGGATCTTGAGTAATTTTACCTCAAACAATTTTGCAGGTATGCAATGACAGGACAGTTGACTCAGAAAAGTGATGTCTACAGCTTTGGGGTTGTTCTTCTAGAGCTTCTGACTGGGAGGAAACCCGTAGATCATACTATGCCTCGGGGACAACAGAGTCTTGTGACTTGGGTCAGTGTTTTGCCTAGTTTCGTTTGGGGTTATTGCTTTTATTCGTTTTCACTTGTATGTAAATTTTCCTATGACCACTCATTGTCCAAATTGGGAATAACCACTGTGAAACTCATATTTATAGGCTACTCCAAGGTTGAGCGAAGACAAAGTTAAACAGTGTGTGGATCCAAAACTGAAGGGAGAATATCCGCCTAAAGGAGTGGCAAAGGTCTCTCTTCCACTCTCTCTCTCTCTCTCTCTCTCTCCACTCACAAATAATACCAACTCGTCTCTCTCTCTCTTGTTCTCATTAAGTGGTGCCTTACAATGTGATTTTTCTTTGGAAATGCAGCTGGCAGCTGTTGCAGCATTGTGTGTGCAGTATGAAGCTGAGTTCCGGCCAAATATGAGCATTGTTGTCAAGGCTCTCCAGCCGCTTCTGAAGCCACCTGCCTCAGCTCCTGAGAGTTAAACAAACAAGCTTGGTTTTTTCCTTGTGTTGGAATTTCTGCCTGTGCACAGATTTCTTTCTTTTGTCTGCGGATTTCATCAAATTCTATGTATTTTTTTTAATTATATTTGCCGTGTATGAGATTGATTGTGTAGGACTGGGTTGGCCCCTTTAATAAATTACTAACTTCTGTCTGTTGCTGGTACTGCACTCACTGGATGCTGATATGTGAGGGTCATGAGTTGACTATGGGATTGGGTTTGATGGATGTGTTTTGTCGCTGAATATATTTGCTGCCTGGTTGTAACAAAGCAGAACACAATGGATCTGAAAAAGAAAAAAAATATAAACCTTAGTTTATAGAGCTTTTGTTTTAATTTGGTGTAGTCTAACTCACCTTGTTCCAGTATTCCTTTGGGTTTTAGGGTTTTAGCTGGTGCCCTCTGATTCCAGACCTCGAAGGAAACCAGAAAAACTCCTTATCTTTATCCATTGCTTCCACACCTCTCTAAGTTTTTCACTTCATTAACTAGGACAATGAGTCTAGATGGATGCGCTTGGCTGGGTCCGTTTTTGGCATAAAACTGCTGAAGAAATACTCCAATAACTCTATCCCCCCAACTAGAAGAGGAAGAAAGATTACAACTAGAGTTGTTCACGGGTACTAGCGTTTTAACCGATATCGCCACCGGTACTAGCACTTCATATCGATCACCAACCCACGACAGTAGGGGGACCAATTCTTGTTTTCACCGTGGGTCGTGGGGCAGTGAAATAAGCGATAGCGGAAGTTAAATTGTTTTTTAAAAGCAAAACGACTCCGTTTCTTTTAATCGTTTTGATTAAGTAGTTTTTTTTGTCTAAATAAGTCTCAACTTCAAAACCATGCTTAATGAAAATAGAACCCTTGAGCAGCTCCCTTTCTCTCCTCTCTCTCTCTTTTCGTGTCTCCTCCACTCCTCTGTCCTCCTCCTGTCGTCCCATATTTTGGCCCAAATAGGGTGGCGATAACCACTTACTGCCTCCGCCACTGCCCGATACCGGTTATTGCCGATAGTGGGATTGGGGCGGTGATTGTTTTTGAAAAATCAGCCCAATTAAAACTATTTGTGTGGAAGGTAATATGAAATATTATATCAATAAAGACGAAATAAGTATAACTACTATAGTTAAAAAAGCCAAGTATACCAACTCTGCATCATTTTGTGAGATAGGTGAAGAAACAATCTAGCACTTTTTCTTTTGATTGTTGTTTCTTGGGAATTAATTTGTGGTGAAATAAGCAGTAGCTTCTATCCTCCCCCCTCCTTTCTCACTCACTCTCTTTGTGCCTCCTCAACTCTTCTCTCATCTCCCTCCCTTCCCATATCTTGGCCCAAATGGGGTGGCGATAACCTCCCACCAACATTGCCCCGATACCGATAACAGCCAATAATGGGATTGGAGCCGGTGATCGTTTTAGAGAAACCGCCCAAGACAATGACAAAGTTATTAGGGTAGAAACCATCACCTCTCATGCACAACCCTAATTAAAACTACTGGTGTGGAATGGCATTCAGAAACAAAGCTAGGGGCACCATGAGGAGGCAATGGTCCTAGCCCTGTCAAACAATTAGCATAATTTTTTTTTCCTTAGGCCAAGTTATTATTTTTCAAATGATTTTCTGGTGCTTTTATATATTTTTGCTCCCCAAATTTTGTTTTTAATTAAACTAACCCCCTTTCTAATCCCTGTGAAAATTGATGTTCCTACACATGCCATATTGAGTGCCTATAATCACAAGAAATTCAAATTTCTAGTAGGCATTCCCCTATCTACTTTACTGGACTAAGACTCTGTTTGCATAACAAAATTTTAACACCCTAAAATTTTATCATCATTATAAAACACACTCTCCTTACTTTTTCATCAATTTTCACTTTTTTATTTTTTTACCAATTTTTTTTTTATCTTTTTACCAACTTTTTCATTCTCTTCTCACTTTTTCATCAACTACGATACCTAAAATTTTAACTTTTTCATCAACTACGATACCTAAAATTTTAACGACTCTAATATTTTACATCTCGAACACAGCCTTAATTACCTTGTTTTGCTTGTTTTTTTGTATTGTTTATTTTTCTCGTTTTCTCCTTTACTGCTATTTTTGCTCGTAAAAAATAACTTTCAAGGTCCAAATACAGTCAAAAACTCCATACGGCCCAATCTCCGGCACGCGCACCGTAAATGTGTCACGTGGGATCCACTCACCGCTCAGTACGTAGCTCACGCCTCACGATTCTTCGAGCTTTAAAAACCCCCTTGGGAACTTTCTTGCTCCCTCACTGGCTCTTCCGCTCCTTTACCTGAAAGGCCAAAATCTCTCTCTCTCTCTCTCTCCCTCTCCCATGGCTTCTGATGGATGCTTTGGATTCCAACGAAGAATTGCTGATATCGGAGATACCGAAGGCACTCCACCACCAAAACAACAATCCTCAACTACTCTTCTAACAATTTCCCAGGAAGATAAAGAAGAGCAAGGCATTACTGAGAACAAGAATCTGAGCTTCCCCTCTGACTCCAAGAAGGCAAAGTGTTCTTCTCCTTGTGAACTGTCTCTGGTTACCGATGAAGAAAATCAAGAACTGGGTATTGCCTCTGGTGCCGAACAAAATCCTGAAGTGTTGGATTCTTTGGTTTCTGGGCTCTCTGGGAGTGAGTGTTCCGTTAAAATGGTTGAGGATTTGAGTGAAGAAGTGAAAAAGATTGAAAATTTCGAAGTGGGTAATATTTGCGAAGGCGAACGAAGGCAAGAAAAGTTTGATTTTGTGAAGGGTGGCGTTGAAGATAGTGTCAAAGAAAGCTTGCTGTCTGCTTTCACTGACAAAGAAGAGAAGGTCCTTGCGATAACTGAAGGGGGCGTTGAGGTGGTCTTTGCCACAGAAGCAAATAACGAGGAGTTGGTAAAAGAAGTCGAATCTGGAAGTCTCTTGGAAGTGAAAAAGAAGCAACTTTTGGAGGAGCTTGAAGTTGCGTTGATTGCTGACAATAAGTGCCACGAGGAAAAAGTCTCTGATTTTGATAGTTCTTTGAAGGTTGAAGTAATCGATCAAACGGCATTGATTGAATTCAATGGCCACTTTGCCGAGAGGAAAGTAAACAAGAATGTTAATCAAGAAGTGGACGGGAAGAAGGCGAGGCGGTCGCGTAGAAAGGCTAAAAAGGTTTTCGAGATGAGTGGAAGGCCTGAGAATGTCCTGGTGAACGGTGCAACTGACAGTGGTTGTAGAAGGTCTGGGGATGGAATCAAGAAGGAATACCCAAGGAAGGAGATGGAGGCCCTGAGGTTTGCAAACATTGTAGAGCAGCGGAAAATTTGGAAAGAGATATACAACGGGCTCGGGGCTGCTGTGGCTCGGGAGTACGATGACTTGGCAAGCTCTAAGAATCAGAAGCATCTCCGCTTGAATTTTGATACCCGGCAGCACTTCGTGAAGGACGAAGAAGCTCCTGCGATTCTTAGTAAGAGCTATTTCCCTCTCTTTTTTCCTTTTGTCATGGATTTTTTTTATAGCAGGTGTTTGTGTTAAAACCATGATTGATGGAGCTTGTTTTTGTGGATCTGTTGTTTCATTTATGTTGAGGCTTAGGGCTAGTAGTTATGCGTTAAATTATAAATGCTATTCTTGTCTTGGGAGACTGAAATCTTTTGGTGGAAGAGTATTTGACATCATCATTGTAAGTTGTGTAACACACAGTATCACGTGGATGAGAACGACATTGAATATTCTCTAAATTGAAGACTTCTGCAGGATTTTCGTTTACAGTAGCTTGAAGAGTTTTCGTCCCCCTATCATGCGTGTTACATGTAAAAACACTTCTCGTTTCCTAGATTACTCGAGAAGAGAGTATATTTTGACAAATGCAATCAAAGGGGTCTTTATTCCATTAGAATGTCCTAACTACACGTAAACTTGTCAAGATGGCTACTGATGAACAGAGATAACACCCTGAGTTGCTCTATAGCATTAAATCTAATTTGATACCAACCTCACACTTTGAACTTTATATGGAGTTTCACTTTAACACAGAACTTGAAGCAGTACACAATATTCGAATGTCGAAGGTGTGGTGATTATATTAAGTTATCTTTTTTTTTTTTTTTTATAAGTATTATATTAAGTTATCTTTTTTTTTATATAAGTATTATATTAAGTTATCTTTTTTTTATATAAGTATTATATTAAGTTATCTTATTTGGGTAATTTTAATAGTAAGGCTATTCTCTATAAACTAACTCTAGTGCACATCTAAAGACTAAAAACAAAAGGTTTTAACTCTAAGAATAAGAATCTTAGGAGGTGCCAAAGACTGCCTTTCCCTTATATATTATTAGATTTAAGAGCTATGCACTTTTTGTTGTACTCACTAAACCCTGAACCCTTGAATTCATTAATTGAAGCTCAACCAACCCCTTGCAGTAATGATGTAATAATTTTCTTTGATGTTCCGTTTGGCATTTTCTGTTAGATGTTACTGAAATAGTGTTTACAGTCTTTGAGATTAATATTCTTTCAGCCTTAGGATTATTAATGTGTGGTTTATGATCCATCACTTCTTTTTTCCATTCTTGGCAACCATTCTCTTATTTATGCAATTGCTTGCACACAGCCAACAATGCATAACAAGGTTGTTTTTGTCTTACGTTTGCTAAGAAACTTATTAGTTGTTCTCTGAGATTTTCCCCGTTCAGAAAACTAAAAACATCTTGAAAACCATAGGCCTTTTTTAGAGCTTTCATTCTCTCACCCTTTCTTTTTGGTTCTTAGACCTGGTTGGTCGATTTGATGGTTCAAATTCTGTTGTGCACAGGAGTGTTTGCTGCAAGGGGAAGGAATCACATGAATATCACTGTGCATTGAAGAACAGCCCTCAGGAATCTGCAGAAGACCTTATGTGCAACATACACCATATATTTTCGTGATTTGTAAACTCTGCACATGATGATTGTTGTGTAGACAACTTGTGCACAGTCATGTACATGTATTGTTAGTTTTAGAAACAGATACTTGGTCTTGTGGCTGATGATATGTTACATTCTTTTGTAAAGGAAAAATAAGAAAACAAGTGGGCAGCTTGTTTGACAATAAAATGCATAATCTTCCTCGCTGACATCATCTTCACTACACTCTTCACTATTATTGCTTGCATGGGTGCCAATCTTAAGAATTATATTTCCCTTCTTTCTTCTAGACAGGACTTCCTGTTCTTAGAACTGTGTTGCTAATATTTTGCGGCAATTTTCAGGGGAAGCATGTTCTGAAAGTCGGGACTTTGATTTTGAAACCATGCAGAAGAACGAAACAGAAAATCTGTCTCCCTTGGATCCCGCTTCTTGTCCAAGTGTTGGTGGGGGAGATGGCTATACAGGTCTAGAAGAAGAGTGTAGTGAAGATGATGACAGCGAGGAAGATTATGCAACCATACAGAGACCTGCTTTTTTGGTGGAAGGAGAACCCCGTTTTGATTCTGGTCCTCCAGAAGATGGTTTAGCATATCTCAGGCATGTTAGGTAAATCAGTTCTTTCTTTTCACTCAATCTTCTTGACAGAATCTCATAGCATTGTGTGAGCATCTGGAAATGGTTTGATATGTGCGTCACAACTAGGCCCATGAATAATAGGCACACTTGCTGAATTTGTGCACCACATCACTAGATATGTGCCTTCAGTCTCATAGCCTTAAACTTGCAAAATCAAAGCTTAGGGAATTAAAGCCAATACTTTGTAAGTACTTTTTTTCTTCTGTTAAGATTGCTAATCCTAGCAGTTAAAAATCCCAGAAATAGCACATGGTTGTTCTTAGGAAACTTAAAGCCCCAGAACTATATTTTGCGTTTGATTTGTGCCTTATTTAAATCCTAGCACCTCACCCTTTTCATACAGTTTACAAGGCCTAAGCTATGAAGATTTCCTATTCCCTTAGCAAGCAATTACTAAACTAAACAACCTTAAAAGAAATAAGAAGGATTCTTATTCGCGATTTTAGGTTTGATAACTCTTTTTTTTTATATAATTAAGACATTTTTATTAACAAGAAAAAAAAAAACTAAACAGAACGGGGATACAACAGTACAAGAGAAAGTACTGAAGAAACCAAAACCCACCCACCCGTGACCCATAGGTCTACAAAACTCACCCTCCCAGAAACCCCCCCCCACACCCATACACGGGACCCCTAACAGTCCTCACCAAAGGTCACAAGCTTCCTAGCGGATGAGGAAGACCCGTCATAATTGACAGAGGACTTCAAACCCTTCAGCTCCCTGATCATCTTCCCCCCTGATTTTCTTGAAGATTTCGAATGAACCGGCTTCCGATCTCGTTCCAATGCTTCAAAGAGCTCCCTCATCTTTTCCTCTTGACCACCACAAGACACCCCAACCAGCTGACCCACAGAGGAAACCATGTCCAATACCCACGCCGGAGATTCCGTCTGCACTTTCCCCTTCGAAGAAACAATCGATGCAATGAAAGGAGCAGCCACGGGAGATGGACCCGAAGAGTCCAATTCCACAACTGCCCTGGGAGACTCGGAGCCCCCGTGAGAGACAACTCCCAGCCGATCCCCACCCTCAGGACTACCAACCCCCTCACCCGATTTCTCACGGCCAACCGAACCCAGCCGATCCCCACCCTCAGAGTTCCTGCCTTGCCCCTCCCCAAGATCCATCCTCGCATCTTCAGTAAGCTCACTGCCACATTCAATAAATTGATCTCTTGCATTTTCACCTTTGTTGAACTGGCCATCAGACCCCTCACTGCCTTGGTTCCCACATTCCACCCCTACCCCCTCCAAAGTATCCTTCTCCAAGAAACTGGTTTCAGCACTTCGAGTTTCATCAACTCGACCCCTCACTGGCGTTGGAGCTTCACTTACAAAAGTTTCGGCATGACCATCGTGGGAGACCTTCCCATGCCTTGGAGTTGTCATCCTCTCTGCCATACCCGGTTCAGAAATCAAAGAGAAGGAGTCGGCGACCTGAGCTGTGTCGTCGACAGCAAGATCCGGCGAAGAAAGCGCCCCCGGGGAAGAGACCGGCATGTCGGGAAGCGCAGATGATGGGATCGGCGCCAACTTCGGTGCCAGAAATGCCTCCGAGATGCTACCCCTCGCCCCCGCAGTCGCCGGCGACCCTCCTTCCTGCGCCGGTGGTGGGTCGGCACCAACGACGGAGCCACGAGGCTTACCGTCACCAGCAACACACGTAAAACCCTGGTCTTCAGGGGTACCCAACCCAGACCCGACATAACTCGACTCAACCAAGGCCTTCGAAATAACCCTTGGGCCCGGCCTTTGAGTGTTCCCACATTCCACACCTAACGAACTCCCTGGGCCCGGCCCATCTGCATGCAACAGCCCCTGCGATGGGCAGAAAATTGGAAATGGTGCAAAGATAAAATCTTAGTTGCAATCACACAGAATGATAAAAATTTGGCTGACCTAAATAAATTGCACGGGGGACTTCATCTGTTGCAATGATGAAATCTCAGGCTTTCTTGCAACAACACTGAAACATCTCTGATATGTATGTGGACTTGACTAGGAGAAAAAGGAACTGGGTATATATATATATATATATATATATATATTCACTAGATTAAATTGTCAAACTGGGAATGCGCAGAAGAGATATTCTTGTTATCAAATTGAAGTAATTTTCTTCCCAGAAAAAGTTGAAACAATCTAATCTTCTCTCTTGCTTAGGTGGGAAGCTGCGCAGATTCCAAAAGTGAAGGTGGCGAAGTTTGATAGAAGTAAATTTAACAAAGAACAGAGTGTTTATATGCCCCAGATTCCTGATATTGCCAATTGTCCAGAACCTCTACTACCATTAAAGCAATGGGAGGATGCACTTCTTGCTGATTTTTCAAAGCTACGACTGGTACTTTTTTATTGCCTCAATTTGAGTTAGTGTTATCTCAATGTCTTTGTGGATTTTTTTTGTCAACAAACGGGAAAGAGTTACACAATAGCTTCGATTGATCACATATCTACAGTATGTGCATAACTGTAAATTCTCTTAAAGTGAGTTTTAGGCATGGCTATGTTGGAATTCAAAAGTGGAGAGAGTAACTTTGTTTTTGGTTCTCCTAATCTCAGGCCCTGTCACGTCTTGAGGGTTCTAGTGAAAATTTATCTGGAAAGCTGCAATCAGTGCTGGTTATTCATGAAAATTGTTATTCCAACCAGCTATCTCAGGGAATTGTTCATGAGCTTATGTGCACTATTGGTCAGCCATCCTCCTTGACAGCTGGAGACCATGATAACTCTCTGCCTTCAGATCACTGTAACCCAAAGACTTCTGCAGCTGAAAGTTCTGGCCCTTTGTTGTCTGTGATTTCAAGAATGGACTCCGTAGCTCGAGTATCAACACTGAGGAAACGCATCAGCTCGCTAGTGACTCAGAATACTCTGTCAAGAAACGATTGTATGTGGTTATTTGGCCTATGTGCAGTCGTTGATACTCCACTAGATGCCGACTCTTGTGCTGCTCTCCGGACCCTGCTCCGGAAGTGTGCTACCTTGCGGGCAGCGAAGTCTGAACTTGACGATGAGGTCATAATGCTTAATATTCTGGCCACAATTGCAGGCAGGTATTTTGGGCAGTCTGGAAGCTGAAGCTGAAGCTTCCTAGTAAGGTCTTCCTCGAGCAGTATGTGTAGGTCACTTTGATAATTTTCTCAAGTTCCTCCATATAGTGCAGCAGTTCGAGTGAAGGAGAATCACTGGCCCTGAAATGGTAATTTTAAGAGTGTAGCTTGTGCAGACTTTGTTTTTGTGCTCCTATTTCTTTCTCTTTAATACATGCTGGAGAATGTACTTCGACAAACAACAGATTTGATTTTATGAAATAGACTTGATAGACAGAATTTTGATGGTTTGATGAAATTAGTAGTTTTGACCCCAAGTTGACATTAACACCATAGTTTGGAGGTGAACAAGTGCAGTTGTCCCTACCTCCTTATAAAAAAAGGTTTCTTCATAATATACTCTTCTATCTGTTATGTTATTGCCGAATTGTTGGCACCTTAAAATTTCAAGCTTAATTAAAAAAATTACAAAATAATTTTTTTTATATTATATTAGTTATTTAAATATTCTCTCTCTTTATTTTTTACCAACTCTAATACGCTAAAATTTTCACGTACGAAACCAGGCGCTGTTGATTGCATCCTCTTAATTACGGTTAAAATGAGAGGCCATGTTGATTGCATCCTTAATTACAGTTAAAATGAGCAAAAAAAAAAAAGATGCGTTACCAATCTTATCAAAGAAGTAAATTTGATGAATTTTGATAGTACAAAAATTGCAATACAATGAAATTGAATTTTTAAATTACAGCACGACTCATATTCATAGAGTAAAACCAAATTGTCCCTCAAGTTCTCGATTACAGCCTCTCAAGTTACAAAAAAAAAATCTAATTTTGTCCTGTTCAATTGGACAGTTAAACTAGATAAAAAATAACCTAAAATGCTAAAATTACTAAACAAATTAAAAGTAATATATATAAAATTTAAATGCTAATACTATTTTTTTCTTTTACTTTTACTTGTTCGTTATTTTATTTTATTTTAATCTTATTTTAGAAGAGCATTTCAATCCGTACGCATTGTCTGATTTAACGACCAAATTATAAATTGGAAGGAAACAATTGATTTTTTTTGTCAACTTGTCTAATCATAAAAAGTGAAACTTAGGGCCACTTTGATGTTATCTGTTTTCCCTAAATATAAAAAATAAAGATAATAGAAAATAAAGGTAGAGAAAAACCTAACCATAATTCAATGGCCTATTTTCTATTTAGATTTTTGGATTAAATAAACTTTTTCCCTAATTTTTTGGGTCATTTACACTTTGTAACTTAATGTATTGTTTTTGACACATTTACAAATTTTTTCAATTTGGATCTCGTACCTAAATTGCCCATCAATTTAGACGGATTCCGTCAAAACATGTGATGCAATGTGTAAAAACCCCCCAAAGATAAAGAGAGCAAAGCAATGTATAAAAATTTTGACGGAATCCTTCTAAATTGACAGGCAATTTGGATACGGAGTCCAGATTAAAAAAAATGTATAAATTAAGAGGTTCGATGTGTCAAAAATAATATATTGGGATGCAAAAAGTAAATGACCAAAGATATATTTTTTTAGGGAAATTTGCTTTTTAGTCACTGTTTTACCGTCTTTTTATTTTTAGTTTTTAAACTTAACGAGTCAAATTTTTAGTCCTTTAATTTTCACTCCGTTTAAATTTTAGTCCTTAAACTTAATGAGTCAAATTTTTAGCCCTTTAATTTTCACTTCGTTTAAATTTTAGTCCTTCCGTTACCCTCCGTCACCCTAATTAACGGAATAATTTTACACGTCAGCTTCCATTTAAGACGTCACCCTTCATTTCCACATTAGCCTTAACCAATGCACGAAGGAAGAAGACGCACCCGCAATCGTTTCTGTTTTTGGGTACGGAGAAGTAGCCTTTTGACCACGCCCTAATTTCTCTTCGAGCCCCTTCTGCTCTCCTTCTCCTCGTCTACTATTTGTGCTCGTGGGTACAGAGGAGAAGCAGTCGCCTTTTTGCCCGGCCCTGCTGGATGCACCGTGGATTCCGCTGGTATGAGGAGACGTTTGAGGGACGGCTCACTCACGGGTGAACAACCCCTCCCTTCTATTTATGATCGTCCAGTGCACAAAGGAAGAAGACGCACCCGCAATCGTTCCTCCCGTTCCTTCTATCCCAAGCGGTGGAGATCATTGTCATCATCGACAGCCACGACGCCCCACACACGTCAGAGCAGCCAGGTCAGTTAAATCTTCCCCAAAATTTCGTTTTTCCTTTAATTTCCCTTCACGAAATTTCTAACATTTCCTTTTTCGATTCACATGTTGCAAACGTCATCGACAAATCCGGATTTCCTCCTCCAGGTATGGTTTGATTTCATTAGGTGCCTTGAAGTTAATTCAATGTTCATTTGATTCGGTTTTTCGATTCACCTTATCAATCGGTTCGTGTCTTGGTTTTGGTTGTCTGTTGTTGCCATTGTAAGTAAAATGAGTCCGTAATTTTCCACTTGGCTAAAAATGTTGAACGAATGTTGACCCTGTAACTATATGGTATTGCTAAGAAACTTTTTTTCTTTTCAGGAACTTCGAGGCTTGGCGGTTGACAAAGATTTGTTATCTTGTCCTTATTGTAACAAACGCCTTTCGTCGGTAATGAATTTATCTGTTATTGCACCTATTATTGATGAGTGTTTGCGTGATGGATCTGGTTTGTTTACTCTTCTTGATGACACTAGTAGAGGTGAATTACTTTCACACAATGACACTGACATATGTTAAGATGGTGGAGACCCGAAGTCTACCTCATTTATATATTTTGTCGAGGTAACCATCAATTGGTATGATTCAGACATAAGATCTAAATCTACAGCAATCTCAACCTTTTTTGCCAAAGCACAGCCCGGAGTACTGTGGTTTTTTTAAAAGTAATATTACGTTAATGCTGTACTTTATTCTTCTGTTTTTTACGTGTTGGTAAACTTAACATCTGTATAAAGTCGTACCCCGAGTGTTAACAATAATATATAGTTTGAAAGCTGAGAGGTATATGACCTCTTGTCTGATAAGGCATAAGCCTTAAGAGCTTAGGCTTAAGTATAGGAAAGTCTTCTTGCACAATTACAAACTAGAAAATTGTGATGGAGTAATTTGCTCTCTCTGTTGTATTAATGATAGTAAATTTTGGTTAAAATTAATCTTACCAGAATAAAAGTTTGTTATGAATTTATTGTTATAATATTTGGGAGATTGTATTTGGTGAAAATTTGTACCTTTTACTCACAAAGTTAAGTTCGAAAACCTTCTTACTGGATTAGATGATTATTGGTGGGGAACTGTTTTTCAATGGGCATAATTCAAACCTAAGACCTATCCAAGCACACCCTCCTTTACCACTTGACATGGGGTAGAGAGAATGCACGTATAATAACATATATTTGTTTGATCTGTATTACTAGCTTGCCTTGATTGCTTTATAATTATAATACTTATTGTGAATGGGTATGTTTCCAAAGAATAAGCACCTGTTTTTAAATACTTTGATATGCAGTTGAACAAAAGAAAAGTTCCCTTTCCCCCAATAAAGTTTGTTGAGCTCCTGCGATTCGTAAGAATAAGTTGCAGTAGTTCATTCTGTGTGTGTTTTCTGCATTATTTAGAACTACCCAAAGCATAAGATGAATGGTATTCTGCTTATGAATAATGAAATGTGTGATTTGAGCCACGCTATATATATTTCTAGTTGAATGGATGTTTTCGTCTCAGTTTTTTTTTATTTCCTTTTCTCAGCAATGTTTGTCATGTTTTACATGGCTTGTACGACTATTTGATGTGATTGACCTGTGAGCAATGTGCTGTGATATGGGAGAATGTACAAATGAGATTAACCCCTGTAACACTGAGTACCACTGGTCATTCAATTGTGATGGAGAACAACTGGTGAAGGATTGGGTTTAGTTGTTGTGGAATGATTGCGACTTCGAGCCTCTTTTGCCAGAGGCCTTTTTAAGAGCAGGGCAAATCTATGGTAAACTTGTACTATAGCTGTACCGAAGTGGATTATGTGTATGTTTGAGGGTGTCGACAGTTTTGCCTTGGACATTATTTATTTCTTGTTAATAGTTGAATCGCGGTTGTTCTTATTTGTTGGTAATATGTTTCAGTAGATGTTGAAAATTTGTTTGCTGTTTAAAACCAACAAAGCATTTGATTGTAGCTTGTTGGCTGATAAATTTTGATGATATTGTAGGGACGCTTCCTATGATCGGGTAAGAGAAGGGCCGACCAACCCGTGTACGGATCCTCCAGTCGAATGGCACCGGTTTGTTTCTTGACTACTACATGGTTATTCATTACCACATGCTGTTTTTCATATTGGAAATGTATTGGTGGTTGGTTTTTTGTCACGTTTCAACTGAATGCATATTGTTTCTTGGATTATTGGAATTTGTAGTTATTGATTTACAACAAATCACATGCTCAAGTGTTGTACTTGTTTAATGTTCTTTACCTTTTAACTGAAAATGAGTAGACATTTCCTGCTATCTATTGGTTAACCTATAACGTGAACGACTCTGGAGCAAATCTAGCGAGGTACAAGACCTCATTTATTTATTGTTAGATGAATGGCAAAATGGGAAGTTCGCAGAAGGGAAGCCCGAAAACTCGAAAGTATGAGATAGAGTTACAGCGAATCTGGCAATCCCAGATATAGGCGTGTCGCAAGTAGTGAACAAAGTGAGCTCCTTGAAGGCAGACTACAGGGCCTTTTGCACTTTGAAAAAGCAAACCGGCGTTGGATGGAATGAAGACACCAACACGGTCGAAGCGGATGATGGTTGGTGGGAACGTTTCATACCGGTACGACTCCATCTCACTTGGCCTTTTTTGTATTCAAAGATTATATTGGTATTTGTTTAGTACCCTTGACTAATCTCATGCTTCGATACGTTTGAAACATTCAAACATGCCAAGGTGCGAAGAAGTTTAGGAAGCAGGGACTTGCAAACTTCCCTGAGCTGCACCTGATGTTCGCGGAGAGCACGGCGGCTGGATTGAATGCCTACTCCTCTGGCCAAGGAGGCGAGACTCAAGAGGATTTGGTCGTCATATTTTTTGGGCAGGACTGTATCGGTGCGATGGACGAGACACACATCGTTTCCGCTGGGGTGTACAAGAAAATCAAGGCGGCGTATTACGATCGACACAAACAAGTCACGCAAAATGTATTGTGTATCTGCGACTTCGACATGCTGTACACTTTTGTATACAGTGGCTGGGAAGGATCCGCTCATGATACACGTATCCTATTTGATGCCATGCGCGCACCTGGATTTCCTCACCCACCACCAGGTAATGATGTAGAAATGTTTCACGAGTTGTTTTTTATACTATATTTATCATTGCACATCAGTAACTATCTGGCGAAATGTATTTGCAGGGAAATCTTACGTCGTGGACTCAGGATACCCGTGTATGGAAGGGTATCTCTCACCATACAAGGGAGAGAGGTATCATTTACAAAACTACAACAACGGTAGCAGCGCAAGGGGACCGCGAGAATTATTTAATCAAGGTTCGCAATGCTGACAAAGATGACGAAATTCGAATTGCGCTCCCAAGCAAAGATGGTGGTAGGGTGTTGTGTTATACACAACTTCATAAAATTAGATGGAGCCGAGGATGATGACATCTTCCAACGATGGGGTAACCCAAATATTGTGGGTGAGACGAACGAAACCGATGCCCGAGGGCACCCATTGTCTGGCCCTGGTCCAGAGTTTGGCAATGAGAGTGCAGTAGCCATGCGTGCAAGAAGGGTGAAATCGCCGGCACAATGTGTATGTATGAGCAGGCCAATATACATGTATGATTTTGTTGGTGTTTAATTTGTTGTCGTTGTCGTCTTATTTTGTGTACATGTATGGCTATGTTGGTTTTTATTTTTGCGTGGTGGTTATTATTTAGGGTCATTAGTGTCTTTTATTTCTCTTATTTAAATTTTGTAAATACTACTTAAATGTGAGCTAGTGGTACTCATAAATTTGTTGAAGAGGGGACCACACATTCTATTCTGTGAATGGGGTCGGATGGGGTCGGCTGCAATTTCTCATATCGATATTTCTAAAGTGCATCATAGTTGTTAAAATTAGGAGGACGACTTTGAAATCTAATGATAATTTCTTAAAAAATAATACATTTTAAGAGATTTAAAGTTTAAAAAAAAGGTTATATAAAAATATATGTTTCTTTATCAATATTCATGTACCCTTTAAAAAAATGGATTTTGCAATTTATTAATATTTGACCAGTAGTTGAGGGAAGAAAAAAAAAACAAAAAATGAACCATGTCCTTAGAAGTCAATCTATGTGGTCGGCGCTTTGCATAAAAGAAAAACAAAAGAGTAGTTGAGGGAAGAAAAAAAAAGCAAAAAATTAACCATGTCCTTAGAAGTTTTTTACATGTGGTCGGAGCTTTGCATAAAAGAAAAACAAAAGCAATATGGGCTGCGACAACGAAACAGTGGAACTCAGGTCCTTTTTTTTTAAACGCCTTTTTTATTACACACAAAAGTCAAACAAACAAACTCAGTCATTACTAATAATTATTATCCCAAAATTTTCAAATATTAAACCAAACACACTTAAAAAATTTAACTTTTTTCTCAAACTACAATAAATCTCAGTTCTCACAATATTCCCAAAATTTTGGGAATACCAATCAAACATCACCATAACGTACTCATCAACATCCAATCGAAGTTTTGAAACAGTAGAAGGGTTCCCGCCGTTCGAAGAGCCAAGCCAGTTCGCAGCAAATGGCGAAGAGAAGACGATATTCGGGTTCTACTACCCCTCTCAACTTAAAAACATCACCCAAATGGGATCAGGAGAGCATCCACACAAAGATGTGAAACACCGTTCGAAGAGCCAATTCGCAGCAAATGGCGAAGAGAGGAAGAAATTTGGGTTCTACTACCCCTCTCAACTCAAAACCATCACCCGAAACCGAATCGGATCAGAAGAGTCCGAAACTGACAACCCGGACTCCCTCCAACACCACAATCGTCTCTTCCGCACTCTTCAAATCTGTACGAAATTTTGGCCCCCTTTTCCAAACTCATGCTCTTTCCTTGCGGAGTTTTTTTTTTCTTCTGTTAGTCTTTAAGTTCTAAATTGCTCTGAAGGTGTCACTGCATCATTGGTGGCTGGCGAGGGCTCCTCATGGGAACGGTTTAGCCATTGGAGGTTTTGCTTCGTTGGAGTAAGACGTTTTTCTTTTTACGCATCACCTCTTTCTCATTCCTAATTTTTTGCTTCTTTTGTTGTGTATGAATTTGAGAGAAATGAAACCCAGAACGGTTATTTGGAGTTTGTTTTAGTGTATCTTGAGCCCGAAAAGTTTAAAATAGTATAAACAATAATCAAGTTTTGCTTTATGGGGTTGTTCAACACTAGTATCAGTTTTTTTATTCCTTCTTCCTGTTGTATTTTAAGAGCTAAAGGGAAAATTTTGATTCGTGAGAGAAACTAGAATTTTCATCTGAAGATTTGATCATGCTATTGACGTTGTGAATTTGATACAAACAAGAATTTTTGGACCCCCTTATAATTTAATAGTGCCATTGTATAAATGTGGGCTTATCGCCTTTCATTGTCTAATTGCTGCTACTTACAAAGGATTCATCATTTGAACTCGAGTTGTTTTTGTACCTTTACAGGAGACTAGGAGTAAGAGTTTTTTGCTCTGCTGCAATTTCCAAGAGACATGATGCCACCACTCTTGAGACAGCTGATGGCATCACCATAACAATATGTGGTTTCATAAATAGGTCTCGGACACATCAAAACGGTTTTCCACCCAAGGTATGTGTTTCCTTTTGTTTTGTTTTGTTTTGTTTTGCTTTTTTTTATGTTTTCTCCTTTACATTAATGTATCATTCCATAATATGAGTTAGCCGCAAAATACAATTTTGGTTATGGTAGTTGCTTGGCAATTGAGCTTGAGCCCAGTGAACTACGCCTTCTTTCAAACTACGGGCAGTAGTGCCCGTGGGATGGGTGGGTACCAGAGGTTTAATATAACCAAATACTGAAGCACCCTGTTGAGAGAGTAATTAACTTGAGGAATAATGATGTTTAAGTGCTCGTGTTTCTTGTTCCCTTACCCATTAACCTAGATGTTATTTAGCACACCACACCCTTTTTTTCTGTTCATCTGAATTATATGCATTAGAAGCTTTCCGGTTTATATGTTCATGTTATTGAAATTCAGATTCTAACTGCTAGATGTCAAAAGGTATGCAATCATTTCCTCATTGGATTTCCTTATAACTGGGAGGAGTATGCTGTTGGCTGTTCTGGTGAAGAATCAGCTGATAGAGGTGGGGTTTCTGCCTCTGATGACACCAACATACCTTTGGGTGAAATGTCAGACAAAAGTGTGCCATTTTCTATTGAAGATGTCCCACTGACTCGGATACGTGATCTTTTCGTGACCACTTTTGGAGATCCAGAAAATTGTCAGATAACAAAGAGCATTTACAATAATATATCGGGAACATCTACGGTGCATAATCCAATGAAAAATGTGGAATCTGGAATAAATGAGACTCCTATTAATGTAAAGGAGTCGAAGCCTGATCAAAAGTACAACAACAATAGCGGCTTGAATCCCAGGCATATGTCAACAGTCGAAAATCAGAAATCTAGCTGTCGTTCTGAGAGGGGTGTGAACGTCCTCACCCCAACTAGAGGTGTTTCCACTAGAAGCATGACTAGATTGAAGAATTCTAGAATGGAACAGGAAGAGAGACCCTCATCAAAGGCAAATACGGACTTTAACAGATTGCCAGGACATGCTCCAGAGGTGACTAACCCAACAAACTTGGTGCAGACTCTGCCATATCCAAGAAACTCGGTGCATACTGTGCCAGGACATGCTCCAGAGGTGCCATATCCAACAAACTTGGTGCAGACTCTGCCATATCCAACAAACTCGGTGCATACTGTTGTGCCAGGACATGCTCCAGAGGTGCCATATCCAACAAACTTGGTGCAAACTGTGCCAGGAAATGCTCCAGAGGTGACTTATCCAACAAAATTGGTGCAGACCGCGCCATATCCAACAAACTTGGTGCAGACTGTGCCAGGACATGCTCCAGAGGTGACTCATGCAACAAAATTGGTGGAAGAGGATAAGGAAGTCTTTGTTAATTCTCATAAACCATTGGTCAGAAGATCAAGCAGGAGGTTGATTAATCTGAAGAAAATGAGTAAGGCGTATTCCTAATTAGCGACTGAAAATGATTAGTTTATTTACTTGCAAAGAATGATGCACGTGTAATACTTGCCGCCGCATTTTAGTTGACATAGACAGTCAAAAAAGGAAATCACAAGCCATAACTACGTATGGAAATTTTAATGCATTTTTCCAGTTAATGGCTGATAATTTACTTTATGTTAGCTTTTATTCTGGTTTGACTGATTCCTTTGTGTTGAAAATACTGCAACCTCCCTATTGTTTGGTCTTGTCATTCATTACTTGGCGAATGACAATGACTTGGAGCTCAAATTATATTTTTAGGAATATCCGTAATGATCCCAAAACATATAATACAATCTCATAGGTTTTGATTTTGTGTTCCTGTAGATCATCTTTTCGACAGAAATGTGATGTCTTTCGCTTTAGTTTGTGACAATCAACTACGCATACTATGTAATCACATGTACAACTTTGACTGTGTGTATGTGTGTTTATACAATAGATTAGATACATTTTATGACTTCTGCAGCAGTTTTTTTCTGAGAAGGAAGCTCTCAGCAGTATTTATTACTGATGTATGTCCAAAGAAAGGAGTAGTAACTCCATATTTGAATTTCCTCAGTGAACGTTTTGCAATCATTAAAAGTGTGTAGCCTATCCAGTTGTAAGTTTATTCCTTGTTCTTACTGTGGCATGCACTAAATCCCTCCAGAGCAGATGCAGCAAGATAGGAAATAAATCGCAGTATTTCGCAGAAAGTTTAGCAGTTTCTATTCACATAATAAATGTGCTGTTAAGCCTATATGGAGTACTTCTATACAAATTGATCATTAGGCAAAAATTTATTGTTAGGCTTTTTAATGTAATGTAGGAAAATCATAGTTCTTAATGATAAATAAATAAAAAATTTAATGGTATTATTTAAAAATTATTATAATTTCGAGAATATAAATGCACTGACTAAATGAATATATCACTAAAGTCATTATTATCCTATATATCTTAACATTTTTGAAAAGCCACAGTCAACACGACCATGCAGACTAAGGCTGCGTTTGCGTGTTAAAATTTTACACCCTCTAAAATTTTAACACAATAAAATATTACAATATATTCTCTCTCTCCCATCAAATCACTACTTTTCACTACAAAAATATAAAAAATTACTTCTCTCTTCACTTTTTCACTAAACCCAATACCTAAAATTTTAACAACACTAAAATTTTACAAAACAAACACACCCTAAGTAGAATATATTTTTATACTTTTTTTCCTCAACATCCATTTGAGATATTTATATACATTTGAGATTGTGATTGAAAGTCTTGTGTCAATAGTTTTACTATTCCGATTGTAGTATCTCAGAATCACAAGGTGACATAAAGGAAAGCTTCTATATTCATGAAAGAAATAACAACTAATTAACAATTGACATATCAAATCAAAATATAATTGTAAGGCCTTATATAGTTTTCTGTTATAGCTAAAAGAAACTGGGAAAAAAAATCGTGGAGCATGTTGCCCTTGGAATCTCCGAAAACCATGGAACATAATTCTTTGTCTATCTTTGAGTAATGCGCTCTTCACCCATCCTATCCCGCATTTCCTGGCTGAAAGATAGAAATGGAGTAAGGGGTGATCTTTTAAAAAAAGAAAAGTGAAAAAAAATAAAGTGCTTTTTTTGGGAATAAATCTTGAACTACCTGGCTGAAAGCCTGCAATGGAGTACGTGATGACCTTCTTGTCTTGCCGCTAGTTCCAATAATCGGCTTCTCAATAATACGAAACATATTCAACAAAGCATATGAACTAATATAGTAGTGTTTGGGTATGAAACCATCGTCGCAATATAGTATATCAGTGTTTGAGAATCGGCTAATAGGGGATCACCACCTCCTGTCCAATTCGATCCCAAGTGCATGTTCCCGCGTTTTTGACCATCTGTAGCAACGAAATGGATAGATTAGCTCCGATTAGGGAGGAGCGAAGTCCACAATACAATACTTTTCTTTTCTTCCTTACCACAAACACTACATACAACTTAAATAACTTGCTAAAATAACTAAACAGATAATTTGCTAAAATAACTCCTCCAATAGCTGAACATGCTCAGAATCTCAAGGTGCCACTTCCCACTAGCATGTGTCATTTCTTCTTGGATAACTACCCACGAACTAGTTCCCCTTGGTAACTGCTTGCCATTTCTTATGGGTTGTTACTAGATGTTCTTCGAAATATTTGAGATTGAGATGATGTTCCCTTCGTGGCCTATCAATACCTCCTTCTTTCAGTGGATCCTTGTCCTCAAGGTCCACTTGGACTCAACTCAAAAAACTATCCATGTCACCGTTCGGCCATCCTTTGAATTCAAGCTACCCCTAGGTAGCCCACAAAATCGACGTGGATCCACATCTCCATAGTTGGTCGAACTTCCAAGGTTGCATTGTGCTTGAGCCTGTGCCAATACCTGTTGTTGTTGCGATGCCAAAAGAAAATGATTTTGGGTTGGCAGATTAAGCTTATGTACTTGAACGCCTAAACTTGGTCGTAGCTGGTCAATTCCAGTTAAAGGCAAACCCTTAAGTGGAAGTCCAGTGACACCTTGACTCAATCCTGCACCACCTATTCCAGATTTTCTGAAAAATGGCTTGTCCGTAAATTGATGAAGGATCCATAGGCAAACTTTTTTGTCTCGCACCCAAGTTAACCTCACTTTTGATGTCAATTGGCAAAGGACTTCGCCCCTGGATTTGCTGCAGAGTGGCAAACATGTTCCCCGAATTACCACGTACAAACTGGCCTGAATGATTGGTGGTTGATTTGAGTCGGGCCATCCTATTTGCATCAAGAAGAGCTTCGGACAAGCAGTTGATCGACGCTTCCAATTGGTGGAGTTTGCTATCAACACCGAGCAACATTTGGTGAAAGCGTTCTTGAAGACTGCCAACTCTTGCTTCTAAAAGCTCGATTCTCTCTTTGTGAGTGGCCATTGAACTTGCCTTTGATACCATTGATAGGTCCCAGTACAAGGAAATAACGAAATGGATAGATTAGCTCTGATTAGGGAGGAGCGAAATCCACAATACAATACTTTTCTTTTCTTCCTTACCACAAACACTACGTACAACTTAAATAACTTGCTAAAATAACTGAACAAATAACTTGCTAAAATAACTCCTCCAATATCTGAACATGCTCAGAATCTCAAGGTGCCACTTCCTACTAGCCTGTGCCATCTCTTCTTGGATAACTACCCACGTAGGCCATTTCTTCTTGGATAACTACCCACGAACTACTTCCCCTTGGTAAGTGCTTGCCATTTCTTATGGGCTGTTACTAGATGTTCTCCTAAATATTTGGGATTGAGATGATGTTCCCTTTGTGGCCTGTCAGATTCTTTGAATGTAATGAAACATCATGTCTTATATTGTAGATGTTTTAATGTTGAAACTTAACCATCCCAGAACATTTATGATAAAGAGTTCTTTGACCTAAAAGAGATATATCCTCTGAAGCAACTACAGATACAACACAAAAAGTTACAGCCTGCGTGGAATCACAGATCACTGCCTGCAACCTTTTCCCTGCGATATTCGCTCCTGACTGGTGTACTTGAAGGTTCAAACTGCTCCCTAGACAGGAAGACAGAATGTGGTTGCTGGTACGAGGAGCTTAACCTTGACTCAAGTATCTTATGCGGAAGCACCATCTTTGGCTTGGCATATGCTCCACTCATCTGGACTCTTGGCTTCTTAATCAACCTTTCGTCGTTGGGACTCTCAGTTGGGGAGCTCACATTGCAACCAGAATCTGGCGTCAATGGTTCATGGTGAGATGAGAAGGATTCATCAAGGGAAAGGCTGGCTGGGGCACGTTCCTTGGCAGCTTTGTCTTGTAGGGGGCCTGGGAGGTTGGGGCAGGGGTTGCTGGGTCAGTCTTGTTATCAGAATCCGGACAATTGTCAAGTTATTAGAGGCTCCAAACCAAAAGCTGACCCAAACCAAAAGTTGTGGATGCAGTTTTTAAAGACTCCAAAACTAGCCCACTTTTATCGAACCCCCCACCCAAACGTAACTCATTCCCATTACGTGTGAGCTCATATCCCCAATGCTGCATCTCTGAATGTTACGTCCACCAACTCTTGCCTCATTTAGAGAACCCTGTATATAAAGCCCTCACGATCAACACCTTCTTACTCATCTCTGAATTGTTTCTCTCTTCAAAGCCAATATGAAGAAAGGTACCGACAACACGAGGACCTTTGACATGGATGAACTAAGGACAAATCTTCCACAGAAGTAATAGAATACAATTTTTTTTATAGAATGTTTCAATTTCTGTAAGCCAAAATAACAGGTGCTCTGTTTTTTCAGCAGGAGAGGTCTGTCGAGGGAGCTAAAATAACATGTGCTCTGTTTTTTCAGCAGCGAAGGCGGCGAGCGAAAAGGGCATTCTGGTCATTTTACAAAAAATGTCTCATTTGACGGTGAATTTAGACGGAGGGTGATGATTGAGTGATTTTGAAATATAGGGGTATCAAATTGTTGGTTTGGAAAATAAGAGATGTAACTTGATTTTGCTCCAAAGATATGAGGCTAACTATGAGTTTACCCCATTTATTAACGTTTGCCCCCAAGCGTTATCAGTCCTCATGAAGCAACTTTAAGATTTTGGGAACAACCATTGTCGTCTTTGTCTTCTCTGCCCAACCTATTTCCCGGAGTTTTTTTTGTTAAACCATTAATATTATATATGAAACGAACGAGATTACAACGATAAAGCAATTAAAGAAACTATAAAAGCTAAAAAAAACAAAGCTATGGTGGTCTAACACCATTGAACTTCCATAAACCTCTATTAAGAAGAAAAGGTACCGGAACATCTCTAGAAAATGAGTGGGCAGCCGCCCAGGCTGCTAATGAGTGAGCTTCCAAATTTTCAGCTCGATGAATATAAGCGGGAGAAAAAGATGGAATGAAGGAGAAGAGCGGTAAGAGGCTATGGATAATCGAAGCAATCTTCCAGGGGAAGTTCAGGTTGGTGGTGGATCCTTGCAGGTAGGATAATAGGATGCTTTCCATTAAAATTTGCGAATCTCCTTGAAAGAGTAAAGCGGAAATATGAAGATCGGATGCTTTAGTCAAGGCTAACAGAGCAGCTTCTGCTTCTCCGACAAGTAAGATGAAAGGAATGACTTGTCGAAGAAGCAGATCTTATTAAAGCCCAGGGTGATAAGATCATGTAAAAACTTATTTCTAGCTAGCCATACGGAATCCAGTAACAGAACATCAAACAACTGAAAGGAATGACTATCATGGGTTGAAATTCCAGAAGTCTTAAAGATTCCAAAATACAATGTATCCAGTCATGCACCGATCTATGCTGAAAACTCTCCACAATTAAAGCCCAGGGTGATAGACGCCACAGTAGACGGACATAGGAACATGAAAACAAGAGATGAGGAAGTGTCTCAGAACTATCACCACAAAAGAGACAGTCTGAATCTCCCTGAAAAGAAGATTGTAAGTTCATAGCAATTCGATGACGAGTGGGGTGTATGTTCCAAGCCACTTTCCACAAAATAAATTTCAATCTCTCGTGCATTTTCAGTTGCCATAACTTTTTCCAGTCAATAGATGGACCATTTTCCGCTAATGTGCTAGTTGATGAGATTAACTTGTAAGCTGATTTGACAGTAAAGAGACCTTTAGAATCAGGGGTCTATACCTCTTTATCCTTTGTGGTAGGAGGAGGGAGATGTATCTGAAGTATGTTTGCCACTGTTGATCTGTCAAAAGTGTTGTTTAACAGATGTGCATTCCATGATCTTGGAGAATCAATAATAAAGTGACTAACCAAAGAGGTTGAATCTAATAATTGAGAGCCAAAGCAGGGTTATGGTTTGAAATAAGGTATTTGTGGAATCCAAGGATCTTGCCAAGTTCGGATTGATTCACCATTCCCCACTATGAAGCAACGACCTTGAGAAATAATAGAGCGGGTTGATAGTAGTCTCTTCCATATCCAGGAGGAGGAAGTTTTTCTATCCACCTGCATAAATTCTACATTTTGAGGTATTTGGCGCGGAGACAATTAACCCATGGTCGATGCTGTGAAGAAGTCATCATCCAACCCATTTTGGAAATACGCGCCACATTCATGTCTTTCATTTTCTTGATACCCATGCCACCCATCATCTTAGAAATGCTGATCTTATTCCAAGAGTGAAGAGAGAGGTGTCTATTGCCATATGTTTTATAACCCCACCAAAATTTCCGAAGTTGAGAATCAATCGTGTTGCAAACTGATTAAGGAATAAAAAAGGATGACATACCATATATTGGAATGGCTGAAGCAACTGATTTGATTAACATTGTTCTTTCTGGTTGCGACAAAAGCTTGCCTTTCCACCCAGAAATTTTCCTATCAATACGAAGTTTGAAATCCGTAAAGGCTGCAGATTTGGATCGTTGCAACTTTAATGGCAGACCCAAATGGCGAGAGGAGGTGGACATAGGTAAGAAACCAAAATGTTCTCTGATGATTCTAGCAGTAGACCGATAAGTATTCGCTGCGATGAGGATGAAAGATTTGTGAGCATTTGGAGCTTGACCTGACCACTGAGAGAATAAATTTAGACAAAAATCAATATTCTTGGCCTCAGTGGGAATAGCCTGTCCAAAGACTAACAAATCATCAGCATACAAAACGTGAGTAATCGGAGGACCCGTTGTACTCAACCTAATACCATGAATCAAAGAGAGGGAAGTGTCCTTATCCAGCAATCTCGAGAGAATCTCCATTCCAATAACAAAAAGAAAAGGAGATAAGGGATCTCCCTGACGCAGACCTCGGGTTGGAATAATAAGTCCATGTGGGCTACCATTTAGAAGGATTGAATAGGTATAGAGGAAAGACACTCCCGTATCCAATTAATCCATCTGGAGCTAAATCCAAATTTCTGTAAAGCGAGAAGGATAAGATTCCATTCCATTCTATCATAAGCCTTAGTCATATCAATTTTAAGAGCAACATTTCCTTTCTTTCCTTGTTTTTAGAGAAAGAGCATGCAAAATCTCATGTGACAGAATAAAATTATCTTGACTAAGTCGACCCGGTACAAATGCTGACTGATGTTCTGAAATCATCTTGGGTAAGAAAACCTTTAATCGGGTTGCAATGATTTTGGAAATAATCTTGTAGCTAACATTTCACAGACTGATGGGACAAAAGTGTTGCACTTTATGAGGATTTTCCAGTTTCGGAATCAGGACTTCAAAGGTATAATTCATTGAAGGTAACAACTGACCTCGATTGAAGAAATCCTGAATCATACTGATAACATCCGAATAGATAATATGCCAATACTCTTTATAGAACAGAACAGGAAGACCACCAGAACCAGGGACTTTATTTGAGCCCATGGATCTGACTGTATTGTGAATCTCCTCGGGAGATGGAATCAGATCCAACATACTTGATTCTTGGTGATCAATAACAAGAGAAATAAGACCAATGGATTGGAAGAACGAAATAGTTGTTCATAGTAAGTGGTAAAAAGATCACCAATATTATTGCGATCAGTAGCCCAAGACAGATCATCTTGTTGAAGAGAAAATGGAGTTGCGATTTCGTCGAATAACCGTGGATGCATGGAAAAAATTTGTATTCAATTCCTTTGACACCATCCATTCAACTCTAGAACGTTGCCTCCAAAGTGATTGCTCTCGGATCAACTGCTTATGAATTTCCTCTTTAATAGAAGCCTCTAGTGCAATATTTGAACCGACGAATCTTGTTGTTGAGTATAATCCAGGGCACAATTTAATCTGGAAAGTCAGTCTTTAATAAAACCAAAGTGTTTCTTATTCCATATGCGAAGAGCTTTCTTGACTTTTTCCACTTTTTTTTATAGTCTAATGGCTGGTCGGGCTTGAACATGGGGACGCCAAGCTGATGCAACAATAAATAAACTTCCAGGATCCCGAAGCCACATAGCCTCAAATTTAAAAGGGCAGGGAAGAAGTTGAATTTGACCTTCCAAGGTAAGAATGAGAGGTAGATGGTCCGATGCAATTGTTGGACAATGCAAAATGGATGCATTTGGATGCTGAACATGCCACCGATCATTGACTAAGCCTCTATCAAGTCTTTCGCGAATATTGGCACAACCTCCGTGTCCATTATTCCAAGTAAACGGATTACCATTGAAACCCAGGTCAATTAATCCATGAGAGAAAATGAATTTTCTTAAGCCACCTGTAGAAGATTCTGCAACAGGTCATCCTCCCTTTTTCTCATTTGGTGAAACAACCGAATTGAAGTCACCCAATAAAAGCCAAGCTTCTGTATGAGAACTTGCCAATAACTGTAAGGAATCCCAAAATTGGCGCTTGTCACAATATTGAGATGGGCAATAAGCTAAAGTTAAAAGGAAAGAAGAATGAGGCAGATCCGGGTACATCAAAACATTTAACATCCATTGAGAGCTACCCAAAACAGAAACATAGATGTTAGGACGCCACATAAATAGTAAACCACCTTTAGAACCAACAGGTGGTGCAGGTACAAAATGCGAGAAGCCAAACTTATACACAATACTAGTAGTCTGACTCTCTTTAAGTTTAGTTTCCAAAAGGAAAACATAGTCCGGGTTATAAGTAGATATTAAAGCCAATACAGCTCAGTCAACCGAGGCTTGGCCTAAACCTCGACAGTTTCAAGAGACGATCTTCATGGAGTATCTGGAGGCTGTGTAGTGTCAACCTCGTCCACCTTAGTAGTAAACAGAGAAGAAAATGGTTCATTCGAAAGCGACAGAGTTTTGGTCAGACGAGCAGTTGCCTGTTTTTTCATACGGGTTTGGTTCCTTTTGAACGACGTCAGAGCAATTTTGGATTTCCTGAGAACATGCAAAATAGGGTCTGCAGCATGGTTGAACTCCATTGGTTGAACAGGTGGAAGTACAGTAGGATTGACATCCATTGGTGGAAGAGGTGGAATAGCAGGGTTGTCAGCCAGTGGTTGTAATGGTGGAATTATTGGAGCCTGAGATAGAGCCAATTCTTTCCCCGATATAAAGGGAGCATCCGGAGCAAACTCAAACTGCAGTTTAAATAAAGGAACATTAATACAATATATAGTCGACAAACGAAAGATGTGATACCCCTCCCTCTATGAAACGTTTTGAAAAACGTTTTTAAATTAATAAGTAAAAGACTACTTCTTTAATTACACATATTTTATTTGGATAAAATTTATTTGTTTTGTTGGATTTTTTTATAATTTATATTTATGGTTTATCTTTTAGGAAACACGTCAAATTTTCTTTAATTACAATCTGATGAGGTCAGATTGGAAAAAAAGTTTGTCAACGCTGCTAAGATTTTATTACTCTGGTTACTACTAGGCAACACAGATTACTCACAAGTGACGTGCAATTTTATTTTGGGTCGAAATCTACTTTTATTAAATGAAATGGTAATAATTGACGCAAGTGTTTACGAGAGATTAAGATCCTTTGAATATCTTGTCTGAATTGTACGTTTAATTTTGGAGGTTTAACAATTTTTATGTATAGGAATTGATGAAAAAGTGAATAGAGATGATTTGAGTGATTTTTTTATGTTTATTTTGATAAAAAAAATATGATTTGATAGGAGAGAAAAATTATTTTTGAGTTATTTTATTAAGCCAACCAAATACTACCCAGGTCTCCATGCTATGTATATGAGTTTGTTTGGTGGATCCAACTTCGCTTATGAGCAAAACTATACTATCTCTTTGCTACATATTCTTTATTCCAAATAGCATATACCCACTCTTAATTGTAGGGCTGAGTAACGGTGATGTAGGTGTCGGTTTGGCAAAAACCTGCACCATCACCATTAATCCCAATGAGGAGAATGTAGCACCTCTGATGTAGGTGCCAGTTTTACCAGTGACGCTTACACTGTAACCGGACCACTGTGTAACCTTCAAAATGTTTTTTTTAACAACAACCAAATAATCCGATTAAAATGCTCACCATTACTCCATATCATACCATCACAAATTCATAACTTCCAAATTTCAAGTTCGCCAATAGCCAACAACAAACAAATTTCAAGGGTTGAGAGCTCCCAAATTGAAATTTGGTCAATCGCCAACAACAAACAAATTTCAAAGATTCAAAAAAAAAAAAGGATGACAAATAACAAACAAGATCAATGGATTCAAAACCGGTCTGGATGATTCATGAAGTTTTCAATCCCAACATCTACTGACGACTGTGGCTGCAGACGGCGAAGGGAAACAATAGGTGGCTTTTGGGTGGGAGAGAGCAACGAAGAGATTACGTCGAGGCTAGAGAGAGAGAGAGAGAGAGAGAGAGAGAGTGTCTGAGGATAAGAGAAGGGGCGGCAAGAATATGGACTAAAGAGTTGCGGAGGGGGGAAGCTAAAATGTAGGTAAGGGTTGTGTTTCAATTAACCCTTAAAATATTTTTTTTTAAAAAAAAACTTACAAAACTACTTCATGTTTGTACGTTATTAAATAAATAACCGTCACCGTTATTGGTAGGTACTGACACCAGTATTCGCTGGTTGGGCGTTTACCAATGCTGAAGCTGGTGCCGATGACAGTTTTACCTGCACCGGCGACATCATTGAACAACCCTACTTATTTGTTTGGCCTAAAAGAGGAAAAACCATTTGACTGATAAGGTTGTGTTTTAATTTGGATTGATAATTCTTGACCGAGGCCTAGACCCAAGTGATTTCATCCGCTTTGGTACCGGAAATGATGAAAAATGGAAGGAGTTGGTTCAAAAAATTGAAGATCAACCATAACAACCAATACACCCTCGGAAAAAGGCAAGAACGAAAAGGATCTAAAAATTGATCTGGCTTGCATCAAGGTCAAGCCATTTTTAGGCCCATTTTGTGGCAAAGTTAGCATCTTGAAGTTCAAAAAATCCAAGGTAAAGTCATATTTGTGCTGGACCCAAAAAGCCTTTGGATTTTTGGAACCGATAGTGTCTCAGTACCAGTAACAAAGTAGGAACTTTCACAACTCATATATCTAAGGTAAAGCCTTATAGGTCTTGTCTTGGGCTGAAAGAGCCTAATAGCATAGGATTCCTGAGATGTTCTCCCCCAACCCCACCCCCACTCCACCACACCACACCACACCACACCACACCACACCAATGTTCTTTATAGGCTATAATTACTCCATTGGTCCTTGGGATATGGTCGGATCCCAAATTGGTCCCTAAGATAAATTTGTTCCTAAAAGAGTCCCTAAGTATTGTATCCGGTCTTGGATGACCATTCCTTTAAGTTGGCTGGCACGATTAACGGAAAAAACCTCACGCGGACACGTCATACCCATTAAAATTGTTGCTGCATCATCTACCCAACACCGCCTCATTTAAAATAATTTCCAAGTTAGATTAAAACCGGCTACTTGGAGAGTTTTCATCTAGAATCACCAAACTCACCAACATTTTATTTCAAAATTACCGCAACATCCCAGATCCCCAATTCTTTCACCAACCCTAAATCCCTAACTTTGTCACCAAGAGTGCAAATTTGAAAACTGACGACGCTGTAGCACGAGCTCTTTCAAGGACAGGACACAATATTCTCAAGGACTACTTTAATAAGAAACTTACTCTAGAGACCAATTTGAGATCTGACCATACCCCAAGGACCAACAAAGTATTTAAGCATTCTTTATATGTTGACCATAGTTTTCTCTCGTTAATTGGGATTTTCCACTAACAATTATCGACTGCTGGACATGAATGCAACCTCTGGTTAGTGCATTTTGTATGAGTATTTTGGATAATGAACTCATTGTCGCAATTTGACTTCCCCTCAACCTGAAACCAATTCTGGGTTCCTCCCCTTCATAATTCCTTAGGTGTGTCATGGGTTTCCTTAACCAGGTTGTTTTCTTATTAGTTTTTTATGTTTTGTAAGCAGTTGAGTCCAATCTTCTCGTGGTAGTTTGGTTTGGGCCAGGACTAGCTCAATGGGTAGACAGTTTGGCGGCTGCCTAAGGCCCCTACCTCCAAGCAAGGTTGCTAGTAAAAGTGTTTTCATTATGAAAAAAAGACCCTCAAGTAAGAATGAACTTTAGAGAAACAAAAATATATTTCATATATAAAACTCTGTCTTGTGAAATAATTTTTTGTATTAAGGCCTCAAAAATTGTTTGTACTCAAATGGGTAGCTCTATTTTGTGAAAGAACTTATTTAATTTTTATTACATATAAGAGCATTTTTAAGTAAATATCTGTTAAGAATATATTTTTTTATTATATTCAAAATTAAAAGGCCTCCCTTTTAATTTTTGCGTTAGGCCTCTATTTTTATCGAGGTAGTAGCCTTGGTTGGGGGGGGCTCGTCTTTGACAGTTAACAGGAACTTAATAAAAAGGAAGAAAAATAAAAGACATAGATAATGAAACCAAGGATACTCTAAGCAAACTTTTCAGAGAAAAACAAAAATTTATGGCGAGTATGCCCTAATAGTGTCAAAGAATGTTTGATTACTGTATATATGTTTATAATTTTCTAATGAATACGAAGAGATGATGAACAAGCACTACAAAAAAAAACGGTCTATAGCAGCGGTCTATAGGCCGAAAAAACGCTGCTATAGGTCATTTTGGCCTATAGCAGCAGTTTTTTAGCGGCGGTTGCGACCCCCGCTATATCTCCGTCGCGATAAATATATGGTGGCGGTTTTCAGAACCGCTGGTGAAGACCTTGGGTCTATAGCAGCGGTCGGTTAGCGGCGGTCCGAACGCAATTTTGTCTTCCTCGCAACGTTTCGTGAAAATGCTGGCATAGACTTTTAGCGGCGGTCGCGACCGACGCTATAGGTCTGTGCCAGCGTTTTTTTTCTTTTGTTTTGCTATTTTAATGCACTACTAATTTTTTCCTATATTTTCATATACATGCTTTTTTAATCGGTAATACAAATTTATTTTAATAATTATAATTTATTGGATGTAAAAACTTAAAGACCAAGGATAATAAAACAAAAGATACTTCATCATTGATTAATACCGTTTTACAACAAATACAAGAATCTCTACAAGTAATTTAAAAAGTAACAAGTTTCTAATATAAAATGGCAATAAGCAAGGACCAACTAAAATATTCAAATACAATACAATAAGCAAGGACGAATTAAAATCTTCCTCATTTTACACATCAACCTCCTCCATCTTCCTCATTTAAACCACGAGATACCTGAAATTATTGGAGAAAGTAGGAGATGAAATTAGCAACAGATGGCGACAAGTTTCCCTCTACCAGACTAACGTGAACATACAAATAGACGGGTTTTACCTCATCAAAAAAATAAAGGTTAAGAGATTGTTGTAGGATCTACAACTGCCATAGAACATTTCAATTATAGCCTATGAAATGAGACAATTTAAGAACATTCAATCAAATGCAAACATAAACAGGTTTCAGCTAAAAGAAACAGACACAGACAACCATTTGGTCATTCGTATTTCCAAGTCTGCGTATTAAAAGCAATCTGTTAATGTTACTTATCAAGAAAAAAGTCTGCGTATGATTTTTCAAGTTGAATAAATGGTAGCAACAAGAATTTTGGTCTGAATACACCAAGTGAAAATCCAACCTACATGGCATTATTTACCTAATACTTGCATAGCAGAAATATTTTCAACAGAGCTAAAAGAAGAATCTCCAGTGTATTTCTGCTAGATGATTCAGTTTACATCAGGCACATACCCAAAAAATTGGGGCCACTTCTCCAAAAGAGAGAAAAAAAACTTAACATTCGCTAGATAAATAGAATTACAGGTCAGTATGATGTTTATTGAAATCCTTGAGAGGAAAACCCAAAAGATTCAGGTAGAAAAACAAAACAAAAGACACAGCAAATAAGCCTTAAAGAAAAAAATATAGCCAAAGATAAACCTGATCAATCCATGGGAAAAATCCTTCCTTCAACTCATCAGCGTAGCAACACAGCATGTTACAAGCTGTAGCTTTTTCCTCAAGGACACTAGTCTTTATTCCTATCCTTTTATCCCCAAGTGTAATTGTTTCAATGCTGCAACAAGAAACATGGTGAATATCCATTAACACAACGGTATTTTAACTTATGATATATTTTCCTATGGGTTACCTCTTTCTTTTCATTTAAGAGATAGCAAGTGCTCTTATCAAAACAAAAAGACAACATACAGGTCCTTAACATGATCATGATAAGTTTTTTCCCATATTCCAGTCCCTTGATACAGTGGAAAACAAAACTGATTTAAGAAGCTGCACGGTGAGCATATCTCCACTCAAAAGGATTATAATTCAGCACGGAAAAACCAACACGGCTAACAAACATGGCAATGAAAACGAACGAGGCAGAAGGAAAATAAAATAAAAGTGCATTCTATTTTACAAGTAGATTTCACATTACTTCCCCAGAAGGGGAGAACATACTTGTAACATGTAGCTGGTAGTTGGATCATCTGATTCCAATTGAGATCCTTGCAATGACATTAAGACATCCATAACCTTCCAAGAAAAAACAACCAATACATCATAATCCAAAATTTTAGGGAGAAGTATGGAATTAATCAAAGACTAGAAAATGCCCTGTTCCTTGATTAGCAATTCTGGGAACATTAACAATATAAGAATCAGACTCTAGAACATATAATAAATCAGCACCTGCTTAGCATCATCCTTAAACTTATCCTTCCCAAAATGGCTTTCAAGTAAGGCATTACAGCATCATAATACTTTTGAAATTGCTCCTGTTATAACAATGTACCAGGTTAAACTAAGAGATTCTGAAACAAAAATCAGGACATTTACCTAACTTGTGTAGCTAAAAAAAGTACCTGCGATGAATCAGCAACTGACGCTAAAGCTGTCAAAGCACCCTCTTGCAGCAAAAAATACCCATTCTGAATGGCATACAAATACCGCAGATTATATAAGCTCATGAATGCAGAAAGACTGACTAATCCAACCAAATGGACTTTTTCTTTAGGTCTGTGTTAAGATAGTTTTAAGTGAAGAACTTGGGCAGTTCCAACACCAAAGGGTATATTATCAGAATAAGGATAAGTGGGTGAACATGTGTACTCTAAGATAACAACATGCATACTTTGACCCCAAAAGCCAAGAAAGAGTTTCCGACACACCCCCACAAGCCTTGCAAGGAAAACCCTCCTTTTTGGATCATTAGTTAAACTGAATGTAGTTAACTATATAAAATATAGCCCTTTCAATCCACATTTGATAAATTTACAAAATAAAAGCAAGAGCACAAATGGGTAATCTAAATGGGTAATCTGCGAAAATACAACAAACATGAAAACTTTCCAAATGGGTAATCTGCGAAAATACAACTAACCTGCAAGAGCACAAAACTGCAAGTGAGCTGGGCTCAACCGTAGACAAAATTGTGCCACTTAAGCCAATCCCCATCTGAGGAAACCTCCGTAGAACCAATATCCCCCAAATCAACTTCAAAAAAAAAATATTAGATTCCAATTGTTGAACATGATAAGCTAACATACACAGAGACGTATATATTTATAGCTCTAAATCAGACAGATATATGAAGTAAAAACCAAAAAAGAAGGCAAGCAATTATCAAAATCCAAAACGAAAGAACCGTATCCAGAGAAGAAGAAGAAGAAGAAGAAGAAGACCAGTTGCAGGGGCGGTGAATACGAGTCTCTGACCAAAAAGCAAGGGAGAAAGAGAGACGAAGAGATAAGGAAATGGGAGGGGGGATCGACTGAAGCAAGAGAAACTGGGAGTCTGGGAGATTCTGACGAAGAGGGGGCTGGAGACAGATTTTTCAAAAGTGGGGTTTACTCGTATGGGTTGGCGCTAAATTTTTCCTCTTACCCGCGCGTCATCCCTCTCACATTTGGATTTCGCTCCAAATTGGGATTCTTTGACTTTTTTTTCTTTCTGTATTAAAATGAAATTTGCCTTCTGATTTAACTTAATCCTAAAAATTTTTATTGGGACAAGTACTAGAAGTAACACAATGATAATAAATTACATCTTAATTACTATTTTATTTGTAATTGTAATACATTGTATATTACTTAGTACGTACCTAAAATAACTCAATAATACTAGCAATTTGTAATTTAGAACAATATTTAAATATCTTAGTACTTAGTATTAAATACATTATATATTATTTTTGCACTCTTTTTATAATTAATATAGTAATCTTAATTAAAATAGGTTGGTAATAATAATATCCAGTACTTTTTTAATAGTAAGCTATGTACATGTTAAGTATTTTTAATAAATTGTAATAGTATTTAAAACTCTTTATACTTAGTATTAAATGCATAACATATTATTTTACTCTTTTTTTTATAATTAGTGTAATAATCTTAATTAAAACAAGTTGGTAGTAATAATATATAATATTTATAAGTTAATTAATCTCACAATATCTTTTTATTTGAAATTAAATAATATGTCATAATTAAATATTATTATATTACTAATTATTACAAATATATATGTTCATTATAAGCATATGATAATAGATATCTAAACTACTTAGATTTAGTCATTAAAAATACAATTACCATAACAATGATAGATATGACTTTCATTACATTATTTCTAATTCCATATAACAACTTCAATGTTCATAACACTCTCTAATTCCATATTTTATTATGTAGGTCTCCTAAAATATTTTTTAAACACATTACAAAATAAAATTATGTATTAAAAGGAATAAAATAGTCTATAAAATAATTATTAACATTAAATAAAATATAATTTAATTTTTTTTTCAATTTTTCAAATATACCTATAGTGGCGGTCAGTATGACCGCCGCTGTAGATATCTAATTTGTAGCGGCGTTTTCAAAAACACTGCTAAGGGGGGTCTATAGACCGCCGCTAATACCTTTAGCGGCGTTTTTTGCAAAACGCTGCTAAAGGGGGTATATAGCGACGGTCACTGACCGCCGCTAAAGGTATTACCTTCAATGACCGCCGCTATAGACCCCCTTTAGCAGTGTTTTTTGCAAAACGCCGTAAAAAATACTCTTTAGCGGCGTTTTTAGCGACCGCCGCTAAAGACCCGTTTTTTTTATACTGAAGTGGGATTGAACCCGATTTATTAGACCCACCTGACCCAACTTACCAGTTACCAGAATTGAAAGATAAACCAACCACCGCCGGTTTGCCATGTCAGTGACGCAACATTCGAGGGCCCGAAAATATCAAGAATTCAAGTAGATGAGATAACGGCATAAAAGTTGGGAGCTTTGCCATGAACTATAGGAAACTGCTATCTACCTCTGTTCTTTGTAGAAATAGAACGTAAAATCTGAAACGTTTTTTTAATAAACAATATGATTTGTGTTAACTTTCCAACTAACGTTTTCTTATTTATCAGACTAAAAATAAAAGAAATTACACATAAGAAACGAGCATGTCTACATATCATTATGTGCACTATTTCTACTATCATTCACATTTAACCACTACCTTCACTCCTATTCTACTGGACACGACATTCATAGGAAAACAACTCCCACATTATTTGCAAAGTAAACTGAAACAGATACTTGATTATTTCAAAGCAACTAATGAAGCCGATATCCAATCAACTAATCCAGCCCACTGTCAATCAAGACAACCCGTAGCAGAAAGTAGGGATGCACAATTGAAAATTCGGTCCGATTTTTGGACCGAAAATTCGATATACCAGATTTCAGTTGTGCCTAAAATGATAGACAGACCGGTCTAGACCACTTACGTGGTACGGATCGGTTTCATTTTTTTAAAGTTTTTTATTTTTTTCCTAACTTTTTTGTTTTATTTTATTTTTTTGTAAATCATGAGAAAATGAGGACTTAATTTCAAAGGGGAAGGTCGGAAGGGACTAGGGAGGGTGTCAAAACTAGGGCTGAACAGAACCGGACCGCAGACCGGACCGGACCGGATTTGCGGTCCGGTTTTAATTTTAAAAATACGGATTTAAGGACCGGATTTATCCGGTCCGGTCCGGTCTGTATATTTTTGAAATGCGGTCCGGACCGGACCGGACCGCATTTCATAATTTTTTAATTTTTTTTAAATTTCTTAAAAAATATTACCGTTACTGCGCCTACTGCGCTGTCATAAATTTTTTTTAATTTTTTTTTAAAATATTACCGCACTGCGAAGTGCGCCCAATAGCACTGCGCAGTGTGCGCAGTGCTAACGGTCTGGACCACTTACCCTGACCGGACCGGACCACATATAAGTGGTCCGGTCCTTTAATATTAGAGGACCGGAAATGCGGTCCGGACCGCATTGCGGTCCGAAAACCGGACCGCATTTCCGGTTTTCACCCCTAGTCAAAACATATAATTTTTTAACTTTGGGATCTTATATTTTAAATTTAAAATTTGTATTAAAAAAGTTAATAAATATTTATTATTTAAATTAATAAATCCAGTCCGATTGGACCGGATCTCAAACAGCCTAGATCGGATGAGACCTGATATAACTAATTTTTGAAATCCGGTCCGGTAGCATCTGGATTCGGTTCTGTGCCGCCTAGCAGAAAGGACCATGAAAGTTATCTCCTCACACCCATAATCAAGGTACCAGTTATAATCCCAAGCAAAGCGCACAAGACCACACTTCAAAACCCCAATGAAAGCGTCGGTTTTTCTAGTTCTCAAAACAAAAAGAACCGCCTATATCTTTCTTCTTCTACTCCTTTCATTTCTTGTATACGTTTCTCTGCTACAACAAATAATGCAACTTCAACATCATCAACATGTACATTGACTTCCACTTCCATTTCTGTTTCTTCAACTCCCACTGATAACAGCCACTGGACGGTGCTAATGGAGGCTCCTCCACAAGGGGTCAATTCTAAACCAGAAGTAATTGACTACAACGCGAAGACCTTGGAAAGAGTTTTGGGCAGATTATTAATTCTTTATTTATTCCTGCCATCAAGGAATAATTATATTTAATACCACGAATAATATCCTAATTGGAATAATTACCCAATACCATAATTAAATAATTTAAACTTTATTAATTCATGTGGCACGTGGACCACACTTTAAAGGGAAAATTCTAACATTCTCCCACTTGGGCCACGTGACACACGAATATCTTTTAGGTATAAGGTACAACCGCGTATGGTTGTAACTTTACTTATTCCAATTATTCGTGAACCGATCTCACTCACTCGAGGAATACTATGCACGAATCATGGCGGTAAAACTCTTATATATCAAGTCATCCCTTCCATGTATTACAATGCATCATATCCCCAAAGCAAACACTTCATGGGCTATCGAACTTTATG
This sequence comes from Myrica gale, assembly GCA_963930655.1. Lineage (NCBI taxonomy): Eukaryota > Viridiplantae > Streptophyta > Magnoliopsida > Fagales > Myricaceae > Myrica > Myrica gale. The sequence continues at coordinate 10,740,174 of OZ005616.1, forward strand.
AATGGTCTTCCCATAAGCCATTCGGGTCCAACTTTATATATCTCAATGGGTACTAAAATTTATGTGCACAACTAAAGCTTTATTCTCCAAAAATAGTGACTTTATGTCTATAGACCAAATAGAGAGAAATAAGACAGAAATTGAATTAATAAGTCTCATATGCTTCTCATGACTTTAAACTGTATTACCGGTAAACTTTAGTCATGAGATTCGTAATCATTAATTCAATACTTATAAGTTTAATAAGAACTTCATGTCTCTTAAAATTCTCTCTTATACTGAATACTGAATGTCGATATATATAATTTTCTGCTTCAACTTTACAGTTCTTGGAGAAGATAACTGTATTACACTTATTGCAGAAAATCTTAACAGGTCTTACTATAGTATCGACACTTTTGAGACTTTTAATGTAGTTTCACAACTGTGATGCCTGTGTAAAATATTCATAGCACGTAATGAGTTTTGCTTCTATGGAAACAATTTGTTTACCATCTTTATAGGATATATATATCACTTTAATAAGAAAATATATATCCTGAAGTAAACTTCCTAATGTCTACCATATTGCAAAATTCAAATCTGAATAACCAATAAACTCCGAATGGTTGGAGTTACTTTAGGTTAATCTTTAGTCCTTGGTGACTCACATTTACTACATTACTTTATTTTGCAGCTTTCAAATCTGAGTTTCCTCAGTAATCACGTTGTCTGACCAGCGTGAAACCTAATCCAATGCACCTTAAGGGGTTTAAACTTTATTAAATTTGTCCCATTTGACAATAAATGCTACTATATACTTTATGTAGCAAACTTGAATTGTCATCTTCAACACAATGAATTTACGTATAGTACTAGAAAAGAATGTACTCCCACTGACCCTAGGGTATGTACAAATATCAACACGATTCTCCTTAAATCCTTTATGAGATAACAATCTTGTGAAATTTCACATATCAATGGTGAGATATCTGTACTAGTCCAGACTGACTGTTATTCTTAATTCAAGCTTTAACCTTTATACCTTCTTTAAGATCTTATATTTAGAAATTTCACTTCCACATATACTTTATGTAACTCTAAACCAAATGAGTTACTAAATGTCATGTTTATCATAAATGACCCTTTATGACATTTTACCAACACAATGGTTTGTGAAAGCAAACTCTAATAATCTTTACGTCTGACATTAAAGCCAAAACTTTTGAGGTATGCTGGAAAATCATAAAATTATTGACCTCTCTTGTCTCGAGGATGTTGTCTTTAACCTACTCTCACTGTATAAAACAATCTGAGTAGGTATGGATTGAACATTTCTTTATGAGTTGACTTTACTAAGAATGATTGCAATTCAAGGTAATCAAACTGATTTTCCTCAAACACAATCAATAATCTTTCCATTAAAGGTAATTTTGTCAACTATTATGCTTCCTCAATTTTCATCCTGCGAGGATAAGCACTCCCACTAGGTTCAACTTCCTCAAGAAAATTTACTTCATGAGACTTAACAATTTTACGACTATATGAAGGATAATGAAAATATCGCTGATTGTCCTTGACTATAATTTCCCTGGGCGAGAATTAAAAATCCTCTCTTTATTAGGACAATAAAAAATGTGTAAATAAATACACAACAATGTTTTAGGCTTTACTCCATAAACTTCAGTGATCCATTATAGTTTCTCTTTTATTGTACCTACTGTAGTATTCCTTACCTCCATCAGATCTTACGATCTGTGTTTACTTCATGTTTCTCTGTTTCCACTTTATAGGACATAAAAGCATTTAATGCTTTAACCTCATTAATTAGAAGATAGAGATACATTGATTTTTCATGGTCATCAACGAATGAGATAAAATCTCTCTGACCATTTCGGTAAATAATGAGAAAAAGTACATTTATAACAATGTGTATGATCTTTAGGATCACTAAACCCTTTTGGCACCTTTAATGGTCTGGTTGGTCTGTTTTTCCTTAATGCAGTCCACTCAAGTGTCAATGTCAGTAAAATCAGGAGTTTTTAACACTCAAAACTTTACTAACTTCTATATGGAGACATATTAATCTCCCATGCCAAAAGTTCAATTTAGAAAGCTCCACTTTATGCCAACTTTAATATGCGGGAATAAATAAAACGCTTGAGGTTGGGATTCAAATAAAACTCCTTTCAGTGACTCATTATTGACAAACATTTCATTTTCCATAATACTGAAATTGGAGTTGTCCAATTGAAAACAATAATCAACTAGAAAAACTTGAAAAATAAATCTTTATAGTATATAAAACTTTTAAAGTAGTTGTTTTATAAAATCAATCAAAATCCCAACAGTCTTTATTTTCAAAATCATCTTGTTTTAAAATGAATGCTTTATTTTGTTGGCCACTATATACTTAAAAAAATTCTTGCATGATATTAACAATGTGGATTGCAAAACCGAAATCAATCCATTAGAGCTTTAATAAAAATCACACACCAAATATGAGATTGTTTCCACATTCGAGTCATTTCCTTTATATGCCACTTTATTGCAAAGATATACATATTCCCTTATTGTCATATTACTGTATTGACACTTTATGTTTCTTCTTTGACAATTGGGCATTCTCGCATTTATTGGTCATTTCTTTATCATGAGTGAATCATTTAACACCTCATGGTTTCTCTATTTTAATCTCTCTAACCTTAAGCACACGTGGTCAAAAAATAATTTATATTGACCATTTGACTTTATGTGTGCACGCTTTAGAAAAAGAATCATAATCTAAAGTGAAAGATTATTTGTGAAATAGACCGAAATAGACCAAGATTGACTCAATAGTCTCACCTTTTGAGGACTAAAACTTTAATTATAATATCCTTCCATTCCATAATCTTTATGCTCAATTAACAAAATGCTACATCAATCTTTATGCGCAATTCACAAAACATATGCTAAATATAACACTGTAAAATATAACAATGAAATGGATAATAAAACAATAATGTAGCATAAATATGCACTTTAAGAGTTTATACTCATTGATGAGCCAAAATTTTTAAAATAAAATATTCATTTCTACCACAATTCTATCCAAAATGAATAAATATAATAAAGCATGAGAAACACTTACAGAAGCAATGGCGTGGCTTAGTGGTGGAATCATGCTTATCCGCAGCAGTGACCGCGGTTTGAAACTCGGTCGTTGCCTTTGAGCTTCTTATTTTCCTTCAGCATTCAACAAAATGCAAATGGTCCAACGGGTCGGCAACCCGCTACCCGACATGCGCCTGAGGTTTTAGCCTTACTGGCTCATTTGGGCCCAGACCAGCCCGTAACTAAATGGGCGTGGTCCTTTTTTTTTTTAACCTTATGGCCCAAAATTTCAATGAGCCTAACCCAAACTTTAAAAAATATTTTATGGGCAGCCCAAATGAGTATAACTGAAATTTCATACAGACCTCACCCTCCCAAAATGAAAAAAAAAAAACACAATTTAGAACTTATATTGGTCCAAATAAAACATATAAACAGAAAATAAAATTTCTAGTTTTTTTTTTTACTGTTCCGGCGTCACTGTTCCGGTGCCGGACTGGTTGGACCACCGGCGACCCACCCACGCAGGTCACAGGACCCGTTGTCACAGGACAGTCTGACCCGATATGGCTCGGACTCTTATGGCCTGATATCTCTCTGGGCTGACCCAAATGTGAGCCCTGCCCTCTGCGTGCCCAGTACCAACGGGTCATTATGCCCAGTACCGAATGACCCAAACAAACTTGTCTGGCCAACTGACGAGAAGGGTTTCCTCGTCTCCGACTCCCCATCTGGGCGCCGTGTGAAGAAAATTGAGAACGCCGCATAAGAGAAATCAACAGATATTCGGTTTATTCACAACATGTACGAAATCAATTTCAAAATCATATCTGTTATGGCACAAAAGACAATTGCACAAAATAAAGTCATCAAAAGTGACCGAATATCTGCTTTGCACAAAAGGACAAAACAGATTTGTTCATCAAAAGGTAAATCACATTTGACCAAATTGCACAAGAAGACAAAATCACATGTTACAACTTGCAAAACCTCCCAGACAAAATAAATCGAAAGCTGCTGGCATGAAAAGTGAAGACATAAAATTGGCCGAATAGTCTTTGCACAAAAGACAACATTCAGATCTATCATATATCGTCTAAGGAGATTCAGATACAGACAAAAACTATAAAAGAAAAACATTGTCGATTTGTACACTGAGCATAACAGCATAAAGGCAAGCTCTGATACCACATGATGGAATTTACTTACAGATTTGCACAGCGGAAAAGATAAACAATTAGGATCTGACCTTTAGCCGTTATGATCAAGCGTTCTTTATGGGAGAACATGTAGAAAACCTACAAAACAAAACACATAATAGGCAAATACAAAACATAGAGTCTTCTGAGCCTATCGCCTATACTTTAGGGTTTCTCACTTATGCCATATAATAGATGGAATACACAGGCTTTATTTATTGGCTAGGCCAGGGACCCTCATGTAATTATTAATTCTTTATTTATTCCTACCATCAAGGAATAATTATATTTAATACCACGAATAATATCCTAATTGGAATAATTACCCAATACCATAATTAAATAATTTAAACTTTATTAATTCATGTGGCACGTGGACCACACTTTAAAGGGAAAATTCTAACATGTACTTCTGCAGCGAGAAGGATGCACAAATGTGTATATATCACGTATCTTGGCTGTCGAACTTTGGATTCTGTTGTACGGTTGATGATGAATGTGCACGTGAACTAGCTGGTTAGTATTTGCCTTAGTTTTTTTTTACTACGTTTGTAGCATCAATGCAGTTTCTATGTTGAGGAAGACTACTACTGAATGTGCAGGCGTGCCTGGTGTATTATCTGTCCCTTTGTATAAATTCATCAAACTACCTGATTCAATATATTTCCATTTTTGTACGTTTAGAGCAGATATTATACCCTCCATGTCTTTACTAGCTTAGAAATTCAGTTTTCTGTTTGAGCATGATTTTATATGGCAATGCGTGTCCATGGAGGCATATTTGATGTAACTAATTAACTTTGAGCACTCTTTTTGTCAGTTACCCTTGCTTCAAAGAAAGCAGAGCAGCCCCATGGATCTTTAGCATTTATATTTTGTGTCAGTTTCAAAATGTAGAGTGTCATTTTTTATGTTCTCTGAGGAAGCTAGCGTGTAGATAGCACACTTAATCCAAAACTCCTTGGTATTTTTAGCTGGATTTTTGTGGAGGGTTAAATTCTACATCATTTTAGCATGGCTGCTCTTGGAACCAGGTATAGAAATATTGTGAAGTTTGGTAGTACAGAGGAGTGTTTTTCCTTAAAATAATCTTTGTAATGTAGAGCAAAAATAAATGATGCAGCAGATGTGATTCTTGAGTTTGTGTCAGAGCATGGTCTTAAAGGTCGTGAAATGAGTGTCATGTCATAGAAGTTCCATTGTTTTGCCTCCCATGGCTACGGTTTATCACCATGAGCAGGTTTGAAAACGTAGATGATTCTTGGTTAAGAAATGGGTGAGTGTGGCCAATCTTGTAGAGATAACTATCTTGCAAAGCTTGAAGAATTAAATGCACTAGACAGACGCCCAATTTCTTTGCCATGGGAAGATGCGATTGGAAAGGTAGGGGTCTACTTTAGTTGCAGATGACTTCTATGAATGTATCAGAAGATTCAGATGCTTGTAAATGAGGGAGAAAGTAGATCACTTACACTACATTCTTTGGGTATTAGATGGTAACAAAAGATGAGGGGAAAGAACCTATTCCATGGACCTCTGAAGGTGATTTGGTAGTCAATGTTAAAATTTTAATGATTCTAATGATATGTAGGTGGAACATGTTAGAAATACAATTTTTTTTACTTTAGATAAATGAGACACCCAATTGGGAAAAACCCAATTGAATTTATTACATCTCATTTATGAAATTAAAGGATTACAAGGAGGACTTATTTATAAGTCAAAATCTTCCAACACCCCATTGTGGGACTACTCCATATTTCAACACTCTCCCGCAAACTCAAGGTGGACCAACCGACAAACCTTGAGTTTGGAGTTGCAAAAATAATTACAGGAAAAAAATAATAACAAAAGTTGTCGGTACTGAGTCGGGAAGTCGCCGGTACTACGCCGGGAGGATGCCGGATTGAGCCGGGAAGTTTCCAGTAATGAGCCGGGAGAAAGCCGGTACTAAGCCGGGAAAGTTGCCGGTACTTAGCCGGGAAGTCGCCGGTACTACGCCGGGAGAAAGCCGATACTGAGCCGGATGGTCGTCGGTACTGAGTCGGGAAAGTTGCCGGTACTAATCCGGGAGAAAGCCGGTACTAAGCCTGATGGTCGCCAGAAGGTAACCGGACTAAAGCCGAAAACCTTGCTCTGATACCATGTTAGAAATAAAAAAAAAAAATTTACTTTAGATAAATGAGACATCCAATTATAGAAAAACCCAATTGAATTTATTACATCTCATTTATGAAATTAAAGGATTACAAGGAGGGCTTATTTATAAGCCAAAATCATCCAACACCCCACATTGCTAAGCAATGTGGGACTACTCCATATTTCAACAGAACATTTTGCAATAATGTCAAGAGGAAGTTGAACTTCAATGGCGCCATTAGTTTATGCAATAAAACAGTCTCATGCCTGTCTCTTTGGTATTTGTTAGGGCTTAGATCTAGGTAGCAGTTCAATAATGTTGATAAGTTAAATTTCAGGTCGCACATCAAAGGATGTTCAAGTGTATATGCGACAAGTAGAAAGATATATTGGTGGTGGTTGCTTATGCGAATGTGTAGAAAGCATGTGATATAGGAGTTGGTAATGATTTTAGAATAACCTAGTAATCAACATTAATTTTGTCTTAGTTCTAAACCCAATGGCTCTCGAACTTTCTGGGTGAAGAGTGTTTGATCCTTAGTGAATTATGATGCATGAGAAACTGTCAATGTGGATTTGATTGCTCAAAACATATTGCTTCAGCTGTTAACCGACACCTGCTTTGATGCTAGTTGAAGGCCAACATATTAGGGGTGAGAGAGTTAGTCAATCCCCTGGCCGGCCTGTTTACCAGAAGTCCCATGAGCAACAAAAGCTGCATTATGTTCTTATGATTTTAAACTGGGTTATAGAAAGGCATAATAATGTCAGTCCATTGGTGGATGTTAACATGATATTATTTGTTTCTTATAGATAGTTGAAGATAAAATCTTTAATGGTAATTGAAATAAAAGTTAGAGATGAAATTGTTGTCCAAGTTGAAGAATAGTTAGTGGCCTTGTGATATTATACAGATCTTTCTGGGTGATAAATGAATGTCAGCAGTCTTCTAGGTGATACTGCTGCGTGAGACTCTAAGAAGCCCCATTTCATCCCATGCTTACAATCTTTTGTTGTAAACCTGTTAAGCAACCAATTTTTGTTCGTAAGTATCTTTGTTGAAATTTTCTGGCAGCAAATTTAGAACCTTGTAGAGTTTCTTCACCTCCTGTGATAACATTTACTAGTAAGCTGAACAGACTAAACCCGCATAATATTATAGGAACAATAAAATCAGTTTGGCAGTTGATTATATAACGTTAATGTTACCTGCTGTAGTAGTTGATGAGAGCCTTGGCTGAATATTTGATAGGACTGACTACTTGCCGAACAGCCATTACCTCTGAGATATTGAGTTAATTTTGAATCTTTCTGCAAAAGAATGGATTACTTAAATCTATGTTACTTGATGCTAGAGTCTTCACTTATTCCTACTTCAATCATGGTTTATTTAGTCTGCTTGACCATACTTTACTCACTATGGAGCAAGTATCTTCGATCTCGAAGTGCACATTGCTCTGTAATCTTTCCCCAGAGGAAAATTTGTGACGGTTTATCTAATTGCTATAACAATTATTGGTTATATTTTATAGGCTTTGGGATTATGGATCTTGATTTGTTTTTCTTTAACAAGGTAACTTGCAATGAATCATTCAGTATCACGCTGATTTTATCTGAGTCAACTAATGCAAGAATTTTCTTCTGTAAAGTAATCAAGGTTTATTTTCAGGTAATCTACAGAGTTCTACAGATCAGTCAGATTCTTCAGAAGCAAGCCAAACAGCTCCTATAAAAACAAAGAAACTATTTATTACTGGTATGTTGCAGCTTGGATGGTGACACATGGATTCTTTCTTTGCGTACTAATCCTTTAGCAATCCATTTTTCTTATTTGGAATATTTCAAGATGCAAAAAACATACAAAAGGGTTGGTTTCATGATTCATGAAAGGTCCATACTTCGTTAGAACAATGTTATCCTACATTCAGCTTTTTGATTTTGCCGGAGTAAAATTTGTTTTGATCCAGTCTCCCAAATTGCCTTCAACCAGAAGTTCAGATTCCTATTATTGGAGCATGTATTTCCCATCACCGTTTGTATTCAGGAGATTCAAAATCTCTAATGTGCAAAATGACTTAGGTTCTCCCTTTTGTTTTTTGGGCTAATGACAGTACTTGGCAATCTCCATGGATAAACAGATCTGTCATTTTATACATCTGAGAAAACATTACGTGCAGCGTTTGAAGGCTTTGGTGAGCTCGTTGAAGGTATTTAGCAATTTCTTATTAGTCATAACAAAAAGTAGTGTTCCAATTCCTTAGCAAATGTATGCTCATTATTTATGAAATGCTCTCTACAGTTAAAATTATAGTGGACAAAATTTCTAAAAGGTCCAAAGGTTATGCATTCATAGAGTACACAACAGAGGAGGCTGCCAGTGCAGCACTGAAAGGGATGAATGGCAAGGTTAGTTGGCAGCCCCCCACCCCCCTCTCAAAACACACACACAGTCCTTGTTTTCTCATGTTGAATATTTTAGGTAAAAGGATTCTGGTGTTCCCCACGAGAGAGGCTGATGAGCTGTACTTTTTGTTGCTGGTGTTTGCGGATCATTAATGGCTGGATGATAGTTGTTGATGTTGCTAGGAGTAATCCACCAAGATACAGCGGGGGCCGTCCCAGATAGGCATTCCAATGAGAGAGGGAGGAGAAATCAAACTCTCTTTCTGCCCCTCATGAATGTAGGTATTATAAGATGACAAGAGTAAAGTGGTAGGTGGCCAATAAAATAACATGCTCTTGTCGTCTTCTATATAGCATTTGAATTCCCATGACCATCGGTAAGGTGGGAACAAAGCAAGAGTAGTTCATGCTAGATGAGGTATAGTAGTTTCGCATGGGAAATGGAATAACTTCAGATGTGCGCAATAATCTGCTTCTTTTATATTTTATATTTTTTGATTCTGTGAACGCTATTTTTAACATTTTGGGTTTTCGGTAACTAGAGTTTCGTATACACTGGATGTTCACTTTAAATGGTATTAATGTATCCGAAAAGGATAATAAAAAAAAACGAAGGCATGCAAATTAAATATTTGTCCTTTATGTTTACGGTTCAATTGAATTTTACTTGTTTAGTCGTTGTTGGAATCTAAGCCAGCAAGCAAGGATTGTGAGCTATAAAATTTTTGTGATGGCGTGGCCTTGCATGTGTGTCTTGTTCTTGTTATAATATAAAACGAAAGCGTTATCCCAATATTGAAGAGAACCCATACAAGGAAATCCCTCAATTTTTTTTACAAAAAAAAATCCTTACATTTTTTAGTTTTTCTTTAGTTTGTGTTTGGGTAGTTTCTCTTGCTTCACTAATATACATAAAAGCTAGCCGCGATCGATGATTTGTCTGTTGGCAGCTGGAGCCTCGGGGGCTCCACTGCTCTGTCCTTGCCGAAGTACCGCCGCTATAGGTCTAATTTCTAGCGGCGTTTTACAAAGAAACGCCGCTAGAAGTTGTGTATCTACAGTGGCGGTCACTATGACTGCCGCTAAAGCCTACACCTTTAGCAGTGTTTTTTTTTTAAAACGTTGCTAAAGGATATACCTGTAGTAGCGTTTGTTGACACAAATTTTTTGTTTACATAAATCTTTTGCTTATTTCTATTTCTCATGTGATATTTATTTTCAATTACAGGAATTCAAGAGGATGTTGATGTGTAAAAGGAGGAAGATTTTAATTGGTTCTTGCTTATTGTGTTGTATTTGAATATTTAGTCGATCCTTGATTCTTGTTATTTTATATTAGAAACTTGTTACTTGTTAGATTACTTGTACATATTCTTGGGTTTGTTGTCAAACATTATTCATCAATGATGAATTATATTTTATTTTATTATCCTTATTTTTTAAGCTTTTAGATCCAATAAATTATGGTTATTAAAATAAATTTGTATTATAAATAAAATATGCTTGTGTTTTTATAATATAGTTGTTGCAACGTTTTTCTTTTGGGTAAAAAAAAATCGCTAGCATAGACCTTTAGTAGCGGTCACAAAAACGCTAATTTAGATGTTTAAACGCAGACCAAAATTGATCTACAACAGTGTTTTTAACAAACGCTGCTAAAGACCTATAGCAGGGTTTGAAGAAACGTTGCAAAAAAAGCACGACAAAAAAAAGCACAATTGAATTTCGAGTCTATAGCGGCAGTTGCGTGCACTTCGGTCTATATCAGTGGCAGTCGACCGCCGTTATAGCCTATAACGGCGATTTTGGCACATTTAGCGGCAGTTATGACCGCTGCTAAAGGCTTTTTTTTTTGTAGTGACTTGAGAATTCTCAGCCCAGGCCAATGAATGTTCGGCTAACAATAAGACCTCAAAAATATATAAATAAATAAATATATAAATCTGAACCTTCTACGATCCGAAGAGGGCTGATTTGTGGAAGGTTTGCATTCACATTTATGACCAATAATTTTCATTGTTTTTGAAAGATTTATCAAGTTCACCTCTTGTAATTCATCCAGTAACTAATAATATTTTCTAAAATTTCCCTATCTTGTCTTATTAAAAACATGGAAAGAAAATTTCTTTTCAAACGATAGACGGAAAAGAATGCTTTATGCTCTCTGATGAAGCCAAAAGTAACCGGTCTATCACAAAATTCACTGGGCAAGAAGCCTGAGGGAGTTGAGACAGAGACCAAGTACTTGGGAGGACCCCGTGGGGATATCTTCGATGCTTTTGTTAGTTGTCATCTTCCTCTCTTTTATTCTTAGAATATACTTAGAGAAGAAAAGCTTACCTCCTTTTGAATCTCTTTTCTTCATATATTCCTCCTTCTCCAACGTGGGCTTGGGCCTTCCTGGGTCCTATCTCGGCCCAACCATTTTGCCCTTAGACCCTATCAGTCTCATCTGCCTTTCCGCCTGGTAACAGTCCTGTTAGGCCTGTCTCCTTCGACTGGATCAACTCTCCTTAATTTTTATCCTCTCGTCTAATCTTCTGCCAACCAGAGGATTAAATCATTGTTACTTGCATGCACTTCCATACCTTATAAAAGCTTATTCAGCAAGCTTTGTGGGAATATCATAACACGTTTGGTCTAGCCTACTCCTAATATTCTTTGTGAGAGAAACATTCATGACAAGCCTATGTCTAACCATATTTAGGCTTTCAATTATGTTCTTTTACGGGATGCAAACTTTTACTCACACCATCACTCTGTTCACGTGAAAAATCTGTGTTGTATTTGTAGAGCGATGTCCGAAACCTTGGACAAAGTACTGCTTTATCTGTAACAATTACTATTGACAAAATTTCATTGTTAAACAACCTAGGTGATTTTTGGCAAGTAAAATCAATAAGAATTTTGAGTTTTTTGGGAAAAAAATTTAGAGTTTGTAAAAAATTTAACAATGTTTGATTATAAAATAAAGTTTGTTAAAAAGTAAAGAGATAAGATTTGATGAAAATTTTAAATTAAAAAGTGTTGAACTACGGTCACGCCCCATACTAGTACTTACCCCCTACGCTCACCTATAGAAATGATATGCACACAAGCGGAGTTTACGACACGAATAAATCCGATTAAGTTATGAGGTTTTGGCCTAGAAAAGCTTGACTGGAACCGATTACATAAAAATTTATTTGTAAAAATAAATATACAATATATCAATTTATCGTAGACGTTAGAAATTTTGATTTGGATAAATAATAATGAAATATGACGAGTACTTATCATAGGTAAAGGTTTAAGAAAATTAAAGGAATGAAATATACAAATATAAACAGTTCCACCAGGATCATGAGTTTTCTTTTTACAAAAAGATTCTTCATGAAGAAAACAAGAATAAAAGAAAATAAGTACAAAAGTGGAGGTTGTCTATAGTTTTCCGTCCTACAACAATCATGAAACCGGCTAACTACAACTGGATCTATCTAAAGCATCAAAAAGTAACTACTACTGATGTATAAACAATCTCCGACTCCTTTTCAGAGGTGAGGTCAATAATCTTGTTACCCTCAGTGTTCTCTACCGGCGGCACCGATGAAGGAGGGACAACGTACAAAAGAGCTGGATCAACATCAACCATCTCATAATCCTCATCACAAGGATGTATGGGTCAACATCCAAAATCTCCTTGCTCATACAAGTCAATATATGTTATGTCTGATGCCCACAGTCACAACAGTACATATAAAAGAATTAAACAAACAAAGGGGTGAGCCCTACTGACTCAGTAAAGGGGAAAAAAGGGACATGTCATTTAAAACAAATAAGCATGGATCATAAGAAAAAGAATAACATGATCGATGCAATGCAAGGATGATGCATATGTTTCCCGGTTCTTTCTCTTTCTTTCTTTTCGGTCACTATCACTTTCTTTTCTTTTCTTTTCTTTTTCGGTTTGGTAGAGGTGTCCTTTCGTTACTCTGTTCTATCCCCCAGAGCAGGGTTATGCATCCCTCCTCTCCTCTGGGACTGTTTCGTGCCCCAACACCAGGACCCGGTCAAACGTATATTGTTTCATGCTAGGGATACCAACCACTCCTTTCAGCGGTGGCTTGCACTATCCCACTTTGTGATCGGTACCGTCACCCGTTCATAGGACTACCTCTGGGTATGAGTTTCATTTTGGTCATTTCAGTCAACGGTTTCTCATACCCATGAGATGTTGATGCAATATAGCATGTCATATGATGCAACATGACATGTGATACAACATATATACAATTCATAACGATCCAAACACCACAACCTCAAATAGGCAAGTCCAACAACTTATACAGCTTTTTCTTTTATTTTATTTATAAACTCATTTGACCGACTCTTTTCAAGAAAAAGTTTAACAAGTTTTAGGGCTCTTGAGTATTTTCGATTTTACTATTTTTAAAAGAAAATAAAAGCTTTTTCGGCCATATGAAAAATCTTCTTGGCCATATAAAGAAAACATTTTTCCCGGGCATTTTTAATAAATAAAATTCTCCCCGGGCACACTTGATAAAACTTTCCGAGGTGCTAGCAAAAGGCTCCCCCGGGCACGCTTGTTAAAAATCTCCCGAGTATCTAGCAAAAAGACTCCTCGGGCACAAAACAAAAAGAACAGGCCTAAAGTTCAATTAGGCCATTAAACGGGCTTTGTGATTTGAGCCCCTAATTTTATTCGGTTTGGACTCAAATTTAGGCTTCCCCATTTATTTTTCATTCTCTACGCAGCCATAAAGTTATTTTTTCAATTCATACCTTTTTTACATTAACGCTTAGTGTGAAATGTCAAAACTGCCCTTCCCCATCTGATTGCCCTATAATTTTTACTGGGACCTACTGTGACCATATACTACACGTACTAAAATTTTCAGGGAAAAGATCCAAGGATTTCTTGGAGACGATTTGGGCAGTGCACTATTTTCAATGGAAAGTCATAATTTTCTATGGCTTTGATCTGCCATTTCATCCACAAAATCCTTTCCATTTATACACCATCAAACACATAAGTTCCCAAATTCCATGTTTAAATATGTTTAACAGGTTCATACATGCACAAATTCTTCACCCAAGGCCAACCCGTGACCTTACAATCTCATATTCACTATTTCTTCTACTGACAGAGACCAAAAGACACCCAGATCACCCTTAACACATATAAGCTTCACAAATCAAGTTATACACGCATGACATTAGAGCATTTAACTATTATCAAAGTAATTTCATCAACACAAACATGCAACACCCTTTTCATGCATGTGACTATCCCAAAACACCCAAGACTCAGTTTAGTCTCTACACCCTTACAAACTGTGGCCCCCAATATGGTTTTTCATCATCACAACTAAAGACCCCACTTCCCCAGGTTAACGAGTATCTATCACCCTTACTTTAGTTGCTGATGTACTGCTTGATTTAAGGCACTTAGACAGCAAGACAAAAGTTAGGACAAAAGTAAAATAAAAGCTAATGGGAAGAAAGGGTACAGGCCAAACTACCTTTCCCCTTTTCCCTTCAGTCTCGGTCTCTTTTTCCTTTGGTCACAAGAGTTTTTACGTCACTTTCCCTCTCTTTCTCTCTAAGTTAAAGGCAGTTTCTCCTCTCCTAATGTCGTTCAGTTAAGTCTCCTTTTTTTTCTCACCCTGTCTCTTTTTTGGTCGAACAAAACAAATAAATAGAACGTAGTTTACTTACGATTATTTCCCCCTGGCCATTCTACGCACCCTAGGCTAGGTCTATAGGAAATCAGTAAAAAATCATGATGTAGCCAATCACAAGCAGCCACCTACACTTATCAAATCACACGCCTCTATTGCAAACAAGAAGTCAATATGTGAGCCAATAATAAAGCTCCACATAGGTGGTCAGATAAGGGGACATTAAATGCGCATCAGGTGAAATTACGTCATGAGAAAAAATGACGTCTAAACTTAAAATACCCGGGCATACATGGCACATTACACCCGGCACACCCGAAGACCAGGGCTCAACACCCATGGCAACCCGGGGTCCAGGGCTCCAGATCACCTGGGGTTCAGGTCTCCCGAGTAGTGCTCGGGTCTCAGTTCCCGAGCATGCTGCTATCAGTAAGCCCGAAACCTCCCCTTCCTCCCCAGGTGCTTCCTATTTGGTGCCTCCGGGTGTTTCCACTCGGTGACCCCGACCTCACTGTTCATTTACCCTAGTCTCAATACCCAATGCTCCCGGGACTTTTCCTCCGGGCATTTAATACTTCATTACTCTGGCCTCAAAACTTACTGACCCCGGCTCAATCCTCAAAGACCCCGGACACTCACCACTCAGTTACCCTGGGATATTCAACCATCAAACAGCCCGTGAATTACTCCATATAGGCTAAAACTAAGTATCACGTTTAAATAAACCCAATAAACTTACACCTGAAACAACTACATCGTGAAACTTTCAAGACAGCAAGGGGCAAAGTGCAAGAAGAAACAAAAAAGGTAAGTGTAAGATAGAAATAAGTTAAACAAGAAAATTCACAGAATAACTATAGAGTATAAGATAAACAAGGAAACCAAATAAGGGAGGGGTAATAACTCTTATTGTTAATAGCTTTTTACTACTTTAAGAGAAAACATAATATGAAAATAAAAGGAAATCACAAGCTGCAAAGAAAGAATAAAAGGAAGACCTCTTTAAAACAAGAAACTCTCATCAGAAATTTATCTAAAAAAATACTGTAAGCTCAATAAAGAAATAAATATTTAATTATATATATATGACAACTATATGAAAATAGAGAACGGGTGTTACAACTACTGAGCGGGGGAGTGGATTAATGTAATGACTAGTAACGGAGTTTTTTAAAGAATATGAAAGGAGGAGATTGGATAGTATGTAATTTTTTTTTAATAGAAAAAAAATAAGTTGGTGTTAAAAGGTGTTGCAAGTTGTATAAAAATTTTGAAATTTTTTATATTGTTTTGGGTGAAATGTGAATAATTTTTTTTATTTGCTACAACGAATCGTGGCTCCTGGTTTGAAACCCAATTTTTCTTATAGCAACGAAAGACGGTATCAGAAAAAATCGATGAGTCGGCTTATTTTCTATTGAAGAGGGGTACTGATTCCAATAATCATCACTGCAAGTGGTGGGGAAAAGGTTGGATCATGGAAACTCTAAAGTAAATATTGATGTATTTTTAACAAGAAAAAACAAACTACTGCTGTATTTTCCCATGGGTCCCACTCTAGCGTGTGGTTGTTTAATGTAGCCCTGTCCAAAAAACCGGCCGAACCGGCCGGTCCGGTGGTAACCGGTCCGGTCCCGGGTTACCCTTATAAAAACCCGGGACCGGACCGGAGTAGACCTCTCCAAACCGGAATTTGGCCCAAAATGGCAAGGCCCAACCCTAAAACCGGCAAAAAATGGCATGGCCCAAACCGACCCAAACCGGCCCAGACCGGACCGGACCGGTCCGGTCATATAACTGGTCCGGCCCGGTCTATATGCTTTAAAAAACTTCCGGTTTGGCCGGCCAAACCGGACCGAAACGGCCCGGACCGGGTCTTGGACAGCCATAGTTTAATGTAGTGTGAAAATGTGACTAATAAATCTGCCATCTTGGACTTGGGGAGACTGAGGGAGATGTTTGCATGTTTGGCTACTAACATTTTAGCCTTAATAAAATAATATGATAAAATTATCTATTTTTTCATTAAATCATCAATTTTTACTTTAAATAAATATAAAAAAATTATTTAAATCATATTTCTCATATTTTTTCACAAACTTCAACCCCCAAATATTTTAACAAATAAACATCACTAATGCATGGACGCAGGGCGTGTCAATGTTTGTCCAATAGTAGAAATGTTGGTCGTGGCTAATCTAAGAGAACTCATGGTCTTCTACACTAGTTTTGGCAGCTTTCTTTCTTTATTAATGGACGTCCTGGGCACTTCTTTTCCTCCGAATTAAGTTCCCACTATTAACAACATGGCCCCAGCTAGTGTAAAAGACGATGTTATATTGCAATCTTATGAAAAACAAAGGGAAAAAAAAGTATATGTAAACGCAGGACAATAAGTAAAAGTTGATTTAACAACCAGAAAATTATCTAGCTAAATCTCTTTCGCTTCACCCAGACACTTGAGATATGTTCGGTTTGAGTAAAAATGTAAGATTTTAAAGAAGTTGTGAATATTTATGTTGAATAGTGTTTTATTGGTGTTTGTGTAAAGTGAAGAGAGAAATGATTTGATATAATTGTTTAATAAAAAAATGTTGGAGTTATGTGAAAAAGTGTAGAGAGAGAAAATTTATGTTGAATAAAAAGTAAAAAGTTGTTAGAAATTGTGTAAAATGTATTGGTGCTTGTGTTTGAATTTTGAATATGTTCGGTGATAGTTTTGTGAATATATTTGAATCCTGAAAAAATATAGAAAATAAATATAACCTTGGTTCTTGAGTAGTCCACTTTGAAGCTATAAAGAAGCAACTAATGGATTGATTATCATGATGGAAAAGAATATGATATTTTCTTGTTATGTTTCGCTATCACTAATACGAACAAATATAGTGGGTGGTGAAAAGTTAATATTAATTTAACCGTTGAGCCTGGACTCAAATAGAAAAATAGTACCACTTAGGCCTAGAATTAATCCTCCAAGCCACCTTCATTAGTGATCCATCCAACGGGAAGCAATACGAATTGTGTTCAGCCCCTGCTCGTGCCAAATTGCCAATGAAGAAACATGTGATGTTCAAGGTGCCCTTTCATTCAAACGGCAGCCCACGACTTGGATCCACCTATCGGGTTTGTTAGCGATCCATATTCTTCTGTTGGGCCGTGCCGTATGGTCCGGGATAAAGACCCGAAGACTACTTTTTCTGTGCTCAACCCTGATTTTACGCTCTTCGAAAAGTTAAAAAGTTTTGTGTAATCACGGTGGAGGCGTGGCGCTCAGGCTGCCATAAAATTCCTGGCTGACGAGTATTTCATCTTGCTCCTTGCCGGTGCTTTTTTTTTTTGTTGAAACATCTATGTTTATATATTGAAAAAACATACAAACAAAAATGACAAGCTAGAAAAATAAAGAAAAAACCCACAAACGGCTTTACAAGCGGCGAGTTGAGTGGACAACAATAAAGTGGCTTTGAAAGAGGATACAAGATCCTCGAATGGGTCGGGCTCAAAGCCCAAAGCGAGAGGACCCGAGGGTCCCAGGAAACACGGGAAACCCGTGAAAGTAACAAACCAACCGCTGAAGGCCCATCGACGGAGTCGAGGGACCGACGCCCTAATAGAACTTACCATGCAATCTCAACTGTAAATACAAACAGAGGAAAAACACATAAGTAAACCTAAACAAGCCCTAAACATAGGGGCGAGCCCAAACGGACGAAAACATAATATAAAACAAGCCCTAAACATAGGGGCTGACCCAAACGGGCGAAAGCGCAACATAATCTCCGGGGAAGACCTGGAATGCTCTGGCCTGTGGTGATCGGAGGAGGAGATCCACTGCTGAAAAAGGTTGGGCAGGAGCCATAGAGGCTAGATCTGGGATGATATGCAGGCGGCGGGGGGCGGAGGAAGTCGGACGCGCTCCCAAAGAGGACGACGCGTGAGACCCACGCGCCGACATATGGGAAGCGGAAGGGGCCTGTGGCGTCGAGCTAGGCCGACGGAGACCAACCATGGGGCGCGTGTGGGACGAAACCAGGCGAAAGGCACCGGACGACGCTTGGCAGCCACCTGCAAAAAAACAAGCACAAACCAACAACCTGAGTTTTGAGTTATGTTCGGTTTGAAGGTTTTTGTAGGATTTGAAGTATTTTGAGAATTTTTAAGTGATATTAGAGTTATATTGGTTTTTACGTAGAAGTTGTTGATGTGTGAAAAAATTAATAATAATGTTTAAAGTTGTTTTTTTTCGAATTTATTAATTTATTATTTAAATTTGAATATTATATATATATATATATTTAAAACAAAAAAAACAAAAAAAAGCACAAAACGACAAAATGAGATATTCGTCTGAATTGCAGGTAAAAGTCAGCAACGGCGGCCTGACACAGGGGACAACAGAGGGGATATTGCAGTTTTGCTGCAGGCCGCATGCAGGTTTCGGAGAGAATGATCAACGTGCCTTTTTATTTTTTTAACTAAGCATGAGTTGAGGGTAGTTTAGTAATTATTTTTAAGTATTTTGAGGACAAATTCAAAAACAAACACACAACATCTTCAAAAAAAAAAATTTACACTCACCGAACATAAACTAACTGAGGTTTCGAATCCTCAGTTTTCTCACCAAACTAACATGACCTCGGTAAACATCACAGCTCAAACAGATGGTGTACCTAGCGGCTAAGATCACTGCATAGATATTTTTCCATATATTGTAATCTTCCACGTTTCTTCTGCTTTTGTCTTACTCCAGTTTTTTCTTTGTGAATATTCTTATTCATAGGCCTGGGATCCTGGTCTAATCCGAAGATGGTCAGAAGAAAAACTTTCCATTTGACAAGACTTCTATATAGAAATTAGTTCAACTTTTCACGTTCCAGACAGACTTTGGCCACATTTCCACAGTGGATTAGAAATATTCTTTTGAATTCAGAATTATTCATCTCCTTCAAATCCCCATTGTCCACTTTACTTTCCGCAGAGAAATCACCATCAGTACCAGCATCAACGAAATTTTAATTTTTTTTTTTTTACGTAAACGTGAAACTTCATTTCACCGGAAAACGAACATACATGCTGCATACAGAGAGGCCTCCAAGGCCGGTTACAAAGCACAGGGACAGAGAGTCCAAAACAGCAATACAAACAGCCCGAAGGGCATTACAAAGTCTGGCCACAAGAGCCAGGATCCAACTGGCCATAATGGCCGCATACATAGGGACCAAAAGGCCCATAAAGTTACAGTGGGTCCAAAAACCCAAAACCAGAGCCGCCACAACCGGAGAAGATGAACGGCGAAGGAAACCATTCCCGCATCCCGGAAGGCACGTCCATACCAGCACAAACAAGGAAAAGGAACACGCAGCCATCCACATGAAAGATCCAGCCAAGGCCAGAAGACAACCCAAACTCAGAGCCGCTGCAACAACCTTTCCACAAAAGGCCAGGAAAATGAAGTTATTTGCAAGAACATAAAGAAAACAACCCACAAAACAAGAAACCCCTTCACCGAGCAACCAACACAAGCAAACAGGCAAAATAGAGTCGGGCGCGTGAGATCCACGCGCACCCATGGGTGCGCGTGGGTCCGCACGCGCCGACATAGCGGCTCCGAGAAGGTAAACCGAGCAGCACCGGGAGCAGCTCCGAGCAACGATGCTATGCGTGGCCTTCAAAACAGCGTCCATAAGAGTAGATCTCACCAAGGGAGACCCAAAGAAAAACAGCAATAGACACGGGAAGGAGAGAAAAACACCCAAGATCAGAGGAAGGAGGGAAGGAAAAGGGAGGGGGAAAGAAGGGAGAAGGGGGCGACGGGAGGAGCTCCTGCTCCTCCCGTCGCTGGAAGACCAAAAGGGGAGGGGCGAGTTCAAGTGGAAAAAGTGGCGTTTCTAGAGAGAGGGCAGACGCTCTCTCTCTAGAAAAAAGCGTTGGGTGAGCAAAACTAACGAAATTTTAATTCGTTTCAAAGCAGAAACTTCTTAGAAATCACCAGTCCCGAAATTATCGCTCTCTCTTTGTGATAATTGCAAAGAAATCTCTATTCTCATTGTAAGAACTCGGTATACATGTGTGGTATACAGTGTTTGTAGACATTTTGGAGTGGTCGAAATGTTTCTCTATCGAGGTCGGAGAAAAAGTAAAGATATTTTTGTGGGAGTTGGTGAAAAAGTGAGGAGGAAGAAGATTTGAGTGAATATTATAATAATAAAAAATTATTTGATATAAAAAAAATTATTAATTTATAATTATTTATAATATGCCCAAAAAACGCTACGATAGACAACTACTAACAAACCTAACAACCTCTATTAACAAACAAATATTATCTCGAGAGAAATACAGAGGCTACTGAGCAGGGGCGACTCTAAGGTAATTGAGGCCTTAGGCCAAATTCTAAAGTGAAGTCTTTTATGAAAATTTATAAAATAATATATTCAAAAAATAAAAATTAATTAAAAGTATTTTTATAACTTTTTGAAATGCAAAATTACTTATCAAAGTTTTATATTCTAGATTTGTTAATATATCATTTTCAATTGATAATATTACTAATCCATTTAATCTTTCTTTTGTCATACTTAATCTTAAGTAAGATTTTATTAGTTTAAATGATAACTAAAATAAATACAACTTAAAATTAAAATTAAAGTAAAAAGTTTAAAATAATAGTAACTAGGGATATAGTGACAAAAGATAAGAGTTGAGAAGCACCAAGAAATAAGAATAAAAAATATTAAAAAAGATAATGGTTGAAAGAAGATTTTTTGCTATTTTTATACTTGAAAGATATTGTTTTTTTAAGGATAGATTTTTAGTTGTTAGTTAAGGCTTAAACAACTAGCAATATCTAACAGAAAAAAATTACTGCAAAAAATATTAATCTAGATATGAAAAGTTGACCTCAAGGAGATTTTATATAACTTTTTATTAAAGATACTGAATCAATTGGGGGAGACTTTATAGGGTGTTTTTGAATTAACTACAATTAATATCTTTAAATAAGAAGGTTATAGGCTTAATTAAGATTTTATAAATACCACAAAAAGCGAAAAGTTAATACTCCTTCAATCAAGGAAATTTAATAGTTCTCTTCAATTAAGCTCTTCAAGTTAAGTTTTTGAGGCTTTAATATTAAATTTTCTTTAAATATACCATTCAAGAAAATTTTGAATTGGGGGCCTCCTAAATTTAATGCTCATTCAATCAAGGAGATTTAATATGCCTATTCAATTAATATATTTAACCTCAAGTTTTTTAGACCTTAATATTAATTTTTCTTTAAATATACTATTAAAGAAAATTTTGAATTGGAGGTCTCCTAAATTTAATACTCCTTCAATTAAGGAGATTTAATAGGCATATTCAATTAATATATTTAACATCAAATTTTTTAGGCCTTAGTATTAATTTTTGTTTAAATATACCATTAAAAAAAATTTGAATTGGGAGCCTCCTAAATTTAAGAGCCTTAGGCAACCGCGTATGCTGCCTGTAGCTGGAGCCGGCCCTGCTACTGAGGCACGTGCATCTACTATAGCACAGTACAGTAGCATGCAGAGGGCCCTCTCACGTAACTGTCGAATCTTCTCGAGGTAGTGTAGAGGGCTCTAACGTGGGTGCAGTGTGCTGAGCTGGAGAGGAGAGGAGTGCTACTGATGTGGCAGATGAGTGGGTCTCAACACTTTGTCCCTAGTGCGTACAATTTTGCTAGTGCATGAAGACCATGGAAGACTTCAAGAAGTCAAGCAAGTGATGCGTTTGCCATTTCCAGTTTACAGTCAATTTACGCGTTTGCTATTTCAAACTGCTTCTCTCCATCTTCTCCTACGCAAATAGACTTCCCCTTTACAATCCGTGCCTCAGATATCACCAACTTGTTCCTATTGAAGCACTTTTGGTAGCCCTCTGATCTTACCTTCATTTTAATCGACTGCAGGGGATCTCTCATTACAGCTTCCAATCATGAGGATTCGACTCTTTTCATCGCTTTTCTTGATGGCTTTGTGCTTAATATTTTTCCCCATCTCTGTGGTCTCTGATGAATATCTTGGGGATCAGCAATCCTTGTTGCTCCAATTCAAGGAAAGCCTCGTGTTCAATACTAGCTTGTCATCAAAACTGGTACATTGGAATCAGAATGTCGATTGCTGTTCGTGGGATGGTGTATCCTGCAACGATGGAAATGTTACTCGTCTCTATCTGGGTGATGAATACATCTCTAGACTCTAGTGGACTTGACAATTCCAGTAGCCTTTTCGGTCTTAGCCATCTTCAGTACCTGGACTTGGCGGATAACTACTTTAATTCTTCCCAGATTCCGCACCAGTTTAAGAAGCTAAAGAATCTGCGTTATTTGGGTCTGGCAAATGCTGGATTTTCGGGGCAAATTCCGATTGAGATTTCACACCTCACAAAGCTGGTTACTCTTGACTTGAGTAGAAATTTGCTTGGAGGAAGTATTCCAATTTCTCTATTTTCCCTCCCATCATTGGAGAAGTTGGATCTTTTCGACAGCAATTTTTCTGGTCAGTTGGATGAACTTTCCAACATTTCTTCGCACGAACTACGCACCCTTCGTTTGAGTGGTAATTCGCTTGGAGGAAGTATTCCATTTTCTCTATTTTCCCTCCCATCATTGGAGAAGTTGGATCTTTCCGGCAACAGTTTTTCTCGTCTGTCGGATGAACTTTCCAACGTTTCTTCTTACCAACTACGCACCCTTGATTTGAGTAGTAATTTCCTTAGAGGAAGTATTCCAATTTCTCTATTTCCCCTCCCATCATTGGAGGAGTTGGATCTTTCCTACAACAGGTTTTCTGGTCAGTTGGATGAACTTTCCAACGTTTCTTCTTACCATGTATCGTACATTGATTTGTGGAGTAATTTGCTTGGAGGAAGTATTCCAATTTCTCTATTTTCCCTCCCATCATTGGAGAAGTTGGATCTTTCCAACAACAAATTTTCTGGTCAGTTGGATGAACTTTCCAACGTTTCTTCTTACCAACTACGCACCCTTCGTTTGAGTGGTAATTCGCTTGGAGGAAGTATTCCAATTTCTCTATTTTCCCTCCCATCATTGGAGGAGTTGGATCTTTCCCGCAACAGGTTTTCTGGTCAGTTGGATGAACTTTCCAACGTTTCTTCGTACGGACTACGCAACCTTGATTTGAGTAGTAATTTGCTTGGAGGAGGTATTCCAATTTCTCTATTTTCCCTCCCATCATTGGAGGAGTTGGATCTTTCCAACAACAGATTTTCTGGTCAGTTGGATGAACTTTCCAACATTTCTTCTTACCATGTACGGTACATTGATTTGAGAGGCAACAATTTCAAAGGGCCAATTCCCATGTCTCTCTTTAATCTTCGAGGTCTTCAATTCCTCTCCCTTTCTTCAAACAATTTTAGTGGCTCGTTGCAGATGAATGTGATTCCACGGCCGAGAGATCCTTTTGGACTGGATCTTTCTCACAATGAATTAATGCAGATTGGATGTTTTCAACCTAATTCTTCGTCATTCAGCTCGTTAGTTTTCGACACATTAAGCTTGTCTTACAACAAATTGAAGGCATTTCCAGATTGCTTGATGAACCAATCTAATCTGTTGGATTTAGACCTTTCAAACAACCAGATTGAAGGAGAGATACCCAAGTGGATCTGTAAGCTTCCTATTAAGATGCTAAATCTCTCCTATAACTATTTGGTGACTATGGAAGAATATTTCTGCAATTCGTCGAGTTTGGTGCTCCTGGACCTTCGGTCCAACCAACTCCAAGGGCCACTGCAGCCAGTGCTCGGATCACAACTCGAGTTCTTGGATTTATCGATGAATAACTTCAGCTCTACCATACCGGCTAGCATTGGTAACTTCCTTGCTACTGCTCATTTCTTCTATCTTTCCAAGAATAAACTATACGGGAGTATCCCTATGTCAATGTGCAATGCCACAAATCTTGAAGTTCTAGATCTATCTGACAATTTCTTCAGTGGCTCGATTCCTCAGTGCTTGATCGGAATGAGGAGTTTAATGAAGCTCAACCTGAGGAGAAACAACTTGACTGGCACCATTTCGGACACATCTACAAGCCTATCCGATCTAATGGTTTTAGCTCTCAATGGAAACCAACTAGAAGGGAAATTACCAAAATCATTGGCTAATTGCACAGATATGAAGATCTTGGACCTTGGAAACAACCACATAGAGGACACCATCCCTTGTTGGTTGCAGAGTGCATCCGGGTTGAGAATTCTTATCTTGCGATTTAATAAGTTCTATGGGCCCATTGGTTGTCCAGGGCCTAATGCCATATGGCCGGAGTTTCAAATAATAGACTTGGCTTCAAACAACTTTAGTGGTAAGATTCCAACAAACTGGTTTCCTACTTGGATGGCGATGATAGATCTCGGAGTGGCAGCGGATTATCCCTTGACAATCAATTCTTTTTTTCCTAGTTCGCTTCCGGGTCCTGAAGGTGTCTATTCTAAGAATTTCCAGGATGAAATAAATGCTATTGTTAAAGGTCATTCGACGGAGTTAGGGAAGATCCTAATTATCTTCACCTTGATTGACTTCTCATGCAACAAGTTTGACGGTCCTATACCTGAAGAATTAGGAGGACTCAAATTGCTACATCTTCTCAACCTGTCGCATAATGCTTTCACAGGCCCAATCCCATCATCTCTGGGAAAATTGAGTAAGCTTGAATCTCTAGACCTATCAAGCAATAAGCTTACGGGAAAGATCCCTCCACAACTTGCAGACGGTCTTATTTTCTTGTCAGTCCTCAATCTTTCATTCAATCAACTTGTGGGAAATATCCCAGTGGTCAAGCAATTTGCTACATTTTCGGAAACATCCTATGAAGGAAACAGAGGATTATGTGGCTTCCCTTTAAAAGAAAAATGTGGGTATCAAGAGTCAGGATCAGTACCTCCAGCATTTGAAGGACCCACTCGAATTCTAGGAATGCAGTTAACTGGAATTACATAAGTGTTGAATTGGGATTTGTTTTTGGCTTTGCGATTGTGATTGGGCCCCTTTTGTTTTGGAGGAAGTGGAGGATATGGTACTATACCCGCGTTGATGATATCTGTTTCAGGATCTTCCCTCAATGCTATCTTAGAAGAGAATACCGTCGAAGACGAGTGCACAAAAAGTACCAAGGCCGAAGGGTAATTAATTAAGTAATATAGTTTGATTTATTTGGGTGTTTTGGTTTTAATATAAAGTAAGAATAAAACACGCAGCCATGCATTTGGATGCAAGCTTTGTTTTATGGTGTGATGCTTGTGACTTTCAAACATATTGCGATGTTTTTGTAATATTAATATAAGATTTGCAGGTGACTTGCCAGACGTGCAACTTGCTCCTGTTGTCGCACTTGCACCTCCTTCGGTCACTAACTATTTTATACTGTCACTCTGAACAATTAAAGATTTGTAGTTAGATTTGTTGTTTTTTCGTATATCGTACTGTTAGCTTTAAATTTTTGGAGCCAATTTTATAATCTGGGAGCCTTAGGTAAAATTTCACAGTGAGGTATTTTCTAATAATTTATAAAATAATATATTTAAAAATAAAATATTAATAAAAATTTAGTTAAAATGTATTCTTCTAGCTTTTTGAGATGCAAAATTACTTATCAAAGTTTATATTCTAAATTTGTTAATATATCATTTTTAATTAATGATATGACAAATTTATTTAATTAATTTTCCTTACGTCATCATTGATATTAAGTAGGATTTTATTAGTTTTAGTTTTAAAAATCTTCTTTATGAAAAAGTAACAGTTATTAAGTTACATGTATTGTCAATAATATTTTATAAGCAATACGTGCATTTGGAAAAGAGTCTAATATTTTCATTTAGTTTAATAGTTTGTAAGTCTCTAATCTTAATGTTTTAAAATATTTTCAAGTACAAGGCAATGTCTATTCAAGTCATCCTCATACAAAGATTTTAACTTTTTCTAATTAAAGAAAAAATATTTTCATAGATTTTAAATTGTTCAAACCTATTTTCAATTGACGAAATATCTTGATCTACAATATATATAAAATAATCAATCTAAAAGATTCTTCTACTGATTGTATTGTTTCATGATCAGTATTTTGATCAAACTTTTTTTTTTCTTTTTTAATGTGAAATACTCTCATTTTGCCACGTCTCGTGTTTGTACATACCCCATAGGCTCACCTATAGAGATACTATACACACAGGTGGGAATTACGGCACGAACCGGTCTTATAAAGTACCAATCGTTTGGCTTTGAAAAAGCTTAGCAGAAACGTTTAGTTAAAATTAGTATTGTACTTAGAACCTTGCTAAGAAAGGAAAATTAGGTTTTTTGAAAATTAATGGTAAAACGACATTGATAAATGCGCTAATATAATTCTTCGAAGTTTGAAACTCTTTGGAATAAAAGAAAAGAAAAACATGAGAATACAAAAAGAAAAGAATTAAGATAAGAGAAAATTTTGAAGAAATAAATACACGATTTCATTACTGATCACAATTTTTCTCTTTTAACAAAATACATCCTTCAAGAGGATTACAAAAGAAAGAGAAATAGATACAAAAGTGGAAGCTTTCTAAAGCTTTATGTACTAATACAATCGTGATTCTTAAAACGTCATATACAAAAGTTGAGGAAACTCAAAAAGAAACTGCATCTAAGGTCTACTAATCCTCTGCATCAGTGTTGGAAGTCAGGTCTAGTATCTCGGTCTCAGGGGAGACACGACTACCCTCCCCCGGCAGAGCCGGAGGAGAATGAACTATACGAAGGAAGGCTGAGTCTACATCAATCAGCCCGAAATCCTCAAGTCGTGATAATAGGAGTAGTAATGGTCTTTTAAGATACCAGTGGGGCTCATGCTCTACTAGTATCTTGATCGTGTCAGTAACCCACATTCAAATCTTCATCACTAGGATATAAGGGTCGAGGTCCAATGTCTGCTCGCTCAGTAAAGGGGGGAAAGGGACATGGCATATGAAACAGATGAGTAGAGGCAATCATAACAGCAAGTATACAATAAATAAACATCGATAATGATAGACAGAATATCAATGTATGATCAATGCAATACAAGAATAATGCATCTGTTTCCCAGACAATTCTCTTTCTTTCTTTTTTTAGTCCGGTAGAGGTGTTCCTACTGTGCTCTGTTTAACCCTCATAGTCAAGGTTGTGTGTCTCTCCTCTCCTCTGGTATTGTACAGTGCTTCACACACACTGGGACCCGGTTAGGCAAGCCTTGTACCATTGCTTAGGGAAACCAACTACTATTTCTATAGTGGTGGCCTGCACACTCCTGATGTGAACGATATCGTCACCCGATCTTAGGACCACCGCTGGGTATAAGTTCTTTCCAGTCATGACAGTGTTTGCTATACCCATAAGATGATTATGCAATATGACATATCATAAACATACAAGATTCACAGCTTACGTAATCTGAATATAAACTGCACATATGCACTTTCTAATTTTACAATGCAAAGATATGGCACAAAATGTATTTGAACTTTAAAATAGGTAAAATATTAGTACGTACTTTTAATGTTCTAATTAATAGGACTTAGGACTAAAGCTAATATTCGGTTGTCTTTCCTTTGATTATTTTTAACAATTAAGATGTACTAAATTACTTAATTGTTGATGTTTATTAAATAGCCTTGTTTCTCCTTTTAAGAATTAGTTGTATTGTATAATTAATTAACTACCAATTATCTAATTAAGTTCTATTTTAATTTACCCTTGGAGTTGAGAGAAGAACATGAAAATAACAAGCATGCATTTCTTTATAACTTTCATGGCACTCGAAACACACCGTTTTTTTTTCTTATGTAAAACTGTGTGTCATTTATTCACAAAAATTTTCAGACATGAATTTTAGAGTTCCATGGTCGTATCCTAAAAATTTCAAGGAAAAAGGATAAAGGAAAATGACAGAAATTACCTTAGGGACAGTTTCGGCATTTCTAGAAAATGAAGGGTAAATGGGTCCGAACAAGAACACTTGGTGCATGGATGGGTTAAGCATTAAAAATAGTTGAAGTGGTAAAATTTTGAGCCCAAACCCATATTTCTAAGGGGCCCAAATCACCAGCCCGTTAAGGTCCATCAAGGACCCAATACTTCCCTAAAAACCTAAAATACGTCCTTAAATGAGATTGTGATATATATAATGGCCCATTGGGGTTTTATTGGACTCATTAGGCCCAACCATTATTTGGGTAAGATAATAAAAATATAAAAGAGTTTTTCTAATTAATTAGTTGCCCCTTTTAAATCATTTAAATTCTGTAAATTACGAAAAGGAATATGAAAATCTAATAAAGGACTTTGTAACAATAAGAATAAGAGTATTCGAATAATAAAAGCAAAGAAAGCATAAAGAAAGACAAATTATGAATTTCTAATAAGTCGTTGTAGGAAAAAGAACTTTTCATTTAAGAGAAATTCATCATTTATTTGTACCATTATGCATACTTGGTTTTGCATCATGAATGAATTATGGATTTGTGAAGGCATGATGAATGATAAATTACGGTTAAGGGTTGTATTAATTTTGCAATGATTGAGCATCAATGGTTGCATTCATGAAGCATTGAGAGGACCCAGACCGCGATATAGAAACCGAAGTTATCCGAGGTGTCTTCCGTAATTATGGGTGACAGTATCGTTCACTAAGGGGAGAGTGCAACCCACCGCTATGAGAAAAGGGTGGGCTCCGAATGGGGCAAAGTGTCTACTATGATCAAGTCCTGGTACAGGTGGCACGGGATAAGTCCTGGAGGAGAGGAGGGACGCACAACCCAACTCTGGAGTTGAACAAAGCAGACGGCGGAAACACCTCAACTCCAAAGGAATGGATGGGAAATGAGAGCATTGCATCATCTCATTGCACGTGCATCGATACATGTTTGATTACATGAAAGCATGCATACACCATTACTTGTCATATATCATATTTATTATGTTGTTGCCATACTTGTCATGTGACATTTATTGCCTTATCCCCTCCTCGACCTGACTGAGTTCGTATGACTCATCCCGTCTTTTTTTATTATTTTCTTGTACTCAAATTCTTTAACAGGAGATGTGATCATACGAGAGTCAATTGATCCTTGATGTGGACCCTTACGTTGTGTTTCTGCACATCCGAGCGTGGGTCTTATACTCTTTTGAGACACGAGTGGAGCACACTGCCCATTGGTACATCAGGGACCCACCCATGCCTGGACCTGAGGATGTTGGCCTCGTAGATGCACCAACAGAGCCGGTAGTTCCTTACCCCTTACCACCGGCAGTGGCAAGGAGTAGGCTAGTTTTATTTATTTGATTTTACTTAGTTTGAATTTCAAATAATTTCATTTTGTGTTTATCGCGGTTTGTAGGCTTAGTGAACATTAGCAGACTCACCTTTTGTAATTAGCCTTTTTGTTGTAGTCCATAGAAGGAGGCTTTTGTCACCTTGGTTGTAAAACACATTTTGGGTTTTACTAAGCTTAAGCTTTATCACACTTTTCTCCAATCGTTTCCTTAAACGCTTTATTTCAATAAATAAGGTAGCGCGTTTTATCAAAACTAGTACTAAAACTCTAACTATTTTGTGACCCTTGCGGTCACCCCTTTAAATTCATACGTCTTCCGCTGAACTTTTTACCGAGAGCAACTTAGTCTTCCATCAACATGTTTAGTTTTTTTGTTGTAATTCCCGCATTGTGTGCATACTAATACTTTAAGTGAACCTAGGGAGATAAGTTCGGACACGGCGCGTGACAAAAGATTTGCCTCGAAGTCGCTAGAAGGTTCAATGGTCGTTTATGAAATATCATAAATCGGGTAAAAAATTTTAAGAAAACCGGTAATAAATGAATAACAACAGTTGTGTGTTTATCTTAAAGCTTTGAGACTGAAGTTTATTCAATACCGACCACATACGCTTTGATTAATTCAACTTTGACATAGAAATGGGCATATCACGAGATGTTAATAAACTACCGATAGATCGCCTAGGCTTAAGTAACCCCCAACAAAATCACCTAACCTTTGAGGGTTATCTAGAGAAGAGTGCCAATCAGTTGGTGGATATACCATGGGTAGATAGTTTAATTGTAAGGATATTTAAGTCAAAATTGCACGTAGCAAAACAATTTAAGGGTATAAAACCCTTCTTAGATACTTCTAATTTCTTCTTAGATACTTGTATCCCCTGCGTGAAGCTTTTCTTCTGTTTTCAAAATACTGAAATTCTCTTTTCTACCTAAAGTGGGTATTGTTATACCCTAAAGAGTATCAAACATTCAGTCCCCTTTTTCGTCTGGCATGCCATCCTGCGTGCCATGCAGGCTGGGTGTTGGACTAACATGGTCGCTTTCAATTTTCTGTATAATTGTAACGCCCCGTAACCCTAAGGAGGAGACTTTTCAAGCTTTGGAACAATACCTATTTATTATTATTCATGGAATTACCATTATGGACCATTATGAACCATTTTGATGTATCTGACAATCATGTCAACCAACCAATCAGCATTACAGCTGTCCCAGTGAGTGGCAATCCAACAGAACTTCATCATCCGCATAACAATTTAACTGCCTGAAATCACACCTGCCTAATCACCCCATATTCATCAGACACCACGAGCAGGGAAGTATTAGGGTGCACAGCTAGAACACGGGATCCCAAGCTCAAACCTAGCACTAACCAAAGGCATCGGTTATACACTGAAAGATCAGGAACTTCTTGCTATTTAGCTGAGAATGTGATTATATATATAGCCAATCAAGACCATATCACCATTACCATCATCATCAAGGTTAAAAGCAACAATAATTTGTCTCACTATCACCCAGTCAAAATGAATAAATCGACTATCAATGACGTGGCAATTTAATGATGGAACACGGACCAGAGTGGCAAAGCCTTGCAAAAGATAAAAGCTCAAGAATTTCCAGCAATGGCAGTCAGAACAGCTTCAGCCCATACAAGTAGAAGACAATGCTTTCCTTTGTTTTTGGTAAAAGACAATGCTCATCATGACATCAAGAGTATCTTCTTTCTATAGCCACCATGTCGACTGAACAAAAAAAATTATGGGTCCCGAGTCGACAGTATATTACAAGAACTTACAACTGGTCTATCTTCATTTTTCATCAAATTTCTTTCACTGGCTTATACGGGCACCCGTCTTCCCCGATACTGGTCAAAGAACTGCACAGGAAAAAATAATAATAAAAAAAATACTGGCAAAATAAGTCCAAAATTATACTTGGATCTAGAAAAAATTGGTTCAACCAGCATGAATGAACAGTGAGGATATATATGAACCAGGCAGTTATAAAAGTGAATCTTTTCCACCAATACGGATAAAAGTATATTAAACCACAGCAATAACCATATCCTCTTTGATTACATAGCACCATTACTGTATGGATGTCGAAAGCAGAAATTCTCCAATGATTTTCTATTATATGGATGGCCCTATGGATTAGTGCAAGTGTTGAACCAAAGAGCACCCTTGTAATATCGATTCCACCGTGTAGCACCCTTGACATATTGACTCCCGTGTCATTTTCTGGCCTTATTATAAGTAAATGAGGAGTCAAATTGGAATACAATAGTCAGAGCTTCCCCCTCCGCCCCCTTCCCTGCACCCCCCCCCCCCCAACACACACACGCAACTCTCCACAAAAAGATCAAAACACAAAATACCCTTTCCTTCATTCACCAGAACTATCATCTCTTCAAACATATTGTAGAATATCCAATGACGCCCAATTCCTTTTATCTCCCACTTCTCCATCATCTGACCAAAATCAGCTTTCAGTAGTATTTGTTTAGTTCCATCACTCATTTCCAATTCATCAATATGACGACACTAGCCTCCCTCACCCTATCCCAACATTGCCCCGACAAACTTCATGGCTTTATAAGTACCAAGTCCTCACAAGTGAGGAGGGAAATGGAACCCAACTACTTTGTAGACCACAAATCCCAAATAAATAATAGTGACGCACTAATGGGTATAAAACAGTACCCAAACATCTTCCAAACTAATTAATCTAACAAAAGAGTGCTTAGGTTGATTAATTTACTGCTGATTAATTCAAATGAAGAATCACGATAGGATAACAACTTATAGAATAACTAGGTATTCTCATCAACATCCAAATCAACAAGCTACTCCAAGTGAAGTTCAAATATAATCTATAGACCTCCACAGGAAAAAAGAAGACTAATTTTCCTTTTATATATGGGCTTTTTGAATACTAAAGTCCAGTGAGCATTGCATTAGAAACAATTCACAGTTTAAAACAAGAAACAACATTGTAAAAACGTAGAATGTAAGTTCCAGTAGGCATACCGATCTGATGTATGGCTGTTGGATCAACCAACCGAGAACAGGAATCCTTTGCATAAAAACTGCTATTGTTGGCCAGAAGCCACTGCAACATTTGTTCCATCAAAAATTTAAAATGATGAATGATGGGTTATTGTGACAATCATATGAAGTAAGAACCCCACAGACCTGAAGAGTACGATGAACCCATATGCTTCCAAAATCATGCCAAGAATAGGCCATCCAATGACAACCAAGAAGAAGCCAACACCAAATGAGATTGTTCCCTGTACGATCAGAAAAAAAAAAAAGAGCCAGTGAAAACAGAGGAAAAGATGCATGTAGACAATGTAATGCATGTTGTGGTGCCTCTGTGTATGTTTGTACAGAAGGGGAAAGAGAGATAAATATATTAAACCTTGAAGTTTTGGCGTTTTGTGAAGAACTGCATAGTGGACTTCAGTCCAATGGTCAGAGTCACCCCTGAGAAGAAGAGTATCTGATTAAGTGCACACAAAAAATACGGCACTGTTAAACATGTATCTTGTTAGTTGTTACCAACAAGCATGTGATGTACAAGTATCAAAAAAATAAAAAGAAAACAGATATGCAATGGTGTCAAAGCTTGAACTGCTGAATGAAAAAAAAGAGAGGAACATGCGCACAGCAAACACTAAGAACTTACATTTCCCATGGCAAGTAATCCCTTGTCAAAGAAGAAGATGATTCCCAGGAATGAGAAAAATACGCCAAATCCTGTCAACCCTAGTCCAATCTCTGTTTCATTTCACAATCGCTAGAATTAGGGATATACCAATTTAAATAAGATTGAAAAGGAAAAACCAAGGACCGCTACAATGTTGCCCAGAAATGAGCTCATATGGCCATAAAAGTTAATTCCCATGGAAGGCCAAATTTTAGATCAAAATCAGCCCAATATGAAGCAGCAACAAAGACAACTCAATATCATGCAAGTTTCAAGTGGACTAGAACTACACAAACATAAGCAAATTACTTGGCCTCCAAGAACTTTTAATAATGCACTAGATAACATCATCGCACATAAAATTCTAGCAATTCTGTCCTATGTTAGTACCAAGTTACCTTAATCTGTCTAGGAATACAAAAACAATAGATGACTTAGCCTTGTATCCAAAAGAGAGTAACTATAGTCTTACAATGGTCAATCGTCATTCTACATTTGGACCACGGCCACTAGATAGAGATATATACTTATAATTATTGTTGAATGCTGAGATGGCACTTCAGCATTCTAACATACTTATAACACCTACAATATCTGAACTTCTCGAAGTAATGGCAAAATTGTTCTCTATGGCTGAAGTGCAAGGACACCACTAAAATGGATGTTGGACTGCATCTCCTACCCTCTTAAGCAAGATTGTAAGGTCAAATCACATGTCCAATCCCGTTCACATTAGAGCTATATTTAGCTATTAAACGAAAGAGATGCAAAAACCATTTCATATTTTAGATCAAAACGGATGTTCAAAGCATTTGATTATTTACGCAAAACAAGCATAGCTTATTATTCCACATAAAAAAAAAACCGCAATTAGAACATCATAAATATATCTAAAAATTATCGAAGGGACAAAAACCATCCACTCACTCTTTCTGTCATTCATCTCGAAGGAAACCATATTTCCAATACCTCAGAAATGCCTAGCCTTCACTGCATGACAACAGAGGAGAAAAATTACACTCGCGATAAGAAAAGCCTAATAGTAAAATGAAATTAAAAAAAAAAAACAAATCGTATTAGATTTCGGATTCAACAACTTCGAATTCGTCTAAGATCTGGATGCAATAGTACCACCTCGGTGAATCTGAAGAAAAGAGAGCTCGATTTTGAGGCGAAGATCTTACGAGGACCCAGAGCACAGAGATTTAAAAATCGTATTAATCTAAACCGCTGTTTGCTAGTCGAGAAAGAACTAGGGAAATGGAAACTGAAAAGTCTAGCCCTAAGATCTTCATGCTTTGGTTGGTGTGTCCCAGACAACAAATGGGAAAGGTGAAGAAATGCCGGTGGGGGAGGAGAAGAGAGAGAGAACCTATATGCGAGTTATGCAGCGGAAGAGAGCTTCAGAGCAGAAACCGTTATGAGAGAGCGAGAGAGAAAGAAAAATAGAGCGGCGCGTGAGATGGACACGGAAGTGTCAAGTGTACATAAAACGAGTATCTTCCACGCGAAGGAAATTGACGCCGTCATGATATTTATTATATTTTGTTTGGAATATGTATTGATTCAGTTCAATTGGTTGACTCGTGTAATTACAAAGAATTTTCCCATGAACTAAAATATTGCTTTAAAAAATGTAAAGGCCATCTTCTTGTATTTTGGATTTCTCTTCTCACTTCTTTCTACGAGGGAGTTGTCGTAGTGGAGAATTCACAATTATTATTTTTAAATGGACAACATAAATATATCTATACACAATGGACTTGTTTGAGGTCCGAATAATTGACCTCCAAATAATTGGAGTTAATATTAAATAATTATTAAATAATATTTCTTTCTTCATCAAATAATATTTTATTATTATAATATTTATTTAAATATTCTCTTTCTTTCGCTTTTTCATCAACTCTCATAAAAATATCTTTACTTTTTTCACAAACCCACATACCTAATATTTCCACAACCCCAAAATTTCTACACTCAAAACAACTTCAATATCATCCAAAGTGCAAATTACATATCAATAGAACCCAACAATCAGGGGCGGAACCATAAAACTAAGGAGAAGATATTAACATATAGTTCTCTCTCTTCTTCTTTTTTGTTATGCTCATATTAATACCACTTTTAATAAACATATAGTCATAATGAGAAGTATAAAATATAAAAACATAGGCACACGAATAATAAAGATATGAGAAAATTTAAAGATTAGGAAATCAAATGGTCATCCATAATACAATGAATCATAATAAAAATAAATACAATGAGGCAACGGAGTGGTTCAATCTCATACTTTCTTCCTAAACAGGAAAAATAGAGCTGCTACAGAAAATCTTGCCGGCAAAAGAGTTGATCAACCAGAGGGAGAGGTGCGAAGCCGTCGCATCATAACCCCGCTGCTACATTAGTCATGTCCCTTCTCTTTCCTTATTTTAGGTAAAGTTTCATAGAATCTTCGGATTCCTATGCACCAGTGTAGCTGATTTACTCCCACATGTTTTGGAATTTGTGTTTGGTTGTTTTTTCTCTTATTTTGGTCGTTATTATGGGAATTCCAGATCGATATATTAGTAACTTAGAAAAAAAAAAAGATCGATATATTAGTATATCGGCGTATTATCCTGATTTTAATGAATAAAATAGAATATGCCTAAAACGAAAATTCAGTAGCAGTAGCTTGCATAGGCATGTAACACCAAAGACTGCATTCCTTAATGCAATCTGAACTATTGATAGAATTCATTAATGAAACCCTTTGTTAAAAACCTGTTAGGACTGAAGTTTTAAAACCTACATTCCGAACTTGCTCTTCCTCTCGAAGAAATTTCTCTCAGCAAGACATGAGTAACACACTCACCAGCAGTTGATGTACAGTTCCTTCTCAAAAGGATAAGACCCACACCTTTTATCAAGACTAATACACATTGATGTACAGAAAATTGCTCATTTGAATACTTGTAAGGACTACAGATTTCAATGTAGAATGATTATTACAGCTAAGATAATCTTCTAATTGAACTGCGTAAGGAGAAAAAGCTATGTAAAAGAAAACAAATCTTTCCCTCCAAATAAAAAGGGAGGAAAAAACTATTTGGGTAAAATACTGAGATATACACTAACCACGTATAAATATAACTTCGAAGGAGCTAATTCAAATGAAATTCTAGTTCAATGTGCAGCGCTAATAAGTTACTTTTCCCGTATACTTGTCTTCCTGTTGATTGCAACCACCTTCTGAAGAGGGCATCTACGAGGTAAGGGGAAACAGATCAGAATTATCTCATTATAAAACCCATGCAGTGCAATAACCTGCGTCTATGGATATGAAATTCAACATTTCATATGCTACATTTCCACAACCACATCATGTTGCCAAATCAGTCAGTTCCGATTTATTTACTAGTTTCTCATTATTAGCATTTCTGACCCTAGGTTAGGAATAGGGCAGATTTAATCTTTCATTTTTTTTTCTAAGAAAAAAAGGCCACATAGCGCGGGGACCACTAGAGCATATGGGACTACTGTGATTCGAACTTTCATTAGGAGCAAGTCCCGAGTCCTAGCCACAGTCTGCATAAGCCTCCACCCCTAATAAAGGGTGATCTCTTTTCTCTCTCTTTCTCATCCCTTCACCAACACTACACCCCCCCCCCCCTTTCTTCCTCCCTCTTCTTCTTAAACACCATTCGTTTTACCTTTTATTTTCTGAGTACCATTCGTTTTACTTTATCATACTGATCCTGACTCTATTTGCATTCAATGAGATACTGCCAAAATAAGTTCAGATATAATATCAAATGAAAGACAACATCACATGTTCCAGTACTGTAGCATTTGCTTTTAGGCAGGAGAGAGAATATAAGAACGCACCAAACCCAAAGCTTCTGTTGCACTTCTATGACTCCCTTCACCGCAAACCCCAATGAGCACAGTCAAAAGATACTCCCTCTGTTCTAATTTCAAGTGTTTCTCCAGACCTCTAGCAACCATCTCCATCTCAGGCTGCAGAACATGTTCATATGAAATATAAACCCAGAGGTAATTGGGTAATTCCTCACATAATTACTGCATCCACAGAATAACTGAATCCTAAAGCAGGCATAACAGGATTACAATGCAAACATCTCATCTACATTCCATTAATACAAAGAATTGGTCATAAGCCATAGAAAGAAGGAGCAAAGTCCACATAGTCTGGAGCCAAGAGGCATCAAATGGTTAAGAAAACTATTTATAAAGAACTGACTGTTTCCTATGACCAGAATTTGATTTACCTACAGTATACACAGGGAGCTCAAATATCTGTGCTCCATTTAACAAGCTGTCATATGACTAAGATTTTTATGCAACTAAAGTTGTTAATCTTCTAATGCTTTTAAAAGAACCTTTAGGTCTGACCAATTAGAGACCAAAAGGTCAAAGTTGCTATTACAGACTCCACCTCTTGGAAAAGCTTAGGAATAAAAGTGTTTAAAATCATTCCAAGCTACTGAACTGTTGGAGGAAGCAGGAATAAGATACTGCAATGGGTGCCAGGGTGGCAGACCAGTTTTTTTTTTTTTTGATAAATAAGGCAATCTCATTAGAAAGAGTGAAAACATTATAAAGGTTATACCGAAATCACTAATCCAAACAAGCACGAAAGCTAAGAAAATCATCTAAGTCCACAAAAGGGCAACCAAGCACGGAATTAGCCCAACAGAAAAGAGAAAACAACATAACCCCCTTCAATCTATCAAGAGACAAAGAAGAGTCTTCAAAACATCTACTATTGCGCTCCCGCCAGAGACACCAACAAATACAAGATGGTATCAATCTCCAAATAATCTTCGCGATAGGATTGGAAAACTTCCTCTTCCAACACCACAGCACATCCACCACCGTCTCAGGCATAACCCAATGATAATTCACAATACAAAGTACACGAGAACACAACCCTCACGCTAAAGGGCAATGCAACAAAACATGGTCAACCAACTCCCCACCACATCGACATAAGAAACATCATTCCGCAACATACACCAAGACCTACGAAGATTATCAGTAGTTAAAATCTTCCCAAGAGAAGCCTCCCACACAAAGAAGGAGACTCTATAGAGACACCAAGACCTCCAAACACCCCTCCAAGGGAACGGCAAAGAAACCCCACCCGAAAGCAGCCCATACATAGACTTGAGAGTGCCTACCATTAGACCACGTATACAACCCCCCAGCCATCGCAAGATCCACCAACCCACATTCCTCAATGAAGTCTGAAAACTCCATCATAGCACTTCTATTGCCCCCAAGACCCGACCTCTCACTCGCAAAGAGAGTGACATTAAAATCACCCCCAATACACCAAGGGAGACTCCATAACGAATAAATCCCTACCAGCTCATCCCACAACAACCTCCTACTACTCTCATCATTCGGACCATAAACACCAGAAAAGATCCACATAAAACCATCCTCGACATTCTTGAATAACATCGAAATCGAGTAGGAACCGACACAAGACTCGACCATCTCCAACACTCGAGAATCCCACAGAACCAAAATGCCACCCGAAGCTCCATCAGCCTCCAAACTACACCAATTCACGTGGGACCCGCCCCATAAACGTCTCACTAAGGCCCTAGACACAAATGACACCTTAGTCTCCTAAAGACAAACTAAATCCGTCTTCCACCCTCTTAACAAGTTCCCCACGCCTTTGCATTTAACCATATCATTCAAATTCCTCACATTCCAACTGATAATTCTAGGCTTCATAAGACATTATCAGCAGCCCTCCCCAAAATCTTACACCTCCTAGAGCTTGAGCCCCTAACATCGTAATTCACAGAAGATTCCAAATCCCTAAGCTCCCTCACCATTTTGCCACGTGACTTTGCCATTGATTTCCCAACACACTCCCCCCTATCCTTCTCTAAAGCAGCAAACAAATTCATAAGATCCCTTTCATACCCCTCACACGACACCCCTACCAGATGCCTGAAAGAAGACACCATATTAAGGACCCAGCTAGAGGGAGCAGCCGAGCTAACATCCTTCACAGTCTCCTATGAGTGTAGAAGCATCCGCAGCGGCTCAACAAAGATAGCATTCTCCTTACTCTCACAAAGAATCATCTCATCTTCCTTGG
Organism: Myrica gale; assembly: GCA_963930655.1. Classification (NCBI taxonomy): domain Eukaryota; kingdom Viridiplantae; phylum Streptophyta; class Magnoliopsida; order Fagales; family Myricaceae; genus Myrica; species Myrica gale. Next base: position 10,779,860 of record OZ005616.1, read on the forward strand.
ACGAAGCGTCAACAAAGAGCCCATCCCCAGATCGTACAACAGCGTCGCTATCAATGGATTGCTAAAGCGAAGGAGGCTCCACCAGGGGTGCTGAAAACCTTCCAGCAAGACCCTCGTCTCCCACCCTCTCAACAAGTTCCCCACGCCTTTGCATTTAACCATATCATTCAAACTCCTCACATTCCAACTGATAATTCTAGGCTTCATAAGACATTATCAGCAGTCCTCCCCAAAATCTTACACCTCCTAGAGCTTGAGCCCCTAACATCATAATTCACAGAAGATTCCAAATCCCTAAGCTCCCTCACCATTTTCCCACGTGACTTTGCCACTGATTTCCCAACACACTCCCCCTATCCTTCTCTAAAGCAGCAAACAAATTCATAAGATCCCTTTCATACCCCTCACACGACACCCCTACCAGATGCCTGAAAGAAGACACCATATTAAGGACCCAGCTAGAGGGAGCAGCCGAGCCAACATCCTTCACAGTCTCCTATGAGTGTAGAAGCATTCGCAGCGGCTCAACAAAGATAGCATTCTCCTTACTCTCACAAAGAATCATCTCATCTTCCCTGGACAAAGCGTCAACAAAGAGCCCATCCTCAGATCGTACAACAGCGTCGCTATCAATGGATTGCTAGAGCGAAGGAGGCTCCACCAGGGGTGCTGAAAACCTTCCAGCAAGACCCTCGTCTCCCACAGTACCTCCCTTCTCGACCAAAGACACCATCAACTTCCCACGAGAAGTAAGATGTTCGGTCCCCTGCAACTTCAAAGAGATACAATCCTCACAAGCTCCCTCAACAACACCAACATCCCCACCTCCCCTTTCTGTCATAATAGCCAAGGCAGAGGGCACACAACCCTTCGACAAAGCCTCTCCGAGCTTTGGCGGCAAAAACCCAGTACCTGCGATCTTGCCTCCCATGTAGCCCACCTCGTTCACCTCAGAATGCGCCGAAGTCCTCAAGCCCACAACAATCAGAGCAGCCCCACCACCCATAGAACCCCCGACATCCACCTCCGAAACTGCCGAATCAAATTGGGCTAGCAGACAGACCTCCGAAGCGCCAGAGCAGATGCGAGCGACAGGCTCCTCCAAGGCCGACGACAACCCACCATGTCCCAGAGCCTCCACGACCACGACAGAACTCACGGGAACACTTTCCCCCTTCGCCGGCGTCATTTGTTCCTCCTCCGAGAAACCCACTTCAGTCTCGGCTAGTATCTGTCCAACGACGCCCAGCCCATGCGACGTTGGAGCAGAAATAGGCTCGAAGTCACATCCAAAATCACCCAGGGAAGGTGGGCTGAAGACGCAAGCTGGAGCAATGGGCCCAAGGCCCATATCTTGCACCACATTCCCCACCATGAAACTAGGCGAGCCCAGACCAATAGGAAGAACCTAGACTTTGTCAACCTTCGAAGACTCGAACCTAAATCCACATACCGCACAATGCAGTGGATTCCAGGGCCCCACCTCCACTTTCTTGCTTTTAGCCAGCTCAACGAGACACTCCAGATCACTTTTAATATGCATTAAATGCTCCCAGAACACGCCTACATCCCCCGTCGTCGCAGCAGGTGCTCCCATCTCATCATTGCTATTGGAAGACGTAAGTCTCAGGCCCGAGTCTGCATGCAGCAACATTGGGACTCCAACAGTCGGCCGCTTAAACTTTTTGCCATCGCCTATTTGATTTCCGCTGGCCACCGTATCAACCGCCACCTTCGTCTCCGGCGCACTGTCCTGAACCATCTGAGCGAAAGAAGTTCCCTGCCTGATCTTCGAGCCACCAGAACGCACCCTTCTACCCTGAGTTCACCAAGGACTGAGATCAGCTCTTCACAAACCGAAGCAAACGCTTGCCACCCATGCCTCATTTTCCCCTTAGGAATTATCATAGCCCCTCGTCTACGTCTATCTCCAAATTCAGCTAGGACCATGTAACTGCCATTCTTGTTAGAGCATTGTTGAGCCAAGAACGCACGCGGAGATTCATTAAATGTCTCTAAAAAATCTCTTACCTCCTTAGAATCCACCAGTTTTCCAAACACATTTGCCAACCAAGTCACCCTGTATCTATCGAAACGAATCATACTCTGAGACTTCCTACTCCGCTCTGTAAGAGAAACGGTGCCAGACGATCTAACCGAAAACTGAAGAGACTTAGCCTCTATCAATAGACTACGAACAAACGCCATCGATGCTCCTTCACCACCTTTTGTTAGGGTTCGCCAATGCCTTGCCCTTTTTTGCTGGGTCCATCTAATTCACAATGAAGCTGTCCAAGCATCATAAGGAAGGAGGACCGAGGATACCCACCAAATGAACGAAATAAATGACATCACATATAGGATGGCAGACCAGTTAATATGATCTTATCATTTGCAGAGAAAAACAGTACGGCCAGAAAATGGCAACAAGAGAAAATGAGCAGAAACTGAGTGTCTGTGTTCCTAACTGTCAATAAAGTTAAAAACAAGACAACTCTATAACAATACAAAGGAGAAAGGTGCTTTTTATGATTGTCATCAGAGGTAAATGCAATAAAAATATTTCATAAAACATGATTATAAAGTGCATCTCTATGATTCGTCCAGTAGATTCTACAAAACTAAATCACATACAGAGGAATCCTCAGGAGGAAATATCCGTAGCATAAGGCATATCTTTGAGAGTTCCAATTTTGCTTCAGCATGTTTACCTTGCATTTCCAAAGCCTGCGATCAAAGTGATAACGTACAAAGCATATATTTAAGAAAGTATCAAAAGGGAATATAAATGTTTTCTAGGGTAAAAGTTACGTCAACCTCCTTTGTGGTTTGGGAAAATGTCAGGGATTTACCAACTATTTTCAGAAAAGACACTTCACCCCTTAAGAATTGCAATGATGCAATCCATATAACCCTTATGATCACTTAGTTGTGAAGTGGTAACTACACCAGATTGACCAGATGACGAGGGAAATCAAAACAAAAGAGGAATAAAAGAAAAAGGATAACAATACCAGCTTCAGGGGTCAACGTGCCATTTTTTAAAATAGGGTCTCATCTCTGATTTTTTTGAAAACTCTAAGGGCTGTTAGTCTAGTTTAGTTATCCTTCTTTTTACTAGCAAATACTCCTCAGAAGATAAATAGAGAAACAAATAATTAAGATTCGCAAAAAGATCGATTTTTTGGGCTTTTGAACTGAACAATCACGTCTTGAGGAACACGTAATAGCAATTGTCCATGCTAACGAAATATGCCAAATTTACAAAAACTTATATAATTTTTCTCTAGTCCCATATTCGTGTAACCAAAGTTCTTTGTCCCCAAACTTTTAGACACATGATTCTCATGTGGAAGAGGTCAAAACACCATTGAAATCATGTAAGGCAATCCAGGAAAGTAGATCCATTAAATGATCACATTGATTAAACTTTAGAATTCCCTCAATGAACCAATCATGGCTGCGGTTACGGAAAAGAGAGTAGGTTTTCAATTCAACTCGGATGATTAACCCCGATTAAACTGGCATGGACTTATCTGAATTGCACCCACTAATCACGATCAGCAAAATGATCTATTCAGGCTACTCTATCTGATCTCAAATCATAAAGAGCCCCCAAATTTAGCATCCTTTTCTCACTATTTCTACCCATATTATCTTACACCTCCTTCCATCTCCTTTTATTCCATTGGTTGAATTAAATTGCTATTTCCAGCCATAGCCATAATCAATCTATGTTGCAAATGGCAAACCATCTTAAATGATTCTCCTTCGTCTTTTCCTCTATAAGAGCCTACTAAATCTTTGGAAGGATTCCGTTATTATATCTTATCTTACATCCCCTTCACAATTCTCATTTCAGCTACGATCATTTTCAAATCTGTCACTTTTCACAGCACTGACATGCTTTACCACAGCATAGCTGGTCATATGGCAATCTTATAGAATTTTCTCGCCAGCTTAATAGGTAGTCTAAGATCACCTACATGCTCCCAATGCACTTCTCCACTTCATCCACCCTTCTCTTGCACAGCTCCATTACTTCATCTAACCCATTCTCACTCGGTGAGTCATATCCTGCTCAATCTCCCCCTCTCTATAGATTATAGCTCCCCGATATTGAAAATGATTGCTCTTTGGTATCTGATAGACATCAAATTTTACTGTGCCTCTATCTCTATTCTACTTTTTCTCAAACCCTTATAAGAGAGCATCCCTCCAATGAGATCCCAATACCATCCAAACAAATTTGAGCAATCCCAAGATTGTAGAATTTTATAGTGTTGCAGAAGTACCATGAGTTCACAGAACATGTTATAATATAGCAAATCTTGCCTATCCTAATGAGTCAGGATTTTTTGTAAGATACCGTTGAAAACCCTGCAACGTTCCAAAGTAGACAAATATCTCCATATTTTACCCATGTGTAGTCTTTTCCCACCAAACTGGATTATCAATTGCAAGAATGAGCACAGAAAGATTACCCACGCCTGTAAAAAGCGTGAACGTGTACGTGCAGCAACAGCTGCAGACACAATTCTTGCTGCACGAATGTTTTCAAGCCCAATGCTTTCTGCAATCCCAGCGACAAATTGCCGAGCATCTTCACCATCAATCTGAACAGAGGTGGAATGACTTGGTGACCTGCAATATTTCTATATATGTTACAATGCAGCTCCTAGCTACTGTGTTTAATTTATGCAGGCAGGCCTAGCAACAAACCTGCTGCACACATTTAAAACAAAGTCGACCGAAGCACGATAGAACCAATCGCGTGTATTTGTTGTGTCAAATGAGACACTTACTCCAGATGTCCTGCATATTTGACGTAACTGCTCACCATACAGGCAAAGAAGAGTCCAATGCATTATGGAAAATAGTCAATGAAACAAACTATTATAATTAAACATTTAAATAATGTCAAAAAGGTTATCCCAGCAATGATTTGAATTCTACGATATAATGCTTTTCGAATTTCACCAAATGAGTTCAATAAGACTCATACATTCAGATAAATACTACTATTTTTTTTTCACAAGCATATACTTGGATGAAAAGATTGAAAGCAGAACATCATAACGCATGCAATATATTTATCAGTTGTCCTTTATAAACAAAATAGTTATCTTTAGACGATCTAAGATTCAGTAAGCAGCAAATAGCCACTATTTGACCAAATATTAGTGTTCTCATAACTCAAAAATCCAAATAAAAGCATAGTTTATAGTTCCTGTACTTCGGTATGCAAATACATATCAAGTAGTTAGTTCTATACACACAAGGCACATAGAAGTGCCATGAGCAACTTTATAGATCTGGAATAGCAATGATTTCAGAATTCTGCTTGACTTAACCATGCCCTACAACGGTGAAACTTCTATTTGTTAGCCCATATTCGCTGAATGCGCTCTAATAAAGACTTCCCTACTCACATTAGATGTCCTAAACACGTGATTTCCGCCCACTATACAAGTGCAAAGGACATAGTACCTACTTGACCCACTCTCAAGCATCAGAACATAATTACAAACTGGTATCACTTATGTGACAACCTTGTTAAAAGAACATTTTGAAGTTTTATTTAGAGAAATGAAGGATGTTACTGTGATGCCAACTCAACCCCTCAGTGCCAAGGTCCAACACGAAAGGTTTTCAAATAAGGAGCAGCCTAGAAAAACCAGAACCCTCCCAGCTCTGAGAAGGTTGCACTAAGCGCTCACCCAACCCTATGTAAGTACATTTTTGCTGCATGCATATTGACTTTCCACGGGTGACATGAAAAACAAGATTTGGCTAGCGGCCTACTTCTACTGCAACTTAAATAGTCCTTATTTATACAGTATTTAACAAAAATTCCTTGAGCACAGAGTTAAATGGACCCCAGTATGCAGGCATGGTTGCACGTAAATAAAGTCACCACGTTATGAATACATGCAGACGTCTTATTGCATTTATCTACGTATTTCTGACTGAATGCAGACAAGCGAACAGACAGTGTCCAGAAAATAACAGTTTCTTTTTATGAGAAAAGTTTAGAAGAGTCTATTCACTTTTAAGTGAGACTAGATCACACAATCATATAAAATGACATAAAAGAAACACTGACTTGAACAATATCATCCTCCATTATGTCCTTTCCCTTCATTCTATTGTCCACGATCACTGAAAATCAAGTGGATGAGTTGCAACTTGAAAAAAGCATGACCATAACCTCAAGAAAACTTTGAGAAATACATAAATTTTACCTGCAAGAAACACAAAATTCCAAATTTGAGAATACTTGTAATATAAATGAAATACAAACATAACGTATATAACAAATAGCATTAAAAAAAGACCAAATTTACTTGCTGCACCCAAATACCAGACATACATGAGAGATATAATGAATCTAATCTTATACAGCTAATAGACAAACTTCACCGAATGTGATTAAAACTTTATATCACAATGAAGGCATCAGAGCTCAGAGCTTCTTTTACTACTCAATTATTGGAAGAATTGTGATTAGTTAACAGCTACATACACATACAAACAGGGAGGCACTTACTTTACATGCTTTCTTCAATTAAAGTTACTTAACATGTCAAGTCCCACGTGTCAGCAAACCAAATCAGCCACAAGCCAATCAACACCACATATAGCTCTAAGTTTCCATCGGACAGACAGTGGATGACACATTCAGCTTACACAAAATCAAAAATTTCAAGTGTACAAGTTTAAAAAGGAACAAAAGTTTTCAATTTCCTTTTCTTTTTCAGGGATAAGCAGAGCATACTTCATTGATGAACATGAAAAGAATCACAAGTCACTGCTCACCCACCAGTACACACCCACAATGATTTTCTCTCTTGTCAAGATTATATGGAACTGAAGCTACTGAAAAGTAAGTTGAAATCTTATTTCAAAATGAAAATTGAAATGATACCTAGAATGATGTAGCTATTTGGTGGACTGAGTTCTATTAGTTTGTTTGGATTTGACAAGACAAGGAAAAGAAACTAGTTGTTATAACATCATTTTTTTTTTGGGTTCCACTGGCAAGAAGGGGGGGGGGATTAGGAGAGGTTGCATACAGGCAACTCTTGGGTCCATCAGGAAAATGAGATTCGCTGCTAAAATTTTCATCGAACTATCCATTGATCTCTCTCAATCCGTCTATCAAAACTCGGACTTTCTTGTTTGTATTAAACAGTTCCTTTCCTTCAAAATCAAAAAGTATTTTCGGAAAAAAATTTATGCTAAAAATACATACTTCAAATAGCATCTCCTCCATCTTTAAATAAAGGGTCAAGGGTCGATATTGACGTTTGGTTGATAGGAAGAAAATCCTCCATCTTTAAATATGGTACCACGTCCAATAAGGCACTAACAGCCAACTCATGGTAGTTAGTAAGCTTTGAACCAAGAATACCAGCAATTCATGGAAATAACAGTACCATATCTTATCCACAAATGTCATATTTGTGAACAATAGCAAGGCCCTGCCCTTGTACTCGTGGTAATAAATGTACTCACCTACAATACCTTCCAGGACACAACAGCACCAGTTTTTAGTTCCAATTATGCAACAAACCATAGACTTTGAGACAGCAGAGGAAGCAATCAGCCATTTATAACCATGAATAAACTCACCCCAAAATTTGGCGGCATAGGGAGCTTTCAAATCATTCAATTTTCTTGCTCACCATGCCTACTACTAGCTAATTTAGAATCTATATGCAGAAACTCTGATAATAGAAATTCAGTAGGAATGATTTTAGAAAACCTCTAGCTCTCCGGAGTTACTATCATAGAAGAAAGGTGATGCGTGATCATCTAAGAAGCATCTGATTTTGCAATTTCATTTTGCTTTCGTTATAATTTCACTTATGTATAAATACTAGAAATACAATGCCCGGCTTGAAGTTGGTCGGTATACATAAATTTGGATAATGCTTTTTTAGCTTAATCAGAATTTCAAGGGTTTATAGGTGATGCCTCCATCCATCAGAGTCAAATGTATGTATTGCAAGGCTTAGAAGTTAAGGGCTTTATGAAATCAATGTTTTCTTAGCGAAAATTTGACTTGAAGAGAATTGTAACTAAACAAACGTATCAGGGTCCTTGTTTGATTAACTATATAAGTCGAGGCATTTGTATGGTTGACATCAACAAAGTAGGAGTACTTAAGTCATTCAGCAGAAACCAACAATAGTCAAAACCGTATACACACACAAATGAATAAAAACGGCCCTTTGAGCTCTCCTAGTTGATAGGGCCAAAAAACCTAACCACAATATTAATAATCAGCAGGTTACACAGCAATCCTCCAAATAATATTATAGTATCCTAAGTTTAGTAGGACTAAAATTGGTCAACGAGCACAAGAAAAGCACTCAGCCCATTCAGTGAAATTTGAAGGAACTATTGAAAAGATGCAAATTTCTGCTTGTCGGAGTTTAGTCAGGAATTAGCAATTAGCAGAACAACTAAATCACAGGCCAACAATAGATTAGGAATTTGACAACCAGAAACATCACTAAAATTCCAGTAAAGTCCTCTAAAAGAAGAGCAAAGGAACACTAACCTCGTATCAACCTGTCAGCTTCCCTCTGATACTCCAGCTTATTCATCATAAAAGCTGGCCGCTCTACCGAAACCGGCCACCATTTTGGCAGCTTCTTCTCCAGCTGCCGGAACCGATTCCTCTGAACTCTCTCTGACGCTCTCACGTTGACACTAGAAGCCGGCGACAGTGGATTCCCCGAAATCCTAACATTTCTCTCCACACTGACCCCACTTCCAACAACCACCTCTCTTCCCCCAAGACTCCGGTCCCGCCGCACCACAACGGGGCCGTTCCCGAACCCGGACCGGCCCCGAAGAAACGCCGACACTATTTTACACAAAGCCCAAAAAGCGAAAACCAACACGAAACTGCAAACGACCAAACTGCCCAGGAACTGAACCGTAGATCGGCGACAGGACACGACAATTCTGCGGTCATAGTCTAGAGCAATCAGAGTCTGAAGGTCTTCATAAGCGTCTGTTGCAGCAGAAAAGAATTGATGGAATTTGGACTGCGAGGAGCGGTAAAGGGTTTCCACGAGCGGCGACGTTTGAGGGGAGAAGAGGTTGAGGTCTATGACCGTTTGGAGCTTAAGGTCAGGGGAGGAGTCGGTGGTGGAGGGGGACGTGAACTTGAGTTTCCTTCTTCGGTAAGTACGACGCCGTCGGGGAGGCATGGAGGAGCAGGAGAACGAGGGGAGGGGGAGAGGCTTGGGGTGGCATTGGTGCTGGCGGCGGCGGTGGTGTGGGAGAGGGAAGCGTGAGAGGGAATAAGTATGGGTTAGCGTGTTTACAGAGTTCATATATACAGATTACATGTGAGGAGTGCAGCGGTCTGGGCTGGATTCCGGCCTTCCGCCTTACGAGCAAGGCCGGTGACTCCGGTTGTGAGGAGGTAGTAATTTGTCGTTGCCTCGCTGATGATATTCGAGACTACTTCTATGGCTGCCACGCACAGCACTGTTAATGGCTACAAATGCGTTGTTCCTTTCTCGAGGGCGAGTAATGTCAAAAGCAATTGAATCCATTGCAAAAGGAATAATAATAATAATAAAGTGTAAAAAAAAATAGTTTAGGTTGTATGTGGGCCGCCAATTTTGGTGACTAGAAAACAAAAAGGGACCGAAGGCTGCGTTTGTGTGTTAAAATTTTACACCTTCTAAAATTTTAACACAATAAAATATTACAATATAATATATCTCTCCCATCAAATCACTATTTTTCACTACAAAAAATATAAAAAATTATCTCTCTTCACTTTTTCACTAAACTCAATACCTAAAATTTTAACAACACTAAAATTTTACAAAACAAACCCACCCGAAGTACTTCCCGATTTTGCTTGTCTCAGTGCATCACCGGCTTCAGGATATCCATTATATTGGATTCAAAAGCAATCTAAATGGAGATGAGGCCGCTCTCTAAAGGCTCTGGCCTTTCCTCCGCCTCCCCTGGGATCCTATCTCCTTACCTTGTGAACTTTTCCACATTATTGTACCCCCTGCTGCATTGCCTTCCTCTTCCTCTCCCCTATCGTCTCTCCATATCTCTTTCTTCCTTGACCATTGTCCTTTCTTTTCGTCACAATCATTTCTGTCTCTGCATTGCTTTTCGGGTTTTCTTCTCTCTGTCTATCCCTTTCCACCTTCCCATTTTCTCTTCTCCCTAGTTCCCTCTCATTTGCCTTATCTTTTCTTCTCTCCTTCTATCCCTTTCCACCATCCCATTTTATCTTCTCCCTGGTTTTGCTCTATGGCATCCTCCATTAGGGAAGTGGATGATTTGGTTAATCACACCAAAGCTCTAGTATGGGGTGTAGACGATCTAGAGAGCTAAACGGGGACTGTTTTTCATATGACAACCCTGTAAGCCTTGTCCTTGCAGATAAACTTATCTTTGATCGACCCTTCAACAAAGTTGGAATTCGTTTGGGTATTTTCAGCTCCAGACATTTGATCCATGCTCTTCAAATGGAATATCAAGAATAGGGTGTTGATCCAGGTGCCTTGGAATATATATCAAGGGTCATCTCTTGATGTTGAACGATTTGAGTGAAATGGTCCACGCACCTTCTTTTAATATTACAACATGAAAAAGCTAAGCTTTACAAGTCTAGTCAACCTTCTCATGCAGCTGCTGGTTCCTCTTGCATTCCTCATTTTGTTCCTTCTATTACGTACTATTGTCTTTTTGTACAATTAGTTAAAGGGCATTTCTGGTTTTTCTCAGTTAGTTAGGATTCTTTATTCGTTATAGTGTACACAGCACACAACGTGCAATACAATTGAATATAAAGAGAATTCTCACAAACCTCCTCTCATGTTCTTCATCATGTTCTTTACCTTTGCATTACCAAACGTTACATTATATCAGAGCGTTCATGGCGGCCATAGAAGATGAAGTTATTAATACCCCTAAAAATCACCAACCCACATACCAATATGACTGATCCAAACAATCCCTACCGATTGGAAGTTTCTGATATTACCCCACCTGGTCACGCTCCATGTTGCGAGCACTCAGGGCCAAGAACAAGGTGGACTTTGTCAATGGAACTCTCACTAAACCTAGCATGGGTAACTAACTTCTTGATAGCTAGGAGAGAGATGCAACGATATGGTTGTATCATGGCTCCATAATTCTATTTCTCTGCCTCTTCGTTCCAATGTTGCTTTCGTTGATGAAGCGTGGATAATTGGTGTGAATTACGGGAACATTTTGCAATGCAAAATGGACTCAGGATTTATGAGCTTAAGCGGGCAATGAACAACTTGACTCTAGGAGAAGATACGGTCAAGAACTATTATGGTAAACTAAAATCTTTATGGGATGAATTTACTGTATATGAATCATACCTGCATGTAGTTGTGGGAATTTGAAGGTTCTAATTGAACAATATCGGTGAGACTGCGTTATACAATTTAATGGCATATAGGATACTTATTTCAATATGAGAGACCAAATCATGTTCATTGAGCCACTGCAAGCAGTTAACAAGGTTTTCTCCTACGTGCAACGACAAGAACGCTAGAGGAACATTCTTTCTGGCAATATTGGACCTGAGACTATAGCATTATTTAGCAAAAGGACACCTGATTCTTTTAGATCTGGCAACAAATCAACTGACAATTTTAAGAAAGAAAAGTCATATTGTAGCCATTGTAAAATTCTTGGTCATGCTCTTGAGAACTGCTTTAAGGTTGGCAATGCAGAACCACATATATGTTCTCATTGTGATATGACAAGTCACACCATGGATCGATGTTACAAGCTACACGGGTACCCACACTGTCATAAATTATATGGTAAAACCAAGCCTGCTTGAGGCTTTGTGAATCAAGCTACTAGGCATTCCTTGAATGACTCTGAGGAAGACAATGAAGTTTCAATCTCTTTAACAAAGGGGCAATACCAAGAAATCATGGCATTGCTCAAATCTAAGGATCATTCGGCCTCACCTCATTTAGCCAACCATATTTAGAGACTCTCCAAACATCGCCCAACTATGTATGGTATTTTCATGTGTTTATCTGCTGCACATTACTCATTACACACTTCTAACCCAATTCCTTGGATTGTTGACACCGGTGCTACAGACCATACGGTCTACAACATTTCTCTTTTTACTCACATTACTTCCAAAGCTGCATACTTTGTTCGCTTACCAAATGGTGAGGTTGTTTCGGTTACTCACATTGGGGTAGTTAAGCTAAATAATTTCATCTTGCATAATGTTTTATGCTTGAGTTTCTTTCACTTTTAATCTTTTATCTACAAGAAAACTATTTGAGCAACTGAATTATTGTTTGATTTTTCTACCCAACTTGTGTTTTATACAAGACCTTGCATCTTGGAAGATGATTGGGAAGGGTAAGGTAATTGGTGGGGTCCTGTTTCTGACTGTGAATGAAATGCAAATACTCATGACTTGGTTTTGGTATCTATGTGGGCACAAGGTGTCAAATGGAAAGGAAACAACATGTTAAAAAATGTATGAAAGAAATGAGGTGGCTACTCACAATGCCTTATGGATAACAGGCACGACCACTTTATAACTTTGGATGGAAGGAAACTCTACAGAAGAGCTTGCTTGACATCTCTGAGTAGATACTTGTCTTGTACGGGTGCATCTTGGATGATCGCCTTGCATGGATTATGGTAAGCTAGGTTTGTTTGTGGTGTATATGGCTAATGGTTATGTGTTTGGCTAGTATGGATAGTGTTTGGGAAAAAGATAGCCATGTGTATGGATGATAATGTTAAATGTGTATCTAGGTGGTGGTGTTAAGGAATGGTGAATGTGTATATGGGTGGTGATGTTTGGGGATGGTGAATGTGTACATGGGTGGTGAATATGTATATGAGTGGTGTTGTTAGGATGCTACGAACACTTAGGGGATTGTGAGTGATGGATATTTGTGCTTAAGCACTACCTATAGTCGGCTAGGCTCAAGAACAATGGCGAGTTTGAGAATCAACCACACGGGTTCCTCAAGCTTAGAAGGCGTGATCTTAAACTACCTCACGATGGTTTAGACAATCACTATTGTGCTTCCTTAAATCCCAACGGATCAAGAAAAAACACGGGTTTTGAGCAAACGCTCTAAGACTATTCTCTATTCATCAAAACTTGTAAAATAACATAAAGAATGGCCTACCTAAAAGCCTAAAATTATTCTCCTTTGGACACATGTCCAATATGCTATGGATATTCCTTGAAAGAATCTCACATATGTTACCATCTCCTTTGTCTAGGACACTTGTCCATGAAATGACAAATATTCCTTCCTAAAATTAAGGACCCAATCATTGTGGAGGCAGATGGCCCTCTCATTGGGTGACACGTGTCTCATTATCCATTACTATTTGTAGTGGGACATGTAGCATCCTCCTACGCTGTCATCTAGTGCTCTAGAGTCTTCTAGAGCTTTGGGAAAGATTCTGCCACTACCTTAGCCTTCAATCAATCCCAAGCTATCGTGTGTCCTTCCTCTCATCAAAGTGAATCTTCTCTTGATTGCATCTAGGTCGTCCATCTTTATGCCCATTAAAGCAATAATCGAGGAATAATCCCATTACTCTATATATGGAAGCTTATGGCCGGCCACATCCCTTGTTTTGTGGACAATCAATCTTTGATTGATTTGTCCTTATTTTGGGGGCTAGTCTTGAGGAAAAAGACATGATCTACAAGATATTTCCTTTTAAACCTCAATAGAATCTTGGGGAATATTTGTTGAGTGAGCAACAAGTCTTTCCTCTACAAGGAAAGATCTTGTCGCCCAAGCCCATGAAGGTATTACCCCTTCATGACACCATTTGTAAGCATCCATTGAATATTTGAATAGAAGTCTCTAAGAGAGCTTTTGGCCTTTGTGCCATTATCTTTCGGTGTTCGGGGTTAGACCTGTCACTATTCACACTTGTTAAACTTGACTTGCCCTAGTTATGCTGGTCAAGTTAGGGCATTTTTTTTTCCTTTGATGGAATGATAATTATTATATGCTTAAAAATAATATTCTCTCTATCTTATGTATTGTATAACAGAGAAAAATAAAAAAACCTATTTTCCGACCCAAAATGCTTAAAATTTGGGCCAAAGTAAAATATGGGCTTTTAGGCTCACTAATGGAACCAAAATTTTTGGATTCCGTTTCCGGAATTAGTTTTTAGGTTCTGGTGAGTACCAGAACCAAAAGCGGATCCATTTCAATACTCACCCTTAGGTTGGTGCGCCACTAGCAATTTAGATTCCCCACAATGATCTCAAGGATTCAGCTCGTAAAACCATTCTTGATAACACTTTAGACTCGATAATGAAAATGAATGAAGATAAGGAGTCACCTTGTCGGAGTCCTCGCCCCGGTTTCAAAAAACCCATAAGAGCTCCCATATAAGAAGATCGAATAGGTGACTGTGATGATGCATCGGTGAATCAACTGAATCCACTTTTCTGAAAAACTGAAGCACTTCAGCCCTTTGAGAATGAACCCTCGTTTCATCCGCTCATAAGCTTTGGTGAAATGGTCCACGTACCTTCTTTTAATATTGGAGATTACATCAGTAATATCCCCATAGATGTTCCCAAGACTTTGGGGTAAAGTGGCAATTTTTCTCCGGGCTAAAGCCAAACCAATTTTTTTTTCTAATGCTTTGTCAATCTCTTAGCACCAATGCTTAGGCAGCAGATAGTTTACCATGTGATTGATGGGCATCGCATTCAAAACTGATGATGAGATTAGTGACTTAAAAACAAAATAAAAAGAACTTATAAAAAAAAAGATTTGATGAGGGTAGTGCGCCACGCTTGAGATAGAACTCGAGATTTCCATCCCGCAGTTTTGCTAAGAATATTTTCTTTTGCCTCACCCAGAACCGATTTCTTTGATCTGAGAGAATTTGAAGTGGTAAGCCCAAATACTTGTGATTCATCTTCATTCGGGGAAGAAAGAAACTCATTACAGATCGCATCCTTAACCTCCTCACTTTGGGACCCACCTAGTGTGGGGTTTCAAGTGTAATATGGATGTTGCTATTAGAAGGCATTTTGCCATTATTACTCTCTTTTAGAGACCACGAATGTTCCCTCTGTAAAGCTTATACACAACAAATTTCGTGCTCAAATCCCCTCCTGGGAGAAGCAATCGCCCTGGTTAAAGCTACTGATATTGCAGCTCAAGAAGGTTGGACTAAGACCCTCGTTTCGTTTGTAAGTGATTGCCAAGTTCTATGCAATTAAAGTAGGAGATTCCAGCAGCCAGCTCAGTTGGTAATAAGCGGGGAAAAAGAAAAAAAAAAGGAGCTATATCTGCCCATGATATCACCCTTGATATTAAAGGCGCCATTTTCTTTGAAAAAGGATCTCATGTCAGCAACCACTACAATTTCGATATGAAAAAAAAAACATAAAAATTGATATAATGAGACGAAGGTGGTAAAAAGAATATCCGATCTAAGAAAAAAACAAAACAAAAACCTTCTTTAAGAAACCCACATTCACATTAGTATAGTGAAAACAGGTGGGCAATGTGGGGGGATCTGGGCAGGAAGCCAGCCATATCTCTTTTTATCAAAATCCTCAGGAGCAAAAACCCAGGTCACCTACCAGCTTCTGTACTTCGATTTCACCAATGAGAATCTTTACACGCCTACTAGTAAAATCCAGAGTGGGTAACGGATACGGAAGAAGTAGAAGATTATTTTTCTCCATACTTTTTATTCTGTCGAGCCATCGGAAACCTAGCTATCCCCCCGTCTACTATCCAGTAAATCCCGCCAAAAGAATTTCTTCAAAGAAAGTTCCTGCACCATTGACAAGAACACAGATTCATCGATTAAAAAAAGAACACAGATTCATCATAAAATGGTTGCAAGTGGAAAAAGAAATATAGAGTGCACCCTCTTAATTTCATACATCTACTCTAGGAAAAGCATCTTCCTCATCAATGAAAAAAGGGCATAGTATGAACAAAATGAGGATTACTTTACATCACGGTAAATTGTGTGTCAGGGTAGGATTGGGATCTAGAATCATGAAGGATATTATACACAAACATCTCAGGCCAGCCATCCACTCCACCATACCAACGTTAACCAAAAGTACACTCAGTTCGGAGAAAACCAAATACCCAGCATCGCCAACAAACAACAATCCACAGATCATCATCACCTTTTCAAATATAGAAAACAGGTAACGAGAAGAACTCTCTTGATATTGTATTTTTAATAATTGAAATGCAAACTCTCTTTAATTGAATTACAAAGTTCCCCTCCTCGCCCCACTGTGCATCTAGTCACCATTTTTTTTTTTGTATCCAAAGTAACAAAAAAAAGTCATGGTACAAGGACTTTTTTTTTTATAAGTAAGCCAATCTCATTAAAAAAAAAAAACAAGAAACACACAACAACGGAGTCAACAGTACAAGAGAATATACTGAAGAGCCCAAACTCAATCAAACTAGAAAACTAAGAAAAACAAAGGCCCACTAGCCAACAAGAATCTCCCAAGAACTCCCGCCCAACAATACTCTCCCAACAAACAAAAGCACCCTCAACCCACTAGCCAACAAGATTCTCCCAAGAATTCCCAAGAACTCCCACCCACCCTTAAAATCTCATGTGCAGAGGCGTGCTGCACTGCCTTCTGCTCCACGCCACCCCCAGGTCCCTCAACGCCTGTCACAGCTAACACGCCACTCCCAGAGCTCTCCCCCTTGAACCCTCCCTTAGCAGCGTCAACGAAAGAAACCTCCTTGCGAACGTTAGAGCCAAAAGTGCCGCCACCTCCATTTTTAATCTGACCAAGGTAAGAAGCCACACCCTAAAACATAGAGGCTAGTTCCAACCACCCTGACGCCCCTTTACCTTCCGGTACCATTACCACCCCTCTTCGGCGCCCCCCACCAAACTCCGCTAAGGCAAGATATCTGCCTGCCTTGTTGCAACACCTCTGTGCCATAAAGGCCCTAGAAGCTTCATTAAATTTCACCACAAACTCCCTATTAACATCCTCCAGCATCTATTAACCATGTTAACCAACCAGACAGCCCCAGACCTCACGAAGAAGATAGAACTCATAGCCTTCCAACTCCACTCCGAGAGTTTCACAACACCATTGCCTAATATTGTGACCTGAAATTCATTAGCTTCAACACAGAATCTGCGGGAGAAAGACATCGAGACCTCCGAGCAAACAACTATAGCTATAGAACACTCAATCGGAAAAATCTAACCAGGAAGCTAAGAACCGAAGCAATCTAAGGGGAGAAGAGGGAAGAGAGAGAACGGAGAAACCATCTCATTGTCGATGGAAACTGGGGAGGGTACCATAGCGGGAATTTTGACCCATTGTGGTACAAGGACTTTGAAGGCATCTCTCTCCACCACATCATATTTCCCCACCTTATAACATACACTTTCTGAAGAAGTTCACAACTGTCCCTCTGAAAACAACTCACTGCAACAGGAACTCCTATAGTCAGCTGCAATACAACTTCTCTCTCTCTTTAAAAGAAGTCCTCCATGTAATGCCTCGCCAACCACGATATATTTAACAGACCAAAAACCCCCGTTTGAAGGAGAAAATAGACATCATCCAAATTACCAACATGATCCTCTACCCCCTTCCACATCAGCAAAAATCTTTTCAACTTCGCTGATATGACTCCCAATTCCACATAATATACTAGGCCAACTCAGAGACATGCTTTTCAAATAGTGAGCCTGTCACAGTGAGAAACTGTTTCTTCTATCCCACTCACCAAAGCCTGGGCTTTAGGAAGAGAGGAGACACGATATACTGAACTGTTGGCTAAAACAACCCCACTACCCACATCCTTTTTTCCTGAGATACTTATCACGTGATTGATTACAGAAACATGAGAGATGTGAAAGAAGGGAGGGGAAGAGAGCAAAAGGAAATTGGAAGATTCAACAAATTAACTTCTACCCCAATTCCAAAGTTATAAGCATTAGATTGCTCTGGACTCCTGGAAAATACCTAGCCCCAAAATTTATCACCCAACTGAGAGAGAGATGCCATCTAACTTGCAGTGTTTAGTTTCAGATTAGTCGATTATCTATAGCCGTTCCTCTGTTTCAAACTCAATAATGTTATTGGCTCAGACGAATAATTTCACACTGGAGTCTTCAGTCAGTGGATTCATCATAGTTATTTTGATTGCTGTACAGTAACAATAAATTCAAAAGATGAGAAGTGCAGTTTGATTTCTCAAATGCCATGTTATGATAGAATGCAAAAGGATCAAACCAACAGACTGATAGAGAAGCTGTAACATACTCAAGAGTAACTTTAGGTTGGTAGAAGCGGCTGTCTCTCATCAGATCCAACACGATGACTTGCCTGTGAAGGGGGGAATTAAAACAGAAGCATATAATGAGTATGAATAGACCTTCTTCAAAATTGTATCTGGACATATCAAACGACACCCAATAGATAAGAGAGTAGAATCAAAATTCTATTGGGTGTCGTTTGATATGTCTGCAAAACAAGGACAGTAGATTCACACCTCCTCATTTGCTCCTGCTGCCATATTTATGAAAGACTCTTTTGACCTGAGAAGGTAATGACATATTCATAGTTGCAATTGAGCATGAAAGATGCACGAGTCACAAAGTTTCCCAAACCCTCAACTTAAGTGATTAATCCACAGTGCTATTGCAAAATTAAGACACATCGAACGATCAGCAAAGAAATGAGCAAATACCTATGTTTATCATGCACATCTATTGGTTCCAGCTTCCCATTTTGTTGTTCATCTTTGACCTTAGCAAGGGGTGAAAAGAACTAAAGGGGAAAAGGAAGCAGAAGATATCAACATAAAGACGAGCAATAAAAATACTTTTCTCCTTAGTCTCTGGTCTTTCATCCATCAAAAAGTGTCTCAAATTACCTGGTGCATCGAGATGAACACAATTGAAATCCCTAGTAGAAAGTTTACAGTCAAAGTATGACCAAACAATGCAGCAGATGCTATGCCTGTAAAGATTGTGGCCACTGTCGACGAGTACTTCTTCAAAATTGTATCTGGACATATCAAACGACACCCAATAGATAAGAGAGCTAAAAGACAAAGATGCATGTATAACAAATCTCTGCGATTAACATGCTTCTAACAAACTTCTTATCTAATCACATAGGGAAACATACAAGAACAAGAAAAAAATGCTTTTGAAACATGGTATTCCCTGCAAAAGAACAAAAAACAACCACCCACAACAGGAAAAATCAAAGACAAATGCCAAAAGAGAAGCAGAGAGAGAGACAGAGGAATTATATAGCTGATCATCATCTTAACCTGCGTATTTGAAGAAAAAAGATGACAGAATTCCTTGCGCCGCGTTATTAGCTATCAAAAGCATCGTAGCTTTTGAATGACCTTGCAAGATATCAAAGCTACTAGGACCTGAAACATTTGAACAATATTGTGAGGTAGGCAGCTTTATTTGATTAAACATCTCCCAGAAACAAAAGCACCAGAACTCTTGACAAATGGTAAATTTAAGAGTCTCATGGAAATAGCTTTATGGTGTTTCACATTGTTCTTCACAACAAAGGGTATGTTTGAGGGTGAAAATTTAGAGTATTGCGGTTTGGGAAATATTATAAAGTAAAGAAATGTTATGGGAGTTGGTGAAAAAGTAAAGAGAGAGAAGATTTTTAATAAATATTATAATAATAAAAAATTATGTGGTGAATTTTTTAGTAGTAAACTTAAAATTTTGAGCCCAATTAATTGGGGCTCAAACATGCCCAAAGATCAATCAAAATGGGCTTTAAACAAAATGGAAGCTATCATAGGATGAGAGGAAGCCATTTCAGTTTACTATCATTTGCCATAATGAACTACCATTTTCATTTTCACAAATTGCCGTGTTTAAGATGAGAGATTCACATAGTGCGCAATGAATAATACAAAAATGCATTTGACTCCCACAGGACTTCCAACAAGTCATCTTTATCCACAAGACATCTACATGTACCTTTCCTTTATAGATTTAGGGAACTGTGAAGATGGTTGAAGAAGAATATTGTTCACATAACTGAACAGGAGGAATTGTTAAATGTTGCAAGTAAACATCAAAACGTTCAACCACAAGCAAGTCAATTAGGTTACATAGTCCACCAAATCATAAGAAAACGAATCTCCCCACCCAATTCACAATAGTTGGAAGAATTAAACCCTAGAATCTTAAAGCCTTGATTCCACCTGCTAGTTGAAATCAGCAACATGATACCTTTTCATGACATTCATTTTTGTATTTTTTTTTTATAAGCAAGCTAATCTCATTAGAAAAATGAATACAGTACAAAGACTATACCGCAAACACTATTCTAAACAAGCTAGAAAAGAAGCAAAATCAACAAGATCAAGAAAGGGGCAACCAAGCATCGAGTTTCCCCAAGAGAATAACAAAGAAAGAAAGACACCCTGCAATCTATCCGAGGACAAAGAACAATCCTCAAAACATCTTCTATTACGCTCATGCCAAAGGCATCACCAGATACAATGAGGAATCATCCTCCAAATAGCCTGCGCAAAGGGGTTTCTTAGTCTTCTCTTCCAACACCTCAGCATCTCTTCCACCGTCTCTGGCATAACCCAGTGAAGATTCAGAATATTAAGCACATGGGTCCAAAGCTCACAAGCATAGGGGCAATGCAACAAAACATGATTAACTGATTCCCCACTACAACGGCATAAGAAACACCAATCAGCAATGATGAAACCTTTACGACGAAGGTTATCAGAAGTTAAGCTCCTACCAAGAGCTGCCTCCCACACAAAGAAGGAAACCCTCATAGGGCACAACGATCGCCAAACCTCCTTCCACGGGAAAGAGGGATCACCCCCTCCTCTAAGCACATCGTACATTGACTTAACAGAAAACTTGCCATCCTTAGAGCCCGTCCATTCAATCACATCCTCCTCCCCGCGACTAATGATAGCCTCGTAAACTAAGGCAAAGAAAGCCTCAAACTCCTCCAACTCCCAGTCATTAGCAGCTCTAGAGAACGGAACATTCCAAGTGACATCCCCACCATCCTCAATCAGACATTCCGCCACCATAGCCTCCTTACAATGAGATACAGAATAAACCATAGGGAAAGTGATACTCAAAGGTTGCTCACCACACCAAACGTCATGCCAGAAACTAATCTGGGCACCACTCCCCACCTTGAACGGAATGTGCTTACTGAATTCACCCCAACCTTTACTAATGAACCTCCACAAGCTAACCCCATAAGGGCCACGGCCAACAGAAGTATGCCAATCTCCAATCATGCATCCATATTTAGCAGCAATTACCCTCCTCCACAATCTATCCCTTTCCATAGCAAACCTCCATAACCATTTGCTTAATAACGCCGTATTAAACAACCTAATATTGCGAATGCCCAACCCTCCGACATACAACGGAGAACAACATTTGACTGTGTTCTTTAATCATCTCAAACAACATTTGACTCTCTTTGTCTTCAATGAGACTCTAACTTCTCACAAAAGCTATCCATGTTTCATTTTCTTGTTTATTATTGTCGATTATCCATCAGCTGGCTTTTTTTTTTGGGGGGGGGGGAACTTCACTTTTTGCCACCAACTATGGAGCCAATTTAATTTAAGGATCTAAACTCTCAATTTTGTCACATTGCGCCCTCGAATTATTAAAAGTCTTTACTTTGCGCCCTCTAATAGGATCTGGTTGTTAAGATTGTGCCACATAGCCCATTGTTCCCTCATTTCAACAGTAGGATCTGGTAAAAGGGTGCAAAGTGATGAATTTGATAGTTGGAGGAACCAATGTGAAGAAATTGATAGTTTGAACCCTTAAATAACATTACTCCCCTTGTAGGTTCCTTCACCGACGTATTTCTAACACAATAACATTGGAAACATACCTAAAACTCACCAAAATAGGGCAAGACACCAATAGACTTTGGAATCATTCCGTTTCTTAAAGGTTTCAAGTCGGATTCAGAGGAAGTAGAAACATTTGTTTGCAATTGAGTGGAAACAAGAAGATACATTAATCCTTGACACTAAATACAAAGCTCAGTTTTTTGAACAGCGCCTTTTAGGTAGTTTGTCAAAATGCAAAACACTTGATAGCCTGCCAGCCCAGTTGTGACAAGTAACTGAACTTGAGTGAAGCAGAAAACTGCTTCACATGGATGGAGTTCTAAAGGATCAACCATTGACAAATGCAAACATGAAACTAGAGAAAACACACAAGAAAAATGGACAGCTGTGTAACAATGTATAATCGTTCGAAAGCTTCATTTCCATATAACTCAATAGCATGTGCCAATATCTATGAAGTGGGGCTACAGGGCTTCGCAGCATAAATATATGGAACCACATAATGGTATAAGGAACCATGGCAAAGGGGTCAAACAATAATCATAAAGCCTTCCCATGAGTCTCCTGATAACTTCATTCCTGTTTCTAATGTAAGAAGTATTTGAAAGCTATCATATAGATGCGCACAACACATGCCCAACAATAGGAGTATCTACGATTTATGTGATTAGAGCATTTGAAAATCTGATTTAAAATTTGGTTACAGTTACTCATCCTTTATGCATTAGGAAGTATCAGCAAAGAACCAGTTTTTGAGACACTTTTGTTAGCAAGGCCAATATACGCTGTAATCCCCTGAAATCAACTAATAAAGATTGATGTACATACCTACGAAAATGGCAGTTCCCACTATTCCTAGAAAGTTGAATATAGCACCATACCCATACAAAAACAAATTCTGCAAGGCAAATACAAAGATTGAATATATAGATGAGCTTCCACACAGAATAATTTCATCAATTGCTAGAAACTGGAACACGACTTCAGAAATGTAAGATATGGATATATAATCCAAAAGATATTGCGGGTGCTCCAGGTGCAAGCTAAGGCAGATTGCCCTAAATGTGACAGACAATTCCTACATAATCCTCTCTAAGTCAAGTTACCAAAACCAAAAGAACAGGACCAGGAGCTCCAATGAGCTCAGTATCAATGAAAGGTACGGCTAAGTGTGTGCTTGCATGGCTTTCCACAGCAGAACTGAAGAGGGCCTCAATTTTCTTGGACAAACTCATGCCATACATAGAAATTTTATGTCAGGATCTACAGGTCCACATTCCAAGCCTGTTCAGACAACTACACCTCAAATGTACTCAGTATTTTTCAACTAATACAATGGGTACTTCCTGATAAATGAGAAACGATTAATGTCAGAAGGAGGAAAGGAAGGCACATTGCAGATAACGCAGTTTGATGAAGGAACAATGCTCTCTAAGTCCCAAGTACGCTAGCAGATAGTGCTTGCTAGTTTTCTTGACTAGAATATTGACATACTGCATTTTCAAATCTTAAATTGTTGCCATGAATGCAACACAAACATTAATGAGACCTGATCCTAGTATCTTACCTGGAGGTAAATGCTTGTCTCATATTGGCTTTTCAATGCATACTCATTGAAGACGGAAGCCATAGATGGAACAGTTACCTGTAAGATAAGTAATTTACCTTAGCCGTGCTCATTCACAACTAAGTTCTAAAAATATGAAACCCAGAGCAGCTTCTCCAAACTCCCTTCATACTGAACATTCCACTAATGAATTGAAAGTTAGAAGAGAGCAAATACAAGATGTCACCTACAAAAATCAGTGTGCAGACATATGCCCCCGTTGCAACAGGAAGACCCAAAGCAGTGGTACCTTCAGGTAAAGAACGCAACTGATTCACACTAATCCCAATGAGCAACAGCGCAAGAGCTTCCCACTATAACAAGACAAATGAATCAGTTCCACATATGCAACAAGCATGGCATTTATTGTCAGAAGTAACATTATTCCTCTCTGCTGGGCAAGATAAGGAGCAATAAAAGATATGTTACTTACCTGAATTATGGAAAATCGGCGTCTCATTATAATCTTCAACAAAACTGCAATTACCAAAACCTGCATGTTCACGTACAATTGTCAAAATTTTTTCAAGACTTTTTACTTTAGAAACATAAGAATGTGAGATAGAAGTGAATATTGAAGCAAAGCTATCAACAAATAACTAAGCTCAAATTCAGGTTAAGTAGCAAGGCCTTTTTTATATCATTTTCCTCTTTCTAGTGTAATGAAATGTGCAAATAATGGAAGCTCTAACTCCTAAGATGTCAAAATCTAGACCTGGACATCAAATGATGCGCATTGTCAGCCAGAGGATGTGATAAAACATCCAACACCCAAGCAACAATGAAAAGAACCGAAGTTATTTTAAACAAGTCATATATGCAAAAAAAAAAAAAGCAAATCAGTTCACAATCACACCCAACCAAGAGTGAGAATCAATATTAATGACCCACACAAATCATTGACATCTAGCATATAAATCTCACAGCATCATTTTTCCCTCGATGCCAGCCCATTCCAAAAAGAACAATTAACAAAATCACTCCTAAACCCAAAACAAAAAATAAAAGCAAGAAAGGAAATATGATATCCTCTTCTATTTCAGTCAAAGCTCTGTCTCTTAACTCAAAATGTTGCAAAAAGTGAATTTGAAATTCATAACAAAGTAGCTTTTGAGTCGGGTAGTAATGAATGATGAAAATGGTAACTCATCCTCAAAACTCACGCCCTCTATCTTCATTCTCGCTTTGCAGGCACCTATCTAATTCCCACCCAAAAATTGAGAACAGAATATCAAACCAAGAAGATTCAGAAGTCCTATCCATGTCAATTAGCTCAGAATAATGAACAGACGCATCCGCCCTCCAAACTATCTCTTGGAAGATCAGTTGAAAGCATATCCTTGAATCCAACTACCTAAACAGTAATGGCTAACCATCCCTTCCTAAAACACTATGGCCAACCGTGCTTTCACAGATATATTTCAGGGATAGTGGATCTCCATTTGCCTGTTGTGTTACTGCCTATAAGGCATCAGTTTTCAATTTTCATAACAAGAGTTTCCCTAGAACCGTGTTCCTTGATTTTAGGGTATAAGAGCTTCCATCCTCCACTTCAATTGACATTATGAAAAAGTAGTAGTAGTCACAAACTCTTTCGGTTATCTGTTACATTAAAAGAAAGGAAGTCACAGTAAAAGAATAACACCACCATGGAAGAAATTGCTGATACAGGGCATCCTCAAAACATTGATCAGGAAGTTGCCAATTTAAGCATTACATTATTGGATGCTTTGAAGCCATAATAAATATGGTTCTGCAGGATATTGCAAATAATGATACACATTTATGCCAAAAATATTGCACAAGTAAGACGGATTCATTTCATTCCAGCTAAACATATCACCACCAGTTGACAATGGAAAATGTAATACAAGTAAGTAGTTCTCGACAGGAGGAAATATTACCAAGAGAGAGACTCCAATAGCAAAAGGTACGCAAACAGAAAGTAAAATCACCAAGATAACATCAAAAACATATCACATTACAAAATACCTTCATATTGCTTAGCATCTTCACTGTTGCAGGATTGAAATATAACTGCACAAAAAACGACCTTCTATTGTTCAGTTTATGATTTTAATCAAACATAAAAGTTTGTCAAATACCAATAAAAAATTAACTACCGAAGTAGACAATTCTTTTATTTTTTTGATAAGTAAGCCAATTTTATTTAAAAACAAACGAGAGAACAGAAAAAAAACCCAAGGAGCAGCGGAATCGACAGTACAAGAGAAAATACTGAAGAATCCAAAAAAAAAAACACACCCAAATGAAGGTCCACCCGCAACCCTAAGGCCACCCAAACGAAGGCCCAAAGAACGCCAACTCACTAGCCAACAAAGACTCTCCCAAAAACTCCCACCCACCCACCCACCCACAACCCTAAAGCCACCCAAACGAGACCCTAGCAGTCCAGCCCAAAGCTCACAGCCTTCCTAGCGGCCGAGGAAGACTCGTCATAGTTAACCGAAGACTTCAAGCCCTTCAACTCCCTGAGCATCCTCCCTCCTGATTTTCTAGACGTTTTCGAACGAGGATGCGCTCGATCGCGTTCCAACGCTGCAAAGAGATCCCTCAACTTTTCCTCCTGACCCCCACACGACACCCCAACCAGCTGACCCACAAAGGAAACCATGTCCAAGACCCACGCCGGAGAATCTCCCCCCAAAGTTTTATGGGGGAAGCTAACCGCCAAGGGATCAGTCGACGGTTCATCTGCAACACCAACTGAACTCTCAACACCAACCAAACGCGAACACTCCCCCACCTCCAGACCACCCAAACAAGCCCCGGGGGAGAAATCTACCCCTGCCCGAGCCCTCTCTAGATCATCCACCTCTGCCTTGTGGAGAGAGTCTCCAACAAGAACAGTAGAAGATGAGCACCCACGTCTGCCATCCATTAAATCCCGACACTCCCCACCTCTGCCTTGTGGAGAGAGTCTCCAACAAGTACTGTAGAAGATGAGCACCCACAGCTGCGATTCAGCAAATCCCGACCCTCCCCTAAGAGAGAAACCCCTTCTTGGTGCCCACAAGGAACCAAGTCTGGCGCCACAACCTTAGCACATAGGTCGTCGGCGGCATCTGTTGGCAGCCAGACCATATCCGGCGTCGCCAGCGACTCCGGGAGCTGAACAGACCCATCCGGGCCCAAGAGCAAGGCAGCCGGAGAGGGTACCGGCGCCGGCAAGACAAGGAGACCCTCACCCCCAGCCGCAGACAACGTCGGCGAGTCAACTGCCGCCGACAACTGGTGGTGGGTGACAACCGTGCCGTCGAGGCTACCGCCAGGAGAAGGCGACAGGTCCGAGCCAGCGACATCAAAAGACTCCTGTTGGGCCGGGTCTTCAACAAGCCCAGCAAGCCCAACAATTGGCCCACTCGACGAAGGCCCCCCAGCCGATAGCTCCCCAACCCCACAGTCCGAGCCAGCATCAGGCCCACTCGACTCCTTCTCTATGCATCCCAAGTCAACTTGTAACTGACCAAGAGGTGGGCCGGAGCCCAAGCCGGTTATTAGCTTAAGCCCACTCGACTCCTTCTCTATGAAACCACACGCATTGCAGCTCAAGCCCCTCTGCTTTACCAAACCTATCAAGCCGTCCACCTCATCCTTAAGCTTCAATAAATGCGCCAACACCACATTTTCAAACCCAGCCGCCGAAGCAGGAAACTCGTAGCTCTCGGGATTAGGCAGCCCCCCTAGGAAATTAGCTTGCGTCTCGAACGAAACACCTACAGCCCCAGACTTTTGCACGCCTCTCACAACATCTTCAGCTTTTTGGATCTCCTTTCTCCCCACCGTTTCCATCTTCTTCTCCGATAGTCCTGACCGCGCCATATCAGCAAAGGAAATGCCTTCCTTGAACGAGACACCCTCACACACCACCCGCTTACGTCCAAGAACGTTGAAGACCGATATAAGCTCCTCACAGATGTTAACAAAGGATTGCCATCCAGCACCTGCCTTCCCCTCCGGTATCATCACTACCCCACGACGTCGCTGCTCCCCGAACTCGACCAGAGCCAAGAACCTTCAACTTTTGTTTGACCTCCTCTGAGCAATGAAAGCTCGCGAGGCTTCATTGAATCTCTCGTGAAAATCCGTAGAATCCAGTTTTCCAAAGAGATTCGACAACCAAAGCACCCCATACCTTCCAAAGCGAATAAACTCTGCAAATTTCTGGTACGCTCAGTCAGTGTAACCACCCCAAATGAGCTCACCGAAAACTGAAAGGTCTTAGCCTCAATAACTATACTACGGAAAAATGCCATGAAATTACTACTGGGAAAGGACGATGAGAACCAGAGAACCGAGAGAGAAAACCCGCCCCATTCCTTTCATCCGATGAAAACAAGGATTTAGAACGAAGGAGGATTCTAGAGAGAAGAGAGAACTTCTCTCTCTAGATGAAGCATGTCAGTAAACTATTTGCTATAGGGCATGGAGGGGCTTGGCATTATGGCAGTGAACAAGAGGAAGGGGGCAGAAGAAAGGGAGTGGCTTCTGCTAGGCGCTTGACAAGGGCACTTAGAAAGGTGGTCACATGGTCTTAAACAGGCAGTGTCTCTAGCCTGCTCAGGAGGAGGGAGTGGCAGTCATCGCAATCACAAAGAGGGAAGGTTAGGCTGTTAGTGTTGGCAATGACTGAGGCAAAAGGATGATGAACAGGGAAAAGATACTAGGGCCAACTGTGAGAGAAAATAAGTTGAAGTAATGTTGAAGGGGTGCTTTGGTCAAGTTGGTATAAGTCGGACTTCCAAGCAACAGTAAGTAACCAGGATACCTAACCGACACTGACTGCCACTCAAGAGTAAGAGACCATCATCAGTGAATATCCTTTGACGTCAGGCAAGTTGAGTTCTATCTTCTTCTTTTCTTATTCCCTAGGAAGTGGTATCTTGTTTACCCATGTAAATATAAGACTAAAATTGAACCTCCAAAGTCAAAAGATCCAGAAACTCCAAGAAGACAAAAACAGAACACTGAAGAGTGCTCATTCTAACAAAAAATGTTCAATTCCAATCAAAGACTATTAGAAGATCAGTTCTGTCAAGAGTTTGAGATCCCTCTTATTCCAGAAACTCGCCAGAAGACATGATGTTATGGCATTCCACATCCTACTCCACAATATACTGAAGCAGATCTCAAACGTGCCATCAAATCGGCACCAACTTCCGCATAAACCATGAAATCCAAGACAATGAGGAGCAATAGCAACCATTACTCCCATGCTGTAGAACAATAAAGATGTCCACCATATCCCCACATGCTTTGCACCAACACCAGTCAAATATAATCTCACTGAGCTATCAGATTATCAACTCTGATATTTTAACCCATCCCATCACCCAAGTAACACATTCTAAAAGTCTTGATGACTCCATAAACTTTGGGAGTTCATGGTTGGAATCAATATTCATGATAAACGAAAACTCCACACTCTTTCAAGTGCATCTGAAAGCAACATCTCCAATCAGCAATTACACCGCTAGATGAGTATCTAGAATACTGCCTCAACACTGCCTAGGCAATTCCCAGTCCTGAAAAGATAGCCTGTGTGGTCAACACTGCCAGGCCCTTCTCTATGTGTGATAGCGACAACAAGCTTGTAGAAGAACCAAATCAGCATTCAAAGAAAACATTTAGAAAAAAAGAGAGAATTTATTTGACATTCTATCAAAAGAACAGACGTGCTGATAAGACCTATTTAAGTTTTACCTGCATTGTGAATTTTAGATAGTTATTAATCGCATAAAGAAGTGCTGGAACAGCAAGAAGCACATTGTTTCGAGCTGCCTGAAACAAGAATAAAACATCTTTCTTACATCAGAAACCTCCAAGTGCAAGTTTTTCAGAGTAAGCAAAATAAGTCAAAGATGGGTGCCAAATATTCAGGGTGAGCATAAATCATCCAAACTCTAAACTTTAAATATGAGATTGTGCTGACCAAACTTAAAAAAGAGCACACCATCTAAGTACAATGCACATGCAATAGAAAAATGAAAGAACTATTCCATATTAAACAATTTCTGAAGATCACCGAACATCACCAATAAGCAGTGGTTTTCTCTACTGATGGACATAAGACTTTGAAGGACTCAAATAGCTGAGACAACCAGAGGTTTCACAGGCCTAATGTATTTTCATTGTTAATTGCCTAGAAAGCTTAGCGAAAGGCCCAACAGGCAACAACACTAGCCATTCATGCAGAGTTTACCAAACACGTCATCTAATGTCCACACCAAGATCTATGCCTTTAAACTTCATACACAGAGAATAGATAATCGGCACAAACATTTACCATAATGCAGGAACTCAAAAGAACACCCACTTCTTTTCAACTCTTAACTAAAAATTTAAGCTCGTGACTATCGAACTGATGCCCAATAACTTCAGAAACTTTTCACAGAGAGATATTTCATACGAATCTACACCTGATACTTCAAGGCTGTGTTGAAAGGGAAGCCTATGTTTGCGTTCCATTGCAGCCATATCAGGGGAAACTCAAATATAAGTTTCCTGCTAATGTGTTCAAGCTCAAGTACTATATCTCCCATCTATATCCATATACGTACCAAAAACAGAAAGGAAAAAAATCCAAAACCAGAGAAATGCTAGAGAAATCCCTCTGATAATGTGTACATATGAATATGAGTTCTCTTTTCCTTTGGGCTAATGCTTTGTTGGGGGGTCGTTTCTTGGACTTTTTTTTATTTTCTTAGTTTCTTCATTTGTATGCTTTGAGTGATTTTGGTAGTCTTTGTACTGATTTCACCTCTTCCTTTTTATTTTCTCAATAATACTGCTCTTACTTATAAAAAATATATATATATGAATATGAGTAGTGCACAATAAAACACCCCCAATGCTAAATCTTATTCCAAACAGTTATCTACTCCATCAATAAATCTGAAACCTGAAAAAGCATGGTTCGATCTGATTTCTGTGCAAGATAGTTCGCATTTAAAAACCAAGAATTATGCAGTTTACATAGTCTTTTACAATTTTTTCATATTTTTAAATTGAAAACCAAAATGGTGCAATGCCAGTGATAGATTACTACCTGCACAAATGTGGAAATCGAGAGAAGAGGCTTCTCCCCTACTTTTTGTTGCCTAGCCTGCAAGATCAACAAAAACCTTACCAAAAAAAAAATACCAAAGCTCTTGCGTTTTAAGATCTGTAAATTGATGAAATCTAAAACTAAACCGAAACAGACTGGAGAAAATTATTTCACTTATCAAAAACTTAAATCTTTTTTTTTTCTATGTATGGAAAGCTTTATTGAGAGAAAAAAAAGGTGGCGGGCCACTACAAAAGGCTGTACTGAACTAGCTACAACAAACAGGCTAGAAAACTAATAAAATCACTGAAGTCTACAAAAGGAGAACCCAGCACCCCATTAGCTCACAGAAACAAAGTCTGCATCATTTTGCCTTTCAAACAATCTAAGGACAGCCCCGAATCTTCAAAGCACCTTCCGTTCCTCTCCCTCCATAAGCTCCACCAAATGCATAATCGTGTCATTTTCCATACAGCCAACGCCAAGGGGTTGTTGAACTTCCTTTTTTCAACACTTCAGCCCTCACCCACCCTCTTAGGCATCACGCACAGAGTTTTATTTTTTGAATTGTATTATTAATTATAATTAGTATATTCATATATTCAAAACTTTATTAACGAGACAGTACAAGAGATTATACTGAAAAACCCTAGAGCATACAAGCTAAAAAACTCAGAAAATCCAAAAAACCCTCAAAAGGAAAACTTAAGACCGAATTAGCCCACATAAGAAGAGAATGCAACATAGAACCCCCCAAACGATCCAAAGACAAGGCCTTATCCTCAAAACATCACTCATTTCTTTCCCTCCACAAACTCCACCATATGCAAGCCGAGATCATCTTCTAAATGGCCAAGGTAATAGGATTCTCAAACTTCCTCCTCTAGAAATACAAGACATCCACCACCTTTCTAAGCATAACCCAATCATAGTTGGGAATGCTCAGCACATGCGCCCGCAATCATCTTGCCATTGTGCAATGAATAAAGATATGATCAACCGTTTCTCCATCATTCTTACATAAATAGCACCACTTTGTCAAGCACACTCCCGTCCTCCTCAAGTTGTCAATGGTCAGAATTTTCCTATGCGTGGCTTCCCAAACAAAGAAAGCAATTCTAGGGGGAGCCAAATTCCTCCAACATTGACGCCATGGAAAAACCTCACTGGAACCCTCCAATAGCAAAGAATACATTGACTTAACATCCCCACAAGAAATCTTTTCGCAGCTTCTCTAACCTGTAAGCCACAGACAATGGAATAGGAAAGAGCGACAAAAAGTATGTAGGAAGGCTAGAAAGAGTAGATCTAATTAACATTAACCTTCCCCCCTTTGAAAGATAAATGCGCTTCCAACCCGCCAGCCTTCTTTCAAATCTCTCAACAATATTATCCCAGATATGCACACATTTAAACTTAGCACCAAAAGGAAGGCCCAAATAAGTCATCGGGAGCGTCGATACCCTACAACCGAAGATCTCCGCCATCACCTGAATATCATTAACTCTTCAAATAGGAATAACCTCAGATTTGCCCAGGTTAATCTTAGGACCCGACACCGCCTCAAAGCACAAAAGTAAGCATCTTAGGTTCCGCACTTTATTCTCCTCAACCCCACAAAAGATTAACGTATCATCGGCAAAGAGCAAATGGGAAATGCTCACCCCATTACTACCATCTCTCCCCACCTCAAACCCCTTAATAGCATCTCTCCCAACCGCCTCTTTCATCATCCTACTAAATACTTCCATGACAATCACGAACAAAAGGGGTGAAAGAGGATCACCTTGACGCAAACCTCTAGAACTCCCAAAAAATCCATGAGGCGAGCCATTGACTATAACAAAGAATTTAACAGTAGATATACAGAACACAATCCACCTACACCACTTCTCATGAAACCCACATCTCCTCAACAAATACAACAGAAAATCTCAATTCACATGATCGTAAGCCTTGTGAATATCAAGTTTGCACATCAGCCACAACATGTTCGAACGTAATCGCGAATCAACGCACTCATTTGCTATCAAAAATGAATCCAAAATCTGTCTACCCCTCACAAAAGCATTCTGGGAAGGCAATATGATTTTTGCAAGAACCATCTTCAGCCTATTCGCTAACATCTTGGCAAGAATCTTATAAACCCCTCCAACCAAATTGATGGGACGGAAATCTCTCAAGTCCACAGCTCCAGCTTTCTTAGGAATGAGAAAAATGAAAGTAGCATTCATGCACTTAACAAATTTACCGCTCTGGGCAAATTCATTAAACATAGTCAAAACATCCCCCTTAGCCACCTCCCAGCAAGACTAAAAAAATGCTAAAGTGAACTCATCCGATCCAGAAGCCTTGTCACTATTGAGGCTACGGACCACCCCTGTGACCTCATCCTTCTCAAAGGGTCTCTCAAGCCAAAACGCACGGAGTTAACAATACTAAGCACGTGCACCCACAACTCTCTAGCAGCCAATCAGTGGATAAGCACGTGATCCACAGATTCTCCAGCACCCTTGCATAGAAAGCACCAATTAATCAAGCATAATCCCCTCCTTCTTAAGTTGTCAATGGTTAAGACCTTCCTATGGGCCGCTTCCCACACAAAGAACGAAACTCTAGGCGGGACAGCAGTCTTCCAAATCTGCCTCCACGGAAAGACCTCAACTGTACCCCTAACAATAAGCTCATACATCGATTTAACCGAAAAAACCTCATTCTTAGCACCTGCCAAAGCATTTTACCTTCTTCCCTTTGTCTAAGGACCATAGAGTACATAAATGAGTAGAAAGCTGAAAATTCTTCAATCTCCCAATCATTGGCGGTTCTTGAAAATGAATAGGATTTTATGCTGTTAGATGTGGAGTTCATTGTGGAGAAGTGTTGTATATGAGCTTTCTTTCTACGCATGTTTTGTACACTGTAAAATCATTGATGAACTGGTTTCATTAGGTTAAACTGTTCAGTGAGAAAATGAAGCAGTGTCCTTACATTGTTGCAGTAGACAAGTAAAAATGACTAGAACTCAAACCATCTTATTGATGACTTATCTACCAGCCCGTTCTTTTGACATTAGATTTTTGAATAGTCGCGTATATGATCTCCCTTTGCTGAAAGTAACTTAGCAGTAAGGATTCTCATGGCGTTTGTTCGCAGTCTGTCGATAGAAGCGAAGTTTATTAAGTTCTCGGTTAGCTCGTCTGGCACCGTTTCTCTTACAGAGCGGAGTAGGAAGTCTCAGTCTACGATTCGTTTCGGTAACTACGGGGTGATTTGGTTGACAAATGTGTTTGGCAAGCTAGTCGATTCCAAGGAGGTCAGCGATTTTTCAGAGAGATTCAACGAGTCTTCGCGCGCGTTCTTGGCTCAACGATGCTCTAATAAGAATGGCAGTTACATGGTTCTTGCTGAACTTGGAGATCGACGTAGACGTGGGGCTGTGTTTATTCCTGAGGGGAGAATGAGGAGTGGGTGGCAGGCGTTTGCTTCTGTTTGTGACGAGCTGATCTCAGTCCTCGGTGAACTCAGGCGTCGAAGGGTGCGTTATGGGGGCTCGGAGATCAGGCAGGGAGCTTCGTTTGCTCAGATGGTACAGGCTAGAGGACCGGAGAAGGAGGTGGCGGTAGATAAGGTGGCTCGAGGAAATTGGAAGTGCTATGGTGTTGGAAGAGAAAGTTTTCCAATCCAATCGCGAAGGCTATCTGGAGATTGATACCATCCTGTATTTGGTGGTGTCTTTGGAGGGAGCGCAATAGTAGATGTTTTGAAGACTGTTCCTTGTCTCTTGACAGATTGCAGGGGGCTTTGTTGTTTTCCCTTTTTTGTTGGGCTAATTCTATGCTTAGATGCCCTTTTGTGGATTTAGATGATTTTCTTAGCTTTCTTGCTTGTTTGGATCAGTGATTCCGGTATAACCTTTGTACTGTTTTCACTATTTCTAATGAGATTGGCTTACTTATCAAAAAAAAGAAAATGAATAGTCCACCCCATAACCGAAATCCCCCTCCAAACAATCCGCAACCATCGCGTTCTTGCATCTAGCAAGGGAAAACAATAGAGGACTGCAAGCTTCAAAGGCCTTTCTCCACACCAAAGATCATGCCAAAACCTTACATTAAGGCCACAACCCACCACGAAACGGATGTTCCCACAAAAGAGGGGTCATACATTGCTAATGTGCTTCCACAAGCTCACACCATAAGAGCCGTGGATCTAATTTCTCCCATAGAGAGACGAAATTGGAAACATTTCTTTGGGGGGACGCAGAAAGAGGGGGAACATTTTTGGGGAGTAAAAGGGATTTTTGGGTGGGGAGAAGGCTTTGTTGAATCCCCCTGCTTTGTCTCTCCCTCCCCTTTCTCTCTCGCTCTCTCACACACACACAAAGACAAACTATCTCCATCACGTGCTAAAACAAAGACCTTACATGTTGACAATAACCCAATCTACTCAAGATTGTACTCTGAATAACATGTTTCTTTTTCCAAATGAATCTCAATTCACTTGTGTTCTTAGAAGAACGATGAATCAAAATAGATGAAGAAATAGAAAAATACCTGCAACAAGAGCATAACTAAGGCAAAGAGAACCTTTGCAACCTCTGTTAAGAAATTAACACTAATTGGGCTAAACTTGAAACTCCCATCCACCTTGGACATATAAACTAGAATAGGCTGCAGAAAAGAAAAATGCACAAATTCAGACAATTTAGAAATAAGGACAGTGAATTTCCAAAAGGAACCACAGGAAAGTTTGTGATGTTCAATTTGAAAATCTGAACCAAGATCTAACAGGTTAAGTACTAAGAGACCATTAGGGTTTGATGCCAAAATTATTTTCTTATACGCGAACTTGTATCCAACTTATCAAAAAAATTAACTTGTATCCAAGTTTTTTTGTACAACTTTTACACATTTTGGTAATCACAAGAGATGATAGAAGTGCGTCTAAATTACTAAATCAGCTCCAACCACCATGGTGGATGAGATCTCGGTGAGAATGACAATGATATTACTGATGGCAGCTGCAACAGTGGCAGACACTTAGCAATAGTGGTGATAGAAGTTGTAAAGAGGGGAAGGGGTCACGGGTGTTGGTGACCATGGCAGTATGTAGCATCTAGGTGGCAACATCAACAACTACTAAGTGTCAGAAGAGGTTGTTGTTGGTGGTGGCAGTGGTGGGGGCAGCGGTGGCAACTTGGAAACGGTGGTACATGTCATAAGTTTGCAGATGTTAGTAGGATGGCAACAGCTTGATGATTGTACATGATAATGCTGCTGCTGCTGGTGATGGCACTTCATAGGTAGTTGAGGCAGTCTACTCAACTACCTTAGATCATGTACAAAAATTTTGGGAAAGTTTTGGGGGAACTTCAAGTATGCATTTCTTGTTTTTTCTAGCTAATATAAACTCACTTTCTGGACGAAACAAAACAGAATTACTTATCAAAGTCAAGGACTATATGAAAACTTGTTCCAAAAAAAGGGGGAGAGGTAGGTGGGGGAGAGGAAAATCATGCTTAACAAGTCCTGTAATGTTCAACAGCAAGAATAATTTAGCAACTTTGTACATAACAAAAAGGGAATGAACATTTACATCACCAAAAGCAGTTTAGCAGACAATCATGTTTAATTGACTTGTTTTCACAGACAAATGAGTCCATCAGCTAAGTATAAAGAATGTGTTTTCAACTGAGAGAACATGTTTCAAATGAAGTTGTCTACATTTCAAGTTCATTCAACTCCAAACCGATAACGACAAAGATAAAAAAGATGCATCTATCAGAAATAAGTGAAACGAATACTTGAGCATATTGAAATCATAATGTGACAGAAAACTGAATAGAGCTAGTATCAAATTACGAAATTATATTGTCTGACTCGATGAAAATACTGTTCCTATTTGAGTGAAGAGCACAGACATTTTTTGTGGGGGGCCGGGAGGTGTCAAAAGAGAAATTGTTCGCAATAGAATGTAAACCTCTCCAAGAATTAGCACATTATCATTACTCAAGGAATAGGGCATCAGTAACACTTTTACTGTTCAGATGCAAAAATTACCTGCAAACCAACAAGGAAACAATCACCAACCACCAATAAGAGGTTAAGGACACGTTGCTTGGATGATACCCTGCCCTTGTATTGGTCATAAGCCCTTGACACGGTCTTGGCAGATGGGGAAACCATCTTTGAGTGGCAGACGCTGCATTCCATCATCCCGTTCTTCATTGTTTGAAGCCAAACTCTGACACCCTACACAAAATTGTATCTACAACCACAAATTAAGAAGACACTGTCACAAGCCTTCTATGCGTTGAACAAACAATTGCTTAAAAACCTATTCATCTAAATAATAATACATACAAACCAGCTACAATCGCTTATGGTTTATGTTGCTGCTTAGAAATGTGGGATGTAAGAATAGAACCAACATTTTCGATCTTAATCAACAATCACTGATGAAAAGAAAGAAAAACTAGGCCCATCAGGGCTATACAGCAAGATAAAGGTAATAATTTCACTGCACAAATTCATACTCTGAGCACATATTTGTGTTCTTTTCCCCACTTTCTCAGCAAGCAAGCAGAAGGAATATGTGGATCCATCAGCCATAGGCGACAGAATCCAGATACAAGGTTTACACTTGCAATATATCAATCAAATTTCATTGGAGAAATAAATATCTAATAAATATAATCCACCCAGATCTCACTTCGCGAACAACAAATAATTAAACATTTTTCAGAGCAAAACGACACCATTCTTAAAACTGGGAAAAATCCTCACCAAAAACCGCTAAATTTAGATAGATATCCACCAAATATAAACATACCAAGCTTAGATCTTGCTACTTCAGAAACAAAATTGAACTCCTACTCCCAAAACTAACGCGTTTCTCATACAAATCATTCAAATTGCAAGAGTTACCTGACCAAAACTGCCTCGCTCCGAGCATTCACCAAAGAATTCGATTTGTCCGGTTGGCGGTCAAATTTCCCGCCAGATCCGCAACTCGGGCACCTGAATTCAACTCCCCCACCCTCTCTCTCCGTCTCAGATTAGCGTTCCGGGTGAGATATACGTTTGCGAAATGGAGAATTTAAGCCCTCTCTCCTTTTATGGAATTTGAATTCCCGGAGATGCGAGGAATGTTCAGAGCGACAGAGATGGAAAAGTTCATACCATTCCCTTTTCTGTCCCAGCTCCTAAATCCTAATTGCTTTGAATTCACACTAGCACGGCCTCCCTGTGTGCGGGAAAACGACGTACCGACGCTAGCGAAGGCGAGTGGGTGACGGATCAATCAGGTGGAAGCTTTGGTAGGAAAAAGTGGAGTCAAAGAAAGTGAGGCAGTGATCTGTCAGGTCTTGTCAGAAATTATTATTCGTGGCTGGGTCAGGTTAAGATCGGAGGGGGGTTGCTGCGAAAGCGAAAGCGATCAATTATGTTTAGAATTAGATGTATATTTCGCCTGAACTTGTGTTACTCACTGACGTTAGCTTTGCGTCCAATCCTCTCTGATATAAATACAATTTAAAATAGCCTTCACATTTTTTACTACTAGATGTGGTCAAACAGAGACTTTTGTGTACTTTTGGGTTAAGTAACAAAATAAAATTATTGCATTCAGAACATAGGTTAGGTTGCTGTGTTTTTTTTTTTTTTTGATACATGCCAAAAGTGAGACTAGTCTAAAAAAGATACTCACTCAAGAAAAATAAACAAATTACAATAAATCCCTGCAAATTACTACCATATTTTCTAAGACTTCCATAAATTATGGTTATGTTCGTTTTGAAGAGTTTTGTATGATTTGAAGAGTTTTGTGAATTTTTAGGTGATATTAAAGTTGTATTGGTGTTTGTGTAGAGATTGATGATGAGTAAAAAAATAATGATGAAGTTTAAAGTTGTTTTTTTTCGAATTTTTTATTTTTTATTAAAATTTGAATATTTAAAAATACAAAAAAATCACAAAACCATTCAACGAAAGCTGTTGGAAGGCAGGACCGGTTTTCAAAAGTTGAATATTTAAAGGTTTTTTTAAAAAAATAATAAAAATAAAAACGGATAAAACAATTCGTCGAAAGCTGGGAAACAAGAGGCCTGTTTTTGCTGGAATGCGCAGGGCGACAGAGGACAACAGGTTATAAAATAAATAAAAATATGTCAGAAGAATCCTGTTTTTTTTTTGTGACTAGCCGAACATGTTCCTGAAACCGAACATCTTCTATAACTTGTAACTCACTTCTAAATTCGCGTTTCTATTGTGATCCGATCCCAAAACCAATGAAACCATTAACTATGATGTTTTTCATTCCAGATGACTTGCAAAGTACATCTTAAAAATATAATTA
Source organism: Myrica gale (assembly GCA_963930655.1). NCBI lineage: Eukaryota > Viridiplantae > Streptophyta > Magnoliopsida > Fagales > Myricaceae > Myrica > Myrica gale. The sequence goes on from OZ005616.1 coordinate 10,818,822, forward strand.
GGCCACCATTCGCACTAAAGCATTGTGTTTTGTTCTAATTCCAAGCTCTGCTATGTTAAATGTTGTGTTTCGTTATTTCAAGTCTTTACCCATAGTGATAAAAAAAAGAATCGAGAGTTAATGAGTAGCCTTTATGTTGAAAAAAAAAACTTAGTAGTCATTTAAAAAAACTTTATGTTAAAAAAACCTTTATTTTAGTCTTCTATAAATTTATGTTTAAAAAAAACCTTTATTCTGATTAGAGCCTTTATGAATCCTTTCACACCTCTATTTTACTCTAACGTTAGCGTATGTTTTAACATAAAAGGCTATTTGTACGAAGAATCTGACGTTACTTGTGTGGGTTAAGTGCACAGGTCACAAATTCGATTTTTCACTAAGTGAATATCGTAACTCACTTAAGCGATGGTCGCAAGGGTGTGGATGTATCTGCGCTAACTCTCCGGAGTTTATCTGTGTGTGAGGTGAGTTCACTCAGGTGACCTGCCACACAGGATTTTTTCTCATTACCAAAAAAAATATGAGGATAAAAATAATTACAGGATATAATCTAGAACTTTCTACAAAGTAGTCACAAAATTATAAAAGAATAATAGTGGCAATCCTACTATAATGGTTTGTCCATGCAGCATTTTTTTTTAAAAAAATCCTACTGATAATGGAGCGCAGTAAGCTTCATATTCGCAAATAACCTACTAGTTCATACAAATTTTCCTAAAACAAAGTAAGTAGTAGCCTAATAAAAAAACAAATAGTAAAAAAACAAATAGCACTAATGCGGCACATGAGCGCCAGCCGCGAATAGCTCAAGTGGTGGGTCCAAAAACCAATATCCTATAGGGGATGGAACCGGTGGTGTCGGTCGGATCCATTGCAGTTCAATGCAGTTTTTTTTTCTCAGCTGCAGTTCAATGCAGTTGAAAATAAACAAAAGAACAATGTTTTCGAAAGCTAAGGTCTCTCTCGATTTTTCGTTCAATTGGTGATGAAAAAGTCATACCTGACCAATTTAATCCTACATGGCTATGAACATGTCATTAAAATTACTAAATAAACCTAGCTTAATTAATTTTATTTAGAAAAAAAATATTTATAAACAAAACAGCTTAAAACTTTTGAACTTTCCGCACTCATGGCTTGTGAAAATAAGATGGGATCATCATTGGATCCAACATCAAAGTCATACTCCATTAGATGCACAAGGTAATCACCAAAAATGATTGATCTCATTACCCTTTAAGATCTCTTGAAACCATGATTCTGACCTATATTAGGTGGACATTAATCTTCAGGTTCTACATTGACGTGTTCCTCTTGAGGAGAAGGCGATGATTCTTGATTTGATCGTCTTCCAAGGTATCATGTTGATTTTATTAAAGGATAACCATTTCACTTTTGTCCACAAATGCAGCATCTTGATTTCGTGTTTCCTTTCACTCTATCATTTGAGGAATATTTTTTTATTACTGTTAGCATCTTGATTCGTGTGCGAGGAACGGAAAAATTTATTTCCCTTTGGTTTCTCTGCATAGCTAATGAAGTATGCACTAACTGTCCTGTGGTCCAATTTCTTGAAGTGTAGATTATAGATATTGACCTCAACTGGACAACCTCATATGTGTAAATGTATCAAACTTGTTTTCCATCCTTCCTATAACTCAAATGGCGTTTTGGGAACTGCCTTGGATAAAACTATATTTAAGATACACAATGTGGTTTTCAAGGCCTCACTCCACAAAATAAGAGAAGATCATTATTCTTCAATATAATTCTTGCCATATCTATAAGGGTATGATTTCGCCTTTTAGCAACAACATTTTGGTAAGGTGATCCCGACATAGTATATTGCGCAATGATACCATATTCCTTAAAGAAATTCCACAAACGTTCCGGTCTTTGCCCTGACTCTATGTATACTCTATGTATCTTCCATAATATTCACCACCTTTGTCTGATCTTACGATCCTAATTGTTTCTCCACTTCCTTTTTATATGTTATAAAAGAACTTAGTGCTTCAGCCTTATGAAATAGAAGGTAGAGATACATATAACGTGTATTGTCATCAATAATGAGATAACATATCTTTGACCATTTAGACAAATGGTGTTGAATGAACCACAGATACTAGTGTGTATGATCTCAAGTATATCATCATTTCTCTTGGCACCTTTACTGGTCTTGTTACTTTGTTTTCCCTTTATGCAATCCACACAAGTTCCAAAATTAGAAAAATCTTGAGTCTTAAGGACTCCATCATTAACTAATCTTTTTATTCTCTTTAAAGAGATATGACCTAATCTTCGATTCTACAATATAGAGGAGAAATAATGATACATTTAGTACGAGCACCATCATGCATGGTTTGGAGACTTTGCTCATAGCCAAGATCTATGTTCTTTTTATATAAACCATTAACTAAAGACTGAAAACCTATGATAACATAATTGTTAAACAAATGAAGGTCTGAATCAACAAAATAAAATCGAAATCTATAAGGTACCAGTCTAGATATTGAAACCAAATTTCTAGAAAATGAAGGAACATAAAAAGTGTTTTCAAGGTCCAAAAGAAATCCATCTTCTAAAATAAGTCTAAAAGTCTCCACAGCCTTGAAATGCGAACGCATCCCATTTCTTGCATGATATTAACAATGTGAATTGTGGTATTCAAATCAATCCACCATGTATTATGATGAGCGTTAATGAAATTTGATTTATAATGCACTAGAGCATTGGGACTACCTTTCTTTTCAAGTCATTGCTTGTATTTCTAGCAATATTTCTTTTAGTGCCTATTTTTCATGCAGAAGAAGCATGCATCATTATGACCATGTCGCTCGAATGAATATTTTTCATTCTTCTTTCAAGGTCTAGCATCAATACCTTTCCCCTTCTTTCCTTGTCCCTTATGAGTGAAAAAATTAGCACTCTCTAGATTTTCATGTTTCAACTTCTCCTCTTCCTGCACACACATAGTAAGAAGTTCATTGACATACCATTTTCCTCATGTGCGTTATATGAAATTTTAAATGGTCATTATTATGTAAAAAGAGAGTTGAGTATGAGATAGACAAGAAAAGATTCTGAAATCTCAATCTCTAGGAACTTAAGTTGAGATGCAATATCCCTCATTTCCATTATGTGCTCACGCATACTTCTAGATTTGTGATGCTTTATCATTGACAACTTGTTCATTAGGGTGCTAGTCAATCCTTTGTTAGAACTAACAAATTGTTCTTTAATAGCCTTTATGCAGTTCTTGACCTTTTCACATTGTGGAATGAAGTCTCTAATGTTATTGCTAACATGCATCTTAATAAGCATTAGGCTTAATCGGTTGGATCTCTCCCTGTTTATAGCCCATATTTTCCACAATAGAATATGATTTCGTGGGTACTGGTGATTCATCCACATGGAGTGTCAAGTTAAGATCCATACACCCTAATGTCAGGAGGATTTTTTTTTATTCCAATCCGAAATTTTTTCACCATTTAAGATTGAAATATGAGAATCATTTTTCAAGAAAGACATAACAACAACTGCAATACCTAAGAATATAAATTATTACTTTGAAATAATGACTATAATTTAAATCACAAATGTCAAATTCAACAACAAAATTTGAACCTTCTTATGGGTAGAGGTCGTATAAGACATTAGATTTGCTATAACTTTGCCAATAATATTAATGGTTTATTCAAATATTTTAGAAAATGAATCCTACACCTGCAGGTATTTACTATCCTATTTCCTAATATTTAAACCATTATTTTATTCCAATTAAGTCACAAAAATGATTACCTCATGCCAAGCAAACACTTACGTACAATTACTTAATTGCAACATGGATATAATGTTGGTTTTGTCCCCAATTGATGTTTTGATGATAACAATAATGTTAATTGAGTTGATTGATTGAAGCGGATCCAAGATGAGAGCCACATGAGCACATGATGAAGAAGCAAGCTTTCAAGGATCAAGACAATGATGAATATTCAATACCATAAGGTATAACATTGTAACTCTTTGTTTCATTTTTTACTAGGATTTGAATCACACACTTGCATATTTTTCAAATAGTGCATTAATTTTTTATCACAAGTTTGACAACCAAAATGTAGTTTAAGTATTTTCAAATAATCCTTATATAAACTCTTAAGTCTTAGTTATATATGAAGAGTTGGTTTTTGAAATTGAGATTTCAAAAATGTCAAAAACAGGCTTTTGAATTGTAGTGGCTCTACAACTTCGTGTAGCGGTCGACCAACTTGCATAGGCCAAAAATTGACAGTTGGAGTAATGACTAGTTGTAGCGGTCGACCAGTATGTCCGGAATTGTTATAAACGGCTAGAAACAACTATTTTTCTCTTGCCCACTATATAAGACTCTTCATTCAAAAAGATGTGATTCCTACAGCGAGAGTTGTTCACTAAAGAATGAGCTTAGAGAGGACACATCTCAAACTCGGTTGGATTGTGAGTATTGAGTAGTGAAAACACTTATAAGGTTTTCTAGCACCTGAAATATAGAATGTATACTATTTGGAAGATAGTGGAGAAAACCTCAAGGCTTGGAAAAAAGTTTTAGGATTGGATTTGGGTGAGGTTGCCGGACCACCTGAAAACCTCGTATTTGCTTTTTTCTCTAACCCTACGCTTTACATTTAACACTTATATTTTCATTGTGATATTATTGCATATTCCATGTACTAAGATATTTATTACATTAATTTTCTAGCAAACACAAATTTGAAAAAACTTATCTAAAAAGTTTTAAATCTAATTCACCTCTTTTGGGCTACCTTAACCCTAGGAATTACATATAAAACCAATTTAAAATCTTTAATAAAACATCTACGTGTCATAGGATGTTGTGGCTATATTTAATACACAATGATGTTCCTGTGTTATTAATGTGACTCTATTTATCCGTTATAAAAATCATATTCATGCCCAACATATAGATTATACTAAAATTTAAAGGCATGTTATCATGATTGTACAATGCTCATCATGAAGAGGAAAATTAACCGAATAATCATCAAAACATGTAATATATAACACGTACTGCATTAATTATAAGGTCCAATTAAACATATCACACTAGTTTTTTTATCACACTAGTTCACATAAAGCAAACATATCATTAGAATAAAAGCCAATATTTTCCCTTTAATCGAATAAACTCAAGTAAAACAAGACACTAACTAACCTTGGTTTCTGATTTATCCACTTAATAATCAAAAACAATACCAATAATAATGTCATAACGTATTGTTAAATGATAATATTGTCTTTCAAATGACAAACACGTTTGAATAAAATAACGTTATGTTTGAATAACGTTTGAATAAAATATTCAAAAAAATTCAATTCTTTTTTAATAAAATAATGTTATCGTCATAATAACATTTGAATATAAAAATGTATTCGCACATAATGCGATATTGTCTTTCAAAATTAAGAATGAATCATCGAATTACAAACAGAATTTCCGATTCTCTGCATAACAACTTTGAAGCTTTTCACAGCAAGCTACAAACTCTTATTCAGATAAAAATAAAAGGAATATTCACTGCAGCTTATAATCAACCTGGTTAGAAGGATGATTGAGCTACTGAAACAACTAAAGATGACCTAATCCAAGGTCGCTAAAATTGTCTCAAAAGTAGAGAAGAAAAGAAAATTGACGCTGGACTAAAAGACCAAAAGAGAAGTTACTTGCCAAAGTTCGAATGTGAATTAGACACTACGTTGAATACCAACATATCAAAAGATCATTTGACTCATCCCACATGTGACCATTGAAACTTCCAACGACTTCGAGGCCAATCCTCCTTTTTCAATTTCAAACTATTTATCTCATTTATATTTCATTTATTGAAAATGCATGACTCATCCCAAAAGAAAATCATTATACTAATTAACACTATGACATGGAAGTTGGCTCTGATACCAATAATAAAAGTAAAAATAGGGAGAAACATCAAAGCAAAAGTTGAATCGCTAATCTCCGGTCGCAGTTGTTTAAGTATGGAACCAAAGATACCAGATAGGAGATCACCTGTAAAAAAACTCAGGAAAACCTTGCTAAAACTTTCATGGTGAATGAATAATAAATGATAGAGGTTTTCAGCCTAGTCTATCACATGTAAGCGTGTGTGTCGATGAAACATCACATGCACCTTTCTAAATAGACCAAGACCAATATCCATGTTCAACTTCATATTAGCCACTTCTCGTCCATCAAGGAGAAGTGGAGATAAGCACAATGTCAAGTATCGTCAATAAACCACTACATTGACCATATAATTACAAAGTCCAACGGACTATCACTACAAGAAAAAATACTTTGGGTGACAAATTGTTTTGTCACCCAAAGTACTAATTTCGTCACCTAAAGTTTTGGGTGACAAAACCCGGTTCTCACCTAAAGCCCATCAGACAAAGTTTTAGGTGGCAATTTCCGAGTTCTGTAACCCAAACCCGTTCGCACTATTTATAAGATCGTCTGAACAGTTTTGGTGACGTTGTGACGAAATTTAAAATCGTCATGCCCAGTACAATCCATCTGTTCGCATAAACTATGCGAACGATTAATCCAATGTGACGAAACACATTTTGTCACGGAATATATGTCCATACGGTTTTCTAAAACTGTCCACACGGTAATGTATAAATGTCAGGACGAATTTGTGAAGACGGTCGCACCGTTTTCATTATGACGAAATATGTTTTGTCAGCTTCAAACATCGTTCGAACTTTTAGAAACAAGGTTCAGACGCTTATCCGATAAAAACGTTGGAACGTGTTTTATAACCGTGTGAACGGTTTCCAAATAAAAAAGGGTGCATGCCTGAAATATCGTTCGGACTGTTCTTGTAGGCGTGCGCACGATACCATGAATAACCGTTCGGACTATGTTTGTTATCGTTCGAATGGTTTTCCACATATTTAATTAAAATTTAAAAATTAATTCGTAAATAATAGAAATTAAAATATATTCAATAATCGTAGTATAATAAAATATCTACAAATATGGAATCATCACTAAAAGTAAATAAAATATATAATCAATAAATACTGACAAAGTAGTGAAAATACATAAATTTACCCAAATTTTCGTTTGGGTGTCGTACGAGATTGCAACTGTTTGATCTGCTCCGCCATTAGTTGAATCATCCGTTCTTGTTGTTCCACTAGTGTTCTTTGTTGTTCCTGCATCATCTTCTAATGCTCTTCGTCTTTTTTCCGTTGCTGCTCAGCTATGATCTGCATTAACTTTTCGTCTTTCTTTCCTTGATGCTCCTCTATCATCTGTAGATGCTCTCATCTGTTCCATATCTGACCGCTTGACCAGAAGCATTTCATATTCCATATGTCTAGCTCTCATCTTCTCAATCTCTAATATGGCCTCTTCCAATCTCCGGGACATATCAACGAACGCTGCTGAAGAAGATGATCCAACAGATCATACTGAACGGGCTAAACCTTGCACGTAATCCGCTTTCGTCCCCAACGCCTCAGCGAAAATCTCAACTTCGATGTATGAATTTCCCTCTGACTCGTGCTGCAACTATAACGCCTCAATTTATTCCTACATTTTTTTTAAAAGAAAGAAAGATAAAATTATCATATATAAAACGTAAACACATATGAATGTATCATTAAATTTAACGTTAAAACTTACAAAATTTTCTCGTGCATCTTCTGATGTCCACATGCCATCCTTATTAGTATATGTCTTTTTATATAGAACGCATGACTAATCTCATCAGATTCGGAATTTTTCTGTACATCAAAAGAAATATGGATCGTGCATATTCAAATACGTAAGTCATTTATTTAAATAATAAATAATATAAATTTATTACTTACTAACAAAGCTCTTGCGTGTTGGAAAGACCTCGCTCCAGATGTGTGTACAATCTTCAGTTTAGCTCTATTCTCCTTGTTGATTGTACTCCTCCTCTGCATTGTACATTTATATTTGTTACCACAATGAATAAGAAAACAAAATAAATGTTCAGTAATGAATAAAAATGTTTAACCTGAATTGCTCGCTTGTGAATAAATCACAAACACGAGTCCATTATTTCTTGTTCATATTGGGATACGGGTGTTCTAACGCCTCTTCTTTGGAATTGAACCAAGTAATGTTGGAACATTCTATTTCTGTGCGTCCTGTACGTCCATCAAGGATATGAACAGTCAGCTTTCCTTCGGTGCGAGCTTCGAGTAAGGCAATCCCACTTGTACTACCTCGAACATGTTTAATTTCGGGCGTCGCTACAAATGAAGAAAAATAAATTAAGCATAGAAATTTAAAAGTCATAATATTTAATCAAGAATTACGGGATAAGATACTTACATGCACAACTACTTTGACTGCCTACTGGACTGACTGTGGTAGGGGACAATAATTCATTTCTATTCCTAAGTGAAGGATCCGACATTGCTAGTCTACTGGGACTACTCTCAGCACGAACTGATGAATCACACCGAAAACGTTTTCCTCCTGCAGGCATGACGTCGTCCTGTGACCAAATAAATCAATATTAGAGAAAAAAAAAGATATTGAATTATGTTACCCAAAAAGAATATAAAATATAAACACAAAATAAATCGAAACGAAAAAGTTACTTTAGTCCTCGAAGTTATATTCTTCAGAGTGACTACAATCTTCACTAAACGATTCTGAGGAATCATTGCTTCCTTATACTTCACGCTGTTGTGGAACATTCTCATCGGTTACCGGCACATAATCGTCGATGTCATTTCTAGTCAACGAGATCATAACAAATGAGCTAAAGTCCACAAAAAGCTCAATAGACTCATTCTCCTGGTATGCTTCACAGTTTAACGGTCCTTCTTCATCTTCACTAACTTCCATCTCAATAGGTGGAATATCATACGTGTTTCTAGGGGTAATCTTTTGAACAATTTTCCAGTGACCGCCTAACTTCATATCATGGATATAAAATACTTGATTTCCCTGAGAAGCTAACACAAACGGATCGTCTTTGTACCACTTTCGAGATGTATTAATACTAACAAACCGACCACTTTTATCAAGACCTAAGTTTTGAGTATTCAAGTCAAACCAGTCACATTTGAGTATATAAACTAAATTATCCCGCAAATAACGCAACACATAAATATCCACGACCTGGTCGTAAATAAACTAAATTCCACCACGGTTATTCTCTATGTGCATGACGTCTAAATTATGTCGAAGTTTCAAATCTGACCAGTATGGCAACTCAAAGAATATGTTGCACTTCGTCCAACTTAACTCATTCTCAGCCCGTTTTCTCTTTTTCTGAGTCTTCCCAAACAAACATAACGGTACCGATTCAAGTTGTTAAAGTGTCTCCTCTCTAGTGATTTCTTTAAGCGCTGCTCTAAACTCTTTCTTCCCGTCAAATATGTCGACACCATGCCTCCAGCCATGCGACGCTGGCAAATACCGGTGATGTCCCAAAAAATAATATATCATATATCATCAAAATACAATATAAACAAAATAACATCAACTAAATACCAATCGATGCCCACAAAACATAATAGAAAACAAAATATCCTTAAAACACAAAAAAGCTGCAGCTCATCATCTCCATCATCGCCATCATCCTTGATATTTAGAACATCACGGATTTGTCTAAGGTGCTCCTATATTTCCACGATTCACCGAGTCAATGCAACTAACTCAGCATTGCTTGCCGCTTTACCCATGACCTCCTGAATTTGAGTGTCTCCTTCTTCCACGCAAAGTCAATGTTCACGACCTTATTCTCCAAAGCAGTCAACCGAAAACTGATATCATTGACCATCTCGTGGGTGGGCTGCAAGACCGATTGCATCCACTCTGTCAGCTGCGTCATCATGTCGTCCATCCAACCCGGAAACTTTGTGCCAAATCCCTGGGTCGAGCTCTGCCCAGGATCCTGCTGCTCCCTCGCCACTACAAGCTACTCTTGTCGTCTAACTCTAGCAGCCAAGTGACATTCTGTGCTTGGCGTGTCTGGGCCATCGATTTGGAGAGCGTGGTTTTGTTTATAGACCCAAGTGGAATGGCCGTAGGCTCGTCAGCACCCTCGGGTACCAGCAAGGAGTGCAAGAATTGGGTCAGTAGAATCCCGTGCGGCAATGAATTTGTAGCATCCTTCTTCAGAGCCTCTGCACGAACGAACTGATAAACGTAGGATGTCATATCAACAGCTAGCCCCCAAACAACGATCATGTACAAGAACTTCGCCTGGCTATAAGACAGCTCCGTAGTGTGCTTCCTTGGGTCAATGGCAAAGCATAAGATCAGGTGCATGATCCTCCAGAAAGGACGCAGCTGCCCGTATCCTATATATGCTCCGTCCAAAATCGTTGTATCCGCACCCAGCATGGTCTGGAATACCTCGGCCTTAGTAGGCCGACCCTCATTGCTCATTGGCAGGCTTGAGAACGTTGTAAAATCTCGCTCGTAACCTAAAAATCTCATCAACTCGTCCGGCAATAATACGATCGGAACATTACAGACTTTGACCTCCATATTAGGCTCCTCGATGTTCGTCGCCCGCAAAATGGCACAATAGAACTCCCGTACCAAGTTCTTCGATGCATACCCGGTCCTATGAATTAGTGGAAGTCAATCAATCTTCTCTACCACCTTCGGAAGTGTCCGGCCCTCAAAAGTGACGTCGTAAAAATCCTCCACTTTATGTCTCGCTGCACAACAATCGAGCGGGACATAGTAATCGCTATATGCTGCTCCAATGACAAAGTTCAAACGTCTGGACTGAATTCATAAATACATTTGGACATGCTAATAATAACCGTCCGAACGTTAACGACTAAATCTTTTTTCGTAATTTTAATGTTCAAACGTCCGGACTGAATTCAAAATGATAATGTATCCTGTAGGGATGCTAAGTGCGTCCGAACATAAATAAACTCGTCCGAACTAACTTAACATTGTGTCCAAACAATCCATAAACGACAACGTGTTCCTCCAAACGGCATTCGAAATAGTCCGAACCATAGAAGAAATGTTCGGGCATTAAACATTCACTTCCGGACCCTAACGTATGGGTTCGGACGCTAACGTAAGGGTCCAAACACTGTGGGACTGCCGGGTTAACAGAGTCATAGTAGCGTCCCTCCACCACCACGCACGTCCAAAAATACAACCAAAACACAAAGTATCATACTCAAAACAATGCTAACAATTAACACAATCAATTTCTATGTAAAAATCAATCAAAAAACATAATGTACAATGCAAAAAATGGAATTGAAAATCTATACGTAAAACTATTAAAAATCAAATTTTTACGGCTAAAATCATGTGATATTAGGCCAAGATTTGAGAAGACAAGATTTGACAGTTATGAGATTTTGATGAGATACAAGGGGTTTGTTATGAAAATGCCGAATCGTTCGTCTTTTCAAAATTCGTCGATACCGATCGGAGCATATACCCTGTCCGGACGGCTATTTTACACACGTGGCTCAATCAACGCACGCGTATTAAATGCCAAAATTTAAACCTTTCAAAACAGTTCGGCACGCTAAATACGTCCGTACGTGTTTAGACGTGCAAACAGTTTTACATCTAAACTGCGCGACGTGGTAGCGCAAGTTTGGCTGACCCAAACGTTCACCATCTTGTAACGTAAACACGTGTAAACCATGCGAAGGTTACATCGGCGTCCGGACAGGGTACTTACCCGTTCTAACAATGTCACCTCATGATAACAGTCCGGACTCTATCCCTCTAGGTTCGAACGCTTATTTTTTATGTAGTCCCGACGTTATGGTTGTCGTCCAAACGCTTTGCAGTTATGTTTAAATTACTTTTGTTTTGTTGTTAAACTCACCAATTTTAACTTAATTCACTGAAATTAATTTATTTAAATGATTTAATTTACACGATTAATTTTCTTCACGTAAGTTAATTAACAAATCACCTATTGAACTATAATTACAAGTTAATGTTCTATTAACATAACACTTGTACTAATTGTCTATTAGCAAATGAAAGAATATAAACTAATTTAAAATATAAAAAATAAAAAATAATCTAAATACCGAACGAAAAATACGATGATAATGTCAAGTACAAGCCTGAGACGGTCTTTCAAACGATATATAAATAATACTAATAAAACATAAACATGAAACTAGTCGAAATCGATAGTTGTCTCGTCCAGATCTAAACCAAGGGCGTCAAGAACATGCACCAAATGCTCCTCCATATTATCCACTCGTCGGACAAGTGTCTGTAGCTGTATCGGAACGGTATGGACAGATTAAGACAACTCATACAATTGTTCTCTCACTGAGAACAGTTCCCTCCGCATAATATTGAGCTCTTCCGTCAGATCCCTATCCATTAGAGCAAGTTCTGTCTCTAGACCAGTCAAGCGGCATTGGAGCGTCATACACAACGAATATGTCGGCATCACTATTTCCCGAATACTCTCCCACAACTCCACTAAAAAGGCGTCCGCCCAAGTTGGTTGCTCTGTCTGTCTCCCGACATTGGTGTTATTTCTCCCTGAGTGTTCCATGGTCAACCTAACAAAAACTGTTCGAACATTATCACAAACGTTCGAACGAAAATCAAACTATGTCGTTTAAATTATATACCGTTCGAACATATAAAACCCGTCCAGACGTTGTGAAACACGGTCTGGACGTGGTTAAACACTATCCGAACGTTGTGAAACACAGTCCGACCGGTGTTTCAACGAACCAAATCAAAGCAACATAATTTGATCAACGAAAACAACCCAACAAATGAAATAGCGGACGATATTGAATTAAAATATATGAAATTAAGAGGCAAACTCATGGAAATTTTTTACCTGATGTTGTTTGAGAGATCTTAAATGAAAAGTGAAACTGTTTAGCAGAAAAATTTGAGAGAGGAGAGCGAGTTTGAGAGAAAAGTTTAAGAGAGGAGAGAGAGTCTGGGATCTTGACAAAGTCTAAACGTCTCTTGGAAGCGTCTGAACGTTTTTCATAAGCGTGTAGACGTGTTTCTGCTTTATTTATACACATGGCACAATAAAATTTAACACCATTAAATATGTTGATGGATTCGAAATGGATCTAGAACTTTAACCGTGCGAACCACTGTTATGGGTCCGGACGTCTGGGTAGAAGAATCTGAATTAACCATCCGGATGACCTTTTAGTGTTGTCCGGACGGTGTTGAAAAAATTTTGACGATTCTAATTGTCACTCAAATACGGCGATTTGCAATTTGTCACCCAGCATAGAGCCTGGACGGTTTATTTGGGAGTCCGGACGATGTTTATTTTTTTGTGACGAGTTCTATTTTTCATTGGCGATGGGTGTATGTCGTCACTCCTGAAATATATCCGAATGGTGTTTTAAGTGGTTCGGACGGTATTGTGGTTCCTGAATGATTTTTGGTGACGAAATTAATATTTTGACAAGGAAAGACCACTTTAGATGACAAAATTTAGTTTGACACCCAGATTTTTGTCACCTAAAACTCTATTTCTAGTAGTGTATATCTTCATAATTCAACTTGATACTAAACTTGTACATAAGATGGCTCATTTATAACACCCAAAGATACAAGAAGCCAACTTTATAATCAATGTGAGACAAATCTACTATATATTCTAACATGGTAAATCTCCATCAATCCCAAAAGTTTTAAGTTATTAGGAAGAGGTGTATTTATTTTCTTAAATTATATTCTCCAATACTTCTTCTTACCCGCAAGATCCAAAAGCATGTGGATCTACCTACTAGGAAGGAATTTGATATTTGAAATGGAAGGTAGAGTATAAGTGAGGTTCGAACTCAGAACCATCACTCTGATACCATATTAAATTATTATCTATCGCAAAAACTTAAGTGATTAGGAAGAAATATAATTATTTCTTAAATTATATTTTCCAGCACAACACAACCCGTGGCCTGTAATACTTTAAGACTATCTCTTTTTATGAATAACTTGCAAAAAAAATGAGGTACTGCAATTACATGATGTAAAATGGGGTCTTAGTCTTGGGGCATCACAACTAGTAAAGTGGATATGCTCTCTACATTGTTAGCTAATGTTTGAATCCCTTACTTACCTGGTGCTAGGGATGCGTGACAACTCTAAGTGTTCCATGTTTGTCAATGTATTTGTATGAGTTCACTTTGCTGGGTCTTACACATAAAATTTTCTTTATTACTCCAAAAAAAATTAAAATCTAATAATTGTAAAATGAGAGATGCATTTTAAAGTGAAAAATATGTCACCGACCTGATTATTATGGACTTGCTAGTTACATGACCTTGTTTTATTATTATAATAAAAAATAGATTATGTGATATAGGAAGAGATCATGATTTTTTACAATTTTCTTGTCTCAACTATACAGTTAAATTTAGAAAAAAAAAACAAACACAATCTCATGGTATCTATATTAAACTTTGAAAAGTATAAGCTTATAATAACCCAAGCACATTTCATGCTTGTTTCGTTCCTCTCTTAAAATTATACCGTAAATTTTTTAGCACAAAAAATTATAGAATAAGGAAAGTAGAATTATTTGAATAGTTCCCTTGAAAAGGTGGATACTTCGGCCAGATACAACTTACGAGCGGAATAAATGGAGGGAGGGAGGGAATAAGGGTGAGAATTTATTCCGATTTTCGCCGTAATTTCAAGTTTCGGTACCGGAATCGGAATCGAAACCCATTTTATGAAAAAACCGGAACCGGAAAATTCCGGCATTTGTGATAATTTATTCCGATTTTCGCCGTAATTTCAAGTTTTGGTACCGGAATCAGAATCGGAACCCATTTTATGAAAAAACCGGAACCGGAAATTCCGGCGAAAATGCCGGAATTTTCCGGTTCCGGTTTTGTTTTTTTTTTAAATATATATAGGTGACCTGGGTCAAAACGACCCAGGTCACGAAGATAGATGACATTTCACTTCAGCATTTCCCTTTTTCGCCAGCCTTCGCGAAATTTCCCCAGGAGTCCAGGACCCCTCCGCGCCGCCTGCCGCCAGCGAGTCACGACAGCCTTCCCACCACTTGCTTCAGCCACAGTCCCTTCCGCGGATCTCTCTCTCTCTCTCTCTCTCTCTCTCTCAGATCTCTCAGCTCTCTCCTACCTTCCCGAAATCGTCGATGATGAGACAGAGCTCTTAAGAGAGGTGCGGAGATTGAAGGGCATGTGGGAGTAGGATTTTGTGTGGGTTTGTGGGAGATTGGGTGGGGATTTTCTTGAGGGTAAGTATGAGGATTTTGTGTGGGTTTGTGCGAGAATGACCCTGGAGCTTGTCGGAGGTGAGTTTGGATTGGTGATGGGGTTGCGTTTGTTCCTCGGGATAGACTCGAAGTTTGACTCAGCTTTGATCAAACACGCAAGCCACAGTTTGGTTCGGTGTGGTACTAATTAATTGTGGTTTTCAGGCTCCTCCTCGTGCTGATGTTGTGAAAAGCTTAAAAAATGGCATAGTACTGAACTTACTTGGTCCGGGAGCTGCGATTCTTGGCACGCAAGCCACAGTGGGGTTGTTGGTTTATCCATTTCAGATTTTGCTTGTTTATCCATTTGGGTTGGTGTTGCTGGAAAACAACTATATTAGGTTGTTTCAGTGTTTCTCAATTTAGTTGCTTTTGCCATTGCAAGAAAGGTTCTGTTGTGGTCTGTGGGTAATTACTTGTGTTGTGTTGCGTTTGCAGACATGAGGTTATATGGTAGTTTTGATCATTGTTGTTAAGGAATCTGATATGTTTGTGATCATGGATTTTCATATTGCTGTTTTAAATTCATGGATTTTTATATTTTTGTTTCATGATTGAATCTCTTTCCAATTGCATGTGGGGGTGTGTTTTCTGATTGCATGTGGGAGTGTGTTTTCTGGTTTATTTTCATTCAGTTTTGGAACCGGAATTTCCGGATTCCGTTTTCGGAAATCCGGTTCCATTCCGGCACTATTCCGAAATGGAATCAGAATAGAATTTTCCATTCCGATGAGTACCGGAACCAAAATGGGTCAGTTCTATCCGTTCCGGTTAGGGGTGTCCAACATCCGGTCCGGGCCGGTTCGGTCCGGTTTGGCCGGCCAAACCGGAAGTTTTTGAAAGTATATAGACCGAACCGGACCGGACCGGATATATGACCGGTCCGGTCCGGTCTCCGGTTTGTCCAGTCCGGTCTGGGCCAGTTTGGGTCGTTTGGGCCGATTTTGGGTTGGACCATGCCATTTTGGGCCGGTTTTAGGGTTGAGCCTTGCCATTTTGGGCCAATTTCCGGTTTGGGCCGGTTTGAAGAGGTATACTCCGGTCCGGTCCCCGGTTTTCATGAAGGTAACCCGGAACCGGATCGGAATACACCGGTTTACCGGTCCGGTCAACCCGGTTGAAAAAGTCAACCGGTTTTGGTCAAAACCGGTCCGGACCGGTCCGGTCCGGCCGGTTTTTTGGACAGGCCTAGTTCCGGTATTCACACTCAGGAGAGAAGTCGGGTGGGCGGGCCTATTTATAAAAATGAAACACGTCTCCTCCAAGCATTTTAGCGGTACTCACCCACTTGGGCCTAGACGGTTTTCTGTTTCAGCGGGCACGGACTTACCACAGTACCAAAACTCCCGATTATCTCTCAGATACTTTTCACGTCCAAAGAGCAGGAGATCATTCTAGAGACGGCAAACCAGGTACTTCGTCAGCACGCCCGAATTATTTATTCCAATAATTTTCGAGCTGGAGTTCGATTTTCCTTCTTAATTTCCCTTCACTTTCTGGGAAAAGTTTGGCCTTATAGTTTTGTTTTTGGGGTTTTCGATTGAAGAGAAAGTTCTCAGTTAAACCTGTCTGCAGAGCTCTATTAGGCCTTCTTGATTGCATTGGTTTTGCATTAAAATGTGCCCTATCGTTAATTTCTTCTTCTGGGTTCGCTTGGTGTGGAAGTAGAGGGTTTCTCCTGGGTTTTCGATGAAGCGCCGTTTTGCTGCTGAGTAAAGATTAGAATAGATAACTAATTTGGGTTTGGAAGTTTGTTCGGTTTTTCTTCCTCCCATTAATGGGTCGTGAAGAAGGCAGCAATCTTCACTCAATTTTGCCTGATAAAGACTCTTTTTGAGGGGAAGCTTTCGTTTTTCTTCATATTAAAGGGATTTCCCTTGGTTTCGCGAGTGACCAAACGGGCCGTAGATGTTTTTGGGATGGCACTTGCATTTTTCTTGAAACTACAACATTTATGGCCTTTTTCGGTGCTGAAATATAATGACCTGAGAGCGTCAGATGAATTGGTTCACAAACTTTCCATACCCGATCAAACGAAACGATTTATTTTTGCAGTTCGTGAGCCCAAAATTCATTCTGTGATTTACATACTCGCTGCTCAGAATTTATCCGAGCGATCAGCTTTAGATGCTGAGTCTCTAATTAGGGAGGTTAGACCTGATGCCGTCGTTGCTCAGTTGGGTCCTTTGCCTCTGACCGAAACTCAATCAGAAGAGGGTGAATTGAGAGATGGTGTTCGTGACCCACTTCCCACCTCGTCGTTTGGAGTGCTTAAGCGGTGTTTCCTTGATAAGATTAATAAGGAGAAGTATGAAAATGTTGCTGCCAGTGTTGTTCTGCGAGAGATTTTTGGTATTGGATTTCATGGACATTTTATAGCAGCAAAGAGGGCAGCGGAGGAGTTGGGATCTTCATTTTTGGTGCTCGAATCCCCCTTTGTGAGATTTCCTCATGATGATAATGCCTTGAGTGAACTTGACACAGTGAACAAGTTTCAAGGCCAAGTTAGTAATTTGGTTCCTCAGAAAGTGGGTTCTGTTGTTTTGCCGATTTCAGAACGATTTTGCCTAACTAGTAGTCTTCAGACACAGATGGTGAGGTTATTATCACCATATATGGATTTATCAACATCAACGTTCCATGACTTGAGTTGTCCATCAGAGGTGGGGTCAAAGGAAATTCAGCCAAGAAGCAATTACGAGGCTCCACCATTTGCGCAGTCCATTTATCCGTTACTTGTGGATCTTCACAGCATATTTATTGACCTGCCATCAATCGGGAGGGCGCTATCTCATGCACAAAAGATGCTTCTTGATGTTAACATAGGTGAAACTGTTGACTCCCACACTATATCGGCAGTATACACCTTTCGAATTGCTGTTGAGGGGCTGAGAATTGCTTTAAACAATGCTGCTCGGCTATCCACTAACAAAATGGGGAATCCCAACTCAGCTAAGATTGATTTTTCAGAGCTTCCACTTGAGGACAAGTCACATGCACTCTTTGCTCAGGCCCTTCGCAGTCAAACTAAGAAGTTCAAGACCATAGTGGCAGTAATAGATGCAGGTAACTTAGCGGGTCTTAGGAAACACTGGAACACTCCTGTTCCTCCTGAGATCGAGGGTTTGGTTGATCAGCTTGTTACAAATTGTGAAGGTGATGAGGAACTTTCAAATCAAGCTGATAGGAGACGGTTATTGACTGGCAAGCCTGTGGTGGCATTCGGGGCAGGCGCAACTGCAGTTTTAGGAGCTTCATCTCTGTCCAAAGTTGTTCCTGCATCGACTGTTATGAAGGTTGTAACATTCAAGATTCCTGCTGCACTTAAACTATTTCTGAGTCAAACTCAGAGGGCACTGGCAGTATCCGTTAGCAAGGCTCTTGCTACATCAAAAGTTGTTGCTCCAGGTGTTGCAAGTCAGGGAGCAAAAACAACCTCTATCTTGAAGGCAACTGCTTCTGCTGAGAAGATCCGGGCAGTAGCCCACAGTGTTATAGCCTCTGTTGAGAAGACCAGCTTTTCAGCCATGAGAACAGCATTCTATGAAATAATGAGGAAACGACGGGTACAGCCAATTGGTTTCCTACCGTGGGCAACATTTGGGTGTAGCATTGCAACTTGCACAAGCTTGCTTGTTTGTGGAGATAGGATTGAATGTGCTGCTGAATCTCTTCCTTCTGCTCCATCAATTGCCAGTTTGGGACGTGGAATTCAAAGTTTGCACCGGGCGTCTCAGTTAGTGATTCAGACAGATGGCACCAGAATACAGAAATCTATAGAAGCTCTGATGTACAGATTGAAGAAAGTAAAAGGACAATAAGAAATAGGTTAACAATATGATTCTTCTCCTCTTTGTATGCTAGTTCGTATTTATAAATTGATTGATGTCTAAATTATGCAGCTCAGGGAAACGTTTTGTAGATATATAGAGTTGACCACAGGAGTTGTTTTTTTTTGGGCGTTGAATTTTGTTATCTATGAGGCATGTATATATCTTTTCCAATCAGATGTGGCTTTTCTGGAAAATGGGAAGCAATTGGAGACAGCGTTGCAGTCCCCCACCCCACCTTTTCCCCCTTCTTTTCCCCCTTCTTTTTATTCTCTCTGTAATTACAAGTTTTTCATTATTCTGTTGGATTTTAGCCGAATGGCAAATTCTTTAGTGAAATTGTGAGTTGTTTGATATTTGACGTTTGATGTTCTGTTCCCTATTCTCTGTTGTTTGTACTTCTGTGCCCCCGCAATTCCACTCTGAGATGATAAACCTTGATTTGAGTTTCATAGGTCTCCTGGAATCTCTTAATGTTTAATCATACCTGGAAAAAATAAAAATCGCGAACTGTTTCCTAGTGCCTTAATTAAGCAGAGTGATATAGCTTTTCACTTAAAGAAAAGAAAAGGAGAGAGAGGAAATGGAAGAAAAAGGATGGAAATATTGCACATGTATAAGAACTGAAAACAGTCATCTGCCAAATGAGAAATTGCTGAAACATAGACTAAAAGGCTTGTTGCGACTTCTGATTGACTTGTAACTAGCATGAAGGTGTTCTGAGAATAATTGAATGATTTCAAATCACAAAAAAAAAGAATGCAACATAGAACCCCCCCAAACGATCCAAGGACATGGCCTTATCCTCAAAATATCTCTCATTCATTTCCCTTCGCAAACTCCACCATATGCAAGTCGGGATCATCTTCCAAATGGCCGAAGTTATAGGATTCTCAAACTTCCTCCTCCAACAATACATGACATCCACCAATTTCCTAAGCATAACCCAATCATAGTTGAGAGTACTCAGCACATGCGCCCACAATCCTCTCGCTGTCGCGCAATGAAGAAGGATATGATCAATCGTTTCTCCGTCACTCTTACATAAATAGCACCACTCCGTCAAGCACACTCCCCTCCTCCTCAAGTTATCAATGGTCAAAATTTTCCTACGAGTGGCTTCCCAAACAAAGAAAGCAACTCGAGGGGGAGCCAAAGTCCTTCAACATTGACGCTAAGGAAAAACCACACTGGAGCCCTCCAAAAGCAACAAATACATCGACTTAACAGAGAAGACTCCATCCTTGGACCCCATCAAAAGCAATTTATCCTCTCCCCCTCTTCTCTTGCTCATTGAGTAAAGTAAAGAATAAAACGCCGAAAAAACCTCCATATCCCAATCATTGACCAATCTCTCTCAAAATGAACATCCCACAAAACAACTCCGGATCCCAACTCCATACAATCAGCCACCCAAGCATCCTTGCATCGAGCTAGAGAGAATAACTGAGGAAACTCCAACCTCAAAGGTCTTTCCCCACACCATTTGTCATGCTAAAATCGGATTCTGGAGCCATTTCCAAGCACAAACTTAATATTCTCTCTAAAAAATTGCCACCCTTTGCTAATGTGCTTCCACAAGCTAACCCTATAAGAGCCATGCGCCTCCAAAGTGCACCAACCACTCCCCTCACACCCATACTTTTCCGAAATAACTGTCTTCCATAAGCTATCTCTCTCATAAGAGAATCTCCAAAGCCATTTTCCAAGAAGAGCTCTATTGAATAAAAGAAGTCTCCTAAGTCTCAGCTCACCACCTCTAATAGGGGAACAAACTCTAGCCCACCTAACAATGTGAAACCTGTGCTCATCACCATCACTTCCCCACAAGAAATCCCTTTGCAACTTCTCCAACCTATTAGCCACAAACAACAGAATAGGAAATAACGACAAAAAGTATGTAGGAAGGCTAGAAAGAGTAGTTCTAAACAACGTTAACCTTCCCCCTTTGAAAGATAAATGCAATTCCAACCCGCCAACCTTCATTCAAATCTCTCAACGATACCATCCTAGATATGTACACATTTAAACTTAGCACCAAGAGGAAGACCCAAGTATGTCATCGGGAGCAATGATACCCTATAACCCAAAATCTCCGCCATCACCTGAACATCATTAACTCTTCCAATAGGAATAACCTCAGATTTGCCAAGGTTAATCTTAAGACCCAACACTGCCTCAAAACACAAAAATAAGCATCTTAGGTTTTGAACTTGATTCTCCTCAACCTCACAAAAGATTAACGTATCATCGGCAAAGAGCAAATGAGAAATGCACACTCCATTACTACCACCTTGCCCCACCTCAAACCCTTAATAGCATCACTCCCAACCACCTCTGTCATCATCCTACTAAATGCTTCCATGACAATCACGAACAAAAGGGGTGAAAGAGAATCACCCTGACGCAAACCTCTAGAACTCCCAAAAAAACCATGAGGAGAGCCATTGGCCATAACAGAGAATTTAACGGTAGATATACAGAACGCAATCCACCTACACCGCTCCTCACAAAACCCACATCTCCTTATCAAATACACTGGAACCTTGTCACCATTGAAGCTATAGACCACCCCTGTGACATCGTCCTCCTCAAAGGGCCTCTCAAGCCAACATGCATCCGCCTCAGAAATGGAATCAAATTCGAAGCCATCCAGCGCCGGCCTCCAAGGAAAGGGCTCTTTATACAAAGAGCTATAGAACTCGACAATACTTTCTGAAATAAGCTCATAGAATCCATATTCTTATTTATCATGTGTTCAGCTGCATCGGAATTTTGCATATACCGGTGATACAACAAAAGATCTACCTGTGAAACTAACAAGTTTTACTCTTTGCTCGACTTGGTATATAGGCTTGAATACAGAATATAGATACTCTTAAATATGACCAGTAAACACAATCTGCTTTTGCAGGTTTAGCTTTTGTTGGCTAGTCTTTGCCTTTGTTTGTGTGAATACCCGCCCGGAGGTTGCCCAGTGACAGCTTGGGATCCTCCATCAGAGGTCGAATTTCGATCCTGCAGAATGACAACAGCCCCTTTCTGCTTTCTGCTTGATAAAGGCATGCAAGCTCATCTGTATGTTTGTCTAATGTTGCATGTTTTCGATATCCTAATTTGACAAACTGCGAAGTGTAAGTCTCATGGATCAGAAAGAAAAAAGAACATCATACATGATTTTATCAGAATGTGATGGCTGTCATGCTTGTTTGTAGCAATGGAGATGAAGAGGCTGTTGGCTGTTTGACCAGACTTGATGCTTCATTAAACCTCTAGTTACACCATGACTCAATAGAAAGCAACTTTTTTTGGACAGCAAATTTTGGGAAAGTGATCATTTCGTCAATTCGAGAGATCCCGTAAATGAAAAAAAACATAACGTGACTCACAAAACACATGTTAACTAATTGTCAATAACCACGTGTCCCTATTAATTGCCAAATCACTCAGCGTGCTATACATGACTAATTCTCGTTAATTTTAATTCCAGCTCAAATTTTCTATGTCACGTTCGACTAACTCAATGCTCAAGGGATAGTTGTTAAGGAGAACTTTTTTCCTTTGACGTAGAGAATTTTCAAATCATTCAACATACCAAGTATGACCAATCCCCATTAATTTTAACTCTATGTCAAATTCCATACGTTTAAAAGGAAAAAAAAATTCTCCTTTACAACGGGGATTAGTCATGTATGACATGCTGAGTGATTTGACAATTAGCGAGGACGCATGGTTTATTGACAAATGGTTAATACGTGTTCCCGTTGGCTAAGTTAGATTTTTTTTTCATTTTCGGGGTTACTCGAGTTTACAAAATAACAACTTAAGGACACAAAAAATTCACATGGACCAATCTAGGACGAAACTTACCTTAGAATTAGTTTGAGATTAGACAATACACTAAGGACTATAGATTAATTAAGCCTTATTTTTTTTTAAAAAAAAAAGTTGGGGTAGCAAGGACACAACTGAGATGTAGCTATGCACTACTAGTACCATGCAAGGACAAGCGGTTATAGTCCGCGGAAAAGACCGAAGGATTAATTGGGAATAGCATAGTTCTCCGTTGCCAGCCCAAGTTCTCTCTCTCTCCCCCTCTCCAGTCTCTACCATGGCTTCCGCTCACAGGCTCCAGAATCCGTCGTCTTCCAAGCCCCCGAGAAACCCACTGAACCCTAAACCCACCTCTAACGCCCACTCCCAATACCCTTACCCCACTACCAATGCAACTGCCACCACCTGTTTCACCCCCATCATCACCACATCCCCTACACCCGCTTCCCAAGAAGACGTGGACGTGCCCTTCTCGAGCTCGTCCCACCTCACGCGACACCAGCTCCTCCGAAGACGGACCTGCCACCTCAAGCAGCTCTCCAAATGCTACAGGGACCACTACTGGGCGCTCATGGAGGAGCTCAAGCTCCAGTACAGAGAGTACTACTGGAGGTACGGTGTCAGCCCTTCAAGCAGGAGCAACAACAGCCCGTCTCCGAAAGAGAATTCGAAGCTGGTAATCTTGAAGGCAGTGGTGAGAATGTCAACAACAGCGACAATAACAATGTGAATTTTGATGTGAAATGCAACCAGCGGTGCGTGTTCGTGGGGTGTAAGCTTAAGGCTATGCGATTGACGAGCTTCTGTCATCTTCATATCCTCTGCGATTCCAAGCAGAAGCTCTACAAGGCTTGCAGTTATGTTAGCAAGAGGTTTTTATCAGCTCCCTTTAATGTTACAATTGGATTTGTTTTGTTCATTACTTTAATGGGTGTCGATTATTGTTGACGCACTTATGTCTTTATCCGCGGAAATTATGTTATATTTTGTTACGATAGTGGGTTATGATAGACAGGTCGCACAAGCTGTCTTTGGTATGCCTGAGTGCATTCGGTTAGTCATAGTACGCAGAGAGTTGCGGTTTGTAGTTATTAGGTTGAGATTTTCGATACATGTGTTGCTCTCAGTGACTTTCTTCATTTGGAAGTACTTGATTAACGTATGGATGCATATGAAACGATTTGGAGCTGTACTTTTCTTTTGAAAAAAGTAAAATGAATTGGAAATGCAGTTTACGTAAGATTTACATACTGGATTTGCACAGCGGAAAAATCAAATGATTAGGATCTGACCTTTAGCCGTTATGATCAAGCGTTCTTTATGGAAGAACAACATGTAGAAGACCTACAAAACAAAACACACGATAGGCAAATACAAACAGAGTCTTCTGAGCCTATCGCCTATACTTTATGGTTTCTAACTTATGTCATATGATAGATGGGATACACATGCTTTATTTATAGGCCAGGCCAGAGACCCTCATGTAATTATTAATTCTTTATGTATTCCTACCATCAAGGAATAATTATATTTAATACCACAAATAATATCCTAATTGGAATAATTACCCAATACCATAATTAAATAATTTAAACTTTATTAATTCATGTGGCACGTGGACCACACTTTAAATGGAATTTCTAACATTCTCCCACTTGGGCCACGTGACACATGAATATCTTTTAGGTATAAGGTACACCTGCGTATGGTTGTAACTTTACTTATTCCAATTATTCGTGAACCGCTCCCACTCACTCGATGAATACTATGCACGAATCATGGCGGTAAAACTCTTATATATCAAGTCATCCCTTCCATGTATTACAATGCACCATATCCCCAAAGCAAGCACTTTACGAGCTATCGAACTTTATGAATGGTCTTCCCATAAGCCATTCGGGTCCAACTTTATATATCCCAATGGATACTAAACTTTATGTGCACAGCTAAAGCTTTATTCTCCAAAAATAGTGACTTTATGTCTATAGACCAAATAGAGAGAAATTGAATTAATAAGTCTCATATGCTTCTTATGACTTTAAACTGTATTACCGGTAAACTTTAGTCATGAGAGTCGTAATCATTAATTCAGTACTTATAAGTTCAATAAGAACTTCATGTTTCTTAAAATTCTCTCTTATACTGAATACTGAATGTCGATATATATAATTTTCTGCTTCAACTTTACAGTTCTTGGAGAAGATAACTGTATTACACTTATTGCAGAAAATCTTAACAGGTCTCACTATTTAATATAGTTTCACAACTGTAATGCCTATGTAAAATATTCATAGCATGTAATGAGTTTTGCTTCTATGGCAACAATTTGTTTACCACCTTTATAGGATATATATATATATCACTTTAATAAGAAAATATATATCCTGAAGTAAACTTCCCCATGTCTACCATATTGCAAAATTCAATTCTGAATAACCAATCAACTCCGAATGGTTGGAGTTACTTTAGGTTAATCTTTAGTCCTTGGTTTCTCACATTTACTACATTACTTTATTTTGCAGCTTTCAAATCCGAGTTTCCTCAGTAATCATGTTGTCTGACCAACGTCAAACCTAATCCAATGCACCTTAAGGGGTTACTTCATTAAATTTATCCCCTTTGACAATAAATGCTACTATTTACTTTATGTAGCAAACTTGAATTGTCATCTTCAACACAATGAATTTACGTATAGGACTGGAGAAGAATTTACTCCCACTAACCCTAGGGTATGTACAAATATCAACACGATTCTCCTTAAATCCTTATGAGATAACAATCTTGTGAAATCTCACATACCAATGGTGAGATATCTGTACTAGTCCAGACTGACTGTTATTCTTAATTCAAGCTTTAACCTTTATACCTCCTTTAAGATCTTATATTTAGAAATTTCACTTCCACATATACTTTATGTAACTCTAAACCAAATGAGTTACTAAATGTCATGTTTATCATAAATGACCCTTTATGACATTTTACAAACACAATGGTTTGTGAAAGCAAACTCTAATCATCTTTATGTCTGACATTAAAGCCAGAAATTTTGAGGTATACTGGAAAATGATAAAATTATTGACCTCTCTTGTCTTGAGGATGTTGTCTTTAACCTACTCCCACTGTATAAAACAATCTGAGTAGGTATGGATTGAACCTTTCTTTATGAGCTGACTTTACTAAGAATGATTGCAATTCAAGGTAATTAAACTGATTTTCCTCAAACACAATCAAGCATCTTTCTATTAAAGGTAATTTAGTCAACTATTATGCTTCCTCAACTTTCATCCTGCGAGGATAAGCATTTCCACTAGGTTCAACTTCCTCGAGAAAATTTACTTCATGAGACTTAACAATTTTACGACTATATGAAGGATAATGAAAATTAGTGTACTGTATAGTCGATGAAAACATCGCTGATTGTCCCTGAATATAATTTCCCTAGGCGAGAATTAAAAATCCTCTCTTTATTAGGACAATCCCAAATGTGTAAATAAACACACAACAATGTTTTAGGCTTCACTCCATAAACTTAAGTGATCCATCATATTTTCTCTTTTATTGTACCTACCGTATTATTCCTTACCTCCACAAGATCTTACGATCTGTGTTTACTTCATGTTTCTCTATTTCCACTTTATAGGACATAAAAGCATTTAATATTTTAACCTCATTAATTAGAAGATAGAGATACATTGATTTTTCATGGTCATCAAAGAATGAGATAAAATCTCTCTGACCATTTCGTTAAATAATGAGAGAATGTACATTTATAACAATGTGTATGATCTTTAGGATCACTGAACCCTTTTGGCACCTTTAATGGTCTGGTTGGTCTGCTTTTCCTTAATGCAGTCCACTCAATTGTTAATGTCAGTAAAATCATGAGTTTTTAAGACTCAAAACTTTACTAACTTCTTTATGGAGACATTAATCTCCCATGCCAAAAGTTCAATTTAGAAAGCTCCACTATATGCCAACTTTAATATGCAGGAATAAATAAAACGCTTGAGGTCGGGATTCAAATAAAACTCCTTTCAATGACTCATTATTGACAAACGTTTCATTTTCCATAATACTGAAATTGGAGTTGTCCAATTGAAAACAATAATCAACTACAAAAACTTGAAAAATAAATCTTTATAGTATATAAAACTTTTAATGTAGCTGTTTTATAAAATCAATCAAAAGCCCAATAGTCTTTATTTTCAAAATCATCTTGTTTTAAAATGAATGCTTTGTTTTGTTGGCCACTATACACTGAAAAAATTCCTGCATGATATTAACAATATGGATTGCAAAACCGAAATCAATCCATTAGAGCTTTAATAAAAATCACACACCAAATATGAGATTGTTTCCACATTCGAGTCATTTCCTTTATATGCCACTTTATTGCAAAGAGATACATATTCCCTTATTGTCATATTACTATATTTACACTTATGTTTCTTCTTTGACAATTGGGCATTCTCGCATTTATTGGTCATTTCTTTATCATGAGTGAATCATTTAACACCTCATGGTTTCTCTATTTTAATCTCTCTAACCTTAAGCACACGTGGTCAAAAAATAATTTATATTGACCATTTGGCTTTATGTGTGCACGCTTTAGAAAAAGAATCATAATCTAAAATGAGAGATTATTTGTGAAATAGACCAAGATTGACTCAATAGTCTCACCTTTTGAGGACTAAAACTTTAATTATAATATCCTTCAATTCCATAACGTGCTTGCGCACTCCTTCGGAATCACCAAAATTTTTGCTTGAAAACTAATATTGAGGTGTTTACTTGAGATTTCGTGAGTATTAAGCCTAAGTAATTTCATTACCTCCACCACTCATGCCTTTTAATATCCTATGACGTACTTGATTCCATTAGATAAGTGGTTCATCCATATGGAACGCCAGATTAACATTTATACACCTCAAACTTTCTTTCCAGTCAGAAATAAATAAGCATTGGATCATAAATTGTAATATCAAATATCGAATATAAATAACCGCAATTACCAAGGAAAATAAATTATTTATACTATGAAATAAACTTTATTCTAAATTAACCAATGTCAATTTAGACGGTAAATTCAAACCTTCCTGTGGGTAGAGGTTGCATCACGCATGAATTTTACCGGACAACTTTATCAATAAGACTAGCAAATTTTAGTGCCAGGAAATAAAATTTTCCATACCTGCGGGCATAGGAAAATAAATCCCATAACACCTAGTTTACTATCTTATTCTAACTAAACCAAAAAATTAATAACCTCCCTGTGGGGCCAGGTCATTAGCCTCATGATTTAATTACAACATAGATGCCAATATCCTGATGAAGTTTTATTAAAATGTCCAGATGTGATTATCATCCTAAATTAGGATGCTGTGGCTACTCCTAATAAATTTTGATAATCACAACTTCAATGACATTCATAATCTTTATGCTCAATTAACAAAATGCTATATCAATCTTTATGCGCAATTAACAAAACATATGCTAAATATGACACTGTAAAATTATAACAATAAATTGGATAATAAAACAATACTGTAGTATAAATACGCACTTTAAGAGTTTATATTCATTGATGAGCCAAAATTTTAAAATAAAATTCATTTCTACCACAATCCTATTCGAAATGAATAATTATAATAAAGCCTGAGAAACACTTACGAAGCAATGGCGTGGCTTAGTGGTGGAATCATGCTTATATGCAGTAGTGACTGCGGTCCGAAACTCGGTCGTTGCCTTTGAGCTTCTTATTTTCCTTCAGCATTCAGCAAAATGCAAATGGTCCAACGGGTCAACAACCCGCTACTCGACACGTGCCTGGGGTTTTAGCCTTACTGGCTCATTTGGGCCCAGACCAGCCCGTAACTAAATGGGCGTGGTCCCTTTTTTTTTAACCTTATGGCCCAAAATTTCAATGAGTCTAACCCAAACTTTTAAAAAATATTTTATGGGCAGCCCAAATGAGTATGACTGAAATTTAATACAGACCTCACCCTCCCCAAAAATTTTAAAAAACACAATTTAAAACTTTATATTGGTCCAAATAAAACATATAAACAGAAAATAAAATTTCTAGTTTTTTTTTACTGTTCCGGTCCGGCCAAACTACCGATGACCCACCCACGCGGGTCGCAGGACAGTCCGCCCGATACGGGTCGGACCCTTATGCCTGAAAATCCCCTTGGGCTGACCCAAATGTCAGCCCAGCCGTCTGCAGGTCATTATGCACAGTACCTTTTTTTTTTGCCCAAAATAATGGCCTGACATTTAGCCACCCCTCTGCGGGTGACTGCCCAGTACCGTATGACCCATAAAAAAATGACGAGGAGGGTTTCCTCGTTTCCCTGGGCGCCACATGGAAAAGCTCCTGCGCCACATGAAAGAAATCTCCTCTTTCTGGTTGCTTTAAAAACGGAAAGCCACAGATTTACCACATCCAAGAAATCAACAAAATAATTTCTAGATATTGATTTGAAAATTTCGAAAACCAGATCTGAAACAATAATCGCATTGCACAAACGGACAACACAAAATAACATCATGCAAAACCGTATGTTCATGAAAAAGTTGACCGAATGGCACAAAAGGACAAAGCCATAGATTCAAAACATCCATACGTAATAAATCGAAGACTGCAGACATGAAAAGTGGTCAAATATGGTCTTCACACAAAAAGACAAAACATATCTCTAACATATAAAACCATATATTGTACAAAGAGATTCAGATTCAGATGTAGACAAAAACTCTGCCGATTTGTACACTGAGCGTAACAGCAAAAAGGATGGCTCTGATACCACATGTAAGATTTACATACTGAATTTGCACAGCGGAAAAATCAAATGATTAGGATCTGACCTTTAGCCGTTATGATCAAGCGTTCTTTATGGGAGAACAACATGTAGAAGACCTACAAAACAAAACACACGATAGGCAAATACAAACAGAGAGTCTTCTGAGCCTATCGCCTATACTTTAGGGTTTCTAACTTATGTCATATGATAGATGGGATACACAAGCTTTATTTATAGGCTAGGCCAGGGACCCTCATGTAATTATTAATTCTTTATGTATTCCTACCATCAAGGAATAATTATATTTAATACCACAAATAATATCCTAATTGGAATAATTACCCAATACCATAATTAAATAATTTAAACTTTATTAATTCATGTGGCACGTGGACCACACTTTAAAGGGAATTTCTAACAGTTTAAAGAATTAGTTTTTAATTCTAACTGAGTTGGTGTAGTTTTATATGTGTTTCTTCTCTTATGGTGTTCTCTTACTTAGGGTGGGTTTGTGTGGTAAAATTTTTGGTATTGGGTTTAGTGTTGGTATTGGGTTTAGTGAAAAAGTGAAGAGAGAGGTAATAGTTTATAGTTTTTGTAATTTTTTATATTTTTTATGGGAGAGAGAGAGATTATATTTGAGTATTTTATTAGGAGAGAGATAAAATTTTGGGGAAAATTTTACATGCAAACGCAGCCTTAGTTTTCCTCAATTTTTTTCCAGATAAGGAAAAAAAGATCTAAGTGTCGAAAATTTAAAGAAAATTGAGAAAGTAAGCTGATGGCACAAGCCTATCCTTTATGGAAGCTACTTTTTATTTCAGATTCCAAAAGAAAATTGCTTGGTTCTCAGGACTTTTTATAGAAGATACAGAGAACCATAACATTGATCATTAGCTTTTTATGATGCATCCCCCAGAATGATCTATCAAAAAATAGTATCCAACGTTGATTGTGCAGCATTGACACATTAATATCTGATCTTGACATGGTGCAAAGGTATGGTACCAGTAAGCTGGATGTTGGGAAGGCTAGATATCAGAGGGTAATCTCTATTTTGAGTGATGATACATATTGGTGATAGCAGGGGTAATAATTAGTAGGAAATTAAAGACGAGATTTTTAGAGCTTGTCACTCTTTTTGGTGGAGGAGTTCTGCTGACTCCAAAGTTCCTATTTACTCGATGTCATCAAACTTTACATTTGTCAATCTACTGCAACTTTTCTTTTCTCCAGGATCAATACACAGTGTGTAGAAACTGAGAAACTAAGCATAATATTGCTTGAGTTAAATGTCATCTGAAGTACGACAATACTACTTAAGCCCCCCACCCACCCCTCCTCAACACACAAAAAAGATAACAATGATGATACGGAATAACTGGAGATTTGATGTTTGAATGGTCTGATGGTGGAAGGAAAGAAAATTAAGTTCTTAAATAAGTTATGGACAAGTTGATCATGATATCGAAGAGCTAAGTTTAAAGTACATGTTGTGATGTGACTCATGAATTTTGATCTAATGTAAGTAACTTTAGAATTATTATCTTGGGTTTATGTTGCTATTCGAATTGACATTGTGCTGGCAAAATAGTTAGTTGCTTTGATGATACTGACTTGTATTAGTATCCATCAATCTCACGGTCACAACTACTGATTCAATTGTTGTATTAAAGTTCTCCACATCTTCAAGTTCAAGCTAAGCAAGGGCTTAGACCCTTCTTTACTTTGTGAGCTTAAATCTAACCCAAGATCATCATGGCAGTTTAAGCTTTTGCTCTTAGTTCACCCAAAAATTGGCATAAGAAGTTGCCTTTGGGTTTAATTGTTGCACTTATATTCTAATTTGGTGGGACGTAGTCGTCAATAGAGTGGACCAGTGGATCAGATTCTTTCTCAAGATAGCATATGTTAGAAAGGGTATTTCATACTTGTTACTTTATGGTTAGGTATTTATGTTTTGTGCATTCAGGTTCTGTCCAACATTCAAATTATTAAGTGCAAACAGAAGTATAAATCATAGAGAATAGTGCTTTATGGTTGTAGTCATAATTGACTTCGTATCTTGAAATAAATATGAAAAACTGATTGTATTTAATCGTGAATGAACATCTCTGGTGTGTCATTTGGATGAATGCTTGAAGGTATTGAAAACTTCTTTTCCCTCCACCTCTCTTGTCAGAAAATCAACCAACATGATGTGTGTTCCCTTTCAACTGCTAGGGGTACCAAATGCATACCATAGGATCAGTTGAGAAAAGAGGTTATGATTTTAGGGATTTAGCAGGACATCTGGAATATAATGTATGCTACCTGATGATATTTTTAAGCACCAACAATTGTAAATCTCCTCAGAAATCAGAATGTCTAAAAATGTTTTTAAAATGGGGAACATACATTTTTCACTTACGAACTTCAACGTGTTTCACACTTTGCACCCTAAACTACTACGTTTGAGACATTGCACCCGCCGTCTATTTTTTCCGTCAATTAGACAAAATTTGACTTCCTTCTTTTTATAAACGAAACGGAGATTATGCCCTTAAAAAAATCAAAGTCACGTGAATAGCAAGATACATTTAAGTGCATAATTTTCATTCCATTAAAAAAAAAAGAGTCAATTTCCGTCTAATTGGACGGAAAAAATAGGAGGGTGAAATATGTTAGGGATGGGTAGTTTATAGGTACAATGTTTCAAATGTAGTAATTTGTGGTGCAAAGTGCAAAACTTATTATCAGTGAAAAATGTATTTTTTTCCTTTTAAAATAGTTCTACTGCTCCTTAATATACTTGTCACTGGTTTTCACAATTTAGCTAGCATCTAGTTTTAGCCTTCCATTTGAGAGGATATGGTTATAGAGATGCCAGTAAGCACTTAAATATTGTTTAGATTCGGGATTACAGAATGACCCTAGTTGTTGTTGAAAGACTCTAATCAGCACCTTTCAAATTTTGTTACTACTTCTAGTATGGCCATAGGCCACTTTGGTGTTTTGGGTTGAGGTTGAATACTCTCTCTCTGTGTTTTATGTTTTCCAACAAGTACAGAGATGTATTCTCAACCGACTTGTTAATGGTTTTTTGTCTTTGAAATATCTAGTGCTCAGGCCGGACCTATAACATGCGGGAAGCCCATACTGAGATCCACTGTTCCTTCTCTTTGTAGTGTCCACTTCCAAAAGGCTCAGAAGCACGTTACAAGGGCCTTGACAAAGGCAGGTCTGAATGTTTCCTCATCAGGTAAGCTTGCTCCCAAGTTCCATGTCATAGTGGCAGAGTATGTACGTCAAATCCAAGTAAAACGAAGAGCTTTGAGAAGGGCAAATAGAATTGATACTATGGTAAAGGAGGAAAGTGCTAGTTGAGTCTCATGTCTGTTGATCCACGGTGGACGAGTCATTCAATAACAGATGTGATAACTTGAGGTGAGATGTCAATCTGATCAAAAGTTTATTCGATTTCAGGATTGAAGAAGTTTTCACTAATTTCATATTTGTAGAAGCTAACTGCAATCAAACATGAGAAACGCATCGACCTGCCAGTGAGCTGTAGCTCAGTTGGCACCTCCTCCCTTTGGGGAGGGCTAGATCCGGGGGTCGAATCCCCCTATCCCGCAGGCTTGGTCCTGCTTCTACAATTTGGCTAGAAAAAAAACATGAGGAACGCATCATACAACAAGAAAGAAGAAAGTTTCTTAGAAGAAAAGTGTAACGTTTGTGGAAAGGCATGAAGAATGTAGCTAATCACATGAGCTAGGGAGAGGCTCTAATAATTTTCGTAATGAATGTCTAAGGCAAAGTAGGATTTAATTGGAAAAAAAGGAAGTATGAACTTGCCAGATGAGGGCACCTTCTCGGGGCAGTGCTGTAACAGGGGCTAACCATGCCAAGCACCATAAGCTAGATGGAGAGAGAATGAGAAAGGGGGAAAACTAGAAAATAGGGTTAATTATGTAATAAGCTCTAAGTTTGATCTTGATATTTGCATGTGCCTTAAGAGAACTCATTTTCAAAAGCTAGCTCATAGAGGGAGGGAGCTCAAAACATATAAACTCCATATTGGCAGCCCATACTACCAATGTGAGACCCATACTACCAACGTGAGACGAATTTCATACTCCCAAATGGTCCATAAAATTCCACTATGGTCTGCAGACCTAGCGCCACACAAGCTGGCTGTGCCCTAGGCCTTCTTGGTCTTGGCCGAACACTACAATAGCCTATACTGCACGATTGCAACTGAGAGGCATGATGTAGAATTTGATACCATTTGTTATGTGCCGTAAGAGAACTCATCCCCAAAAGCTAGCTTAGAGGGGAGGGAGCCCGATGAATATAAATCCCACATTGACAACCCATACTACTAATATTGGACGGATCTCATACTCTCAAAATCATCCATGACAGATATCAAATAAAAATCTGGGCTCGTTTTCTTTTTCTATTTTTGTTCTAATCAATCTGGGCTTATTTTTAAGTTCTATAGTATATTTGTTGCTTTTAGCTCATAATAGTTGCTGGTCAATTTTGTTCGTATTACTCTGAAACCTGCTCAATGTTCCCTACGAGTTCAACTAAGTTTTTGGGACATCTCCCAAGACAACGCAGATCTTTTGTCTTCGGTTAGATCCGTGGCTGCTATTTTCTCCTCCAATTTCATATTTGCAGAAAATATACTTTACTCTGACTAGCTACCATACATTTTTTCCAAACTTGACACATTACACTTCATACTAGTAAGAGGTTTTTAATTTCCACTCAATGCTAAAATCTAGCTGTTGAAATCAATAAAAAATGGGTCACATGAAGTTCACCTGGGCAGATTGATGATCATTGATTGTGTGAATAAAAGTCTCAATATTGAATTACAGATTTCTCATTCTTAATGGTCAAATTGTTTCAGAGTGTGAAGATTGATAATTTGAGGTGAAAATTGGAAAAGGTGCGGTAATTAGAGGGTGTAAAGTGTTTTATATTTCCGCAATCTGACACATGGCTGTTAATATATTTTTCGGTCATATTCCTCCAATTTTTTTTTTCACATCATCATAAATGGTGTGCATGATTTATCGTCACATTGGATTTGGGACAAATGATTCGCCTGTCACTCATGATTCATCACTATATACATCGAGATTATTTTATTGTAGTTATGCCTTCTTCACTTATTGACACTTTGAGAATTCTAACTTTTCTTCTTCCAATCATGTCATTACTCTGCAATTCATTCAATTTCTCTTTTCCGAAAAATATGTTTGGAGATTGTGACGTGTAGTAATTTTTGTTTGTGTTTGTTTCCCGTAATAATCCTACTGTTATCAGCTTGTAATTCTGCCTATGTCTGCATAATTCAGGCTTCAAACTGCCGGCTGGTAATAGGAATGAAGCGTTTTGTTTTGAAGACATTTTCAGCTTCATTAAAGATGATACCTACTCTTTGGTCAAGTCTGTTGAATGTTGTACATGGTTTCAAGCCTTCTAAACCTGTGCTTGAACTGCATTCTCTTACCAATAGAAAATTAGCTCTTCAAAAAACAAAAAGGGTAGAAAACGAGCTCTAACTTACCACTTACAGTTGTCCAATGTTGGGTATGCTGAGCCATTGTGGAGAACGATGTGTAGCTATCTAATTTGAGAGGTCTTGTGGGAACTCGATGTCTCTCTCTCTTTCCTAGGGCTGCACAATGCCACCAGAAAATTCCGGTGACACCGATACTGGCACCGAGTTCTCGGTACCCGGCCTAACCGGTGTCGGTGTAGGTTTAGTTTTTTTTGAAAAAACAGGCGGTTCCCGGTTTAACCGGCACCGGGAAATCCGGTGCCAGGTAAACTGAGATTTTTTTTAGTTTTTTTAAATGGTTTAAACTTTAATTTCACCTCAATACGTAGTATTCTAGAAGCATGACAAGGTCTACTCAATAGTTTAGTTTCACCTAAATATTTGAGATTTGTTGTTGGTTTTGTCTAATCAAATACTTATATTCAAGTTACCAAGAAGCTTGCTAGGTGAATGAACTAGTTATTTAGAATTTTGGTAGAAAAAATTACAAATTTATTGTATTTAGAAGGGTATATATGAAGACATTGGAATCATAATTAAAGAGTTTAATGCCAAACTTTGGTAAGTATATCGCATAATATAAGTCAAGAGGTCGAGATTCTACCAATAAAAATTGACAAATCAATGTATGAGTAAGAGTTTTTATGAAATTTTAACTAATTGTCTAAATTTATAATTTATAAAATTGAAAAATTACTATTTAATTTATACCATGCTTTCAAAATCAATCACTCAATTACATTTTAGTTCAAATTTCTAATAGATTTTAGTTTAAAAATTCAGACAGAGTCATCACGTTTGACCAGCGTTTGACAAGCGCTCGAGCGCCTTTTGAAAAAATTCAGACAGTGTCATCACGTTTGACTAGCGTTTGACAAGCGCTTGAGCGCTCAGTTAAAATTTCAGACAGAAACATAAGCGTTCGACGAGCGTTTGACAAGCGCTCGATTGCCTTAATTTTGAACATGTTTTAAAATTGTTATTGATTTGTTAATTATAAGGAAAACACATATTCTCCCCTCTAAGTGTTGTTAGGGTCTAAACTGGATTTTTCAAAAGATAATGGGTATGTTTGAGTGTTGAAATTTTGGGTATTGGAGTTTGTGAAATATTATAAAGTAAAGATATTTTATGGAAGTTGGTGAAAAAGTGGAGAGAGAAATTTTTTAATAAATATTATAATAATAAAAAATTATGCGATGAATTTTTTAATATTAACCCCAAATAATTGGCCCCAAATTTTTTTTTTTTGATAAGTAAGTCAATCTTATTCAAAGGTAAAACAAAGATACAAGACAAACAGAGTCAACAGTACAAAAGACTATACTGAAAACCCCTAACATAAGAAAGCAAGAAAGCTAAGAAAATCCGAATAACCCGAAAAATGAGAACCCAACATCACATTAGCCCAAAGAAAAAGCGACTGCAAAACAAGACCCCTTAAACTATCCAAAGGCCGCTCAGAATTTTCGAAGCATCTGTTGTTCCTCTCCCTCCACAAGGTCCACCAAACAGCAAGAGGAATCATCCTCCACACTGCCAAAGCAATGGGGTTGTCGAACTGCATTCTCCAGCCTCTCAACACCTCAATCACCCTCCTTGGCATAACCCAGGAAATGAGGGTGATTGAGGTCTCACTTATTATTTGCTGACGATACACTCATCATGTGTGGGGCTAAGGAGAGCCAAGTTCGTCACCTTAGGTGTTTGTTGCTTTGCTTTGAGGCGGTGTCGGGCTTGAAGATCAACCTTTCCAAATCTGTTGTTATTCCTATTGGTATAGTGGATAATGCTCAGCGGCTGGCTGACATAATGGAATGTGAAGTTTCTGCTCTTCGGATGACTTATCTTGGGCTCCCTTTTAGGGCGAGATATAAGAGTCCATGCATTTGGGATGTCATTATTGAGTGGGTTGAAAGGAGATTGGCTAGTTGGAAGCGCATTTACATTTCAAAGGGGGGAAGAATCACTATTATCAAGTCCACGCTTTCATGCATTCCTACTTATTTCATGTCTCTTTTTCCTATACCCATGGTGGTGGCTAACAGATTGGAAAAGATCCAAAGAGATTTTTTGTGGGGTAGTGGGGGGGGAGGGACATAAGTTTCATCTTGTCAGGTGGAATAAGGTGTGCTCTCCTCTTCGAGCTGGTGGGTTGGGTCTAAGGCGTTTGTCGTTGTTCAAAAAGGCCTTGATTGGGAAGTGGTTGTGGCGGTTCGCTACGGATACCGATAGTTTATGGAGGTATGTCATTTTGGAGAAGTATGGTTGCGAGGTGGGGGGATGGAGGACTCCGGTGGTTAATGGTTCTTATGGGGTGAGCTTGTGGAAGCATATTAGTAGAGGGTGGGCATGCTTCTATGAGAGGATTTCTTTTGTGGTTGGGTGCGGGCTTAGAGTTCGTTTTTGGCATGACCTCTGGTGTGGAGTCAGAATTTTAAGGCTTGCCTTCCCTCTTCTATTCTCCTTGGCTCAGAATCAGGATGCTTTGGTGGTAGATTATTTGGAGGATAGTTCGGGATCTACGGTTTGGAATGTTCAGTTTCCTCGATCTGCCAATGATTGGGAGTTGGATGACTTTGCGACCTTTTATTCTTTGTTGTATGGGCAGGTTGTTAAGAGAGGGGAGGTTGATAAGATGTGGTGGCGGGATTTGTCGGTACTTACGTCCTCAGTAACGGGCCTCGGGCGAGCCTTCCCACTCTCCTCCCGTGATGCCTTCGAATGGAGAAGGCCCATTGGTTGGCCCAAGACCTCAACCAGGCTTGAAGGAACATGGCTCGGCCCATCAGCTTTAACCAGATCATGCGAGGGGAATTTCTCCTTCCAGACCCAAGCGGGTTTAACTACAGGGGTTGAAAATGCAACACCCGACCCAACATCCAGCGATTCCAGCCCCAAGAGATCTAACATAACATCGATATCGTCTTTCATCCCTAACAATTTAGTTCTCCAGAAAGCCACGTCAACCACTTTTCCTACAGCCGACTTTGCAGTAACAGACGGCTCCTTGGAAAGAGAAGCGTCGCCTGCCAGAGTCGCCTGCACAGCAGCATGCGACAGTTCCTTCTCCTCCACGCCACCTCCAACCTCTCCAACTCCCTTCACGGCCAAACCCCTACCTCCAGAGTTCTCCCCCATCGACCCTCTCTTTGCAGCCTCAGCGAAGGAGACCTCCTGTCGGACTCTAGAATTAGAAGGCCTCTCTTGAGTTCACCAAAATGAGACACCACCTCCTAGAACACAGTGGCCAAAGCCTGCCAGCAAAACCCCCCCTTTGCCCTCCGGTAACATCACCACCCCTTTTCTACGTCCTCATCCAAACTCCGCTATTGTAACATATCTCCCAGCCTTGTTGCTACATCTCTGTGCCAAAAAAGCTCGAGGACCTTCGTTAAACTTAACGACAAACTCCTTATTAACATCCACTTGCAGTCTATTGGCCATACTCACCATCCAAATAGCTCCAAACCTCCCAAGGAAGATCGAGCTCATAGCTTTCCTACTCCACTCCGACATTTTGACAACTCCATTAGCTAAAACTAACACTTGAAACTCCTTAGCTTCAACATTGAATCTACGGGAAAACGACATAACTTATTTTTTCCCGGATGGTTTTACAGAAAGTAAAAAGCATAAAGATGTCTGAGAGCAATTGTATGCATCACTGCTATAGAACTAAGAAAATAAAGAGACAACTCCCCAGTTATTTGGAGCTCAAACATCCCCAATAGTTTTTACTTACAGTGACGTATCTATTAGTTTGGACTTTAAATTCTCATATTATCTTTTAAGATGATCTTTAATTTTATTGATTTTGGAATTTAGATTTCATTAGTTTAGATTTTATTGATATGTGATTAATGGACCAAAAGAAAAAAGAAAAAATACATTGGGCCAAGTGCGTAAAATGCTAAAAAAATGGCTCAATATGAATATAGGATAACCGGAAATTGCCAACGCTAAGGGCCGATTTTTGCCCTTAACGGTGTAGGTGTAGGTGTAGGTGACAATTTTTTCAAAACCGGCCTACCCGGTGTAGGTGCCGGTTTTGGCCAAAACCGGCACCTACACCGGGGTTGTGCAGCCCTACTCTTTCCCATTCTCTTTCTCTCTCTCGGTTTTAACCATGGAAGTACAATGCTTATCGGTGGCTGGTTGTTCTTTATGATAATGGTTAGGATTTGTATAAAACGTATGCAAGTATGTCTTTGTGATGAACAAAATAATTTATTCATTATTATTTTTTTGTGCAATAAGGAGAAACCCTATGCAGCAGGCCACTTGAGTGAATCCACCTAACGCACGGGTAAACCTTAGGGAGCTAGCACAGACTTATTCACACTCCTGCGACTCCCGCTTATGTGAGTTACGATATTCACCCAGTAAAAAATCGAACTTGTGACTTGTGCGTTTAACACACACAAGTATAGGTAAGTCTTAACCATTGGGCCAGACCCGCGATGGATAACAAAAGAATTTCACTTAGAGAGGAATAACATATTTCAATTTAGTGCTTATTGCGATTCATGGGTCCTCAATAGCTGCTAAGAACCATTATTTTTCACCATCCATGACTCATTTTTTCTTTCCCGTAGGGGGAGAAATGTGATAATTGTACTTGTTTCGGCAGAATAGTATGGAGTCAACTTTAGGATTTGAAGCATATGAAAAGTTACATCTTAAATAATTAAAGGAAATTGACATTTTAATTCTTGAATTTTATCTCCTTTTATTTTTTAGTCCTTGAGTTTAATTTTTTCAATTTTTAGTCCTTGAATTTATATTTTTTGATGAAATAGCCCTTCCGTTAGGGATCCGTCTGTTTTCCTAACGGAAAGGCCACATCAGCTGACAACTCAGCAGCTGACGTGGTACGGAAAATTGACATTTTAGTCATTGGGTTTAATTTTTTAAAATTTTAATCCTTAAGTTTACATTTTTTGATGAAATGGTCCTTCCGTTAGTGATTATTGTTCAAATTTTAGTATATTTAATATTATTTATTCAAAGCATCAAAACTGAGACATGATTTGTTCTTTTGAGTTGCAGAAAACATGTAGTTTCTTTGATTGGTTTGATCCTCGCACCTGTCCCTGTGGTATGGAAGTAGGACCGTATTTTACAAAGAAAATCAAGGACCCACAAGGCCTAATTCATACACCGAGTTGTCAGTTGATGTGACATTTCCATTAGGGAAACAAATGGATCCTTAACGGAAGGGCCATTTCGTAAAAAAAAAAAATAAATTCAATGACTAAAATTTGAAAAAAATAAATTCAATGACTAAAAAAATAAAAGGAGATAAAACTCAAAAGGACTAAAATTTTTAAAAATTAAACCTAAGGATAAAAAATAAAGGGAGTAAAACCCAATTACTAAAATGATAATTTCCCAATAATTAAAGAGCAAGGTTTAGATGGGCTTCTTTTTATGTCTGGTACATTCCATAAAAGAAAATCTAAGTAAAACATCGAAACCAACAAAAACATAAGAAAGTTCTATACATGGTGACGAATTTCGACAAAATTAAAAATATAGTTTATGGAACTTCTTTATTGGTTCTTGTGCATTTCTCGTTATTTGTTTCTAAATTTTGTTTCGGGAACCAGTAACAAAATATAGTCCGTGAGCCCAGTTGAAGTAACAAGAGGTACTGCCCTTGCTCTTTCGGCTACTAATTGTCAGTTTCTTTATTCTGCCACTGTGCAAGCAGCAAACCGTTTGCCTCAATTCCCATTCAAACAACTACTATAATTTCCATTCCTCTCGGAAGTCTGAATCCTCCACCCCACTCCCCCACCCTAAAAACAGAAAGATTTTGGTCTCCAGTTTCTTCACTCTGCCCTTCTATGGCCCCACGTGTGCACCTTAGCAGCCTCTGGGTAATTTCATCTCCAACGTGTACAAACACTGGGACGATATCGGTTCACAGAAACCCGCTTTAACTTCTAAGGCAATGTCCACGAGGGAGGAAATTTCAATTAGAAACATGCCATTAATACCTACTGAGAATAGGCTGTTGGCCGCAAAATTGAATCCCCTAAACAGGTCAATGCCAACTGTTAATGGTAAAAAGTAGAGAGGAAATACTACATGATCTACATTCAAGGAAAAAGCAAACAGGATGCAGGAGGAAAACAACAGGTGATAGGCACAAAACCTGTCTGAATTATTCTTACTAAATCATTATATACACTCATTTTAACTAACCAACCTTCAACAAATCAGTAATCAGACGAAAGATCATGACTACTGGACCTACTGTCATATCGATTGGAATGATTACTGTGTTTGTGGCGCTTGTAAGAGCGTTCATCTTTATCCTCTGAGCTCCTTTTGCTAGCCCTGTCTGAGGAGCTCCTCTTGCCATATCGTTCTTCCCTCCCTGAAGAGGTCATACTGGAAGAGCGATTATCTCCCTCCATGGATGCCCTTTGACCATAATGTTCTTCCCTCTCCATAGAGCTCCGCCTGTGAGAATGCTCCTCTCGGTCTATAGCGCTCCTCTTGTGATATCGTTCTTCCCTCCCTGAAGAGGTCATACTGGAAGAGCGATTATCTCCCTCCATGGATGTCCTTTTACCATAATCTTCTCCCCTCTCCACAGAGCTCCGTCTGTGAGAATGCTCCTCTCGGTCTATAGAGCTTCTCTTGTGATATC
Source organism: Myrica gale (assembly GCA_963930655.1). Lineage (NCBI taxonomy): Eukaryota > Viridiplantae > Streptophyta > Magnoliopsida > Fagales > Myricaceae > Myrica > Myrica gale. The sequence continues at coordinate 10,860,797 of OZ005616.1, forward strand.
GTTCTTTGTGGTCCTGCGTATTTCTATTATGAGTGCGTTCTTGTCCATCCATTGATTGAGATCTTACCTCCCTGTCCACTGAACTTCTTCCTCTTCTTGGGGGAGATGGGTCCTATAATGACACAGAAATATTAAAATAAAATAAAACTATTTCTACGTATAATGAGTCTAGGGAAGAGAATTCGCCCAAAGCTGCAAAATTTGAAGTGACTTAAATAGCAACATACTGGGATCCAAAGGTCAATCCATACCAGAAACAATTTGAGGCTTTAATAAGTCTTAAAACACTATTACTTGTGAAGTCACTGAAAGTGATTACAGGAAACAAAATGATAGATATAACTAGTGAAACCCTAGTATTTAAAGATTATTATACAGGGCAATATTTCAATCTAACAATGGAGGCCCAGTTTTGATGTATGCTGCTGTCTATTTTACGTTCTCCCATTGTTGGCTTGTAGAATTTGGGCCAAAGTATAATATCTCTTTGTCAAGAAATAGTGGAAGGCTAATAAGATAAGGAAAAAAAATACCTGAAAGCGTGACATGTATCTTCCTTCTGGTGGAGGTGGAATTCCAAGCCTCTTCAACTCATCAAATGGAATTGGTCGCCTGGTTACAGAAGTCAGGAAACAGTGAACAGTACCATATAGGAGAAGCACAATGCTGCGAGTAGCTATATCAAAGAGGCAATGTTGGTATATAATTCCAAACGTCCAGATGTCAGAAGACAACAGAAAAACTTAAAATCTTAGAAGGGAACGTTTTAATGCCAAAATGACTTTTCACTGACTTTAAGTTGCCAATTATACTAGTAAAAATAATGAAAGCTTATGCATGTTATCAAACTATAAAGATCAAAATGGGTGGTCCATAGACCAAATTTAATGAGATTCCACAGATGACCCAAGACTATACCAGCTCAGCTAAATATCTCAAATATTTTACCAAATATAAAACAAAATTGTTCAATGCTTTTCTCTTACTAAAAATACCATAGATAATGGTAACTTCCATAAGAGCAGTTTAGATTCAGTTGGCTAGCAGTCCATCCCCCAACCAAAAAGTGCTCACTGTAGCTCAAGTTAGGTTTGTTAAGAACAGCTGAAAATTACCAAGTGAAGGTGTCTTCAAAATTGACGTGAAAATTGGAAACCTACCTTCCTAAAATTCTACTATGGTCCTCGTGTCAAAAAGGTTACTTTATTTCCCTCTATGACTGGTAACGAAGATGCTCCTATAGGTAATGCAGTCAGGCCTGTAGTACATTAGGCTACCAATGCAGCCGCCTAAATTAGATCAGCCATTTGTAAAGACAGTGTTTTCAGCTTAGGCACAATAGAACTGTAAAACAGATAAAAAAAAATATTAAGGTTTTGGCCCATAGATAAACTCATGCTAAAACCAGATTGGACGTTGCGGCCTTAAGATGCAATAATTTGTAAGAATTCAGGTAAATCTGTTGCAGGAGCTAAAGCTAAAAGATGTTAAGCCCACAAAACCTTAATTGACAAAATTAGGCCCATAAAAACATTAATATACCAGAAAACCTAAGAAAACAGCAATCCGGATGGGTGAACTTCATCATTACGTTTAACAGAAAAGGTATTAGCATAAACCATTGTGGCCCCGTGAGCATCTATTTAACTTGGCAGCACTGTATCATCACACTTCTGTACTGTGTATGCTGATGTGGATCTCATAGAATAAGGAGTTATATGCTCCAGTATCCATAATCGAATACAATGTACCTACTGGAGGAAACCAAACGCATAGAGGAAATGGAGAAAGTGTGAAAGGACAATAATGCCATCAACTCCTACATGGTTGAAATTTCACTTTTCCTATCATCAAATTTTCTGGAGTTCTGGCCATCAAATTAAACTGTCTATTTAAGGTTTGCTCTACACTTGCTAATGATGTCTTGCTCAAACAGGGACCTCCTCCCCCTAAATAAGAGCAGTGTCCTAAGCTTGCTGACTCGACCACTGGATGAATAACATACTAATCAGGAAAAAAAAGAAAAGAAAAGAATTGATGCGTATAACTATTCTTACTCTCTAAAGGAACAAGATATACAATTTTCATTCCCACTAAACTACCTACAAATCATTGAGTTCCTAAAAGCTTATGAAAAAAACTAACCAACCAATTGAAGGCAGCAGAAGTTGAATCTACGAAAGTGGAGTGGCAACATGACAATCCAAAAGATAAAGGAAAAATTAAACTACATAAAATATGAAATGGTACATACAGAGGAGCTCGAAATGGTTTCTCTCTTCCACCAAAACGAAGTTGTCCCGACTCCTTCTTACCACCAAGACCCCCTCCTGCAAGAAGAAAACAATACTATAGTGAACTGCTCTATGGAGAAAACGAAGTTTATGAACTGAGGATCTTTAACTGACCTAACCTTCTTGGAATCCACCCTGGCATCAACTGCTGTCTATTGTAATCAACCATAACTTCGCTGTCATCAATAATAGAATGATGCGCATCCTGCAAAGCAAAGTCACACAACAAAGACCAGCTTGTTGGCTCTAACCAGCATTACCACCACAGACTACAACTAGGATGACCCCATCATGAGACACTGGACTCATTCATTGGAATATAACCAAGTAAAAGCCATGATTGATACGTTGAGTCAAAGTGCTCACAAACATATATATATGTGACCACAAAAATGCATATATAGGAATCTGCATTTTGCAGAGAAAGAGAGAACAGAGAATGATTTATGCATGAGTTTGTAAATATTTCATCTTCAAAGAATCTGATTTTATGTTACTAAGGTATTGCAGCACCTTGTATGCACGCCGCATCTCCCTCTCTGTCTCAAATTCAACAAAAGCATAACCCCGGGAGGCACCAGTGACTGAACGAAAACATACCACGCAAATTAGAAACATACGTAGAGAATGTTATATAGAGAAACAAAATTCATATATAGTTTGCGCATAGTAAGTTAATCATTTTCAGTTAACAAGCATGGGACAAGCAATTTGTTCAATGATGTTCTATTCAAAGTAAGTGAAGCATCATGTAAATAATCTTATTCACTGCAGAAAAATCAACATGGAAATTGCACCATCACATGCACTGTCAATTTTGTACATTTTCTGATCTTGGGTATATACCCAACCCAATTCTAGGAGAATAGTATACTAATGTAGGGATTACATTTTTCAAGGGATTAATACATCCCTTTTGAAGAAGCATTAAATGAGGCCACTAATATGACATGTCAAAATAGAAAAAGACAAGAAAAGAAAAAAAAGAAAAAAAAGAAAAAAAAAATCAGATTGAGAGCATTGGATAATTAGACATGAAACCAAACCACCCAAAGTCCAACCATAGGAATTTATAGACATTACAACATTCGTAGTATGGAATCAAAAACTTGAGTAGCAAAAAAGAGAGTCCAACTCCACAAGAGGCAAACTAAAAATTCTTAACAAGTAATGCAGAAATGAGATTTCACAAGTAGGTACAACTCAGAGAAAGTTTACCTAACGGAAAAACTATGGAACATAATCAACATTTAAAGGACAAATCAAGATCAAATGAAGATCGTTACCAATGTGCCTGACCAAGCGCAAGTTCCTCACCCGGCCATACTTGCTCATAGCCTAAAAGACCAAGATCCATATTTTCTGCTGATTAGAACAAAGTGCACTTTTCATATTTCTAATAAGAAAACACAGAGGAATAGCCATCTACAAAATCAAAACTGACATAAAAGAGTTAAGTAAATAAAAAGCCAAATGCTGTGAGCTATTGCCTAGGAAAAGTGGCAAAAGAAAATTAATGAAATCTGGATACTGAGGAAATAGCACAGACAAACAAAACTAATAAAATTTAAAACTCAGGTAGCGTCTACGCATGTGTTAGGGATAGGGTACCATTTATACAGTTTTGTTAGAAGAAAAAAAATGGTTTTAAGAGAGCCAAATATGATTACAATTGATTGGAGTCAGAGCCCTAAGCTATAAACGTTATATAAGTAATCAAAGTTGCACTAATTGGTCCTCATGCTGTGTGGTCCTCCAGTTAGATGGATATTGACTATGCCTTTTTTTTGGATAAATAAGCCAATCTCATTAGAAAACGCGAAAACAGTACAAGGATCTATACCGAATCCGCTTAGTCCAAACAAGCAACAAAACTTAGGAAATCATGAAAATCAACAAAAGGGCATCCTAACATCGCATAAGCCCATGAATAAAGAGTAAGTAACAAAAAACCCTGGCCCGAGCCAACCCGCCCGAAGGAATCCAGACGTCTCCTGCTTGTGCATGCTGTCCACGTCAACCACGGGATTACGAATCGCACGCCTCCCCTCCTCCTTCTCCGGCGCACCATCCTTTGCTTTATCGGCAAAGGAAACTCTAGTTCTAACCGAGGACGCCATAAACCCCCTCTTCTTACGACGGAGCTCTCCAATAGTCGCAATCAGTTCTTCACAAATCAGCACAAATGACTTCCACCCACTAGTGGACCTCCCCTCCGGAATCAACACAGCCCCACGCCGACGTCGCTCCCCGAATTCAGCAAGAACCACGTATCGACCATTATAGTTCGAGCATTCCTGTGCTAAAATGCACGCGGGGATTCGTTAAATCTCTCCGAAAACCCTGTGTACTCCTTTGACGCCACAAGCTTACCAAACAAGTTTGCCAACCACACCACTCCATACCTACCAAAGCGAATCGAAGCCTGCGATCGCCGGTTCTGTTCGGTTAACGTAACTAGGCCATACGAACTGACGGAAAACTGAAAGGACTCAGCCTCAATCACCAGACTGCGAAAATAAGCCATCAAAACACAACGGCGACGCAAAAACACACCGGCCGCAAAACGAAGATTACAGCAATGGCAAAATCAAAGCAATGACGCAACTGCAGACCCCTATCTGCATTTCATTTGTGGATTAACCCAGAGAAACACATTGTCCTTTCACTTATGTTTCTTCTTTGGTGGACTATAGACTTGACTATGCCTTTTACTCATGGAAATGATTATAACACATTATCAACAAAGAACTGATCGCAAAACTCTCAAATGGTGTATCAAACGACTTATCCCACAATATAGAGCAGTTAACCACGCTACATCCACTATGTACAAGGAGGCACCTTGAGAGTAGTTCCTACAGTTTAGAAGTGCGTAGAATTTCTACATACTCAAAGAAGAAGCCATTTTCTTAATTCCTTCAATCCATAGAACTCTGAAATTTTTTATATGGCTTTGTCTCTGTTCGATATGTTGAAATTTCAGTTTCATCACTTCTCAACAGAGCTAAAAAATTTAAACAGACAAAATACTCAGCCACAAAAATCCTTTTTCTAAGATTTGCCCACTGTTAGAGTCGGCCCCAAAGTAGCACTCCAAGTAAAGAGAGCTATTTTTGGGAAACTTTGGCCTTGCAAGTTGCAAGTGATCTTCGTACTATGAATATCAAATATCATAATAAGTCGTGACTTCAAGACCATGCCTTCTCATAGATGACCACAAGAACTTATCCTCATTGGTCCAAGGCATAGAAGTAAATACAACAGCCCAAGCCCAAGAAACGAAACTAAAGATTCCAACTGCCAAACCCGCAATGCCCTAAAAGACAAGGATTCCCAAGGAAAATTAGCAGGAGACCCTCAAAATAATCGCCCACTGTATTTCTGTCCATAGTAATTGGAAGCTAAGACAGCAATTCTTCAAAGGAACAACCCAACACCAGAGGTCAAACCAAGCATTAAAGCTTATATCAAATCCATTATATCTAAAGAATTCACCCCATTCATGCCCAATACCTTCAATTAACTACCTAGGTTCCTTGAACGTCTGAAAACACCACCTATCTCAACCTACCCCATATGCTGTCCACCACTTGCCTTTTATGAGACAAGTAGCTTTAGCTTTCAATCATTCAATTTTAGTTGCCATTTCTTCTTGTTTGATTTATTACCCAAAAGTAATAACCGATATTGATGATAACGTTGACTGTCAGATTGTTCACGAGACAAACGCTCCTCACCTAATGGTAACTGGTCGTCAGATGTGTATCAAAGGAGGAAAGGCAAAAGAATCCATCTGCATTCTTACAGGCAAAGGGGCAGGCTCAGGTAGATGGGTTCAATGTGGCATAGCGTCCCTAAAGGTAACAGATGCGTGCATAGGTTTCCTTGGGCCAGAAGGAGATTGGCCTTGAGTGCAACGGCAGAAGGGAGCTTGACTACAAGATCCATCCCTTGAGCCAAGTTGAAGTAAGCCCTAGTGATCCGATGGTGCTGAATTATGGTAATGTGTCAGAGGTAGATTGCTTATGTCAATACTACTGATTCTTACTATTATAATCAGTCTAAATGTGTAAAACCTCCTTTCAGCTACAATTAGTTATGTTATACCTTGAGGGTATAGGAAACGCAAAGATTTCAAAACTCCATAAACCAAGAAATGATTTTATTAAAACTTATATAAATATCCAAATGCCATTACCACCTTAATACACGTCAATGAGGAACATAAAACCTAAAGTTATCGACTCATCGTCATCTTACATTTGGGTGATTTTTTTTAAGTTGAAAGGAGTGAAATTTCTATCAATCCAATCTCGAAATTTTGAATGTACGGCGAGTTTTAAAACAACTTCAATCTAGCACAACCTTGCATCATTTTCTAGTCTTGCCGAAAGCAAAATAGAGAGAAATATCTCATGTTCAGGAATGCTAAGAGTCTAACACTCCTTTAGGTTTTCAACTTAAAAAAGCAGAACCTTCTGAACAATATTGAGAACTCACGGTTATTAGTCATTGTATGCTTTGGAAAAACAAAAAATTAACTTCAGTTTATGATCTTTGTTTTCCAAAGGGGAGAAAAAATGGTCCAAGACGGTGGAGTCCTCCCACACCTTATAATGTCATCTATAACATCCCACCATTATGAACAACCAAGATTATTTATAGGGAAAATACACTTTTCGCCAAAAAACTATTAGACTTTTGACAATTTTCACCAGAAACTATCAATTTCGTTACATTTCACCCCTCAACTGCTAATCTTATAGACCTTACATCCCTTTAGTGTTAATTTGGGTGCAAATAAATATTTTTACTTTGTATAATGACTACTTTACCCCCACAAAAATATCACGGTCCAAAAAAAAAAGTAGGGATAATTCGTCATTTCATAGACCAAAAGTATCAATTTTCGTTCAAATTAATGGCGGAGGGTGCAAACTGTACAAGATTGGTAGTTGATAGGTGAGATGTAACGAAATTGATAGTTTGAGGTGCAAAGTGTCAGGGTCTTGATAGTTGATAGGCGAGAAGTGCATTTAACCTATTATTTATTTACGCTTGCATACTGCACCAACATTACTTTCTATTCATCAATAGAGAGAAGAAAAGAGGAGCAACATAAACAGTCATAATCTTCTGGTCTAAAACTTTCTGATCTTCTGGTTGTTTGTTTCATGAAATATGGAAGAGATACAAACAGAGGAAGAGAAAATAACTATTTTCCCTCCAAACCATGTGAGATTTAAAATGAAAATCTATTCTTTTCGTGACTCTTCTATATTTTTTTTTCTTAAGAATAAATACACTTTTCCCCCATCAATTATAGAGGGTCTGACACATTGTATCTTAAATTATCGGGGGTATTATCGTCATTTTAGGTGTAAAAAAACTCAATTTCTGTTCAATTTGACGGAGGTCGCAAAGTATATAAAATTGGTAGTTAGAGGCTGCAATGTGTCAAAGTGGTAGTTCATTTCAGGTGTAAAAAATAAAAAATTTAATTTCCGTCCAATTTGACGAAGAGTGCAAAGTATATAAGATTGGTAGTTGGAGAATGCAATTGGTAGTTTATGGTGCAACGTGTCAAACTTTCTATAGTTGATGATTGAAAAGTGTATTTATCCAATTTTTCTTATAAAAACTGAAAGGAGTACTGATACACTTGGATAAATCTGATTAAAGCTTTCGTGATCTAGAAAACACAAATATTTAACCAGAACCAAGCCTTAACTTTACAAATACTGAACAACATAGAGTAAGAAACAATAAAATTGGTTTTAATCTTATACCTTCGTTTCACTCACTACACTATCTCAGCAGACGACACTCAAACCGCATTGCCGAATACGATGGTTACGAGTGATGTAGCTAATACTACATTTTGTGATACCAAAAGAAATCTTTCCTTTAAGAAATTTCTTTTCCGAGTTTTCTCAGCAGCCAAACATACAGAGACGAAAAGGAAAGTTAAAACTTTGAAACCTACCTTCCGGAGGGTGTCTTCCGTGGTGAAATGAGAGAGGCGGCCAACAAATACTGTACAGTAGGGGTCTCCAATGACCTTGGGATCTCCTAAGGGGTCATCTGCAAAGAGAATTTTCGAGTAAGGGATTGAAATAGGAATATAGGTAATGAAAACTTTGTAAGAAGTTAGAGAGATACAGAGGCCAGCAGAGGAGCAGAGATGGGCTCGGTAGACGGCGTTGTCGTGGGGGAGAATATCGGTTCCGTCTATGCTTCCGGCCTGAATCGGATGGTACGACTCAGCGTAGAACACTGAGTTAAGCTTGCTCCCGCTCATTTTCTCTCCCTCCTTACCTGCATCCCCATCCAGAGGCTTATTTCTTTTATCTCGATAGAATGACATGTTTGAGTGGTAAAATTTTGATAAGTTGATAAAAAAAATTATTTAAATGAATTATTTATTTACAGTAAAAATAAATAATTTAATAGAAAAATATAATTTGTTATAATTATTATATCACGAATCTGATAGTTTTTAGGGTAAATTGTCTGAATTCTAATATCTGGAGGTAAAAAAGAGACGTAAATTTTTAGAGAATTACACGTACGGACACCACTCTTTTTTAGGTAACTAACGAAAATCTCAAGTGTAATATGTGGACGCGCTTGGATAGACTTAACCTAATTTAGATGCACGGCGAGATCTTAATACCACAAGCACATTTCCATGAGTATCGATCGAAATAAAAACTAGAAATGTTCTATCTATTCCGGTCTCAACCCTTAGTCCAATGATGCTATCCATAGGACAAGGAATGAGGAGTGAATAAAAATCATTAAATGTGGAAATTAATCTGATCATGAAATTTATTACCAGAATATATTATCTCGAAGGAAAATATTACAAAAATAATTATGATTGACTGAATTTAGACTCCAAATAAATTTGGTCCATAAAGTTTTCAAGACATACATTAAGACTTATAATTTTAGGGCTTCAAAAAATAAGTCCTCGGAACGAGATCAAGTGAAAATTCCCAAGTAGTTGGGTTTCTCTTTTACTTTCTTTAATTGTTTCTTGTAATAATAAAATAATAGAGTTGGTTAAAAAGTAAAAAGAGATGTGATTTGATTTGATGAAGTTTTTTTGATATGAATAAGTATTGAAGTTGGCGTGAAAATTTATTGAAATTTGTGTGAAAAGTTTGAAATTTTTTTATGTTTGATTGTAAAAATTTTGACTTTTTTTAAAAATTTCTTAAAAGATTGAAATTTTTTCCTAGAGTTTCGCCGCCGACCAAGCAAGCTGATCAATATTCCTTCTCGCACTGTGGCCGGAAGTATCGAATGCACTACTCCCACTACCCCTTTACATCAAGGATATGATCTTTTTCATGTTATTCTCTATGTGGCTTACTTTTTCCTCCATTGGCGTGAAAAGTGTAAGAATTATGTCCTTAATATAATTTATCTAAATAATTATTTATTTAGATGTCACATGTTTATATTTATATATTGGGTATTATGATGTGACATAAGATGTTACACATATATAAGTGACATTATAGAAAAGTCATGTCAATGATTAAAGAATCAAAGGCGTAGAATATGACTTTTCGGTTCCTTATTCACTTGACGTTTGTTTTAGACCAATGTACATGTTTATGTATAATACGTTTACACTCGTTGTGCCTCTATTAAATAGGATGATGGTCCTCGTCATTTAGGTGATGACCTTAAGCAAACGAGTGAGTGCACTGTATGAATACATGCACTGAACGAGATCAAATATGAATACCTTTTGGAAATTATTACTGATGTTGAGAAGGTATTTACATCCTTAGACCAGAGAGGTTTATGCAGGTATATTTGTTTTGTACTTGTGTTTTGACCGAGACATTTGGTGATGATCTTTCTAGGTCAAATATTCCAGATAACGTTGAGTCTTGTACGTTATAAATGAGTTTGTATAAATGCTCAATTAGGAATCCACCAGTATCTTGATGAAACAGTATATTTAATATAGGGTTAAATGCATGTCATGCCCCTGTGGTATGCGGTAATAGCAAATATGCCCCTAAGGTAAATAAAGTCTTTTTCATACTCCTGAGGTAAACATTCAGGAGCAAATATGCCCTTCCGTTATGTGTCGTTTGAAACACTAACGGTAAATGCTGACGTGACAAAATTAGACACGTCAGCACCAATCATAACTCGACACCTGGCATTTTCGAAAAAAAAAACAGGGGGAGAACCCCCGAGCGGCGAAGGGAGCCCAGATCTGGGCTCCCCCGCCGCTGGGGTGGCCGGCAAGCCCAGATTTGAGCTCCCCGGGTCGCGCAAGGCGGCCTCGAGCCACCCCCGAGCGGCGCGCACGACGCGGGGGAGCCCAGATCTGGGCTCCCCCGTCACCGGGGTGGCACCCTGCCGGCCACCCCTCGCGGCGCGAGCCGCTCGGGGGTTCTCCCCCTGTTTTTTTTTTCGAAAATGCCAGGTGTCGAGTTATGATTGGTGCTGACGTGTCTAATTTTGACACATCAGCATTTACCGTTAGTGTTTCAAACGGCACATAACGGAAGGGCATATTTGCTTCTGAATGTTTACCTCAGGGGTATGAAAAGAAATTTGTTTACCTCAGGGGCATATTTGCTATTACCGCATACCACAGGGGCATGACATGCATTTAACCCTTTAATATATTTGGACTAGAAAAGAAACCATTAACCATTTTAAACTTCCTCACTCTCCCCGAGATCGCCGCCATCCTCTCCCTCATCACTTCCGTCATCTATCTCTTCTGCTTATTCTCCATTTATTTCATCCTTTCCATCATCCCATGTAATTCCCATGACCAAGAAGATGCTTAGGATGTCCGCAACAATAACCCTTGCCCTCACAGCCATTGACTGCTCCCTCTTCCCTTATCCTCTCATAGTGCCATGCAATGGCAATAGTATCGGTGTCCCAAAACACTTGAATTCTGTACCAAATTTTTTTTGGGAAGGAATATTGCGCCAATTGTCCCAACAATTCCGTTATAAAAAGTTTTTTTTTGGATGAAAATTTTGCTTTATCCCAAAAGGTACCCTGCTGGGACGGGAAGGCTTCCATCCTAAAATAACATAATCGTTCAACCCTTACGAACGAAAAGTGGAGGAAAATGTTCGAATGTCTTCTGACGGAAAATATAATTTTGTTCGATAAGGAAAATTAACGTTTGAACCACTATAGAAATTTTACCTTCGATGTTTCGGATACCGTTTCAACGCTGTCGAAAGTCTGTAACCGTTCTTAAGGTGTTACAACGGTTTACGTCGTAAACATTCGAACGTTAAAGGAAAAAAATGTTCGAACCATTTTTGTAACATTCCAACGTGTATCGTTAAATCCGTTTGATATACCGATCGAGGAATAAAAAAAATAGTTGTTCGAACATGGTATGAACGGAAACGTTGAAACGTTCAAATAGGGTTCGAACGTAGTGAGACACATTGTCTTTCAAATGCTAAAATTAACATTGGAACGGTTTTTTTAATTAAAAAATTGCTAGAAAATTATTAAAAAAGATATTAAATAACAAATTTATTAACAAAATGTACAATTAAATAATTAATAATAATATTTGAAATCATTAAATATAATACGCAATAAAAAAAAATCTTTCTTGGCCTTCGCGATGGGTATAAACTGCTTCAAGACTTTTTCCAAATTCGCGTGCATCCTCATCTTCCTAAATCAGAAATTGTAATCAATATAACACTCAAATAATTGACAAAAACAGCAGTTAAAATAAAAGTTAGCTGAATGAAAAATATATATAACTTACCTATACATCTACTCGATGTCGTTTTCGGTGAAGGTGATTCAATCTCAGCGTAGGGAATGCTAAGGCCCCAGACAGGTTGATGCAAGTGAAGGATTTTATCTAACGTGTTGATAAATGAACATTTTTGTTAAATTTTAAGACTCTTAACATAGTGGGTTAAGTGAATCTTATTTGTTAAATGAAGGGGATTAGTTTGACAAAATGATTAACTATTTTCAGCATATGAACTGTTATTTTTACCCTTAATAGGCTTTTGTTGTTTTTATCATAGATGAAACCCACATGGAAGCCCACCTAAGCCCAAAAAGAAGAGCTTTTAGGTGATGGACCTCACATGGTCGACTCCTTCAAGGTGGGTTGACTTCTCAATTCAACCTTGTCTCATTTAACCCATTTGGCTTCAAAGCTGAAGCCATTCTTCAAACATTCCCGTGCGACTTGTTGAGAAGCGGCGAAACATTGTTTTGGTTTCCATCTCCTCATTCGGTTCACCAGAGCTACGAATAGGCTGATGTTGCCTTACGTGGCAAGATCGTGATGTGCTGAGATTTGGGGACCACGGGCAGCAACGAAAGAGAGGTAGTTATGCACGATGGAAAAGAGCGAAACAGTGGCAAGGAAAGAGAAAGATCGGGGAAAAGGGGAGTATAAAATCAGAGGGAAGTTTCAAAAAGGGTAGTTAGTTTTAGTTTTATTTTTCTACAATTTCCTGCTTGTTTCAGACGCGATTCTCCAAAATTTTTAGGGTTTATTTCATTTGGGTATTTTGCAAATTAAAGATGAGGATGATCGGCTAAGTTTTACAGTTTGGGGTTGTTGTGAAATTTCTATTGCTTTACATGATTTGCTAGACTTTATATTAACTGATTTCATGTCCTCATTTGGTTGAGACCGAAAGTTGAAGAGGATTGTTTGATAAATCTCTTGCTCTTATTTCTTGCTTTGTTGTTGACACTAGGCGCAACAAAACCTTGAATTAACCTAGAATTTTCATCAACGTGATACATGGATTTTGAGTTGAGGTTTAGTGAGGGTATTTTTCTATTGGTATGATTACTTGAGCGTAGACTTGCATATTTTATTTTATTAATGCCTTGATTGGATTAATAAAAAATGAGTAATGCCAAGAAAGGTAGTAAATGGTGGAAGAAATAGATATTTGGACCCGTACCCCAAGTGTTTGATAATTTGATTCTGTGAACCTGTTTTATTTTTGCTTATGTGTTGGAATATATTTTTGAGTCTTAACAACATTTAAATATCTTTAGACGTACTCTTCAAAACATCATCACAAATCTGAACCCCTCCAAGTTCAACCCCACATTCTAATTTTAATAACTCTTTCACTGTGAATATAATACTTTCCATTTTGCTTACTGTTTTCATAAATATGAAAACCCAAAAAGAATTTTACATAGCATTTTACTTCATCTTATTTCTCATACATCATCATTTTTTTTTGCAATAATCCTTCACAAGTACTTTATAATCATTTGTCCCTGTGGAATACGATCTTGGACATATCCTTGTTACAATTTGATACTTTTGCACTTGGAAGCACATTTGAAATCATGTCACATGTTTAGAACGATTGTACGTATTGCGTTCAAAACGTTTTTTTTTATTTGTTAGGAAAATTAGAAGTTTTGCATTATGCAAAACAAATTTAAATTTGAGGTGTTGGGCCTCAAATAGATTTGCATCACTGTAACAATATTAACATCCATAGGAAACTAATGAAAAGAATAACAAAAGGTGATACAATATTTTTCAAACTAGCATATTTCATTATATGTAAAGAAATAGATAGCAATACCCTAGTCTATAAGGTTGGACTTTTGAAAACCTTTTGGTCACACATCAGACCAACAAGCAGTTCTTTGCATGCTATAGTTTGGAAAGAAGTATATTTGATGCAACAATTATTTGCTTCCTTCTAAACTATAGCACGTAAAGTGACGAATCAGTTGATTTATAGAGAACACTTCGGAGTAATCCGTTTCAATCTTCACGTAATTCCCTCTGCAAAATAAGAAAGATGACCCCGGACATCGGGGTAAGACACCTCTAATGCTAAAGTCAGTATCTTGGTATATCGATCTCTCTATTCAAATTCTCCAGAATTACTTACCTTTCTTCTTCACGACATTTTGGTTTTATAGCCTTTTCCCCACGTCCTCCCGTTTCTTTTTTTCGAGAGACTTTAATAAATCGTCACATCGTGTTCCGGGGTATGCTCTTTCTACACGTCTCAATTGTGGGCTTATAACTGTTTACGACACGTGTCGTGGTTTTCCTTTCTTTCGGGCTTGGTGCGATGTAGGCCTGTTATTGTTGTTGGGCTTTTTGTATGATCATGCTTGTCCAGCCCAAATTGATTTGGGCTGGATTGGTTCAGTTTCGGTATCATCAGAGTCCCTCCATTTTCAAGCGGATTCATTTATGAATCAGGTTGAGAATGTTTGTTAATGCTTTCGTATACACATGTATATGTAAATCAAAGCTAATGTTTAACGAACTGAATTTTTATTAATGATCATACATTGGTTCAAGGAGGAATTTTCCATTAAATTTCCTCTCCTCTGAAATCTAAGCACATTACACAATAAAAGAATTCTTTGTTCGCATGACAAGTATCGCAGAAATAGGTTATGTAGGCGATCCACCATTCTGCAAATGACGTCGGTTGACCTTCTACTTCGGGAATGTAGCAGGTTTCTTCTTCAGGACACTCCAGTCTTTCCTTTAACCTATATCGATGTAACTCAGTGCGTCCCCATCTGCCTGTTGCCCAGTCTATAACAATGGAACGTACGACTCCCATTTGCTTTTTCGTCAGTTGTTTCATAAGTTTTGTCATTATGGCAATGATAGTTCGTCTTGCATCTCCTCCCTGGTCGTGATAGGCCAAGGCGACGAGGTATTTGGCCCTTATGTTTCCTTCCTTTGCCGAAGTGTGGACTTCTTTCAATCCATCTTCTTCTGTTGCGCTCCAGCACATCTTCGTGCTACCTCGGGTGAAAAGTTCATAAGGATTTTGGCATTCATAGCTATTGCTGCTTAGAGTTAGCCATGCCTTTGTAGGGGGTATGAAGGTTGTATACCTTCAAGCTTCAATCTTCGATATACAACAGATTCATGGATTGCCTTGCAGAATTTCTTTGACACTATGCAAAGGCTTTGCCATTCCCTTGGGTTGTTGCGAAACACTCAGCTTATTATCTCAGCCCAGATTTCTTTGGATAGATTTTGGCTAAGGTTTCATTTGGATGACTACATTTTTGGTTCTCAGGTTGTCTCTCTTCTTTCGAAATGGTCCCCCTTTTATCTCTGCGTGTTTTGATGGTTATTTTTCAAAAAATTATTTGAAAAACCTTTCGATTGATCATTCATCGTTTCCTTGTTTCGTGAGAGGCACGTTCCATTTAATTCGGTATTTTTCGAAACTTGATGCTCCAGCTAATTATCATATGCGAATGACACAAGGACAATGTAAATCTCCCGACGATCGTTGGAACCGATGTGCATCATTTCCCCATGTCTTCAGCAGCACGTCGCATTTAATGCGACATTTTTTAACTCTTGACGCTTCGGCTTTTTATCGTCTGCGGATGACATGTGGCCAATGTAAACCTTCCAGTGACTGTTGGAACTGACGTGTATCATTTTGTCATGCCTTGAGCAATATGTTACATTTAGTGCAACAACTTTACGACGCTTGACGATTCGGTTTTATCGTCTGCAGGCTACGTATGCCATTCCAGTTTTATTCGGACAGACTAGATAGTTGTTATCAAATATGATTTTTGTTTCCATCATCAGCGATGTTCTACTACTGTCTTGTTGGTTTATTTTTGGCGGTTTATCCTTTTGATCAGATTGTAGCCATTTGATTTGATTTCGAATGAGATATTTTATTTCAAACCATGCAACCTATAAAAAGAACTTTTACGAAATAAAAGTTAATTTCATTAATTATGGAAATGAAATAAAACATCTGGACCGGGCCATTGCCTCAACATGTATTCGTGATTTGCCTTTTTCTCCCACGGTCCGCCATGAAGGGTGGACTGTAGCCATCTGGACATTGGGTATAATTTTCCACGTGGAAACTTACACCTCCATATCTAATGTGATGTGTTAGCCTGCCTTTTATTGTCCTAGTTAGCATCCTTGAGCTCCAAATCATGTCTCGTGCTTGTTGGCAAAATGGTAAATGATTGCTAGGAAGTATCGAGAAGTCTTATGCACCCTTATGAAGCTGCTCCTCTTAGCTTGTAGATGGCTTCGGGAGTAGCTCCTTCTTCGAGCAGTTGTCGAACCGCCTATATGAATTTTCGTAAGGATTCCTCACTTTTCTGCAGCCACGGGGTTGAGTAGTTATCAAGATTCATCCTTCCATAGGATAAATCGTTTGAAGCTGCGTGATAGAATTCTTGAGACACTATTTGAGCTGTTTCCAGTCATCGACATTTTGCTTTGCTGCATAGCTGGTAGTGATGGTGAGGACATTGAGAGGAAGGTAGGGGTGCTAATCAACTTCACCCATTTTGTTGGAGTTGCCTTTTTGCCTTTTCATCCATGGACGCATTGTCTGCACTTTTATAGACATTGCTACCGATGTGTCTGTTCGATCGTGGCCTTTATAAGCACGTGTTGGGCGTTAATGTGGCTTGATTTCTGACGATGATGGGCACTTTGGTAATTTCGCTTGATAACCTATTTTTTTGCAGACTCTGCGACTTTTCCGATTCATTTGATTGTGGTCTAATGGACGTTGTTTTGAGATTTCCAGAAAATCTCTGATGCCTCATTTTTCGTACCTAGCTTTTGTATAATTTCGTCTTTTCTTCATGCCAGCTCTCCAGTAGGCTTTACTATTCCTTGTGACCGTTCAATCGCTGGTTTAATTGGCGTCATTTTGGACTTCTCAAAGAATCTCTTGAAACGATGCATCTTTATTATGGGCATTTCTGTCATTGGATTTTCCTTATTTTCATATATAGGGTTGTTTTTCCTCCGCTTACTAGCCTTCACGCCCTTTCTAAGCTTCTTATGATGGCTGATGTTGGACCGTCTTCGAGCAATGCTGCTAAGGCCTGAAAGGTTTCGGAGAGGCGTGACATTCATTGGGGTCCAAGCAAGGTGAAACAAAAGAATCTTGATTCCTTTCATGCTGATTATTATTTTCCATCGGGAACTCGCTTTTGCCTTCCATCTTTCTAGGAGACGCCTTATTCCAGGGGAGGCATGGGGGAGATATGTTTCTTCGAGATTCTATTGAAGCTTGGGGTAAGATTTCCTTTCCTTTTGAGTGTTCGTCAAATTCTAAAGGTTCTGCATCTTTCTCCGTCCCAGATTGTTCCTAATGGTTGGAGGGTTTTGTTGGGTTGGGTTGTGCCATGGCCCATGTATCTAGGGTAGGACTTGAAGGAGTTTTTGTGGTTTTATACTCCTATTTATTCTTCTAATACCGACTAATTTTGATATTTTCGCTCTTGTACTCAAAGGGCTTCTTTGGTTGCTCATTCCCTTGATAACAATAAGGGGTGACATGAACGTTTTTTCTTCATGTCTGGTGTTGGGTGGGACCGTTTTTCTAGTGAATCCTCGGCAAATGATTCTTCCTTATGCTGGGCGTTTAGCTTTGTTCCAGAGTCTTATAAGAGAGAGGTCCCGAGTCTTGATCATGAGAAGAGGGCCTTTGTGGATAGCCTCAATGAGGTCTGTTCTATTGACTGAAGTGTTTTCCTTGTAAGTAGAATAGCGAGGAATTTCTCGGCTACGCTCACCTTTGACCTTCTGGTAGGGTGAGTTATTCTCCCAAAGTTAAGAAAGGTCCCCACGATTGTGCTTTGTATGGCGATTCCAGGAGAGATTCTTCTCGCCTTTCTTTGGGCAGTGGTTCTTCTAAATGGAAGCACTCTCGTGAGGTCGAAGGTTCTTCCCACCATTCTTCTTTTAAGCGGAGAAGAGCATCTCCTCCCGTTGCTTCTGATGCTGAGGAAGAGGAAGCTGAGGTTCTTTTTGCTTGTAAACTTCTCCTTTTTTTCCCATTCGTTCAAGCATTTGGAATTTTTACCAAATCCATCATTGGAAAAAATACCAACATCCGGAAGTTAATTGGTTTCAGTAGCTATCGTCTACCTTCTTGTCACCCGCTCTCTTTGCTCGGTATAGAGCATTTGTGGTTCCTAGCTCAACTCATTTGGGTCTTATTTTGAAACCTATAGTCTTGCTTGGATATAACCAAACAACCAGAATATTAGAAACTTTTATACCAGAAGATTATAATTTTTTATGTTGCTCCTCTTTTCTTCTCTCTATTAATAAATAAAAACACTACAACAAAAACTGGTTTTCTAGGCGGAGTCCCAAAAAACCCGAATTCCGTTCGTCACACTAAGTGTCCCAACAAATTAACTTGTTACAAAGAGTTTTTCGGGGCAGAAATTTTGTTTCATCCCCAAAAGTACCCGTTTCGGGATGGAAAGGCTTTCGTCCCAAAATAACCTAATCGTTCGACCCTTTAGAACGGACAGTGGAGGAAAAGATTCGAATGGCTTCCGACGGAAAATATAATTTTGTTCGATATGAAAAATTAACTTTCGAACCACCATAAAAATTTTACATTCAATGTTTCAGATACCGTTCCAAAGCTATCAAATGGAACGCTCGTAACTGTTTTTAATGTGTTACAACGGTTCAAGTCGTAAACGTTTACGGCTTAGAATGTTAGGAAAAATTATGTTCGAACATTTTTGTAACGTTCTAACGGATATCGTTAAATTCATTCGATATACCGAGCGAGGAATAAAAAAAATAGTTGTTCGAACATGGAACGGAAACGTCGAAACGTTCGAAAAGGGTTCAAACATAGGGAGGCACGATGTCTTTTAAATGCTAAAATTAACGTTGGAACGGATTTAAATAACAGAATTATTAACAAAAAGTACAATTAAATAATTAATCATGATATTTGAAACAATTAAATATAATACGCAATAAAAAAATAATATATCCTTGCCGTCATGGTGGGTATAAACTGCTCCAAGACTTTTTCCAAGTCCGTGTGCATCCTCGTCTTTCTAAATCAGAAATTGTAATGAGCATAACACTTAAATAATTGACAAAAACGATCATTAAAAAAAAGTCAGCTGAATGAAAATAAATAGAAATTACCTAAGAAATACGAGTTGAACGGAGGGAACGAGAAAAAGCGAGATTGAGTTAAAAATTTGGCGACTTTGCGAAAATGTTAGAAAATGAGAGGGTCAGGAGTGTGTTATAATCCGGTGACCGTTCGAACAATCGTTTAAAAAAATAGAAACTGTTCTTTATCGAATGATTCCTATTCCCAACTTTCATAACCCGTTAGAATGGTTTTCGTAATAACGTTTGAACGGTAGAAAAAATTAATAAAATTGATGATGACGAGACGTGCATTTATTATGGTAGGTAAAAACACGCGTTGGAACGGTTGTATGTCATTCGAAGACGTTTTTAAGAATGAACTCTAAGGATTTGGATACCGAGATTTGCACATTCGTTCGAATGGTTTATAACAGTTCAAATGGTGGGAGACATTACCGTTAGAACGTTAATGTATCCATTCAAGCGCTTGCAAAACCATGAAGTTATAGTTCGAACGGGTTTTTGAAGGTCCGAACGGAATGATTTTAACAGAAAAGTCTGTCCTTAAAAGTTTCGAACGAGTTTTTTGCGATGCTGGGTTTCCGTCCTAAAAAAAATTATCGCAAAAAAAGAAGCTTTTGGGACGGTTTGAATTTCCGTAACAAAAACAATACTTTATTTTTTTTTGGGGATAGATTTTTTGGCATCCCAAAAAGCCCAATTTGTTGTAGTGAAAGTAATGTTGGTGCAGTATGCAAACGTAAATAAATAATGGGTTAAATACACTTTGTCAAACAACTATTTAGGCCGCTTTGGCATTTTGCACCTCAAATTATCAATTTTTTCTTTACATCTCACCTCTCAACTACCAATCTCGTACACATTGCACCCTCCGCCATTAATTTGGACGAAAATTAATACTTTTTGTCTATGAAATGACGAATTATCCCTACATGTTTTTTTGGACCGTGATATTTTGTGGGGGTAAAGTAGTCATTATATGATTGATAGTTGATGAATGAAAATATAGCAAAATTGATAATTTTCAAGTGCAAAGCGTCAGAAACCTAGTAGTTTATGGGCGAAAAGTGTATTTGTTCTATAAATAATATTCTTGGTTGTTCATAATGGTGGGATGCTAATAGATGTCATTATAAGGTGTGGGAGGACTGTCGTCTTGGACCATTTTTTGTTTTTCCAAAGCATACAATGACTACTAATAACCATGAGTTATCGATATTGTTCAGAATGTTCACTATTTTAAGTTGAAAACCTAAAGGAGTGCCGAACTCGTCTTAGCAATCCCGAACATGAGATATTTCTCTCTATTTTGCTTTTGGCAAGACTAGAAAATGATGTAAGTTGTGCTTATTATCATCGAAATCAAATGAACTAGGTTATCATGTAAGCTTTAGGCTAATATTGTGAATGTTATAAACACGGTTTATAGAGAATGGGTATAATTCAAGACATGTTAATGTGCAAAACATTTGTCATTTCCTTCCAAAGACATCACAGGTAAAACAAGAATTTAGTACTTCACTTGAAGTAACCAATATATACCATGAATATAAGGAATTAGGTTAAGTTAGTATCTTCTAAAGTCATGCTCTTCAATCATGAAAGTAGAATATTGTTCAAAGATGGTGCAAAATTCCATGATTATCGCACAAAATAGGTCTACATTTGTTGTGCCTCTATTAAATAAGATAATGGACTCCGTCATTGAGATAGTGACCTTAAGCAAATTAATGAGTGCACTGTAAGAGTGCATGCATTGAACATGTTCAAATATGGATACCTTCTAGAAGTGATCATTGATATAAGAAGGTATTCAACACTTTGATTATAGTATCCTTAAACTTGAGAAGTTTATGCAGGTCTAATTGTTGTATTTGTGTTTTGACCAAATTATATAGTGATGATCTCTCTAGGTCAAATAATCCAGACAACGTTCAGGATAAATAAGTTTATATAATTAATGTTCAACAAGGAATCCATCAGTCTCTTTGTGAGATAATATATCTGTATAGTATTGAACTTAAAAATAAATCTCTGACCAGAGGAATTTCTTTTGAAATATATATATATATATATATATATATTTATTTATTTATTTGTAAAATTGTTTTGAAAAAAAATTGAGAGTCCAACCAGTTACAGATTCTGAATTGAGAATTACATGAACTTGGTATTTAAATAGTGATATTATTACGGTCTGATTTTTTCATGTGAAATATAGTATATGATGGAAGGATAGATAAACAAATAATTGTTAGCAAAAAAATCAATCTTATCTTCTCGGGGTCAATTGTGATATATTGATGGACATGATCGCAATTAATTAGTAAAAGCTCAAAATTGAGAATAAAATAATATAAAGAAAATAATGAAAAATAATTTTTCATGTGATTCTACGGCCGAAATCTGAGATCTTTAAGGATCTCACGCCATGCCACAACTAGGGTTTTATTTAGAAGGACAAGGCTGTGTACTTGGCCATTAGAACCTTGAGAGAACTTTGTGACTGTTGGGAAGCATAACAATTGGACTGCTAAGTCAAGAAAATTTAAAGTGGTGAGATCGACAAGAACGTGAAGGTTATTATGGAAGATTAAAGAATTCTCCAATATCGACAGAAAGAATTAGTAATTAATTTTCTGCAAGTCAACTTTCAAAGTCTCCTTTCGTACCGTCACTTCGCCATTACAGGGGTTACTTGAGCTTTTGTGTCTCTCAATGTGGTTAGCCTTGGGGGTTTCAAAACAGCAAGGTTTACCCCCATTTTCATTAGTTCATCCAAAGTTCCTTACCCTTTTGCACAGATCAATCTCAGCGACGAGATGGAGTACCCGATTAAATCAGAGTTCACGCCACCCACTCCGAATAAGTAGGAGGCGTGGGCCAAAGCACGCAATCAGCCACTGGAATATTTTTTGTTTTTTTTTTCATTAGTTGTGACACGAGCTGGCCATGATCGAGCTATCGACGTTAAACAAATTGATTGAATTGAGATAAGATATTAGTGGTACGGCTGAGAATAATTCTATCTAATCACGTCCTATATCCTTAGATGTTTCTCTTAAGCCGAGTTCTATTCCAATCGGTGGGTTATTATAAAACATGATGTGCGAAGCTCTCAATATATAACTCATATAATTGTCCCTTTCCTTTTCCAATACTCTAACAATGTAGATTATTAAATTATATATTGAGGCCCTGACAGTTTTTTTAATAACAAAAAGGACTCAAAAATGGCAATTTCTAATATATTTATGTACTAATTAAAAGGAGAGTTAAGTTAAGTAGTGATTACTAACATAACAATAAGTTTTTATTTCATTTTTTATCACTCTTCATATCTATATATATACCTTTTAAAAAAAATAGGGTTAAATACACTTTGCACCCTTCAACTATGGGGTCTTGACACTTTGCACCCTAATTTTTTTTTTCACATTGCACCCATCAACTATTGATTTTGGACCCTTTGTATCTTCCTTTAAGATTTTCGATTAATTTTAGTGAAAAATAATTTTTTGACGTGTGAAATAACAATTTTATCCCTATATTTTTTTTTGGTAGTGACCATTTCATGAGAGTAAAATTGTAAATTTTCGAGACCAAAGAAAAAATTTCGGTCCAAATTGACGGAAAATTTTAGCGGAGGGTGCAAAGTGTTTGAAATCAATAGTTGGTGGGTGCAATATGACAAAAATAATAGATCGAGATGCAAAATGTCAAGACCTCTAAAGTTAGAGCATGCAAAGTGTATTTATTCCAAAAAAATAAGTTTATGTTTGTGAGTTTTATGTATGATGGATGTACATCATATATTTGTGATGATTCTTTCCGCCATGATCAATTTACTTTATTCCTCTAAGGTAGGCCTGTCCAAAAAACCGGCCGGACCGGGCCGGACCGGCCAAACCGGACCGGTTTTGACCCAAACCGGTTGACTTTTAGTCAACCGGGTTGACCGGACCGGCAAACCGGTGTATTCCGGTCCGGTTCCGGGTTACCCTCATGAAAACCCGGGACCGGACCGGAGTATACCTCTCCAAACCGGCCCAAACCGGAAATTGGCCCAAAATGGCAAGGCCCAACCCAAAAACCGGCCCAAAATGGCATGACCCAACCCAAAACCGGCCCAAAATGTCATGGCCCAAACCGGCCCAAACCGACCCAGACCGGACCGGTCAAACCGGAAACCGGACCGGACCGGTCCGGTCATATAACCGGTCCGGTCCGGTCCGGTCTATATACTTTGAAAAAGTTCCGGTTTGGCCGGCCAAACCTGACCGAACCGGACCGGACCGGCTGTTGGACACCCCTACTCTAAGGGAACGGACAAACGTGTAGTTTCATCAATTTTCTAATGCAAAACGTTTTTGCTATCACTATTTTATAGGCTAAAATAATAATAAAAAATAAAAAAATCTGAATATATAGTTGATGGTATTGGCTGCTAGCTTTTTGCGACCCGTGCTAGCTGCTATTTTTGTGGTAGGAGTAAGGTCACTCACACTATAAACACCCCGGCCATAAGCTTCATTCTCTACATTGGCATCATGAGTGAGGAGCAAATGGCTAAGTCCCCTGATCAATATGTTCGCATGCTTCCGATATTCATTCTCTTTATTCTCATTGCAAATGCAGGTGAGTATAGGTTTATGGCCGTGAACATCTCTAATCTCTAATTGTATTGTAATGTATCCCTTGTATTGAAGCAGGGATTGGCACGTGCGAAGAATGCTTGCGTCTGAGCCATCATTGGCACAAAACGTGCCTAAGCACCAAGCGTTGCAACAAGAAATGCCGAGAATTAGAGGGTGCAAAGAGTGGGGCATGTCGGTTCGATCATGGGAAGTTAATTATAAGTGTCAAATGCTACTGCAACTTCAATTGTTGAATGCTGGGAGTTGGAAACTTATTTGGAATTGATTTGAACCGTCATGGGTTGTTAAGAGAGCATGTGCATGTGACTCTATAATTAGGATATCAAATAGCAAATACTCCATGCAGCTCTTGTGCAGGTATCAATATTATATGGATCTTCATTGGCCCTTTTAGGGTCATACTATGTGGTCTTTTCCTTTGTAATATTTTGTTCTTCCGATTAATGAATATCAAGTTTCCTATTTCATCCACAAATATATAAACAATACATGTTAATTCCCAAGCATTAGACATTTCTTACCAATTAAAGAAATCACTCGTCTAGAATTTAACTGCAACATCTTGTTGCAGCGACTGTTACCAGCAATGATACACGGGTTGTTAGGAAATGTACAACGTTGGCTGAGTTGAGCTTATTCTTTAGAGACTTGTGCTCACGAACAATACGTTTAGACGTTGTGGACCAGTTAGAGATGGACATCAGAATGATTATTTGCAAGTTAGAACATTTATTCCCTCCATCATTTTTTAGTATTATGGTTCATTTACCTCGGGAAGTGAAACTTAGGGGTCCAGTTCAAGTTCGGTGGATTTATCCAATGGAGAGGTATATGGGGTAGATGAAGCGTTTCGTTAAGAACATGACATAGTTTGAGGGCGCCATAGCAGAGAATTATGTGTTAAACGAATGTTTAACTTTTTGCTCAATGTATCTTGGTACGGTTAAGATGAGATTCAATAGGAAAGACTGGAATTATGCCGACATAGATGATCGAACTACTCCAGCTTCTCATCTTTCTGTATTCACTCAAAGTGTTCGCCCGCTGGGAGCTGATAGGGATCATGATTTGGATAGAAATAAATTTACAAAAGCGCAGTGGTACGTACTCAACAACTGTTCGGAAATCAATCAACATATAAAGTAAGCATATACTACAATTGTTGTTCATTTAAACACTTATCAAATTCATGATATTTTAATTTATTATAAGATATCTAGTTTGTTTATAGTGATCACCTGGAAGAGATGAGGAGGCAATCGTCAATTAATATTGATTGGAGGCACGAAGAAGGATTTCCGTTATGGTTTAAAAACTGGATATTTATTTAATTTTGCCTCTATGATATGTTCCATTTTTATTGATTTTTTTATTCTCATTAACACATGTTTATTATTTTAGATTCAAAATCGGGCTAGGTGTCGGATGATTTGTATGTAGTAGCATCCGATTCGGATCAACGAACACTTTGTTATTCTGGGTGTGTAGTGAATGAAGTTAGGTTTCACACGGTCCTTCGTGAATAGTTTCATAGTACTCAGAATAGTGACATGGTTGTTCCAGGGGACCATATTGGGGAAGACTTTGAATTTTATGGCCAAGTAGTAAAGATTTACGCGTTGCGTTATTTGCGGGGGAATTTAGTTTATTTACTCAAATGTGACTGGTTTGACTTGAGTACTCAAAACATAGATATTGATAGAAGTGGTAGGTTTATTAGTATTAACACATCTCGAAAACGGTACAAAGATGACCCGTTCGTGCCAACATCTCAGGGGAATTAAGTATTTTATATCGATGATCTGAAGTTGGGCGGTCACAGGAAGATTGTTCAAAAGATTACCCCTAGAAACACATATGATATTTCACCTACTGAGGAGGAAGCTAGTGAAGATGGAGAAGGACCGTCAAACCGTGAAGCATGCCAAGAGAATGAGTCTATTGAGCTTTTTGTGGACTTTAGCTCCTTTGACATATCCCGTTGACTAAAAATGACGTTGAAGCTTATGTGTCGGTAACCAATGAGAGTGGTCCACAACAACGTGAAATAGAAGGAAGCGATGATTCCTCGGAATCGTTTGGTGAAGATTGTAGTGATTCTGAAGAATATGACTCCAAGGACTAACGTACCTTTATCATTTCAATTTACTTTGCATTTTTATTTTCTATTTGTTTTGAGTAACATAATTCATTATTTCTCTAATATTAATTTATTTGGTCATAGGACGACGTCATGCCAGCTGGAGGAAAACGTCTTCTGTGCGATTCATCGGTTTGAGCTAATAATACTCCTGATACACTAGCAGTGTTGGGTCCTTCGCTTAGAGGAAAGATGACTGTTCATATCCCTGATGGATGTACGGGCGGTGATGATAAGGCATCATCAATGCTCTCAAGTCATATTGGTGCACTCATTCGACAACATGTCTCATTTGAGACGAGTAAGTGGAAGGAGGTCCCCGACCAGGTTAAATCATACGTGATGAACTGAGTGTTGGTAAGTATAATTTACCAAATTTTAATTTTACAAAATTTCATACGTACTAACTGTTATATTTGTTAAGGATGACTTCCAAACTAATGACCGACCCAAGGATCGCATGACTGTGATGTCTATGATGAACACAATGTACAAGACGCATAGAAATAGAATATTCCAACATTACTCGGTGTTCATTTCCAAAGAAGAGGAGTTAGAGCCCCCCGTATCCCAAGATGAACATGGAAAAATAGACTCATGTCTGTGATTTATTCGCGAGCGAGGAATTTCAGGTTAAAAATTTTTATTCCGTCGTGAATGTTTATTTTATTTTATTATTAATTGTGGTAACGACTATAAATGTACAATACAGAGGAGGAGTGCAACAAGGAGAATAGAGCGAGCTAAGATGAAGATTGTACACACATCGGGAGCGAGGTCTTTCCAACGTGCGAGAGCATTGTTAGTAATAAATTTATATTTTTATTAGATATTATTTAAATAAATGACTTAAGTAATTTAATATGTATGTTCTATATTTCTTTTGGTATGCAGAAAAATCTAGAATATGATGAGATGCAACTATTGAAACAACGGATGCGTGAGCGAATGATGGAGAAGATCAGACAGCTGCAATCCCATACAACACCAAAACGAAAACTTGGATAGATTTATTTATTTTCACTACTTAATCGGTACTTATCGAGTATGTATTTTATTTACTTTAAAAAATAAATATCTTTGTTTACTTTTAAAATGAGTATTGAATATCTTTCTATTTATATTATTTGCAAATTATTTTTAAAATTTTAATTAAATTAATTCAAATACGTAATAAATGGTTCGAACAGTAAGAAGGTCATTTGAACAGTTTTGGTGTAATGATAAAGTGTGCACGCTTAACTATTTGTCTGCTCACGACGCATTAAATATGTTCGTCTGCAGGGTTATTCTTGCTTGCACACTGTCTTTTAATTAGCAACTGTTCGCACGAGAAGAAAACATGTTTCAACGTGTTCAACAGAATAAGCGTCCGCACTGTAAATGTAAGTGTTCCAACGGTTTTTGAAGGTGACAAAATACTATTTCTTCATAAATGAAACAACGGTGCGGACATCTTTATGTTAGCGTTCAGATGACAATATATTATCGGGCGGACGATTTTATATCACCGTGCGCACGTATTGTCCATGAAAAAATGCATTTCATCACATTGAACCAATCGTTCGCACTTCTCATGCAAACGTATGAAGTGTACTGGGAATGACGATTTTGAATTTCTTCAATATACAATAAAAAGTCTGGATGGTATTGTAACCCATCCGGATAGTTACTAGTTACAAAACACGAAAATTGTCAGCTAAAACCTTTGCTGACAGGCTTTAGGTGACAAACTGGGTGACAACTCAGTTTTATTACCAAAAACCTTTGCTGACGAAAATGGCACCTTGGGTGACAAATTTTTTTTGACACCCAACGCGATTTTCTTGTAGTGTTTAGGCACTTAAAAACTCTATAGCATTCTTTCTCTTTTCACTTCTATTTTTTAAAGTCTTTCTTTTTTCGGACTGGCCTGGCCGTGGTAATGGGAATATTTGATATGACGTCCTTCGTCAAAGATCACTTGGTTGGAGACAAATTAATCCGTCAGGAGCGACATGCAGGTAGATCATATCATCATGACCTTTTAATTAGAAATATGCCTTCAAAATTAGTTATCTAGAATAATTATAAGATAATTATTTATTTTTCACATGTTTATATTTAATTATGGGTATTTTGCTGTGATATAAAATGTTACACGAATATTGTTGAGTGATATTGTAAAAAAGTCATGTCAATAATTAATGAATCAAAGGCAGAAAGTATGACTTTTCGTTTCCTTGTTCACTTGACGGTTGCTCTAGACTGAGATACATATTTATGTATAAATAATTTTACACTCATTGTGCCTCTATGAAATAGGATGATGGACTACATCATTGAGGTGTTGACCTTAAGAAGACGATCGAGTGGGTGTACTGTAAGAGTACATGCACTGAACGAGATCAAATATGAATATCATCTGGAAGTGATCACTGATATTGAGAAGATATTCAACACAATTAGTTTATAGTATCTTTAGAGATGAGAGGTTTGTGCAGATCTATTTGTTGTGTGTTTGTGCTTTAACTGAATTATATGGTGATGATCTTTCTAGGCTACAACATTGGGTCTAGTGTATGATAAATGAATCTGTATAAATGCTTAATAAGAAATCCACCAATCTTTTTGTGAAACAATAAATTCAGTATATCTATATAGTATTGGACTTGAAAAATAAATCTCTAGCCAAGAGAATTTTGTGAAAATGTCTTTATATATATATATATATATATATATATATATTTATGTTTTTATTTTCGAAATGATTTTGGAAACACTTTGAGAGACCGACAAGTTACAGATTATGAATTGAGAATTATATGAGATAAGGGTTTAATCAATGATATTATTCCGGTTAGATTGTCTCATGTGGAATATAGTATGGTGTAAGGATAGATAAGAAAATAATTGTTAGCTAAAAGGAATTCACAAATCAATTTCATCTTCTCGAGGAGTCAATTTTGATATATTGATGGACATGATCGCAATCAATAGAAGTCCAAAATTTGGAATAAAATAATATAAGAACAATAATGAAAAAGAATTGTTTATGTGATCCTATGGTCGAGATTTGAGATCCCTAACAATCTCACGCAATATCATTGCTAGGATTTTATTTCAAAGGAAAGGGTATGAGATAGTTAGACGTCATACGGTTGGCCATGAGAACTTTGAAAGAATCCTATGAAGTGTGTGTTGGCTTTTGTGCACAATCGATATTTTGATGATTTCAATAAATGGATTGAGTTTACAAAATGAAAATTTTTAAATACAAAGTCATTTTATCAAAGAGCCAAAGACTAGAAGATTGAAGATCAAGAAGATGCAAGGAGCTCAAAAAGTGAAGATTCAAGACCTTAGGGTATAACCTTGTCACTACAAAAAAATGACCTATAGCAGCGGTCGTAAACCGCTGCTATAGGTCAAAAAACCGCTGCTATACGTTATAGCAGCGGTTTTTTAGCGGCGGTCGCGACCGCCGCTATAGCTCCGTCGGCATTGATCTATCGCGGCGGTTTCGGTGACCGCTGGTGAAGACATCGGGTCTATAGCGGCGGTCACGTAGCAGCAGTCGGAACCGCCGCTATAAACCCGAGCGTAGTTGCACTGAAGTTCTGTAGCGGCGGTCAGTGAAGTTCTGCAAGAAATGCCGAGGATTAGAGGGTGCAGAGAGTGGGACATGTAGCATCCCTGCTGGGAAGTTAAGTCCCAAATGCTACTGCAACTTCAAATATTGAATGCTGGGAATTGGAAACTTATTTGGAAGTGATCTGCACCGTCATGGGTTGTTAAGAGAGCATGTGCATGCCTCTATAATTAGGATATCAAATAGCAAATACTCCATACAGCTCTTGTGGAGGTATCAATATTATATGGATCTTTATTGGCCCTTTTAGGGTCATACTATATATGTTAGTAGTATTTTCCTTTGTAATATTTTCTTCTTTCGAGTAATGAATATCAAGTTTTCCTATGTCATCCACAAATATATGAACAAGTCATGTACTTAATTCCCAAGCATTTGACATTTCTTACCAATTAAAGACATCAATCGACTGGAATTTAACTGCAACATCTTGCATAATTGTTGGTAATTTTTATGCATGCACTTGGAAGTACTATCCGTTTTTAGTTCCATAATTACTAGTACGTATTTAATTAGTTTCGGTAGCGCCTATCGTCTATCGTTCTTGCCACCCGTCTCTCTGCCCAGTATAGAATATTTGTGAGAGAATTCGTGACTGCTAAGTGGTGAAATCAAGAAAACTTAAAGTGGAAAGATGGACAAGAATTTAAAAATTATTATCGAAGATTAAAAAATTCTTAAAAATTGACAAAAAAAAAGAATTAGTAAGTTCGAAAGTCAACTTTCAAACAGTCTCTTTTCTTTTCCCATTACTGGGGTGACTTGCGCTTTCGTGTCTCTCAATGTGGTTAGCCTTTGGGGTTTCAAAGCAGCAAGCTGGTTTACCCCATTTTCATTAGTTTATCCTAAGTTCCTTACCCTTTTGCACAAATTACAAAATAGGCCATCTACGTACCTTTCGAGGTTAAGGTGTCAACCTAGAATCTCAGCGACGGGATTGAGTACCCGATTGGATCAGAGTTTACGCCGCCCACTCTGAACAAATTGATTGAATTGAGATAAGATATTAGTGGTATGGCAGAGAATAATTCTATCTAATCTCGTCATATATCCTTATATGTTTATCTTAAGCCGATTTGATCTATTCCAATCGGTGTGTTATAAAAAATGATGTGCGAAGCTCTCAATATACAACACAAATTATAATTGTCCCTTTCCTTTTCCAATACTCTAACAATGTAGAATATTAAGAAATATATTGAGGCCGGCAGTTTTTTTAATAACAAAAACGACTCAAAAGTTGCAATTTCTAATATATTTATGTACGCCTTAAAAGGAGTGTTAAGTTAAGTAGTCATTACTAACATATCAATACGTTTTTATTTCATTTTTTTTTATCATTCTTCATATCAATATATATAGCTTTACAAAAAAATTGGTTAACTACATTTTGCACCCTCCAACTATGGGGTATGACACTTTGCATTCCAATTTATTATTTTTGTCACATTGCACCCATCAATTATTAATTTTAGACACTTTGTATCGTCCCTTAATTTTTTTTATTAATTTGGACGGAAAATTATTTTTTGAACTGTGAAATGACAATTTTATCCCCATATTTTTTTTTGCAGTGACATTTTTATGAGAGTAAAATTGTAATTTTTGAGACTAAAGAATAAATTTTCGTCCAAATTGACGAAAAATTTTAACAGAAGGTGCAAAGTGTTAAAATCAATAATCGGTGGGTGCAATGTGACAAAAATAATAATTGGGGTGCAAAGTGTCAAGACCTTTAAAGTTAGAGGGTGCAAAATGTATTTATCCCCAAAAAATAAGTTTTTGTTTGTGAATTTTATGTATGATAAATGTACATCATATATTTGTAAATAACAAAATTAGTATTGTGCTTTCTTAATATATAGAAATTAAAGAGTGCTTTATTTATGTAAATAGTTTTTTTTTCATATATTATTTGACTAGTTAGTGATAATTTTTGTACCCAAAGGTAAAAGTTCTGGTTCCGCCACCGTTTCCCGGTTAAATCTTCTACAATTTATGTGAGAAAGGTTTAAGTGCACGATGAAGATCATTTAAAAACAATGAGGCAAAAGCAAATGAGAGAAAATCAAGTCCATCCATTTCTTTAAATTTTATTTTTAAAAAAGGAGCAGGGACTTATAGGATTCTTCCCATGATCAATTTACTTTATCCTCTAAGGGAAAAGGACAAACGTATAGTTTCATTAATTTTCTAATGCAAAACGTTTATGCTATCACTATTTTATAGGCTAAAATTCAAAAAAAAAAAACCGAAGAAGAAGAATGCTGAATAGCTGATGGTATTGGCTGCTAGCGTTTTGCAACCCGTGTTGCTATTTTTGTGGTAGCCTAGGCATGGAGTAAGGTAACCCACACTATAAATACCCCCATAAGCTTCATACTTCTTTGGCAAAATGAGTACTACTGAGGTGCAAATGGCGGCTAAGTCCCCTGATCAATATGTTCGCATGCTTCCGATATTCATTCTCTTTATTCTCATTGCAAATGCAGGTGAGTATGCCGGTTTATGATGATCATCTCTAATCCCTAATTGTATTCTAGTAAGCTGAATTGTGGCGTTATGATCTAATGGGGATCCCTTGTATTAAAATCGGGATTGGCATGACGTGCCAAGAATACCCACGTCTGAGCCGACATTGGCACAAAGCGTACCTAGTCAAGAAGCACTGCGACGAGAAATGCCGACGATTCGAGGGTGCAGAGAGTGGGGCATGTTGGTTCCCTCCTTGGAAGTTAAGTGCCAAATGCTACTTGATCTTCAAATGTTGAATTGATGCTCGCCCTTGGAAACTTATTTGCAAGTGATTTGCAGTACCGTCGTGGGAGTTGTTAAGAGAGCATGTTTTGCCTCTATAATTTAGGATAGCAAAGACTCCATGCATGCCGCTCTTGTACAGAGGTATATATCAATATTATATGGATCTTCATTGGCCCCTTTAGGGTCATACTATATATGTTAGTGGTTTTTCCTTTATAATATTTTGTTCTTCCGAGTAATGAATATCAAGTTTCCTATTTCATCCACAAATATATAAACAAGACCATGTTAATTCCCAAGCGTTTGACATTTCTTACCAAAGACATCACTGCTAAAACTAAAACTATCTTCTGGATCAATTTAACTGCAACATCTTGCATAATTTTTGGTAATTTTTATGCACTTGAAGTAACCGTTCTTAGTTCCGTAATTACTAGCAATTAATTGGTTTTGGTAGCTATCGTCTATCGTTCTTGTCACCCATCTCTCTGTCCCACATATAATTTGTGGTTCTTGGACCCATGATTTAAGTCTCGCTAGTCTTATTTTGCAGCCTAATCTTGCTTGGATCTATAGTTTCTTGATATTTATTGTATCTAATTGTACTGTAGATTCATATGCAATCAGAGACTTTCGGTGTTATTTAGTAACGGATAAACCGTGAAGGTAAAGGAAATAGATTTAGGCTTCCATGATCTCATGATCCTCAATTTTGACGTAGAATGTTCAAACATCATGCAAGATTTAGTGCATCTTACAAAATCTTATACCTTCGTATATTAATTTTTCTTCTCTCTGAAATTAACATTCATTCTGAAAGGCAGGATATATAGGTTCTTCCTTAATCAGTAATATGGTTAAGTACTCATTTTCTATTTATTTTATCTCTACATTACTTCTGTCAGATTACTCTAAAATGTAAACGAAAAACTCCCAGCCAGGAACTCTAGAAAAAGCAACCTCTGCTTTCTCAGTAGAACTCTCTTTCTCTGCGCTTGATCTTGTCTTCTATGCACCATTCTTAGCTGGTCGAAGGAGCTCCAACTCCTATTATATATCCTTGTCTTCCATGGGCCGGTTCTTATCCAGTCATGCCCATATATAGTTTTACAGGTTTTTCACTTTTTCTGTAGATTTCACATTAGGGTTATTCAGACCCAACCTGACCTAATCGGCTCGCTCAATGCCGACTGAACTGGATCAGGTTCAGCCAACCCATATGCAGGAGGTCGGGTTCAGAATACTGGAGCCAGACCAATTTCGATCGAACTCAAGATGCCAAGACTTAACTCAGTCGAGTTCGGGTGTTACCGAACTCCCTGCATGGTTGAGAGTCTAAGCCATTGAGGGAGTTCGGTACAGCTTGAATCCGAATCCGACTGGGTCATGTACAATCCTAATTCATCCTCTGTTTTTTCGATATTATTTATCAATTACCTACCAAGGAAAAACAAATAAAAAGTGACTCCAAAACGCTTAATATGTAGAAACTCCAATTGAGAGACGTTGAATGCAACTTGTGGGGTACGTACAATAACGAAAATGCTTAAGCATCGAAAAACTCCATCATTCTTTCTTTTTTTCTGGCATTTATTTCTTTTGGAACACAAGAGTAAGCGAGCTGTTGACATTAATTGGGGCAATTAAAACGGATTCAATTAAGAAAATAGCGACAAAAAATGATCTAGGTTGGACGGCTACAAATTCTATCGGCTACAAATTCTATTTGATTAAGGCCTACATACTATATGTCTCCACTCCAACATAAGTTCAAGGTTTTTGTATTCTTCTTAGGAGCTTAAATTTGAGACTATTCTATTACGCCTCTACTATCAAGTTAATATAGGGATTTAGTCATCACTTCAAGAAATATAAAACCTTTTCAATCAGATGGTGGGTGTTCACATGGCCCGTCACCTTTAAAAATATTGTCAAGGCCTCTTCTATATGTATGCTTCTCGTAACGATAACTAATACGTGAATTGTTTGACAGTAATTCGAATTATTAATAATGTTTCGAGGTCTCATCCTTAAATGACACTCCTTAAAGATAAGAATTTTTGCCTGTACTTCTTATCCCTTGCTTCAGCCATATATCAATCACAAATTGATGTTTTGATGAAAGAAATGCATGTTCCAAGGATACAGTTCAAACAACAAGGGTTACCAGTGCTTGGATCCGACGTACTTGTTAGTGTTATGAATGTTGGCAAGATTCCGTATCAATTGGTTTGTAAATTGGATTTGTTAAGATAAGTTTTGTTTAAGTGTTCAAAATGTCTCCTGCAGAAGATAAAGGTTGAAGAGTGTTTAAATTTTGAAGATAAAATTATTTTTCACGTAGCTGGACTCATTCCTAAAATTTCTTAAGAGTAATCTTCGGAATGAAGATTCACTTGACTAACACTCTACTATAGCTACCTTCGCTCAAGCTAAAATAGTGTAAAATCATACAATCATGTTACTCGTTTGCCGCCCTACCTTGGCTCGAGTGAAATATGCTAATTTTGAAAAATTCTTACCTTTCAGAATCCTATTTGAATTAGAATTCAACTATACTCTATATATACCTTGTGAGGTCAACCAAAAGAATTAGGCAAGTCATTATATATTTATTGAAGCCTCACCTTATATATTTATTGAAGCCTCACCTTAGAGAGAAAATCTCTCTGAGATTCCTGCACCTAAATTGTCCAGATTTTAATCACCATTGAATCACCATAGAAATCAATCTTCCTGTGTGAAGCCTTCAGAGTGCCGAAGGAGTTTGGCTATCGGAGTTTCCGGTGTTGAGGAACAAAGTCATTCTTGAAAAGTTCATAAGAATAACCTCAAAGGGCTGAGGGTTAATCTCAGAGAACGGTTCTAAGTTAGATTACTTAGATTATTGCATGGGTAGTCAGAGTCAAGCAACTGGAAGTTGCCCGTGTCTGAATCACCGTTGTAAGGTTTTACTTCTTAGTGAATTTCTAGTGGCCGCTAGTCTACAGTAGTTTTACCTTTGAAAGGTAATTCAAATCATAAAATCTTTGACTCTTGTGTGATTGATATTTGTTTTATTATTCTGCTGCTTATTTTGTTGATTAAATTAATATTTATTCACATTTAGACTCAACAATTTTTGGACTTGTTCTAAAAAATTTTATTGATTTCAAATAGATGGGTAACACATATTCACCCTTTCACTACTAAAAAAATAGGGTTTTAGCAACATTTTTTTAGAGGCGGTAGCGACCGCCGCTATATGTCCGTCGGGATAGGTTTTAACGGCGGTTTTTGCGATCGCTAAAGACCCGAAGCACTTTTTTGAATTCTTTAGCAACGTTTTAGGAAAACGCTGCTATAGGTCTTTAGCAGCGTTTTAGAAAACGCCACTACATGTGCCAGCATTTTTTCTACCCAAAAGAAAAACATTGCAACAACTTTATTTATAAAAAAATACCAGAATTTTTAATACAAATTTATTTTAATAATCATAATTCATTGATGTAAAAACCTAAGAAAAAGGATATTAAAGCAAATATAAGTCATCATTGATTAAATAACCAAGTTTTACAAGTTTTACAACACAAGAGTCTATCCAAGTTTCTAACATAGAATAAAAATAACTTGAATCCTCACATTAGCAAAAGCTGCTTCAGTACACCATCAGCACTAATACCATCTTCACCAAGTGGTAGCTCTGCCATTGAAAAGGCGAAATGAGATAACAAAAAATTAACAATATGCTCTGGGCATTATTATAATAACCTATACTATCTTACCTATAGACATGAGTGCAATGAATGCCCCTCCACCACAAACATATTTAAGCAAAAGGAAAATGGATGGCAGTTGTGTAACATAACAAGACAAGAGCTGAACTCGCAGAAAAGAAAGAAAGAATCCCATCGTCTTTGTTCCCTTTTATGATATCATCCCACCCCAATTATTCTCACCAAAAATCTGATAGTTACCTTCAGTAGCTGCATGATTAATGCGGTGTCTTTGTAAGATTCCTCGCTCAAACTATCCAACTTCGAGATAGCTTCATCAAAAGCTTGCTTTGCCAGGGAGCAGGCCTGGACATAGATTACAATGTAAAAGTTACAAGCAAGTAATTCTCTACATTAACAACAAATTTGATAATAAATCAACAAAGAAAGAAAGGATATCATATATGCACCTTTCTGGAGAGTTCAAAATCTCATAATAAAAAAAAGAGAAGTTTAAGGCCAAACCCAGTCTGATAAACTACACAGTTTACCTCAAACACTTTGCATAACCAATGATCCAGAACCAATCTTCAAAATCATTATATAAGTACAATGGTTCAGTTGCCATCTCTACCCAAAAATTGAGCCTAGAATAAATTAAAAGCAAGACAATCATATACGCATGCCTTTTGCATCTCTACCATGAACAAAAAAAAATTTCACTACCCATTTGGTTACATATAACCAAATAAATGTTAAAAAATCTTGGATATAAAAGGTCTTCTATAACCGGCAAAAGTTATTGTGTGAGTGGACGAGTGAGATTAGAAGTTGAGAAATCTAATGGCTGAAAAATGCCATGTCATTTAATGAACCCGACCAATGAATCCGACCCGGGAATCCGACCCGATTTCATTAAATGACGTGACATTTTTTCAGCTATTAGATTTCTCAACTTCTAATCTCACTCATCCACTCACACAATCACACAATGACTTCACTCACACAATAACCGGCCCGTTCTATAACCTAGGTAGGATTCCTAATTTGTTCTTTTTCGAAAAAAAAATAGTCCAACAAATAGAGCACAAAGCCTAACCAAGAGCATCGATACTTGATAAGGTTTCACCGGCTGATCAGCAGCCTCTTTCCTGTCAT
Source organism: Myrica gale (assembly GCA_963930655.1). Lineage (NCBI taxonomy): Eukaryota > Viridiplantae > Streptophyta > Magnoliopsida > Fagales > Myricaceae > Myrica > Myrica gale. The sequence goes on from OZ005616.1 coordinate 10,898,081, forward strand.
CTCCAAACTTGAACTCCACCAAATACCGGTAATAATCCCCTTTCCTGCAACCACGCAAAGCCCAAATAAAAGAAAAAAAGAAATCCGTTAAAACCCCAAGTCGAGCGAAATCAAATAACCAAAATCCCCAAATCACAACCATCACAAAAGAGGTCAGACTCGTCGATGACGCTCATGATGTCGCTGCAAATGGTGGAGAGCTCAGACTCGACGTTATGCCTGTACTCCTTGATCCACTTCACGTTCTGATCATTCCCTTTGGCTTCCTCCTTCTGCTCGATCGACGAAAGGATCCTCCACGAGGCTTTACGAGCTCCGACCACGTTCTTGTACTCGATGGAGAGTAGATTCCTCTCTTCGATACTCAGCTCGACATCAAGATTTGCCACTTTCTTCATGGCGTCCACCATTTCTGCGAAGTTGGAAAGGACTAAAGTTAAAAAGCACAGCTGAGAAGATAGGGGAAAAGATAATCAAAGGCAAGGAACCAGACATTTTCTCAGCTTGGTGCTAAATGAAAATTTCGCTCTCAGTCGTATAATATACGGAAAACTAGGACTTGGCACTAAACAAAAATTTCCTCTAAATTGTCTTTTATTTATTTTAATTACTAATTTGTTTGTAGTTGTAATAAACATTGTAGTATGCATTGGTATTAGTAATAATACTTAGACCAAATAATCAACTGTATATTGTCTGGTACATAGTCAAAGGTGCTTAGTATCATGTACATAACATATTATTTTACACTATTTTTCATAACTAGTATAATAATCTTAATTAAAATAAGTTGGTAGTAATAATATGTAATACTTATAATTTAAAAGTATAATGTTTTTTATATAACATTACATGATTTGTTATGTGTTTATCATATACACGCATGAAATGTGCTAATTAACCTAAGTATTTTATATGTATGTACCTATATATCTAATGACTAAATCATGACATCTAAGACCATATATTAAGTTATGTACTTTAATTGTAAAAGTTAATCTCACAATATCTTTTTGTTTGAAATTAAATAATATGTCCTAATTAAATAGTATTATATTACTAATTATTCAAAATATATATGTTCATTATAAGTATGATAATATATGTTTTCTAAACTACTTAGATTTAGTCAATAAATATGCAATTACCATAATAACCATAGGGTATAATTTAAAATTTATTATATAACAACTTCAATTTTCATAACACTCCCTCTAATTCCATATTTTACTAAATAGGTCCTTTAAAATAAAATTTTTCAAATACATGACAAAATAAAATTATATATTAAAAGGAATATAATAATATATTAAATAATTATTAATGTTAAATAACTTATAATTAATAAATAAATAATGTTTTTGCACTTAAACCTATAGCAGCGTCTGTGTCAACAAACGCTGCTATAGACACCCTTTAGCAGCGTTTGTGTGCATAAATACTGCTAAAAAGTCGACCTACAGCGGCAGTCATAGTAGATACCCAATTTTTAGCAGCGTTTGTGTATAAATGCGGTTATAAGTTTTTTTTATCGGCGTTTTTAGCTACCGCCGCTAAAGACCTATTTTTTTGTAGTGCTTCTAGGTGTTAATAGGGTATAAACAAGATTTTTCACTATTATAAATATTTTTTTATCTCAACTGTAATGCGGTGTTTGATAAGAAATTTTTTTTTGCTTTTGATTTAGCTTTATCTCTGCATCGCTCTCTTACAAAAGAATGTGCCTCGGAAAGAGCTAACTCCAGAAGTGTAGCCACAATTATCATAGTACCAAGTGTTCCTTCCTTTCAACTATCATACTACTTCACCCATTTCACAACCAGCAGACATTCCTGTGCAGACTCGTACACTTGAACATGTTGTCATAAAGGGTAATGCTAATTTGTCTTCTTCCAATGTTGCATGTGATCCTTCCCCTGTAGAGCAAAATCATTGTAAACCCACGATACAATTCACTCAACCTATGATAAATTAAGCTAAATCAAGTACTCGACATCCTAAAGATTTTTCAGACCATCAATTATATTATTCTATTCAACATTTATTAATGTGTTCTTTTCCATTCTTGAGCGAGCCCTCATCCTTCAACCAAGCTGTGACGTATACTGGATGAGTTCTTCAAGCCAATGGAACCTAGTCTTTATGACCTCGTCCAATTGATCAAAATGTTATTTGACACAAATGGGTATATAATGTCAAACAGAGGTAAGATTAATCTGTTGAAAGATTTAAGGCTATATTAGCAGCCAGAGCCTTCCAACAAGAAGATGATTCGGACTACTTTAAGACATTTAGTCTTTACATAAATTTTTTAACAATCTGGTTGATAATTGTTATTGCAATACACTTTAAGTGTCATCTTCGTCGGCTGAATGTTTCAAATGCATTCCTTCATTGGACATTGAAAAACAAAGTATTCATGGAACAACCAATTGGTTTTATGGATTCTAGGTTCCCTAACCATGTCCTGTGCAAGTTGAATAAAGCTATCTACATGGGCTCAAACAATTACCTTGTGCTTGATTTTATCGTCTATCTCAAACATTGGTTCAATTTGGTTTTTCAGAGTCTCATGTTGATTATTGATCATTGTTTACGTATCATTGGTCTCATGTGCACATATTTTTCTTTATATATATGTGGATGATACAATTATGACAGGAACTCATTTATTCTTTATCATGAATTTGATCGCATGCTTGAAGAATGACTTTGCAATGAAGGTCTTGAGACACCTACATTGTTTTTTGCATATCCAAGTTTCTCGCGATCAGTCTAGTATTTTCTTGTCTAAGACCAAATATATGTTGATGTTCTTCATCGGTCTAGAATGGCAGATGCCAAGCCATGTGTTGCTCTAATTGCTTTGGGTGTTAAACTCTTACACAGTGCTAATGATCCTCTAGAAAATTATCGAGTACTGACAAATAGTTGGAGCTCTACAAAATTGTGCTTTGACACGTCCTAAACAAACTATGACAATTTATGCACTTTCCCACAACAAGAAATTGGTTAGTTTCCAAAAGATCAGTGTCCCGATATGTAAAAGGAACGCTTTATCATGGCCAGATGAAACAAGTGTTGAAACAATTTATGACTCAAATTTGGCATAGTGTTGATGAAACAATCTTCTGGTACGAGAACTCCCCATTAGCTTGCGGGGGGATGTTGAGACAGTAATCAAAGTCTTAGCTTCTGCTCATTCAACATATTGTTTCGTTCAGTATGATAGTACTCAACTGCTTGACTACTTGGGATTTTTTTGTTTAAACAAGCACTAAAAGGAGTCATTGAAAAAGAATGTGAAACAAAAGAAAAAAGAGACAGACAAGAAAGGATAGGAGATTTGTTAGAATGTATGCCTAAACACGAACAATTATGATTTTGTTATAATCTTATATATTATTTTCACTTATATATTTAATGACGATATGAAATGATTATTGTGACATAAAATGTCACATGAAGTGGTGAAAGTAACATGAGATATGAAATGAAGCAATTATAATATAAGGTGAGATGTTACCTGAAATAATAATATTTTAGAAATATTGTAAATAAATCATGTTGGTGATTTAACAAATCAAAGATAGAAGGTGATGATTTTTTGACTCCTTGTAAATCAAAAGTTGTTCCATGCGATGATAAATATTGAAATTAACATTTGTTATGCTGTTATAGAATATAATGATTAACTCTGCCACTAAAGTATAGACCTCAAGCAACAAGTGAGTATTATGTATGTTGTACATGCACTAAGAGGATCAATCAATAAAAATTTATGAAATTATCTTTAATTGAAAAGCAACTCTATCCCAAATAACTTATTGTCCTTAGATTTGAGATAATTACATTTATTTATGTATGGGTTAATTACGTTTTTCCCATACATAAATAAACGTAATTATTTATAACAGCATAACAAATGTTCTACTTGTGACAACCCACCACCATAATCTACTTGTTCTGTTTCAATTCCGTTCAGGATCCCATTTTATAGTTAAATCACACGTTTTTCGTCACACATGACTCCCATATGAAGCGATAATACTGTAATGCCCCCCACGAACAGTGTCGTTACATTTGGTTTCATTTTTCCCCACAAACCCAAAACGACGTTGCAATGCGGTAACCCATCATCACTTAGGTTATTCAAACCAAAACACGAACATTCAAAATGTGAACTTTTTTTCTCCAAAACACGAACCCATTCAACACTTAACAAATTCCCCAAATCACGAACCCATTCCATTTCAGTTGCATCTAGGGTTCATTTTGATTCCATCTTCGGCATAATGAAGATCACCATTCCTCTTTTTATGCTAAAGTTAAGCTATTTGCTCTTTGAACTCCCATGTTCCTCTTTTTACGCAATTGTTCCTTTTTTCCCAAATTGTATTGTATAAAAATGTTGCTAATTGGGTTGGCTGTGAATGGGGTGGTAGGCGAACATTGTGTAGAATCCAAGGGTGACAAAATAATGGAAAAATGGATTGTCACTAGTAATATGTTGAATGGGTGTAGGGCCAGTCAGGTTTTTTTAGTCCATGTCGTTGTCGCCTGTCCTCTTTCCTCGAGTGGTCCCTTTAACAAAATTGTTTGTTGTTGCATTATTCAATTCTGTTGTGGGGCTCTCTATTACTATTTGTTGTTGGCCATTACTAAATTTTTGTCTTGGTCATTATTCAATTATTAGCACGTGATGTCTAAAGGAAGTAACTTGTTGAATGTGCTCTGCAATTTTGGGCTCTGTTATTTGTGCTTTTTAAATTGTGCTCTAGAAGTTTGTTATGTTACTCATGCATAACAAAGTATGTGATTTGTGCTCTATAAGCTGAATGGCTCGGTTATTTATGCTTTATAAGCTTGTGCTCTGGAAGTTTGTTATGTTACTTGTGTATAACAAACTATGTGACTTGTGCTCTATAATTTTGTGCACTGGAAGTTTGTGCAATGTAACGTGTGCTCTGTTATTATGTTGTTAGTTTGTACTTTGGAATTATGTTGTTGTTAGGAAAATGAAAATGTTGCATTTTTTATGTTATTGATATCATTGAAGTTGGTATTATATGTTGTTATATAAGATAACGTGTATGTTTTTAAAATGCAGCTAGGTGCATACGAAATGAGCAACAAAGTTATGCTATTCGAGGTCAATTATGGGGGAAAGTTTGTAAGGACCCCTCGCACTAAGTACATTGGAGGGAAGAAAAGTCTGCATCAAGATCCACGAGACATGGACAATCTCTCTTTTTTTTAGATTGAAGCACTATGCAAGGAATATGTATACAAAGCTGGGGACTTGATTTATTATGTGCACCCAGCCAAGTCACTGGACGACGGGTTGGTCTTTCTTTCATCAGATTTGGACGTATTGGACATGGTTACTTGTCATAAAGGGCATAATATGATCATTCTCTATATGGTTACTATTGAAGAAGAAGAGGACCGTGTACAAGATCCAAAGAAGAAAAGGTATAAGCTGCTCGTAAAGAAAAAAAAGGGATATGGACAAAGGGAAACAGATTATTGAAGAAGAAGAAGAAGAAGAAGAAGCTCCTGAGAGTCCACCACCTGATTCTTTTTGGGTCCAAGTTGTGAATGGGGAAGAAGACGTATTTGAGGACCAAAGGTATGACGCAACTAGTGGTTGGCAGCCTCGCAGTTTGGACGTTGAAGAAAACATTGAAGTCAGTGAGGGTTTAGAGTTGGAGAATGATTCTGAAGATAGTCAGGAAATACTTTCATGCACGGAAGGGTCGAGTGATGATGAAATTTCGAGTGAATGAAGACTATGCTTTAAATTTCTAGTCTTTAAGGACAAGTATATGGCCAGCCCACAATTGAAATTGGGGATGAAATTTCCCTCTGTTGAGTCTTTAGTGATGCAATTCGAGAGACTAATATACACATTGGGAAGGATCTACATGATACCGGGGTTAACCGGGGAAAGCGCGGGATGTTGCCTTTTGTGCACAATCGAGATTTTGATGATTTCAATAAATGGATGAGTTTACAAAATGGACATCTTTAAAGACAAAGACAACTTGACGAAAAGAGTTAAACCTTGAAGAAAGAAGAACAAGAAGATGCAAGGAGCTTAAAGTGAAGATTCAAGACCTTAGGGTATAATCCTTGTAACTCTTATTTTCACATTTGACAAGGATTTGAATCATGCACTTGCATATCTTTCAAAATGTGCATAAACCGTTTTAAGTTTTGTTTGAAAGATCAAAATGTTTTTAAAGGTTTCAAAACACCCCAAATATATTTCTAAACCCTTCATACACTTATGGGAATTAAGTCATTAAAATTAGGTGTTTAAAAGTGGTCAAAAACATGTTTTTAAATGAACCGGTCGATGAACTTTTTGTAGCGGTTGACCTCTACATGAAGCGGTCGATCATTGACAGCATTCAAATTTATGACCGTTGGGCAATGACTACTTGAACCGGTCGATCAGTAAATGAAGCAGTTGACCGGTACAACGGTAAAATTTTCAAATCGACCCCTAACGGCTATAAACGGCTAGTTTTCATATGTGGCCTATAAATACACATCCAAAACGTCTAAAATGAAGAAACAACGACCACATATCATTTGTATAGCTTGAGAAATATTCTAAACCTTCTTATTTCATATTTCTCATATCATTCACACAAATTGCACTTTCACATCCTTGTCATTGTGTGAATCAAGAGATAGAGCTTTCCACTTTTATATCCACTCTTTGAGAGAGTCTTGTTCCTAAATCTACCTATCAAAAGAGATGTTTCCTTTAGTGAGGTTATTCACTAAAGAAGAAGCTTTGAGAGTGTTTATCTCAAGCTTGGTGAGGTTATGAGTGGTGAGCCAAAAAAACCACTTGAGTGGGTTTGAGTGTTGATCCCGGAAAAACACTTGTACGGTTCACTAGCACCCGGAAGTTAGTGTGTAAAGTTATTGAAGATAGTGAAAAACCTCAAGGCTCGGTGAAGGAGCTTGAGGGGTGGATGTAGGCGGGTTTGCCGAACCACCTAAAAATCGAGTGTTTGCTTCTCTTATCCCTACTCTTTACTTTCAGCACATACTTACTCTTATTACATATTATACTTGTGTTAAAGTAGTATCTACTAGCAAACACGTCTTTGGGGGTCAATACCGAAAAGTTTTAGAAAATCAATTCACCCCCCTCTTGGGTTGCCTTAATCTTGAAATCTGGGACTCACAATTAGTATCGGAGCTTGGTGCTCATTATACAAGATTTAACCATCTTGAGTTAGAATGACAACTACAAGCTTCAACGCTCAAGTTGAAGGACTTTCCACACTTAGACCACCATTTTTTAATGGAAGTGATTATGCATATTGGAAAGTTAGGATGAGTATTTATTTACAATCTATTGATTATAATTTGTGGATATGCATATTAAATGATTCTCATATTCCCACAAAGAAAGTTGGGGAGGTTCAAACCCTAAAAAGCAAAAACGAATATGATACAAATGATAAAATGAAAATCTCTCTAGATGCAAGAGCCATGAACATATTATATTGTGCATTGGATAGATGAGAGTTTAATATAATTGCATCATGCTCAAATGCTAGAGATATATGGCATACTCTAGAATTTACTCATGAAGGAACAATTCAAGTCAAATTCGGCCAAGTCCTTGCTTTGAAGGGACAAATACGTAAGGCACATTCTGCCAAATTCAAGTAAAAAATGTTACACCGTGGCATGGATCTGAATGCATCAAATGGAATAAGACGCAATAGTCAAAGGTAAAGCTCCATGTCTTCGACATAAAAGGAACTGCAGTCATTGCAGAGAGCACACATTTTCATAGCTCAAATAGCAGTAAGAGCCCAACCCAAGTTAAACAAGAAAGGTATTGAAACTTCTTCATTAGTTACTCGAATGGATTTTTTTTTTGATAAGTAGTTACTCGAATGGAATTAAAGGGATAAGATTAATCAATAGTGCTACAGTTGGCATTTGATATGTGCCAGATGACTCGTGAATTATTTTACCTTTCAAATTAGAGAAGCCTCAAATACAAGAAGACATCTTGGAAGGCTAACAATGAAAGTTCTTCCTCCTCCGAAGAAGAAGAAGATGGAGAAATTGCCAACATGTGTTTCATGGCATTTAAAGATACTGATGAGGATGATGATGAGGTACACTCTTCCGATGATGAGCATGAAACTTCTTATAGTGAGCTACAAAATGCATTTGATGATCTTTTATGCCAATTTGAAAAATTAGGTTCAAAATATACTTCTTTGAAAAAGAAACTATTTTTTATCTCAAATGAAATTGATTTATTGAAAAATGAGAGAAACACTCTGAAGCTTGAAAATGATTTATCACAACAAAAAGGTTTAGAATTTGAAAATAAAAAGGTTGCTTTGAACAACAATATTGTTTTCCAAAGCAAAATTATTGAGAAGTTTACTAAAGGAAGCAAAACCTTGGAAAACATGCTTAGTAGTCAAAGATGTGTCTTTGACAAAAGTGGCTTAGGCTACAAGCCTTCAATTCACCAAAAATATTTTAAGAATTATTTTGTGAAGGCTAAATCTTTTAATGCACCTACTCAAACATGTCATTTTTGTAATAAAGATGGTCATCTTATCTTTGATTGTGCATTAAAGAAACTTAGGAGCAAAACTCTCAAGAAGATATGGGTTCCAAAAGGAACCAAAACTAACATTGAAGGACCCAAAAAGGCTTGGGTACCAAAAATGGTTTCTTGATTCTCTTGTAGGATGGAGCAAGAAACGGTGCTTGGATGAAACTTGCCTATCAAGAAGGCTTGTGACACTTGTAGGATGGAGCAACAAACGGTGGGTGGATTTGAGTGTTGATCCCAGGAAAACACTTGTACGGTTCATTAGCACCCGGAAGCTAGTTTGTAAAGCTATTGAAGATAGTGGAAAACCTCAAGGCTCGGTGAAGGAGCTTGAGGGGTGGATGTAGGCGGGTTTGCCGAACCACCTAAAAATCGAGTGTTTGCTTCTCTTATCCCTATTCTTTAGTTGCAGCACATACTTACTCTTATTACATATTATACTTGTGCTAAAGTAGTATCTACTAGCAAACACGTCTTTGGGGATCAATACCGAAAAGTTTTAGAAAACCAATTCACCCCACCTCTTGGGTTGCCTTAATCTTGAAATCTAGGACTCACAGGGGACACCTCGTAAGCATCTCGGAATGGTTGGAATGAGAGAAATGGAAGCCTCGGATAATAATGAGGACCTCGAAAAGTGATAATCCGGGATGGATAGACACCTCGAAATAGGAATGCAGACCTCTGGATATTTGGTGTACTAACCCGGGATCTTCGATTATTCTGAGGGTTCAACGACCTCTAAGGGGGAGTCAACCTACCTTTTAACGGATGTACTTTTCTATGGTAGTCATGCGATAGGGTTTCAAAGCTTATTATTGACCACTCATCGGTGTGGATGAGTGTTTTTTGAAGGGCCCTTACAAAGGCCAACTTATGTGTGTTGTTGGTCAAGATGGAAACAAAAATTTTTACCCCATTGTCTTTCCTGCTGTGGAGGCAGAGACCAAAGAGAGCTGGTCATGGTATCTGCATGTGTTGGTATCTGATCTTGGGCCCAACCATTCACACAGATGGACATTCATCTCAGATCGACAAAAGGTATATCTTTGATTATTGTTTGGCTTTGCTATTCATTAATGTTCTTTCTTTATTTTTCTGATAATTTCTCTGTTGCCATTGCATGACCTTATCTCAAGCTTCAACGAAGTCCTTCCAACCACTAATCATAGAATTTGCGTAAGATACTTATACGTAAGTTTTAGAGATGAGGGTAACCGAGATCAGTTATTGAAGAACTAACTTTGGGAAACAAAATCAACATTCACAAAGGCAGAATTCCAAGCTAAAATGATGACGTTGAAAGCCTCGAGTGTAAAGGCATATTGGTACCTCGAAGAAGTTTACCTGGCACTATGGTCAAGGTCTTATTTCCCATCACATTCGAGGTCAAATCTGCTTGTAAATAACTTGTTGGAATGCTTTAATGCTTATATTTTAGATGCACGTGATAAGCTCATCATCATTACGATGGAGGTCATCCAAAGGAAATTGATGCGACAGTACCAAGTGAAGATAGACGGGATGAAAAAGATGGATTAGAGACTGGTTCCGGTGATCATGAAAAGAGTTGACAGAAATAGATTATAGGTCGAGCACAAGCGAAAGCGGTTGTTGTCAACTTAACCGAGCAAACTTGTGGGTGTAGGCGATGGGACCTCACGGGCATACCATGTGCTCATGCAATTTTTGTAATCTTGTATGATGGGGGGAAGTACAAGGATTACATGGTAATTTCTGCCATGTTGCGACTTACATGAAGGCGTACGCGCTAATGATTCACTCAATTTCAAGTGAAGAACAATGAGAACATACAGAGCAACCACTGGTACTCCTCCAATAGCAAGGGTGCAACTTAGGAGGTCGAAGAAGTTAAGGAGAATGAGCATTGATAACCATAAGACCGGAGTTAAACTAAGTATGGTTGGCACCGAGATTAGATGCTCTAAATGTGGTATAATGGGGCACAATGCTAGGTCATGTAAAAAGAAGAAAAAGAAGACACCCACCACAATATCTAATCCGCCCGAGGCAACTCCCTAAACTGACTTCTATAGCAAACAATTGCATTCTCGCTTACTACTTGCTGACATCTATGATTGTTGTCACTTGTTTCTGCCTCTCAAGTTGGGTCATCGACAACTGTTGCTTCCGGCTTGACGGACGGTGTTGCAAGATGGCATTAGTTTATGAAAATTTTGTGTGATGTTTACATAATTTCATGTCTCTTAGATGGTTTCTTATCCTCAGTGGTTGCACCTATTCTACCCTTTCTTTTTACAAATGTTAGAGACTATAAATTGTGTAAGATATTATGTTTCACTAAGTATTGATTCTTGTGTTGAATGATGATGGATTGTAGCATTTCAATTTAGGTTGTTCCAAAGTTTTAAAAGTTGCTTATGTGAAGTCCCATATTGGAATATTGTGACTTGTATTTTTGAGATACCATTACATGCTATCTTATCCTAAAGTTGACTACATTGATCCAGATTGCAGCAACCATGTAGGTATAACCAGCTTATCTGATATCTTGCAGATACACCAAATTACACTGGAAATATGATGTCCTCTAGTTGGGGAAGGAGCTCATCAAGTTCGCTGCCCTCTGGCTAGGGAAGGAGCAGCCCATCAGGAGTACCCACTTCAACACCAAAAAAGAGAAAGGGCATTGCCAATACATCACAGGCCAATGGGGGTGTTGCATCGTGAACCTGAAGCTTTGATCGACTAAGAGAAGTGGCTAGGCAGTCAGGGAATCCTCAACAACTATTCATTGACCTCATTGAACCTGTTGTGGGGTCACAAGCTGATCCACCTAGCCAAGTAATTTAGAAGGAGAAGGGAAAGCGAAAGGCAGATGAAACTGATGGGTTGAGGAAGACCAAGAAGAAGAAGAAGAAAAACGACCCACTATAGTGATTTTGGTTGTGATGGTTGTGACTATGTAATTATTTTGGTTGTGAATTTGGATGTAATTTTGAAACTGTTAAATCTAGATGTATTTAGGTTGCGTGCTGTAATTTTGAGGGTCATTTTAGTTTGTAGTGGTTGGGTTAGGTGCTGTAAATTTTGAAACTGGTGCATCTGGTTATTTTGGTTGCAGTGGTTGCTGCATTTTTTATATTCTCAGTTTGGTTATGAAAGCATGATGTACATTGTCAATGAAAGATCTTCTATTTGGGCTAGATGCTATATTTTGTAAGATCTTCTATTATCAATAAAAACATGATGTTATACGTTGTTAGAAAGCAATGTGTCAATGTATTTTGTCATGTTTTTAAGCTACTTATTTTACTGCATATATGTTCGACATTAAATGAGATCAGGTTTTTACATGTTCTAGTCTTACAAAATGACACATTCATTGAAGTTGATAATTACAAAATGACACATTCAAGTTACTTACAAAATGACACGTTCCATTCATAATGTACTACATCAAAAGGACACAACTCACATAATTCGGCTCGGACACATCTCACATAATTCGTCTCAACACAACACATCTATGGAATTCATTTCAGTTTGCCCGAACAACACAAAATAGACAAAAGGACTACTACGACCATCAACAAAAATCACAAAGCAAGCTTGTACTTCTTCTCAAGATTGCGATGTTTTTCAATCTCCTCCTTTAGCATGTCCAAATTTAAGCTTTCGACATTTAAACGTTATTGTCTTTCTCGCATACTTCTCAATACCCTTTTCTCGTGTTCACACATTTGAGAATCAATCCAAGTAAAAAACTCACAAACGTGCCTAAATTTATAGTTGAGACAACTAAAGAATCGACATCAAAAATTGTTCTCGGTGTATGATGTCTTCATGTACGTCGAGATACCACAATAACATTGACAGCCCCGAGCTTGCCCCACCTTCTCAAGCCCAAACTCGAACTAGTATTGGAAGTAGACATAACACCACAAAGGAAGACTAAAATGCAGAATATAAACATAAAGCATTTACCCAAGGCGTACAATATTGGCAAGGTAAGAATTTTTTTGTATTTGTGGCTCATTAGGAAACACGGGAACAAGTACATAATTGTTTTGCTAAAAAAAAGATACAATGAAGGTCATTCTATAACTTCATTTTTAGCTCACTTTCAGTTACCAAAATTTGACTAATACCTCTTTTAGCTTTACTAACTTTATGTTTTGTTTGTTTGTGTAATGACTAACAATGAACACATAAAAACAGTAAGACCATGCAAATATGATTTCTAAGCATTACCTTGTGAATTTGATTTCTAGTGTGCCCTCAACCTTTCCTGCTCGCGGATAACAAATCTCATTTCTAGTGTGCCACTTCTATTGTGGAGTTCAGACAAGATCGAAGATGAAGGACTTCGATTTTAAGACCACGCAATATGCAGTGTTTAGGGCATGGGGGGGAAAGAAAATGAGATGCAACGACACTATTCTTGGGGGCAATATGGACTATTCGCATTGTAAGGGGGTCACATGTTGGTCAAGTGTGATAGAAAATGTGTGAGTTAACATGAAACCAAGGTCCCAAACGGAGTTGAAACAAAACACATAGATTATGGTGGTGGGTTGTCACAAGTTGTAGTTTAGGGGGACTTTGAGATTGAGGTGTAAGTTCGTGGGGGAAAATGTAATTAACCCTTTATTTATTATATCCACAACCTTTGACAATATTGTTAACCATAGATAGTTCTTCGAGAACTAAATATATTAGTAGAGTTAAGTTGTGTATAGCTATAGAAGACATGAATGCTCGACAAATAATATACTATTTTTTATTATTTAATTGTAGTGTTGAGATCTGATATATCTAAGTATCCGACTTTCAAGATTTCTTGAGAGCTTTATGCAACTCCTATGTAAATGGAGTAATGGCATAATTGGCCGTTTAAACTTTGAAAGAAATTTGTATCTTTAAACCCTTGAAAAGAGAAAAACATAGAAAGTGACGTTGATTCTGGGGAGGCCACGGTTTTCTCATATTAAAGGTACACGTTTATTAAATTAAACACGTAAACGTCTCAATTCAATTAATTATGATACTTTAAGGGTGTGTTTGAAATGTAAAATTTGGGGAGTTAAAATTTTAGGGTATTGGATTTGGTGAAAAAGTGAAGAAAGAGATAATTTTTTATATTTATTATAGTGAAAAGTAATGATTTGATGGAAAATAGATTATATTTAAATTTTTTATTGTGTTAAAATTTTAAGAGAGATAAAATTTTTGGTTGCAAACGCAACCTAAGTCACTTATTTGACTTTTGGGAAAATTAAAAATTGGGTCATGGGTTTAAATCACTTTACCATCAAATTATTATAATTTTAATCACTTTACATACAATTAAATTTTAGAAAGGTTAGTCAAAAATTTTACTATCATATTCTATCAATTTAGTGATCACATTTGATTTTGGAAAAAATAAAAACTGAACTAATAATCTTTGGTTATTTGATAAAATTTTAGTGTTTGGATGCTAAAATTTTAGTTATTTGATACAAAATAATCTTTCTCCTTTATCAATTTTTAATATAATAAATATAAAAAAATTATTTAAATAATATCTGTTTACTTTTTTATTAACTTAATAATAATAATAATAATAATAATACCTATATATATATATATATATAAGGATCCGACCGATTTTCTCACCTCGAGGACCCATTTAAGTGTGGGCCAGCGTAGCAGGTACAACGGCACAGAACAGACAGTGCTAAGTGAGTGAGCAGCATCACTTGCGTTGGTTAGGTAGATTCCTTCTGCCTCGCTTTTTCCGCCCGCTCTTCTATCTTCTCTTCTTCTTCTTCATCTTCTTCTTCATTTTCTCCCTGTGCTCGGTTTTCTCCGCAAAGAGTAGGAGCACGTCCTTCCCATTTACTCGGAAACCTAACATGTTTTCGGTTCCTTCACGCTGTGGTACCCGGCTGAGAGGGTCAGTCCTCCTACTGCATTCTTCTTCGGCTTCATATTCTGCTTCGGCTGTCACTATTCAAGCTGAGCGAACGATAAGAGAAGGTCCCAGGAATGACTGGCGCCGAGACGAGATCAAGTCCGTCTACGATTCTCCCGTTCTTGATCTCCTTTTCCATGGAGTTAGTGTCAATCCTCTCTCTTTCGTTTCTTATTTTTGTATTTGTTTTTCTGGCTCACGTTTGAAATGTTTTATTGGTCCCTAGAAAGTAGGAATTTTTTTTATATCTTCAGAAGAATAGAATGAAAGTGAAAAATGTAACTGTGTACATTTCTTTTATTTCTTTACGGAAGAGGGGGCAAAGAATTTGTTTTCTCATCTTTCGCTGGGAAAATGTAAGAAACCGCCGAATATGTACCTCATAGTTATTGTTCCGATAATGCCAAGTATGTGCAATATCCTCAGTATGTAATTTGAAGAAGACTATCGAATTTCCCAGGCTTCACAGCTTGCCGTACTTGAGCAGTTGCTTTTTTTGTGGTGCGGACAATAATATTATAACTATGGAAGGGAAATTTTTCGCTTGGTAGCTGAGTTATTGCTGTAACTATGAGCCATATTCCGTTAATTCTGTTTGTTGAGTAAGACCAAACTTTCAGGGTGTGCAATTCCCTGTGTGTAAGTTGAAATGGACCCTGTGAGACGTGTTGTAATTTGTTCTACTTTTATAACTTCAGCCTTATTGGCATTTATAGTTCGGAGTTCATGCCAGTGTTTGCCTTATTTGAGGAAAAATTGCATCGGTATTACTCTCTGTCTCACTTTGTAAGTACCAATATTATAACTCTCTCACTGTAAATGTTTACTTTGATAGGCTCAAGTTCACAGACACGCTCATAACTTTAGGGAAGTTCAGCAATGTACTCTCCTCTCAATCAAGACAGGTGGATGTAGTGAGGATTGTTCGTATTGTCCTCAATCCTCTAGATACGACACAGGCCTCAAGGCACAAAGGCTTATGACCAAGGAGGCTGTTATGGAGTCGGCAAGAAAGGTCAAATTTCTTTATCTTTGGATGCTTTGCATAGCCTTTGAAAGTTTGGTTTCTCAGATAGACTAAGAAATCACATTTGACTACTCCTTTTGGTATTCTAGGGTGGAATGCAAATCCCAATTGAGTTTCAATAACAGACATTGTTTTACCTACCCACTATTTGCAACATGTTAGTTACCCATAGCACTTTTCCATCAATGATCTCACCTAAATTTCTGTACTTCTCTCTTCTGCCTAAGTGATGGGTTTTTCCTTCATTGTTATAAATAGACTTCTTGGTAATTCTAGAATTAGTCTGTTCGTAGTTCGTAATAGTTATAATTGAATAGTCCAATTGACAACATTACTTACAAATTAGTTCAACATTATGTTGGAGTAGTGCTTTACATTTCAGGAATAAGTAACATTAGACCTCATAAATTTTGTTTTGATATAATTAGTTTGAGTTATTAAAACAGCCGTGCCTTGGCTTGTTATACTTATTACCTCCTTCTTACAGATGAATTGGTCCATTTCTTCCTTTGGACTTGAAAGGATTTGTTTCAAATTCTATTAAAATCCTTTTGCTACAAAATATCCACTGCCTTATCTTGGAGCATCATTTAGACATGTTGACAAGTTTTGGCAGGCAAAAGAAGCTGGTAGCACACGTTTTTGCATGGGTGCAGCATGGAGGGACACAGTTGGAAGAAAGACCAACTTCAACCAGATCCTAGAATACGTGAAAGATATAAGGTAATAAAACATCATTATGGCAAATAATACGCACTAAGGTAATAGATTAATTTCATACATCAAAATAGGAAGGATATTCCTAGAATGCCAAGAACTTCTCCACATATCTCCTTTATTATAAATCTGAAGCTAATTAACTAACAATTGAGACATTAATTTATTAATAATGAATGAGTCATGAATGTGATTTCTCCCCCTCTTCTAACCCACTTTGCATTCAAAATGATGGCAATTTTAAATTTTGTTCTTAAAAAAGTGAAATAGCTTCATTGGTCTGAAGTCTTGCAGTCTTTTGGAAGACTTGAGATGGGTTCTATTTATGGTTTCTGGGTCATATCCATCTACGGGGAGAAAATAAAAGTTGCATTTAGACCATATGCAAGAGACTTGGTACGACAAAAATAGAAGATCACATGAGATAATTGGTTTTTGGCTCCTTCTGTAGGAGGATGTTTTACATGTGGGAAGAAGATTTGACATTATGATCTTTGATAGTTTGTTTCTTGTTTAGAGACTTCTGATGCTCCCAAAATGCAACCTTATTATCACAATTCCCATTCAAGGAAATTTCTGCTACGAGCAAATGAAGAACCAAGAATAAAGAAATTGGTCTGGAAAATTTCATTTGTCTTTCAACTTGTGGATTACAAAAGGAGAGAATAGAGCTGAAAGACCGTAGATGACCTGTACTATGGGCCATTAGGAAACTAGGTGAACAGCAGTGTGCTCATAGTTTCTTTTGATTTAGAGATGGGATGTGGAAATACACTTGGCAGCAGGGACTAAAAGAGAATAGCATTCAAGAAACATTTTTTGAGTGGCATTTAGGATTTTTGTAACTAGGTTTATCCTCGGATCTCGATGGACAAGATATTAGTAATTTAACTCATGCTTCATGATTGGCTGCCACAGTTTTTCTGACTCTAATTCTCTTAAAAGGAAAATAATGGTTCTTTCCACAGTTTTATATGAAGCATGGATGGTTGGCCTTTTCACTCTTCGGAATACATTTCATCACATTTGTTAATATATTTAGAAATTTCAAAAGATATATAATCTTTTGAACTTTCTTTTTTTTCCAAAAATGCAAAAATATTCAGACACTAAATCTATTTTCCTATTTGCTTCTTATGGCCATACCTCGCAATGATTTGCTTTCTTGTTAATTCTAAATTTGAATTCTCACACTTTTACTTATAAAAAAATAAAATCTAACATTCTGTGAGTGTAAAGTAATCAGAGACCTTTAGTTTAGAGGACTCAGGTAAATGAAATAGCCTTTAAACAAAAAAATATTGCTGATTGTTTTTAGGAGGAAAAATAAAGCAAAAATAGTGTTGGGCGTGTTTTGGGAAACAACATGGGGACAGTGTGAATTGTATTTTAGTATTCTAGTTGATTTATTTTTGAAGAATAAGGATTTTACTTTTCTGTTTAAGTTGTTTGATTTGAATCACATGATTTTGAGATATCATGGTCGTGTTTTTGTGTTTCCTAATTGTTTTATGTGAAGCAGAATTTTTGTTTGGTATTTATTTGTATTTTTTTCTCCCATCGGATGTCAGATGAAAAAAAATAGGTTTGTGCTCATTTGCTAAATAATAATAAATTCCTCAATCTGAGACTGCCAAGAAGCTGAATGATGCATTTTGCAATAATGATTTGAGTCATAAGATAGTTTGGCATAGTGGACATATTGGTCAATAGACTTATGTTGGTACATTTGAGCAACTGCATAGACTTTATTCTGACAACATATTCAATATCTAGTGAACAAGTATTATGGTTGCAGTGAGATTTTGGACATATCTACCAAATTGTTTAACTCCTGCTCTGACATTTTCATTGTTTTCTTCTTGACATAAATTGCCATATAATCTTTGCTTTCCCTATACCAACTCATCCAAGTTACATTGACTAACTGTGAGCTTTGGATGTGGGTGCTAAGTTATTAGATGTATTTATGTAATTCAAATCTTAGAAAAGTTGATATATAAGACTTATGTCCAATTTCTTCCTTCACACCCTGGAGCAAAGTGAGGCATGCGTAATGTGGGCACAACAATCCTGATTTTGTGGTAACCGTACTACAAACCAGTTCATTAAGTGTATCGCTCGCTATACCATATTGGAAATCAGGCAGCATGTTCTTCTCTCACTTTGGTGGAAATGTCACCATTGTCGAGGATGCACAAATGGCAATTTCTGTAAATGTTTCACATGTTCAATGCAGGTTTTACAAACACTTTGAACTCTCCATGCAAGATCGCTTAGAAACATTAAAAATGTGGTTGTCTTTTGTTAGAGAATATAATTCGATAATAAAATCTATCTCTTTATATAAGCTTAAGCTTTTAATATAAGTGGTAGATTCACTTGATAACAGAGCCAAGGTCCTGAGTTCGAAACCTGACTCCACACTTCACCCCAATTTCAATTAAATATTGCAGGTGTTGTGCCTCTCAATTAAAGGAGAGTCCGGCCTACACTTAAGGGGAGTGTTAGAGAATGTAATTCAAATAACAAAATATCTCTTCCTATAAGCTTAAGCTTTGGGGATAAGTGGTAGATTCATATCTTTAAATGAGAATTTTATTTTCCTGTCTTGTCTTTTCCTCCCTATAACTCATGTACCACATCAAAGTAGAAGTTATTTTTGGTGGATCTTTTTATGATATGAGTTGCAAATGCCTTGGTTGTGGGACTTAGATTTCACTTAAGTAATAGAGAAGGAGAAGAAGAATGATCTTCAGGGATTGTTGTTAATGGTTCTTGAACACACATACACATGAATCTGACCATCTTCAGTCCTTAGATTTTCCAAGTTCACATCTATGGAAACTTGGTGTAGAGTGGGATGCACGGAATTTATGGCGATCATTTCCAGTACCCCTGTTTTTTATTTAAGAAATATTCTTTCCTCATGTTGAGAACATGCAAAAAGGCCCGAGTGCTTAATCAGTTAATGTAATTTGTTGTGGATATCATTTAACTTGAGATACACACTTCACTTCCATTTAGTAATTAATGTATGCTAGACGTATCTCTCACGTACCAGGGAAATGGGGTTGGAGGTATGCTGCACCTTGGGCATGATAGAAAAGCAGCAAGCTGTAGAACTCAAGAAGGCTGGCCTGACAGCTTATAATCATAATCTTGATACCTCAAGGGAATATTATCCAAACATCATCAGCACTAGGACCTATGATGATCGCCTAGAGACCCTTCAGTTTGTCCGTGACGCAGGGATTAATGTCTGTTCAGGTACTTTAGTTAAACTCTTGGATATATAAGTGGATAAATGCATTCTAGTTTTGTGTTTTTTTATTATTTTGCTTGCTTTCCTGAGCTATCCTGTATATTCATAAATGTAGCATCAGGTACCGCTTGAGCATTAATGAATGAAAAACCGAGCTTTTGGTCTTCAGAAGGTTTCTTATTTCATTTGTTTTATATCAATTAGTAGCTTCCTCCATTTATACAATTGCCTTACTTATCAAAAACATTTCCCCTTTTTTCTAATCCTTTCTATGAAGTGGTAATTGATCATGACCCATGGTCAAGTCTTTTCCAACTGAGAGGTTATAGTACTGAAGCTCCCTTGTCTAATGGAAGATTACATACCTCCTACAAACGTATGGCAGGAGGAATAATAGCTGGAGAGACCAAGGTGAACTATTGGGAGATTATGCTAATGTCCAAAAATAAATAAGGCCATCAATTTTAATGGGTCATTTATTACTTTCCATTTGCTTTATCTTTTTCTGAGATTGTGATGGAAGTTTCCAATGTGGAGGTTATTCCAATGGTTGATCAATGGTTTTTCCGTTCGCTTCCAAGCACTTGAGAACCCTTAGGATAGACATCCCTTAGGACAGACATCATTCGAGTGTAATTTTCATGTTCTTCGCTTGATGTATTCTGGAACTCTTGGAAGGATACTTTTGAATCATTGTTTTCAAATGCTGCTTCGAACTCCTTTTTTTTTAATGTAATTTCATCTAGTAGGGTTTTTTTTTCTCAGCTTTCTTATAAATACACAAGTGTAGCTGACGTGAGAATTGATTTTGGGTGTCATAGTACAAAAAATTAATCCTTTGATGTTCTCTTTTCTAAGTTCTCTTTCGGTGGATTTCCATGGGTAGTGAGTGTGTTTTTCTTGTATCCCTTCGATGGGCTTTCATTCGAAGATGAGTTTGTTTCTCCTTAGTGGTGCTTGTATTTCCTCTCAATTTTCATTGGTGCAGTACTAAATACTTACGCCGCTTAGCTTCTATCAGGACACAGTTGGCTGCACTTTTAGAAGGCAATAATATGTTCTCATATACAGATAATATCCTTTTGTCTTCTAGTCTTATAACTTTATTTTCTCTCTTGAAGTACCATGAATCACATATGTTGGTTGAGACTTGCTTGGGAATTCCTTGATAGTTAGTTCATTATGTTCTATAAGGCATACTCTGCTTTTTGGTCAATTATTTGTCCCCTGGACTTTCTACATGTTGCAAATGTGACCTTGGTTAGTGATGTTTGATTGTAAAACAATTCTTACCAAAAAGCATGGTGAAAACATTTTCTATGTTCGTCTTTGATGTGTCCAATATTATAGGCTAGTTTCATGTTTACTTGGTACAAGTGACATTTATTATGACCTTTTATTGGTAACCAAGTCCCCTGGAAAAATTATTGAATTCACTAAAAATATTTGCCAAGTCCGCACATGGGCTTCTTGAAAGCTAAGTTCCTTATTGATTGAATTATTACTTAAACAACCGAGCTGAGGGTTAGACCTATCAGCAAAATCTTTTTCTTGTCTAGATGGGTGGTGCTTTTGCCAACTTTAAGCACTAAATTTGTAGAAGGAAGATAGCTGACTAAAGGATTCTTGTAACTGTAAGATCTTTAGTCCAGTTGTGGCTGCAAGCACGGTGGAACTTTTCTGCCATTATGGTTTTATTGCTGAATCATGTCTGTACAAGATTTCCTTTCTCATCATGACATCATGTCAACTTGAACTACTAGTTTTTTATGTTGCATTTATTATGTGATTATGAATACATGTGACGGGTGAGTGTACCAAAATCTTATTTGTGGTTAAAACAGATGGTTTGAATATCACTATTAGTTCCTTAATTATGTTGGAAGGGTGATCTCACTCTTTAATTTCTTTTAATAGGAGGTATAATTGGGCTTGGAGAAGCAGAAGATGACCGAGTTGGTCTTTTACATACATTGGCAACACTCCCTACTCATCCAGAGAGTGTTCCAATCAATGCACTGGTCCCAGTTCAAGGTACACCTCTTCAAGATCAGAAGGTAACTAACTCCAATTCTGTTCATTGTAAAATCTTTCATGTTGCTTGTCACTCTACCAAAACTTTTCCATGCTATAACTTGTGTCCCATATTGACTAGAAATGAGTTTAATGAAGTTAAAGAATTCAATGATTCCTATATTGATATTGGTGCAAGTAGTTAGGTTTGAGGCTTTATGCTCTTATAAGGAAGCAAGTAAAAGAAATGTGTTAAATAGTGAAGATGGAAAGGCAAGCATACGCTTTGCATACGCTTTGCAGCTCTGTTAGAGACTCTCACAGTTCCCTCTGTACGACGTACATGGAGCGATTTGCAGCTATGGATCCTCTGGTAGGTGAGGCCCTTGCTCTAGCAGAGGCGCTTTCTTTAGCTCGGCTTAATAATTGGGATCGTGTGTTGTTTGAATGCGATTCCCTAGTGCTTGTTTCTGAGGTCCTTTCCTCCTCTCCCCCTTCTTGTTGGGCCATTTCGGGTCTAGTTATTTCTATTAGAAGGGGTTTGGATGTTTGTAAGGAATGGAAAGTAGCTTGGATTCCTAGGTCCTGTAATGGTCTTGCTCACAAGTTGGCTCAGTGGGCGGCCAAGTTTGGTAAGGTTGGTTCCTTTTCCTTTTCTGAAATTCCCGAGCATATCCGGTGTTGTGATATGCATAGTTCTGTTTAATTTAGTTATAAGGTTTAATGAGCAAAAAAAAAAAAAAGAAAGGAAAGGCAAGCATACGCAGACATTGGAGAAAAGATGCCACCAAATTAGTTTGGAGAGGCTGGTCACTGTATCAGCGAATACTTGCTTTTGGCTGCATCATGTTTCTTCCTTCTAGATTTTGTAGATCTGACAAGATTCAATCGCCAAGCCTTTGTATACACCCAAGAGAGTTATGGTCTTAGTTCTTAAAAAAGAAACCAACATTGAAATGACTAAAACTCTTGAACTTTACGAGAAGTGATCGATGTCAAAATACACCCTGTAAGTGGATTCCCTCAAGCTGAGCAATTGATTTCCCGAGTTTAGTTGGGTGGAACATGTTAAATGTTGGAGCAACTTCTGTGGGCTTTGAACTATTTGTGCGATATACTGATAAAATACAATAAATGAGTGGAAGTAATAGCAGTAATTCTTCCAAATGGTCATTGTCATTAAAGTAAGCACCACTAGCACAGGAAAGAAAAAGGGAATATCGTGACAATTTTACTACGGGTTTAATAACATCTACTTATCATCCTCATATATATATATAGAGAGAGAGAGAGAGATGACACTGGGACTCGCAATTCTTCCCCATCTTATTTCGAGTTTTTACCATCATAACATATTTCTTGTCTTTTCCCTCTTTGTTCAGCCAGTTGAAATATGGGAGATGATACGGATGATTGCAACGGCACGTATAGTCATGCCTAACGCAATGGTCAGGTTGTCAGCTGGCAGAGTCAGGTTCTCCATGCCTGAACAGGCATTGTGCTTCCTTGCTGGTGCAAATTCAATCTTCACTGGGGAGAAGCTATTGACGACTCCTAATAATGATTTTGATGCCGATCAACTCATGTTCAAGATGCTTGGGCTTGTTCCGAAAGCTCCCAGTTTTGATGATGGCGCAGAAAAGGCCTATGGAGATGAGGTTTCTGAGGAGGTCATTTCAGTTTCAGGTTGAATAGACTTTTTCGAAGGGAGTTGTATGTTATTCTTTTACACATGATGCGCTGCTATCATTGTGCAAATAGATGTGTCTCCTTTATCATGCAACCATTGTTGCAGAATTGCACGTTAGTCTTAGCGGCCGTGTAGCAACAATTTTGCAACTCTGCAAATGGCTGGCCCAAGTAATTTAATGTTACAAAACGGATTTGATATTGAATTTGTTTGGTCATGGTATAAGCAGTCAGTATATCGAAGATCAATACAGATTGCAAGAGACAGACCACCTTAAATTTCAGCAAAACATGGAATGGCATGCATGCTTTTTTGGTAAGCAAATGTCATACATCAAATTTCTTCTGTTTTTTCCTTCCTTTTACCCTCTTTGGCCGAGCAAAGCATTGAATCACATGTCTGCTTTTAAAATGGATCTACCGGATTTAGCATTTCTATCATTTCAATTGCAACGCCGGGATTTAACAGGCACTGCATATCTGCAACTACGCGGATATCCTGATTAAGTGCAAAAATGAATACATACAGATTACACCCAAGGAAACAAAAACCTTCAATCCTCACCCTCTTTTTTGTCACATTACAATCTTAAAACTATCAAAATATTTTCACCAGCCCCTTCAGAAAAAGCATGGCTGAAATGCGTAAAAAAATGCTGATCGGATCCCATCAAAAAGTGCAGATTAATAATTTTGATAGTTCGAGAGTAAAACTTCAAATTAGCCTTGACATCATAGTTTGAAGAGGCAAATTTTATTTATTTATTAGTTGGGTTTAGAGGGACAGGTTAGGGATAATAGGCACAGATGTAATGGGGAAATGGTTTTATGCAGGCAATGAGGATGAGCATTGCCATGCCACCACGCTTGCTGGCATCCAGCTCAAGTGAAAAGCAGAGGCCTTAGATTTCTGTAATTACCTACCAAACGAACTGTTGATAATATGGAGATTTTAGCTCGGTTCAGTTCTCGTAAACTCCTAACCGACAGTCGAACCGCCGGTTAGGAGACCCGGCCGGGCCAACCAGATTCAGTGGTCGGCCCGGTTCGATCGGTTGATTCTCAGGTACACAGATTTCTTGGTGCAAAATCAAGTGAATTTATTGAGAAGATGATTGAGTATTGAAAAACCAATGCACTTATGCAGAAAAGAACTACTCAACCCACAGGTGATTCGAAAGGAGCTCGTCCTTCAAATTTACTGGCTAATAATCACCCAGAAAAAATTATTGGGCTAATCTATCGCTCTGATCTCTGGAAAAATTGAGAAACACAGCAACCTTTCTAGCTTCACCTTTGGCTTCTGCCATCACCACTGCTGTTATACATGTTGAGAGGGACATGGTTGAGAGAGAGAAGATCTGCATGAGAAAGAGAGAGAGAGAGAGAGAGAGAGTTGATGCCGGTAGTGAGAGACGATGTCGGCAGCGGGGCGATTTCAGGCTGAAGCGTGAAGGAGCCATTTTTCACGGTGAAAGGGCAAAAAAAGGAAGCGAAATTACTTGGAGGCCCTCGGTTCGGCTCCTTGGGCCCCAAAACCATGGGCCGAACCGAGGCTCTCAGTTCTGAGATTTTTTGAGCCGACAGCCGAACTAGGCTATCCCAGAACTGACCGGGCCCAATCGGTTTCGGCCGGTTTGGGTCAGCCCGGTTGGTTTCGGCCCAAATCTGTTTAGGCCTAGTTACAATGACATTGAATATCGTGGACCTTGTATCCCAAGTGGCAGAATTTACAGATACGACGCAAAATCCAAAACAAGTTCAACACAAAGAAAAAGCAAACCACACTAAAATTGGTGAAATGTGCAGAGCGACGAAACCTCATCTAGTCTAACGTCAGTAATGATGTGAACAAATAAGAGCAACAACGCGACTGAAACACGAATAAGTTTCTGACATTACTTTTCCTTATATGTTCTGTACGACAAAAAAGAACGAAAATTTTAAATAAATGCCCGTGGCACCCAGATGTTTTTGGGCAAAGAAACATAGTATGGGGACAAAAATGAAAACATCGTCATATAATATCTGATTTATTTGTCCGAGAAAAATAATCGCCAACGGTAAAGATAAGGTGTTCTCCCAATACTACATCAATAGCAGGCAGATTTTCGATGCAACTGACCCTTATCTGTAGAAATTAAAGGATAAAGAAAGGAGCATGAGACGGTCCATATTTCTCAGTTAAAAGTTACTTTTCATAGTTATTCAAGCAAACAAGCTTATTGAGCAGAGTCAGAGACGAACCTTTCCATTTCCAAGTTGAAACTCAGATTTCAACATTGAATGATCTCGTGATAGCAAGTAAGCCTGCAGACCTTGAGCAAATTTTACATTTCCTGCAACGATACAAATAAATTCTATCACTTACAAAAGGAGAAAAAATAAGAAGTATTCATTGGCTGCACTGAAATTTATATGGATTCTAACCTGCATATAGCATGACAACGGCGTCTAAATTGAACATTAGTGTGGGTCTTGTCAAGCTGATGACGAATGACAAGCCAGAAATTCCATGGAAACTCTCCTCACCAATAACGACCTGCAATTTCCATGACGCATGATTAAGACAAATTTCTGGACTAAGTAATACACGGTGGATCAGCATCAGAAAGCAAAATTGCATTTAAAATAGACACTGTTCTTAATCCATTTCTTCCTATTACCAAATGGATTCATTTTATGCAAACATTTGGAAATGTTTAGTTCAAGGAAGAAACAAAAGCCAAAGGATATAGCTTATCCGTACAACTTCGACAACAAAACTAAATCACATTGAGTTTGTTTTCACAATTTAACCCCATAAAATTTTATCATCATTACAAAAATCTATCTCTTCACTTTTTCCCCGACTTTTTTCACTTTTTCAGCCACTTTTTCACCAACTTTTTTATTCTCTCTCCTCACCTTTTTACCAACTCTTAAAATTTTACCCTAAAATTTTAACAAAATTTTGTTTCCCAACACCATATAAAATACAGTTTTGTGACAGTTGCATTTGCAATTTCGTCTTAAATTGCTTGTGCCGCTATAGCAGTACTTCCCATAGTTGCTTCGAGATTACTATATTTTGTACACATCATTTTTCTTTTCAATAAACTGCAGGCACAAAATAGTAGGAAACAAAGACTGTCAGGAATCTTTGCAACTTACAGCCCATGATGGCATCACGGTATAAGGAAGCAATAGGGAACCAATCGCATCTGCAATGTAGGAATCCTGCACATAAAATTGAAACTCATTCCTCTTTACAAATTCTAGAAAGGTGCAAAAGGATCACATCCCAAATTTAAACAAGTATTCAACCACCAATAGATTTTATGGGCAAGTCGAAGACAAAATCTCAAGCAACTAGAAGACAGATCACAAATGGATTAGTTTCTATGAATCCAAATATTTGATGCCCATACTCCATTCGGCATTCTCATCATCAGTATTTGGAAGGTTGACACTCTCACCCCCACCCGCTACCCGTTCCAAAAAAAAGAGAACCTTTACCACTATTGAGTCAGGAAGAAAACATTCTCATATGTCTAACCACCACATTACCTGTGAATTCAACACCCGTTCTGAAAGCGACTTATCATCATCCAAAGAGTTGAAGTAAACCTCCACTATATCGGTTGGTTCTAAGGCAGCTTTCTTCCGTAGCTTCTGAATTCTGTTCACAATCTACAAAGTATGGATTTCAATTAGTCCATTCATCAGAAATGTATATTCTTTGTAAAACAAATAATTACAGGTGACTTGCATGACTACGAACAAAGTAAAATTTAAGTGTGGGCCTACAACAAAATGACAGTTAGCAGGACATTGTTCACAGGTGAACGCTATCATAAGTTCCAAAAAAATTAATCATTAAAGGAAGTCATTAGAAACTGAAATGAGTGCAAATGCATGCCATGCGTGCACAACTAGTATTCTAAAGGAAAAGAAATATATGGACTTTTCATGAGCAGAAGGAATATGAAGAATGTATAACAAGCACAATGGCTTCTAAGTACCTCACGAGCAACACCAGCCTCAAACAATGAGTCATCCGCTTGCAAATCCATAATCACCAAAACATCACCTGACACAATGCACAACACATGAAACAGACAATAGTAACATATTAATTCACGCTTGAGTTTCATTGATGATTCCTACCATCTCCTGCTGCATCAATCTCCTTTTCTGTCATGCCATCAGGACGTTTAAACTCTCGAACAACCTGAATATCAATAAGCATATGAGAAATATGGGTTAGTACAATACTGGAAATAATATGAGATATTATGGGTTAACACAATCTCAGCCCATCATTCAGGAAAACAGCCAGCTATTTTATGCATGAGCCATCACTATCGCAAAAACGGGACAAGAATGCTCATATCCATTACGAATTGGTTGTCATCCACCTAAAAGTTACTAGGGTGGCTATGTACACCAAACTAGAACTTCTAAATTCCTCGAAACAATGTGCTAGACCAAAGTATCAGAAAAGTAATATCAAGTGTGAACTTAGCATTTCTATTGCTAGTTTCAAGATATGAAATAGTACTTCTTCATTGTCAAACATGTGTATGGATAAATTAACCTTCAAACCAAAATTCAGTGAACTTTTTCCTTTACTCTCCACTAACAAGACCAAAACGGGGAAAAATGCTTCCAAGATTGTCAGAACGGGGAAACTTTCTCACGTCCACAATGAAATCAATTTTACCATTCATCCCAGCAAAAATAAAAGCAATAGAAGATCATGGTTGTCACGTTTCTAACTATGAGTCACTTCAATAAGGAACAGTCATTTCCGAGGTATTACGCAAAATTATAATTTTGTTATCCAGCCATCAACGTTGTCCCAAGAGAGAACATATCCATACCAAGTCGAAGTCTTTCACTAAAACTCCCAAATTGACTTTTACATGTATTGAACAGGAGAATATATAGGAACAATAGATGAACACCTTAATGTCAGTCAGCTTCAAACAATGAGATGCGATTGTAACTTCACCAGCTTTCTCAAACGCTAAAATATTTTCCTGAGACATTGATTTGACTTCCTTGGCAACAACTCCCATAGATTTTCCGAGCCGCTTACCCAATACACTACGATAAATCAATTGAATAACATCAGAAAGATGCATAACACAGGACTACGTCGCTCTCTTAAGGGTAAGAAAAATTTACATACCTAAAATCAGGTTCTGCACGTAAAGAAGCATACTTCAAGGTATCGTTACATGGTACAAGAGAACGAACATTGAGCTCCTCTAACACGTACTGCAAAGCAAATGTAACTAAATAAATCAAAAGGCACCCGGGCTTTGGATGTTAGGGAACAAATAAGAACACACCAGTATGCGAAACTGTAATGGAAATGCTTATTAGTACTGACCATACAGTGCTAACACAAGAAGTAGCTATTGTGCCTAAGTTAACTATAATGGAAATGCCTGTTAGTACTGACCATACAGTGCTAACACAAGCAGCTACTGAACAGGGAAAAAACAAACCAAAGCCGTATGCCAAGCAACAATTTAGACTAACAAGAGCGTCTTCTAAGCTAACTCTTAGTATGCTTCAAGTCATATTCTGTACGTATAAATTAAAACTACCAAATTCCACCAACAGTGTGACAGCAAATTAGCAACCAGAAAGCTGAAGGGAGAATCCGTTAAGGTAATTAGTTTTTGCATTATTTTTTCTTTTTGAAGGTCACGAAAGAATAACAGACAGATGTTTTGCTAAATTTCCCTAAGTCTGAAAAAACAATTCAGATCTGGCATGTACATTATAACAAAGAAGTGAACATAAAGTTTGGGAAAAATTTCTGCAGAAACATTTCTCAGGAGTTAACAAAGCAAAAAATAAAAAACGAAAGCATGGGAACACTTCTTTTAAATACAGAAATAACCAAATTTCATTGCTCGGAAATAGAAAGAACCAGGAAAAACAATGAACATTTACAATGACTACACAATCCGTATAGTACAGAAGAAAGAACTCTAGCTCCTTACAACAGAGAGTAAAAGGTTTAGTTAAACATAGAACACCAATATGAGTAACAGGCTACTGGATATGATTTGAAGAGGTACTTGCGGAAAAAAAAAATAGCATCAAATAATAGCAAAGAAAATCTTCTTTATTTTTTTGTGGCCTGAATTAATAGCAAAGTTGATCAACTAGCCATAATGACACCTGCTGGATTCTATAAGTACAAAGAACTGCAATACCTCTCTTAACTTCCCAGCTATGTCGTTGAGAAAGTCTGCATCAGGATGAACCACAACCATCTCCCTGGAGTTGCTCAAAGAAGAAATAAAAGAAGCACAAAATATGAAATAGACAACTATGAGAACATGAACCCAAAGAAAGAGCAGAAGCAACAAGAGACAAGCTTAACCTCAGTGGTGTTTTAAGAGGTTTGTTGTGCCGCTCACGAGTATTGCGGGCAAGATCAATAATGGTCATCATTCTTGCAACACTTTGTTCAATTCTTTCACCCCTCTGAGTAAAGGAAAACAGAAAAAGGAATAATGATTGCCTGGTTTTAGGAGTTGAAAGAAGTTCGCAGAGTTCAACATCAGATTAGCTCGAACCAATAAATTGACACATTACAATCATCCCAATAAAAGCTGAGCTGACTAGTTGAGATAAGTAGAAGAATCACTCAAATTGGTGAGACTCACCTAATCAATTACTAATGAAGGGTCACATTATTTTTCATTCCCTGTTTAGTATTCGCTCCATGGCTATGGACTCCACAGAGTCTCTTTAGCTACAGAGGGGTAAATTGGTCTTAGAAAATCAGTCTGCTGTGAGCTTTCCATGATTTTTTCCTGTTCTTTTCATATTGAAGGAGATATTTTCCTCTGGAGATGCCATTTGGTCCAAGATCCATGGCATCAAGTTTTCCCTACTTTTTGTCAACAAAGATGGCTAGCATTCCATCCACAAATTGAAAGCTACCTTCATACAAGGGTGTCTTCCAAAGTCATCAAGGCAAGAAGGAATCTATATAGTAGGTTAAAGAACTTGCCAAATTTGAAGTACAAAAGAGTTCCCAATACACGTGCTTCCTTGCTGTATTTGTAGATACAGATAGAAGACGATTACTAGAATTGATTTGTAGATGTGAAAGAAAAAAAAAGGTCCTTCAACCTAGATGGTTCACTTAATTTAATGTTTTTTAGCTGCATGGGTTAACACTAGTTAAGCGGGTAATATTCTATAAAATAGAAAGACTTACTGGCGTCCAAAAATAACAAATTCATGATAATGAGATGGTTCCAACTGGACGTAATTCAGTTACACGATCATATATTTGTGTAGTGGACATCTAAATGGACCTTAATGTCATACCCTTACAAACCAGAAACAATTTTAGACGACAAGAAGTCAGTTAGAGAAGATCTGCATATGCAGCTTAACCTTGATTACCCCCTCAAGAATAAAGGCAATAACAGAGCACATACTTCCAGAATTGCCCAAATGAAATCAACTGTACCTTTCCTCCTCCTTGAGGAAACTGACAATAGTGAATGCTCTCCTCTGATCCATCTGAAACTTTTCGAAGATTTTGATATAGAACTTCAGTAAAAAATGGTGTGAATGGTGCCATTACTTTACATGATACTAGGAGGACCTGAGATCACATAAACGACCAAAGAGAAGTAATTGTTATATGGGAATCTATCTACACAAAAGTTAAGATCGGCAAATTACAAAGAACATGAATGATAACCATGCTATGCAGAAAGAAAAGACTTGGAAATGTGTAAGCAAATCCCAAAAAGAGAACTATTTTATTAACCAACAGTGGTATAAAGTGCTAGGTGATTGCTGCCACATCAGAAGTTGAACCAGTAAACATACAAGTAAGAAGCAAGACTAGAGTTTGATCCTACCCAACTTAAGGGGGATCAAATAGCTCATATATTGCTTGTAGATGCAAATATCTAGCTAAGCGGCCAGAAATGTTACGAAGAAATTCCATCTCAATGTAACTTGTCAGCAAAACTTGAATTCAAGTCTATCACTTAAGGTAGAGAAACCAGCCTTATTTTAGAACTTTGTAATCACAAACTTATTTTACAACTTTGTGAAGTAAACTGGACGTTTATTTTATTTTTTGAAGCAAAACTATCAACGTCAACCGATTCTTAGTTTGACTAGTAGATCGCATCCACATATTTAGTCAAATTCACAAATCAAAGAGATAACTGCTCTTCGTAGAAAACAATCCACTGGATATGTATGAAATCCTTTGGCATTTTGATTTATAAATGAAATGAGTTTCTAATAGGACTAACTGTGCAGGACAAATGGAAGCAATTCAGACAGCAAAATTGGGAACCAACAAGAACTATCAGGTCATAAAACCAACATACGATGGGACTAATAGTAAGACAATGCTATAGGCCGTATAATGGCAACCAAAAACAGGATTTCATAGAATAGATGATACTTCCATCATACATTGTAAAGAGTTGAGAGTGCTGTCCTACAGTCCTCTTCTCCAGTGCGACCTTTAAGTCTCTTACGGTTGAATCGCACGTAAATATTTGTCAAGTTGTCTAGAAACTTCAACAGATATGGAACCACCTATAGAGTAAATAGTCGTTAATAATGAATATGCAGACCTCCATATATATGTAGACATGTATCTGTATTTGTTCACCACCCCACACTTTGAGACTATGAGAACCTTCAGTTCACCACAAGCAAACTTTGAAATAAAAATAGTACAGCAAGAATCTTCCCCCTCGAAACATGTAATAACAACAGTAACTTTTACCTACTTCCACCATTCTCACAAAATTGAAATTAATTTGAGAGAACCTTAAAACAAACGTCATATTGTGCTTCTATCACCATCAATCCCATACAATCAAAAACATGCTTTCAGAACCTTAAAACGTCAATATCAACCCCATACAAACCAAAAAAAAAAAACTTCAGCCCTAAAATTCTATAATATGAATCAGATGAGTTATTTTGATGTTTTGGTGTGGTCTACTCATTTATAATATATTCTTCTTATAATATGTCTGATTGATTGATGCTATCTTTGTAGGAGTGATGGAGAGTCCGTGGATCATATCCTTCTTCATTACTCGGTTGCAAGAAATTTATGGTCATATATGCTCTGTATTTTGAATTATCCTTGGGTTATGCCTATGAGGGTAGTCGATGTTTTGAGATGCTGGAAGCGAAAGTTTGATAGTCCTTTGGCTTTGCTCGTTTGTAGGTTGATCCCTTCGTGCATATGGTGGTGTCTTTGGAGGGAGAGAAACGGTCGATGCTTTGATGACTTGACTCTATCTTTGGAGGTTTTAAAGGGAAAGTTGTTAACTTTTTTTTCTTAGGCAAACTCGGTGTTGGATTTTCCTTTTTCGGATTATCCGGATTTTCTAAGTTTTCTAGCTTGTACGGTTTAGGAGTTTTTAATAAAGCTTATCTTACTTATCAAAAAATATATTCTTCTTAAGTGCATTTCTCCATACGTCTACAATGTCCTACATACAACAATTCAGTTAAATTGAATATATACTACTCTGTCTATTGTTAGAAATACAGGGATCCTTTTTTTCTTTTTACAAGTGCTAAGTAACCACTATAGAACAATGGTTGATAGCTAACCGTATAAAGGCGATAACCCTCCATCTCTTGGCGGACAAAATAAACAAGACTCTGCGTAGCTGAATTGATCCACTGGTCAAGCACATTAGATGAGTTTTGAAGAGTGGTTTGATCAATGGGGATGAATGGTGAAAGCCCCTCAACTTCAAGTCTCTTTGCATTCTGAACAAGGAATCTATATGCATTATACCAGGGAAGAAAAACATCCCTGACCTGGGAAAAATTAAAACAGAAGAGAGACGTCAATAAATTAGAGTCCAACAAGATGCAAATAATTGTCTCAGATATCACCAGTCAATAGAAATGAAATCTAGTTCCAAAAGCTAAATTCTCATAACAGATGCATCATACTCACAACACCAAGAACTCCTTCCTTTTTGAAACGCAAGGGCTCAGCACGCACCACTGGGGAGTTTATGAGGTACAATCGTAATGCATCCTGTACAAGGACAATTGAAGACAGACCATGTTATGCTGGACAAGCAACTTGATGAAACATAATAACACCAGAGAAAAGGACACAGATAAAAAGAATTTAGTTAAAAAAACTTACAGCCCCATAATTATCAATTACTTCCATTGGTGAGGGATAGTTTTTCAGACTTTTACTCATCTTTTTTCCATCCTCCGCCAGGACAAGTCCATTGCAAATGAGATTCCTAAATGCTGGCTTCCCAAATAATGCAGTAGACAACACCATCAGAGTATAGAACCTGCAGGGGCAAATAGCAAAGGATAAATATCCACGATCAGACTCACTAAACTGGCTTGGGAACTTGATGTTCCTCATGTAGAGTACAAAGCAAAAATCAACAAGGTCCACCAAGGCAGTCAAGATATTGAATACTCACTACCATCAGAAGATTACCACAGAACTGATCAGACGGGATTTTATCATTATTTTTTTTATAAGCAGGATTTTATCATTATTTGGTTTAAATAAGTTCAATTATTCACACTTGAAATGTTACGGAAGCGAACCTTCCTTCCCCATCTCTCCTCCTCCCCCCCCCCCTGCCCCCCCTCTCCCCACCCAAAAAAAAACTCAAATATAATAGGAGTGAGAAATAATAAATAAAATCTTAAAAACGTAAATTTTACTATCCACAAGAAGGGAAAAACTGACTCTCACTTACATTAAAGCGCCTGAAGAGAAGCCTAACTTTAATCAGCATCACATAAAAACAAAAAATTATAATTGTGTAACAGATACTACAAAGAAATGACTTGTGAATGATAATAAAATGATAAAAACAGTCTTGATAGCAAATGTTTTGTGTTTTTGGCCAAGCATAAGACAAACTGAAAAGCAAGAAACTAACCATCCACGAGTTTGATCCAGCCCTTCAGCCACAAAATGCCCAGGAAAGTTTTTCTCAAACAGTTCGACATTCTCAAATGGATAATGAATATAAGCATAAGGCATGGACCCACTCTCAAACCAACAATCAAACACCTGAGAAGACAAAAACAACAAACCATCATTATTGCTATGAAGCCCATAAGTGGGATAAAAAATCACCTACATGTAAACCGTAATAGAAAGGAAACAAGCTTCAGTTTCTTTTTATTTTTATTTTTCTCTGACATTCCACAGAAGTTCAAGCTAACCTCAATACCATGGGACAAATACATGACAAGATACTGAAATTATAGCACTATTATAAGTATTTGTAGTTGTTCCCTAATAGTTGAGAAGCAACTACAAGGCTTTAGAGGAAGGTACAACAAGATGGTCATCAAACAATGCACATGAGACCGTTATCTTGGTAAATGAAAAATTAAATAAGTGATGATCAACTGGGTGTGGAGACTTGACGCCACCTTTCAACAAGGCCCGAAGTCATGAAAACTCCCAACAGTCTTTAGACAGGGAATGCTCCATAAACGTATGTCTTTAAGCTCAAATCAAATTACATTTGATTAGGATTCCGTTCAACTGGACGAATATGAGGTAAACTAAAACCATGTCTAAGAGATCATCTAATACGAAAACCTACAATAGCAAAAACAGTAGAAAGCAAAACATTTCAAGTCTAGGTAGTCTACTGCATAACCCTGATACAGAAATCTCACATCATCTACCCGTCGAAGCACACCAAATTCAAGACCACGACTAGATGGAATCGTGATATGATCAATCTTGTGACGGTGCAGATCATCCACCTGTGGAATAAGTACGTTTCAGATAAGCAAACATCTAAAGTTTCAGAATATTCTCCAGGGTAGCAGATATATCACATTCAAAAGATCATTGCAGAGGAATTGAAGCATAAGAAACACAAGATCGACTGTTCCTCTTCATTTTCTTCATTCTCTGTTTTGCTTCTCTTATTTTTCACTTTCTTTACAGAAGTACGCCAAAAGCTTTTCCACACCAATTCTATCATTGCATCTCCCCTGCCATCATCCGGTAATTAGATTCAACGTCCTAATACCAATTCGTGGTATGGCTCCATCCCAAGTGATCATGACATATCTCATTTCCTTTCTTCTTCGGAAGGAAAAAAGAAGGGGGGCATGAGCAAATTAGAAAGCTCAAACCGACTCCAATCACTAACTATAACATCTATGTAACAAGAAGCCGTATCAAACCATTTAACACATAATATATATTTTTTATAAGTATTTAACACATAATATTTGAGATGTGAGAAAAAAAGAAAAATGGAAAAAAAAGGAACGAAAGCAATAAAACTTTTGTATTACTAGATACAAGGAGAGAGAGCATGATACAACTTATTGCTATTAAAGAAGTTGTAGCTTGGTTTCTAAGGGTACTAGCTTATCAACGCAGATCTCACTATGTATGTAAACTTCGTGAGAAATGGACAGTATAACAGTGATTCGAGATAGGATGCTCTCCTTTCCCCTCTAGAGCAAAAATGCAATAATAATAATTAAAAAAAAAGGATCTGGCTATGAAAATGTTGGGTTCAGGTGAAAGCAGGTACTACTAAGTTAACTCCTTCCCTCCCTCTTTCACAGGTACACACAGACCCCAGTGACATTTTTTTTTTGATAAGTCACAGACACCAGTAACTTTAACACAAACAGAAAAATAAACCAGAACAAAAGGCAAATTGAATTAAAACCACCATTGAAACCATTGTTTCTCAATAACTTCCGAGAACCCTCTTAATCACATAACATTTGTCAGAATTACTCCTCTTTCACTGATACTAATAAAGATGACCTTGAACACTGGCTTATCTGACTAGGTGTATTGTGAAATACTTGATTCGTACTATGATTGGATGCATCAATATATGAAGCTAACACCATTAGTCTATCGTACGAAGGAAAAGCTAGAAAAACATATATAGTATGTGCGTGTGAAAGATAGAGCAAGGGAGAAAGAGATCGCACCTTAACCCCAGAAAGCTTTTCAAGTTTCTCAATGGAATCAATGACTACTAATTCCTCACCATCCTCACTAATCCATACAGGAAGAGGAGTACCCCAAAATCTACTACGGCTAACAGCCCAGTCCCTTGCATTTTCCAGCCAATTGTGGAAGCGCTTTTCCTTAACATGACAAAAAAGTGATATAAACAGTGTCAAATGACAAAAAGAAAAAGTTATAACAATTCCTAACCTAGGCCTAGGATACCTATTCCTATTTTCCAGAAAATCAATGAATATTGAGAAACACACACATTTTACTCAATAATGACAGAATTTCCAAAACCAAAAATATTCAAAATATGGAAATCAAGAATATCAAAATTCAATCACAAGTAGCATCAGCTTATCCCCAAACAAACTAGTAAACACATGAGCACCCCTAATTTATTCATCAAAATGAAGGAATCACTCATTCCAAAATCACAAGGGAAGTAATCATTAATAAGAAACTATCACCGTTGGTTGCAGGGAGATATCTCACCTTCACAAAATCAGGAACCCAGTAAGTCTGCTTGTTGTTCTCTAACAATTTCTCTTTCAACTCTTCTACTCTAATGAACCTACAAACAAATACGACATGGCTCAATACGGAAGATGAAAGCACTTCAAACACACACACACACCCATATGAGATAAAAATCCAAGGAAAGGGAAAAAGGAAAACAAGAAATAAATGGAGAACATAGAGCCATCAAGTATTCCTAAGTTCAAAGTAACAGGCCAGTGAATCTGTAGCATCTCCTATCACATCCCATCAGTATGTCATGAAAACACAGATTCCAAACCAGAAAGGAAACAACAAGATACATTAACACTTTTTTAGCAGCATCCCAATGCATTTCAATGGCCTCTACCAACATCGATTGCAGCATTGACTTATAATAACCAGAACACGCAAACCACTCATGAGCATTTTATCTTCCATGCGTTACACATAATTGTGCATTTAACTCTCTTGGACTGCTTTTTTTTATGAATAAGCACAGTTTTATTAAAACAAACAAAACGAAAAAGAGCGAAAACAGTACAAAGATTGTACTAAAATCACTTAAAGCATACAAGCAAAAAAGCTAATAAAATCATGAAAATCTACAAAAGAACCCCCCAGCATTGCATTTGCCCAGAGAAAAAGAGAAAGTAAGAAATCGCCCTGCAAACACAAACTTCCTACCCCAACACAACAGAACATCCCCCACCGTCCCTGGCATAATCCAATGAAGATTCATAATACGGAACACAAAAAACCACAACCATCTAGCCATCGAACAATGCAATAACACATTATTAACCGATTCCCCATCTTCCTTGCACAAATAACACCAATCAGCCACAGAAACTCCCCTCCTTCTCAAAATATCAACTCAAAATTCTACCATGCGTGGCCTCCCACATAAAGAACGAAACTCTCGTAGGGACATTGGACCACCACATGCCACGCCAAGGAAAAAGCTCGGAACTTCCACAAATACCATCACTTTTTTTTTATAAGTAAGCCAATCTTATTGAAGAAGAAAAAACATAGTATAAGAGACTATACTGACGAAAGCGAAAGCAAACAAGCTAGAAAACTAATAAAATCCACAAACTGATGACCTAAAACCGAATTAGCCCACAGGAAATTGGACCATTTGACATGATAGGGTGTGTGGTGATAGACTCCTGAGGTGCTCTTACCCCACTGTGTTTTCTTTAGCTCGACATCCTCTTGCCGTTGTGGCGGATTGTATGGAGGTTGGTTCCACTTACTCGGTTTGGAGTGTCCAGTTCATTAGATATGCGAATGATTGGGAATTGGAGTTTTCGGCCTTTTTCTCCTCTTTAAGAATTCTTTGTTCCT
This sequence comes from Myrica gale, assembly GCA_963930655.1. NCBI lineage: Eukaryota > Viridiplantae > Streptophyta > Magnoliopsida > Fagales > Myricaceae > Myrica > Myrica gale. Next base: position 10,936,219 of record OZ005616.1, read on the forward strand.
GAAGTATAGCAAGTTATTATTGGCCTCAAAAGAGAAGTATCAAAACTTAATTTTTTGCCTCCTACTTCTTTTAACAACTGAGACGACCGTAAACGCATTCTCAAGCAAGAAAAATTTCAAGACAAAGTCTCTCTCTCTCTCTCTCTAGTAGCAATGGCCTTCCCTTGTGTTTTCAGGCAATGTGCTGCCATTAGCTTAGTCTAGTGATCCCGAAGTTTTGTACTCTCGTAGTTTTTGTGTTGATGCAAAGGAGTTTTAGGCCTTTTTCAATCCCGTGGGACCCCGATGGCTTTCTCTCGAAGTTTCTGTGTAGAAGCTAAGGAGTTTGAGGGTGTAGTTTTGGGCAATGGTGTCATCAAGTTTTTGGAATGGAGCCGGAAGGCATTGAGCTCCATTTTCATTGGAAGGTATGGAGTTGTATGGATGGTGAACATGGCTAGTAGGTTGCAGATGGCTGATGGTGAAGAGTTCATTGTTAAGTTCAACGAGGTGTCTCGGGGTTTCTTGGCGCAAAGGTGCAGCAATAAGGCTGGGAGATATGTGGCAATTGCAGAATATAGCAGGGGCCGTAGACAAGGGGTGCTGATGATACCGGAAGGTCCGGGGGGAGCTGGATGGAAGCTTATGGCCAGCGTTTTTCAGGAGATGGTTGCTCACCTTAGTCAGCTCCAGAAGGGAAAAGGAGTTGCTTTTGCTTCTGGTTCTGGAGTTCAAAAGCAGGTCACATTCGTCGACGTTGTAAAGCAAGGCCCGGCGGAGGTGAAGTCAGGGGGTAGTACTAAGGAGCTGAAGGACGATGGGAGGTTGATGGTGGCGTGTGGCAAAAGAAAGGGATGCCTACTAATACGCATGCTTCTCCGGAGGACGGCGTTTCATTTTCCAAGAGGCAGGTCTTTAATGTAGAACCCAACCATTGCATCTTGTTATCGGTCCCTCTTCAAATAGGCAACTCATAAAGAGAAGAAAAAGGCTGAAAACTCCAATTCCCAATCATTCGCATATCTAAAGAACTAGACACTCCAAACCGAGTAAGTGGAACCAACCTCCATACAATCCGCCACAACGGCAAGAGGATGTCGAGCTAAAGAAAACACAGTGGGGTAAGAGCACCTAAGGAGTCTATCAACAAACAACCTATCATGTCAAAAACTAATTCTTTGACCAAAACCCACAACAAATCTGGTATGCTCTCTAAAGGACTCTCATCCCTTGCTTGTGTGTTTCCACAAGCACAGTGCTCCAACCAGAAGAACAAAAGACAGGCATAGTGCACCAACCACCCTCCGAGGTACCAAATTTTCCGTTACAACACCTCCAACAACTATCCCTTTCAGTGGCTAAGCGTCATAACCATTTTCCCAACAGATGTTAAACAGCATCAATCTCCAGATCACCAACCCCCCACATTTAATAGGAGAGCAAACCTTCTCACACTTAATGAGATGGAACTTATGGACTCCACTATCATTGCCCCACAAAAAAAACTTGTTGCAAATTTTCCATCTGGTAAGCCACCATAGCCGAAATTGAGAAAAGGGATAAGAAAAAAGTAAGAAGACTAGAAAGCGGATTTGATCAAAGTAATCCGACCTCCCTTGAATAGATACATCCGCTTCCACCCAGCCAACCTTCTCTCCATCCTTTCCAGAATACCATCTCATATTTGAATGCTCTTGTATCTAGCACCCAACGGCGATCCCAAATTAGTCATAGGCAACAAAGACCTTCTGCAACCCATAATTGATACCAACTTTTGCACATTTGCAACACTTCCTATTGAGATCACCTCTGATTTAGACAAATTCACCTTTAACACATAAACCGCCTCAAAGCACAACAGCAAACTAACGGATTCCGAAACTGATTAACCTCCGCCCTACACAAAATGAGGGTATCATCAGCAAACGACAAATGAGAAACACCAATCCCCTCACCACTAACTCCACCAACCTTGAAACCCTCAATACAACTATTAGAAACTAATCTCGTCATTATCCTAGAAAAAGCTTTCATGACAATAACTAATAAAAGAGGGTCATCTTGACACAACCCACGAGAGCTACCAAAGAAACCCTCTGGGGAGCCATTTACAAGCATCGAAAACTTGACCGTAGAAATACAAAATTCAATCCATCTTCACAATTTCTTACCAAACCCACACCTCCTAAACAAATACAGCAAAAAACTCCAATTAACATGGTCATAGGCTTTGTGAATTGCCAACCTCGCATAACATTCTCAATTCATTCATCCTTATCCGAGAATTAATACATTCATTAGCTATCAGAACTGAATCCAAAATCTGTTTTCCCCTCACAAACGCATTTTGGGATAACTAGGTAATCTTATGCAACGAGAATTTCAACCTATTAACCAAAACCTTTGCTAGAATCTTGTCGACACCCCCCCCCACAAGGCTAATAGAACGGAAATCTTTCAACTCCATTGCTCCCGATTTCTTAGGGATAAGAACAGTAAAAGAAGCGTTCAGACTACAAACAAATTTGCCATGAGTAGCAAACTCGCTAAAAGCCGATAACACATCCCCCTTAACCACCTCCTAGCAAGATTGAAAACAGGCTAAGGAGTAGCCATCAGGACCCGAAGCGTTATCCCCATTGAGGGAACAAACCACACCAGACACTTCTTCCTCGTCAAAAAGGTCTTTCTAACCACTCTGCATCCTCTCCTGAAATAGTGTCAAACTTCAACCCATCCGAAGACGGTCTCCAAGAAAATGGTTCTTCATACAAGGACGTATAAAAGTTGACAATATTAGCCGAAATGTCTGCAGTATCCTCCACCACCTCACCTTTCACCTCCAACTGAGAAATAGAATTGAATCTTCTATTGGAATTAGCTACACAGTGAAAGAGCTTCGTACATCTATCCCCATCCTTGAGCATAAAGTCCTAAATTTCTGCCTCCAACTTACTTCCTCTGAATCAATCAAATAATCCAGGTCCTTATTTACCACCATCTTTCTCACCAAACCTACCTCATCTAATGACCCACCCTCATCCTCCTCATCAAGAGAAGAAAGCTCTCTTAACAACGTCGACTTAAGAATACTAATATCTCCAAAGACTTCTTTATTCCACACCTTAAGATCCTGCTTCAAAGCCTTTAATTTCAAACTAAGAACAAAACTAGAGGACCCCGAAAAAACATAACTCCTCCACCACTCCCCAACTCTATCCACAAAACCCTCCTCCTTCAACCACATATTCTCAAATCGAAATGGCTTTTTTCCACCCCAAAACTCCCACTTCAGAAAAATAGGAAAATGATTCGAATATAACCAAGGAATCCTTCTCTGAATAACATCCGGATACAAAAAATCTCAATCAGAACTAAAAAGAAACCGATCAATCTGAGACCAAGACTGAACGGACCTATTATTAGACCACATATAACGACCTCCAATCAAAGGAAAATCCATCAAACCCAAATCTGAAATGAAATCAGAAAAAACCTTCATTGCTCTCACACTACCACCAAACTCCGACCGCTCTCCTGGAAAGCGGGTGACATTAAAGTCCCCACCAACACACCACGGAAGGTTCCACCAAGAATATACCCCTGTTAACTCATCCTCCTAACATCATCATTAGGGTCGTAAACCCCTGAAAACAACCACTGATTCCCATCCACACTTTTAAAGACCACCGAAAGAGCGAACACACCAACGCAAGAATCCATCACCTCCAACACCTTCGAGTCACATAAAAGTAGCCTTGTGGGGAGTGTCTATAAGATTCTAGCAAAGGTTTTGGCTAATAGGTTGAAATTCTCGTTGCATAAGATTATCTCGTTATCCCAAAATGCGTTTGTGAAGGGAAAGCATATTTTGAACTCCGTTCTGATAGCTAATGAATGTATTGATTCTCGGATAAGGACGAATGAACCGGAAATGTTATGCAAGTTAGACATTCACAAAGCCTATGACCATGTTAATTTGAGTTTTTTGCTGTATTTGCTTAGGAGGTGTGGGTTTGGTGAGAAATAGTGCAGATGGATTGAGTTTTGTATTTCTACGGTCAAGTTTCAGTGCTTGTGAATGGCTCCTTGGAGGGTTTCTTTGGTAGCTCTCGTGGGTTCCGTCAAGGTGACCCTCTTTCACCTCTTTTATTTGTTATTGTCATGTAAGCTTTTTCTAGGACGATGACGAGATTAGTTTTCTAATGTTGTTATTGAGGGTTTAAAGGTTGGTGGAGTTAGTGGTGACGGGATTGATGTTTCTCATTTGTTGTTTGCTGATGATATCCTCATTTTGTATGGGGTGGAGGTTAATCAGTTTCGGAATCTCTAGTGTCTACTGTGAGGCAGTTTCTAGGTTGAAGGTGAATTTGTCTAAATCAGAGTTGATCCCAATAGGAAGTGTTGCAAATGTGCAAGAGTTGGTATCAATTATGGGGTGCATAAGGTCTTCGTTGCCTATGACTTATTTGGGATTGTCGTTGGTGCTAGATACAAGAGCAGTCAAATATGGGATGATATTCTGGAAAGAATGAAGAGAAGGTTGGCGGGGTGGAAGCGAATGTATTTATCCAAGGGTGGTCGAATTACTTTGATCAAATCCACGCTTTCTAGTCTTCCTACTTATTTCTTATCCATTTTACCAATTCAGGTTGTGGTGGCTAACCGGATGGAAAAATTGCAACGAGATTTTTTGTGGAGCAGTGATGGTGGAGTCCACAAGTTCCATCTCATTAAATGGGAGAAGGTTTGCTCTCCTATTAAATGTGGGGGGTTGGGGATCCAGAGATTGATGTTGTTTAACAAAAATTTGTTGGGAAAATGGTTATAGCGCTTTGCCACTGAGAAGGATAGTTGACACCATATCCACCTTAGTCTCCTACAAGCACACTAAATCTGCTTTCCACCCTCTTAACAAATTACCAATCATACTACATTTGACCCTATCATTAATCCCTCAAACGTTCCAGCTCAAGATTCGTGGCTTCATTAACAACTGTACAAGGCCCTCCCTCCTTTCCTGCCCTTCTAAAAGAAGAATTAATCTCATCGTAATTAACATTCGACTCCAACCCCTTTAGTTCCCTCAACATCTTCCCTCCTAATCTACTAGGAGACTTCCTACTAATATGAACCCTATCCCTCTCCAAAGCTTCAAAAAGGTCCATCAATTCTTGCTCATACCCCTCAGAGGACACTGTGCCTAAAAGAAGATACCATTTTCAGCACCTATCTAGAAGGTTCAAATGGTATTGAACATTCCCCCTCCCTGAAACAAGGTAGCAAATCTGCAACGGAACCAAAGGATAGTAACTGTCATCCCCTCTCTTGACCAAATCCCTTTCTTGGACAAGGTCCCCCACAGATGAATCCAACTCACTCGGTATGAGTGAATCAATGTAATCATCAACACCCTCCACCACATCAATAAGCTTCAGCAAATGAGACTTCCCTCCCTGCTCTAAGAGACCCGCAAGCTGCGCATCCCTTGCCGTAGAAACCCCTTGCAGTGGCTCACCCAACTGTCTAGAAGTAACCACACCACACAAGGCAAGCTCCCTTTCTATATTTACATCACCCTCCTCACATACAGCTGCAACTAGAACTCTAGAAACCTCATGTTTCTCAAAATCTACATACATCGCAGGACCAAAGACATCCACTTGCTCACAGATATCATTGAAATAGACTGGGGAATGAATCAACGACAAGACCTTGCCTGTTGGTACTGGCGGCTCAACCTCGACTATCCCGCAAATACCAGCAACGATGTTCCTGCGCCCAGTCGAGACTCAACAACGTCGCACGTCCCCATCTTCTGACCGACCCCACAGTCCTTCACGACGCCGGAGTGTATCGCCACCAGCGGTACTTCTAGTGTAGATAAATCTTAGTTTTATTATTTATGACTGCTATAGTCATAATAGGTTGCTTCGTTTTAAAAGAGATGATAGTTAAAGTTGAAAATATTAGCATCCCTCCACGATAAAGCTTCTCGTTTATGACTAAGCGGCAGTTATTTGTCTCCATTAGTTCACGGCCTGGATCTTCCACACAACATCAAGTACAAGATCGTTTGGGGTTGTATTGCCCTTATCCTTATGCAACAGTGAACAAGAAAGAGAATTGAAACTTCAGCACATGATGTCATTCAACACAAAACCCTCACTGTTATAAACACTTTGGCTCACAACCAATCAGGGTTCGAAAACTAAACAGGAGAACAGCATCAGTGTAATGGCAGTTAAGGTTAAAGAAAAGGTTGGTAAATATGCACTTACCAGCTTGGTACTGCCCTATAAATAAGAGGAGTTTTGGATCTCCAGCAAAAGGGATAAGAATGCATAAAGGTCCCAAACTTAACCAAGCGGCCTTTGCCCTGAGAAGACACAAAAAATTACCACAGCAAAATTTGACATATACCACCATGATTTCACACTTTTTCTTCTTAACATTATTCGTCAAAGTAATATGGAATCAACAATGATACCTAATTTTTTATGCCAAAACATAGGTTTAAGGGTATGGTACATTGGTACAAATAAACTGACACGGACAGCTTCGAGACATTTATCATACAAGATATTTATACAATCACGAAAAAAGCATCAGATGGATACCCTCCCTAACATATCATTAACAGTGTCTAAGCAACCTCAAAATCAAACTGTTAGACCTTACCTTAACTGCTTCAACGATATCCTTATCTGCATCTTTTACATACTGCCCGCTAAAGTCAGCAATTTTTGCAGTAAAGCAGCCATCATCATCAACGGCTACAATCAAATTTTCTCCCTACAATACAACAAAATAAAGCAAAACATGAAGTAGCAGGAGCTCAGGATAGTAACAACATGTGTCGACAATTCATCGTGGGGATCAAACATCAAACCTTTGAAACGAAATGCCCAGTCAGGGATCACTAGAATAAAGAGACAACAATAAAAAAAACATCTCAGTTCTAGCATATTGGGGTAAGTGGCGACGTTGAAAACTGCACATAAACAAACAATTGTAACAAAGAAATGACTACTCAATTATCGACTCCATCGCGTAAAGCTTAGAATGTGCAGTGTATCAATGCAGATACGATCAAAGAAACACAGCATTCAAAAAAAAAACAAACTCATTTCATGAGAGCCACATTTTTATAATGTCAAATTCAGAACAAAGTAGAATTTTAGCCACATTGGGCTAATTTGGTTTTAGGCTGTCCTTTTTTGGGTTTTCCGGATTTTCTAAGTTTTTTAGCTTGTATGCTCTAGATGTTTTCGGTATAGTCTCTTGTCCTATAAACATTCTTCTTTAATAAAGTTTAACTTACTTATCAAAAAAAAGAACAAAGTAGAACACACAATCTCATTGTACACTATTAAATCACATCATTAAATGTGAACTCCAAACCATTAACTGAATGCAAAAAAGAAATGCCAAAAAAAAACCTTGCTTATCACTTGATTCTCAGTGCAAACACGATAATCATCTTCACCAAATGCTGGAGCACAATGCACAATGCCCGTACCACTGTCATCGGTAACATAATTGTCGGCAATAACTCTAAATGCAGAGTCAGAGCACTCCGCAAAATAATCAAACAAAGGTTCATACCTGCATACAGATTCGCATAGATCAGTAGACCCAAAACCGCACAACGCAAACATACTTTACTCAGAAAGAATTTCCAACAACACTAGTTATCATCTGGAAGTAATCTAGAAACTGACAATCATTGCGACGAAAAAGTAAAGTAGCACTCACTTCATTCCCACCAGCGATGCCCCAGAGACTTTATCCAACACTTCAAAAGAATCCACCACATCTCCAGTTTTCCCACCTGTGGATCCCTTGTTCTTCGGATTTGATTGCTTAGAGTCATGAACAGACCCATTAGCTATATTTGGTTTTGGCTTCTCACTAGGAAGAGCTGACAAACGAGATTCAGCAACCACAAATACTTTTCCAGAATACTTGTTGCGAACCTGGTATTCTTTCTCACCTCAAGTTAGATACTAGAAATAACTCATAAGAAAGAACATACCATGTGTAACCTAAATGAAGAATTAATAACCAGAAACAGAGAAAACATGCTACCAATCACAGAGAAACAATGTCAATTCATTGGGTAGACCTCCTAGAGCAACTGTCCTATCTATACCATATATTTTATTTTACAACTAGAAAGAACACATGCAAAGTTGTGCCCATAAAAGGGCTAAAGAAAGTTTTTAATCCATCAAATATGATCAGTAAACAGACCACTCAACAATGTACTACTATTATGAATTGGGAATACAACATGTAACAAAGTGTCAAAAACCAGTATATAAGCCTGAATCCAACCCCCAGCCAAAAATAAATGAAGTGAAAAACCAAGCATCATTCACCTCTAGGAGTTTATCCACACAATACAATTACAACCAATATAATCATCCTATTCTCACGGCTAAAATTGCTAAAACTGTTGTACTATAACACTCAATCTAGTTATGGGAACAGGATCCTCAGAAAATTTGTAATACTCAACCTAGTCAGGGAACCCTGGGGCTAGAGTAACACCAATGGGAGAGCCGTTTGTGATGAGTGACCTAATTGTGAGGTTCAGAGAGCACTTGTGCATGTAACAGAAATGAACGTATGTGACATAGTGAGGATTCCAATATAGAGTTTGATAGAACATAATAAACTCACCTTCACATAGACAAAATTTGCATTTACACAAAGAGCAAGGTTACTCGGAAGGGTCCATGGAGTTGTTGTCCAAGCAACAAAAACTGCCTTATGTGGATCGCCAATTATTGGAAAAGCCACCATTATTTCCGGGTCAGGTACATCCTGTGTCACACCAGGTAAGTTAGATATAATTGAAAACAAATCAAGATTATATAAACAATAGTCATAAAAAAATAGTCTCCAACCCTAAATGGTAGATGAAGCACAACAAAGGCGTGACCAACAGGAATTTAAACGGTTGGCCAATGGTGACCAATCATCCAAATTTAGATGCAATCTTTCCCCAAACAAAATTTGATAGAAAAAGCGAAAATAATGGTACCTCAGTAACACAACACAAATATATGAATGGTAAATGGGTGTTTTCGATCACAAACCCGATAATCCAGACCAGCTTCAAAATTTGATAGAGGTGTCTTACAACCAGTGCTGTAGGGCATGACCTGCCAAAGATATTCATAAATTTTCATCAATTGAACCCACTGTGTAAAATTAAAACCCACCCTGACAATCATATTGCACTCACTTTAAAAAATTACAACTCAGCCATCTCCAAACACCAGGAATAATAAAATAAAATAAACATTTCATTTCAGAATGATCTCATTTAGCCTCAAAAAACCAAGAGATTTGGTCTAATCCTGTGTGATAACCATTCAGCATCAATGACAACCAATATAAGACTACACTTGTTTAAACCTAATACAACAGTTTAGATGCCTTGAATAGAATACAGTTGACTATAACGATTAAAAGACTAAACTTCGGAACTAAAAGCCTTGACTTCCTCTCGGTAGAATTGTCTGCAATAAATAAAAAGAACTACCAACACCAGAAGGTCAACCCATGTATAATACCAAAAGGAACTCGGAATGGAACCTGCAGTTCCATCATCACCCCATAATGACACGCATCAATTCAATGGGAAACTCAATACCCAAATTAGAATATGAAGAAGCTTACACTTGACACCTCCGCTACACAATTCAGTAACCATACTCCTCCACAGTAAATAACTAAAAAAACATAGAACTAGCTCCTACACTCTTGATAAACCGATTCCAAAAAACAAATTTAGATGAAGATACTCCAAACAAACCTTGTAACCCTTATATACAAGACCCTTGGCATAAAGCTGGCCAAAGACCCACCACAAAGTCTCCATGTAGTTCAAGTCCATAGTCTTGTAACCATTCTTGAAATCAATCCACCGTCCTGTCCGCCACACAATCTTCTCCCATTCTGTCACATACCTGCCAACCAAGAGATTAAGAATGAATGGTAGATATGCGATAGCAAGCCAAAGAAACCAATGACCGATTGACAAAATACAAAAACCACACCTTGTGACAATGCTCCTGCACTCCTCGTTGTACTTATCGATGCCCAATTTCAAAACTTCTTCGCGTTTCTTGATGCCAAGGAGGCTGTCAATCTCATTCTCGATGGGAAGGCCGTGGCAGTCCCAGCCGAAGCGACGAGTGACGTGGTAGCCGTTCATGGATTGGTAGCGGGTAACAATGTCCTTGATAGTCCCAGCCAGGATGTGGCCGTAGTGCGGGAGCCCCGTCGCGAAGGGAGGCCCGTCGTAGAAGATGTACTCAGGCAGGTCCTTGGTGCGCTCCAGCTGGGTCTCGAAGGCCTTGATCTCCGTCCATAACTCGAGGATGGTCTCCTCGTGTTTGGGGAAGGAGAAGTCCTTCCCTTCACAAACTTCGTCCATGCTGAAATGAGGAGTGGAGGCTGTGTGAGAGAAACAGAGGGAGAGTCAGGGTTTTGGAGTTCCTACGCAAACAACTGTAGATGCGATTTTGTATATATAGGGTGGATTGAGATGGGTCGGGTCAAGCAGACAAGTGATGGTATGCAGTTTGACTTATGTTTTTTACCGAAATTTTGTAGTATATTTTCAAAATTTTGAAAAATTTTAAATGTTAAAATTTATTAGAGTTTGTGAAAAATTTGAAATGCATTTGTAATAGTTAGAAATTTTAAAATATATTTATCTTATTGAAAATGTTAGCCTCTAAAATTTTGGGCAGACAAATACGACGATGCAAACGTGGAACTTGAATACATAAGAAACAAATTTAAAAAATTAAACATATTGTCTGTTTGTTGAGCAAAAATGTCCCAAATCCAGTAGCCAATAAGAAAAAAATCTACAAAAAAATTATAAAATAAAATGCCAAATGGTCTAATAGTTATGTATATTTCTTTTTGCTTCAAATTTGAGATATATATTTTTGGGAATTTATCGTCTAAATTAGGTGCATATTTTCCAAAAAAAAAATCTTAGTTTCTTTTCTTGTTTTATAGAGATAATTTTGACATCTATTAAAAAATATTGCTGCACTTGAGAAGCTATGGAAAATATTTAAGAAATTCAAGGAAAATTATGCTGGATTTTTCATTTTTTTTAAAAAATACAGACTTTAACCTGTATGAAATTAGGTAGAAAAAATACGCCTTAGTCACAGACAAAAGCAGAAGAGCCCCAAGAAAAAACACCTGTAACTATTTCTTTTGTCTAAATAAAGAATTAATGGATTTATCTTTGATAAGTTGATACTGGGCTATGAAGAAAAATGAGTGAATATTTTGAAAGTACAAGTTCACAACATAATATCCAAAATCTCAAAAAATCAACACAAACTCCAACATTTATTCATCCAAACTTCAACAACTCTTCGCACAAACTCCAATACTTTTTCATAAACAAAATTTAATTAAATCTTATTTCGGTAGACTTTGTCGCCAAACTCCAGTATCTTTTATTAATAAATTTCATCAAATTATCTCTTTTTGTACCTTTTTCACCAAATTTTTACAAACGCAACTAAAACTCCAATATGCCTAAATACTTACACCGCCATCAAATTTTTTACAAATTTTGATGATTTTTTGCAACTGAACATCATCTTAATTATCAACTGCATCCCTACCTAGATTAACTCTAAAATCTTTAAAACATAGTAGAGATTTTAATTTTTTTTTTGTAAGATGTTTTTTAAATACTTATTCGAAAAAGAAGTATGTGAAGAACAGTGGTTGACATTTGCAAAAAAAAAAAGATAAAAAGACTAAAAAGTAATTATATTAATAAAGTGAATCGGATAGAAAATATATCTAGTAGATATCCCAAAAAAAATACCTTGTTGATTAAAAAAAGATTATATCCAGATCCTGAGTAGTAAGGAAAATTAGGTCTAATGTAATAAAAAAAATTAATGTTGTTGCATGCCATTAAATAATTACACAAGCATTTACGGTTGAAAATGTTGTTAGAGGTAACAAGTTTATCAATTATACAGTGAAAACCTATCAAACTCTTTTGAGATCAATTGGATGTCACTCAAACTGATCTCGTGCATTAAATGAATGTCCCTAAGCACGCATTTTTGAGGTGATCCAATTCTCACTGCTTCCTATCTCAAACTCTCGGATGTTCATCTACTATTTTAGCTAATGCAACTCTTTACTCCTTCATTTTTCCAACCTCTCCGGTTCACTAAAGATTTTTGGACGTATATGTTACTTGCAAAACATAGGTCCCGGCTTTGACAAGTTTGATCCCCGAACAACCAGATATTTTTTTGGTAATTTTACACCTTGTCTTCCGGTTTCACTTTCGAAAGCCTCAATATTACACCTTGTCTTCCGGTTGGATTTCCTGAAATGTAATTTGGTGATTTGAAATAGCAAGAAGCAAACAATATTAGAAGCTGTTCGGTTAACAAGTATTCTCAGGATTTTTTTGAATCCTCACAATACAAAACAAAAAATTTTACAACCAAACATCATTTTAAACACTACATAAAAATAACTACACACGCATACCAATAAAGTTAACATCACCTAAAAATTCTCAAAATACAAAAAATTTTCAAAAAACACCTAAACCGAACAACCTCTAATAGTGAGATTTAGTGCAAGAGTGAGAACCAGGATAAAACAATTTCTTATAAGATTGGTTTTTCAACTTAAAACTCCAATTTTGTTTCGTTGTGATAATCAAGTTATCTTCCATATTTTTGTTTTCCATGAAAAAATCAAGCACATTGAAGTTGATTGACATTTTGTTCCCGACAAAGATAATAGTTGGAGATATATCCTACCAATATGTGAAATATGGAGATTAATTGGTCTCTTTGTTGCACTAGATTAGAATATATTTGTTCCAAGTTGGGCTCATAGGACATATATGCTCTAACTTGAGGGAGAGTGTTAAGGATAAGATTAGGATTTGTGTAGCTATGGAAAGATTCGGTGGAGTTTACGGTAGTTGAGATTTGCCATAAGTGCGATCAACTATGTCTTGCACTATATAATGTGTGAGGGAGGAAAGGGTTATCTCTTCCTTCTCTCTTTTCTGTGCAAATTCTATATTCCTCAAACAACATCAAAGATGGAGCTTCCAATGGCGATTGGAAACAAGGTGCAAATTCCTTCTCTCTTTTAGTCGATTCATCATGTTGCTACTTTTGGTTTGGAATGTGAAATACTTGAACAGAATGGAAGGAAACTATTTTTTGTTTAATGGATTTGGCCCATACTTAGGAAGCCAATTGGGATAAGAAGAATAAAATTGCCTATGCCACCAATATTACCTCGAAACCAAGATCGTAGGGCACTGTTAACCAAGGTTTTGGCTGATAGTCCCTAAAATATAATATTTGCAGCCAAAATTGTTTGGAATATTGTTAGGCAACTATTGTGTCATTTGAACTACTGTTAGAAGAGCAGAACGAAACAACTTATTTATAATGAAACATTAGGTTTATTGGATGCACTCTTTATATAGAACAAGATCTTTTAAGTTGTAATTTTCGAATCACTTCAGAAAAAGTTTTGTGATGCGAAAATTTAAGAGAAATACGGCTTCAACTCTTTTTACGTTTAAAGCTGAAAACATCTTTAACGAAAACACTTCATCACTTTATTGTTAGCAATATCCAACCACAAAGTATTAAAGGAGGGGAGGAGGGGAGAGGGAGGGAGGGGGGCAGACAACACTGGAATATTATAAGACTAAAGCAAAAAAAAAAAAAAAAAAAAAAAAAAAGAGGACTTTCCAGGAATCAATCAAGAAGCATATTGTATAAACTCATAGCTCAACACCACCAGCATATTGCTTCTTCTCGTATATGTCTGCAATAGAAAAGCAAAATAGGCATAATCAGAAGATGGGGATTTTGCTCCATTTTTCACACAACTAGAAGTAAATGAAGATCCGGAATGGGCATCAAGTTTTCCATTCTGACAAGAGGAAAAATAAGGACGAATCGATTGGAGGGACCTAATGGAGGGTGGAGAAAGAAAGACTTTTTGGTTCAAATAATGATAGCTTTTAGCTTTTCATAAACATTTTAGGACCAAATTGCTTGAGTCTAAAAAACCAATATGTATCTAGACATATATACTAAAAAGACTATTTACGCCTAATTTTTTGGTTTCATAAGAAACCAAGATAACAGTCTTTTTTTTCTCAAGATACTCAAGGTTTTCCAGATTTTTGAGGGACTAGGAGAGTTTTTTTTTGGAATTTGTAGGAGGGCCTACGAGTTCCCAAAACTTTTTTTAGTGAGAAGGGGCTTTGATGTTCAACGCATGCTCAATAAATTGAAGTATTTTCACATGCATTATTTGAAAGTAAGACTCCATTGATGATTGTCTCTTTTAAAAGTTATCTTTCGGGGGAGGAGGATTATAACTCTCCAGAAAAGAGCCTACTGAGTAGGAGAGTGTGTAAGTAAGAGTAGTCAGAGGGGGAGAGAGAGAGACAGTGTGTTCCAACATGTACTCAATTTTTTAACTAATTGATTGCAACCTACATCTTCCGGTTGTGAAGTCAGAGAAAGAATCACAACCAAGAAAGAATTGATACATGAAAAGATATGGACTTTTTGTTCAAAGGGAACAATGACGACAACAAATAAGCCAGTTGACTGATTTGGTTGAACAGTATCAATAGATTGTTATATACTTGTTCACTACTACTGGAAACGTGAAATACATTCATACCTTGGTACTTATGATGATTCCAATAGATTTTGGATGTCTTTCTGCAAGAGAGAATGAAATAACAATCAGCTATAGTCTGCACCCTTCCGCAGAATCAAACACAAAACAACGGGAAGACATTGTCCTGACCTCAATTTTAAGAGGTGATGTGGTTGGCGCATATCTCTCTACAACCTTCCCTTCTTTGTTCACCAGAAACTTTGTGAAGTTCCATTTTATGCTATCTCCAAATATCCCACCTTTCTGTGATTTGAGGAACTTGTAAAGGGGCGCAACGTTCTTCCCATTCACTTCAATCTATAATAGATAAATGCAAAATTAACAGAAATTAGCATGTCTTTCATTTCTCCTTTTGTAATAATGATAAGGATTATAATAATAATAATAATAATAATAATTTCTTTAGGCAGAGTACTGTCCAGAAAGAAATATGAATTACAGTACTTTTACCAGAAACAACAAAATTGCTATTTGGGTGATGAAATGTCAAAGTTTGATACCATCACAAAGAATAAATGTAAACTAGCTGCATAGCCAACGCAGAAATATCAGATGTTTTGGGTTATTACATACAAATCAAGATTTAGTCTCTGGTTCATATTTTTCCTAATTCACATCTTTATCATAATTATTTCTTTTGTAGTTCCGTACATAAGGATTCAGCATATATTGGATCTCGGCCTACACAGACATAGTTTTCACTGGAATGTTTTTTCTTGGGTTGGGGAGAGGAGGAAGGGGGGGCCAGCCAGAAGTTGGGGGGACGTTGGGGGGTAATTGGCGCAAAGATGGCACTAAAATGTTTGGAGAAAAATGTCGCAATGTTAGTGCTGTTGCCACACAAGGATAATCACTTTGCACCGGAATTGCATAGATAGATTGTTGACAAAATATTGTCAATTTCAGACGGTTTTTGTTAGTAAGGAATTACCTTATCAAAAACTGGGAATTCAGCTTTAAACATTGTGCAAACAACTTCCTGAATCTCCTCATTGCTTCCAGGTTCTTGTCCTGCAAACTGGTTGCAAGGAAATGCCAAGATCTCAAACCCTGCCCAGAAAATTGCAAAATTGGTCAGGTCCTTTTGAGAAAAATACATGTATTACTAAATTTATTACACTGACTTTCAAGAATGGAAAACAGACCTTGGCTTTTGTACTTTTCATACAAAACGTTCAATTCCTTGTAGTTTGTTTGCGTTAAACCACTGCAGCAATTACCGTGTTTGTCACGAATAGCCAAAAGCAGAATATACAGAAAAAAAAGCAACAAATACAAGGAAATTTTACAACCTTTAGTAAAAAAATTTATCCAAATAAAATTCTTTGTTTTCTTTCGCTAATCCCTGATCAAGCATCAATTTGATCTAAATGGCTTTGGGTAAGATAGAGTATAGTTAACTCAGAGAGCCTCCACACATACCAAACCTCCTAAATCCAAACATAATAGTCTTTCATATGGAGCAAACAGAAGTTATAAACAACAGTAGAATGCTATGTTAAACTCTGCTAGCAAACATATGTGCGAAGTTTCACTTCCAATTGTACTTAAACATTTCATTAAGTAAGATGAAAACTTTTTCTGCTTCAATGACGTTCTTGGCCTCTCATTCATCAGTAACTACTCTGACATAAACAAACAAAATATCGTATTTGGTACGCATTTTATAAAGTCAATAGGGATTCTGAGAAGAGGATAAAAGAAACCTCACAAACTCAATCTGAATTACTTAGTGAAGATGTTTTAAGTCAGGAAAAAAGCAAGAGGAAAAGGTTTCCATCTCACTGAAGAAGGCATGAAAGTCGAATTTGACAATAACCAGAAGTCATCATCTTCAAATTATTGGACATCTTTTATACTTCCTATATTTATACGTTTCAAGGTTTTGCAGACTTTCCCACATTTCACATTTGTGGATGTTGATAGGTCCTGTGGAGTGTGAATCAACGTCTTATGCTAGCATTACAGGAATTGTCTTTCTAAAGGGTGTCATAAAGGCACAGGCTGAAGAGAATTCAATACTGTGCTACTATCTGCAATGCATGCAGAAATTAACAGTGGGTTGGATCTATTTTCCTCGAAGTGGGTACAACTTTAATCTTTCTAAAACAAGCACACAAAAAAAGGTCAATAGGGATTCTGAGAAGAGGATAAAAGAAACCTCATAAAATATAGAGATGGAGCACAACATGCTTCTTAACCTGTGCTAATCTCTGAGAACGACAATATGTCCTTGTGTATTCAAGCATAAAACAGTTAAAAGATATGCATAGAAACCTCTGACAGAAGGAAATTAGCTTCGCCCTATATCTAATTGCATGTGATATTTATTAGATCAACCATTAGAAAGTGAAATCTCAGTCCATCCGTATTCTGAATTTGAAAATCACATCTAAGTCAGCATCACAATCAAATCTTAAGCAGGTCTTGTTTAGATGCCTACATGACCATGAACCGCAGTCATTGTGTCATGTCTTAAGACCTCATGGAGAATAATGGTGCAATGCTCCACAGCAAAGGTGCAGTTGAACAAACGAAAACATCATATCGTTTAACGGGAAATTCCAAATGCTGTAAAATTCCAAATTATAAAACCACTTTCTCCGCAATCAATTCAAACATCCCCCGGGTGACAGAGATCCATAAAAATGGATTACCTCACAGAAATCAACGGGAAATAGGAAATGAATTATGTCAGGAAATTCTCAAGGAAAACAGATTAGATTAGAATACCATTTTGAAGCAACGTTGACAATCAGGAGAACCTTCCCCCTGTATTCACTCAGACTAACATCATTCCCGCGGATATCCTGCCAAAAAATTCATTTAGCGAAAGAAGCAGAAGAACAAGAAGGCCAAAAGTAAAAAAACCAAGTCTTGACTGCAATCAATTAAACTGTTTTCGCACTATATTTTTCTATCCTAATTTACGAAACATGAAAAAAGAAAATTTTGAGTTATGAATATATATGTATCCAAACATAAAACAGAGTAGAGACAGCTGAGTTGACCAAATCAAGGTCTGCTTTCTTTTCCTCGCTCCCCTTGTATTTGAAAAGCAAAGCACAAATCCCGAATCTCTTATACTTCCAACAAAGTGAATATACCCCTTCTAAGTTTTCGGCACTCGAACATCATATAGGATTTAATCTAAGCTTCTCATAACTCTTTTTCTCAGCTACCAGAAGAGCTAAACAGATATGAAAAAAAAAAACCAATACCTTGACGGTAAAATCATACAGGAACTTGGAAGTTTCTTCTGCCATACCGCGATGCAGAGGAGAAGATGGGTTTGTGTAGAAGTAGACGAAAGCGATAACAACAACGAAAAGAGAGACCCAGTTGGCGAATTTCACCAAAAGCATGCTACAATGCTACCTCTACGATCCAGACAGCCCATATATATCACTGTCATTGAAAACACTTCCAAAGATGATTACGAAAAAAATAGGAGGTCATTAATGCAATGTTGACATTTCCTTTTCCTTCAAATATTTAAAGAGTATGGGTTGGCAGGTAAGGCTGGTTGGTGGAGTTACTGTTGCAAAGACGTTAGGAACGGAATCGACCAAAATAGACCGCGTTAGCTTAGGCTGATAAGCTGATGGCATCGAAGAGTAAATTCCAGAGTGACGAAACAAAAAACGAGGGATATCTCTTTGGATGTCGAAGATATGAAGGACACTAGTTGTTTTGAGTGTTCAAATCAGAAATGCAGAAGATGATGGCGACAATAAAGGCGGACGGGTATCCATTAAGAGAATGGTGGTCCGAGCTTTTCTCTCCACTTTTTCTTGTTCATTTCTTTGACATTTGGGTTTGTCCTTTATTTCGTTGTTTGGAATACTAATTAGGGCTGAAAACCGGAAATGTTTTCAGACCGCATTTCCGGATTTTCGGTCCTCCAGGACCGGTTCACTTAAATGGTCTGGACAGGTTTCATTTTTTCATTTTTTTATTTTTTAAAAAAATAAATAAATTTTTTTAGGTTAATTTGGAAGGGGAATGACATATAAAAAATGTAGAGTTTTAGTTTAGGTTAAAACTAACTTTTTAAGTTTGTATTTTGTATTAAAAATATTAAAAAATATTTTTTTATTTATATTAATAAATGCGGTCTGGTCCAGTCCGGACCGCATTTTAAAACCGGTCTGAGGTCCGATTGTATTCTGCCCTAATTTGGACCCTAATGGTTCCCTCTTATGAAGGATGACATGGAAGTACTATTTAAATTTATTGCTCAGCAGCAACAACAAAAAAGTATTAACTATATTGATCTCAGTATCAGAGGGTTAGCAGGTTAGGGTATTATAATTAACCATGTCATCGATGATATTATCCAGCCTGTCTCTCCTAAATTTGATGAGACAACTGCATAGCCTTGTGTAAATTTGATGAGACAACCGCATAGCGTCTCTGCTCATAGACAGACAGCTTAAGTGGTTTATCTAAGGCCCCAAAATAGGAAGGCTTCTAATTTTCTATTTTACTTCATATTTTATGGCTCAATTATGTTGATCAATATTTTAATTTAACAAAAGAAAAAATAAATCTCAAAATCACTTTAAACTTTTTAAAATCCCCATTGAATGCAAAGAAATGGTAATTCAAAATTCAAAGAAGATTGTTAGACTTGGCTTCCCTTCTCTTCTCTTCTCTTCTCTTCTCTTCTCTTTCCTCTTATTTCCTTGTGGCCAAACATAGTTTGAACTTTTGAGTTGAATATTCTCAGTTGATACGTCTGTACCTTGGAGAGTTATTCTCAGTTTTGGGTTGGCCGGACGTGGAATTTTCGGTTTGTCTTTTGGTGTGAATAGTATAAGACCAATGTTGTCGTCTCTTTACTTTTATTCTGGGTCATTTTCAATCTTTTGATTGATTTACGTTATCATCCAGGACCAAAAATTTTCATGCATCAGTCTGCCATTGAGCAAACACGAGGAGGTGCGTTAATTTGTAATAGAAATAGATTAAATGCTGGTGTTATGGTTGTGCATGTCTTTAAGTGAGCCACGAATCTGTGCTTCAGCAATAGCAGGCTATTGGTCCGGACTTGTTTCCAGTCTCTTGGCAATAAGGAATAGTTAGAGAAGGCTATACTTATGTTGATGGGACAAGGACAAAGCAGATAAAAAACTCACATGGAAACTCGAACCATATCTCTCTCTTCAAATCCATCCAAAAGAAAAGGTCATCGAATAAGCATCATCTATATAGTAGCTATATGGTTGGAAAAGGCGAAAAGCAGCAGCGTACTAGAGAGAATAAAGACGGGGCATAAGTCCAAAGAGCAGAGTTCTCACCCATAGGAGCAAATAGGCCGTCACTGGGAGGAGCAACTTCTCACATGCTCTTTCTCCTCTCACTCTCGTGCTGGAATGCAACTAATTGGATGAAAAACTCCTTCATAATCGAGAAGAGATTGCTCACAATGTTGCTCCCCAGATACTTGGTGAAGATCAAACTTGGGCATCTCTTCCAGTTCTCCTACATGCATGCAGTATATTCTCAAAAAAAATAAAAGAAAAACAATACATGCGTGTAACATTTACAGTCAACATATGTTCTAAGAACAGAGGGGAAAACTAAGGAAGCTTGTAGTAACAATATGGGAGTGACAAGTTTATGCTATAGAATTGTACTTTGGGAAGCCCTTGTTTTAACCATTGAAAAGGTTTCATCATAGGGAACATGGTCAAGGATAACAGTCAGGAAACAAACGGCTATTCATCTCATAGAAAGACAACTCTGTTCACAATCTTATTAAGCAACTTTGTTCACAACTTTGCTCACTAATCAACGTAGCACAAATTCAAGTCAGACATCACAATGTTCATGATAGGAAAGCCTTTCTCACACCAGATTGCAAAATGTGAACCGCCGAAATTGTGTTTGCAGGTAATGATGCCCTTTGAAATCGAGAGCTTACACTTTAAGTGCATTGCATTTCAGTCTCCCAGTAATGCACATTGACAGGTGAATGTGCCGCATCATAGAAAACACATCGCCTAGGAACATTTGTAACTTAGGTTTCAAGCTCAATGAACTGGGCTACATTATAACCATTAAACCATTACAAAAAGCATATGGCTTGATTAAAAAGATATTAACAGAGGGTCCATATTGAAAACACTATCACGCTAGAGGGATCAAAAGGGGAGAAAAGGAGAAGAAGTCACTCTTTTTTTTTGCAGAACTTATGCCACACAGACACCCTATCGATTAGTTCCCTCGCGAATTTTAAATACCCTAGGAGGACAAATTTCAGGGAGGTTGTCAGTTCTTAACTTGAGACTCAAACCATCCATAACATGTCAATGGGCAGAAGATTCTAAATATTGCCGATTAACAATTATGGAAATGCATACCTTCCTTCAGATAATTAGAACCTTGAGAAATTTGATTTTGACCCTTTCCTCCAGCCACAGGGTCATGCCAAACTGGACTTGAGTCAGGAAAAGAGGGTAGACCTTTATCATCAATGGAGGCAACCTGCTTGATTAAAAAACAGATAGATTTACTGAAACGTTTTATGTAGAATTAATTCTAAAGTGTTTCATCTGAAGAGTAGTGTGGGATACATACGCAACAAAAGATAAAGCAAGAGTGACATAAAGAAATTGGAAAAAAAAAGATGACAACCGTTTTAGAAAGTATATGCAGCTTAGCTAGCTAAGAAAGGTTTTGTGTCACGAGGATATCATCAGACAGGTCGAAGTGAAAAAGAAAGGTTGAACCTACTCATGTCTAGTATAGAACATGGACCACTTCTTATGGTTTCAATGACTTCAATTTGTCTGCTTGACTTGCTTAGAAAAAAAAATTGTCTGCTTGACTTTGAATCACACCAACCCATACTCATTAATCAAGTGCTCCTTCAGATACTGTATTGTGATACTTTATAAGAACATCATTGTGAATAAAACACGGACCTACCAAACACATTCTACTCGTTTCCTGGTCAGTTTAGGCATAAATTCAAATGCAAACATGAAGCATGCAAATCAATAGCAATTATTTAAAAACTTTTTCTTCAAATTCAGTGTTTTAATCAGCCAAAGACATGACAATATGATATTGAAACAAGCAGAAAAAGAATGTAAAATTTAAATAACTACCAAGTATACAAATAAAAATTTGCTATCCAAATATTCTAAACCACCAAACAGTGCATATGGTTCTGTTACATAGACTGTGATTAATTTCAGTACTGAAGAAAGTACCATGGCTGAATCTGCTTTTTGGTCAATATCCTGGCCAATTTTTCATGAAGCAAATAAAAAAAGTCAGCATGTTGAAGATAGAAGAAAACCTTAATGCAAAAAACTCAAAACACAGCCTAACCAGATTGAGTTCCACCAAGATGATTGATAAGCTCCTGTGGTCAGTTTTCCAAAGCGAATAAATCTCATGGTATTGAATCTTTTCATCTTCTTCCTTGAAGCATGGTCCACAAGTTTCCTTTGTTCTTCAAGGGTGGCTTAAATTCAGGCTGTTCAGTTGTATCTACATGGATGCAACATGTGCAGAGCTCAATTAGACATATTCAGCTTAAATGCCAGTTAGGAGCAATCTAGCACTGGCCAAGTAAACTTGTTCTCAAATTATCTGCTTTACATGTGTGAAGAGAAATACTACCACAACAAGAGAATAAGAACTCTGGCATTACCTGTTCCCAGGTTAACAGCTGTTGACCATGGCTGCTTAAAAACTTCTTATCCTGTTCTATCAGGTTTAAAGGCTTCATCTATCTTCTCTAGCAATTCACGAGCAATTTTCAATTTTCCTCACTTCCAGAATGCATGTTCAAAAGCATCCCTTACATAGACTGGTGGGTAGAAGCCATTTCCAACCATTGATTTCAGCTTCTCACAGGCAGCCCCTAGTTCACCTGCTTTACAGAGCTTCTGCAAGATCTGAGAGTTCAACTTCTGCTCCAGTTTTAGACGCAAATCCAACCGCCCATGTTCCATCAAAAGCTTATCCACTAAACTATACGAGTGAAAATGCGGGGACAAGCCCAATCCTAACATTTCAATCAAAAATTCATAAGCAGCTTCCCAATCCCTAGCATCGCCATAAGCATTGATGAATGCCGAATAGGTCAAATTATCTGAAACGCACCGCTTCTTGTTCATAATCTCAAAGACCGTTTTAGCATCATCTAAACTCCCTAGTTTGCATGGCATTGAAATGACAGAATTATAAACATCAACTTTGGCTTCATGCCACGGGAGAGCATTCTGTTGAACAAATGTCTGGCTTCCTCCACCAGTCGGTGTTCACACAAAGCCTGTATGACAATGGAGTAAGCCTCTTCCACACAACTCAGCTTCCTACCCTCGATGACCTTCAACACCTTAACAGCTTCATCCATTTTACACAATCGGCAAAGCTCTAACATAAGCTGGTTTATGACAAAAGCACTCGGTAATATACCCCGGTCATGAACTGCCCAAAACACTTCGACAGCAGGCTGTATAGCACCACCTTTAGCACCCACATTTGGGACTAAAATCATTAATGGTCTATAAGCATCTTTCACTCTAACTTTCTCAACAGCTCCCTCTTTTGCACTCAATAAAGACAACTGCCCTATAAGAATATTGACAGCAGATCGAGTAGGAACCAGACCAGCCCTACTCATTTAACCGAAAACTTCAAATGCAATCTCAAACCTACCAAACTTACATAAACCAGCAAGAATATTACTATAGGCATAGGTATCGGGTGATTTGATTTTCCTAAATACTACAAGTGCAAAATCGATCAATTCCTCAGACCTTTCCTTCTTGCAAAGCACATAAAGCAAATTATTGTAGACAAAATTGTCGGGTTTACACCTGAATTTGGATTCCATCTCCTCAAACAAGCAAATGGCTTCTTTGACCCTCCCTTGCCTGCCCAAGAACCTAATGCAAATTGAAAATGCCCTGCACGAAAGTCGACCCCTATTCGAGAAAACTGTCACCAAAAGACACTTCATGTCATCAAAAAGCTTCCTCCTACCCAAGAAGTCAGCCATGTATTCAACCACACAATCATCAAACGTAAACCCCATTTGCAGTCCAGCCCAAGAAAAGAATTCCAAGGTCCTAATCCTACCCAACTGCCTATAGTTCATCAAAGTTTGAAGCACAAGATTAGAGTTCAACTTTTGTTTGAAACCCTTTAACAAATTATCCAGATCTAATTCGGGTTGATGGGTTTGGTTAGAAAGTAAAGAACAGATTGAGTTGACGTCAGATAAACTTACAGTGTCCAAAACCTGTGAGGCTACCGGTACAGTGAGTAAAGGGGGTGTTCTGGAAGTGGCGAAATTAGGTTTCGAATTTGAAGGAAATGGAGATGACTTGAAGGAGGTGGAGATAGTTTTGAAGAGGCTTGAGGAAAGATGGAGAGGTCCATGCTTAGTTCTAAGGATCATTTGAGGTATTCGGGTGTTAGAAGGTGTCCGTAGAGAAGAGGTCTAGCTGTTGCATGCTTGGAGTTGAGAGGCTGATGAGAACGGGTTTTATAAACCCCCCATTTTGTTTTTATTTTCTCTTTCTGCGCTCCTAAATCTCTTCAATTTTTCCAAAATATTATTTGTACACAAGAAAAACACATTCTCATGCAATATGATTACGCTCCAGTTTTGTTTTATAAAACCAATTTGTACGGGTTTACTTCCTTTGTAATTCATAATAAAGTTTGGTTTTAGGATTTTTATGTTTTTGTATGTTCCTCTAATCAATTGCTCAATGACATCGGACGCCAAAGTTTTTGGGGCCTCTAACTTTATAATAATTGGGTGGGTGTGCGAATGTAAATTATTGGTAGTTTTATATGTGCAATTTGTTTGAGTTTGGTATTTAAAATGTAAATTACAAAATATATGATAATTAGAAGATGTAAAGTGTAATTTTCTTCATTTTAAAATTTTACAAAAAAAAGGCAAAAAAGAGGGAAATAATAAAAATGTTGGAAAGTGTATAGATTTTCCTCGGATAAATCAAGGTCACGTTGTTTTGAAGATTTTTATAGGATTTGAAGTGTTTTGAGAATTTTTAGGTGATCATATCTAGTCATTATGATTTGATATGATATTATGATTATAACAATATCAAATTTTTGATATTGTTATGAAGATTCAAATTCAAATTCAAATGTAGAGATTTAAATTTAAATATAGGATATTCTCCTATTATGCTTTGTATTATTTCTATAAAAGGAGATTTTTAATTGTAATCTGTATGGACTCATAATACAAAATACAGAGGGCTTTCACAGTGGATGTAGGTCTTCTAGACCGAACCATTTAAAATTTCTTGTCTCTTGTTACTATTTCTCTCACCTTTTCATTTTCACCTTTTTCTTCTTAGTATCAGAGGAACAAAATTCTGCATCCTTAAAAGTTGGTGAATTTCACCTCCGCTGTACTTACAGCAAATCTCCGTTTTGAGAGAAAAAAATAGGTGAGTGAAAGAGAGAAAAAAGACAGAGCAGAGATATGTTTGGCAAGGGTCGTGTGCCTATGATTTCAAGGTCCGATCACTTTTAACATGTATTCAAGATCGTGTGCCTATGATATGATTTCAAGGTCCGATCAAATTCAAAAAAAAAAAAATTTGATCAGCAAAGGAGCAATGATCTATGATTTCAAGGTCCAATCACATCTCGTTTTTCAAACACAATTTCTCCATCTTAACATGACCCAAGAAGTTAAGCGGGGAAAGATACTTGAGAGAGATGTGTAAAGTAGTATACGTTAAGTTTAGACGTAACGTACGATGGCTACGAGGAAATCACGTGCGTAAGTCGTAACGTACCGAGAATACCGAGAATGTCGTTTTCCAACTTGAACCGAGTTGCGTTTCATAAGAACTAAAAGATAGAGACTGAGTTCGTTGTGACCGAATTGAAAACGTGGAGGGGGAGCTCTCTTTATGAGAATATTCCGAAGTGTAAAGAGTTGTTCCCGGACGATTTCCGGCCGAATAACTACAAGATACCGGATATTCGGCAATGTACAGAACCTAAGGAAGTCCCATATGTCGAAAAAGCAAACAGCTTAGGGGCATAAACCGCCATTAGTTATGATCTGTAGATTGTAATAAACAAGTATCTATATGCCTGCTTAATTGGTGAACTGTTGAGCAAATTGTATGATATGTATCCCTGAACTCCTGAAGAAAATTTCTGCCTATATCTTTGGAAAAACACCAGGCATTCAACTCTCAAGAGACACGTATCTCAGATGCCTATTGATTCACATTGCCTGTTAGTAATTCTCTTCAAGCATCAAATTTTTGCTTATTTTGGACCATCTCAAAACACCTTTAAAGCAGCAATTATGCTAATGGTTCAAGCCTCTAGCAACCAAATGGGAAGACCTTTGATATATACTGCACTTCTAGAGCAGTCCAATACCTAACAGCAAATATCACATCCCCAACAGCATAATTTGCTAACAAGAACAATGAAACGAGCAGAATCAACTAAAATCACGTAACAAAACCGGCACCGTTCAATGTATTCCTTTGAGATCTTACAGTACACCTAGGCAGAACGTCACCAAAGCCGATGATGAACCAACGTTGTTATCACTTCTCAAACAAAAATGTCAAGAAACATGTTCTTGATAAAGAGAGTGATATGAAATTAGAGAACTAGGGGAAATCACGTGTTCAACATAGATGAACAAGTTAAGGCATTCATCTATCCATGGGATGGATACACATAAGTTAGCACAAGTAAGCATTTCAAGAATCGTAGAGCCATAACTTCCATTACAGGGTCTGTACAGTGAGTACCAAGAGAATGACACATCGTTAATTCAGTTATGTTAGTTACCTCAGCAAATGCAGAGGTCTGCAAGTGGCTGTGAAGCTCTAATGAAGGTTCTCACCGCTTCCGAGCCACACAAGAGACTCACAAACCAGAAAATGATATAAAGTTCCAGAGGGATAACTTTATTCAGACCATTGTTTATTTTCAGGAGCTGGATACAATAATCATAAACCATATCTTATCCTCTGAAGAATGGAGTCGGACTCATGAATTTTGGTTAAATTCAAACCTGATACTTCCTTCTTCTTAATTGTCCTCCTTCCTCGTCATTAAAAGCCAACCCATCAACAATAGGTTTTAGAAGATCCATCTCCAGCTAAAAAATTGTGAGAACATTAGTTCCCAAAAAAGGTTTGTCCTGGAGGGATAATTGAAGCAGAAGTTCCACAAGAAGGTCCAGGCCAATGGCTTCCAATTGCAACGAAAATGTCCATCCATTTTCGGATGAACATGTTAATGCCTTTAGCTGCATAATTTAACAGTGCATGCCACAGCCTGCGCCCAAAATTTGAGCCTTGCTTTAACGTCTTCCGGATGGTCACCTGGACAGGAAAAGCACCACAAGTAAGAATCAGATGCCTGATCCTAGCATGAATTAAAATCACAAGCACAATAACAAACTAAACAGGAAAAAAGGTTCAGAAAAAAGATCTATGATAAATAAAGATACAATGACAATAACTTACAACGTAAGAGTAATATGAAAATACAAGTTACTTATATAAAAAAAATACGAAGATAAAAGTTACTTACATGGCTTTTAGAAAAGCATCACTAAACCGCTCTATAGTTGGTACACAATCTTTTACATTCCAATTAACAGATTCTCCCACATCCCCACACATTATGTTGCTGAATTTGGATGAAAAATAGAATGATTTTATGTGCTCCAAATCCCAGGAGGGTTTCTACCAGAGTTTCCAAAGGACCAAGTAATTTGCAAACCCTAACCACAGGTTGCCCCAGACTGACCATAGGAGGTAATTCGTAATTTGCCAAACAATTAACAAAAAGAGGTCAGAATGTTGTGATTGATATTATGTAAAATCAAATTCTTAACAAAATGTAACAATTTGACATTAAGTATTCTTGAGAAAAAGGAAATAACTTCAAATGCAAAACAGACTAAGCAGATCAGATACAAAAACATATCAACGAACACAGTAAGTCAATCAACTAGAGGCACCTAAGCACAACAAATCCTCATACGAAAAAAAAAATCATTCAGTTCATAATTCCGTCCGAAACTGAACAACCTAAAACTTCAAAAATCAAATGACTCAGCTCATCATTTCAACGACAAACGGCTTAAGCAATTAACTCGCTCCGACAACCAAAATTTCCCCTCATAAATGGAAGAAATGCAGATGATATCGCTAATAAAAAAATCCCCAGCAGATGAAATGCTAACGCAAAGAATGACCTTCAATATCAAGAAAAATCTAAAAATTCCCAGAGAAAATACAAGACCACTAAACAAACATACTCACCAGGACTAGAGATCCTCCAACTGGCAATCGGACTCGACACCGACGTGCAGGAGTCCGTGGCCGCCGCTTGAGAACTCTCTGGAGACTTCTGGTGATCATCCATGTACTTCTGGCTCATGGAATAGCATAGCTCAAGCGCAGGCAAAGTGTTACAGAGCTCAGGAATTTCATCATAGCTGAAACCAAAGCCAAGATCCAAGCACCCTTTGAGCTCATCGAGATCCTCGTCCGTCAAGCTTTTGGTCCTCGTCAGATCGTCCTCGTCGGCAGACTCAACGTACCCTTCAAGCAAAACCTGGTTCTTCTTCTTTCTCTTGCTGCTGTTACTGATACTCAATTTTGCCCACTCTTCGTCTTGGTCAAGTATCCCCGTATCGCTTTGGAGGTAGTTCTCAAAAGTTTCGTTCTCTGGGTTTTCATAGAATGAGGTTTCGGAGGATACCCATGATTCAGATTCACAAGAAAGACCTCCCATATTTGCCTCTCAACTCTCTTCCTTTGCTGTAAGGTGTTTGTGAGGGACGGTGGGGGGGCTGCTTTTAAAGTTGAATCCAGAACGGCCACTGTCCAGATCGCTTTTTTCTATTTCTCTTGTTTTTTATTTATTTTTTCCCCCACTATTTCAGGATTATTTCTATGGGATGGTGTGCTGTACACTGATCTTACGCCACCGTTTCTACCACCAGCATACATACAGTTATTTTTCAAAATAAAAAACTTTTAATAAATTTTTGGCAATTTTTTTAAAGCGGAAATTTGGCAATTTGTAAGAGCATTCCTAGTAGGTTCTCTATTCTAACATTTTGGTTAGAATAGAGAACCAATTTAACCAAAAAGCTAAAAAACACTCTTTAACAGGTTCTCTATTTTAACAATTTTTAGCTAAAAGTTTTAACATGTGAACAGTGGTTCTCTATATTTAGATAACCACTGTTCACTTATCTATAATAAAATATTAATATTTTTTTTCTTTTTTTCTTTTTTTCTTTTTCTTTCTCTTTCCTTCCGCCTAACACTCATGCTCCCTCCCCCTATTTCTTTTCTTCATTCCAGTTCTCACGTCTCCCTCTCTTTCTTTTTATTTTCTTCCTCCCAACGTGAGTTCCTCCCAGCAATGTTTAGTATTGGACTTTAAGGAAATCAAGTGTTCTCTTTGGACTTTAATGTTTAGTAACAATGAGCACGGAAACAGACGTTTACTTTAATAGCAGGAAAGAAATTCTCGAAAAATAAAGACTAATTTAATACATTTTAAACTAAATAAAGACTAACTTAATACATTTTAAACTAACTTAATACAAAAATTAAAAAATCCGCCCTTTTTAGAATAAGATAAATATTCAAAAATATAACCGTTACAATAAAATGAATATTCAAAAATATAAATGTTAGAGAAAGAATAAAGAAATCTTTGAATAATAATATTTAAATAGAATAGTAAAAGTAGATTGTTAAAATAGAGAAGCTGTTGTGGGTGTTTTTAAAAAGTTGATAGTTAAAATAGAGAAGTGTGCTTTTTGGTTAAAATAGAGAGCCAAATTTGAATAAGCTACTAGGAATGCTCTAACCGAACTTGATATATGGATGAAAAAAATATTTAATTTTATATTTTTTGGGGGGCTTGTAAATGTATAAAATTATTAGGCCTAATGTTTTGAAATATTAAAATAAATACTCGAAATTAATGAAATTCCTACTACCTAATTAATTTTACCCCACTGTAAAATCGTTGGGATATATTTAACAATATTCTTTTATAAATTGTTATATTATGTAGCGATGGGGTTAAACAAATTTCTATAGTTATGTATTTATTTCATCCCGCATATGATTTTGATGAATTCATGCATGCGTTGATGATGATAAGTGAACTGAGGCCCATGCGATGATGTATGTATGTATGAATGAATGTGTGTGCATGATGATGTGGACGGGGGACAGCTGTACTTGGGTGGGGATGATGATTGACAGAAATAATAAGTAGACACGTGGTGGTGGGGTAGATGTTAAAATAGGACAACAGGTTGAGTAGGGCCCAATAGGAGGAGGAGGTGGGAGTGGGGTCCACCATGTTGTTCATGATTTTGTTCGAGGGATTTATTTGCTTTCTGTTTTTTAGGCGAGCATGTGATGCTAGAGAGATTTAAGGCTACGTTTGGTTTGTTTTTAAAAATATTTTTTGTATTTGTTTTTTTAAAGGTAGTGTAGATATTTTTAGAATTAGTAAAAAGTTTATTAAAAATTATTGATATTTATAAAAAAATTTTGTTAAAATTTGTTGAAATTTATAAAAAAATATTGAAATAAAAAGTGATTGTAAAATTTTTTTGAAATTATTATAAGAATTAGCCAAACGTAACCTAGACCCATACGAAATCTTGTTTTTTCGGTCTTTGGACGGCACCTAACTTCCACAACTATTCATGTTTGGGGTACTTCTTCTAAAGAAAGCTTTATCCAAAGCCATTGTTCTTCCTACATATTTGCTTCACAAAATCACTCTCTCAATTCTTATTTTTACAATATGAGTGTTATGCATATAGATTACTTTTTTTTCTACTAACCAACTCTGTTTGATTGACAAAATTTTATTGAAAATAGTGTAGATTCTACGAGAGTTTATGAAAAATATATTGAAATTTGTAAAGAAGCGTTCAAGTTTGTGAAAAAATAATTGTGCCAGAGACTATTTAAGATAAGTGTGAAAACTTCATACTCGAGTTAACAAATAAACAACCCCTACTACTTAAGATCACATGATCATGATTTCTGTAATTTCATGTCCGAATTGCATGATGCAATTTAGAGAGAGGTAGACATAATCGGTATATCTCACGCCATTTAAACTTATTCACGTAAAGTTTCGAACATCGTGGGCCTTACAATGGAGTCCACATGTTATGTTTTGTCTCTCTTAAAATTTTACCATATAATTTAAACAGAAAATTGTAAAAGATTCAAATCTAATATTAACTTTTGTGTTTTTGCCACTTACCTGCTCTTAGTACATGGCTTGCTTTTATTTCAAGATTAGATGGTATGTCGTTTTGGGTAGCATTTGGATGTCCTCTAGCCTCGAGGTAACATGATTCAAAAAATAGATGAACAACATTTAAAAAAAAATAGTAAAAATATAGAACTAATAGACCCACCTATTATTTCTTCTATATGCTAAAATCATCTTAATGGAACCGATTTAATGTACTGACAACCTATTTAAAATCATACTTTATAAAATTTGTAATTATTTAGTCTTTGGCTTGCTTGTATATATTTCAAGTTTATATGTTGTCCCCCATTGGCATTAATATTGATTGTACACAGCTCTAGGCTCTAGGCAAACAACATAAAAAAAATAGTATAACAAAACTTTGAAGAAAATCATAATAAAAAATTATAATTAAAGAAATTCGTTACAACGAGACCTTTAGGTTGTGTTTGTGTTGAAATATTTTTGGTATTGAGTTTTGTATTAGTATTGGGTTTAGTGAAAAAGTGAAGAGAGATGTAATTTTTTATATTTTTTTATAGGAGAGAGAGATTATATTGTAGTATTTTATTATGAGAGAGATAATATTTTGAGGAAAATTGTATATGCAAACGCACCCTTAATATATGAACTCAGACAAATACAGAAATAGAATAAACAAAAAGGTTTTCCTTATGGTTGCTAATTGGTTTCGTCCAAAGGAATCTCGTTGCCAAATTTTGCTTTTCCTGATGAAAAGCCAAAAGACTTTTTAAGGACCACAAAAAGGAATCAGGATCGTGTGGCTTGCAGAGGGATATCAGGGAGCGTCCCCCAACCCCAACTTCCCCAAGTTGGAACATAAAAATTGACAACTAAGAGAAAAAAACCCAAAAAGTAAGAGAGCAAGAAAACTACTTTTAGCAATAACGTGTGATTGGTAATCAGACACACACACGCACACATATATATATATATATATAACATAAGGTTAGTTACATCATTCTTTATAACATATATATATATATATATATATATATATATATAATGTTTGTCTTTGTATCATGTGGCTCTTCTTTAGCTTTGTAGAAACAGAAGAAAATACAAAATTAAGGACATGAACGTGATGCTTCCAAGATGAAAGCATGAAGGTTTAGTGTCTTTATAGCTTAATTGACCCATCAACCTACTTATGTTTTGTGGTTTCGATTTTGCATTGCTTCAATCTGTTCCTTACAACATGGAGAAAACTTTAAATTACACCTTATATTTATGAACAAAAATCAAATTTGGTCACACAAGCTTCTACTTTGTGCTCCATATATAATAAAAAACTAATTTTCATTCTCAATTCGATTTGACCGTTAAATTAAATAGGAAGTGATATGGATGGAATGAAATGTCCCTCTAAAAAAATTAAAAAAATAAATATAAAATGAAATAAGATTTCTATATTTTTACTTAGAAAATATTTCTTTTTTATCTATTTTTTAATTTTCTGTGAATTTTGCAATTTTTTTAGTAATGTTGTTTGGTTGAGCATTTCAATCATTTTTCATGTAATTTAATGGTCAAATCGAAAGGAGGACGGACGAAGATTGATGTTTTTTAAAATATATGGGGCGTAATAGACAAATTAAAAATTATGAAGTCTAATTTGATTTTTAATCTATAGATATGGTACATACTATGATATTCCCTGGAAACAAAACTGTGCTATTGTATTTCATATATAAAATGAGCAAACAACCTAAGAAATTGCAATCTTTTAAGATTTATTAAAAGAGAGGCCGGAGTAGTACTGTGTAGTGTGTACGAGGAAGGTGGAGAAAGAGTAATTGTTGACAAAATACATATTTATATTACTATATATATGGTCTGTCGGATTGGTAGTAATTAATCGATCGAGTCCCCGATGCCCCCAACCAAATTATTATTTTTTCTATTTCTTTTAGGCGAAACCGATCGATCTGACCAAGTTATGATTTTCTTTATCAATGAAAAAGATAGAATTCTCGGTAAATCTTTCTCTCGGTGCATGCTTTTCTTGCGGAGTAAATACTTTTCCGTTGTGAAGTTTGTGGTGTCACCCACGTAATGCACTCCATATTTTAGGTAAAAGTGAAAGGAGGAGTCGAGATTTTAGGCTTGTTATGTAGGTAGAACAATCGACAAAACCATTTGGCTCTGCCAATTTATGCATTGTATTTGTATAACTTATAACATTATTCAAAGAAACAAGAAGTTAGTTTCCTTTCATTCTTGTCGACTCTCCCTTCCTTTCTCTTGTCTAATGACATTGCCACCACAATATTTTTCTTAGATAACAAGGAAAACTCGTACGACAGTCTAGTGCTCCGTCCAGAGGTGGTGGACGCAGGGGTATCGAACACGTGCGTCCGCTACCCATAGATTGCCAAAAAAAAATTTACATTTGTTTTTTTTTCTTTTTCTTTTGTTCTTCATAAGTTTGTCTAAGTCCGATATCCATTAAATCCAGGTCCGATACCCATTAAGTTCAGGCCAACTAGACTTAATGGGTATCGGACCTAAAACAATTTTTTTCTATACATTTATTTTGCTCTTAGTGCTACATAATAACTGAAACAAATATACAATTATTATGATTTTCTGTTTTGCATCGATTACAAGTTATTCAACTGAGGGGTAACTTTCTGACATCTTGCTAAATTTATGTTAGTAAAAAATTATTTACTCTCTGCTCCTAATTTTTCACAATCAAGATCACTTCATTTATTTCTCCCTATGTTGAGATTTGTTTCTTCATTTTTATTAGAGACCTCGAAAAATGTTGTGTTTGTTTAGGATCCTTGTATAGGTCAAACCAAAGTTCTGACCACTTTTTGGATATATTTATCTAAGGAACTCTTTTACTAATTCTTGTTTATCTTAGAAATTTTATTTTTATTATTCAGAGTATGGTTTGCCATCAATTGTTGCTTTGTGTGTGGAAGTCGGTTTGGAGAATGTGAATATCTTTCAATTCTAAATCCATAGAACCTAGAGAAAGTAAATTGCAAATGCATCCCCAGTAACCTTTTGTCAAAAGAAAAAAAGACAGGCTCAAGTTGTGGCAGTAACAAAAAATGTAAAAGACAACCCCTAGTGGCATCAAGACCTCAACCATCAGAATCACTTGTAATTTGTACTAAAGTTTTAGAATTAAGTGGAGAATTAACTTGAATTCGATCATCAAGAGAGTAATTTGTGTAATAGGATGAGAGATGACTGGATAAATGATTGCATGTTAATGTACATCGAGCAAGAAGTTTTTAAAACTATTGAGAACGAAGTCATTTTGCAACATTTTCAGAAGATGCAAACTCGTAGGATCCAATTGTCACCTCTCAGTCGCAGTACATAGTACGCTACATGTATTCCAATATTTTTAATGCTTTTAATCCTTAATTTTCGACATTGTAATTCTAAGACAATGTTTTGCATTACGAAGGAATTTTTTTCTGTCATTTCGCCTTTCAAGTTCGACTCTCATGGATTTTAATTCTGGTTCCGCCACTGACAATCGACAAACCATTTGGCTCTGCCAATTTATGCATTGTATTTGTATAACTTATAACATTATTCAAAGAAAAAAGAAGTTAGTTTCCTTTCATTCTTGTCGACTCTCTCTTCCTTTCTCTTGTCCAATGACATTGCCACCACAATATTTTTCTTAGATAACAAGGAAAACTCGTACGACAGTCTAGCGCTCCGTCCATAACAAACCTTGGAGCAGATGGAGAGACACGAAAAAACTCTCCAAACCTCTAAATCTATGAAGTGTCACAGAGATCATATCTTATCACTAAGCTAAATCCTTACAGAATTGCTACTGCACAATGTTAATAACCCCTACAACAAAGTTTGGACAGACAAGCATGCATTCAATAAGTGCTGCAAATTACATGATATATATATAATGAAGTCAAGCAATTACGTGATATATAGAATTTTCTATGTTAACACTATTAATCTAATTGGTCTTCTAGGAATTAATTGACTGAGAAGCTGAGAAAGGGGGGTAATTTAATCTTAATTATAAGGGTATAGAAGGCTAATTCAATCTGAAAAGATCAAAGGCTGATGAGTCACCATTTTCATACGATCGATCTCCTTGCAATGTTGTAGACTAACACCAAATTAAGCGTGATAGATCGGTAAGTGGCAGGCCGCCTTGATCAATAATTGTCCATTGCGTGCTAAATTAGTAAACATTTGATCCGGCATATCATTTGGAATAATTCCTCTTAATTTATCATATACCTTGATCGTATATATATCTTCTTCAATCCACGTCGGATTTCATATTTAATTATTTCTGAGTACTAAATTAATATTCCATCACGATATCTTTTCTAATCCCAGCTTCCCCACTTGCCATAAGATCTTCTAGCCAGCAGTGCCCGAGCCCGTCTCCATCGATCTTCTCTGTTTATCAAGTATCATACAAGCAATAGATCAATTAATTAATAATATTGTTTCCATTTTCTTTAGTCGTCTTAAGTATCCGATGTCTTGCTTTGAATTTTTAAAAAATATGTTTATTTATTAATGGATAATGGAATATTGATGCCAAGTCAATCTCTCCATTAAGCTCATGAGACTTGCATTTTTAAGGCAATATTGTCGAATGTTAAAGCTTATAATGATCCACGGAGAAGAACATGAGTTTAAAACTCCTCTAAGTGATATCTCAAATTTGTCTGCCTAAGGTCACTGTCCGGGATGAAATTAATTATTATATAATCTAATGGCATAATAAGTGTATTAATTCTTAAGATACTTATTAATTAGCTATAACTTGAATATTTATAAAGCACCCCTGAATAAAGATAATTTAATTGACTAAAATAAAATTAAGATATTAATGACTAATTTTGAGGACATCTAATCTAACAATTATATCCTAAGAAAAGTACTTAAATATTTTATGATGTATATAATAAGCAAACAATTAAAACTATATATATATATATATGTATGTATGTATATGAGAATATGAAATGGGTCGATCTTTGTGGTTCATTTTTTAAATAATAGGTCTTTCCGTTCATGTCTACTAACAGGAACGAGATTTGGGATAAGACTGTCTGACCCCAACAATGGACATCTTGACCCTGACTCCTAATTTCCATGTTATAACTCA
Organism: Myrica gale; assembly: GCA_963930655.1. Classification (NCBI taxonomy): domain Eukaryota; kingdom Viridiplantae; phylum Streptophyta; class Magnoliopsida; order Fagales; family Myricaceae; genus Myrica; species Myrica gale. Next base: position 10,972,409 of record OZ005616.1, read on the forward strand.
AAAATGACAACTAAAAGAAATTAAGAACCCAAAAAAATAAGACAGAAAGAAAACTGATTTAACAATGTGTGAATGGTACTATAAACAGTATATAATATAATCTTTGTCTTGTATCCAGTCCAGCATACATGTGGGTCTCTTCGTACAAACAGAACAAAATGCAAATAAAAGGACATGGAACCTATGCTTTCAAGATGAAAAACACGAAAGTTTTGTGTCTTTATAGCTGAATTGACCCAACAACCTTACTAATTATGTTTTGTGGTTTGGATTTTTCAAGTACTTGTAAGCTGTTCCTTAGAACAATTCTTTTTATCTAATTAGTTGTTGTATTATTTCATATATAACATGAGCAAACAAGCCTAAAAAAATTGCAATCTGTTAAGATAGTACTGTTCAAAGAGAGGGAGTGTCAGAGCCTCAGAGGAAGGTATAGAGATATATAGAGTAATTCTTGGCAAAATACATATTTATATTACTATATGGTCTGTTGGATACCCCCAATAAATTAGTTTTTCTATTTCTTTTAGGCGACACTGATCTGACCAAGTTGTGATTTTCTTTATCAATGACAACGATGTTACATACAACCTCATCAAATGAGTAAGAAGATTTTGTATACTTCATATCCAATAGAATTCGTAGTAAATCTTTCTCTGATCAGTACATGATTTCCCTGTTGAGTGAAGACTTTTAGGCTGTGGATTGTGTGGATGTCATTCACCTAATGCAGTACTCCACCATTAATTGAGTAAAAGTGATGGAGAATCCGATCAAATTAATGTAGGTAGAAAAACCGAAAAACCCTTCTGCTCTAACATTATTCAAAAAGGAAAAGAATTCAAGTTCCTCCTTCCCTCGCCCTACCTTGCCTTTGCCCGATCACTGCATGCAAAATGGAATTGTCACCACAACACTTTTATAGGTAACGAGAGAAACGTTTCTCGTGCAACAGTTTCGCGCTCTTTTGGAGCAGGTAGGAAAAGTACAGTAAAACTTCAGTGTATACCTGCCCGCAAGATATGTGCACGACTTAAGCGAGGGCACTTTGTGGAGATTTAAATCCATGATGTCCGAGTACGTACGATGTGCCCCAGGAAATACCCCTTACCACTAAGCTAATTAAACCCTTGCGGAATTGCCAACACAATGTTAATAACCCTAATTACAACAAAGACCGGACAGATCACAAGGAGCCAATAAGACAAGATATATATATGATCAAAATGAACTGGAGCTAACGTGATAGAGTTTTCAATGTTTAATACTACTATTATAATAATTAGTGGTTTTCTAAGAATTGACTAATTAAGAAACTGATAAAGCCGGTAATTATTTCATCAGCTTATAGCTAGCTGGGTAATATAGAAGGCTAGCTAATCCATTATATATCCAATATGATTACAAGTACAAAGGGCTGAGTCACCATTTTCATACATCTCCACGCAATTAATGTTGTGTTCTATCATGACTACATGATTAAACGTGATAGATTGGTAAGTGCATGGCAGGCCTTGATTCAATTGTCGATTGCGTGCAGCAAACATTTTGATCGATCCGGCATATTATTTGGAATAATTCCTCTTGCTTTCCCATATATGTTCAAATTAGTACACCATGCATGCATCAACTTGTCTTGGGTATCTACCTCAACTCGAGTTTATAATCTTCTTCAATTCATATCGAATTTTATATATATTTAATTCTTTCTTAGTACTACTAAAATATATATCCATTACGATATCTTTTCTAATCCCTTCCCACTTAATTGCCAAAAGATCTTCTACCCAGCAGCGCACGATCGAGCCCGTCTCCATTGTTAATTAATGGGTTGAGACAACTCTAGAATAGACTAGACTTCTTTTTGTTTATCAAGTACCATACAAGATCAATTAATAATATTTTTTAATTTCATTTTGTTAATTAGTCTTAATCCCTTCCCTTGGGGAGAAATATGATCTCCTTCCATCGATCTTCTCTTGCTTTGATGTTGTTTTAAATATGTGTCTTTATTAATTGTACCTTATTAATTTATTGGAGAATGGATTGATACAAACTCAATCTGTCCATAAGCTCCTGTGACTTGATCCACAGAAAAGAACAGTCCAAAACTCCTCAAATAAGTGAAATCTCAAATTTCTCTGTTTAAGGTCACTACACGGAGTGATTATAATATATAATCTAACGGCATGATAAGTGTAGACTTAAGATGCTTATAATTAAGCTTGAAACAATTTCGGATTTGAAAGAACTGAAAACTACTTAATCACTAGTACTCCATGCTTTTCTATAATTTAATTATCTGCACAATTAAATCATGTATTAATATTATGTAATAAAGCACCCTTGAATGAAGATAATTGAAATCAGATAATGACTTTTGAGGACATCAAATCTAACAATTTTATCCTAAGGAAAATGAATGTATGATATATATATAATAAGCAAACAATAAAACTATATATATCTGGCAATATAAGACATGCTAATTAATAATTGCCCATTATAAATAACGAAATCAATTAAATCAAAAATGCTTTTGGTTTTCTTAATATCAAATTAGCTAGGCACATGGGCCTAGCTAATTATATTTAATTTGCATTTTCCAAATCTAATTATGCACAAGATATATGGAATTTTGTCGGTATTTTTAATTTTTCTCTGAAATTCATTATTTTCAAAGCTCGAATATCTCAAATTCGCAATGGGATTTCAATATATACTAAATTAATCCACGTGAAAAACTTTCTTTAGACGGTTCGTTATATACGCGCGTAACCCCAAATCGAAGTCGGCAACTTTGAAACGATCGAAGTAGTCATGTGAAACTTCCTCAAGAAAACATCTACATATATATGTCATGGGAATTTTGATTGTGAAGTTCATCGATGGTCACCATCACAGCAGAAGAAGACTTTGAGAAGAGGGATAGAGTTGGTCATCCTTATCTTCAGACCGCGGAACGGGAAAACATGCAGAAGATAAAATCGATGACTCGGCCATGATTCCTTTCAACATCAACCTCATAAATGTGGATAGTGGCTTGGAACAGATATACATGGCTATGTTTGATTACATATTTTCAAAAAATATTTTTTGGTTCAAAAGAAATTTCTCATCCACGTATAAACTTTTCCTTACAATCCTTTTCAATGTGCAATAAAAATTTTCTTCTAATCATTAATAATGTTTAGATTAGCGTTTTTTTTTAGATTTTACTGTTTTATAATGACTTTCAAGATTTTTATAAAGTATAATGTAACATAAGCAAATATTTTAAATAAAGAACAAATTATAATTTTATTCTTTAAACTACCACCCGATTCTTAAAATACTCGAATAAACTTTAATTCTTGACAACTCACCACTCGAACTATATTTCTCGTTGCAATTTTGTATCTCAATCTTTGGAACCGTTGTGTCAAACGGTTTCTGTTCTACTTGAACGACACATGACTCTCTCCTTACTTGAAAAGACATATTTGACTACATCGATTCTAAATAACTCATTTTTTTTAATAAAAAAATTAGATCAGTACATATTATTTCTTGAGTCTACAAATTGTTAAAAATATTGTAGACGACTAGGGAGTGATCAAACGATGGTAAATTTATCTATTCATTTAAGAAGAAGGTCACGTACCCGTCAGATGAAGCAAAAATCATTCAACATTATAGCTCCAGTGGATTTGGAGATGAAATCACAGTTATAAGTATAGTTTTGATGTAAGTTGCAACAAGTTAAAATTTGTGTGATATTTGAGAATCCAGTAATAGTCTAAGAAAAAAAATTTAATTTACCCTTAAATGAAATATTTTAATGAACTCAAATATAAAAAATTAGTGTTAGTGTCTTTTTGTTATTGGTAAAATTTCGTGTCAAAATATGTCATAGTTAAGTTTATTTAGTTGAAGTATTCAAAATATTAAAGAAATTTGAAGTATTATTAAGATCTAAATCGAATTTTTCAATTACAGCTATCCCAATATAAAAAATTTCACAAAAAAGTTAAAAAAGAAAAAGCAACGAGGGTCAGGGCAATAATGTAGAAGACTTGGAAGACTCGGCCATTCGGTTCTTTGATTGGTGGGGGGGCCAATAGTCTACGGCTCCTTTGTCCATTAATATGTATATGACCTGTTGCGTATCATGCATGATCATGAAGAAGCATGCATGGGGCTCCTAGCACTGAACCATCATGCATGGCACCGTTGGCCCGTACAACTGATGACATGACATGGCGTGGCGTGACCATAGATACCGTGATTCACGACGCGCCAACGTGGGTACTAATTATTGGGCCGCACTAGAAGAAGACAGTAACAAGCCAACAACCCACGTGGCCAGTAGCTATCGGTCAATAATTCAGCGGGAACACGAATCAACATTCTTTGGTAAGCCGAATTTGAGGACAGCTGAGGGTGGTCCCCACAAAGTTCAGTAGCAAAATATAAATAGTGCTCCAAACATCATTCAAATGCTGCTGGTGTATTTTTGGTCCAATCATCTTGTGCCATCTAAGCAAAATCTAAATTTTTAAATTTTTAGACTGCTGTGGTTACTGTAAAGTGTGGATGGATCAAAATTTCACGCTGTTGCAGGATACTTAGAGTGTACCTCATGACAGGATAATCTACCTCTTAAGATACATCTAGAGAGTTCCCTCCCAACCAATTATGCAATGGTTTACGCATTATATTAACTAACAGCTATTTTTTTTTGTTTTAAATTATATAACTTATTTTTATAATTTTTTTATTCGCCATCTAATGATTAGTCTACAAAGCAAGCAGAGAGCTTTCAACATTTGAAAAAAACAAATGGAAAAAAATACAAGGTTTTTTAACAGATTAGAGTCTCAATATTCTTTCTAAATTGATGAGAAAAAATATTCTTTCTAAATTATAAAATAATAAATTAAATACTTTACAATGAAAATATTAAAAAATGATAAATTATATTTATCTTTCTTTAAATTGTACATTTAACTAACACATGAAATATTTAATTAAAATTATGATGGAGTGCATAGAGTTAGATCTCGAATAAGGACCTTAGATCTGATACTATGTTTATATTCTCTAACATTCATTCTGTCTAACTTTTTTTTAAGTGAAAGACACAACACCAATAACATTTAATTGAAAATTGAGATAAATTATACAATAAGATCTCCAACTTTCAAACATAATAATAGAGATGATCCAAGATCTCTAATATGCACCCAAACTTTTTACATATTCCCCGTCATGTCATAGAACTTATTATTTAGACCCTACAGCTTGGGAGAATCTTTGGGTGACAAATATATTTAAGCAATACACTTATTAAAAGATTAAAACTTCTTAAAAGCAATAGTATGTGGGCCGCAATTACAATTGGTCTGACTACTTAACTCCACAAATCTGGCTCTATTGATCTGCTTTTCTGACATTTCAAATGTTTGATGCAGATTAGACCCAGAAAGTTTGTTGCTGTCTGCGTCTTATTTGCTTTCAAATTTTTGCGCATTTGACCCATAAGCAGTCGATATTGTTCACATCATACAGGCTGTATGCCATTACAAATGTTTGGTGCCCACTCTTCTATCTGGACCTACAAACGCTAATACCGTTCACACACCTACATCATTTCGACGTGTGTTTTGTTGAGAAGATTTGTATCCAAATCCTACAGGACTTTTTTTATATTTTCTTTTTTTTTTCGAAAACATTTTTAAAAGATAATTAAAAAATATATATAATTTTTCACTTCTAAATCATACATTAAATATTATTTTTAATTTTTAAACTATCAATTTTGTCGCGTTAAACTCTCAAATTATAAAAAGTTATCAATATTACATAGGTTGTTTTCAATTTTGTTGGGATTCATTTCTGATGAAGAGACCAGTAACGATCATCATGATAACATAACGTTGAATACGGTGTTACCTGCTTACACGTAACAATATTATTATTTTTTTAAATAAAAAATCAACAAAACTCTTAAAGTGATTTAATTCGAGAAAAATCGACCTCCTAAATAAAACATACATTTGTAAAAATATTCTCCTTGCCACGTTCATAATTCATGTAGGGTGCCTCGATCATAAGCTTACAAAAGAGTTTAAGATAACTAAACCATTTCTAACACAATCAAAATTCAACATATAATGTAGAATGTACTCCATTAGTCTCGCCTTCCATCACCTTGGTGTGTGGATGGATCAAATCTTGCTGCTGTTTCAGGATACTGGGTGTGTACCCAGTGGCAGAACCAGGAATGCAATTGAAGAGGGGCAAACTCCTAAAGAAAAATGACAAAAAATACTACGTAATACAAAAAAAAATGTCTTAAGAGTTAAAATATCAAAAATTAAGGACTAAAAACACTAAAAATATTGAAATACACTTACCGTACTATTTGCTGATATTGAGAGGTGGCATCTTTATGAAAATATTGTAAAATAGCTTCGTTCTCAATAATTTCAAAAATTTTCTTCTCGATATATACCACCATAAAATTATTCATCCATTCATCTTCATCTTATTACGCAAGTCAGTTTTGATAAAATTCATTGCAGAGAACACTCTCTCAATGGTTGCAGTCGCAATTGGTAAGACCAATGCTAACTCAATAAGCTGATAAACCAATGGATATAGAGTATGTTTTATTGTCTCAACAATCTTCACAGCAAGACCTCTAACATCTTGAAGCCCAGAAAAGCATAATGACTTCTCACATCATAAATGTAGTTTCGAAGTTTATCTCTAAGTACAACACGATTAATTGCTGAGAAATCTTCTGGATAAAGCTCGGCAAGAAGGAGTAATTTAGCATGATCAAACGTTGAGCATGAGTTTCTTGGATCAATACATGCTATATAAATAAGTAACTATGTACTTGCTTCTGTGAAATAATGATTCATCTCCTGAGCGATCGAATCAATAACTTGGCAAAACACTTCCACACGAAAACGATGAAAATAAGTAATTATTTGCTCTCCACGCCGAGCCCGACTGCGAGTTGGAGTAATGTCTTCCATATTGGGAACCAGTAACAGAGAGGTCTTGGATGCCCTCACGAGTATTACTGGCTATAATTAATCTTTGACCTGCCAAAAATCGGGTTGAACTGCTTGTTTTTTGGCTGGTGTTGCCTAAGAGGAGGCGCTCGAGCCCAAAGTCGGTGATTATGGGCTCCATGTCAGTGTTTGGGAGGACATTGTGGGTTTAATGGAGCCATAAATGTGTTTCTTCTCGTGGATGTGTTCGTGGGTCAGTTCTCGGGCTACTCCTCTTGCTATCTTTAACTAGACCTCGGGAGGTAGATGAAATGGTGATGATCTGGGTTTCCCTGAATTTAAGAAACAATAAACATGATAAATTATAATTTACAAGTGCACCTGCTTTTTCCTCATGTACTGTTTTTTATTTTCTTTCCCCTTACCTAAAATCTGAATTTTATTTTGTTCACCAAAAAAATCTTATTTGGGCCCATAAAAATAGTGTTGGCCAGTACGCACTTTAAGGTAACAACAACAAAGCAGTTAGATCTACTCCTTCAAACCATTAACTAAACCTCTAGAGTATCGGTTGATAGTTAGTGGGACAACAGTATATTCTTGGACTCAGCTGCTATTTTCTTAAGTCAAGCAGTGTTTGAGGATGGATCAAACTCATAGGGGACGACCCATACTAAAAAAATAAAAAATAATTTTTTTTAAAGATTTTTGGGGCAATCTGGCTAGATCCGCCTGTGTGTACCCTATCACACGAGAATCAAGCCCTTAAAATACATAAATCTAGCGAGTTCTTTAGGAATATCTCTCTAACCAATTCTACAAGGGTTCACATAAACTAATATGTATTAATTTTTATTTTGTTTTGTTTTATACAACTTAAGAGCACCAAAGCTGCCTTAGTTTCTACTTTATATATATTTTATTATCAGGGAAATAAGAAAGAAGGAAAGTGGCCTTTTTAATTGCATGTAAGGATTAGTAAAACAATCAATGAGGGGGATTTCACCACCTCAAACAAATTAGATGTAATAAAAAAAATAGAGAAATAAAAGGGCATTTTCATTGGGTCCACATAATATACTCTCTTCAATTATAATTCCTACAGCTTGGGGGAATCTTTAGATGCTAAAAATCCTTATGCTGGCCGTACCTATTGAAAAAATTATGAACTTTTTAAAAGCATATATATATATATATATATATAGGTCTGATGAACAAACTCCACGTAGTTATGGCTTTGTTGACCTCTTTTTCTGAAAATTTCAAAGGTTTGATGTGTTGCTGTCTGCGTCCTATTTCCTTTCACGTTTTGGAACATTCGAGCACCTGCGGGAGGGGGGGGGGGGGGGGGTGTGCAGTTGATGTTGTCCACATCTCACAGGCTGTATGCCATTACAAAGTTTGACGCAAACTGTGTTCTCTTTGGAGCTGCTGCAAGCCCTAATTCTATTCACACACATCCATCTCATGTGGATTACTTTTGCCATTTCGGCATAATTTGTTGAACTTTTTGTCAGAAGATTTGTGCCCACATCTTACAGAACTTCACCACTCCATTGTATTGGTGCCATTCATTTTTATTATTATTTCATGTTTTACATCAAGCGATTTTGAAGGATACAAATTTACTAATTACTAATTATATCTCACACAAATCGGATAATTACTAATCACAGGAAATGGCTCCAATGAATTTTATATTTTTGTAATCCATAGTGTGGATGAATCAAAATGATACTTAAGTGTGTACCTTATGACAGGATAATCTACCTCTTAAGATATATCTGGAGAGTTCTTTGGAATATATATCCAATCAATTATGCAATGGTAATTTACACATTACATTAACTAAAATCTTTCTAAAATCTAGTTTTTGTTTTATATTTTATTAACTTATTTTTTATTAGCACGTAATGATTAGCTACGAAGCATTAACAAGGTCTTTCCACATTTGAAAAAACACAAAGCAAAAAAAAAAAAATACAAAAGTTTTTTTAATATGATTAAAACAATTTAAACAGTACAATTTAGAGATATCCAGACACTCCAAATAGGACTCACATTTTTCAAAAATTTAAAATGACAACATTAAATAATGAAATTCACTCGGTTGATGCATTTATCTCTTTTTAGATTGTAGTATTTGAAATTAATGACCTGTTACACTGTAATATGCATCCAAAATTTACACATATTTCCACTTTCATGTCAATATGGGAAGTATGAACTTATTATTTAGACCGTACAGCTTTGGCCACATATATTTAAGCAATATACTTATTAAAAGATTAAAACTTCTTAAAAGCAGTAGTATTTGGGCCGCAATTACAGTTGGTCTGATTTAAGGGTGTTCGAAAGTAAAAATTTTAGGTTGAAAATTGTGAGGTATTGGATTTTTAAAAAAATTAAAGATATTTTATAAAATTTGGTAAAAAAGTTAAAAGAGAAAAGTTTTAATTGAATATTATAATATTATTTTATAATTTGATAAGGATATATAGTATTTTATAATTGCGTACAAATTTTTTGAGTGAAAATAAATCTGACTCTGTTTACCTGTTTTTCTTTTTCTGACATTTCAAATGTTTGATGCAGATTAGACCCCCAAAGGTTTGTCGCTGTCTGCGTCTTTATTTTGCTGTCTGCTCTTATTTGGTTTCACATTTGACCTATAAGCAGTTGATATTGTTCATGTTCACATCTTACAGGCTGTATGCAATTACAAAGGTTTGGTGCCCGCCGTTCTCTCTGGACCTACAAGCTCCAATACCATTCACACGTTCACAATGCACATATATCGTGTTAAATTTTAAGATTTGTTTCCAAATCCTACAGAACTTTTTTATATTTTTCTTTTGTTAAGAGCTATTCTTAAAAGGTACTGAAAAGTTAAAATAAATAATAATAATAATAACTATCATTTTTCGCTTCCAAATTAAAGGCTAAATATCATTTTGAGTTCTTAAACTATTTATTCCATCACACTGAGCCTTCAAACTACAAAAAAAACCATTAATATTCACCTTGTCAAAAGATCCAATTGTCTATATATTGTGCCACGTGACCTATTTTGTAGTACATTAATTCAACTGTAAGATCTTATTAAAAGACAAGATAAAATTGGTATTAAAACTGATAAATGTCATTTGGATCTACAGTAAAGATGGACCGGTTCATTTTTTATGAGAGGGCCAAAAAAAGGGTCGGCCTTAAGCAGTGGCGGAATCAGGAATCCAATCGAAAGAGGTCGTACTCCTAAGGAAAAATGATAAAAAAAAATTTACTACGTAATGCAAAATAATATCTTAAGAGTTAAAATATCAAAAATTAAGAATTAAAAACACTAAAAATATTAAAATACATGTACCATACTATTTGCCTGATACTGAGAGGTGACAATTGGATCCTACGGGACTGCATATTCTGAAAAAATTGTAAAATAACTTCGTGATTAACCAAATAAGGAAGAGCTCCAAGCAATGAGATATCCATCAGTAATTAACCAAACTTACATGTCAAATCGGTGAATATAAATACCAACAATTAATTACAAAACCATATTAACTATTGCAATTTTTTTTTCCGTTTTTCATCCCCTAGCCCTTTATTTTGATGTTCATTGATATGCAGGGCAATGATTTTACTGCTTCCAAATTTTCAGCTATTCTAACATGTGAATTGATGATCACAAAATTCTGTGCAGCTCTAGTTTCAAAGGTAACAAATCATACTTTAACCCTACTATATAAATACTACCAAATAAAATACAAAGACCTGACAAATTTATATGTATTAAAATTGTTAGTTGCATTGACCTAGAAATGCTGAAATGATATCATCAAAGTCCCACTATTTATCGCTAGTTCATAAGATGAAATAAGTCTTAAGGAAAGATGTGCAATCTCTTATGCACAAAAAATGCTTATAATGTGTCATCTGCACAGCTACTTGGGCTAAACGGTAGGTTCACACTTAAAACCATAACAATTGGTTGTGAATCTTAGTGCTACTCCAGACATATCTGACTAGATTCTTGAGGCTTATGTAAATTCTCCTCTGAGGCAGATCTACAAGATCCTGTTTTCTATATTTATGGTCAGTTATTTAATGCATGTCGCAAGTAATTGAACGTAAAAGCCAATTATCACTAACTGGCACGCATGTAAGAATAGAAAAACTAGCAAAATAAGGATAAAAGTGTTGTCAGATAAATAGATTAAAAAAAAATACGAAGTGCATAACCTACTCGATTAGCAGAACAATAAGGTAGAAGAACCAAAAGAATGCAAAAAATAATAGTATATCCTTATTATCAGCGAGAATTCACCCAAAGAAGCAATCCCAAAATCTCTAATCTTGTAAGATCTTTAACCCAGAAATCAACTACACAAATTGAAGGGGATCGGGTCCAGGCCTTTCAGGACCTAATGAGGATCATATGAAGTTGGCCTGGGCCTATGGGTATCGGGCCAGGCCATCTTCTATTAAAAATATATATATACATATAAATTTTATTTTTTGGAAAATATATACATAATTTTTTTTGGGAGTGAAGTGTGTCGGCCGACACCCATCACTACCCCTTAGTTCCGCCCCTCGCCTTAAGGGAATTACAATAGCAAGCAAAGGGACTTGTTGAAATCAGATGCCGCGAGGGAGCCTCATATCAGGGGAAGAAGATTTGCATGGATGACGACTGAAATGAGGTGGCCAGTCATGAAAACCTCCTCTTCCGCCTCTGTAGAAAAAATGGTGTATGAATCAAGGTCAACTTTAACAAGAAGCTAGCTTTAGGCTTAGGGTCTTATCGTTTAGAAAAGGAGAAGAAAATAGAAAGGCGAAAGCACAGAAGGAGGGAGGAGAAAGCATGGGGAGGAATTGAGAAGCTCGCTAGCATGGGGAGGAATTGAGAAGCTAAATCAACAACAGGAAAGTTTCACAGGCATAAGGGCAAAAAAATTGACTCATTCTATCGGATTATTTGTTCTTTTACTTCTTTCTATTACCTCAATTTTTATATAAAAATATAACATAAATACAATAATTTTACACCCTTCAAAAATTCTGAATATTTTTTTAAAAAAATTTAGAAGGATGAGAAAGTCTAACCCTTAAAGTTGATATGTTAATCTAGAAACACCCTGCCCGGGATAGGTTCCCTTGAACCGCTCACCGCTAGCAGTTTCACCGCTTCACCGTTTTTTTAATATACTTATCAAAACGACGCAGTTTATTGTAGTGATTTTAAGACTCACCTTATACCCAAACCCTACCTCTTTCTCCTTCTCTCTAGCACTTAGCTCTGCCCCTCTTCTTCATTCGCACGGCGCACAGTCTACACTCCCCCTCTGCACCAACAAGCAACGACTACAACTCTCTTTAGCTCTCTCTTTCTCTCCCAGTTTTGTTGCGATATAATATTATATTTGCGATTTGGTTGCGATTTACTGGGTTTGTGGTAACTTTTTATTTAGATTTGGAAACCTTTTCAAATATATGGAGATTTTCTTGCGATTTGTTGATTATAGGGGTTGCAATTTTGGATTTTTTTTCCGCTGTTTATGGGATTTCAGTTTTGGAAAATTTTTTGGAAAGCTTTTCAAATTTGTGGCGTATTTCAAGCTAATGTCAATGTGTAGATTATTTGGTTGCGATTTGGTATTGATTACAGGGTTTGCAATTTTGAAATTTTTTTAGGCTATTTAAGATTTGGTTGAGATTTCTGATTTAGATTTTTTTTGAATTTGATTTTCGATATGGTATTGATCACAGGGGTTACAATTTTAGAAATTTTTATTAAGTTTGATAGGATTTAGTTGAGATGTGAAGATTTAGAAAATTTTTTGCTATTGATTTGTTAAGTTTTTTTTTTTACGATATTTGCTCTTTATTATACTATTTGGTTGTTTTTTGTCATTTTTGTGATCTTTAATGTAAGTGGCTGTAACCGTTACCGCCACAGTTAGGTACCAATTTCCTCCCTTCACGATGGCGGAGGTAGTGTCCATGTTTGGGCAACCGCCACCGTTAGGTATCGGTTTCCTCCCTTCACGGTGACGGGGTGGTGTCCATGTTTGGACAACCGCCCATGACTGTAAAGGGCATAACCAATCCCGCTTAAGCACAACCCTAACTCTGACTATGGAAAAGACAATCATTTGGACAAAAAAATACGAACCGCCAGAGTCAACCCAAGTAATGCTTATTCATAATTTATAATTATATGCACCTGGCAATGACAGTTTTAATTATTATAATCAATTGCTTGTGGCAGATACCGATAAAGACTTTAGGACAAGGGATTCAGCCTAATGCCGACACGCATGCACTAACAACCCAACCAACCTATAAAATGGGAGACTACTAGGAGAAAATCAACCTCTTTACGGCACAGAATTCACCAAAATGTCATTGTCATTTTGTTGATTCAGACATATCTTATTAAACGTAGAAAAAAAAAGACTATATCTTATTAAGTAACATCCGCCCATCTACATATTATTACAGATTCACTGACATCAAATGACTTGCGGATGCAATTAGGCGAAGCTAATTATACAATTATTAAAAGAATTGGCTGCTTTCAGTCACTCCAAAACATTAGGTGGAAAAAGAGGACTGAGCACAAGATACAAATAGATAATAGACCCATCAAGAGCCAATAAGGAATACAATCATTTTACTAATAAATACTTTCGTACTGACTCCAGTCATAGACGTCACCTTCACTTGCATCAGATTTCACTGGACTATGAACTTCCACAAATTCTACCTCCTCCTGATCCTTAACAACTATCTCCTGATCCTGCTCAGGTTTCGCCACTTCCTCCTGTGTACCCATTATAAATTCCAGTGGTATGAATCAGTTAACCGATTAGAATCAAGAGTCGCATGGCATAACCAAAGACCCAAAAGCTTTAAACATAAAAATAACTAGCTAGGTGAAATGATGAGATGCCTTGTAAGCCTGATGATGTCATGGTTACATGGCCTTGAGACCAGGCCTCTCAAAGCTTCATAAAGATGTATTCTTTAACCATACGTTCTTTAGAAGTTTCTATATGATGCAGTAGCACCTGGTCTCTTACAAAGCAAGTTCTTATCTAAGCAGAACTTAGAAGAAAACACCAAAAACCACACCTTAGTTTGAGCTGTCACTTCCTCCACCTCCTCACCAGTCACGCCAGCCGTATCATCTATGTTAGAGTTTTGTTCTGCCTGAGAAGCTTGTTGCAGCTGCTCAATCACCATGTGATAATGGGAATGGTCTGCAAAGGAAATTTACTTTGTTACACCAAGTTTTCAATCACTAACTCCCATGACAGTTAGCTTCACAAAGCTTCCAACAGAGATAGAAGACTTCACCCTTGGCACGAGTGATCAGTGCTTCAGAAAGCCGTAAGGGATATTGACGCTCTTCCTTCTTAAATTTCAACTTGACTTGATGACGTGTTCGACCAGGAAAAAGTTGTTGTATCATAGCAAAATCCGTCCCAAACTGCCGAATAGCCTTTAGCACATATTATTAAAACAAACATTAGTTGAATTGCCATATAACTAGCAACAAACAATTTGCAATATGCCAGGCTTTTTTCAGAAAAGATGAAAACTGCTGCAATTATATCTTCATTCCAAGGAAAAGCTATGTGCCCACGATAAAGTACACAATACTAACCAACTCAAGGAACTTGATAAAATCAGAAACACCGCTCCCTTTGGCTCTCTCCACCACTATCTCAGGTTTTATTTTCGACCTACATTTGTTTATGTTTCCTTTGTTTATTTATTTTCCTTCCCACGACCACTCCATCTTCAACACAAATCTCAGTATGGAAGGTGTTTATACTACAGAGTATGCAGAAAAATCCCACAGGCTACTGCTTCTACTTTTTTTTTAAAGTTCAAATTTATTAATAAAAATGTGTTAACAGTACAAAAGGAACAAACTCCTTATTTTCTTTCACAACGATAGCAATCCTAAAACTTTGTTATATCTCGAGATCCTTATTGATAGATGGCTTTAATGGAAACAACAAATGAATGAGATGCAGCAGCTGCATACCGCATAGAACAGTTCCGTGTCTTGTTTTGACCATCTTGTACTGGGAGTTTTGTCCATGAAAGACTGGTAATTAATGAGAGGGTAGCTTGGTTGATCATCATCAGAACCACTGCCTTGTTCTGAAGGAAAGGTCTCCTCTCCAGTATAAGATGATTCCTCGTTGAAGGACTTGTGCGACCTGTTCAAAAAAGAATTGCAACAGAAAAAGTACATCAACGGACTGCATAAATCCAGTTCTAATAAGTTCTAATAATAAAATTACTCACTAACAAGCAAGTCAACCGGCTTTTCTGGTTCTTTTGCCAGAAGAAATATCTTATAATAACAGTTTTCTTGAAGTTCTAGATTTTATTAAATACCACACGTCAAAATTCATGCCAAACAACAGCCTCTGACAGTCACATGACTAAGTCAGAAAGTCCCCTAACCCCACTAGGACTCCACTCTCCCTCCCATAAAACACCATCCTATAATTAAAAATCAAGAGAATTAATAATGTGATAATGGTAGCATTGATTGGACTACTTGAATGGATATCCAAATCTTAATCGCATACAGTCTATGAAAGCTTAAGACGGAATATACATCAGATTAACTTTATTTGGAGGATCAGCATAATGACACATAATAAAGGAAAATGCGTGAAAAACTCAAAGGTTATTAGATGTCTATGAATGCAGACACTATGTCAACTGAGACAGAAAAAAAAAAAAACAAAAAAAACAGGGAGCTACTCAACCTTAAGGTCAAGGCAGATAAAATTCCTATTTAAGAATTCAGATACCTTAAATTGGTTGAGGATGTGTTTGATGTTGCTCCCTCTTTGCTCTGCAAGGGTGGACAATTGGTAAACAACCAACAAAATTTAACAATTTGTCAGCAAAGACAAAGTAAATTGCAAGGGAAATGCTTCAAATGAAAAACATAAGCAGAGTGACGTTCTCTTGAAACAGCCTCATCACAAGAATGACAGTGCAGAATATATACCGCTAATCGCTCCTTGTACTCTGCAAGCAAAATGAGATCCTTGATAGGCAACTTTTGAGGGTCAATATCATCCTCTAGGGTTTCAAGTAAAGCCTTGTCCACTACAAAGGAAACCATTAAAACTTTGATAATATACACTACCTTCTGTATTCAAATATGAGCAGTGGCGGATCTAGGATCAATTTTTATGGGGGTCAAACTTTACATGCAAAATGACAAGAATTTTTTTTTCTTCGTAATGCAAACAATTTGCCAATATCCGACAGAGGACCCACTGCACTCATGTTTGAATTAGAAGAGATAATACCACTATATCTTAATTTTCAGCTACAATATACTGATTTCACTAGTAAATGGCGGGAGGAAAACATACCATGGACCATGATGATGAAAATAGCATGCCAGAAAGGTGGAATGGCTTTTGGAGGAAACATCACCAATGGATACAAAAGATCATCATTTTGATACCACCAGTAAACACCAAAGACATGGAAATACAAATCAGAACAGACATTTTCCTCTCTCCCTGCAGCCACCAACAATTCCCATGGTTAACATTGGGAACTTTTTCATCCAGAAAAAGAAAAGAAAAAATGTCCTAGTACCTTCAGAGCTGTCTGTTTCCGTAGAATGTCATTTGTCTTGAACATGACAACATCAATCCAAATAGTAACAAAGAAACCTGTAAGTCATAGCAGAAATGCCAAGGTCACTAAATTTAAACGGATAGTGGCCAAATGCTTTTCATCAAAACCCAAACGCATGCAATTCAAGATATCCAATTTAACTCCTGGGAACAATATTTGATGTGAAAAGCAACAAAAACAAATGCATCCCTAGTTCTTTTCTGATTCTTCGACAAATAGCTTATAACAACCAAGAAAAAAAAGCAATTGCACGAGTGCTTATAGCTAATAATCAAGGCAAAATAGTGAAATCGTGCTATTAATGGCATATGAACCAACATGCAACAAGTGAGATCATAGGCTTTGAAAACCTTATTCGATCTGGCAACACTTGAGGCATCACAAGTTTAAGGTATATAGATGCCCTCCATGAGTAAGAAGATCATTTCTATCCTCAGAAAAGATGAAAAAACAAATGTAAAATCAAAAGATTTAAAAATGCATCAAGAGAACATGTGAATGATTTCATCATTATATCAATAGCGTCCTAAGGACTATTTTCCCAATAGGTATTTGGTCTATGAGAACTTCTTTCAAGTAAGTAATACTCATCAACAACTGCTTAAAGAAATCAGAATAATGAATATCTCATCCAACAAATATCAACATAGAACTTCAATATTCTTCCTAAAAAGTCAGTGCAAATTGTCCACTACGAAAAGTCACTAATCTGCTCATATAGTACATTTCAAAAAATTCTGTGTTCAATCACAACTCAACAAACCTAGTTTTACCCAATTCAAAGGCAATTCAAGCAAATTTAAACAGGTTTCATCCCTAATATAGACCAATCCGAAGCCCAATGTAAAATACTTAGAATCTAGCTACAGTAAACCAAGGAAAAACTCAAATTGTTGAATAAATTGCCCTAAATCCAACAATTTCATAAATTAACTATGTTGTATGCATTAATCAGTATAATTCCTAATCAAATTTCATCACATTATCAAGGAAAAATTAAAATAAATTTCATCACTAATCGCAGAAAAAACTAGAGAGAGTTGAGTTGAGACTTGAGAGAGAGTACCTGGAGGCTGGAGAGAGAGAGTCAGAGAGAGCTGTGGTTCAGTGGTTGTGGAGGAGGAGAGAGGGACGAAGAGGGCCGAGAGGCAGAGAGGGAGAGAGAGAGCCGGCGTTAAGTTTTGTGGAGGTCCGGTCCGTCCGGAGGAGGAGAGAGGCAGAGCGAGAGAGGGCTAGAGGTTGGTGGTCTGCGGTGGCAGAGTGAGGAGGAGAGAGGGACGGCGACTGGCGTCGGGTGCGGGATCAGAGTGAGTGAGAAGGGGGGGAGGCCGAATGACGCAGGCCCGCAGGGTGCTTTTTACAAAAAAAACATATACGGCTGCGCCTGGGCCTGGGTTTTTGGGGGCAGGGGGCCTGGTCGGGGGCGGGCTGGGCGCCTGGGCGCCTGAGGAGTGGGCCTGGCACTTAGCTTAGGGGGGCGGCCCATATAAATTTTTTTTTAAAAAAAAAATCCTGAAGCCATTTTCAGGCGATGGGGGGCGGCTGCCCCCCACCGCCCCTCGCTAGATCCGCCTCTGAATATGAGAATACGAAGTCATTGTCTTACAATCTTAGAGAGCCAGAAACTAGATTTACCACGTCTTCTGCTTCGACGAGTTGAATGAGCAAATTTTTTGGGAGGTTTCTGGGTCGACTGGTCTGCTGCTTCATTGGCCTTTTTACGCTTTCGTACAGGTTTGCCATGTTCAGCCTCAGGTTTCTTTGGCTTTCTTGAACCTTTTTTATTCTGGGACATACTCTCTGCTCTATATTCCTCGTCTTCCTCTTCATCCTCACCCTCATCCATATTGGAATTGCTGGGAGGAGGTTCAGCAGAGAAGCCACCATTTTCATTAGCTTCAATAACCGGCTAATCAATAAGTTGAAAAGCCACTCGTTTCCTCAGTTGCCTTGATGATTTGCCACTTTCATCTTCTCCTTTTCTACGCTTCACATCCTAGACCAATTCAATTAAGCAAGCGAGTTACGCGAACTTTTTGAAGCCATCCAGAAAGTGTGCTGGGAAAGTTCGAAAGATAACGAGATTCAAAACACCAATTCAATTAAGCACCGAGACGCACGAGAAAGAGCGCGAGAATAGCCGGAAATGCTCAGCAGGAGCAACTCCGCGGCAGACTCCCTCCCACAAGGTTCAGTGGCGTAACCAGAACTCAAGTAAAGGGAGGGCAAATTCTTAAGGCAAAATGACATCTCAAAAATTTTTCATAAGTAATGTAGAAAATGAAAATGTCTTACAGATAGAATATCAAAAATTAAAGATAAAAAACATTAAAAACATTGAAATACATGTATTGATATTAGAGCCCAGACAGCAACGAGTGGCAAGGACTCTGTTAGAAATGAAGACATGGGTCTAAATTTATAACCCAAAGTGCTTGGCCCGTACATCCTTCTCGTGCTTAGGGGATTACATGGACTGGGCGCGGACAGTAAACAAGGTCAGCCTACAAAGCATACGAATCCTGACCAAAAAAGTCCAATTGCTATGCTCTTGGATTTGGGCTTGAGTGGGACTGATCCATATATTTGGATAATGTATTAGGAATATATACTCATCAAACAATCGTTAGAGAGCCGAACATCAGCAGCAAACGAAAACAAGTGTAAGCCTCCTTTTAAATTCGTCCGCTTAACGTACAACGCAAAACATATATATATATATATAACTATTTTACAAAACCAAGGGTTGGCAGCCGCCCATGCTTGCCACCCCCTCGCTCCGCCTCTGACAAGGTTGGCACATATCTATTTTGCTTTAGTGTCTTAAAATTATCCTCTTCTACCATGACCTGTACCAGTTCAAGTCCATTTATGTGCTTAATTCCCACGAGCTAAAGAATCAGAGTGTACCTGCTTAATCGATTTTTTTTTTGAGGGGGGGGGGTGTGATTGTGTGAACATTGCTTATGTGCCTTTGATGACCAATATTCTTTTTAGCATTTATTGTTTGTTGTTCCTTGGAGCTGGCTTTTGATTATCTTTTTTTTTGTCCTATCTTTACACTTTCCATTTTTATCAAAAGAATTTTCACATTCGGCTTGTCACTATTCAAGAATTACCATTCTTTCAAATGTTGCTTAGTTGGCAGCATACCAATGTCACGAGAACAATGATAATTTATAGGAGAAAATACATTTTTCATCCACGAACTATCGTAGTTTTACATTTTACACCTTAAACTACTATTTTTGAGACATTGCACTCTCTAATTACTAATTTTAAACACTTTGCACTCTATCAAAATTTTAGACTAAAATGACGATAATACCCTTGACCCACTATTGAAGATATGGTTGTCAATTCATCAAATTTCGGGGGTATTATTGTCGGAAGGAGGGTGCAAAGTACATAACATTAGTAGTTGAAGGGTGCAATGTGTCAAAGTGAGTAATTTATGATGAAAAATATCTAACATTAGTAGTTGGAGGGTGCAATGTGTCGAAACTGATAGTTTAGGATGAAATGTCTCACAAATCCGGTAGTTTATGAGTGAAAAATGTATTTTTTCCTAATTTATATTTTATAAATCTTATCCATAACCTTTATTCATTTGGTTATATATCGACCTTCCAAAGATTGGTTCCGATCATTCGTATAGGGCCGTGGTCCTTACAAATAGTGTGTTTGTTTATGGCCCAACCCAAATTTGGCCCAGTTTGAACAGTCCCTAAATTGACCAAGTTTATGCCCTTGTCACTGTGGCTCCCATGCGAACCCAAATTTGGTTCCATTCTGAGTTAATGACGGTCTTTTTGGGTCATAAAGACAGTTGAAAAAATAGAATTAAATGCACAAAAGAAAATTTCAATGTGACATACACTACTGTTTTTAAATTTTTAATACGACAAGTTATAGTATAATCTTTTTTCCTCTGAAGTAAAGAAGTTTGTGATTTTTAAAAGTTTGTTTAGTAGGAGAACGTCTTGTATTGAATTTTTTGAAAAAAGTAGTGCATGAAATTTTTGTACGATTGCGATTTATTGAAAATTGTATGAAAAAAAAGATAGAAAGAAGATTGTGTTTTATTAGAATGAGTTGATGGAGGATTTTATATTTGATAGAAGATTGAGGTTTATTAGAAATTATGAAAACATATAAATAGAAGGAGTTGATGAGAATTTTAAAATTTGAAAAAGTAAAATATTTTGTTGACTAAAATTTTCAAATTTTGTTATTTGGGTGAGAAAATTTTGAAGATTCAAAAATTATTTCTAAAAAGTTAGATTGTTTAGCCTTGCCAAACATCACCTATTGAGACTGGAAAAAAATTTCTGATATGAACCTACTAAAATTATGTCTTTCTCTTTTTCACTCTCAGACAAGTGAGCAAGATCAACTTGTTTTCCTAGCCATATTCATAGACATTATTGACAGCCTCCTTGAATTGATATTTAAGCTTCTCCCGCTGATGTATTCAAACATGGCCAATGATAATGTAAATGCTACAATCATACTAGATATGGTAGTATCATTTTTTTTACATTATTGCATCGAAGGTGATAATCAACATTCCAAATGAGTTACCTCAAGACTATATGCTACATTTCGAGTGTCCTAGCTTGTGGTCTATTCCTATTGATCATCTCTACTCCTTTTGGATGGTTCTTCTCATGTTCAAGTTGTGCATTTCTGCTTACGTGGTAAATTGATTTGAGTATTTAGTATATTAAATGACTCCTTGCAAAGGATATTCAATCGACATAATCAAGAAACAGTCTCTCAAGCATCTAGCGGCAACTCAATGGCACAAGAGAATAATGATGATGCTCCAACTGCAGTGTGAAACTTTTGATTATTATGAAGTATTTTAGACAAGTGTTTCTATGTAAAATTATCCGGTTGAATTCCACGACCTACCAGGAATTTAAGAGTGCGTTAAATACTGGAATTGTAATTTGCGGGGTTTATTGTAATTTATTGTAAATTTAATGTACTGATTCCCTTGTTATATTAAAAAACATGATCTAATGATTCCTCGTTATATTAAAAAACAAGATCTAAATTTTCACAAGTAGGCTTCGTATAAGAATGTTTATCTTTTCTTAGCTTTATCGTTCTACCAAATCGAGACAAACAGTTAGAACTTAGAGAAAGGGAACGACCCGTGACCGATCAAGAAGAGAAATGGCCCACTATGCACCCTCCCATGAGATTCTGGATAAAAAATTATGGAGGAGGAATTTTTCCTTTCTACAAAAGCTCATAATCAGAAGCTCAAATATAGTCAAGCCTAGGCATGCCAGACTGGCATCACAATTGTCTTCCCATTATAGGAGGTCCATAAAAAGGCTTGTTGCAGAAGCTTTATAGGGTATAGAAGCCAACGTAAATAATTATGATTGCTTACACTGACTGGCGGTTCAAAGGTGAGAGAGAAGGATAAAGAACATGTCGACTCAGTCCAACCGAAAGGGTACAAGTCTGACAAAGCCGGCGCCTACTGAAAGGGGGATGTGACTGATGAGGTCTAGAGGTGCAAGGGCCTGGACTGTGAGAAAGGTTAGGGCCCAGCAAGCCTCAGGCCCAACAAGGAGGAAAAAGTGTATATGGGGAGAAAGAACGAAAAAGGGGGTAAGCAATTCTCTGACTCTAAAAAAGAGAACAAGTAAACAAAAGATATCCAAAAAATGGTGATTAATAAAGGCATCAGAGAAATCCTCCTATGGGGAGGACCCCGTGTCCTAGGTTGTTTGAGTTTTTCAACCCATTCCAAGCGTTGAACACCTGGCCCAGCTCCCTCTGGTTTTCAACCCAATGAATTTTGTGATAGGCTGGTTAAATTGGACTTAATCAAAAAACATTAAAGTCTCGGTCCTTCATTCCAAAATCTACTGTATATACAATATGAACGGAAGGGCCACTTGCCATATAATTTGATAAACTATCTTGAACCCATCACGACATATTGTATAGAAGTCCAAGTCACAAGAATTTAATAAGAAAATATTAATGATTATAACGTGAATAATATTTCCAACAGATAAAATATTAGTCATATTTCAATGAATCTATATATCTATCTATCTATCTATCTATCTAGTTTGATAGTTTTTGATGATGCCAAAAATCACCAATAGCCGGAGTTGATCAGATCTGAAAGGGAACAAAGAGAGGGGCAGCGTCGGATGTGCAAACTACGATGCCTAAGTCAGATATCAAGAAGAATTTAGTATTAGAAAAGCAATTAAAGCTTAAGTAAATATGAAGGGAGTTCCTTCCTATTTATATGTGGGGGGATTATAGTCCTAAAGGGGTCTTAGTACCGTGAGTCTTAGGACTCTTTGAATATCTGAGCGGGAAAGTATGGGGGGTCAAATTCATATGGGAGCAAATCGGGGGCCTTAAATGCGCTTATGAGCTTGGGCAGGACTACGGTTGGGCTGGTGTATGTCTGATTGACTGGGCCGGCCATATTATGGCCTATTAGTAGTCCCTTCTTTAAACAAAATTAAACCAACCGGGGTTTTCCGAATTGGTTGTTATCTTGGCTTGTTGGTGGGGACCTTTAGGTTCTGGGCATATGAAGGGAACTTCACATTGTGGGCCTTGGTGTGAGACCTGCCTGATTCTGTGGGTGCTCAAATAATTAGCTGGTTCAGGGATGCGTGTGGGCTATGGTGTAGATTGCCCGAGTCGTGAGGGTCGACTGGTTGAATTCAGACCCTACATGTCTTTGGGCTTTCATCTGACTTTGGCCCCAACCTTGGGATGCTTACACTCGAGACGAGGAAATTGAGATTGCAGGGTCGTGAGGCACGTGTCCCTTATTCAACCCGGCCCATTCGAATCTTTTTGAAATAAAGGTGAGTGGGCAGGTGAGGAGACGCTTGTTGAATTCTGTGCTCTGCAAGTTATCAGGATAGGGTTTCATCATTTCTCTCTACAGTGCCCCATACCTGTCTCCGTAGTTTGCTTTTCAACGTTGTCGCGTTACCTTGCCAGGGGTTCATGCTTGATGGCCTCATCTGGTTTTGGGGCTAAAGGAAACCCTGCATCTAAGGGAAATGTACCTGTGTCTCAATGGGTATCCGTTCATACCCTGACCCATTTAGCCAAATTAAGGCTTAAGTACTGTGTTCCTTCCATCATAGTGCTGAGGTGCCGGAATACAAGGAAAGGGTGATGTGTCCCGAAGGGGATGAGATTTACTTTTTCGAATAATTATTACAAGCGGGAGCTTGATTTTCGCTGACCAGGGATATGCAACAGCTGTTACGATGGTTTTCTCTGTGTCCAGCTCAATTGCCTCCTAATATCTGGCGATTAGCGTTGGGCTTTTTCGCCCTGTGGGAGAAATTATTTTCAGAATAGAGGCCTTCCACCTGGTGGGAGTTTGCTTGGTTTTATAAGCTGTAGATGAATGAGCATGACATGTATTTCTTTCAAGCTCGGGACGAGGGCGTTTTCTGTAAGCATATTCCTTCTAACAATAAGTGCTGACATCAAAAGTTCTTTTTTTTTTGTGTCCGATGAAGGGTGGGAATACCCGTTAGGGTTCAACGCACTTGAGGAGTGCCTTCTACTCGGGGTAATGCTACTTATCCTTTACTCCTGTGTGTTCTTTCATGCGCCTGACACTTTGTATAACTTGTTGTTTGGTAGGATGTTACGGTACAACCCCGCATGTGCCGGATCTGACCCCGGAGTAGCATTCACACATTAAATGGGTGATGGCAGGTAAGTCCTGGGATGTGACTCAATTTATGCTTTTCTCGGAGATTAGGGCTTCAACCGGTGAGTCCTTGTGTTTATTTTGTTTGACATTTTATGCTCTTGTGATTCCCTTGTTGTTGTTGTGAGAAATTGCATGCTTTTGTGAGTTGAGGTGGGTTGTTTCCCTGTATTGGGTGTGATTATTGCGCCGGAGGGTGTGGTCTGTTGCAGTGTGCTGGTGTGGGAGTCAGGGTTTTCGGTGTGTATCTAACCAAGCCTTATCTTTCTATGTTGTGCACAGAGGCAAAGACCAAACATAAGATAATGAAGCCTAGAGGGGGTAAGCTGCTCAAAGCCGTTCCGATCAGGAATTTGAGTCCCACCAGTTTTGTCCTGCGGTCTCCCAATGTGACTGCTTGTTGTAGCTCATCAAAGGGTCGTTTCGCTATCATCGAGTAGTGACGGCGTGGAAGTTGTAAAGGAAGTTCTGTCTCCTACTGGTACCTCGTCTAGTAAGCATCGGACCCTCTTGAGTAAGCGGTGGCTTGCATTGCCGAACAAGGAGGAAACAGAGGAGGAGGAGAAAGGTAGGGAACCTCTCACTCGAGGGGTGAAGAAAAGGGCTCGCCGACAGCCTGAGTAGTGCAGCAGCGCACACGGTGGTGTGATAGGGAGTCATCCCCCTCTTCTTTTGAGAGGAAGTCAGCCTTTGAGCTGCCAGATGTGATGGCAGCCGTGCAAAATCAGAGAGGAATGGCTGGTCATTCTTTTCAGCCCATGGAGAGTCCAAAGTAGTCGCCGTTGCCGTCGCCATTGACTTATTTGGGGTGGGCTGACGGCGAAGGTCCTGGCGTGACGGGTCAGATTGGTGCTGACGCTGATGTTAATTCTGATCTTATCCTTGCTGTGTTTGGGCAAGTGGAGACAATGCTGTTGGAGTTCTCAAACCTCGCGTCTGTTGTGAATTAGCTACTTCACCGGTTAATTCGTGATTTTCGGATGGCTGCCGCTAAGTTACAAACCGAGTAGGCACAACACTGCTCTCGAACAGTTGCTCCAGGAGCATGGGGAGAGAAGGATGACAACTAGGGTGTTGTGGATGCCATGTGTGCGCAATTACGTGCCTTGAGATCGGAGGTGGGCGGGCTGAGGTCTCAGCACGCGATTGATGTTGCCATGGAGGAACAACTGTCCATCAAGTTGGAGCAACAATGAGTGGATCGACTAAGAGTAGATGCAGAGTTGAAGGCAAGTCTTCTTGAGGTCGATCAGTTGAGGAAGGACAGCCTAGTAAAGGACGGAAGGTTGGCAGAGTTGGTCAGTGTGGCAGCAACATAGAAGTTTTTGCAGGAGGATGCCGCTCGTGACTATCTGCGTGCTTCTGCCAGAGGGAATAAGCTGTAGATGCAACTGGCCGAAGCTCAACCTAATGTGAGGGCTTACAAGCGCGAGTTGCGACAATCTCATCATGAACTACAACTTGTTGAGTCGAATCTCATGGTGGAGTGGTCGGCGAGCTTCTATTCCGGTTTTGATACGTTGGTGGAGGTAGTCACAGATAGGTTTCTTGGTGTGAACTTATTAGGCTTAAAGGCCGAAGACTATTCCAACGTGGTTGGTGTCGAAGTGGGTTCTCCTTTGACTGCAAAGGTTCCAAACGCGGAATTTGGAGGAGCTAACCTCGAAGCCGCAGTTGAGGGTGAAGGAACTAGCGGGGTTGTCCCAGCTCCTACGTCTGCCAACTCACCCTCGCCCATTCCGGAGATTTCCCTTGCTGACCCGCCGGTTGTGGATGCGTCTTAGCCTCGATTGACCAGGTGGCTCTGTGTTTGATGGTAATATCGGGAGGGAGTCTCGAGGGTAAGGCAACACCGATTCTCGGGGGCAAATAAGTAGCTGCCACCTCGGGGGAAGCTATGTATGAGCCGTTCGTCCCCGAATAAGGAGGAGAAAAATTCATGACGCCAGCTGAGGCTATTTCTGCCCCTGAAAACTGATCAACTGTCATTCTGTTGTGTTACATACCTCTCTTTGCTCTTATGTTGGAACACTGTTGTTCTGTGTCAATTATGACATTGGAACTATGATTTGTTCTTTTGATAAGTTTTCCGTGGCAGTTTTGTGAATCCTGTTGAGTTTTGGAAATTTACTACGCTCCTTTATTTCTGTACCCATGTGGCGTGATTTTTCTGAGCCAAATGGGACCTTGTTGAGATGTGGTAACCATGGCCCTTCAGATGCTAGAATCCTTTTGTGATCCTGGTGTGACAATTGTGGTATTTCCTTTACTAATAGGTGAAATTTCAGTTGTGGATTTCCAGACCAGGACGTTCTTTCTTCTTGAACTGCACCCCCCGAAACACTGTCAGCGGCCTGGTCCTTTTAACTTTAACTGTGCCATGATATTTCAATTTACTCGCATCATGTGACTTGCTTGCTGCTTTGTCAACACTTCATTTATATCTGTCTTATCAACAGGCACCGATGTTCGTAATTTCGAGACCTAGGTGATGCTCTAGCTCCCGGTTTGAGAGTTGTAGTGGCATGGTGGACACATCCTTCGAAGAGACACAAATTAACTCCTTTCAGCGTTGAAGTATCTGAACCGCTTTGTGAATCGTCTGGGGAAAGATTTTTCCGAAGGGTCATCTCAACCGTCACTAGTAACCTCGCTATATATGCGATATGGTCTCATTTCTGTCCTTTCAACACCTCTTCTGAGTCTATCTTTATCTCGCTTTAATTTAACTTTTTCTCTTTTATTGTTTTTCCTCTTTTTCTTGATCCCGTTTTTCGTTCATTCATGACTGACTATCCCTCCTGAAGGGTTTGTTGCAAGACATCATCATCAAGGTGACTAGGAGGTGTCATGCCCCAAACCTCCAAGGCTAGAGGGTGACTTACTAACAATAAACAAATAGACTTGTCTTTTAAAAACTTATCTTAAAAAAATGCGGAATAAACTTTAATATATCTCTCTAATAAAACTTAAAAACTCTTTTAGAACACAAAGACAAATATAAAAATGATTAGACTCATACTAGAGTCAAACATTTATTCTAGTAATCTCTCAACTACCTTCCCACGTGCCATTTAATCCTGACTATCGACACGCTGCTGATCAACATTTGAAAATAAAGAAAACAATAGTGGGTGAGTTCGACAACTCAGTAAGCAAAATCATTATGTTAGTGTGTACCTCATGAGCCACACTATAACAGTAAGATAGAATATTTAAATTCTTTCTTAACTTTTGACAGCTGTTTTTGGTTATTTCAATAATACATTTTTATTAATAAAACAATTTTATCTATATAATATAATATTATAGAAAATCCATTTGACAATAACTATGGGTCACGTTTTCCCCCATGATAGGGTTTTGCAGTTGCTACCTATTTTGGGGATGAACCAAACTAAGCCAATACTATGAGTATAATTCTTTCTTACTAAGACTTGGTCATGTCCAAGTGTGCACTCGATAAGAATCTACAAAATGAACCACTCTGTTTCGAGAATGGGTGCACTCAATGGGTTATAATTGAAATCAATGCCCTGTCTCTATAACTCTGGGCCTCAAGGTTTGAAAATAAATAACATATCATAAAATCAACATCACTTTGAACTTTGCATCTTTCTCTTCTTTTCATGAAATATGCACAAATCTCGAATAACAGCAAATATCAAAAGGATTTGATTTCAATCAATAAAAATATCATGTAAAATCATTGGACATAAAAATAGGCTCATGTTTACACATTTCATGTTATAATCTTTAATAATTTTATCAAAACGTAATGCACATAAAATTTTGAGGGTTTTCAATAAATCATGCAATTTCTCAAATATCACCTCGGTCTTTTAGGAAAATCTAGCATAATAACCCCGCTTACCTGGATCTTCAATCAATTAAGCCTCTGACTTAACACCTATCAATACAAAATTTAACGTATTATAATACGCCCAAACGGAAACACAAATGAAACTTTAAGTCTACCCAACAGGATTAAATCCGAAATTCACTGGTTATATTCTAAAATATAACTTACCTATATCGGGTTTCTCTAAAATTCCCAAATTAAACTATGTTCTTGCCTAAGACATTTGCTATACATCTGTAAAAGTTCATATGCAAATTCCTTGTACAACTCAGTCAATAAAATCGACATTCACCTCTGTTCACAGAGTCAAACAATACCCTGAATAATTTTGTACTCATCAATTCCAAAATTCATAAAGATCTATTACTATATCCAAAAATCCCAAAGTTTATATCAATGATTCACATATGAGTTATACAAATACTCATAAAATTTTATGCCCAAATTAGAAACCTAGCTATGCCATCCGGTTCACAACTCCAATCTGTATCAGAGGATCTTTCTCAGCAATTCCGATTTCTCTAAGGCTAACTTCCGAATTTTTTAAACCATACCAATACTGCTCTAAAAATTACGAAACTTTAACTAAATCCTCCTGTAGATGTCTAGCACGTAATATCTAAAAAAAATTTCTAGGACTAATGTCTGCTATAACAATATAATTCGATCAACTAGGATCAAGAACCTGAATTTTCCTGAATAAATCTTGAACCCAAATTTCAATTACTCCAAGAAACCCATTAAAACTATTTCTAAAATCTTGAAATAATTGGGGCTAGATCTAGACAACCTATGTTTTGATCTCTCATTAAAAGAATACAAATTTAATATCAAGAAATTCAAAATACCATAATTTGCTTCAAGAAATTTCGTCTAGATTGTTGAAAGCAAGAAACCCTTCTTTTTTCCTCTTGTTGGCGTAAAGTTGAGGTGTGTAAAAATTAAAACTAATGTGTAAATCTATATATAGACTCACACTAGTAATAGACTCCCTTTTGAACTCTAAAACTTTTTATTTAAAATAATAATAAAATCTTTCAAATTTTAAAAAGGTTTGACTAGGTCAAAGATACAAATTCAACTATTTTAAATGAATTAAACTCAAATTTCAAATTTAAAGAAGACATTTCAAATATCAAATAACAAATTCAAATAAATTTTAAAATAGAAATCTCAGGTGTTACAGGAGGACTTCCTTTTGAGCCTCTACGGGACATGCAAGGCCTTTCGTGATGTTTCAGACTGCAGCGATGTTTACTAGGCCTATCATGTGGAGGAACTGCCCAACCTTGTGACTTGTCCGCTTGAGGTGGCCAAATTTGTGAACTTGCTTTTCGTCCACCGCAACCCTGACTTTCTGTTTTTGAAGGGCATTAGTACAATGTTCATGGGGAACCACTACTTAAGAGGTTTGAAGTTGGTGGAGGAGGCCGGAAACCCTAAGGCGACATACCTGTTATGCATGTTGGAGTTGCTGAGAGGTTCGAACTTGAAGTCTTATGACGTGGAACTGGTTTTCAAATTTCTAGGGCCTTTGAATGAGAGCAAGAACATGTTTTGGAAAAGGGACCACATCGTACGACGGTTTATCCACAAATGTAGTGACAAATGGGAACTGCACGTGACACTTGTTGTGTCTATTGTAAGTGATAGGTTGTTGTGATGGTGCGGCCGTTGTTGTCACATGAAGTGTTGAGTAGGGTCTTATGCCGGTCTTGCACCAAATTGCTAGGCCGGAAGAGATCCAGGTATCCGTTGTTGTCACGTGAAGTGTTGAGTGGGTTACCGTTGTCTTTCCGGTTGTACAATGCCATAAATTATATTCAGCGTTTATGACCATGAATCCTAGGCAATGATTTGGCTTCATGTTTGGAGGTTATAAAGGAATGATTAACCCCGTTCTTCGAAGGGTCAGGAATTAAATCCATGCTAGTGTCGAAGAGTCTTAACTGTTTCTTGAAACGTCCGGAGGCAGGTATTTTCGAAGAGTCACTTCAACTGCTATCCTTATATCATGTTTTCATATTTTTCGTTTTCCTTTCTTTCCTTCTCGTTTCTTTCTCCTTTTCCTGACTCCTTTCTTTATTCTTCCATAGTGGACTACCTCACTGCGCTTCCAAAGGTTTTGTTGCAAGGTATCATGATCAAAGCCACCTCCAGATCAACGTGGAGAGATCCACATGTCATGTACAACCCTGTGAACACGTTGCACACCTTGTTTAGCGTTCGGGGAACGTACAAGACGCTGCGCGAGGCTTCAAATTGTAGCGACATCTATTGAGCTTGTCGCGTAGAGGAACTCTGTCACGCCCCGAACGGCATCTCGCAGGGACCGTGACAGCCGCGAGCTATCCCCCGGATAGCTCCAGCGTTCCTACTTACATTCTTACGTACTTACGACGGAAACGTATAGAATCACGGGGATTCGAGCTAACTCATAACATAATCAGGGTTCTCATTAAGTTTGCATACAAAACATACATAACATATTTAACACCCAACGAGTGACGGATCTCATTGATCAAGTCACAATCATCAAAATATGAACATAATCTTTGTCCTTCTAAGTCAGATAGTCCTCCTGACTTTCTTTAGCTGAGGCATCTGGAATGACACAATTTTAAAAAAACGTGAGTCAAAAAGACTCAGTAAGGGAAAAACATAAACTTAAAACATGCTCTTGACTTGTACTTGCTTAATCATGAAAAAGAAACATAATTCGTGATATACATGCATGTCATGAATATGCACATGCTCTTGCTTGAAGTTAGCCCCAGACCCTTGAAAATATTTCTTTCGTACTTGTTCTTGAAATTGGCCCTTGGCCCTTGAAAATCACTTATTCATACTTGTGGGCTTATTCGCTCCATTTAACCCTTGAAGTCAGGGTTGTGCGTTCCCATTGGAACCGTTCCCTATTTCCCTTGGAGACCTTACATACGGTCAAGCTAGCACACCTTCTCGCATTCGTCCTTCAGTGGCTAGACATGACCCTTGGAGGCCCACACCTTCTCAATGTCCTTCAGTGTGGTTTGCACAGCCTCTTGGATTCACCCATCCTTCTCGCATTCGTCCTTCGGTATGGGAGTCCATCTTGATGGTACGGTACCGACCAGTGCCTATTGACTTAACTTATCGTTTCATAACTTTCCATATTCTTTCTATAAAATCATTGCATAAAAATTCTCTTTAGAAAAATTCATGCAATGCACATGTCATGTCATGCTTGCTCGAAATCTCATGCTTGTTCATGAATCGATGCAGTGTGTCATTTCAGTTTTGAAAAAGAACCACTTACGGTTTCCACTTACAAATTCCACTTACACTTGGTCTCCTCGATAATATAAAGACACGTAGATCGCCTACAAGCGATTCAAACATTTCTTAGCATTAAGAAATAAGTACGTAATCATATAAATTAAATATTTGCATTTTAAAAAAATCGGTTATCAACCAAAGATATATTTCTGAAAATATAATATTATTCTCAAAGTTTTATATAGAATTCTTTATTAATTAATCTTACTAAATTTTCTAATCTAGCAAGCTAATTGCACTTTAATCAAATCTTAATCTTTCTCCTATTACATACCTTACACTAAGTCTTTAAATTCACCAATTACTAAACCTAATCATAATTAATCTTTAGCTTAACATTAAACTTCTATGCAATCCGTAAATATAAGCTATTTTGTTCACCCTAAGTTTCGGCCAACCTAGTTAATTCTTCAATCAATACTTAACACCACAAAGCTTTGCTAATTCTTTTTAATCCGGATCTTTAAACTTATCATCTATGTTTTTCACTTACTAATATGACGGGTTTTATGATCGAGCTTAAATTTTCTAACTTATTAAGTCATAACCCTAATTTTGTCTATCCATCACATATAATCAAAATTCTTATTCATAGGGTTGCTATTAGGGTTACACATATTAGGCTATTCGGCCATACACCATTTTAAGCATTTCTTGTCTAAGTTTCTTCTCCATTGGTGATCTCATCCTCCATTTTTCAGATTCACAACCTAGGATCTACCAATCACAACACAACTTCTAGATCTAGCATCATGCCAAATTCGGCCAACACAAATATTCATAAAATGAGTAGCCCCTTTCGATTTGCATGCAACCTATAATATTTCAAGCCTAGCCCATATGCATGTGTTCAATAAACCTTTATACATGTCATGGTCATTCATCAAATTGACATTTAACAAATATATTTAGAGATTCAACACTTATAAGTTTCGGCCAACACCCTAAATCATAACCCTTCATGGCAAATCTTGCAATCATGCATACCCTTTGCATTTTTAAGACCATACTAGCATGCATTATTCATCCTTAACATTTTTCTTACATTTAAGCTCGGTTTTCATGCTCATATAGCTAGATCTAACATTATACCTTAGGGTTGATTTCATAACCTCAAGATCTAACAACACTCAAGACACTAACTCAAGATCTCATCATGATACATTCGGCCAACCCCATATTCAAAACCAACAACCCACATCTTTAGCCTTACCTTGATGATTATCACAAACTTGAGTACCTAGCACAATAAAATACCCTATGTTAGAACTTATGAAGAACTTTAAGCAAGAACACTAAATAGAATCAAGCCTACCTCTACCTTCACCAAACTTTTACCAAAACTCTTCCTTCTTCCAACTTTCGGTTCACCCTCCTTAGAGTGGTTCCAAGCTTGATTTGAGGTGCTAAGGTGGGTTTTATGGTGGAGGGAAAATATGGTAAGCTTGAATGATTTAGTTCTAAGGAAATGAACTAAACTTCTTCAAGAGAAAAGTGGCTAATGAGTAGGGTTTTCAAAAGAGGAAAATGGTGTTGTACAATGTGAGGATTCGGTCACCACAAAGAGAGGACTACACTTGAACTTTGGGGTGTGATTTAGGTTGCAAAAAGGGAAAGTAACAAGGCTTGATCTAGAGGAAAGATTCGGTCAAGAGGAGAAAAAGAGAGAGAGTTGGAAGAGATGAAGTGTTCGGCCAAGTGAGGGAAATGAGGAAATGTTGAAATGCAATGGTGACATTCGGCCAATGCACATTCAATTGTGAAGTGTGAGAGAATGAGTCTCCCAAGGTGAGTTATTGCTATGACACATGACAAGGACAAAGTGGAAATGACAAGAGAGAAAGTTTAAAAGAAAAAGAAGGGTGAATCTGGGGTTTGGCCGACCAAGCATGGCTTTCCCTTCTCTCTCCTCTTTTCACCTTTTTTCTCACATCACTCTTGTTCCCTAAAGCTATGTCCTTGCATTAAATTTCCTCTCCTCTCTCACTTTGATCTTCACGTGAACCCCCATGGCTTGATCTCCCTTTGTTTGTCTCTCTTTTCTCTTCCAATGTGTTGTCTTGTCAATTAATGGCTCTCTTCCACTTCTTACAACTTCACATGGACAATTAACTTTTGGCTCCCTCTTCCTACGTAAATGGCTCTCCCTTTAAGCTTATTTATTTTGTTTGGTTGCATTGCAACTAACTTAGTTACTCTCCCACAACTAACTTTCAATTTAGTTACTATTTCACCTAACTTATCTCCTATAAGCTCTCTAGCTTATCTAGTTCAATCACTTAGCTTATCATCTCATAAGCATGATCTCTTAGCTTAAGATAATGGCTCTAGCCTATTTCTACAATAGCCACAATGACTTATTACCCTAAAAGTTCCCTAACTTATCATTATGCTTGCTTATCACTATGATAAGCAAGTGTGCTTATCATTTTAATCTCTCTTAAACTTTATCATATGCCTAGTAACTTATCATCTAATATTCTAATGATAATTCAACTTATTAATTTAGGTCACATAATAATAACATATGCCACCTATTAATGACACACAAAAATATTCAATACTTAAAAGAAATTCATGATTTTATTCCATTTAATTATTTTCGGCCTATATATAAAAACCTTTAATCATAATTAAATTTTATGGATTATGAAATATATTAGGCAAATGAAAAATATAAATACATGAGAGAAACTTACCTTGCAAGTTTCGGCTCTTAGGAAAATATAATTTAACTTTGCACAAAACTTCCAAAATTACAAGAAAATTATTTAGGAAAAATTTCATGAAATAAAATCCCATATTAATTGATGTACCTTAACATAAAGCTTAGGTCATACATTGACAAAAAAATATGGCCCCATAATAAAATTAAAGATAATACATCGGAAATTAAAAGCTAATACATAAGAAATAACATAAGAAATAATCGGGGTCTCACAAACTCCCTGATCTTGCGGCTAGTTCCATTGAAGTGGCCAGATTCGTGAGCTCATTTTTTTTCCACAGTAATCCTAATGACTTTTTCTTGTGGGATATTTGCATCATGCTCTTCGAGGGCGGTGAGTCTAGGGGCTGAAAGTTGGTAGAAGAGGCCATGAAGGCCAAAACCCCAAGGGAACGTACCTGTTATGTATACTGGAGTTGCTGAGTGGTCCACATTTGGAGTCTGTCGAGGTTGAGCGGGTCCTGAGTCTTCTAGGACCCTTGAAGGAAAAGGAGGATATGGTTTGGCTAAGAGTGACAATCATTAGGCAATTCAAAATCATGTGCTCTCCCTTAGGAGTCCTAGGTCCAGTGGGAGTCCTTTCAGTGTCAGCCTCTTCCTCATCTTCACTCTCTTCTTCAAAGTTTGAACCCCGTTCACTTCCTTTCTGAGGTGTTACAACATCTTTCTTTACCCATTCTCCATCCTCATTTCGAGGAATACCCATCAACCGAAGAGTTTTCTTGTTAAACTCCTTAGAGTCTTTGGGTTTTTCTATTACTTCCCCAATCAAATCAACTTCTAGAGCATGGAACATATGAGCGAAAAACATCCCATAGAGTAGCCCTTGTTTCTTCTTTTCAGTGGCAGCTTTCATATAATTAACAATTAAGTGACCAAGGTTCATATGGGTACGAGTAATCAAGCAGTACATTACAACTAAGTCTAAGAATGTAATGTACTCACGACAGTGGCGTTAAGAGGAGATTGAACGCTGTCGGCGGTGGAAATTTTGAAGAAGGCAGTGGGTAAATGAAATTTGTGTGAGAGAGAGAGATTCGCGCCGTTTGGGAGAGGAAATGGGTTCTGTGAGATGAAAGAAGTAAAAATGTCGACCCCTTTGCCCTAAAGAGTATAAATGTGCCACACGTACCCTTTGTTTTAAAAACAGTAAACCCGAAAGATGTGTTGACATATTGAATCTATGTGTCAACACATTGCACATCTTCCATAACATAGTTTAAAAGAGCTATCGGGAGGGAAGTTTATCTGTCGACACATACTTCTCTAGAGAAAATAACCATTAAATACCATAAGTGTTGACACTTATTTTACCAAATGTTGACACATGACATGGAACCATAGTACATATGGAGTTTTTCACAAAGATCAAGTATGATTGTTCAAATAAATGCACAGAGAACACTTTAAACACACATAAAAACATGTTCAATGCACTCATTAACACAATGTATAACACAAATCAAGCAATTATCATCAATTTAATCTATCCTCATTAAGGGGTTTTGTGAAAATATCACCCAACTGAAGTTCGGTATTTATGAACTCAAGAACAATATCTCCTTTTTGAGCATGATCTCGAATGAAATGATGCTTAATCTCAATATGTTTTGTCCTAGAGTGCTGAATTGGATTTTTTGTTAGATTAATTGCGTTGGTGTTGTCACATTTTATTGGGATGAGAGAATAATGAAGATTAAAATCTGCTAATTGTTGTTTCATCCACAATACTTGTGCATAACAATTGTCCACAACAATATACTCGGGTTCCGTGGTTAATAGAGCCACAAAGTTTTGTTTCTTAGAACACCAAGAGACTAGTGAATGTCCAAGAAATTAACATACACCACTAGTACTCTTTCTATCAATTTTATCTCCCGCATAATGCGCATCCAAGTATCCTTGTAAATAAAATTCAGCATTCTTGGGATAAAACAAACCAAGATTTTGAGTGCCAACAAGATATCTAAAAATCCATTTAATAGCAAGGAGATGAGATTCCTTAGGACTAGTTTGGAATCTAGCACACATGCATACACTAAACATTATATCCGGTCTACTAGCGGTAAGAAAGAGTAAGGAACCAATCATATCTCGATATTTTATTTGGTCCACATCCTTACCTTTTTCATCCTTTTCCATTTTTGTAGATGGACTCATTGATGTGCTCATAGGTTTTGAGTTCTCCATATTGAATCGCTTGAAAAGATCCCTGGTGTACTTTGCTTGATTTATGAAACTGCCTACATTGCATTGTTTGATTTGGAGTCCAAGAAAATAGTTCAATTCTCACATGAGGTTTATCTTAAATTCATCTTGCATAACTTGAGAAAAATCTTGACACAAATACTCATTAGTAGATCCAAATATAATGTCATCGACATAAATTTGAACCGTTAACAATTCATTGTCTTTTTCCTTTGTAAAAAGAGTAGTATCAATTTTACCTCGTAAAAACTATTTTCAATAAAAAAAGAGCTTAGACGTTCATACCATGCCCGAGGTGCTTGTTTCAAGCCATAAAGCAATTCTGTGAGTTTGTACACATGATTTGAAAGCTTTTCATCTTCAAAGCCCGGTGGTTGCTCAACATATACTTCTTCCGTAAGGAATCCATTTAGGAATGCATTTTTCACATCCATTTGAAAGAGTTTCAAATTTTTATAGCAAACGAAAGCGAGTACATACAAATAGAGTCTAAACGAGCAACGGGAGCACAAGTTTCATCAAAATAATCCTTTCTTCTTGATTGTAAACTTGGGCTACCAATCTTGCCTTGTTCTTTACTACAACCTCGGATTCATCCATTTTGTTTATAAAAACCCTTTTTTGTACTAATAATTGGATAATCCTTGGGTCTAGGAACAAGATGTCATACTTGGTTTTTCTCAAATTTTTTTAACTATTCTTCCATAGCATGGATCCAACTTTTGTCATCTTTAGCCTCAAGAAAATTCTTAGGCTCAAGTTCAGAAAGTAAAGCAAAATTATTAGCTTGGTTTAACGAAGAGCAAGTGCTTGCCATTTTCTCAATATTACCAATAATTTGCTGGAAATGATGACTTTTGACATATTTTCACGACTTTGGTAGATCATTGTTGTCTTGTTGAATACCTTCTTGTGATTCTTAAGATTCTTGCTCTCGTACAAGTATTTCTTCATTGTCCTCATTTATGACAAGTTTCTCAACTTCCTTGTCAAGTTTTATAATATCTTCATCACTTCTTTTCACAGGATTGTTAGATTCATAAAAAATGACATGAAATGATTCTTCACCAACCAATGTACATTTATTGAAAGGTTGAATAGCCAAGAAAGGTACATTCTTCCGCTTTTGCATCGAACTTACCCAAATTATCTTTGTTGTTGTTGAGTTTTTTTATCATTCCATAGCTCATATAGAGTTTTCTTAAGAATTGGTCTAATCATGCAACGATTTATAACATGACAACTTGTGCTAATTGCTTCAGCCCAGAAGTAATCAGGCAAGTTGTTTTCACATAGCGAGGTTCTAGCCATCTCTTCAAGAGTCCTATTCTTCCTACAAGACCATTTTGTTGAGGAGTTCTAGGAGCCGAGATGTTATGGTTAAGACAATTTTCACAACAATACTTTTCAAATGAGGAATTTTCAAATTCTTTTCCATGATAACTCCTTATGCTAGAAATAGCAAAACCCTTTTCATTTTGAATCATCTTGCTAAGTTTTTCAAAAGCATGAAAAATCTCATCTTTATGAGTTAGGAATAGAACCCATGTGAATCTACTCAAATCATCAACAACAACAATGCCATAACGTTTGCCACCCAAACTTAAAGTTCGGGTTGGACCAAATAAGTCCATGTGTAGAAGTTGAAGTGAGACACCACATTTTTGGGCTTAAAAGAGGTTTTGGTTTGTTTGCCTTTTTGACATGCTGCACAAATTTTGTTCTCTTCAAAAGAAAGATTTGGCAAACCCGAAACAAGATTCTTTTTGGATATTTTTGAAATCAAGTTCATGCTTGCATGAGCAAGCCTTCTATACTACAACCAACTATCTTTGTCATTTAAAGCAGAAAGACATTTTATATTATCTGAGGAGATGATCTTTAAATGAACAATATACACATTTTCAAATCTATGTCCAACAAACATGACTTTCTTGCTTTCAATATTCTCAACAAGACATTGATGATTCAAAAATGACTCGGTTTCCCTTGTCACATAATTGACTAATACTCAAGAGATTATGTTTTAAACCATCAACAAGAAGTACATTCTCAATTACAGAATTAAGATATATACCAATGCTACCAACATCGAGAATCTTTCCTTTTGCCATTGTCACCAAACGTAACCGAACCCTTTCCCTTGAGACAAAGAGAGTTAAATCAACTATTGTCTCCGGTCATGTGCGTGGAGCCTCTACTATCAAGGACCCAATGTTCCTTGGTTTTGTTGGACTTCAAGCACCCTTGCAAAATGAATCAACTCTTGATTTTTGATACCCAAATTTCTTTGGGTCCATTGGTGTTAGAAATTAATTCCTTCACCTTGCCTTTTTGGATCAACACAAATTTGATCCCATGAGTGGATTTCCTTCTAGTTGGACAAGTGTGTGGGATGTGTCCATTCTTTCCATAAAAATTACACATAACAAAAGGATGTAGATGATTTAATGATCACATCCAAATATATTTTGATTCCCAACTGAATCATAACCAATCTAACTTTTGTTAAGACAACATTTTTGAGAACCAATAAGAATATCAAGGTTTCTTTTTCCTTGAGTGAATCTTGCAATATCTTGAGTAAGAGAGTCAATTTTCTTCTTTAAGTCGAGGTTTTCAGATTTTAAATCATTAGACTCTTCTTGCATAATTTTCTCATTTTCTTTTGTGACTCTTGCAAGATCATCTCAAAGAAAAACAACTTGGAATTTCAAAGTATCATTTTCTCGAATTAGTATTTCAAGGTTCTTTTTAAGATAACAATACTTTGAAAACACTCTTTTCAATTCAAGATATTGTTAATCAAAAGTATCTTGCAATTCATCAAAAGAGAAAGAACAGATTGAAGAATCTTGTACCTCAACTTCATTGTCATTTGTCATAAAGCATAGATTTGCAACTTTTTCATCACTATCACTATTACTTTCATCGGACTCTCCCTGTGCGGCCAAAAAGGCTCTTTTTTTGTCTTTAGGATCCTTGTATTTCTTGTGGGATTCAAGGTTGGGGCAATCCATCTTTATATGTCTCGGCTTCTTGTATCCAAAGCAAATGATGTCGTTCTTCTTGCTACTATCACCTTTGTAGCTCGACTTCCTTGGAAATCTTTTATCTCCTTGGTTCTTCCGGAAGAATTTCTTGAATCTTTTGGTGAACAATGTCATTTCCTCATTATCTTCGGAAGACTCATTATCACTAGAGTACGAGACTTTCAATGCTATGCCTCTTTTATCTTTTCCTTCATCCTCATCTCCCTTTACTTGGTTCATCTCATGTGTCATGAGAGATCCCATGTGCTCATCCAAGGGAAGCTTTGTTAAGTCTTTGACTTCTTGAATGATGGTTACCTTGGGTTCCCAAGCTTTTGGTAAACATTTAATAATCTTTCTCTCCATTTCAACATTAGTACATTCTTTACCAAGAGATTTAATACTATTTATAATATCGATAAAGCGGTAAACAAAGATGAATATTTTCATCAAGTTTCTTCTTAAAAAGCTCATAACTATGAACAAGCATACTAATCTTGTTTTCTTTAACTTGATTCGTACCTTCATGGGCCACTTGAAGTTTATCCCAAATTTGTTTTGCGGTATCACAACTGAAAATACGATTAAATTCATTTGAATCAAGTGCACAATATAACACATTCATACCTTTAGAATTCATGGCCATGAGAGTAAGATCAGCGTCATCAAAATCCTTTTCATCTTTCAACGTACCTTCAGCTGTCTTAGGAAATTTAGGACCTATGGAAATGATTCTCCATAGATCGTAATCAACGACTTGGATGTAGATTCTCATCCTTGCCGTAATTATAGCAAGTCCTATTGAACAAAGGCGGTCAATTTGTGGATTGACCTTCAGCTAAAGAGGTACTAACAAGGGTTGTCATAGATAGAAATGTTAAACCTCAGCTCTGATACTAATTGAAAGTCTAAATAACTACCCAAGAGGTGGGGTGAATTGAGTTATGATAAAAGTTAAAACTTTTTCAAGAAAATTTAATCAATATAACCATAAGGCATAAAACACAACAAAGAGAAAAATGAAAAGAGTAAAAATAAGATATAGAGTTAAAGAGATGACACCGTGATTTTAGGTGGTTCGACCAACACTTGCCTAGTTCCACCCCCATGGCTATTGACTTCCTTGTGCTTCATTCACTATTCTCCAAATAGTAAATACACTTTAGCTACCGGGGTGCTAATGAACCTTTACAAAGCGTTTTTCGAGCTCACTTTTAAACTCTCTTCACAAATCCCAAAAATCAAAGAGATTTCTTCTACTATCAGAAGTAGGACCAAGTGTTTATCCAACACTCAAGTGGTTTACAAAAGGTGGGTACAAAGGTATAACAAATAGTGGCTCTTTAAGCCGAATGAGCAAGTGTAGAGTACAAAACGTGTGAAAGAACTCTCTAAGCCAAATCAACAAGTGAAAAGCTCAATAGTGTGCAAGAAGACAAGATTCTTGAAGAAAAACTAAAGTTTGGCAGGTAGCAGCACAAACTTTCTTGGTTGGTGCGTTCTTATCTCTTCTTCAAAGCACTTTCTCTCTCTAGAAATTAGGTCCTCGAAATAATTGCAAGTTTAATCGCACAATCATTGTCTTCTTCTGATTTACTTCTTCTATTTAAACATTCTTTGACTTCAACGGTCATCAAAGCAAACGAAAGAGGCGTTGGAAGGGCACTTTAGTCATTTGGGAGCAATTTGAATGTTCTGACGTCGTTTCAAATTTTCTTCAAACTCGTGGTATTTGTTGACACATAAAAAATTTGATTTGGAGTTGTTCTCTCAAGAGACATTACAATGTGTCGACACTAGACTTCAATGTGGTGACACCATGACTTGGTCTGGAATAGGTGTCTCAATTGTCAGTGCAATGTGTCGACACCATGACACTTCAAAAAATTGATATGGAAATGTTGTCTCGGGTGTTGACACTATTCTTCAATGTGTCGACAATATGAATTCATCATTCTGGAGTAAGTGCAATGTGTCGACACTATGAATTCTTCATTCTTGAGTAAGAGCAATTTGTTAACACCATTCCTCAATTTGTCGACACTATCAATGATGGGGACAAAATTTGCAACTTGAAAGTGTCCAAACCATTCCATAACTTCTTTAAACACCTACAATATGAAAAATTGATCTTATCAACTTGTGTAATGGTGTTAAAGTCCACTTATAAATATTTTAGAAAGAAATCTTCAATCTTTTGAAATAAATCTTTTTAGAAAATTGGATTGACAATATAAAATCTAAAAGCCTTCAAAACTTATAACTTTTGTTATCATCAAAATCAAATATAGATTGTTTGCAAAAACAACATTGGGCTAACAAACATAATCTTGTAATGTGCACTTACTGGTGATACCGCTTCTGGTGATTCCATGGGTGGGGAAGGTCTTTTCCTTGCATGTCTTCCAGTTGATAAGTCCCTGGTCGGGTGGTTTCTATTACTTTATAAGGTCCTTCTGAATTGGCATGGAACTTACCCTTGGCAGGGTTGAAGTTTGGTTGAATCATCTCTCACAGGACCAAGTCACCTACGAAAAACCTTTTCGCTTTTACCCGAGTGTTATGTTACCTTTACCACTCATCGTTGGCAGTTGTGGTTCTGCATGTTGGCCTCCTTCCTATTTTCTTCTAGCAAGTCATGATTGGTGTGAAGGTCAGCGCTATTTTGTTTAGGGTTGCGGCTACTTACCTTGTAGGCATGGCCGAACGATGTTTCTCATGTAGGAGTTCGAGTCGTATTTCTATAGGCCCATAGGATTCCTGAAAGCTCTTCTTCCCATGCTCCTTTCCTGTTGAAGCTTCGCTTTGAGCATGTTATCGATTATCCAGTTTGTGATCTCTACCTGCCTATTAGCCTGGGGATTAGCCAGGGATGAGAAATGATGCTGGATGCCCAGCTCTGCACAAAACTCTTTAAATCGATTTTTGTCGAACTGGCTTCCGTTATA
This sequence comes from Myrica gale, assembly GCA_963930655.1. NCBI lineage: Eukaryota > Viridiplantae > Streptophyta > Magnoliopsida > Fagales > Myricaceae > Myrica > Myrica gale. The sequence goes on from OZ005616.1 coordinate 11,014,940, forward strand.
GGAGATTAAAACCTCCGGTGTCCCGAATCTACATATGATGGATGTCCTGTTAAACTTTCGCATCTGTTATTTTGTAATGTGTGCTAAAGGCTGGGCTTCGCCCACTTGGTGAGGTAATTGATTGCCACTACCAAAAACTTCACTTGCCCTTTTCCGAGTGGAAAAGAACCTACGATGTCGATTCCCCATTATGAGAAAAGGTCATGGGGAACTAATAGGGGTCATTTTTTTCGCCGGCAGTCGTTGGACAGTCGCATTGCACTTACACTTATCATAGCTTTTCTCCATGGTCGTGGAGTCTTTTAGCACGGTTGGCTAATAGTACACTTATCACAGCTTTGTTGGCCCGGGACTGCCCTCTGAGTGATTCCCACATATCCCTTCATGGATCTAGTGGAGGATGTAGTTTGCTTCAGGGGCAACCACGCTTCGAAGGAGAAGACCGGAGAAACTTCGATTGTAAAGCTCGTTCAATTCCATCGTATACCGAGCAGCCTTCATACATATTTTTCGAGCCACTCTTTTGGTCGGGAGTTCTCCAGTAAGGAGAAAATGTTTGATTGATCTGCCCCACCATACCCCCTGGGTTATCTGCCACACCGCATGTTCGAAGCAAATAGAAGGTTTATCCAGGAGTTCTAGTGGGACATCTACATGGCTTTCTTTAATATCAAGGTCTGAATTCATCTGAGCAAGAGTATCGGCTAAGGAGTTTCCTTCTCGAGGTATTTGTGTTATTGATAAGTGTTTGAATAGGCGTATGAGTTCTAGAACAAGAGCTAGCTACTCACCTTTGACCTGTTCTACTATTAGTTGGGAGTCGCTATGTAGTTCAATACCGTCTGCTCCCAAGAATCTTGCAATGTTGAGGCCTGCCAGGACAACTTCATATTCAGCCTTATTATTAGTGGCTTTAAAGTTGAACCAAAGGGCATATTGGACGACTCTCCGATCGAGCAACGTAAGGACTTTTCCTACACCACTGGCCCACTTGTTTGAGGAGCCATCAATGTGAGTAGTCCATATGTGTGATGCTCAGAAGGGGTTTCTTTCGGTGAGGTTGGTATTCAATCTACTAGGACCTGCCCACGGGCTGTTGTGTGAGGTTGGTATTTGATATCGAACTCGCCCAATTCAATGGCCCATTGCGTCAATCGTTCTGATATCTCGATGTTTTGCAATGTCTTCTTTAGTGACATGCTAATGAGAACCACGGTTGCGTGAGCTTAGAAATATGGTCTTAACTTCCGAGCTGTGACAAGGAGAGCGAATGCTGCTTTCTCTATAGTTAAATACTATTCTTCGGCTCCTCGTAAAGCCTTGCTAACATAGTATACAGGGCATTGGTGTCTGTCTTCTTCTCGGAGCAGGACAGTGCTAAGAGGTCGGTCGTTAACAGCGAGGTACAAGAAGATTTTGTCTCCTTGGTTGGACGACTGAGTAAAGGTGGGTTTCCGAGATACTCTTTCAGCTCGGTGAATGTTGTTGTGCACTCGTCGGACCATACAAAGCTGGTGCGGAAAGTTTTAAAGAATGGTAGGCACTTGTCGGTAGTCCAAGAAATGAACCGACTAAGGGCTAAGACCTTGCCAATGAAACACTGCATCTTTTGAGAGGTGTACGGGGGTTGCATGTGCATGATCGCCTGTATTTTTTCCGGGTTGGCCTCTATTCTACGGCTGGATATTAGGAATTATTGCCGGAGGAAAACCTGAAAGCGCATTTGGTCCGGTTGAGTTTCATGTGGTACTTTTCTAGGACTTGGAAGGTTTCTTTAAGATCCACCAGATGATCTTGGGCATGGGTGCTCTTAACTAGCATGTGGTCTACATAGACCTCCATGTTTCTTCCAATCTGGTCTTTGATCATGAAGCTGACTAGTCGCTGATAAGTGGTTCTCGCATTCTTCAACCCAAAGGGCATGACTTTATACTAGTATAGCCATCTGTTGGTGACAAATGTCGCTTTCTCTTGATCCTGCACTACAAGAAAAAACACTTTGGGTGACAAAAAAAATTGTCACCCAAAATAGAAATTTCGTCACTTAAGGTTTTGGGTGAAAAAACCGGGTTGTCACCTAAAGCCCGTTAGCGAATGTTTTAGGTGAAGATTTTCGTGTTCTGTCACTCAACCGTTCGGACGGTTAATAAACCTAAAATTGTCACCCAAAGTACAAATTTTGTCACCTAAGATTTTGGGCGACAAAACCGGGTTGTCACCTAAAGCCCGTTAGCGAATGTTTTAGGTGATGATTTTCGTGTTTTATCACTCAACCGTTGCCATAATGACGACATTCAAAATTGCCATGCCCAATACAGTCCATCCCTTCACATGAGCTGTGCGAACGTTCTCTCTAAACGTTCGCACAGCTCATGTGAATGATTAATCCAATGCGACGTAAATATATTTTGTCATGCAATAAATGTCTGCACCGTTGTATAGTAACGTCCGAACCCTGATGTGAATATGTCTGGACGTATTTGTGAAGATGTCCGCACCGAAGTTTCAATATGACGAAATTTATTTTGTCATCCGAAAACGCGGTTCGAACGTTTTGGTGTATCGTGCACATGGTTTCTTATTTTGAGAACGTGTGAACGCGATAGACACCGTTCGGACTATAGAATTTAAAGCAACGTGTTCAGACGGATAGTTATGCGTGCGCATGCTAGCAACGAAAAATATCCGTGCGAACGACATGTAACACCCGTGCGAACGATTTTCTACTTATTTGAATTAATTTAATTAAAATTTATAAAATAATATAGATATGAAGATATTTACTGCTCATAATATAATAAAATATCTACAAATATGCAATCGTTATTAAAAGTAAATAAAATACATAATGGATAAGTAGTGACAAAATAGTAAAAATATATAAATTTACCCAAATTTTCGTTTGGGTGTCGAATGAGATTGCATCTGTCTCATCTCCTCCTTCAGCTGCTCTCGCATCTGCTCTGCCATTAGTTGCATCGTTCGTTCTTGTTGTTCCACTAGGTTATTGTGCTGCTCCTGCATCATCTTCTAGTGCTCTTCGTCTTTTTTCCGTTGCTGCTCCGCCATCATCTTCATCAGCTCTTCGTCTTTCTTCCGTTGCTGCTTCTCCATCATCTGCAGATGCTTTCACATCGTCAGCTCCATATCTGACCGTTTAACCAGAAGCGCTTCATATTCCAACTGTCTAGCACTCATCTCCTCAATTTGTAATCTGACCTCCTCCAATCTCCGGGACAAATCAACAGAAGATGCTGATGAAGATGATCCAACAGACCGTACTGAACGGCCTAAACCTCGCACGTAACCCGCTTTCATCTCCAACACCTCAGTGAAGATCTCCACTTCGGTGTATGACTTCCCCTCTGACTCGTGCTGCAACTGTAACGCCTCTATTTTTCCTAAAAAAATAGAAAAGTAGATAAAATTAGTCCATATGAAACATAAACGCATACAAATGTATCATTAAAACTAACTTTTCAACTTACAAAATTTTCTCGTGCATCTTCTGAAGTCCACATGCCATTCTTAGTAGTATGCTTCTTTTTACAAAGCAACGAAGGACTAATTTCATCAGATTCTAAATTTTTATGTACACCAAAAGAAATATAGAACATGCATATAAAAATACATAATTCATTTATTTAAATAATAAATAATAAAAATGTAAATTTATTACTTACAAACAACGCTCTAGCGCGTTGGAAGGACCTCGCTCCAAATGTGTGTACAATCTTAAACTTAACTCTATTCTCCTTGTTGATTGCACTCCTCCTCTGCATTGTACATTTACAATTCATAACACAATTAAACATATGGCTAAAATAAACGTTCAGATCGGAAAGAAAATGCTTTACCTGAAATTTCTCGCTCGCGAATAAATAACAAACACGAGTCCATTCTTCCTTCTTCCTATCGGGATACGGGTGCTCTAACGCCTCTACTTTGGAATTGAACACCGAGTATGCTGGAACATTCGATTTTTGTGCGTCCTATACGCTGTGTTCATCGTTGACGTCACAGTGATGCAATCCTCGGCTCGGTCGTAATCTAGTTGGAAGTCATCCTTAACATATATAACAGTTAGAAACGTAAAAAAGTTTCAACAATTAAAATTTAATAAATTATACCTACTAAAACTCGGTTCATCACATACGATTTAACCTCGTCGGGGACCTCCTTCCACTTACTCTTCTCAAATGGGACATGTTGTCGAACAAGTGCACCAATATGGCCCGAGAGCATTGAGAACGCCTTGTCATCACCGCCCGTACGTCCATCAGGGATATTTACGGTCAGCTTTCCTCCGGTGCGAGCCTTGAGTAAGGCAATCCTGCGCGTACTACCTAGAATGTGTCTAATTCCGGACGTCGCTACAAATGAAAAACAATAAATTTAAAATTCAATTAAGCATAGAGATTTAAAAGTCATAATATTTAATAAAGATTGACGAGGTAAGATACTTACACGCACAACTACTCTCGGTGCCTACTGGACTGGCTGTGGTAAGGGACGAAATTCATTCATATCCCTAAGCGAAGGACCCAAAACTGCTAGTGTACCCGGACTACTCTCAGCTCGAACTGATGAATCGCACCGAAGACGTTTCCCTCCCGCTGGTATGATGTCGTCCTGTGAAAATAAATCAATATTAGAGAAAATACAAACAATAATGCAAACAATGATGACATTCATACTCAACTCTAATTTCTTCAGGTGATAGGTCATATCCCATTCAAGTTTACAATATCACGTACTGCACGTAAATGACCCGACCATTGTGATCGATGCTTTTGAAATTTCGACAGCATTTCCCCTCAGTCCCCAGATACACGCGTACAACATTGAGCCTAAACACCCACCACTTAAGGCAAGTGTGTAAGCTCAATGCTGAATGTGTATCCGAAGGACAATAGGAGATACGCATATTGTAAACTCAAACTGTCCATAATGTGGACAATTCAAGAATTACATTCAGTTCGTTATCCGAATTTCGTGAAATTCTTAAACGGGGTCTAAGGCTACTAAATGAATGCATGACATTACAACAAATACCGTTCGGACATTAGATAACGGTCCGAACCATACACAAAGACGTTCGGATGCATTTTTCAAAGCGTCTGAACAAACAAAAAGAGTCCGGATGGTAAATCAACCGTCCGGACTGCGATTATCGAACAAGACAATTCTTCGACGCACACACGCAATTTTCAATCCAAAACCCTTGTCAAAATCAATCCAAATCACAAACACTTTAATATAAACACATCACAAACCAACCCAAACTCCATTACTATCATTTTAGAACCTAAAATTATTAAAAACACATGCTTTTATATATTAAAATACAAATTTTTCATCCTAAAACAATTCAATTTAAAAACCACTAACCTCAAATGCAATCCAACTTCAAATTCTCAAAGATATGCTCTTTTCACACCCTCTTCAATGAGATTGAATGCCCAAAATCAGCTCTCCGCTTCTCCTCGTGCTCAAATCTCTCCGTTGCTTTTTTTCTCCGTTTTCCTCCACTGTCTGCGAATCTGTAACTTTCATACTTTTGAATACCGTTCGGACCGATAAAAGGACGTTATGACGCATATGTGTATTACTTTTCAAGAGAATTCATGCCGCCAAAATTTTCATATGCACCTAAACATGTGTTCGGACGGTTTATTTTATATAATACGACACCGTTCGATTTTACATTAAATAGTCCGGACGAATAAATTCAGGTCCGAACGTTTTTGGACAATATGTATTTTTTTTCATTTTTTAATTAACTTTATTAGTAAATTTTAAATAACCAAAGTTAGTTAATAGATATAAATAATAAATATTTTTTTGAATGAGTGTACCGAAATTATAAACGTAATATTAATTAACATATTATATTAAGTTCTAATAAATACAAATAACATAACTGAAATGACATAAAACATAATATGAACAAAAACATCAAATAAAATCTATACATGTCCACAAAACATAATATAAAATTAAATGTCCTCAAAACATAATAAAAAAATAAACTTGATAATAAAAGGAAATAAGGAAGACTACGAATCATCATCATCTGTGAGTCTTAGGACGTGACGGACGTGACGAAGGTGCTCCTCTATCAGCACGACCCACTAGTCAGGGGAAAGAGCTCTGCACCGCTTGCCACGCCCCTCAAACTCTCTTTAAGCGCATCGACCTCCTTCTTCCACCCAGCGTCCATGTCGGCGACCTTCTGCTCCAAAGCCGTCAGACGACGATTGATATCACTGACCATGCAATGGGTGGGCTGCAAGACCGAATGCATCTGTTGAGACAACTCCGTCAGCATATCGTCCATCCAACTCGGTCGCTGTGGGCCAAGTCCCTAGGTCTAGCTCTGCCCAGGATCCTCCGTCTCCATTTCCTCTGTGGGCTGCTTCTGTCTCGGCCACCGATTTGGAGAGTGTGGTTTTGTTGATCACCCCTAGTGGATGCGCCTTCGGCTCGTCACCACCCTCGGGTACGAGCATGGCGTGCAGGAACTGGGTCAGAAGAATCTCGTGCGACAATGAAGTCGTAGCATCAATCTTCAAGGCCTCTGCACGAATGGACTGGTAGATGTATAATGCTATATCAACAGATAGCCCCCGTACAACTACCAGGTACAGGAACTTGGCCTGGCTATAAGACAGCTCTGTGGTGTGCTTCTTCGAGTCGATAGAGAAGCATAGGATCAGATGCATGATCCGCCAAAAAGGAAGCAGTTGCCCGTGTACCATATAGGCTCCGTCCAAGATCGTTGTATCATCCCCTAGCATGGTCCGGAATACCTCGGTTTTGAAGGAAAACGTTCGGTGTTCGTGAAAATGACGAACTGTTCGTCTTTTCAAAATACGTCGATAGCGTCCGGACCTAATTATTGACGTCCGAATTTCCTTCTGCACACGTGGCCCAATCATCGTACTCCGTATTAAATGTCAAACTTTAAACCGTTTAAAACTATTCGGCACAATTAAAACGTCTGGTCGTTGTATTAAGGCATTCACACGTCTATTCTGGACGTTGCAATGAATTGATACGACGTGGAAGTGCACGTATGGCTGAATAAACGACGAAGCCCATCCGGACTTCTGTTAAACGTGCAGGCGGGTACAACCATTTTCAACTTTCGTATGACGAAAACACGTGTACGCCATGAGACGGTTAAGTGAACGTCCAGACTGTCTCAAACACGTTATAACGGGTACCTCATTTACTTTCAATAGCGATGCAGGCGTCCGTACGCGCATGTAGATATTTCTTATAAAAAAACGGCAAAGCACGTCCGGACTTCTTTTAAACGTTCGGACTGGTACAACCGTTTTTAACTTTCGTATAACGAAAACACGTGTACGCCATGTGACGGTTAAGTGTACGTCCGAACTGCCTAAAACACCATTCCAACGGGTACCACACTTACTTTCGGTTGCGATTCAGAAGTCCGGACACGAATGTAAAGAGTCCAAACGGATATCAGATTTATTTCACAGATTAAATAAACACAATTTACTTTATTACGCTAGCAACCTAATTTAAGTAAATAATTTAATTTATTTCATTCAACTCAAGAAAATTTGGCACAAATATTTAACTTAATTTCTTTATTTAAAATAAATAAAAAATATATAATTAATCATATTTTTATATTAAATATCAATTATAACTAATCATAAATTTAATTATAACTACTTATTTAATTTTACTAATTATCCGTTTAAATTGTAATAAATTTAATCTACTGAAAAAACATAATTAGTATAAAATATAAAAAATAATACAAATACCGAATGAAAAACACAATAGTAATGTCTATTACAAGCCGCAAATGGTTCTTAAAACGATAAATAAATAATTAAGTTTAAAGCAGAAACAAAAGACTTGTTCAAATCACGAGCTACGACTGGCTCGTCCAAATCTTGTCTGAGGGCATCAGAACATGCGTCAAATGCTCTTCCATATTATCCACCCATCTGACGAGTGTCTGCAGCGGTATCGGAACGGTACGGATAGACTGGGATAATGGAGACAATTGTTCTCTCATCCTTATTAGTTCTCTCCGCATAATATTCAGCTCTTCCGTTATAGCCCTATCTGTCAGAGCAAGTTTCGTCTCCAGACCGGTCAAGCAGCAATGGAGCTCCATGCACAATGAATGCTCGGCTGCATGATCGCCCGAATACTCTCGTTTAACTCCGTTAAATACGCGTCTGGCCAGGCTGTCTGTCTGTCCCCCGACATTGGTGATACTTCTTCCAGAGTTTTCCATGGTCAACCTAGCAAAACCGTCCGAACATGAGTATAAACCGTTCGCACGAATGTCAAACTGTGTCGTTTAAATTTTAGGAAGTCCGGACATAATAAAACGAGTCCGAACGTAAAATAACAGTCATGACTGTTTATATCCAGTCCAGACGTCGTGAAACGACGTCCGAACGTGGTTCGACGAACACTAGCCAAACGACCTAATTTCATTAAATAAAACAACATAAAAAAGTAAACAATCGACGCTATTTAATCGAAATACATAAAATAAAACAACATAACAAACGTTTTACCTGAATTTCTTTGAGAGATCTCGAATGGATAGTGAAAACGTGCGAGAGAAAATTACTAGAGAACAAGTGAGTTTGAGATTTTGACAAAGTCTGTTGGTTTAATGTGGCCAGTAACCGTCCGAACGTGTTATATTAGCGTCCGGAAGGGGTTCAATGGTTATACTGACATGTGGCCCTATCAAATATAACATCATTAAATATGCCCGATTCGAAATGGTTTTAGAACTTATACGGTCTGCACGCTATTTATTTGTCCAGACTGTATCGATGTCACGTGTCTGAAGTTTTGCAACGTGGAAGCACACGATTCATGGAAGAAGCATTTATAATTGTGCAGACCATTTTTTGTACCATCCGGACTTGGGTATTTTTTCCGTTGGAATGTGGTTTATAACGTCCGGACTGAATTGAGTATTCATGACGATTTTTAATTTGTCACTCTAGCCTAACGATTACTATTCGTTAAGTAATGTTCGTTCAGACTGTGTATAAACGGAGTCCGGACGGTATTGTAAAAATTGTGACAATTCTAATTGTCACTCAGTTACGACGATGTGGAATTTGTCACCCTGCAATGAGTTCGAACATGTATCTTGATAGTCCGGACGTTATTTTAATTTGTGATATTTTTTTTCTTCACTCATTCGTGACACGTGTATGTCGTCACACTAGCAATACGTCCGAACGGGGTTGTGACAGGTCCGGACGGTTTTGGAGTTCATGAATGGTTTTGGGTGATGAAATTAATATTTTGTCATGGAAAATTCACTTTAGGTGACAAAATTTGGTTTGACACCCAAATTTTTGTCACCTAAAGCATAATTGCTTGTAGTGTTGGGCTGCCATGCATATCTGGTTGTACCTTGAAAATGCGTCGAGGAATGACAACGTGTCATGCTCGGTGGTGGAATCGACCAGCAGATCGATACGAGGTAATGGGAAGGTATCCTTTGGGCATGATTGATTGAGGTCTTTGAAGTCCACACACGTCTGTCATTTACCGTTAGCTTTCTTCACCATGACCACGTTGGAAAGCCAGTCCCGATAGTGCACTTCGCAGATAAAGTTGGCTGCTAGCAATTTGAGTCAGTGTCGCGGTCTCTCTTTTCTCCCTGCTGGTCAGGAGGTACTGCATGTAGCCGTGCAGCAAACATGTCCTCAAAGTCCTTGTGTTTCTGCGCTTTAGTCATAGCATCTGCAAAGTTGATCGGTGCTTTCATCGTGAAGGTTTTGAGGAAGTCACTCTGCAGGAGGCTTGTGATCAGAGCCATAAGGGTGACCTATTATGTAGCCTAGGAAACCATGACAGCCTCTCGATTGAATTGCGCTATGTAACTATGTAGGCTTTTCTTATGGTTCTGTTTGATGCTGAACAAGTAAGGGTAGGGGCGTTTGATCCGTCGGTTGGATATGAAGTGGCTCAAGAGCTGTGCGCAGAGGGTGTCGAAATCCTCGATGGTTCCGGCTGGTAGGCCAGAGAACCATCGTTGCAAAGATCCCTTCAGGGTTAGTGAAAATGCACCGTAGAGGATGGGATCTGCATATGATTGGACGTGCATGTGCAGACGGAATATATCCAAGTGGTCGCAGGGGTCGCTGGACCCATCGAATAGGTCGATTTGAAATGGTCAGAAGCGTGGGGCAATGGGTATGCAAGCACTTTTTTCGTGAACGGGGAACTACCCACGTTCACTAGGTTGAAGGAATCGTGGGTCTTATGGTCATTCACTTTGTTCACCTTCTATCAAAGGAGCCGGATCTGCTCTGCCTGTCCAGCCATCTGCTAATGGAACGCAGTCTGTCATCCGCACGTCTCGTGATGTTTGGGAGGAGATTGGTAAATCGAGTTGTTGTCTGTAGTCTCTTCCCGTGAATGAGTCATATGCGAACACAGAGGGGACTAATGAGGTTTTGCCTGCTGGATCGTGCTGATCTGATGAGCAAGGTTTTCCATGGTCTGGACCAAGTTGTTGGGGGCAGCGTCCAGGTTTATCATATTGTTGCGGTAGGGGACAAATTCTGTGTTTGTGGTCAGGGTTTTGATCGCCGTCTAGTATTTCAGTGGAGGAAGTCATTATGATGAAGGATGCGAAGGGGTGGTTGGAAACTGTTTTGGTGGGCGTAAAAGTGTTTGGAGATGACTTTTTCGATAGATTCCCACAGACAACGTCAACTGATGATGCCAAAAATACCAATAGTCGGAGCCAGTCAGACTTGAAAGGGAACAAAGAGAGAGGCGGCATCGGATGTGAAGACTCCGATGCCTAAGTAAAATCTCAAGAAGAATTGAGTATTAGGAAAGCAATTAAAGCTTAAGAAAATATGAAGGGAGTATCTGCCTATTTATATGTGGGGGATTAGAGTCCTAAATGTTGGCTTTTGTGCACAATCGAGATTTTGATGATTTCAATAAATGGATCAAGTTTATAAAGTGAACATCTTCAAAGACAAAGATAACTTGATGAAAGAGCCAAAGACTTGAAGATAGGAGAACAAGAAGATGCAAGGAGCTTAAAGTGAAGATTCAAGATCTTAGGGTATAATCCTTGTAACTCTCTATTTCACATTTGACAAAGATTTGAATCACGCACTTGCATATCTTTCAAAATGTGCATAAACCGTTTTATGTTTTGTTTGAAAGATTAAAATATTTTTATAGGGTTCAAAACACCCCAAACAAACTCTCACACCTTTCATACACTTATGGGAAGTAAGTCTTCAAAATTGGGTGTTTAAAAGTGGTCAAAAACCTTATTTTTGAAAGAACCGGATCAGGTTTAAAATGAGGAGGTCGACCGGCTGTTCAAGCGGTCGACCGATTGGTTTTGACAAAAGAGTCGTTGAAGCTTCTGACAAAAGAGCCGTTGGGTAACGGTAACTTGAAGCGGTCGACTGGTTAATGTAGCGGTCGACCGGCTCGTTTTAGCAAAAACTCCCAACTGCTATAAACGGCTAGTTTTCATATGTGGCCTATAAATACACATTCATTTCGTCTAAAATGATAACCCAACGACCACATATCATTTCTACTACTTGAGAAATATTCTAAACCTTCCTATTCTATATTTCTCATAGCATTCACACAAAACACACTTTCATATCCTTGTCTTTGTGCGAATAAAAAGATAGAGCTTCCATTTTCATATCTACTCTATCAAGAGAGTTTTTGTTCTTCCATCTACCTATCCAATATAGGTGTTTCCTTTAGTGAGGTTGTTCACTAAAGAAGAAGTTGTGAGAGTGTATATCTCAAGCTTGGTGAGGTTGTGAGTGGTGAGCCAGAAAAACCACTTGGGTGGTTTGAGTGTTGATCCCGGGAAAACACTTGTACGGTTCACTAGCACTCGGAAGCTAGTGTGTAAAGTTATTGAAGATAGTGGAAAACCTCAAGGCTCGGTGAAGGAGCTTGAGGGGTGGATGTAGACGGGTTTTCCGAACCACCTAAAAATACTGTGTTTGCTACTCTTACCCTTCTCCTTACTTTAGCACTTATTTACAGTTATTGCACATTATATACTTGCAAACACATCTTTTGGGGTCAATAGCGAAAAGTTTAGAAAACCAATTCACCCCCCTCTTGGGTTGCCTTAATCCTGAAATCTAGGACTCACACTAACATGGTTTTAGTACCGTGAGTCTTAGGACTCTTTGAATATCTAAGCGGGAAAGTATGGGGGGTCAAATTCATATAGGTGTGGTCCGAAGGCCTTAAATGCGCTTATGAGCTTGGGCGAGACTACCAATGGGCTAGTGTATTTCTGATGGGCTGAGCCGGTCATATTAGATTGATGAATCGAATTATTGTCTACAATCTCTTCCCGTGAATGAGACATGCGAACACGGAGGGGGCGAAGAAGGTTTTGCCTGCTGGATCGTGTTGATCTGATGAGCAAGGTTTTCCATGGTGGACCAAGTTGTTGGGAGCAGCATCCGTGTTTATCACAGTGTTGTGGTTGGGGACGAATTCTATGTTTGTGGTCGGGGGTGGCTGATCGCAGTATAGTATTTCAATGGAGGAATTCAGTACGATGAAGGAAGGATGTGAAGGGGTGGTTGGAAATTGCTGTGGTGAACATAAAAGTGTTAGGACATGGTTTTTTTCGACAGATTCCCACAGACGGCGCCAACTGATGAGGCCAAAAATCACGAATAGCCTAAGCCGGTCATACTTGAAAGGGAACAATTGGACAGGGCTCGACCAAGGGACTTGGGGCACAGCGGCTGAGTTGGATGGACGGTATGATGACGGAGCTGACTCAGCGGATGCAATCGGTCTTGCAACCCACCCATGGCCTGGTCAGTTATATCAGTTGTTGGCTTATGGATTTGGAGCAGAAGGTCGCAGACATGGATGTTGGGTGAAAAAAGGAGGTCGTTGCGCTTAAGGAGGTCCTGAAGGGCGTCGTAACCGGTGCGAAGCTTTTTCCCCTGACTGAGTGGGTCATCCTAATAGAGGAGCACCTTTGTCAAGTTTGTCACTTGGATTTTGTTTTTACCTTCAAAAGATGAGGTCATTCATTAGTTCATTAAATTTTAAAAAAGGGTGCAAAATGCAAAAGGATACACTATTGTGGTCATTAAAAGTGATCATGGTGGTGAATTCGTAAATGAAAAATTTGAATATTTTTGTAGCATGAATGGTTATGAGCATAATTTTTCAACATCTAGAACTCCTCAACAAAATGGGGTAGTTGAGATAAAAACATAGAACTATTCAAGAGATGACGAGAACTATTTTGAATGAAAATAAGTTGCCAAAATATTTTTGGGCCAAGACTGTCAACACCTCTTGTTATGTTTTGAATAGAGTATCTATGAGACCCACTTTGAAGAAAACTTCTTATGAGCTTTGGAATGATAGAAAACCCAACATCCATTATTTCAAAGTTTTTGGTTGCAAATGCTTTATTTTAAATATCAAAGACAACCTTGGAAAATTTGATTCTAAAACCAATGTTGGAATTTTCCTTGGATACTCTAATTCTAGCAAAGCTTATAGAGTTTATAACAAAAAGACTCTTTGTGTTGAAGAATCAATGCATATCACTTTTGACGAATCTAATGATTCATTAGAGAAAAATGCAAGTGTAGAAATTGAAGATATTGAGGGGGAGATGGAAGGACTTGAAATCAAGGTTAACCCCACTCAAAGCGAGGAAGCTCAACCTCCAAGTGAAGAAAATATTCAACCACTGCAAAGAGAAGGTACTTCACAAGAACTCCCACAGGAGTGGAGGTATGCTACTAGTCACCCTCAATAGTTAATTATTGGTGATCCCTCTCATGGAACTAGAACTAGAGCTTCACTTAGAAATATTTGTAATCATCTTGCATTTGTGTCTCAAATTAAACCTAAGAATTTTCTTGAAGCCAAAAATAACGAAAGTTGGATTTTTGCAATGCAAGAAGAGTTAAACCAATTTGATAGAAATCAAGTTTGGGAACTTGTCCCTAGACCCAAGGATCAAACCATTATTGGCACAAAATGAGTCTTTAGGAACAAGGATGATGAGCATGGTACTATTGTTAGAAAAAAGCTAGATTGGTTGCTAAAGGCTATAATCAAGAAGAAGGGATTGATCGTGACGAAACATATGCATCCGTAGCCCGTTTGGAATCCATTAGAATGCTTTTGGCTTTAGTTTGCTATAAAAAATTTATGTTTTATCAAATGGATGTGAAAAGTGCTTTGTTGAATAGATTTATCATGAAAGAACTCTACGTAGAACAAACACAAGGTTTTCAAAATGAAGCTTATCCAAATTTTGTGTTGAAATTGAAAAAGGCTTTGTATGGACTAAAACATGCTCCTAGATATTGGTATGATAGACTTAAAACTTTCCTTGTTGAAAAAGGTTTTTCCATGGGTAAAGTTGACACAACACTTTTCACAAAGACCAAAAACAATGAAGTCATAATTGTGCAAATTTATATGAATGATATCATATTCAATGCTACTAATGACTCTTTGTCAAGAATTCTCTACATTTATGCTTGAAGAGTTTGAGATGAGTATGATGGGTGAACTCAACTTTTTCCTTGGACAACAAATCAAGCAATCCAAAGAAAGAATATTCATAAACCAAGCCAAGTATACAAAGATCTACTCAAACGCTTTGGAATGGAGAACTTTAAAGTGGCGGAAACGCCAATAAGCACATCACTAAATATAGAGGTATTATTGGAGCTCTACTCTATTTGACTGCTAGTAGGCCCGATATTATGTTTAGTGTGTGATTATGTGCAAGATTGCAAGCATGTCCTAAAGAATCTCATATTGGTGTCGTAAAAGAATTTTTCGATATCTATTGGGTACTATTGACCTAGGACTTTGGTATCCTAGAGACACTCACATGAACCTAGTTAGCTATTCCGATGCCGACTTTGCCCGGTGCAAAGTCGAGAGAAAAAGTACTAGTGGTACTTGTCATTTCCTAGGTTCATCTTTAGTTTGTTGGAGTAGCAAGAAACAAAATTTTGTTGCATTATCAACAACCAAAGCGGAATACTCTCAAGTGTTGTCGATGAAACATACTCTCAAAGATTTTAGACTGGAGTTCGATAGTATACCAATCAGATGTGATAATACTAGTACTATAATTTTTCCAAGAATCTCATCCAACACTCAAGGACTAAACACATTGAAGTGAGACATCATTTTCTAAGAGATCATATTAAAAAAGGTGTCATCTCACTTGATTTCATTAGTATTGAGCATCAACTAGCTGATATTTTCACAAAACCCTTGAGTCATGACAGATTTTGTGATGTTAGACGAGATATTGGGTTTTTAGATGCAAATGTTTTTTGATTTACTATTTTATTATTTTTCATGGATTTCCATTGTCTTGATATTTTAAACATATTTAAAATGTCCTTATGAATTGTTACATGGTTTTCATTCATCAAATGCATCATTTCACTTCATTTTTAAGCATTAAAACCTCATCTATCAAAGACTGTTCTCTATAGCGGTCGACCATGTGGAACCGTTGCACGCAGCGGTCGACCGATTAGTAGAACATGTTCTACCAAGCGGTCGATGTACATGGACAGCTACATACCGCGGTCGACCGGCTCGTCAAGTCTATATATGCTACAGTTTACATTTTGGTCGACCGGTCTTTCTTCTCGCCTGAATGGCTTCGCCTCTCTCAACTCAAACCCTCTCAAATCCCTACCAAAACCTCCTAACCTGTTCTAAACTTAATCCCAATCATTTCATACCACCAAATTCGGGCTAAACCATATCTTTTTGTGTGGATTTATATTACATTCCATCCAGAAAGAAGATTCTAGGGATTTCGGCCCCCTTTTTAAACCCTAGCACCTTTATCCAAATTTCAGCCCTTCTCTCTCCAATTTTTACTCTCAATCATAATGCCAAGGACAAAGCATGTTGCAGTGCATGGAAATGAGCGAGCAGGATCATCTCGATCATCAGCAGATCTTTCGGGTGAGCCTGATTACTATTTCCGTAATTCTAAATGTGCTGAAAAGTTTTACAATGACTTTTCAAGAAGAAAAGTCATGTTGGGAAGGAAAGTGAGTGTAGAATCACTTTCAGACTTTGATATTGATCGTTTGTTTGTAAAGCAAGGTTGGAGGAATCTATTGGATTTGGGTAACGAAGTCTTTCCTAAATATGTTAGGATTTTCTTCTCTAATATAACTGTTTGTTGGGAAGTAGGAGACTTGTTTACTGTTAAGAGTATGGTTGGGGGATGAGATATTAATTTGAATGAAGTTATTATCGGTTATATTTTGGGTATCCCGCATGTTGAGATTCTGGCTTATGAGCTTAAAACTTAGCCCGTTTGTAAGGGTTTTAATTATGGAGAAGCCCTAATTTACCTCCTAGGTAATGGTGTGGCAGAAGATGTACCTAGAAAAATCCATGCCAACCAATTACGAATTCGTTTGAGGTTGCTTCATTTGATTTGCACCCATAACTTGATTCCTCGAGGTGGACACCGAGGGGAGGTGACTTTTATGGATGTCTTTGTGATTGAGCGTCTCCTAAAAGAGAAAAAGTTCAACCTTCCTTACATTATGCTCAAACATATGGAAACAACTTGTAAATCTAAAAAGAATCTACCCTATGGTTTGTTGTTTACTCAGATATTTCGGTATTTCGGAGTTGCACTCAGTTCTCGAGAGCGAGACACTTTTACCAAGTGTGAACAATTCGACATTGCAGTCCTAACCCTGATTGGCTATAGTAGGACTTCGAGAAATACGTGGGCGTCTAAGCGTTAGGCTAGTGATGAGGACGTGTCTGGGGAGGCTGATGAGGATATTGATGTTGATGCTGGGCGTGAGGAGGTAGATGATGAGGCGATGGAGTTTGATGTAGCTGCTGATATGGGTGATGATCCTCCCATTATTCCCGGTTCACTGCTTTTGAGCAAAGGATGACTGCTATGCACGAAGCGTCGAAGAAGTTCCTTGAGGAGAGGTTTACTTCTATGCAAGAGGAGCAGAGGCAGTTCTTTGAGGAGATGACGACTTTTATGACCACTCGCTTTCCTCCACCTCCATGATTTTCATATCATATGCATATTTCATGTTGTTTTTGTATTTTACTTTGCTTATGTAATTCACTTTTATGATGACAAAGGGGGAGAGAATGATATCTTTTTGTATATCTGCACCCCTTTGCAGCTTTGATGTATTGCTTCAGTGATATGAAAGCCCTTTATTATTCATATGCAATCATTTCATATTATATGCTAACATTTTGTCCTTCAAGTATAAAATATCCAAAACCCCATATCAAAGTACAAAATTTAGGGGGAGACAAGATCAACAAAAGAAAGATCAACTAATTTATTGTCATCATAAAAAAGGGGGACATTGTTAGCTTTTAGTCACAATCAATATTTTAATGATAACAATAGAAGTAATTGAAAAGAAAAGCAAAGAAGATCCAAAATGATCTCGAAGTGATCAAGCAACATTCCTTTCAATGGAAGTGACTCTTAAAGTGAAGACTCAAGTTTCTAGGGTAATTTTTGTAACTCTAGACTTCATCTTTAACAAGGATTGAACCACACACTTACATAATTCTTCAAAACTTGCATAAATTGTTTTACCACTTGTTTTGAAGATTAAAAATGTTTTAATTGCTTCAAATTATGTCAATTAAACTCCCAAATCTTTTATATACTTATGAGATGTTAGTCTTTAAAATTTGGTATTTTAAGTTGGTCAAAATCGTATTTTTCAAACTACCGGATCATGTGTTTAAGTTGAGGAGGTCGACTGGCTAATGAAGTAAACCGGTATGCGACCGCTTGGAATAGCGATTGACCGGTTCGTTTTAAAATGGTTAAATATGTCGTTCTGAACTCTGAATTATGACCATTGGGTAATGTAAACCTGTAGTGGTCGACCGGCTCATATAGCGGTCAACCGGCTCGTCATCAATTTTTGACAAAAGGACTCCCAACGGTTATTAACGGCTATTTTTTTATGAGACCTATATAAAGTCATTCCCATGCCTTTCAAAGTACACTGAACGTCCAAAATCATTTTACAAAGGCAAAGTGTGATAAAAAAAAACCTTTCAATTCATGTTCAAACATCATTCACACATAATCATCACTTTCATATCCTTGCTATTGTGTGAAGCCTAAGAGATATAAATTTCTCATTTTAACATCTACTCCATCAAGGGAGTTTTAGTGGGCATTTTTGTTCATCTCTATACACTACTAAGAGAGTGGTTATCTTGTTTCCTTTTGGTGAGGGTTGTTCATTGAAAGAAGGAGTTTGGAGAGGTTTGTTCTCAAACTCGTTCTTGAAGCTTGAAGAGGTGTTTCTCAAGCTCAAGTGTAAGGAAACCTTTCCCTTGGTTGAAGGGAGCATAGTGGAGAAACCTCAAGGCTCGGTAAAGGAGCTTGAGGGGTGGATGTAGGCGGGTTTGCCGAACCATTTAAAAATCTTGTGTTTGCTTTTCTTCCCTTATCTCCTTACTTCATGCTACTAATTTATTGTTCTAAGTTTTATTTGCATATTTGAGTTGCAATATATACTCTTGTGTTTAATCGTTTATTGCAATCAAATCTCTTTGTGGGACTTGTAGCTAGCAAACATTTTCTTAAGGGTGTGTTTCCAAAAAGTTTTGAAACTCGATTCATCCCCTCTTGGGTTTCCTTAATCCTAGGAATTACATGATTTTTGTTGTTATGTCATGCATTCATTTAGTAGCGTTCGACCCCATTTAAGAATTACACGAAGTTGCTGATAAGGCATCTTGCAGACTCTGGGGTATGGAAGAACCTCGATAAGTAGTATGAATGGTTTCTTCGAGAATCTCGGAACATCCGATTGAGTTTGGCATCTGATGGGTTCAATCCGTTTGGCAAAATGAGCTTATCATATAGTATATGGCCAGTTGTACTGATTCCATACAATTTGTCGCCATGGAAATGTATGAAGGATTCAAGTTTCATGTTGTCGTTGCTTATTTTGAGTCCAAGAAGTCTTGGGAATGATATCGTCATTTACTTGCAGTCATTGGTAGATGAGTTGAAGGACTTGTGGGAAATTGGAATGTAGACGACGACGAGGCCGTATCAAGTTCATTCAAGTTACATGTTACTTTGCTTTGGACAATAAATGACTTCCCGACTTATGGTAATCTATCAGGTTGGAATACGAAAAGACGGTTAGCATGTCCTAATTGCAATGCGAACACAACGTCATTTTGGTTTAAACATGGGGGCAAACTTTGTTTTTTGGGACATCACCGGTAACCGATGTGAGTGGTCCACAACAACATGATGTAGAAGCGATGATTCCTTGGAATCGTTTAGTGAAGATTGTAGTGATTCTGAAGAATATGACTCCGAGAACTAAAGTAACTTTATCGTTTCAATTAAATTTGCGTTTTTATTTTATATTCATTTTGAGTAACATAATTCATTGTGTTTTTTTTCTCTAATATTGATTTATTTGGTCATAGGAAGACATCATGCAAGAGGGAGAGAAACGTCTTTAGTGCAATTCATTGGTTCTGGCTGAGAGTAGTCTGGATACATTAGCAGTGTCGGGGCCTTCGCTTAGGTTACCATCCCCTACCACAGATAGTCCAGTAGGCACCAAAAGTAGTTTTGCGTGTAAATATCTTACCCCGTCAGTCTTTATTAAATATTAGGACTTTTAAATTTCTATGTTTAACTGAATTTTAATTTTTATTGTTCTTCATTTGTAGCGACGTTCGAATCAGACACGTTCGAGGTTGTACACTCGAGATTGCCTTACTCAAGGCTCACACCGGAGGAAAGCTGACCGTCCATATCCCTGATGGATGTACGGGCGGTGATGACAAGGCGTCCTCAATGGAAGGAGGTCCCTGATGAACGTACGGGCGGTGATGACAAGTCATATTGGTGCGCTCGTTCGACAACATGTCCCATTTGAGACGAATAAGTGGAAGGAGGTCCCCGACGGGGTTAAATCGTATGTGATGAACCGAGTATTGATAAGTATAATTTATTAAATTTTAATTGTTGAAACTTTTTTGTGTTTCTAACTATTATATATGTTAAGGATGACTTCCAACTAGATTACGACCGAGCCGAGGATTGCATCACTGTGACGTCTACGATGAACACAGCGTATAGGATGCACTAAAATATAATGTTCCAACATTACTCGGTGTTCAATTCCAAAGAAGAGGCGTTAGAGCACTCGTATCCCGATATGAAAAAGGAAGAATGAACTTGTGTTTGTGAGTTATTCGCAAGCGATGAATTTTAGGTTAAACATTTTTATTCCGTTCTGAATGTTTATTTTAGCTATATTCTTAATTGTGGTAACAATTGTGAATGTACAACGCAGAGGAGGAGTGCAATCAACAAGGAGAATACAGCTAAGCTGAAGATTGTACACACATCAGGAGTGAGGTCCTTCCAACGCGCTAAAGCGTTGTTAGTAAGTAATAAATTTATATTTATATTATTTATTATTTAAATAAATGACTTAGGTATTTTAATATGCATTTTCTATATTTCTTTTGGTGTACAGAAAAATTCAGAATCTAATTAAATTAGTCATTCGTTGCTTTATAAAAAGACGCACGAGAAAATTTTCTAAGTTGTAATGTTAAATTTAATGATGCATTCGTATGCGTTTATATTTTATATGTATTAGTTTTATCTTCTTTTCTAATTTTGTAGGAAAAAATGGAGGCGTTACAGTTGCAGCACGAGTCAGAGGGAAAGTTATACACCGAAATGGATATCTTCACTGAGGTGTTGGGGATGAAAATGGGTTACGTGCGAGGTTTAAGCCATTCAGTATGATTTGTTGGATCATTTTCATCAGCATCGTCCGTTGATTTGTCCCGGAGATTGGAGGAGGCCAGATTACAGATTGAGGAGATGAGGGCTAGACAGTTGGAATATGAAGTGCTTCTGGTCAAGCGGTCAGATATGGAGCTGACAATGCGATAGCATCTGCAGATGATGAAGGAGCAGCAAACGGAAAAAAGACGAAAAACACCAGAAGATGATGCATGAGCAGCAAAGGAACCTAGTTGAACAACAATAATGGATGATGCAACTAATGGCGGAGCAGATGTGTGAGCAGCTAATGGAGCATATCAGACAGATGCATTCTTTTTCGACACCCAAACGAAAATTTGAGTAGATTTATGTATTTTTACTACTTTGTTAGTAGTTATCGATTATGTATTTTATTTACTTTTAATAAAGATTGCAAATTTGTAGATATTTTATTATATTATGAGCAGTGAATATCTTACTATTTATATTATTTCTAAATTATTTTAAAAATTTTAATTAAATTAATTCAAAATATAGAAAATCGTTCGAACGGTAAAAATGTAGTCCTCACGATTCTTTTACATTGATAACGTGCGCACGCATAACTGTTCGTCCGTACACTTTGTTTTAAATTTTTCCGTTTGAACGGTTGTTCTCGCGTCCACACGGTCTTTAAATAAGAAACAGTGCACACGATACACCAACATGTTCGAACGTTTTCAACGGAACAAGTGTTCGAACTGTATACGTAATGGTTTGAACGGAGTTTGCAGAAGACAAATAATATTTCTTCATAAATAAAACAACGGTGCAGACGTCTTTATGAAAGAGTCCAGACGTTATATATTACTGTTCGGACAATGTTATGCAACTGTGCGGACTGTTTGTAGATGACAAAATTCATTTCTTCACATTAGACGAACCGTTCGCATCAGCTGTCTGAACGTATAGAGAGTACAGATGGACTGTACATGGCATGACGATTTTCAATTTCGTCGTTATGGCACAAAACCGTTCGGACGATATTCTAAACCGTCCGAACGATTTTGTGCGACAAAACACCAAAATCGTCACTTAAAACTTGGCTGACAAGCTTTAGGTGACAAACCGGTTTGTCACCCAAAACAATAGCTGACGAACCGGGCACTTCCCAAAGTTTGTTTTCTTGTAGTGAGTACAGGACCAATTTTACATTTATCCCTATTTTTTATGCATTGCTTAATGACTTGGCCGAATGAGACTTATGGATGAGCTTGGTGATTTTTTTCTCTCTTTTTCTTCCCCCTAGGTTTGGCCACCTCTTGTACTTTGATTGGTCCTTGTCTTTGTCTCTTGTGCGTGCAAAATCATGTTGGAAGAGGCTTGGGCAAATTCGGTGACTTGTGAGAGAGGTTAAGAGAGATATGATGAAGTCCTAATGATTGCCTAGGGAAGTGCTAACTCTCCACATGGAAAATTCTGCCCTTCTTGCCGCCATAGTGACCATTCATGTAGTTGCCTTTTTTTAGAGAAGCACAAGTCCATGATTTCGTATTGTAGGGCTAGGGTGTGAAGTTGGAGGAGTTAACCATGGGCTACTTGCTTTCTTAACACCAAAAACCGATCGGTTATGTTAGTGCATTGTTTTGTCAAAATAGAGAGAGAGAGAGAGAGAATTAGAGAGAGTGGCGTGAAACAAGGCCAGACCGTGGAGAAGAATGTAGAAGAAGAGGGAAGAAGAAGAAGAAAAAGCAGAGGAGAAGAAGGAGGAGAGGGAAGAAAGAAAAGAAAAAAAAGGGAAGAGAAGGTACTTAGGAGACCTTCGCCCATGGGAGAAAACTTCTCCCATGAGCCCTTCCTATTTGTGCATTTTCTTCTTCTGTTTTTTTACCTCTCATCTAACATGGTGGTTTGATTTAGGTGCCCATTTTTTCCAAAGAAATCAAGCACCAACCGAATCTATAGGTAAGGGGATTAGTTGCATGTAGAGTTTTGAGGGAAAAATTGGGAGTTTGGCTTGATTCATGCGAAAACATGCTACTGCCCTAGACATGCATTTATACCTCTTGGTTTTGATGAATCTTTTAATTTTTTTTTATGAAAGACTCATCTTTTTAGTTGCATGTAGGAGATGATGAGACTTTTTGCTTGTTCATGACTAAATGCACCTATGTCATGCGTGTATGTCTGTGATTTTGAAATGTGCAAATGGTGATCTGAATGCTTACGAGCCTTTGTCAGTAACTGAGATGGTTGATATGGGAGCAAGATGGCCATGACTTGGCCATAGGGAGAGAAGAGAAAGCATGCATGTTCATCCCTTGCATTTGCTTGCCATTTTGACATTTTTTTTATGTTATCCTCTCAAATGATGTTATGTTTCGGTACTGATCTATGAGCAAATAAATTTTGTTGAAACAAAGAGCATGTGTGCTGGACATCACGTATGTGTACTGTAGAAGGAGAAAAAAAATGTCATGCATGCCATTTCACATCACTCTTGTGGTACCCCGATTGTGTAGTGCACTTTTTTTGTGAAAAGTTTATTTAGGCCCTGAGAAAATTCGAGTAAGTCACTGTGATGTACTAGACTAAACCCTAAAAATTTCAAGAAGAAAAGATCAGTAAAAAGGGTAGAAATTATCAAAAAGGCCATCAGGGGCAGTTTCGGGATTAATGTAAAAAGTAGGGGTAAAAATGTCCAAACATAAAATATGGGCTCATGACAGTGTTAAGCTCTGTTTAGAGGTCTTAGGATAAAAGTTTGGGCCCATTTCCATTTAAATTCGAGGCCAAAATCACAAGGCGTCATTAAGGATCAAAACCGGCCCATTAAGCAAAAATAAATATAATGAAATAAAAAGTGAGATTTTTAAACGAGGAGGCCCAGATCTGTTCAAATTGGGGCACTTTATCATGGGGCCCAATAGGCCCGGCCACTTTTGGTTAACTAGAGAAAAATTAAAATATAACTTAATTAGATAGTTGGTAGTAATTAGTTAAACAATACAACTATTGATTAAAAAGGAGTAATAATGATATTTAATAAACATCAACAATTAAGTAATTTAGTATGTGTACATTGCTAGAAATAATCAAAGGAAGGAAAATCGAATATTTGCCTAAGTCCTAAGTCCTATTAATTAGAACATATATAGTACGTAATTAGTACGTACGAATATTATGCCTATTTAAAAGTTCAACTACATTTGTGCCATATCTTAAATTGTAGAATTAGAAAGTGCATATATGCATTTTATATTCAGCTTACGTAAGTTGTGAATCTCATATGCATATAATGTGTCATATTGCATAATTATCTCATGGGTATGAGAAACACTATTATGATCGAAAGGAACCTATACCCAGAGGTGGTCCTGAGATCGGGTGACGGTATCGTTCACATCAGGAATGTGCAAGACACCACTAAAGGAATAGTGGTTGGTTTCCCTAGGTAATGGTACAAGGATTGCCTAACCGGGTCCTGGTGTGTGTGATGCACGGGACAGTCCCAGAGGAAAGATGAGACGCACAACCCTGGCTCTAGGAGTTAAACAAAGCGCAGTAGGGACACCTCTACTGAACCGAAAAAATAAAGAAAGAGAATTGACCGAAAAAATAATGCAAGTCAATAACTTAAGTAACAATATCACTTACACCATAGTAAGCTAACTATTCGTGTAAACAAGTTAGAAATTATAGAGTCCAATTTAATTTTGGGTTAAATGCATGACATGCCCCTGTGGTATGCGGTAATAGCAAATATGCCCCTGAGGTAAACAAAGTCCTTTTCATACCCCTGAGGTAAACATTCAAGAGCAAATATGTCCTTTCATACCCCTGAGTTAAACATAACGGAAGAGCATATTTGCTTCTGAATGTTTACCTCAGGGGTATGAAAAAGACTTTGTTTACCTCAGGGGCATATTTGCTATTACCGCATACCACAGGGGCATGACATGCATTTAACCCTTTAAGTTTTACAGGCTTACTATGATGTATTCCCATAATTATGTTCAAACTCATGTAGATATTCCAAAAATCTAATCCCTCTTTTTATCTTCAAGAAAGGCTGAGTGATAAAGAAAAACACGCGAATAATACGTTGCCGAATAATAAGAGCTCATCTGGGCTTCGTCACACCACTGGGGGGAAACATCTTAGGAAAGTCGAGCTTGAAAATGATATCTTAGGAATATAGGTTGGCTCCTATCTTTTTGACAACTGAGTCCTACGCGAAGGTGCGTTCGTGGATCGGTGGATGAGTAAAAAATTCGGTAAGCCGTTTAATACGCCGTCTCATTGGAATATGTAAGCTTCTAACTTGTAAGCTCTGGCTTTTGATTATATGTTTCGTAGATAAAGCAACGACTGCCTCCTCCTTTGAGTCCCATGTGACTCGTGAGTGCAGACAAATGTATTATGTATATGCTCTACATTGCACTGCGAACAAAACAAACATACGGGGGAAGCCGAATAATTCGTCCGTCTCTATGGGGGGATATTATGTCATTTTAAAACATCAGAAAGTCTCCGTCTCTATGGGGGGTTATTATTGTCATTTTAAAACATCAGAAAGTCTATAAAAAGCAGGCCTCCCGGTCCTTCCCCATAGGAGACATTGAAGACAGCAGTTCAATTAAGCACTCAGGCACACAAGACGGCGAGAATATAACCGGCAGCAACTCCGGCGATCTCCTTCCCACAAGGTTGGCCCGGGCCTTCTAAATATCTCTTTTGGTTTAGTTTTCGTTTTTACATTTTCCAATTCATGTGCTAAAAACTTCGTGATGATTAACAGCTAAAAGCGTTGATTTGTACTGCTTTTTTTAATTTATTTAATTTATTTAATTTATTTAATTTTTTATTATTTGTACTGCTTAATCGTATTCTTTTTTTATTTGTATTTTGGAAGTAAACATTGCTCATGTGCCTTCGATGATTTTTCTGCCATGAGCTGTACCAGTTCAAGTCCTCCATTTATGTGCTCAATTTCCACCATGTTTTACTGGTAAAGAGACCAAGTGTAAATCGCTTATGTGCCTTTGATGAAGATTGTTCTTTTAGCATTTAGTGTTTGTTGTTCCTCTGGAACTGGAACTTGCTTATTGAACCTAAGAAGATCACCGGAACTTGCTTATTCAAAAGTGAGAAGATGATGGAACTGGCATTTGATGATCTTTTTTTTTCCCTGTCTTTACCCTTTCCATTTTTATCAAAAGAATTTACACATCCGTGGCCTTAATTCATTTGGTTATTAATGGACCTTCCAAAGAATTGGTTCCATTCTAAAACTTTTGTCATGTGCGATCATACGTATAGGGCCCTGGTCCTTACAAATAGTGTGTTTGTTTATGGCCCAACCTAAACTTGGCCCAGTTCGAACAGTCCCTTGATTGACCAAGTTTATGCCATTGTCACTGTGGCTCCCTTGTGACCTAGCTCTGTTTCTCAAAAGTAACCTCTGTTATCATCTCTGAAGGAAATAAAAGTAAGAGAGATTAAATACGTACCTTTTTTATTGGAAGCAAGAAAGAGAATTGACCGGAAAACAGATGCATTATTTATGCACTGCATTGATCATACAGTGATATTCTATATATTATTATCGGTGCTTATTTATTGTATACCTGCTGAAATGTGCTATGATTGTTACTGCTTGTTTGTTTCATATGTCATGTCTCTTTCTCCCTTTTACTGAGTTAGTAGGACTCACCCATTTTTTTGTCTTGCATCTTTTATGTGGCGGTGTGGATATCGGACACTGCAGATGAAGTTTTTTGAGAGCGAGCAGACATTGGACCTTGACCCTTATATGCTAGTGATGAAGATTCGAACGTGTGTTACAGACACGTTCGAGATACTAGTGGAGCATGAGCCCCACTGGTATCTTAAAGGACCACCACTACCCCCATTACCTCGACTTGAGGACTTCGAACTGATTGATGTAGACTCAGCCCTCCTTCGTATAGTTCCTTCTCCACCGGCTCCGTCGGCGGATGGTAGTCGTGTCTTCCCCGAGATCGAGATCGTAGACCTTGACTTCGGGTTGACTGATGTAGACCCAGCCCTTCTTTGTATAGTTCATTCTCCACCGGCTCTACCGGCGGAAGGTAGTCTTGTCTTCTCGGAGACCGAGATCATAGACCTGGACTTCTGGCCGATTGATGTAGACCCAGCCCTCCTTCATATAGTTCCTTCTCCACTGGCTCCGCCGGCGAAGGGTAGTTGTGTCTTCCCCGAGACCGAGATTGTAGACCTGACCTTCGACACTGATGCGGAGGATTAGTGGACCTTAGATGCAGTCTCTTTTTGAGTTTCGTCAGCTTTTGTTGCATATGGCGTTTAAAAAAACACGATTGTATCAGTACAGAAAGCTTTAGAAAGCTGTCACTTTTGTATCTATTTCTTTCTTTGTAATCCTCATGAAGGATGTCTTTTTGTAAAAGGAGAAAAATCGTGATCAGTAATGAATTCGTGTATTTATTTCATCAAAATTTCCTCTTATCTTATTACTTTTATTTTTGTATTATTAAGTTTTTCTTTTCTTTTATTTCCAAGAGTTTCAAACTTCGAAGAATTATATTAATGCATTTATCACTGTCACTTTACCATTAATTTTCCAAAAACCTGATTTTCCTTTATTAACGAGTTTCTAATTACAATACTATTTTTAAGTAAAAATTTCTGCTAAGCTTTTTCAAAGCCAAACAGTTGATACTTCGTAAAACCGATTCGTGCCACAATTTCTATTTGGGCATATTATCGTTATAGGTGAGCTTAAGGGTATGTATAGGCACAAGATGTGACCAGGCATGACATGCAATAAGCAAAGTTTTATAAAGAAACGTAAAAGTGCTTACCCTGAGTTATACCACTTTTTATAATGAAACATTAAAAAACCAAAAAACCAAGATAATAAAAGAAGAATATTAAGCCGGCAGACACAAACACTTAAGCTGTTAATCATCTTGAAATTGAGCAGATGACTGATGGACATGAAAAGTGGTATAGCTCATGTCAGAGGAGCAAAATGTAAACAATGAAAACTAAATAATCAAATTATTAACCATTTTTGAAAAAAAGAAGAAGTAAACAAACGGTTAAGCAAGAAGCAATCGCCGAGTTATGAGGTGGAGGGGGCCCACTAGCCTAGGGGTGAATAGCGGACTAGTCGGAAGTGGAATTTGACATTCCGACATCCGGTCCGCTAACTAGCGGATGGCCAAAATCGACTCCGCTTCCGCTTCCGACTCTTAGCGGACTTAGCGGAAGCGGATAGCGGAATTCTGACAACTTTTTAATCTATATTTTTCGGCCCATTTAAGCATTTTTTTTCAATAAATGAAAATTTTACTCATTCATCACAATTTACAAAATAAAATCCTAAAACAATAAAATCCTATTTTGCAAAATCACACTCTGCCACCTAAGGCTGCTATGGCTATTTTTATTTTCCTCATTTTCCTCGGCATAAAAACAATATGATTTAGAGACATCACTTCAGGTTACTTTGGATGGCAATTCATTTCAGCTAGCCTGAATGAAGAAAGGAAAGAAACCAGTTTGTAGCCATCATGGTACAAGCTATGTAGCTTAACAGGAACTGAAGGATGCATAAGGGAGCAAGCATCCGCACCAACTTTGAAAGTAGAACAGCATAATTAGGTTGCCAAATAAATTGAGACAACAATTGACTCTTGGCTATATGAATAGCTTGATTGACAAAAATTTCACTAAGATCACTCAATAGTAATGTTGATAACCACAAGAGAGTAAGATCATGCCACGGATCAAAAAATAAACACATTGCATATGCATATATATAGACAAATTCAACAATTTTGAAAGTAAGCTGCCATATTTGGTTCTTGGAATCTCTTTCCAGCGATACTCCAAATTGCTTGATCAACTAATTGGCTAGCTAATTTACACTGGAGAGCATGCAAAAGATCAAGCACCAGGGAAAATAAGATTGCTTACCGGCAATCACAGAATGAAGTTCCAAACACAACAGGTAAAGAAAAGCAGATCGCTCTGTCACAAAATAAGTCCCTAAGCATAACTCGCACTTTCAAGAAATAAATGAATTAAATCCTAAATCTTACTCATTCATCACAATTACTCATTTATCACCAAGAACGGCTGCTGCAAATTCAACTACGTTTGTTACCAAATCAAATAACACAACACAGCAGCACATAAACTCTCAACACAGTAGCACCCAAATACATTAACACATTAACACAGCAGCACCCAAATTGACAGTAACAGATTCGCATATCCAAGATTTCAAAGAACAAAGAGAGAGAGCAGCAGTGGAGGCAGTAGCCGTGAGAGAGAGAGGAAGATAGAGAGAGAGAGAGAGAGAGAGAGACATACGCAGAGAGAGCGCAGCAGTGGAGGCCGGACTACCGGAGAGAGAGAGGTCACTGACCCTGTAGGGCAGCGGACGGCTGAGGGCCGAGAGGGTTGGACTGTGGGAGTGCTCGGGGTGACCTGGGGGCGGTTGGGACAAGGCTCTGGGTCGGAGGGAGGGATCGGGGTGACCTGGGGCTGGGGGCGGCTGGGACAAGGCTCGGGGGAGGAGTTAAGGGCCTTAGGGCAGTTTTGCGTGGATCAAAACGACAAGTTTTGATCCACGCATACATTATATATATTTTTTTAAAAAACAAGTAAAACGACGTCGTTTTACATTGGGGGGAAAAATAAAAAACACCGGAACCGGATTTTCCGCCGAACCGGCGGAAAATTCCACTTCCGGTTCCGCTTCCATTAGTGGTCCAAAATTATCTCCGGCTCCGGTTCCTGGAAGAGGCGGACCTCCTCTTCCTGGAACCGGTGCCGGAAATGGAACCGGACCTCCGCCGGAAGCCGGACCGGACTTACAGCCCTACACCAGCCTATGTCCGGCTTTCCAAAAAGTTTTCAGCCCCCACCAGTATTTATATATGTTTTGGAGCCCAACATGCTTATTTTGCGTTTTTGTATATCCCTAAAAAAAATAAGTCACAAAAACATTTATCCACCGAAAACGACAAGCCAACACAAGATTAGGGTTTCGATCATAAAAGGGTAAAGGGTCTCTAGAAGGATGTCTGCGTCTCAAGGCAAGGCAACACATCAGATAAATATGATCCATTGTTTAGTGAACTTACCATCAAAATCAAAATCAATTACCCTTTGTTCTGTTTGTAGCTCTTATCAAAGAAAATCATTTATTTTTTTACTTTATATATGTTGCCAGTACAAAAAGTAATATATTTTCTTCAGTGACGGCTAATTACATATCTTGATAGGTTTATGTTATCTAGGACGCGTTTGCATAAATCTGCTTGTATTAATTTATCTTTGAAAAATATTTCTCCTTCAGTGTCGATTGGACTTTGGGCTGATCGATGTAGACCCAGTCCTCTTTCGTATAGTTCCTTCTCCACCGGCGGATGGTAGTCGTGTTTCCCCCTAGACAGAGATCGAAGACCTGACCTTCGACACTGATGCAGATGATTAGTGAACCTTAGATGCAGTCTCTTTTTGAGTTTCGCCAGCTTTTGTTGTATATGACGTTTTAAAAAAATCACGATTGTACTAGTACGAAAAATTTTAGAAAGCTGCCACTTTTGTATCTTTTTTTTCTATTTCTTGGTAATCCTCACGAATAATGTCTTTTTGTAAAAGGAGAAAAATCATGATCAGTAATGGAATCGTGTATTTATTTCTTCAAAATTTCCTGTTATCTTATTTCTTTTCTTTTTGTATTATAGTGTTTTTCTTTTCTTTTATTTCCAAGAGTTTCAAACTTCGAAGAATTATATTAATGCATTTATCAATGTCACTTTACCATTAATTTTTTAAAAACCTGATTTTCCTTAACGAGTTTCTAATTACAATTCTGCTTTTAACTAAAAGTTTGTGTGCATACAATATCTATAGGTAAGCGTGCAGGCACGGGGCGTGACATGCAGTAAGCAAAGTTTTATAAAGAAACGTAAAAGTGCTTACTATGTAAGTGATTTTCAAATGAAAAATATTTTTTCAGGAGACGTAAAAATATTTCATTTGTCATAATACATTTTCTTCGACAAGTGAAAGTTTTGCGAGGAAACATAAAAGTATTTACGCTGTAAGTCATTTTTACAGGCTTACTATTATGTATTCCCATAATTATGTTCAAACTCATGTAGATATTCCCAAAATCTAATCCCTCTTTTTATCGTAAAGAAAGAAGAGAAATAAATTTAAAAAAAGTCGGTAAAAAGTGCTTCCATAATTCATTGTTTGTCAAATCCCAACAAAAAATTTTGACATCATTTTACAAGCAATTGTTCAAATATTTATAATACTATTTGATCTATATTCTTACACATTTTTTGAACATTCCAATTATTTTTAAATTAAAAAAACTCTATCCAATTATCTATCTTTATACTTTCTTACCAGAAGAAAACCCACCAGATATTTCTTAGGAATATCTGGTGGGTCCTACATTGTTGACAACTAAGTCCTACGTGAAGGTGCGTACGTGGATCGGGGGATGAATCAAAAATTCGGCAACCCGTTTAATACGCCGTGTCATTGGAATGTGTAAGCTTCTAACTTGTAAGCTCCTTTGAGCCCCATGTGACTTGTGAATGAAGACAAATGTAGTGTGTATATGCTCAAGCCGAATAATTCGTCCGTCTCAATGGGGGTTATGTCATTTTAAAACATCAGAGAGTATAAAAGCAGGCCTCGTGGTCCTAATTTCCGATATGAGAGATCGAAGACAGAAGATCAATTAAGCACTCAGGCAGATAAGACAGCGAGAATATAAGCGGAAATGCCCGGCAGCAACTCCGCCTCCGGCGACCTCCTTCCCACTAGGTTGGCCCGGGCCCCTAAATATCTCTTTTGCTTTAGTTTTCGTTTTTACATTTTCCAATTCATGTGCTAAAAACTTCGTGATGATTAACAGCTGAAGTGTTGGTGTCTGCGGCCTGCTTAATATTCTTCTTTTCTTATCTTCGTTTTGCTTATGTTACTTCAATGATTGTTCTTTTAGCCTTTAATGTTTGTCATTTGTCAATCCTCTCTGATCTGGAATTGGGACTGGCATTTGATGATCGTGTAATTTTTTATTTATTTTTCCCAATCTTTACACTTTCCATTTTTATGGAAAGAATTTTCATTTCCGATTTGTCATATTTAAGGTATTCAAACTGATTTGTTTAAAATGTTGCTCAGTTGGCCGTATGCCCATATCTTCAGAAAAAATATGGACCAGAATTAATATTTTACAGATTATATAACCATAATTATTTTGGTTTGGGACCTTCCAAATATTGGGTTCGCTCTGGGTTGGATTTTCCCAACATGTAAATATTGATGTGCGATCGGATGGATAGAGCCAGTTGATCCAGGAAAAAAAACAAAAGATCATATGGATAGGGCTGTGGGTAGTTTAATTTATGGGCCAACCCAAACTTGACCCACTACAAACATACTCCGAATTCAACACCTAACCACGTAACAGTGTCTTTTTTTTTTTCCACCCCACATATCCATGCTTACTATGGCGCGGACAACATGGGTATCGACCCACTTTATCCATTTCTAGCTGCCCTTCTTCTATGGTTACTGGAAAAGGGAGGTTCCTATTATCTTTGATGTCCGTTGACTTGAACACCATAAATATCATTTATACAATTACATTAGGTACCGTTCATTACATTCTTTTTGGCTAGTAAAGACCTAATTAATAAACTAATTGAGCTGTATAATTTATAATTTCTTATTCTCTTCCAGTAAAGAATATTTACTGTTATATTAATTATGGTAAAATTCATGATAGGACCTACTTAAAGCTCCTCTTCTTTCATTTTTTAGTGGTGCAAGTGAGGAACGACAAATCGCTTACAAAGCCATTTTCATGGACATCATCGACAAGTTCCTTGAACCCTTGCCTAAGTTTGTCCGGCTGATGTATCAAAACTTGGCTAATGTCAAGGCAGATGCTATAATCATGCGGGCTGCAACCGTAATATCAGTTGTTTACATTATTGCCTCCAAGGTGATAACTGGCAATTCAAACACGAGCAACCTCCGAATCATTGAACATATATGCTACATTTCGGGTGTCTTAGGTTGTGCTCTATTTCTATTAATTATCTTTTGTTCCTTTGGATAGTCTATCTTATGTACAAGAGGTACATTTCTACACACAAAAGGTATTATATAACTCATGCTCGCATACTTTGAGTTCGTATGTAATTGATTGATTGACGTTTTCAATGTATTAATAAACTCACTCCACAGGATTTTCGATCAACTTCTCATTCCACGGTCTCTCAAGCATTTAGCAGCAGCTTGATGGCGCAAGAGGACAATAATGATGCTTCAAAGATAGTATGAAACCTTTGGATTTTGATTATTGCAAATTGTTTCAATAAGGGATAAATACACTTTGCATCCGCTAATTTTAGGGGTCTCGACACTTTGCACCATAATCTATTATTTTTGTCACATTGCACTCACCAATTATTGATTTTAGACATTTTGCATCCCTTAAAATTTTCAATCAATTTAGACCGAAATTTATTTTTTGGTCTCCAAAATTACAATTTTATCCTTATAAAATGGTCACTGCCAAAAAAAATATGGAGACAAAATTGTCATTTCACACATCAAAAAATCATTTTTCTTCCAAATTAACCGAAAATTTTAAGGAATGGTGCAAAGTGTCTAAAATCAATAGTTGGTTGGTTCAATATTACAAAAATAATAGATTACGGTACAAAGTGTCAAGACCCATATAATTAGAGGGTGCATAGTATATTTAACCATTTCAAGAAAATGTTACTATGTACAACTATCTATTTGAATTAGATTTATAAATGTGATTGCATAGATTTCCTCGTTACCAAAAATAGAAAATGATCTCATTTTCCAAGACGCAAGAGGGATATAAGGAATTGTTTATCTTATGTTAGATTTTTGGTTCAACCAAAACACATCCTCTGAGCAAAACCGGCCAGGAAAATAATCAAATTATTAACCATTTTAGAAAGAAAAAAAGAGTAAACAAACAGTTTTTTTTCTAAGTAGTAAACAAACAGTTAAAGTGTTAAACAAGAAGCAATCGCCGAGTTATGAGGTGGAGGGGACCCACCAGCCTCTGTCCTGCTTTCCCATCCGTATTTATATATGTTTTGAGCCCAACTTGCTTCTTGTGCATTTTGTATATCCCTACAAAAAAAAAGTCACAAAAACATTTATCCACCGAAAACGACAGTCGACAAGCCAACACAATTCTAGAAGAAAAAAAGACAAGCCAACACAAGATTATTGGATGCTTTATGCTACATAGGGTTTCGATCATGTAAGGGTAAAGGGTCTCCAGATAGATGTCCGTGTCTCAACGCAACACGTCAGATAAATATGGTCAACTGTTTAGTGAACTTACCATCAAATCAAGATCAATTACCCTTTGTTCTGTTTGTAGCACTTATCAAAGAAAATCATTTTTTTTTACTTTATATATGTTGCCGGTACAAAAATTAAGAAAATCATTTATTTTTTTACTTTATATATGTTGCCGGTACAAAAAGTAATATATTTTCTTCAGTGACGGCTAATTACATATCTTAATGGGTTTATGTTATCTAGTGATGCGTTTTTCTTGCTGCATCGTTCTTCAAAACTGCGTTTTTCTTCTAGCCATATCAGCTAATTAGTTGTCAGTTGTGGTCTTTCTGTTAGGGAAATAGACGGATCCTTGACGGAAGGACTATTTTGTTAAAAAAATATAAACTAAAAAATTATCTTTTAAAAAAAAAGAAATTTATGGACTAAAAAGTAGAAGTGGCTAAATTCTCTTTTATTTTTGTCGAAACAACCTCATATTATATATGAAAAAGGAGAAGAAAAACGTACAGACAAGGACCTGACATCAAAAGGAAGCACAAGAGACGGAAACAAAAGAACATCAAAATAAAAGCTAAGAAAGAGGAAAAAGGGAAACTTAGGGAGATTTAGCTCTATTAAATTTCCAGAGACCACTATTGATAAGAAAGGAAGGAAACTTTTTCAACAAAAGAGAATGAGCCGCAATATTTTGATAGGAAATGTTCTCTTTTTGTTGCTTCAATACTGGTTTGGTAGTCAAAATCGACGGCTGAGGGGCCTACACTGGAGCTGCTCATCTCCTGTTATATTTGATCCTGTTCTAGATGTTACCATTTCATTCAAATTCAGTCTTCAGCCTACGAGAACTCCACGCCATTTCACGTCAATGTTACACAACTCGCCCTCTGACTCGTGTGTTTTACCAAAGCCCATTCGTGGGCCTAAGGGCACAAAAAGCCTAGGGCAATTCTTTGTTGCTAAACAACATAACCCGGGAGAAAAGAAAGTGCCGCACAGCACAGTAGAGAAAAAAAGAGAAGCTGTCGCACAAGGAGAAAAGAGAGGTAAAGGGGAGAATTTTATTCGGTTCTTATTGAAAACTCCAGTTTCAGCTCCAGAATGGGTATTCTGGCCCCGGTTTCGGCCTATTCCGGTACCGAACCTGGATTCTATATTTAGGAATTTCCTGTTCCGACATTATTTTTTTTCAAAAAAATTCCCGTTTGAGCCCTGAGTTAAAAAATATATATATAGGTGACCTAGTGAGACAGAGACTGATTTCACTCTCTCTTCTTCATCAAAACGTCCCAACCACCACTCGTTAGCGCCCAGCCCCCCATTGAGTTTGGCGTCCGTCGTCCATCCCTCCCTCCCGAAATCTCTCTCTCTCTCTCTCTCTTTTCCTGGTTGCAGATTTGAATTGAGTTTTGGTGACCGAATCTCTCACCAGCTCTATCTTGAGGTGGAGTTTGTTAATTTTAGTTTTGTAAATGTTGTATTTAATCTTTAAATCGCTTTAGGGTTTGTTAATTTGATTTGAGGATTTTAATTTGTTATAGGGTTTAAGTCTGTTCATATAATTTTTCATAAACTCGAATCTCATGCCATGGAGATAGACTATGATTGAAATTAGCTGCTGCTATATCCAAAGATGATTACAAGAAAAACCTTTTAGATTATATATATATAAATGCTTCTGGTAATGTTGCTGAAGGCGATCTACTTCACTGCAATGAACTTTGAAATTTCAAGCCAGTATCGAAACCATATGAGAGTATCTAGCCTAATTTTATGCTATGTGAACAAGGATGGGGGAATTTGAGATAACGAAAACAATTTTAAGAAAAACAACTAAGGAACAATTCAAATTAAAATATCGAAATCAATCAAAAGAACAGACATTGGTCTAAGTCAACATCCACCATCGAAATTTTACAACTGATCATCGATGCAAGTATATATCTTTGAATATTCACCGTTGGAACTATTTTCCTATCTCTCCTTAGTCGCAATTAATTAGAAAACAAGCTATCTAGTTAACCCTAACTACTAAACAACCCAACACAAGCGTTAAAGGTTTAATCTAGTAGCAGCCTTAAGAATTAGAGAGATCGATGAAGCAAAACAACAAAAGCACAAGCGGTTACATTTAATTAGTCGATCGTTCTTCCTAAGATCTAATAATTTCTGACGCAACAAATAATTAAATATTAGTTGCTTTACAAATTTGAGGGATCAAACAATTACGGATTTGATATCTAACCTACCATTAGATTGCAAAAAATAATAAACTAGTAGGCCTCCTAGTCATTAAAAGAGACAATCATGGAAATAGGCACAGAAGAACATCCGATACTCAAAGCATAAATTGAACAATAAAAACATATTAGATCTCACAGTTTTATTGATTCAGAGAGGGGCGGCTAAGAAGTCTGATGATTTTTCTCTCTCCCTTTACAGGTTCATTCTTCTAATTAGAAGCCTACAAAATTTCTTTAAAATATTCTAAAGAAGCCTACAAAATCTCCTAAAAATATTTTAAATATTATCCTCAAATAACAATATTCAAATCTAACTAAAATTAAGGAAAATATTAAAAATAAAATAAAGTCCGAATATTACTAGGAAAGTGGTGTTTTCGGCTGGAATTTTTGTGCACCAGATCTGGAAACTTTTGAAAATAAACTGTGTCAAATCATGTATTAGAATTGTAGGCTAAGGAATGTTCCAGAACGTCAACAGTGCAGGTGTCGTAACTTCATGCCCGATGTTGTCCTTCATACAGCCAGTATTTGATGGAAATCAAGGCACATCTTCGAAGGATCCAGTTCAAGTTCTCATTGGGCCGGTTACAAAGGCACGAGCCAAGAAGTTTCAAGAGGTACTCAACGAGCTAATTCGAGAGGCATGGGCTCAAGCCAATTCGTGGAGGCCCATTGAGCAAGATCCACGTGAACAACAAAGGCTTGTCAACTTGATCCAAGTTCTAGAAGAATCTGGTCCAGATTGAGCTTTCAAATGCTGGCTTATCCCAAAGGCCCTCTTTGTGCTGGCAGTTGAATCCCTGTCCAAATTGATTTGCAGACATGAACTACATGGTTCTCTTCATGGTACTCGGGTTGCTAGACACGCCCCTCCCATTCATCATCTCTCTTTTGCTGATGATTTAATTATCTTCTGTCGAGCTAACTATCGTGAAGCTCAAGTGGTCGATGAGTTATTAAGCTCTTACTGCCGCTGGTCTGGTCAGCAAGTCAATAAAGCCAAATCTTGCATAGCTTTTAGCAAAAATACTCATCCTGACATTATTCTTCTATATGCTCAATTTTGAATATGCACCAAATGCCCCCTACAGCGAAATATTTGGGGCTGCCTCTTCTTTTGGGTAACAGTAAGAAGAAAAGCTTTGGAGAAGTAAAGGATCGGGTGGAAAATAAATTGGCAGGATGGAAGTCTAAAACTCTATGACAATCGGGTCGCACTACTCTGATTAAATCGGTAGGCACAACCCTGCCCCAGTATTTTATGCAGTCCTTTATGATGCCCAAGGGATGGTGTTCAGATGTTGATCGTTTGCTTAAAAACTTATGGTGGGGTTTCTCGGCTGCCAAATCCAGGAATTTCACCCCAAAAGCTTGGGGGTGATATTTGTCAACCAAAATATCACGGTGGGCTGGGCATTCGTACTATGCGGGACATAAGCAGAGCTTTTATAGCCAAGCTTGGCTGGAAGCTTTTTACTCAGGAGGGTGACATATGGGCCAAAGTCTTTAAGGATAAGTATTTCCCTTCGTGCTCTCTGTTGGCTTCCTCCCCCAAACCCGGTGCCTCTTGATATGGAGAATTTTATGCGAAGTTAAAGATTTACTGTGTCACAATATTTGCATCCTCCCCCGCAATGGTGCTATGTTTGACTTTCGGACTTCACCTTGGCTCCCCTCTGTTCCTGGCTTTCGACCTACGGGGTTGGCAGTTGCACCTCACATTAGCTCTGTTCAGATGGTTTCTGACTTAGTTGACCCTGGTACGGGTGCATGGAATGTGGACCTGTTGTATCTACTTTTTGATAGTGCTTCAATTCAACATATTATTCGTATGAGTCCTCCTCACCCTTCGAAGTCAGATGAGGTCATTTGGGTTTCAGATCCTAAAGGCAAGTTTAGTGTAAAACG
The DNA here is from genome assembly GCA_963930655.1 of Myrica gale. Taxonomy (NCBI): domain Eukaryota; kingdom Viridiplantae; phylum Streptophyta; class Magnoliopsida; order Fagales; family Myricaceae; genus Myrica; species Myrica gale. The sequence goes on from OZ005616.1 coordinate 11,053,343, forward strand.
GGTGGTACAACACGAGCAAGGCAGAAGGATTTTTGTTCACCCTCTGATGGGTGATCCTGACTGGAAATTGTTGTGGCACTCCAAAATGCAGGATCGACTGAAACTTGTTCTTTGGAAGATTGCAAGTGAGGCTCTTCCTCTTAGAGCCACTATATCTTCTTGTTTGGGAGCTTCGGTTAACTTCGACCAGAGTTTTTGTCCTCTCTGTGAGAACCACCCTGAGACTATTTTGCACTTATTTCAGCACTGTCCTGTGTCCAAAATTTTATGGAGACACTCTGCATGGCCCTTGGATATTTCTAAGCTGCCAACCTCTTCCCCAGCTGATCTTATCCAGAAACTTCTTAATGCCGATTACTCTCTGGGCATTCCATCCTCTCAATTACAGATGTTTGTTATTCAGGCAGCCCTTATTTTTGATGAAATTTGGCTTTCTCAAAATCGTCTCATTCACGAACGTTCCCCATGCAATATCATGGCTAAGTTTTCATCCTTGTCCCGTCGTTTTTCAGATCATTCTCTGGTTTGGCATCAAGTTCCGACCCCTGGTTACAGACACAAATGGGCTCCTCCTGCACCCGGTTGGTTGAAGATTAACTTCGACGTCGCCATTCGAAGCAATGGTTCTTTCCTAGCCGTCTCTTGTATAGACTCTTCTAGTTCCCTCTATACTGTGTATACGGAACGTTTACAGGCTACAGATTCCTTGGTTGGTGAAGCTTTGGCTGCAGTTAGAGTTGTAGAATTAGCAATTGAGAACTCGTGGCCTCGTGTTATTTTTGAATCTGATTCCAAATTTTTGTGCTCCGATGTTAATTCTACATCTCAGTCTCCTTGCTGGCAGATTGATGATATGGTTGGCTCTCTGCGCAGAGTTTTTTCAGAGCATCTGGATTGGTCGTTGGTTTGGGTTCCTAGGTGTTCGAATTCTCTTGCTCATTTACTCGCTAAATGGGCTGCTCATTTTAATCTTACAGGGTTTATTAATGTTTTTGGAATTCATAGAAGCATTGTTTGTTGTGACGATGCACCCCTGTAATCGGTTTTGTTTGGTTTCTTTTAATATATTGAGCTTTTCTGAGAAAAAAAAAAGAATTCAAATCAAATTCTAGTTTATCCATTTTCCTTAACCGGATTTTTAGGAATGTTTGAATTTGCATTTGAATCACTTTTTAAATGTTGGTTTATCCCTTTTACTTAGCCGGATTTTTAGGAGCATTTAATTTCTTTCAAATTTGAATTAGTTTCCTATTTTTATTAGAATCCTATTCTTAGAGGGATGTTTCAAGTATATTTAAAAGGCCTTTGGGCATATAGAAAAAACACAACTTTGAGATTAATATTATTTGAGAGGTCTTGTGATTCGCTTTGGTTCTTTGAAGAACTATTCGAACTTATCGGGATTTCCCGTGGCGTTCAACCTGACTTATCAAACGGAATTCCACCACCGTTTGTGGCGTCTTCCTGATACTGAGGTTCTTGTTTCTTTTATAAACAACGGGTCGAGATTTCTATTCAGATCGGTCCTAGAACGATCTTGGGTTCCCTATTGTTGTTGAGTCTCGTTATTTTTGGCGAGGTTCACATCAGTATCTCTCAAACCTCACCACATGAAAGTTGTAGAGCTTTCCTTGTCGTTTCATAGCATCTTGAATCATCTCAATCGGAGCTTGGATGAGACATTTATGCCCAGATTACGAAGCGATGTCGAAACTGTCCAAACTCGCCCAATTAACTTCTTTTTGCACTTAACGGCTCCATTTGCATTATAAATCAAAATATAAGAATAAAGAGTACATTTAGACACCAAATAAGTATAGAAGACTAAACATGAAGGGAGCAAAATATGACATTTTGCATTTTCATCATGGACCATAAAAATTTTTTCGCTTCACCCAGTGGCGGATCCAAGGGGTTGCGGCCCTGGGCGGCCGCCACCCATTGGACCGCCAAAAAAAAACTACATATGCTTTTTTTCATAAGTTGGCCCCAAGCCAACCAGAGCCCAGTGGCTCTGCAAACTGCAAGGCCTAGGGCCGTTAGGCCCAGATTTTTTATTTTTTAATATGCAAAGGGTGAAACAACGAAGTTTCACCCTGTTTTGAAAAAACTCCTTTCTCTCTCTTCTAATTTTCTCTCCCTCTCTCTCTCTTCTCACACCGTCAGACGTTCAGGGATTCAGTCTTTAGTCGTGCCCCGTTGCCCACCGGTTTCTAAGTTTCTCCTGCGCTAGCTGAGCCACGACCACCAGGCCCACCGCTCAGTCCTCACTAGCTTTTGAAAGACTGAACGTGTCGCTCCTGCTCCACCCGTCCACCACCGCACGCTCGCGTCGCCTGCACCAACCGGCAGCCACCACTCACCAGGACCAGGTATGTATAATATAAATTATAATTGTGAATTTGTGATTCTCTTAAAAATTAACCTACGTGCAATCTTAAGGCTTTTGGTTAGTGGAAATTTGGAATTGGATTGGAAATTGGAACTAATTGTGATTGACATGAATATGGGGATTGTAATGCAATTTAATTTTTATGCACTGCAATTATTTCAGAATTAGGGATTTTGTCATTTTGTGAAATTGGGCATTGTAATGCAATTTAATTTTTATGCGTTGCAATTTTAATTTTTAATTTTTGGTAGTATCATTTTAAATTAATTTGATTGTAATGTTAATTGAATGCAATGTAATTAGATTGGAATTTGGATTCGAATTAATTAGATTTGAATTTAGATTTTTGAGTTGTGATCCATTGTGAATATCTAAATTTAATATTTTTGAATCAAAATGTTTTGTGTTTCGGTTTGACACTATAATTTTGTTTATGTTTCAGTTGTATATTTACATTTATTCTTCGGTTTCCTCTTTTAGAGCGTCACATGTTGCCAAGTGATTGATTGTCTTCACTTTGTTTTATTTTGTTTTGATAATGGATAAGTTTGTGATAAGAAAGTCATGCGGCGTGGAGTCGTCTAATACTCCTAACGTGGCTACTAATTTTGAAACGGATATTAGCATATCTTGATCCAAAAATTTCATTCTCAGCGTTTGATCATGCTAAGTTACGTCGTCTTGCTGAGCTTTATCCAGAAGATTTCACAGTAGATGTTCATTTGATACTTAAAAATCAACTTAATACCTATATTAGAGATGTTAGAAGAAATTATGGTTTTTTTGGGTTTCATGATATTGGAGGTCTTGCTATGAAAATGGTTGAGACCAAAAAGAATACTCTATTTCCATTAGTTTATCGACTTATTGAGTTGACATTGGTCTTGAACACCCCCTTGCACCACCTCTTTTCTATTTTCTCATCATCGTTTCCTCTTCTTCTTAGCCCCTAGTTCAGTGTCATTAACCAATAGATCTTATGTTAATAGGAGAACATCAAGAGCTACCCGAGATCACCAAGGTAAGGGTTTAGGTTCTTGAGTTTTGTGGAGGATGAATAACATGTTCTTTTGTGTTGAATGATCATGCTTATTTTTGTGCATAGAGCTGTGGTTCAACGATGAACATGTTAGGGTTATGTTGGTTTCAAGATTTTGTAAAAAGAAAGGTTCATAGGTGCCATGAAGTAAAACCTACTAGACACCTTGCATGTTAAAGTTTAATGAATATTTCTTGAAGCATGTGTATAAGATTGCTTGCTGAGATGGTTTGATTGTTCAAAAGAGTTCTTGACATGCTTTATGAGCTATGATAGTGGTGATAAGCCTAAGCTTGGAGTCTTATAGCCCACGGTTTGGTCTAGAAGATGGCTCATGGTGTTCATGTTGCACTTCATGGATTTGTGATACAATGCTATGCATATGTGATATGAAATGTTGAGTATTGTTGAGAATGATGATGGCCAAGAGGCCTGGAAGTATCTCTGATCAAGAGAAGGCCAAAGAAAGGAGCTATGGGCTCAAGGAAGAGGTTATGAAAGTTGAAAGTTAGGTAATGGTACAAGGTTTGCTTAATTGGGTCCTGGTGTGTGTGAGGCACAGGACAGTCCTAGAGGAGGGGAGGGATGCACAACCCTGACTCTGGATGTTAAACAGAGCGCAGTAGGGATAACTCTACTGGATCGAAAAAAGAAGAGAATTGAACGGGAAACAAATACATCATTTCTGCACTGCATTGATCATACATTGATATTCTGTCTATTATTATAGGTGCTTCTTTATTGTATATCTGCTTCTATGATTGTTCCTGCTTGTATGTTTCATATGTCATGTCCCTTTCCCCCCTTTACTGAGTCAATAGAACTTACCCATTTTTCTGTCTTGCATCTTGTATGTGGCGTTATGGATACCAAACATTGCAGATGAAGTCATTTGAGAGAAAGCAGACATTAGACCTCGACCCTTATATCCTAGTGCTGAAGATTGAATGTGGGTTACGTACACGTTCGAGATACAAGTGGAGCACGAGCCCTACTAGTATCTTAAAAGATTACCACTACCCCCATTACCCCGACTTGAGGATTTCAGGCTGATTGATGTAGATCCAGCCCTCCTTCGTACAATTCCTTCTCCACTAGTTCGGCCGGCAGAGGGTAGTCATGTCTTCCCCGAGACTGAGATCGTAGACCTGACCTCCGACATTGATGCGGAGTATTAGTGGACCTAATTTGATGCAGTCTCTTTTTGAGTTTCGTCAGCTTTTGTTGCATATGACGTTTTAAAAAAAATCACAGTTGTATTAGTACGGAAAGCTTTAGAAAGCTGTCACTTTTGTATCTTTTTATTTTTCTTTATAATCCTCACAAAGGATGTCTTTTTGTAAAAAGAGAAAAACTGTGATCAGTAATGGAATCGTGTATTTATTTCTTCAAAATTTCCTTTTTTCTTATTTCTTTTCTTTTTGTATTATTATGTTTTTTGTTCTTTTATTCCCAAGAGTTTCAAACTTCGAAGAATTATATTAATGCATTTATCAATGTCACTTTACCATTAATTTTCCAAAAACCTGATTTTCCTTTCTTAACGAGTTTCTAATTACAATATTATTTTTAACTAAAAGTTTCCGCTAAGTTTTTCAAAGCCAAACAATTGATACTTCGTAGGATCGATTCGTGTTGTAATCTCTGTCTGTGTGCATACCATATCTATAAGTGAGCCTAGGGGGTACGTATAGCCTAGGACTGTCCAAAATACTGGTCGGACAGGCCAACTCGGACCGAAACCGGACCGGTTTTGGCCAAACCGGTCCCATTTTTTGATACCGGGTTGGCCTGTCGGGAAACCGGTGTACTCCTCTTTGGTTTCGGGTTACCTACATGGAAACCAGGACCTGGACTGGAGTATATCACTCCAAACTGGCCAAAAAAAAAATCCTTCTCTTTCCCGGGCCTCCAGGTCCAGGACCCCCGACCCCAAGCCCCCGACCTCCCAGGACCGCAAGCCTCCCAGCCCTTCTCTCTCCCGAGCCCAAACCGAACCGGTGAAACCGGGGACCGATTCTATTAAAATGACCAGTCCGGTCAAGTCCGGTATGATCCCTCCATAAAAATGATCGGTTTGGCGGTCGGACCGGACCGAACCAGACCGGACCGGCCATTGAACAGCCCTACGTATAGGCACGGGGCATGACATGTAGTAAGCAAAGTTTTATAAAAAAACGTAAAAGTGCTTACCATGTAAGTGATTTTCAAATGGAAATATTTTTTTAGGAGTCGTAAATAGATTTCATTTGCCATAATACATTTTCTTCAACAAGTGAAAGTTTTGCGAAGAACCGTAAATACTGTGTAAGTGATTTTCAAATAAAAATATTTTTTCAAGAGCTGTAAATAGATTTCGTTTGACGTAAAAAAATTTCCATTGATGCTACGAATCACAAGTTCAGTTGGGATTTTTTGTTCAAGAATACACTGAAAAATCACAAGACGAATTGCATAGCGAAAATAAAAATAAAAATAAAAACTTGGATAGCTGCAAGAACCTACACATCATAATGCAAGTCAAAAACTTTCTAACTAACATCACTGACACCATAGTAAGCTAACTATTCGTGTAAACAAATTAGAAATTATAGAATCCAATTTAATTTTTACACGCTTACTATGATGTTTTCCCATAATTATGCTCAAACTCATGTAGATATTCCCAAAAACTAATCCCTCTTTTTATCTTCAAGAAAGGAAGAAATAAATTAAAAAAAAGTCGGTAAAAAGTGCTTCCATAACTCATTGTTAATTGAATATCTGGTGGGTCCTATCTTTTTGACAACTGAGTCCTACGTGAAGGTGCGTACTTGGATCGGTGGATGAATAAAAAATTCGTAAGCCGTTTAATACGCCGTCTCATTGGAATGTGTAGGCTTATAACTTGTACGCTCTGGCTTTTGATTATATGTTTAGTAGAAAAAGCAACGACTGCCTCCTCATTGAGTCCCCAAAAGAAGTGGTTTTAAGAATTCTGCCTGTACTCCCTTTTACTATTATGTATTACTAGAGTTATTAGAGTCTCATGTTGCTAAAATAATGTGAGTTATTGTAATAAAAAACTTATAAATAAGTCTTTCTGTAATCTCTCATATATATATTAGTGAGTACACTAATCTGTCCAATTGAACATTTCCACAATAGATGTAGGATCTATGGACTAAACCACTTAAATCTTGTATCTTATTTATCTCTCTTCTCTCTCTTGGTCTTAAATTATTTCTTTTTTTCTCTTTTTTATTTTATTCTGACATCAGAGTCAATATGAAACTCTCGTATGTATTGTGACTCTGCCTCTTGCTTGGTTTAGTTTTTAATGGAAAGTTAGTTTATTGAGAAAAAAAAAGTACCATGTATATGCTCTCCATTGCACTGCGAACAAAACAAACATACGGGGGAAGCCGAATAATTCGTCCGTCTCAATGGGGGGTTATTATATGTCATTTTAAAACGTCAGAAAGAGTATAAAAAGCAGGCCTCACGGTCCTTTCCGATAGGAGAGATTGAAGCAGTTCAATTAAGCACTCAGGCACACAAGACAGCGAGGATATAGCCGGCAGCAACTCCGGCGATCTCCTTCCGACAAGGTAGGCCCGGGCCTCTAAATATCTCTTTTGCTTTAGTTTTCGTTTTTACATTTTCCAATTCATGCGCTAAAAACTTTGTGATGATTAACAGCTAAAAGCGTTGATTTGTACTGCTTAATCGTCTTCTTTTCTTTTATTTGTATTTTGGAAGTAAACATTGCTCATGTGCCTTGATGATTGTTCTGCCATGAGCTGTACCAGTTCAAGTCCATCATTTATGTGCTTAATTTCCACCATGTTTTACTGCTAAAGAGTCCAGTTGTGTAAATTGCTTATGTGCCTTTGATGAACATTGTTCTTTTAGCATTTAGTGTTGTACCTCTGGAACTGGAATTTGCTTATTGAACCTAAGAAGATCACCGGAACTTGCTTATTCAAAAGTAAGAAGATAATGGAACTGGCATTTGATGATTTTTTTTTCCGTGTCTTTACACTTTCCATTTTTATTAAAAGAATTTTCGCATCCGTGGCATTAATTCATTTGGTTATTAATGGACCTTCCAAAGAATTGGTTCCATTCTGATTTAAAACTTTTGTCATGTGTGATCATACGTATAGGGCCCTGGTCCTTACAAATAGTGTGTTTGTATATGGCCCAACCCAAATTTAGCCAAGTTCGAACAGTCCTTTAATTGACCAAGTTTATGCCATTGTCCACTGTGGCTCCCTTGCGACCCAGCTCCGTTTCTCAAAAGAAACCTCTCTTATCATCTCTAAAGGAAATAAAAGTAAGAGAGATTAAATACATACCTTTTCGATTGGAATCAATAAAGAAAATTGACCGGAAAACAGATGCATTATTTCTGCACTGCATTGATCATATATTGATATTCTATTTTATTATTGTATACCTGCTGCTATGATTATTCCTGCTTGTTTGTTTTATATGTCATGTCCCTTTTTTCCATTTACTGAGTCAGTAGGGATCACTCATTTTTCTGTCTTGCATCTTGTATGTGGAGGTGTGGATACTGGACACTGCAGATGAAGTTATTTGAGAGCGAACAAATATTGGACCTCGACCCTTATATGCTAGTGCTGAAGATTCGAACGTGGGTTACAGACACGTTCGAGATACTAGTGGAGCATGAACCCTACTAGTATCTTAAAAGACCACCACTACCCCCCATTACCCCGACTTGAAGACTTCGGGCTGATTGATGTAGACCCAACCCTTCTTGGTATAGTTCCTTCTCCACCGGCTTCGCCGGTAGAGGGTAGTCGTGTCTTCCCCGAGACCAAGATCGTAGACTTGGACTTCGGGCTGATTGATGTAGACCTAGCCATCCTTGGTATAGTTCCTTCTCCACCAGCTCCGCCGGCAGAGGGTAGTCATGTCTTTCCCGTGACCGAGATCATAGACCTGGCCTCCGACACTGATGCGGAGGATTAGTGGACCTTAAATGCAGTCTCTTTTTGAGCTTCGTCAGCTTTTGTTGCATATGGTGTTTAAAAAAATCACGGTTGTATTAGTACATACAGCTTTAGAAAGCTACCACTTTTGTATCTATTTTTCTTTCTTTGTAATCTTCACGGAGAATGTCTTTTTGTAAAAAGAAAAAAATCGTGATCACTAATGAAATCTTGTATTTATTTCATCAAAATTCCCTCTTATCTTATTTCTTTTCTTTTTGTATTATTATGTTTTTCTTTTCTATTATTCCAAAGAGTTTCACAATTGCAGTCCAAGTGTTTTGCCTCCTTCCTCTCCACGCTCACAACTGTCGTATGGTTTTCTGAGTTTTGATGGCCAACTCTGAAACTAACGATTAGTCCATTAGGGTAGACTATCTCATAACCATCCTTATATATGAAACCCTAACTGTGATAGTGCGTGAGATCATTCGGGATCTCAAATCTCGGCCTTAGGATCACATGAAAAAACTATTTTTTCAGTGTCTCCCTTATATTCTTTTATTCTGTATTTTAGGCTTCTACTAATTGTAATCATGTCCATCAACATATTACAATTCACCCATAAGAATTTGAGAATGATTTGTGAAATCTCTTTTAGTAACAATTATAATCGTTTATTTATCCTTCCACCATACTATATTTCATATGAGTTAATAGACCCGGAATATTATCATTGATAAAATACTTAGCTCCTATAATTCTTAATTTTATTATATGTAACTCGTTGGACTCTCAAATTGTTTTCAAAACGATTTCACAAATAAATATATAATATATTAACTTAAAAAAATATTTTCACAAAATTCCTCTGGCCAAAGATTTATTTTTCTCAAGTCCAACCCTATACAGATATATTTGAATATACTATCTCTCGAAGAGACTGATGGATTCCTTATTGAGCATTTATACAAACTCATTTATTATGCACAAGACCTGACGTTGTTTGGAATATTTGACCTAGAAAGATCATCACCAAATGACTCGGTCAGAGTATAAGTACACTATAAATAAATCTGCACAAACCTCTCAGGTCTAAGGATAACATAAACAAATTGTGTTGAATACCTTCTCAACATCAATGATCACTTCTAGAAGGTATCTGTATTTGATCATGTTCAGTGCATGTACTGTTACATTACACTCACTCGTTTGCTTAAAGTCACCACCGCGATGATTGAGTACATCATCCTATTTAATAGAGGCACAACGAGCATAGACCTATTGTACATAAATATGTACCTTGGTCTAGAACAAAATATCAAGTGTACAAGGAACTGAAAAGTCATACTCTCCGTCTTTGATTCATTAACCATTGACATGACTTTTTTACAATGTCACTCAATAATAACTTTATATTATGATAAACACGTGATATCTAAATAACAATTATCTAGAATAATGATTTTTAAAACATATTTCTTACCATAATAACCCTAAGTGAGAGGGGCGTATTATTCGAGTTCTTCTCATGTTTGTTTCAGTGTCACCTGGTCCTAATGTACAGCGTATCCAATTTGTCTTCACTCACATGGGAAAAGTCCACCTCAACTCTCAAAGTTGCTTTTTTTAAGACACTCAGGACCCCTGATTGGTGAAGCTAGAGCTCTCCTCAGAGCGTCTTAGTTGGCATCCTTGTTTGGCTGGACTCACGTCCTTTCGGAATCTGACTGTCAAGTGCTAGTTAATGCGATTCAGGACTACCGGGTGTAGCCGAGCTGTCGTTTCTCTTCGGAAGCTGTTGAGCTTCGTGCGTTTTTTTGGTTCTTTGAATTATTCCATTACTTGGGTTTCTAGATTGCAGAATGTATTTTCCCACTCCCTTGCTAGTTGGACTCTCAAAGGTGGCTGTTTTACTACCATTGACCCCCTTTGTATCCCTGTTTCTGTTTCTATTCTGCACTGTGACTCTTAGTTTTTAATGGAATCGTTCTCTTCCCAGCAAAAAAAAGTGAAAAGACAAAGCTTAGAAGTTAGAAGCGCCCGATTCCAATGAGACGGGAGTATTAAACGAATTGCCGAATTTTGGTTCATCGCACCATTACGTACCTTAATATGTTGGTCTCTTTTTTTCTTCTTTTTTTTTTCTTGGTCTCAGTTGTCAAAGCTTTGATATGACCCACCAGATACACAAATAAGATATTATACGAGAAGGATTTTGAAGCACTATCATCTTCCAGCTTGACTTCACAAACATGTTTCCCCTATCCTAACCTCACACTTTAAAGACCACCATTTACTATTTCTTTTTTCTGCGTAAGACCACCATTTACTAGAAAACCTCGTATTATTCGGATACCTCGTATTATTCGTGTGTTTTTCTCTATCACAGAGCTATGGAAGCACTTTTGACCAACTCAGATCAGAAGAAGAAGCATACGAAGTATTATTTATTTATTTATTTGTCTTTTGCCTCTAAGATCGGAAGAGGGATGAGATTTTGGAACTACAGACCCGAGCTTGAACTAAATTAAGGGTTCGTTTGTTTCACTGTAAAGCACACTTTTTTGTAAAGCAGTTTCTAATGCATTATATTTTAGTAAAGTATTCTAATTTCTAGTGTTTGGCTGTTACATCAAATATATTTTCTAAAAGTATTTTTTAATGTTTTTGACGTATGTTATATTTTTTGTAATTTTACATGATTAATAAACTTAATTTTTAACATCAATTTGAAATAAAATAAAATAAAGTTTTCGAGAGAGTAAGAAATGGGTCGGGTTCCTTTGAATGTTTTGGTTTCGAGTTAGAAACCCGAACACTAACTTGATTTTTTTTTAGTTCATGTTTTAAAACCTGACCTCGACCCCGAAAAAAGCTAAAACTATCGAGGTCAGGTTCCTTTAAATGCTTGGATTTTGGGTCAGAGACGCGAACATGAACCTAATTTTTTTTTCGAGTTCATGTTTCAAAACCCGACCTAGAAAAAAGCTAAAATCGTCGGAGTCAGGTTCCTTTAAATGCTTTAGTTTCATGTTAGAGACTCGAACACGAACCTGATTTTTCTCGGGTTCATGTTTCAAAACCCGACCCCGACCCCGAAAAAAGCAAAACCTATCGGGGTCGGGTTCTTTTGAATGATTTAGTTTTAGGTTAGAAAAGCGAACACGAATTTGAGTTTTCTCGGATTCATGTTTCAAAACCCGACTCTGACCCCCAAAAAGCTAAAATCGTCGGAGTCGGGTTCCTTTGAATGCTTTAGTTTCGGGTTAAAGACCTGAACACGAACCTGATTTTTCTCGGGTTCATGTTTCAAAACTCGACCCCGACCTCGAAAAAAGCTAAAACCGTCGGGGTCGGGTTCTTTTGAATGATTTGGTTTCGGGTTAGAGACTCAAACACAAACTTGATTTTTCTCGGGTTCATATGTTAAAGGAACGATGAAATACTAGATGTGGGTGCCTTGCTAGTTTCACCATTCAGCGGCAGTCAATGGGAAGTATTATACATTTGATTGGTGTGCACAGCATAACCACAAGTTGGCTACACCATCGAAAACCCACTTGCTACGTTCAAATAGAAGAATCAACAAATTGCAGCGTCTCTAGTGTAACAATGCAGACAGAGCAGGCATCTGTCCGAAGCTAGTACACGATTTGATGGTGGCCCAGGCTGGGAGTAGAGAGAAGTTGAGATTCACACAAACTTGAAAAATTACCGGAGCAGCAGAAGAAGTGAATCCATAGAGGTTGGAATAGCCAGTGTTCTTCTTAATTGGTTTGGCGATCAGTATAAAAAGAATTCACAATTCTTCTTCAAGGTTATGTTTGACGATGATGAGCAAATAACTAATGTATTTTGGTCTTATCATGACATGCAAAATGACTATGCACTTTTTGGAGATTTTGTTTCTTTTGATACCACATACAGGACAAACAATGAGAACCGACCTTTGGTTAGGAGTGAATCATCACAGGGAGAGGGTATTGTTTGGGGCGTACCTATTGTTTGATGAGATAGCCCAATCATTCAAGTGGTTGTTCGAGAACTTCGTTGAGTGAATGGGAGGAAAAACACCCTAGTTGCTTTTTACTGATCAAGATGCTGCGATGCTTGCCACAACCTCAGTGTCTTACCAGACACACCTCACTTCCTCTGCATATTGCATATTCAGCAAAATGCATTGAAGAATATTGGTTCATTGTTTCGTGACAGAGACTTCAAGAAGGAATGGGATAAACTTTTGTTTGATATTAACGTTGATGATTTTGAGTTTGCATGGTCTAAGATAATCGATGATCATGGACTACATGACAATGAATGGTTGAATAAGATATATGTGAAGCGCGAGAAGTAGGCTCCAATGTACGTCTAGAATATTTTATGTGCCAACAAAAAGAGTATACAATTGAGTGAAAGTTTTAATGCCACCTTGCGTAAATACTTGAAGACAATACTGAATATGCCCCGATTTTTCCAGCACTTTCAGCAAGCTGTCGATGATATGATGTACAAGGAGCTTCGATCGAATTTTGAGATGAATGACAAGTTACCTATTCTAAAGTTGATTGATCCACTTTGTGTTCATTTATCGAAAGTCTACACTCCTTTTGTTCTGACCATTTTTTTTTAGAACAATTTGAGAAGGCTTGTTGGATTGTATTAAATTGTCGAAGGGAAAGTGTTGATTCCGAAGCATTTGAGGTACATGTTTGCACCGATGACTCAGATCATAATTGTTCGATGGCCAAACGGCATGTTATCACCACTGTCAATAGGTTTCATCAATGTAATTACAATTACTTCAGTTGGGTGTTATTTATAGCCACATTTTGTGGTTGCTGAAATAAAGAAGTGCTTTATTTATCCCAAATGAGTATACACTAAGCCAATGGACGAGGAAGGCAAGATTGAGGGTTGATCCAAATTCCACATCAAGGGTACATGTTGATCCGAAATTGGAGAGAGTTGCCAACCGCAGAAGGTTTATAAATATCTATGTATATACTATTTGGAGATATGTGGATGCCCCAGAATCATGGGAGGTCCTACAACGTTACCACACCGCACTGGCGGATGACCTTGCTAAATTACCGCTTACTAGAGAGTAGTGCAATCTTGAAAGTGCGGTTGATAAAGCAATAGTTGATGGAGCTCTAGCAGTGGGTGTAAAGGGGTGGAAAACATGGAAGCCAAAGCATTGAGGCAACAAACAGTTGAAAAGTGCACTTGAAAGTAAAAAACGGTTGAAGCATCGAGGCGGTCGTAAGATTGGCACTGGCACATCGTCCCAACCTATAGCTCGTCAGTTGCAGTTATAGGATGAAAAGTGAGCCAGAGGTACAGTTATACCCCTCTAGTGTTTAATTTCTTTTGGAGCGAGGTTTTATTAGATCTAGTGTATCACCGTGGGGAGCTCCGGTGTTATTTGTAAAGAAGAAAGATGGAACTTTCAGGATGTGTATAGACTATAGAGAACTGAATCAGGTGACAGTGAAGAATAAATACCCATTACCGCGTATTGATGATTTATTTAATCAATTAAAAGGAGCAGGAGTCTTTTCAAAGATAGATTTGCGGTCTAGGTATCATAAGTTAAGAATCAAGGTGGAAGATATCCCGAAGTCAGCATTTAGGACTCGGTATGGTCATTTTGAGTTCTTAGTGATGCCGTTTGGATTGACGAATGCACCGGCTAGACGAGATCTAGGTGGGTTATGTTACTTTTTGAGAGATAGATTTGAGTAGTTAGGTTTCAGTTATGTATCAGACGAAACGTTTTAGACAGCTTCTGTCTTAGTGTATATTTTCTTTCCTTTTTGTATTACTTTTGTATCCTCATGAAGGATTTTGATATTATACAGTGATAGTGGAAAAATTTTATAGTGCCCTAAATTGACTTTAGGCCCGTTAACCTTAAACAAGCCCAGAAAATCTTACAACTGTGGGGACAGACCCGTTATGGTCTAAGAAGACCCAAAAAGCTTTCATGTACAGATTTAAGGGGATTGTCTATTTCTTGTTAATGCCTTGTACATGAATATGCATGACTTGCATATCTGTACGACATGCCATGTGCATAAACATCTCATGGGTATAGGGAAACTGTTGACCAAAATAATCGTAATGACCGTAATGAAACTCATACCATGAGGTGGTCCGATGAAAGGGTGACGGTACCGATCACAAAAAGGGGATAGTGAAGGATAAGCTTGGCCGAGTGATGCATGCCTGAACCCTGTATGCCCGGGCATTCTGCGAAATATATCCAGCCTTACTTTCCACGTGTTTTAACCATACGAAGAGCATTAAATGCATTCTTATCAGGTTTTATTTGGACGTCTAAATGAAGCTTAGTGATTGGCCCGTCCATTATTTACTTTTTAACAAAGATACGTGATATATGGGCAGCTTTGGTAGCTCTTTCCAATTTGGTACAAAGTGATTTGCAATGATTTACCTAGATAGATAGAGACTGGTAGAGAAAGAATCATAGAGATAAAGACAATACCTGACTGAAAGAGAAAGGAAGGGAAAGGACTTGAAAGGAGAAGGACACCAGCTGACCGAAGGAGAAGAGGAAGAAGAGACCAACAAACAAAGGGAAGAGAGACCAGGAAACAAATAAGAGAGAGTGAGATAGTTTCGGCCTACACCTTTTCTTCCCCATCAATTTTGTCATTTCTTTTCCTAACGTAGTGCCTTGATGGTTAGGTGTTTTCATCCAAGGAGGAAAAGCAGTTCAACCGAGTAAGGTATGGGTATATAGCCTAAAATAGGGGACTCGGGATACTTACGTGCTTATAGAGAGCTAAATGTATGTTGCATGGGGATCCTGAGTGATAACATGAGGAACCGGGGCAGTTTTGGGTCAGGACTTGGAATGTTGGACTTATGGTGTTTTATAGTTCTATACATGAGCATGTTGAACTTATATTGTTTCAGTGCTGATTTAAAGTAGACATGGACTGAGTATAACACACGAATAGTATATGAACTATAGAAAAATTAGACAGGCATTTTCATGAAAAAACCCTTGCTGTCCAAAATGTCTATATGAAATACGTTGAGTCTTGACCTGGAACTTTGTGGACATGTAGGAAATGAGAGGTCGGAAAAGGTCAAAAATGCCCATGGAGGTCTCTAAGGGCAGTTTCGGTATTCCACACAAAACGTAGGGTAAAAAGGTCTGAACTGAAAAAATAACTTTGTAGTTGTGTAAAGCGTGGAAAATATATGGGGAAGCCCAAATTTGAGTCCAAACCAAGTAGAAATAGGGGCTCAAAACACAAAGCTCGTTTAGTGCCCTAAATTGACTTTAGCCCCGTTAACCCTAAACAAGCCCAGAAAATCTTACAACTGTGGGGACAGACCCGTTATGGTCTAAGAAGGCCCAAAAGCTTTCATGTACAGATTTAAGGGGATTGTCTATTTCTTGTTAATTCATTGTACATGAATATGCATGACTTGTATATCTGTACGACATGCCATGTGCATCAACATCTCATGGGTATGGGGAAATTGTTGACCAAAATGATCGTAATGACCGTAGTGAAATCCATACCCAGAGGTGGTCTGATGAAAGGGTGACGGTACCGATCACAAAAGGGGGGATAGTGCAAGCCACCACTGAAAGGATAGTGGTCGGTATCCCTGACGTGAAACAATTTATGCTTGACAGGGTCCTTGTGCCGGGGCAAGGGACAGTCCCAGAGGAGAGGAGGGACGCACAACCCAAACTCTGAGGGTTAAACAGAGAGAGTAAAGGACACCTCTGATGACAGGAAAAGAAAGAAAGAAAGAACAAAAAGAAAAGAAAAGAAATAAATAAATAAAGTGCAATGACCGGGAAACAGATGCATCAATTTTATATTGCATTGATCCTATTATTTCTTATGCTCTATGCTTATTAATTGTTTATTAGATTATTCCTGCTTCTTTAATTCCTTTACTGAGTAAATGACAGTAGACATGTTCCCTTTCCCCCTTATTGAGTCAGTAAGAGTCACCCCTTTTATTTGTTTAAATTATGTATGTACTACTGTGGACCCCGGACTTGCCAAATGTTGACTTTTGCAAGTGAGCAGATTCTGGACGTAGACCCGTATATTTTAAAGATGACTATCTGGACTTTTATTATTGATTCATATGAGGTTTATGTGGGATACGATCCCGAATGGTACCTAAAGGACCCTCCAGCATCCCCAATTCCTCTGGTAGAGGACTTTGGGTAATTGAGATCGATTCAACCCTCCTACTCGTTGACCCTCCTCCACCGGCACCACCGGTAGAGGGTACAGGGGACAATGAGATCATTGATCTCATTTCTGATTCAGAGTCGAGGGTAGACTAGACGAGGTCTAGGAGGGTTAGGTTACTTTTTGAGAGATAGATTTGAGTAGTTGAGTTTCAGTTATGTATTTGACGGAAAGTTTTAGACAACTTTCATCTTAGTGTATATTTTCTTTCACTTTTGTATTACTTCTATATCCTCATAAAGGATTTCGATATTGTACAGTGATAGTGGAAAAATTTTATATGTATCTTTTTCTGCTTCACTTCTGGATATTTAATTTAATCTCCGTAAGTAATTCATTTTATTTTCCCTATAAGTCAAAACGTTTAAAATGTCATTTTTGTTACATCATGAAACTATTATTTTCCCTCCTCATATACTTATAATTTTAACTTAAACATTTCCGCTAAACTTTTTCAAAGCCACTTATTTGGCCTTACGATGAATAGTTCGTGTCGTAATCCCCGTTTGTGTGCATTCCATTACTATAAGGGAGCTTAGGGAGTAAGTACTAGCACGAGGAGTGACAGGTACAATGTATATTCTTACTCGGATTTTATTTTCTTATATGGCTATTTCATAACAGTTTATTTTGTTCCCTCCTAAGTATCAAGCGAAGACGAGCTGCAATCGCAAATTGGGAAGTATAGGAGCCTCGAATGCTTGTAGGATTTTTTTAGAAAACACAATGGATCCTGAAAGGCTTATCTCTGCACAAAAGAAAATCTTAATGCAGGGCCAAAATAAAAAGATGATTTTCTGTAAACTATAGGAGTTAATTCCTTCTATGGGAGAGTTCAGATTGCCTTGAACATATTCTTCAAATAACAATACTGCCCATAGCCTACCATTAAAGTCCTAAGAAGTTTTCAGGAAACTTGAACAGTGGTTGATGGATACTCCTGGAGATGTACAGGACAAACCTTGAACATTCTGACCCTTTTTCATAGACCAGAATACAAATAACTGAAGCTGAATCAAATTAAAGGACTGCAACAAACATTTTGAACCTGTTTTGCACAAAAATATATAGCCCAGAATGCGCAAAAAATAATGGATCTTGTTTAGTCAAAAGAATGTGAACGGTGGGCATAAAAATGTTGTGACCACCAGATCAAACAATGTTCAAGAGTCACCATCACAAATTACTATGCTGCCGAATTGAAAGTGCAAGATTACTATGTTGCTGTCTGGAGAAAGAAAATTGTTGCTGGAAAGTTACTGGAGGGAAAAAAATCCGGCTATAAAATTGTAGGATTACCTTTTCTCTTGATTCCGGCGAACAGAGGAGAGAGAGCAGCAATGAAGAGGAACTTGCGTGAGAAAGCAGGGAAAATGAATTTTTGGGAAGATTGGAGCCGTCAAGCCGAGCCACCAAGCAATATTAGTCATTTTACTCATTAAATGAGGTGGAGCTATAGTGACCATTAAATTGCTTTCATTAAATCTTGACCCCACCTTCTCAAAGTTTTGGAATTCCTCCTAAGGAGGGAATCCGTTCCCAGCTCCCATGGCCACCCTTGCTATATTTTCTTAATAGTATCTTCAATATTTTGTCATTAAAAATGATTGCAAATTAAATTAAAATTAAATAAAAACAAGAGAAAATTTAGGAAGACTTACATGAAGAACCCAAAAAAGGTATACATTATAAATTTTAGAGACAAGTATTTTATTGGCTAATCTTATTGGACTAAAAACTTGAAGTCCACGGAAATTATATATTTGTCTAGATTTTGAGCTAGATTTGAAATTGTGTAACTAAACTCCAGATACATGTAATTTTCTTATTTTGAAAAAAAAAATTGGGTTGTTAAGTGTTATAAATATTGTAAGACTAAGATTGTTGTTTAGAACTTTGAGGGTGCCAAAGGTTATTGTTTCCTTAAAGTTTTGTTTAAGAAGTACTGCACTAGGTAAAGCCAAATTTTAAAGAGGGAGAGGCAATGGCGGATCCAGGATTGAAGTCTTAGGGGGCCGGAGTTATAGAGGGGAAATATTCACCTTTTTTAGGAAAAATTTTGAATGTAAAAAAAATTTACAACAAAACATCCAAAATCTCAAAAAAATTAATATTAGCTCCAACACATTTTCACACAAACTCCAATACCTTTTTTAAAAATATATCATCAAATCATTCTGCAAGTTCATCACCCAACAATTATATAGAAAATAATATAAATGCTTACTCTGGATTGAAATTAACAACTAAAGGAGAGAAAAAATTGAGATAAAAAGAGATTTAAAGTTAAAAAAGAGAGAATGAACTTACATAAATCGAAACAATGTCAAAGGAAAAGAAGGAAAAAAACCAAGTTAAAGTTGTCATATGTTAAGCCACACAAGAAACTTGGTGGGTTAAGTGATTTCTTTATGTTAACTTTTTCAAGGGTGATGCAAAATCGATAGGTATATTTTTTTTTAAAAAAAAGTGAAATTTAGAGAAATAGATAACAAAATAGAACAAAAACCAGTATTTAGGTCATAAAATAAATTGCATCTCTTGGTGAAATTTTAATTCCATTAGCATTTATTGTTATTTTAAAAATACTTTAATTCATTTCTTATTTGTTGTCATTTTAAAGGGTATGATTTTTAAAGCATTAAATTTGTCTCATTCATTTTGAGGGATAAATGGTATTTAAATGGGTAAAAAATGGATAGTATTTTTGGACTTGCAAAAGAGATTTTTTTTCAAAATATTTGGGGGACAAAATGATATTTGAAGGTGTAAAATTGGGATGAGATAATATTTTTTGCCTCAAAAATGTTTAAAAGGAAAAAAATTTCAAAATTTTGAGGGCGGGCAGTGGCCCCCTCCCCCCTAAATCCGCCCCTATGAGAGGAGAGGGATGGGAAAGGGGCAAGACATATTTTTCTTTAAATTTATGTGTACTAGCATGGATCAAGATCTTCTTTAATTTTGAGTCCAAATTAATGATTTGTTTCGAAGAAAAATAAACATAATAGATGAATCCTATAATCAATGATGCTCATATTAATTGTTCAATACTGTGAAGATTACAACATTTAATATCTCTTATATCTCTCTCTCAATTAGACCATATAATCAAAGAGGATCAAAATCCGTAAAATGGGAGAGGGGGGGCCAGCTCGCTCCCTACGCCGCTAGCAGCAATCCACCCTTGCTTCTTGGTGCATGAATACAAGATAAGAAACGATACATATACATATTAGGGCAAAGTGCCAAAGAACAAGTTCATTCTCTTGACTCTATTTACGTGACTAATAAGTTTTAAATTTTTAACTTTTTTTCATACAAGTTTAACTACCATATAAATTAAATAGGGTATACATGATTAATAATCTCTACTATTTTCTTGAATGGTTGCAATAAAAGGTCTTTGAACAATTGATTGAAAGTTATATAGGATGATTAGTCTAAGAAAAGACAAAAACTAGAAAAACTAAAGGAAATATGCAAAATATACAAACAAAAAAATAAAAATAAAAATAATAGAACAAAGGTTAATTTGGGAGCATGCATGTTTTGTTTCTTCTAGATTGACAGGTACGTACACCACCCGGCAAAACTGATTTTTTAATCCGCACAAGAATTTGATTCATTTTACAGGAAATTAGGTTTGGAATAAACCTTTGAAAATGGAATAGTTTTAAGCCTCTCATTCTATTTCTAACACAAATTGGTTCAATTGTCAAAGCTCTTCAATTGGGTTCCAATTATTAAAGCTTTTCATTTGACTCCATATTTTAGTCTTTTATTGGTCCATTTGTTAAGACTCTTCAATTGGCTTCATTTAACTCAATAATTTGGTTCCTTAGAAATCATTTGAGAAAGTATGAATCCCATATCTGTATTATTTCTATGTTGAATGATAAAAGCATGCTTAGGATTCTGATTGTTTTTTATTGCAGTAATGATCTTTTCTATCTATAAAGAGATCAGATGTACTTGTTCACTGTTAAAATTGAGAATAGATTGAAAATGATAATTCTCGTGTATTCATAAACTCTTACAATGACTCTGTTATATAGACTTGAGTTACAGATTGTATGAAACTGCTATAACTAAAATAGTTATAACAGATCTAACTTATTTGCCACATCAGCAAGTAAGTTGTTTACAAATAAACGATAACATTTAACACCTTTAATAGTCCCCCTCAAGATGGTGTATGGATATTTAAAACACCCATCTTGCCAAGTAAATATTGTAGCTGATCATATCCAAGAGCTTTGGTGAGGAGGTCTGCAATTTGATGCTTTGAAGAGATATGAAAAGTCTGTATAATACCAGCAGTAAGCTTATCTCTAATAAAATGACAATCAATTTCTATGTGTTTCGTTCTTTCGTGAAACACAGGATTCGAAGCAATGTGTAATGCGGATTGATTATCACAGTATACTAGAGCTGGTTGAGGATGAGGAATCTGAAAATCATGTAACAAATAAAGAAGCCACTGCACATCAGCAACAACAGCTGCCATCGCTCGGTATTCAGCTTCTGCTGAAGATCGAGAAACTGTTGTTTGTTTCTTGGATTTCCAAGAGACAAGAGAATCTCCAATAAACACACTAAAGCCAGTAATAGATCTTCTAGAGTCAGAGCATGCTGCCCAATCAGCATTTGAATAGGCTTTGAGATGAAGTGGAGACTGGGAGGAGAAAAAAATTCCTTGACCAACTGTAGACTTCAAGTATCGTAGAACTCTGTAAGCAGCTTGGAGATGTGGGTCACGCGGTTTGTCCATAAATTGAGTAAGAACTTGAACTGAGTAGGACAAATCTGGGCGAGACAAGGTAAGATAAAGTAGCTTGCCAACAAGTCTACGGTATACTGTGGGGTCTGTTAACAGCTTCCCAGTTGAAGAGTCAAAGTGCATGTGTTGTTCCATAGGAGTTTTGGCAGGTTTAGAGCCAATAAACCCTGAGTCACGAAGTACATCCAAGGCAAATTTCCTTTAACATAAGAAAATGCCTTTGCTAGACCGAGCCACCTCTAAACCAAGAAAGAATTTTAGAGTTCCCAAGTCTTTGATTTTGAACCGATCATCAATGGCAGATTTGAACTCTGTGACAGCTTGATCATCATTACTAGCTAGTATTATATCATCTACATAGACAAGTAAAGCTAGAAATAAGCCGTTAGTCTTGCGGGTAAACAAGGAATAATCGGCTTTGGACTGCTCAAAACCATTTTGAAGTAAAAATTGAGAGAATTTAAAAAACCATTGTCTTGAGGCTTGCTTAAGGCCATAAAGAGACTTGGTTAATCGACATACTTTGTGGTCCCCCTTAACTTCAAAACCAGGAGGGATAGACATGTAAATCTCTTCATTAAGATCACCATGTAAAAATGCATTGTTGACATCCATTTGATGTAAACACCAGCCTTTTGCAGCAGCTAGTGCTAGAAGAACACACACTGTGGAAATCTTGGCCACAGGAGAAAATGTATCAAAATAGTCAAAACCCTCCCTTTGAGTATATCCTTTAGAAACAAGCCTGGCCTTGTAACGTTCTATGGAACCATCTGACTTGTGTTTGATTTTAAAAATCCATTTACAGCCAATGGGTTATTTGTCAGGAGGTAAAGAAGTAATTATCCAAGTATTGTTAGCTTGAAGTGCTTGGATTTCCTTCTGCATAGCCTCACGCCATTCAGCATGTTGAATGGCTTGGTTAAAGGTTTTAGGCTCATCAGCAAGGGTAATGGCAGATGTGTATGCATGATGAGAAGAAGACAATTTAGAAGAACCAAGAAATTGAAAGATGCTATGAGGTTTACCTGATAAAGAACCATGTTGCTCAAGAGGTATGGATGCAGCTGACTGACAATAATAATGCTGCAAGTAAGTAGGTGCAGTTCTAATTCTAGTGGATGGTCTAAGATTGGAAGTACCAGTTGGAACTATGTCAGTGGCAGGGGAAGGAACAGCAGAAACAGGATCTGATATATGTGGTGAAATATCAGTGGAGAGAATAGGACTAGATGTTGTAGGAACATCAGTAGATGAGTTGAGAGAAGTGGTATCCATAGGAGAGGCCACATCAGCAAGTGAAGTAGGAATAACAACTGAATTGTCAGGAGGAGAAAGATTTTGAAAAGGAAAAATAGTTTCAAAGAAAGCAACATGTCGAGAGATGAAAACTTTATGAGTGGCAATATCATAAAGTTTGTAACCCTTAGTGCCATAAGGGTAACCTAAGAAGACACATTTAGAAGCCCTTGGATCAAACTTAGTTCCAATCCTTAGAAGAGTTGATGCAAAGCACAATCAACCAAACACCTGAATATGATTATAGGTAGGTTTGGCAGAAAACAAGATTTCAAAAGGAGACTTATTTGATAAGAGTGGAGTGGGAGTACGATTTATCAAGTAAACAGTAGTTAAAACACAATCACCCCAAAATTGAAGAGGAAGATGTGACTGAAATTTAAGAGCCCGGGCCACATTTAAAATGTGTTGATGTTTTCGTTCAGCAATACCATTTTGCTGAGGTGTTTCAACACAAGACTTTTGATGAATAACACCTTGAGACAAGAAGAAAGAGGGAAGATGGAATTCAGTTCCATTGTCAGTGCGAATATGTTTAATTTTGACATGAAATTGGGTGTGAACCATGGCAAAGAATGATTTGAGAATATCGGCAGTTTGAGATTTAGAATGCATAAGATAAAGCCAAGTTGATCTACTGAAATCATCAACTATGGTAAGAAAATATCTTGAGCTATGAGTAGTAGAAACAGCCATGGGACCCCAAACATCACAGTGCACAAGATCAAAAATATGTCGTGATGTGTGATGACTAGAAGAGAAAGGTAATTTTCGTTGTTTAGCAAGAGGACAGACATCACAAGGAGAAGAATTAGACAATGAAATTGCAGAATTATCATTATGCAAAATCTGTATTATTGAAGATGGTACATGGCCAAGCCGATAGTGCCACAGATTATTAGAAGAAATGAGACAACACTTAGGACGAGAACTGATATGAGGTGTAGCATTGAAATTGTCAGAAACAGAAGTCAAATGATATAGACGTCCTTGTTGTTCAGCTGATCCAATCATCCTCGAGCTGGATAGGTCCTGAATACAACATAAACCAGATTGAAATGAGACGCAGCAAGGAAAATCTGTTGTTAATTGGCTAACAGAGAGTAAATTGAAATCAAAGGAAGGAACACATAAGACATTGAGGAGAGTCAAAGTGTTGGAAAGCTTGACATGACCGATATGTGTGACAGGAACAGATAGGCCATTTGGTAGCTTAACAGATTGGAAAGAAACAGGAATAGAATGAGTTAAAGAGGAATGTGAGTGTACCATATGATTGGTAGCACCGGTGTCAATAATCCAATTTGTGGAATGATTATTGATAGATGAATGATGAGGTAAACTACCTGTCATGAGAGAAATGTTTGCATCAGAATGAGGAGGATTGGTGGTGACATGCATAGCAGAAGGCTGAACATCAGATGAGGGCTGGATAAGTGCCAAGATTTGTTGATACTGAGTCTTGGTAAAGGAAAATGCATAAGAATCATGAGCATATTCATCATGTGGAGAAAGAGAATCCGTTATAGGTGTATAGGCAACATGATTTGTTGAAGCCTTGACCCGAGAGGATTTATACCCGGGGGGGTAACCATGAACTTTGTAACATTTTTCAACTGTATGACCAGTGATCCCGCAATGACTGCAAACAGGGCGTTCCTTCTTAGAATAAGGAACATATGGTTTGCCTCCTGTGTGATTGTTATGTGACCGAGTGAAGAAGGCGGTAGTGTCAGATGTAGGCTGGACCACAGAGGTAAGCTCTCTCTGTTGTTCTTCTTGCAAGACTAGTGAAAACACCTTGTTGATAGAAGGTAGAGGATCGTAAAGTAAGATCTGACCTCTGACATTGGCAAAAGACTCATTGAGCCCCATGAGAAAACGCGGAACATAATCTTGATGTTGATAATCATGAAAGATTTTGAGAGTACCACTAGAACATGAAGGCAGAGGCAGATAGTATAATAACTCATCCCAGAGTGCTTTCAGCTTGGTAAAATAACTGCTAACAGTCATTTGATCTTGAGAGATACCAGAAAGAGCTTTCTGGAGTTGATACACATGTGGACCATTAGCATGGGAAAATCGTTCTTTGAGATCAGACCAGATCTCATGAGCAGAATCGATGTAGATGACACTAGCAGCAAGTTCACGGGAAATGGAATTGATGATCCAAGAAATGACCATATTGTTACACCGAAGCCAAACTTGATAGTCAGTGTTGGTGGTGAGTGGTTTGGGAAGTGATCCATCAATAAATCCAACCTTGTTCTTTGCACTTAGAGCCATCAGCATTGATCTAGACCAAGTGTGGTAATTGTCGCCAATCAAAGGCTGTGAAACCAGAAGAGTTCCAGGGCTGTCTCCATGATGAAGGAAGTATGGATTGGAATCAGTTATTTGAGAGGAAGGAGTGGAAGAAAATCGAGTAGGAAGAGGAGGGGCTGCGGAAGTCATGTTTATCAGATTTGCTCTGATACCATGTTAAAATTGAGAATAGATTGAAAATGATAATTCTCATGTATTCATAAACTCTTACAATGACTCTGTTATATAGACTTGAGTTACAGATTGCATGAAACTGCAATAACTAAAATAGTTATAACAGATCTAACTTATTTGCCACATCAACAAGTTGTTTACAAATAAACGATAACATTTAACACCTTTAATATTCACCATAAGGGAAGCGTCCTGGGTCAAGCCATATTTAAAGAGCAAAGCAGTAGAGAAAGGATAAAAAATGAAGAAGAAAATTCAATGAATCTCATTGGGTCCAACCTAACCCAATGGATTGTGAGCTGCCAACAATATTGTATATATATATATGTGTGTGTGTGTGAGAGAGAATATTATTTGGGTTGAAAGGCAGGTGAGATCCGATGCTCCTCATTTACTTTCTGCAACATATTATACACTTAACCTGCATGGTTGGTCGAAGAGAGAGAAAAGGAAAAAAAAATTGGAAATTGACGACCGAGCATCGAAAGTGACGGCTGTGCAGATTGGAATTGTGAGGAGGCCGAGCTTCTAGACTCTAATTCGAAGCAGACTTTGAATCCCCTATACTTTTCAAGGGGGTTACTTTCACAAGTACTACATATACATATATGTTGAAATGTGGTAATCTCACATTGCTTAGCAATGTGTGGTATTGGAGAATTTTGGCTTATAAATAAGCCACCCCTTGTAACCTTTAATTTCATAAATGAGATGTAAACAAATCCAATTGTGTTTTTCACAATTAGGTGTCTCATTTATCTAAAGTTAAAATTTTTTTATTTCTAACATGGTATCAGAGCAAGGTTTTCGGCTTTAGTCCGGTTACCTTTTGGCGACCATTCGGCTTAGTACCGGCTTTCTCCCGGCTTAATACCGGCAACTTTCTCGGCTCAGTACCGGTTTTCTCCCGGCTCAGTACCGGCGACCATCCGGCTTAGTACCGGCAACTTCCCGGGCTCAGTACCGGCAACCTCCCGGCTCAGTACCGGCATCCTCCCGGCGCAGTACCGGCGACTTCCCGGCTTAGTACCGGCAATCTTTGTAATTATTATTTTTTTCTATAATTATTTTTTTTGTAACTCCAAACTCAAGGTTTGTCGGTTTGTCCACCTTGAGTTTGCGTGAGAGTGTTGAAATGTGGTAGTCTCACATTGCTTAGCAATGTGTGGTATTGGAGAATTTTGGCTTATAAATAAGCCACCCCTTGTAACCTTTAATTTCATAAATGAGATGTAAACAAATCCAATTGTGTTTTTCACAATTAGGTGTCTCATTTATCTAAAGTTAAAATTTTTTTATTTCTAACAAGATAGGCAGTCAAAGATTTCCTCGAGCCTCCCCCTTCATTTATATATAAAAAATAAATATATACTTTTCAGAACTAAGCATAAGGTCATTTACACTTCGTCCCCTAAATTATAAACTTTAAACATTTCATCTGTAAGCTAATGATTATTGATGCTTTCCACCCTTTACATAAGAATTTCATCTGTAAGCTAATGATTATTGATGCTTTCCACCCTTCATAAAAAGCCATCGGGGAGACTCTGGCATAAAGAGCATAAGAAAGAACTGAATGACAGCTGGGACGCCTGAAACTCCAAGCATCCATCGCCATGTCCCAGGGACCTGACCAAAGCAGTATTACGATGTTAAAAAGCCTTGTGTAAGCACTGAAAACCTTCATTAAAAAGATAAGTAAATATCAAAAATGCTCACAACTTATTAATAAAGAAAAACTAATTGACCCTTCCCCCAGCTCCTGTTACATAGAAACCTTAATGGCCAAGCTGTTAGCAATGTTGCATGAAAGAAATCTATGAACTCAGTATTAACTCCAAAAAATTTAAAAACATAAGTATTACAAATCACTGTTGCTTTCATCCCTTGTCAGTAAGTTACTGCCAACGTCATACAGAGACTTAAAAAGAACAACACTTAGAAGAGGGTGCGATAAGATGAAGTCTTTCAACTGGCACTTGTTATCCACTCAAACATCTCGTTGGTAAGCATGACAAACATGATACACGAACAACTTTTGCCTTTGGAGCACAGGAACTTAGAAAAGCATTGTTGAATTTCTAGAAATTTCGAAATAGTGACATAAACTTCTTTATTTTCTTTTGAGAGGGAATTCTCAATTGTCGCCTTTTGAAAAAAAAAATTAAAAGAACCTTCTTTATGACATTTCCTTTCTAAGGGAGGAGCTAAACAATCTCCAGAAAGATACTTGCAACTGTAAGTTCTAAGTCATTTTCATTTTCTTTTCAAGAATCAGTAAACAAAAACCCCAAAAATAAAAGTTAGGGAAATTCATAAACCTAATATAATATGGTATGAATTATTAATGAAGAGGAGCAAGAAACCACTGTACAATGCACCATCTAGATTAAGGAGGACAGAACAGAAGATGTTCCTTCAGCGATGTTACTTGATGGGAAATCTTAAAACAGCAAGCCCCATATTCTGTTGATGCTTCGTCTTTATGACTGCAAATTCAGAACTAACCTTTCCAGCAAAGTATCCGTACTAAGCAGGAACATAATATCCCTGCAATAACTTTTTGTGTCAAAACGAATGAAAATAACCCCAGCATTTTCCTATTCAAAAAATCCATCTGGCATTATTGAAACAGCAGATTTTCCTCACTGTTGGGTTCAAAGAAGAAACACAGGAACCGGAAAGATTACAAATTCACAAACTGAACATTGTCTGATGATATAACATAATTCATTATGTATAATTTTTGTAGTTCTGCCATTTTATTGTTGTTTAGTGAAAAGCACCCTCAGCCGCTATTTCTGATTCTATGGTAACTAGGATTCAAATTTGACCGAGGACTAAGGACCAAGAATACTGACACCTACAGTTCAAGAAAACATAAACATTAATCCCCACATGACTAACACACTATCCAAGAGTAAGATCCCTCAATCTGTGAAACCAAGTACAAGAATCAATCACATCTTTCAGCATCTATGGTTAAAATTTCTTCAAACATGGAGCAGATACGAAATCGGCTTTAAGCAGATAATGTGATATCTGTCTTCAGCTATTTATACTCTCTTAGAAGTTTGTCTGTTGACCGCAAGTACGGAGATTTCATAAGCTCGCATACAATTCTTGGCTAATTTGTTGTTTAAAATTTGCCACCAATACAAGCATGGGTCAACCATATTTAATTCGACAGTCCCTTTTAAAGCCTCTCTAGATTCACATAAAAAATCAAATCCTTAAGGAAAGCAATTGGCCTCTCTATTGAGAACAAAGAAAACAGAAGGCCTCTCTATAAGCCTTCAACAACTGAACTAGCAAAAGAAAAACTCACGAAATATCACCATTTCCATCATTATAACATTTGATGGATGGTGGACATCCTTCATGGAGAAACGTGCATCTGATTTAGTATTGCATGATAGAAAAAACAAATTGAACAGGAGGGAATATAAGCCTACCTCGGTAAAAGCAAGATTTACAAGGTGGGAAAGAAATTGTCCACCAGTTATCATAAGCACATTTGTGCTCACTAGTCCTCCCCTTATTTCGGATGGTGATGCTTCTGCAATATACACAGGGGCAATGGCAGATGCTACACCAACACCCAGGCGAACAAGAAGTCGTCCCAATATGAGAACATAAGGATTTGGTGCAGCCGCCATGACAATTGATCCAAAAGCAAATACAATATCAGCAATAAGGGTGGCCTTCTTACGTCCAAAGCATCATTTATCCAACCCCCTGTTGCCGCTCCAATAATTGCACCAACTAAGGCCATGCTGACAATTGTTTCCTATCACATTAAGGAATCGCAATGTCTTAAAGGAGGACGGCTTGGCATCATTAACCACTTGCTTCATGCCTAAGAAAAGTAATGATGAAAGAGAACAAGTGTTAAAGGGTAAGCAGAACTCTAATCTTCTACCTCCCAAAGTTCCAATTCAAATATTGGAGCTCTCCATTTTCCAGTCAACGGGTGATATAATTCTTTCTTCCCAGCCTCTCCCCTCCCCCCCAACAAAGGACACACGCGTGCACACACACATACAAACATCATGCGCCACCCACAGTGCTGCCACTTCCACCTAGATAACAATAGCACTGGTGGTGACAAGGATCCTCCACATCCTTGCATTCTTGTTTTCCCCCTTTTTTCCACACACAGTCCAATGTCACAAGAAATCCATAGTGTCCTACTCGTCCTAAGAACAAAAATAGTGATAAAAGTTCGACACAAAAGGAAAGCACAATTAGCACTGTGAAGCTTGTACCTGCCGGAAACTACTCTCTTTCACCACCTCAAAATCATCTTTAATATAGAGAAGAGCCCCCGAAACGACACCTGCAACCAACATTTACATTAAGATTGAAAGAAACTAAAGAAAAAGAAAAGAAAAGAAAACTTGAATACCTAAAGAGATCCAAGAAAAACTCTGCACCATTTTCATATAGATCAAGTCCACAATGTTCTGTCTTTTTTCTCAAAGAAAACCAAGAACTTTAATCCTCAGAAATATATTTGCACGAATGCCTTGTCTTAGTTCTCCATCATCCTCGCTACTGTCTTTTATCCTTAATCCCTTGTGCTAGTGCGGTCAAAAATAGTTTTTTAATGATGTTTTAAATGGTGAGAAAAGAATTACAAATGAGAGTGCAAAGCCAAGCAAAGATCAATGAACAAATACCATTTATGTGGGATCATTTTTTTATAGGTAATTGTGTGGGATCATTTCCTATATGGTAACCTTGGAAGGGAATTATGATACCGGAGTATATCGAGGTTATTTTGTCATGGAACATTTGACCAATCATGTCGAAGACCCCAATGAGAGAAATCCTGCATCTAGAGAAGATATGTGCGATCACCCTTAGAGACTCCAATTATAGCTCTACACTAGAATGTCATACAGACTGTGCAGTGATATGTTGTCTGTGGAGATCGATAACATAAGTTGCAGCATATGACAGACATCCAGGAATATTTGCCACAGAGATGAGCACTGCATTAAGAAGATATTTGTCAAGAACAAATAGTGGAAGTATGAAAGGAAAATTATTTTTCTTCCTTTTTTCAGTTTAATATTTCCCCGTACTGTCTCTTGTCAGGAACAGATAGGAAATGGAAACCTACAGACTAGAATTTGCTCATGAAGGGAGAAAAAAGTACTATCTTAAATCTGAAATATGAAAACGTATATATGTCGTAGACTCAAAAAAAAAAGACTAAGTTTTTAGTTAGATAATGCTTGATTAACCTTGAATCAGGAAATGCTAGTTAGGGAAAAGAAATCATGAGATAGATATAACCCATGGAAAAGCCACTCTATTGCAACTAAAGGTACAATGACTAAATCATACCCTGGTTGAAAAGTTACTACTCACTCATGAATTGCATATTCATGTAAACAATCATGAAAACTCACCCACATTAAGATTTAAACTACGTACTGACTGACTGAACCACATTCAGCACAAACACCAATGAAAAGAGTCAACTTTACCTATAAAGCTCCTGGAAAATGCGGAAAATTCCGGATGTTTGCTCCAATGTACCAAAGCCAGTTAAAAATATGCAAAAACTTAAAGAATCCTGTGTTCCAATATGTAAGATTTTGTAAAATCAGTTTGGTAAAGCTTACGGATTTTTTTTTTGGGAAAAGTGGAAAATATGATACAACAGGTTTTTCTTTGTAATTGATAAGAGTAACACAAGTGGGTTGTAATCCGCCACACCTTTCCAACACCAAAGCACCTATCTCCGAATCTGATATTTTCTTTCTCAAATGTAGTTTTCTATATTTATAACACAGGTGGGTTCTAATCCACCACACCTTTCCAACACCAAAGGACCTATCTCCGAATCTGATATTTTCTTTCTCAAATGTAGTTTTCTTTATATGTAGGGTTAATTACGATTTCCCCCTCCAACTAGCACCCCAATCTCAAGAACCCCTTTAAACTATAACTCGTTATAACTCACCCCTTCAATATAATTTTACTGTTACGATTTAGTCTCCATCCAAATTTTCATGATATGCGACGTTTTCCGTCCAACATCAAATCGTCCATGCCCATTGCTTTTTAAAATTCTACATCATTCCCAAACAGAAAATCGGATTTGACAAATTTGAGTTGGTAGACAAAACCACAGTTTTCTTGGGCCAGGTGGGAAAGGGAGGGACAATTTGGTATTTTCGTGCGAGGAGGTCCCATCTTGGGACGGAAAACGTCGTAGATAACGGGAAAATCTAGGTGGGGGACTTAATGGTAACGGTACATGTAAATTGAGGGGTCAGTTGTAACGAGTCATATTTTATCAGGGTTTTTGAGAATGAGATGCTAGTTCGAGGAAGGAAAATGTAATTAACCCATATATATATACACACACACAAAAGTATTTTAATTTGTGTCTAATAAAAATATTATACTATAATTAAATCAATATTTGGCACAAACTCTATACATACATACATACATACATATATATATATATATATATCCGAAAGTATTTTAATTTTTGTCTAATAGACAATATTATACTATAATTAAATCAATATTTGGCACAAACTCTCCAACCATATTATTATATTCTAATTTTTTTACCCACTTTTCACAAACTCTCCGTGCTATATTGTAATATTCTCTTTTTACTAACAATTTTTCACAAACTCTCTGACATATTATAATATTCTACCTTATTACCAAGGTTTACAAACTCTAATAAAAGCTCAAACTCCATTCAAACAACTCAATAAAAAAATTCCCTTCTTCTATAAATACCAACAAAATCTAATACTCATCCAATAAAAAAAAAATCATTAAGAAAAGATTTTTTTTTCCATATTGGCTAAATAAGAGAAGCCGTCCGTGGGGGGGACGATAATTGGTTACCTGTGTCGTAGCCGAAGAGCAATCCACCTATTCCCGCAACCACGGTCAATCCCAGCACATAGGGATTCTTGAAATAGGACATTTTCCTCTCCGTGTACAAGTCCAAGTATCCTGAGCTCCCAGGCAAGGAATCGATAGTCATTTTCGCAAAAGTCTGCCAACACGACTAGCGCCCCAAACTTCACAAATCGTTCGGAATTCAGAACCGATTTTCTGGGAGAAGGATTCCTCCTAAGAGGGAATTACCTAATATGTCCTAACAAGCTGTGGATGACAACACATTAATGAATCCATCCAATGCTCTTATTAAATGTTAAAAAAATACAAAATCAAAAAGAAAAAATTTCTTAATTGATTCATTAATGTGTTGTCATTAATACAGACCATTGGATGGATTCATTAATGTGTTGTCATACATCCAATGGTCTGTTAGGACACATTAGGTAATTCCCAATTATGAGGGAATCCTTGTCCCCCCAAAATTAAAATCCCCCATTTTCTCTTATCTCCAGGCTTCCAGCGCAGCTGCCATAGCTCAGAAAATCGGGGGAGGATTATCTCCTGCTAGAGAATTACCTAATGGGTCCTAACAGACCATTGGATGGATGGCAACACATTAATGAATTCATCCAATGGTCTATATTACATATATAATTTTTTTTCATTATTGTATTTTTTTATATTTTAATATAGACAATTAGATGAATTCATTAATATGTTGTCATTCATCCAATGGTCTGTTAGGACCTATTAGGTAATCTCTCTTAGGAGGGAATCCGAGTCCGCGGGGCGCACACGCGAAGGTCCGGTGGTCAAAACGCGTTGCAGACTATTAATTTAGGGTAAACGTAATGTTTGACGGGTTTGTATTAGAAACATTAAAAAAAATTATTATTTATATTTAATAAATCCCGATTTTTCAAATCTGGTCCGGTTTGAACCGAATTTATATCATTAATACCACAATATATGGTCCGGTCTGCGGTCTAATTTTGTTCAGCGCTACAAGCCGAGAGGCGGACGGGTTCATGTCTTGCATGTTACTTTTCTTTCTTGTGGCGAGAGTAGTTTGTCGTTTTGCATTACTTATCCACAAATATAATACTAATAAAAATACATGTAAATAGTTTATAAAATCTATTTTCAACTGTTAATTGTTTAAAAAATATATTATTTTAGTTAAGTAAAATGACAATTTTAATTTTATAATTATTTTGTATGAGTAAAATCATTGTTTCACTTACTAAAAATAAAATTTTCGTATAAATTAATGACAGAGAGTGTAAAGTATAAACCATCCGTAGTTGAAAGGTGTTTGAAAGGTGAAATCTAACGAAATCAATAGTTTATGATGCAAAACGTGACCCCAATAATTAATAAGTAAAAAAATGATTTAACCTGTCCTTTATCTTCTTTAATTCTAAATATTTTCGTCCTATTTTTTTAATATTTGTCTGTTTATTCTGGATAAAATAAGAAGTAAAAAAAAATGAGATAAGTACTGACTGCGAGTAGTGTTCCAAGGCATCTAAAAAAAAAGACAAAAGAAAAAAAGAGTAGGGTTCCTAGGCGATGGCTTAAAAAATGGGTCAAAAACGAACCTGAGCCATCCCATGTGTCGTATACGAATGCCTGAATTTAACTGGGTAGAGGTAAAAAACATGGCCAACAAAGTTTTTTTTTACCCCAGACGAGTAGTGGCTCGAAAATGATTTTTTTTTTAAAGAAAATGAGTGGCTCATGCTTCATGAGCATTAAATTTTAGAATTATCTCTAGAAGAAAGAGGAAATAAATAAAATGGATAAAGGCACAAAGGAATCTTATTATTATTATTATTATTTTACGTCTGTAATTACAAAATAAAGTGAAAACATATTTTCCACCGACTTGTGTGTTACAATTTTGTTCATTCTTAAAAATAAAAATCATGCCTTCGAAAAAAACAACAGGGATTTATCATCCCTTTGCCAAAAAATTACTAACCATCAAAACTCAACCAAATCTTCTAGCTCTTGTTTTCTTTATATGTAATAAAGCAAAAAAGAATATATGTATTTTAGAATAAATACACTTATCACCCATCAATTAAAAGGAGTTTGACACATTACACCATCTTTAAATTATTTCATCATAATGAAAATAAATTGAGTTTTTTTTTCTATCCGGAATGACCATAATACCTCTCGATGAAATAAGGAATTGACAAAAATATTCTTAATCATATATAAACATATGCAAAATGGGTCAAGATCATTATTATTACAGGCAGCAACGTCTATTTTCTATCTATGGTCAGATTTGCACACCAACGTATAATTTTTTCCTTAATTATCTAAAATGATATGGAAGGATCTTGTACAGCCGCTCCTTTCCAATTGTACCGCTGCTCCTTTCCTTGTTCATTAGACCTAATTGTAATATAAATCCCACATTATATCTTCTCTGAATCAATACAAAGAAAGCATTCTCACAAACCTTGTCTCTGTTCGGCAAACATTAATATGGTATCAGAGCTATAATTTTCTTCATGTCTGCTCCTAGTCCAGTTTCTTCTCCGAAGGTCTCCCCTCCCACATCTACCTTTGTTCTTGATCTCAAATCTGGATCTACCCTTACTCCTCCTCCCATGGATCACAATTCTCCATTTTTTCTACATTCCACCGACTTCTGTGTTACAATTTTGTTCATTCTTAAAAATAAAAATCATGCCTTCGAAAAAAAACTACATGGATTCATCATCCCTTTGCGAAAAAAATTACTAACCATCAAAACTCAACATGTCAACAAAACCTTCTAACTCTTATTTCTTTATATGTAATAAAGCAAAAAAATAATATATGTATTTAAAAAAAACGTTGCTAAATGTGCACTCTACAGCGGCGGTCACAGTAACCGCCACTATAGATACCTAATTTCTAGCAGTGTTTTGCAAAAAACGCTGCAAATGGGGTCTATAGCCGCCGCTAAAGGTAATACCTATAGCGACATTTTTTTGCAAAACGCTGCAAAAGGGCCGCCGCTAAAGGTAATACCCTTAGCGACGTTTTGCAAAACGCCGCAAAAAACACCATCTAGCTGCGTTTTTAGCGACCGCCGCTATAGACCTGTTTTTTTTTGTAATGTGGTTAGATTTTATTTGGTTCGTTACATTCAATTATGTTGACCTTTATGTCATTTGATTGATTTCTTATTTTACTGCAAATTTATGTTAATAATTAAGTTATTAATCATATAAGATTACAGAAAATACAACATAGGTCAAACATTGAAAAATACTTTTAAAAAATATATTTGATGTAACAACCAAACACCGAAAATTAGAATGCATTACGTATTTTGAAACAAACAGAGATTTGGAATAATAAATTATGAGTAATTTTGCATTTTTCATTTAAAATAGAAAATAATCGGGTTGTTTAATTAATAGTAATCTTTTGTTTGCATTCATTTCGAAAGATTATTGAAAACTTTCATATCATGCATAGTACTTACAAAAACAAATAGGGTGCATATATAGACTGATGCATAGACTGTCATGTAAACTTTAATATATATCATGTGAACCTTGCAAAGACTCTCATGATGTACGACAAGATAGACAGGGTCATCTTGACAAAATTTTATGAAATGCTGACAAGCCATTGGATGAAGAGTACAAAATTTCGTAAATTGACGGCCGATGTACGTTCAATTGTATCATTTAAAGTTGTATGGACAAATAGAGTAATGCCTCTTTCACTTGGACGCCAATGAGACTCTACATAAAGTCTGTTGTCGAAAAGAGAGTGATATGTTGCCAAAGGATACGTACAAGAAGTATAGAAAAGATATAATCCTTGGATATGAGAATATTCTGACTTGTTATAATGGCTTTCGAAACCTACCAAAAAATTTCAATGCAACTAGAGAAGCAAAATTAATATTCTTTTCAAATAAATTAGACAACTTGATTATGGTCAATAAAAAACTAATATTGTTTTCACCGTGACCCATAAAAGTATCTGCAAAAACTATACCGGGAAAAAAACGATATTTTTAACAAGTTACAAATAAATAGAACACTGGAAAGCAATTCAAATATAACGATAGTGATATACTCAAAATAAGTCGTTTTAAATCCCAACGACAAAACTATCACTCACCTTAGATAAGATAAACTCAAAATAAGAAACATGATGGCAATGGTATACCATTAGATGATGAAAACCTTCTCCAAAGGCAGACAAAAACAATACCAGAAAAATAAAAATGATGTTTTTAACAAGTTACAAATAAATAGAACACTGGGAAGCAATACAAATAAAACAATAGCGAGCTGTTATTGATGATCTCATGGTCCAAGTCACTCAGACAGAAAGTCTATCCATCCATGAAAAGCTTTTGTCATTTATTATCCTATCCACTTGACTATCACTCCCATGAATGATGATCTCCTTTAAAAAAGAAATATCATCATAGCAAAAAGGTTGATCAATAAACTCACCATATTTAACTTCACCAAGTTTGTTAAGATTGATTGGTTTCAACATCTGTGTTTCATTTTCTTTAAACATTCGCATCATGAGTATATTGGCGGCTTCCTCATATGTACTTGGATATTTCTCCATTGCCAAATCATAAAAACCATCATAATTCTTCATAAATGCAAAGGAACAAGGTTGACTCAAAAGCTGAAGGGCATATTTTCGTAATATAGGCAAATTATTTCCGCAATAGTCCCACCATATGCCTACACAAATCAAAAGGAACAAATTAATAAATGTACATGTAAGAAGTAGTTATGGAAAATAAAATAAACAAATATATATATATATATATATATATAGATGTTCAACTCACAAGGATGGGATGTTCGGAGCATTATCTTTGCTTGAGTTGTGAACATGCTAGACACTTTCCTGATATATTGCTGGAATTCGTCCATGAAAATTTCTTTTTCTTCTTCCGCCACCATACATTCCAGAAGATGGTTTATGCCATTTCTCATTTCATCGTTCTCCTTAAAATTCTCAGAACACATGTAAGCAGGATTTAAAAAGTCAGCAGCTGCATGCATTGGGTGGATAATTTTTTGTCGTAGTTCATCTATCTTTGGCCGTATAGCACAATAAAGAGCACAATTACTATCACGAAATTTATCTAGTGCGACTGTTACCCTTTCCATCATTTCATACAGGTATCCTGACGTTGAGCCAATGCCCTCAACTAGACAATGAGTTTGAAACAGTGGAAGCAAAATTTGTGCTATCGCTTTTGCTCGAGACCAAAATTCTTCACAATGAATGACGTAATCAATAAGTTTTGCATGTCTCGAATATTCTTTTTGCTGCTCTTCTTCAAGCAACACCACAGAATGATCAGTAGACAATAGTGTTCCATGTAAGGATTTTAATTCCTCCTCAACTTCTAGAACTACTTTGAGCAAAAAATAAGACCCCCAAGGCCCACTCCTCTGTACGCTGACTCTTCTTAATCGTACTTTAATATCATACTTGTAGATGAAATACACTACCAATTTTACCACATCGCTGATAGTTCTCACGGAAGGACAACCAGATATGTCATAAAGCACGAAATATTTAATGACATCTGCAGCACATTCAGCCAAGCATATCCAAGGATACTTTCCGGAAGGTATCTCCATATTATGAAATTCCCCACTACCCATAATAATTTGTACAATATTCTTAGGCCCTATAGACGTAATTGTGCCCGATAAGTCCGATAAGTCATCCCAATAACATTCATCTGACTCCAAGCATGCACACCCTACTGATGTATACAGAAAGATTTCGTCATCATAAACTATCATAGTACAACCTGTGTTACCTGAAGATCTTTTGACATTCTCAACGTACTCTGTAATTTCCTTTGAGACATCAGGCACTAGTTGTGATTTTAGAGTTAACAAACTTGGTAGTTCATAGCCAGGGCCATATTCAGCAATGCCTTTCACAAAATCACTGAAAAAAGGTGATCGAAGTGCTGTATAAGTAAACATATACCCCTCCGAGAGGAACAACTTAGCCAAGTGTTTATCCACTCTAAGTTTATGCTCTTCTGTAAGTTCATTTGAAATATTGTGTGATGATGATGTGGGAATCGAAAACTTGGCACTATCTAGCATGCGATTTGATGCTCCCAAACATTTAGCTTTCTTAACAGGAGTGGTTAATGCTTCTACTGCTGCTTTCTTGATATCTTCAGGGACTTGTTCGCAAGCTTTAATGTCACGACAGCGAAGCCCTGACAAATGCGACTTAATCCTTGAAATACCTCCAGAAAAATCATTCTTGCAATACTTACACCGAAACCGGTCATTCTTTAAATTCAATTTCTCTGCATGCTCCCAAAATGTATCTTTCCTCTTCGGCATGTCTTTATTTTCGTCTTATACGTGCAATGAATCACACAAAATTAAAATTAAACTTGATTCAGCTAGAGTAAGCTAAAAATTGACTCGAAAAACTGAAATTACAGAAAGAGAAAAAGCAATCATCGTGTATAAGATACAGAACAAATTATTACTCTTGTTTTGATACACTTTGGTTTTCAAAAATAAAAATAAAAAAGAAAATCAATCATAATGACCAGTTTTTTTATTTTAACAAAAATTATAAGCATTCTGTCTAACGTTGTAAAAAATTGAGGAAAGTATAATGACCATTAGCAGCTTCTCAGTCCTATAAATTACCAAAAAAAAAATCTATCCGAATAGATCTACGAACCACAAGACGCGCGAAGAAGAGTCTATCCATTACATTAGATCAGTATATAAAGCTACAAAAATTATATGCGGAAAAAAATCAGCGGTCTCTCAATAAACCCAAAGCAAATACAATTAGACAGCGTTGATTCACGAAGGAAACATATAAAAGACGATCATTATCAGGAACGTACAGCCATGGAGAGAAAGATCAGGAAGATACCAAGCTTTAGCAGCCTCCTTTTTCTTTGTTATAACTTCCGATGATGCAGAGATGGAAGCCGGTGAAGCTATGAACTTGGTCGCCGCGCGAGTCTCTGGGTCACCAAGTCAAAAGCTCTGAAGTCGATATAGTCCAGGCCTTGTCCGCGTTGTGGTAGAAGAATTAAATTATCCGGGAGTCGGTAACAGAGAGTATGGCCCGCGAAAGTCAACAAAATCTTCAGTCTTCTCTTTAAATGGTATCCACAAATCCAAAGAGCCAAATTATGGGTATGTTTAGGATTCAAATATTTAGGTCTAAAAATTTAGGTCCAAAAATTTAAGTTTAATCATAAAAAATTTATCATATAATTTTTTATTATTATAATATTTATTAAAAAATTTCTCTCTTTACTTTTTCATCAACTTCCATAACATATCTTTACTTTATAATATTTCTCAAACCCCAATACCTAAAATTTTCACCCTCAAACATACCATAATATATGTTATCAAAGACTACCCAATTTATTCCTCCTCTTATTACCGTGGAATATATCTGACGCCTAATCCGTTTCTTGCCTGTTAATAAATCAGTTTATCTCGGGCACCTGTTCTGATAATTCGTGCAAAATATATGTCCAAGCTCTAATTTTAAATTACTTGTTAGAACGGGTCTTAGGAATTCGTTGATTCCTTTTAATTTATTTGAAAATTATATTTCACACGATTTCCTGAAACCCACGACTCTCGTGACTCCGATCTCTCTTTACACGGGTTGGAGAATCAACGACAAATTTCGTGCTACCAATGATTGACTAACAGGAACAGTCTTACTAACATCATTTTTCTTGGGCTCCTAGTGATAGTTTATGTGCGAAATTAAACTATAAAAAAATAATATGTTTACAACAAAACATCTATTAAGATTATGATTACAATTTCGGATTCGATTTCATACCTGAGATAGGAATATAGGAACCTACAAACCTTAAGCCGCTTTACGATCTAATTCAAAGCTCCAGCAATTCAGAACATCAACTCAGATGTGTTGCCTCCTAAGGGATTTATGTCACTCTCTCGTTATCAGGATTTCCCTAATAAGTTCTGATGGTCAACCCCTTGAATATAACAATTATATTTATAGGCCTTGGAAAAATCCTAGAAAGAGCATGAGACATAGAATCCTTAGGGATCTCAAATTCCAGCCGTAGGATAACACTGAAGAACTCTTCTTCTAATACAATTAGGGCTTCTACTAATTACAATCAAGTCCATCAACATATTGTAATTGACCCTGGAATTTAAGATTATTGCAAATATGCCCTTTTACATACAATTAATTCCTTCTACCATACTATATTCCATATGAGATATTAGGACCAGATTAATCAATTTGGTTATCGAAGGCACATAATTCTAACACGTAGATGGGTCTTGGCACACGAATTTGTTATTATTGGGCTTTCATTGTTCTTTAGTCAGTTGTCTTTTTCCAATATTATCTATCACCTGTAAAGTTTATGGAGGAGAACTTTGAATTATTTTTTACAAAAACTTTGCTTTACACTAGGAGTTTGTGGGCAAGACCTCCATATACTTGACGGACCGTATCAAGTATTTGGGTGTGGATTCAAGTTATGTTGCTATTAGGCAAATCCTTGACTTAACTGTACACATGGACTTGGGACCGAAAACGTGTGCATTCACCCATTGAAGGATACTCTCAATGGGCCTAGCAATAACTCGCAGGGTAGCTTTCCTAGAGGCTATATTTTTTTTTTAACATTCTAGACAATTTCGATTTGTTCTGATACTCATCCTTAATCTAAGCTTCCTTTGTGAAGTAATGGGTGGCCAGGAAATATCCCGTAAAGGGGGCGCAACTGCTACCGGTGACGCGGGATTGTGCTGAGATTTAGGCTACCCGCATAATTGCAAAATGTCTCCCATGGTCACCCTCGAGAAGGGAAGCCCAGATTCGGGCCTCCCCAAGCATCGCGAGGTGGCCGCCACGAGCAGTGGAAGTGCCGTCAATTCATCTTTAATGGTCGTATTGATGCTATCAATAAAAAATTGCTATATTTTCTTAACAGTATCTTCATATTTTGTCCTTAAAAATGATTGTAAAAAATTAAATAAAAACAAGAGAAAATTTAGGAAGACTTACATGAAGAACCCAAAAAAGGTATACATTATAAATTTTAGAGACGGGTATTTTAATTATTGGCTAATCTTATTGGACTAAAAACTGGAAGTCCACTGAAATTCTATATTTGTGTAGATTTTGAGCTAGATTTAAAATTTTGTAACTAAACTCCACATACATTTGAGTTGTGAAGTGTTATAAATATTGTAAGACTAAAATTGTCGTTTATAAATTTGAGGGGGCTAAATGTTATTTTTTCCTTAAAGTTTTGTTTAAGAAGTACAACACTGGGGAAAGCCAAATTTTAAAGACGGAGGAAGGGAGGGATGGTGAGAGGGGCAAGACATATTTTTCTTGAAATTTATGTATACGAGTATGGATCAAGATCTTCTTTAATTTTGGGTCCAAATTAATAATTTGTTTAGAAGAAAAATAAACATAATAGATAAGTCCTCTATAATCAATGGTGTTCATATTAATTGTTCATTAGTGTGTAGATTACAACATTCAATATCTGTTATATCTCTCAATTAGACCATACAGTTAATCGAAGAGAATCTAAATCCGTAAAATGGGAGAGAGGGACCAGCTCGCTCCCTACGCCACTAGCGGCAAGCCACCCTTACTTCTTGGTGCATGAATACTAGATGGGAAATAATACATATACGTATTATGGCAAAGTGCCAAAGAACAAGTTCATTCTCTTGACTCTATTTACGTGACTAATAAGTTTTTTTTTTAATTTTTAACTTTTTTTCATACAAATTTAACTACCATATAAATTAAATAGGGTATACATGATCGATGAATAATCTCTACTATTTTCTTGAATGGTTGCAATAAAAGGTCCCACAGGTGACGGGGCTTTGAACAATTGATTGAAAGTTATATAGGATAATTAGTCGAAGAAAAGACAAAAACTAGAAAAACTAAAGGAAATATGCAAAATATACAAACAAATAAATAGTAAATAATAAAAGAACAAAGGTTGACTTGGGAATATGCATGTTTTGTTTCTTCTAGATTGACAGGTACACTCGCCCGACAAAACTGACTTTTTAATTCGCAAAAGAATTTAATTCATTTTACAGGAAGGTTTTGGAATAAACTTTTGAAAATGGAATAGTTTTAAGCCTCTCATTCTATTTCTAACACAAATTGGTTCAATTGTCAAATTGGCTCTTCAATTGGCTTCCAATTATTAAAGCTTTTCATTTGACTCCATATTTTAGTCGAATCTTTTATTGGTCCATTTGTCAAGACTCTTCAATTGGCTTCGTTTCACTCAATAATTTGGCTCCTTAGAAATCATTAGAAAAAAAAAAAGAGACGCTCAAACATGTGCATCCCTTTGAAAAAGTACGAATCCCATATTTGTATTCTTTATATGTTGAATTATAAAAGGATGCTTAGGATTCTCATTGTTTTTATTGCAATACTCTGTTCTATCTATAAAGAGATTAAATGGACTTGTTCAACCATAAAAGAAGCGTCCTGGGTCAAGTCATATTTAAAGAGCAAAGGAAGCAGAGAAATGAGAGAGAACGAAGAAGAAGAAAATTCAATGAATCTCATTGGGTCCAACCTAACCCAATGGATTGTGAGCTGCCAACAATGTATATATATATATATGTGTGTGTGAGAATATTATTTGGGTTGAAAGGCAGGTGAGATCCGATGCTCCTCATTTACTTTCTGGAACATATTATACACTTAACTTGCATGGTTGGTCGAAGAGAGAGAAAAGGAAAAAAAACTGGAAATTGACGACCGAGCATCGAAAGTGACGGCTGTGCAGAATGGAATTGTGAGGAGGCCGAGCTTCTAGGCTCTAATTCGAAGCAGATTTGAATCCCCTATACTTTTCAAGGGGGTTACTTTCACAAGTACTACATATACAGATAGGCAGTCAAAGATTTCCTCGAGCCTCCCCCTTCATTTATATATAGAAAATAAATATATACTTTTCAGAACTAAGCATAAGGTCATTTACAATTCGTCCCCTAAATTATAAACTTTAAAACATTTCATCTGTAAGCTAATGATTATTGATACTTTCCACCCTTTACATAAGAATTTCGTTAAATCGCACGAATTTGAATGAAAAACGAACCACATGCGTTGTATTTACCT
Source organism: Myrica gale (assembly GCA_963930655.1). Lineage (NCBI taxonomy): Eukaryota > Viridiplantae > Streptophyta > Magnoliopsida > Fagales > Myricaceae > Myrica > Myrica gale. Next base: position 11,096,634 of record OZ005616.1, read on the forward strand.
TATTTAAACATAAAATGATGAATTTTTCTTCATTTTTTTCCCATTTTAGGTTGTTTGGTTTTTTCTCTCTTTCCTTCTGATTTTTTGAATTTTATGTTTTCTTCACTTCTTGGTGTTATCTTATTGAGGAAGGGGTTGGTTTTGTGATTTTACGTCTAAACCGGGCAACTACACTCCATGTGGTTCATTTTCCGTCCAAATTCGTCTCCAATGGAATGAAAATAAAAAATAAAGAGTACAGTAAAAAGTGTCCGTTTATTTAAAAGTGAAATATGCTAAGTTAGAAATTGATTGTTTTCAAATATGTCTCTCTCAGTCTTAGGGGTGATCTAAAAACCCGCTGACCCAATCCAGCTCAACCCGAACGTGTCATGTTACATCGTGGTAAGAGGTCGATGTCAGGTTTTGAAATATGAGCCTGAAAAAAATTAGGTTCTGGTTCGGTCCCTAACATGAATTTTTTTTCCCTTATGCCTCGACATAGTTTTACTCACTTTTAATTATTTTCTCTTATAATGCGACTTGAAATTGAAGCATTCAGATGAATTCAAACCCCGATGGTTTCATCTTTCTTCGAGGTCAGGTTGCAAACTTCTCACCCTGACTGCCTCTAATTAAGGGTCAAAGTGCTTTAAACCTGACCCCAAACCCGATTTAAACAGTATACTCAGTCTCTCACTCAACACTCGATAGTCCTCTCTCTCCCTCTCCCACTCTTGTGAAGGCTCTCAGTTCTCGCATTTTCTACTATGGTCGGTCCTTTCCTTACACTCTCGAAAATATTTTTTATTTTATTTCAAATTGATGAAAAGATTTTAGTTTATTAATCATATAAAATTACAGAAAATACAAGCATTAAAACATTGAAAAATTATTTTAGAAAATGTATTTGACGTAACAATCAAACACTGAAAATTAAAATATTGTACTGAAACATAATACATTTAAAATTAATTTACCAAAAAAAAGAGTATTTTACATTAAAACAAACGGAGTCAAATTGCTTTTTGTGTTCCCATTCTCTTGGGTGCATTTGGGCTTTGATCCCCTTGAAATCTTTTGTAGTTTGTGTTTCATCAATGAAGTATTGTTTATATATATAAAAAAAAAAGAGCTAAAGTTCTGATCACCTAGTAGATATGCCAAAGTTAGTAATTTATGTTGATATATATATATATATAGGTTAAATATATTTTTCGCCCTCTGACTATTGGAGTTCTGACACTTTGCACTTTGCACTTCAAACTTTTAATTTTATTACATTTTATCCCTCAACTACCAACCGTTTACACTTTGCACCCCCTACCGTTAAATTGGATGAAAATTGTTATTTTAGTTCAGTGAAATGACGATTTTACCCTGATAATTTTATAATTATATTTTGTATAGGGATAAATTTGTCATTTCACCGAGTAAAAATAGTAATTTTCGTCCAAATTAACAGTAGGAGTTTAAAGTATAAATAGTTGATAATTAAGGGAATAAATGTAACGAAATTGATAATTTGAAGTGTAATATGTCATAATCCTAATAGTTAGAAGCCGAAAAATGTATTTATATATATATATATATATATATATATATATATATATATGACATTGACAAGAGCAGCTTTTGGCTAAAAAAAAGCGTTTTTTTAAGCAATTGGAACTTTATCAAATGGAGAGTACACCATTACAAAGTTCAGGGGAATAGCCGAAACATCTATAAGTACCCCAAAAGAGTTATCCAGCAAACACCATGTAGCCACCACATCGTGAGCCAAAACATTAGCTGCTCGGGGTAGTACCCACTGGAAGGACCAAGAGGATGAGCTTGGCCACGGTTACTAATAAACTGGACTTCCTCCTCCGTAACCCAGTCCCGCAGGTTAATTTAAGGGTGAGTATAAATTTCGATAAGAATCAGAATTTTCGGTTCCACTTCCGATTCTAGAAATTCTGTTCCGGTTCTGGCATATACCAGAATCGGAACTGGAAGTCATTTTTGACAATTCCGCACGAGTTTTCTAAAACAATAAAATAAAAATAGTTCTCAAAATAAAGTATAACATATGTAATTTGATTGAATGTTTATTTTAGAATCTAGATTTTGGATAAAAAAATTTATATTTATTGTTAATTTATGATGAATAATAGAAAAATCTTTCAAAAATTCGATCCAAAAATATTTTTAACTCGTTATGGCCCCAAAATAATGTCCAAAAAAAGCACACATGCCGAACCGGAACCGATTACGAAAATTTCAGTTTCGTTCCGGTTCCATTTTGATAAAATATCGGAATGAAACCGGAGTAAAAAAAATTGCATTCCGATAAATATCGAAACGGAACCGGAATTGATCATTCAAGTTTCATCCGACTCACCCTTAGGTTAATTATCCAACCAAGAAATTGGTTAATAAGGACTTGAGCATCTCCTTCCGCATTAATGACACATTCCAACTCGAACTCTTCAGCGACAACCACCGCCAGCCTAGCTAGCAGCCAAAGCTTTAATTTGTGGCCTCTGATTGCAGGAAAGCCGCCTTTGCTTCTGCCCAGGAAGGCTGATGTGCATGCCCGGGATCTAGCCAAGTATAAGTGAAAGCGACCTCCTACGAAAACAAGCTGCATCACCGACTTAAATTTATCTCCAACCCCATCATTAGGGGAATTAAGGAGACGGCCAGGGAGCTGCATCATGAAATATGAAAAAGATAACAATGTATGTAATATATATACATATTCTAATAGTTGAACATGCAATTGAATATTAATTGGTAGGGACTAATCATCACTTCACCTTGATATTCACTACTTTTAAATTTGTAAACTACTACTAGTATGTTAGTTTAATACCGTTGTTATTGCTTATTGTAATGGAAGATAAAAAATAAAAAATAAAAAATACCAGCAAGAATTTCAGAAGAATATAAATATATCTAATTAAAAGAATATGCAAGACCAAATTCCTTTGCAAAATTCTTTCATCGAATTACATAATTTAATTTGGTGACCATGTCGAAGAGTTTCGAATTTGCACCAACAAAAGCAATAAGAGCTAGGTATCTCTCACTCGATCAAGAATTGGTGTTAAGAAGAGCTTAACATTGATACCCATAGAATATTTCCTGCTGAAGAAGAGCTTAACACCCATTCTCGATCAAGTGCGAGATTCCTAATTTTTATGACGTTTTTGTTGGTGGAAATTCTAAGAGATAAATATATTTTTCATCCATCAACTATCAAGTGTTCAACAAATTGTATCATAAACTACTAGTTTTGATACATTGCACCATGTAACTACCAACTTTCGATATTTTGCACAATTTCATCAAATTTTTAGACTAAAATAACGAAATTGCCCTTAACTCACTTTTCAAATATGTTGAAAATATTGTTGTCAATTCTTCATTAAGTTCTCGAAGGTATTATTGTCACATGAAAGATGTAAAGTGTCTAACATAGATAATTAGAGGGTGGAATGTGTCAAAGTAGGTAATTTTGATGTAAAATGTCTAAGATTAATAGCTGAAGAGTGCAATGTGTTAAACCTGCTAGTTTATAGTGCAATGCGTCAAAAATCCAGTAGTTGACGGATAAAAAATGTATTTATCCCAAATTCTAAATTCTTCAATATCTCACCTGTCACCAGATTTGATTGTGTAATTTCATCAAAGAATTGCAAAGGAATTTGGTCCTGTATATTCTTTTAATTAGATATATTTATATAAAGAAAATACATTTTGCAGCTCTGAAGTTTTGGGGTACTGAAAATTTTCACCCAATCTTTTACCTATGTGATATTAAGCACCTAAAGTTTTGATTCCTGTTAATTTGCACCCTAAGTCTAAATTGACCATTAAAACATATCACCGAAAAGCATGGAGGGAGCAAATCGATAGTGGGCATCACGAGCGTGAGAGGCAGGCGTGCATTTTCAATGAAAATCAAAAGTCGAGAGGCCCAATGTCACGAAAATATTAGGGGGAACTGCAAAGTGTTAGTACCCAACTTTTCGGAGTTGGAAAGTATATTCATGATTAAAAAAAAGGACTTATGTTTGGATGATGAAAATTTTCAGCTTTTTCTAATCATAATCATAAGCAGTAGGAAATTTCCATATTTGTTTCTTTCTTAGATTTGAATAGGGACGTGGATTTTGCAAATTAAGTGGCAGGGTCAAACAAACACTGAGCTTTCTTCCATCCCAGATTCCCATTGCTTTGTTGTTGGCTTGAGTATTGTATATTTGCCTTGGAACATTTTTTTTATAAACAAGTACGTACTGATGCAGACATTCCACTAAATGTTACATTGGAAATAACATTCTATTATAACATGTACCTATAAAATATCAATGCGGTTGGGGACAACGTACGTCTACTAGGAGGCACACACGAAACCCTCAATTCCTCTTGTAAGTTCCAGAAGAATCAAATACACCGAAAGACATTCAAATATTGCAGCCGCCGAGTTGGTTGGTGAACAAAATGAATCAAAAGCCAACCCCGATGTTTGCTTGAGATTAATTAACAGCCTTAATGACATAAGGAAATGTGCTTTACACCAATAAAATTAAAAGAGTTAAATATATTTTTTATTCTTAATGCAGTTATTCACACTTTGTACCATAAACTACTAAGTTTGAGACATTTTACCCTTGAACTATCTATTATTGTCATATTGCACCCTAGATATATAATTTTTGTTAAATAGAATCAAGAGTTAGACAAAAAAAAAATTATGAACCACTACATTTCATTTTAGGAATGAGAAATTTTATAAAAAAAAAAGTCTTAGGAGGAGAGTCTCATATATAAAATCCCAAAAAAGTGGGAAACCATTTATTGGTAAAAAAAAATTCACAAGCATTTAATTTAGTAACCCAGGTAGAGATCATACCCAAGTCAAGGCATGGGAGAAGCTAAGGCATGTGAGGTGTAAGGCAAAAAGGAACCCATCTCTGACACAAGCAACGAGACAAGTGAAGAAATCTACCTAAGGCGGTGGCACCGTGTAGGGCATCGACAAAAGACCCTAACGGTTGCTGAATGTAGTGCCATTTTAGGGAAGTCTATCTTAGGTATAATTTTTTTTTAGTTTTATTTGAATTCAATTCTCTTAGATTTTAGAGATAAAGTCTAAGGGATTAGGTGAATAAGATTTGTAATTCAAATCTTCTAGATTTTAAGATTGATTCATAAATTCTAGGTGATGTGATTTGCAAGTTAGGATTAGATTATTTGAATAAAGGCAACTCTTAGGCGCATTAGAGAGTCATGATTTGAAGAATATGTGAGCTTTTGAGACTTGTGGCCGAGCTAATAATCTTCTTGGCTTGGGCGGACTTGAACTAATAATCTTTTGACCACATTATCTTTTGTAATATAACTTGTAGAGTAATTCATCTTTGTGTGTGATTCTACTATTTTGAGCTTGTGTGTTATCTAGAACGGTCTAGGAATATCAATTGGTGTAGTCGTGTGCGAACTACTGGTGGCCTTGACCAAAATTCTAAACACAGCAGTTTAAATCAGAGCTCCATTATATCATGAATGAATTTGCATTAACAAGTCGTACGACACCCTAACACACAAACCATTTGTCAGAGTTATATTCAAGACCTTAAAAGTAATCTGGATGTTACATGTTACATGTCAAGCATATAATATATGAATAACAAACACAAAAAAGTTTTTTTTTGAAAAAAAGATTGGGGAACGATTCCTCACCTTGGGCGATTGGTGTGCCACATCGTGAGGGCGGCCGGGGACCCCCTCCCACACCTTGCGGCAGCCACCATGTGGTAAGAAGAAAAAGGCTAGAATGAAGAGGGAGAGAAATAGTAACAAGAGACAAGAGATTTAAGTGGTTAGGTCTAGAAGACCTGCATCCACTGTGAAAGCCCTTTTATGGCTGTGTTTTATATTATGAGTGCATGCAGAGTATAAATTAAAGGTCTCTATTTATAGAGACAATACAAAGCATAATAAGAAAATATTCCTACATTTAAACTTGGATCTCTACGTTTAAACTTGGATATTGTGATAACAATAATATCATATCAAATATTATAGATTTGATTATGATATTATTTCTAACATCCTCCCTCAAACACAACATGGAGAAATCTAAAATCTTGTGTTTGAAAAAATGAGACCGATCAGACCTTGAAATCACAGGCACACGACCCTTGCTCCCTTGCTGAACATATTGTTTTTTTTTTCTTTTTTTAAATTTGATCGGACCTTGAAATCATATTATAGGCACACGACCTTGAGGAGTGACTGAAAGTGATTGGACCTTGACATCATAGGCACACGACCCTTGCCAAACATATCTCTTGCTCTCTCTTTTTTCTCTTTCTCTTTCTCTTTCACTCACCTCTTTTTTTTATCGCAAAAGTATTTGCTGTAAGTATAGTTGAGATGAAAATTCACCTGTGAGATAACTCTTGACTCTCTGCAAGAGCACAAACATTTAAACGAAGAGAGACAAAATTGCCAACTTTTAAGGATGCAGAAGACATGTTTTGTTGCTCTCATACCAAGAAGAAAAAAGCTAGAATGAAGAGGGAAGAGAAATAGTAACAAGAGACAAGAGACAAGAGATTTAAGTGGTTTAGTCTAGAAGACCTACATCCACTGTGAAAGCCCTTTATGACTGTGTTTTGTTTTATGAGTACATGCAGAGTGCAAGTTAATGGTCTCTATTTATAGAGATAATACAAAACATAATAAGAAAATATTCCTATATTTAAACTTGGATATCTGATATTTGATAACAATATCACATTTAAACTCGATATTGTGATAACAATAATATCAAATCTTGTAAATTTGATTATGATATTATTTCTAACATGCACACGGTGGGGGAGAGGCATCCTCTGTTATGCTTCGGAAGTCCGAGGGCATTTTGGAGTTTATATAATCTTTTTATAAAAAAAATTATCTACTGAACATGCAAAAGATATCACTTTCGGTTTTATAAAATCTTAAAAATGACTACCGATTCTGGTTATTGATAGCGCTATGGACTGGCAGATCGAAATCGAAACCTTAGTCGGAGTCGGAAGTCCGATTGGAGTATATAATTTTAAAAAAAAAAAACACTCAGAAATCAGAATTATCTACTGAAGCAGCGAAAGATATCGCTCTCGTTTTTAGAGAATCTTAAACATGCATACCAATTTTGATTCTTGATAGGGTCGCAGACTTTGTTGGACGAAATCGAAACCTTACCTTTGTCGGAGTCGCAAGTCCGAGTAACACGGGATGAGATTAACACCAGGGCGGCTCTACGGTAATTGAAGCCTTATGAAAATTTCAAAGTGAGGTATTTTATAATAATTTAAAAAATAAATTATTAATGAAAATTTAATTAAAACATATTTTCTAATTTTTTTAGTTGCAAAATTACTTATTTTTTTAATATATCATTTTCAATTGATATATTGAATAATCTATTTAATCTTTCATGAGTTAGTTAAATACAAGACTATTTTTTCAAGTCATCCTCATACAAAGATTTCAACTTTTTCAAATTAAATAAAAAACCAAAAACACAATACATGATAACTACAACACATAAAACATAAAATAAAAAGTTTAGAATAATAACACAGGACTTTAGTGAGACGAATGATCTTAAAAAGTTTAGTTTTTGTACTTAACAACCAATCAAAATATTGTCTCACATAATTATGAAATGGTTTATAGATTAAGTCTTTTTAAAGATAGATTTTTAATTGTTAATTAATGCATAAAACTGTAAAAATATTAAATAGATTATATGATATAAACTGCTAGGAATTGTTTTTGCTTGTCAAGTAATGGTAAAAAAAATTTAATAAATTAAGTGCGAGATTTTATAAAATTTCTCAAATCAATTGCCAACTAATCTATGTAGAAAAAAAAATTGCCAACTAATCTTAAAGAGATTTTATAGGATATTAATTTTATGAAACTTCGTTTGAATTCAATTTGCAATTAATATCTTTTAAATAAAGAGCGCTAGGTTGATGGATGCAAGAGCATAAAAAGTTGAAGAGTTAATGGTTCATTCCATCAAAGAGATTTAATAGGCCTCTTTATAGAATAAAAATTAATTAACTATACTGTTGTAGGGTTGATGATACTAATAAATGAGATTTTATAAATTGGCGAAGAGTTAATTATTCATTTTATCAAGTAAATTTAGGGCATGTTTGAGCCACAATTAATTGGGCTCAAAATTTTAGGTTTACTACTAAAAAATTCATCACATAATTTTTTATTATTATAATATTTATTAAAAATCTTCTCTCTCTTCACTTTTTCAACAACTCCTATAACATTTCTTTACTTTATAATATTTCTCAAACCCCAATACCCAAAATTTTCACCCTCAAACATACTCAATAGGCTCTTTATAAAATAAAAATTAATTAACTAAAATTCTATACAAATATTTTTAATCATAAATTTTCGAGGATTTATAATTAAATATTTTTAAATATAACTATTAAAAAATTTAATTGATGACCTCCTTAATTTGGGGGACATTAGGCAACGGATAGCCGGAGCCGCCCCCGATTAACACCCCCAAAATTCTTTGGGCATGTTTGAGCCCCAATTAATTGGGCTCAAAATTTTAGATTTACTGTTAAAAAATTTACCTCATAATTTTTTATTATTATAATATTTATTAAAAATCTTCTTTCTCACCAACTCCCATAACATTTCTTTACTTTATAATATTTCTCAAACCCCAATACCCAAAATTTTCACCCTCAAACATATCCTATAGCCTACAGCTGATAATAATATCTCAAAACTGTGATTATTGTAGACCGAAAGAGGAAACCAGAAAAGCAAATAAAACACTGTGATCTCACGTTTGGTAAGTTCCCTCCCCTGTATTCCCACTGGCCACTCACACCGGCCAAGAAAAAATAAATCACCTCAAGTTTTTCCTTACCGCCTCTTTTGCTTCTTGATCTTCATCTACTGGCCCATCATCTTCGTTTCTAGCTTCTTCTCCTCTCTCGCATAGAGATTCCTCGGAGGAAAAAAGGAGAGAAAATACCCATTAAACAAAGCCAATCATAGTCCTCTCCAAGCAAAAAGTTCTGTCAAGCTTTAGTTTTTATTTTCTCACCAACTAAAAAACTTCGGGCCCGCGCCCTAAGCCCTTTCCCCTCCGATCCTCCCTCTCTGTTTTCTCCTGTTGCTTTTCGATCATCCTCCATGGACTCCGACGACGATATGCACGACGCCAATGATGTCGACGACGACTTCTACAGCGGCGAGACCGAGGATACGCCCCTGGATTACTACTGCAGTGACTCTGACAACAATGTTGATGAGGATGAGGGCGATGACGTTGACGATGTCGGCTTCGGTGAAGACGATATGGATGATTCCGCTGATATCAAGACTCGGCGGCCAGAGGTTAACTCAGTTCTCAGTCTGAATTCTCTGATTTTTTTTTCTAGTCCGAATTCTCTGTTTATTTAAATAAGAGTTTGCTCGTTTTACTGAATACTGGTGTGTTGGTGGTTTCTGTGTCCTTTGGTTGCTGAGGAAGTTTGGGAAATCGAGAGATAGTTGAATCCTTTGGTCATGGGATTATTGATGTTCCACCCATGTATGTTATATTAGTTTCCTCAAACCTCTGTTTGGTGGCAGGGTAAAATAAACGAAATTGGATATTTGAATCGTGTGACTAATGTTGTTGAGGAGTTCCAAAGTACTCAGTTCGATTAGTTAAATATTACAATGAAACAGCAGAACTATCATGCTACTAGTTTCTCTAGGCGTGTTTGTGTGGCAATTGTTTTTCCTGAGGAAGAAATGATTTCTGAAAAGAGTGTGGGGAAATCAAGCGTAATTAGTTGTACACGTATTTTGTCAATTGGCAGTGGTATGCTGAAAATATTACCTTCAAGTGAGGCTGAAGTTACCTTGGGGTTCTGTATTGTTTTGGAGAAAGTTGATGCGTGCTGTAGGAAAATTATGACTCTTTTGTCTATTGTGAGTGTCATATGGGTCCGACGTCCTTGGTGAACGAAATCCGTAATCAATTGGTTCTAATGCAAATGACTTGGTTATGATTCTCTACAAGTTCTTTTTTGGTTGCTGAGAAAACTAAGGAAAATTGATGAAAAGGGTATGGGTTGTTGAAGGTTATGTGTATTTGTGGTCTCCCGAAGAAGGAAGACCCAATTCATTTTATGGAAGAGCGTATTCTGAGGAAATTTGGTTCTTTAAACGTTATGATTTTGGGAGAGCTGGAGGAGAAAGGGTAGAAGCTTAAACTTATGTATCTCATGGTATATATTAGTCTAGAATCTGAAGTCACATTTTTACTTAGAACTATAGAGAAACAACTCACATGAATTGTACTTTTGTTTCACTTTATGTTTGCTTTCAGTATTTTTTCCTCCTCCAGCATTGTAGGGGCTTTGAAAAGTTGGAGATGTTGTCAAGCATAATTATTGGGAGTAACAGGAGTCCAGGCCTATACTTAAGTTGGAAAAGGATGAGGTGGATTGGATAGGTCTTAGGTCGCAGTTTTCCGAGCAAATAAGTTTGTCACTCTACGTCTGTTCTGATTTTGAATCCCCCCATTTGATCATGCTGCACAATATTTCTTTGTTTCAACCTCTCATTGGTGAAACATGTCTCAACCTCTCATTCCTATCAACTGTTGTCATTACGTCTGGGTGACATAGTTGATTAAATATGAAGTCCTTTGACGACTCTAGAAATCTTAGAGATTGGGGTATTGGTAACATGTTAAGGATTGAAAGCCATGAATGTCAAAATTTATTATTGATTTGTGTAAGCAATTTGGTAGGAGGGTGGAAGAGTAATCACCTCTTTTTTCTTAGTCTAGAGTTGTTAAATTTGCTGTCTTTTATAGGATATGTAGCTCATGTTTATCAATTTCGAGGCCTTGGTTCAACACAAAGAATCTATTAGCATCATAAGTGGCTGTATTAGGTAGGTCTTTGTTTTGGCTTACAACCTTGACCTTTTTCAATCAGAGCTTAGTAGCTTGTCCGAATATGTACTCAGTAGTAGGATCTTACTCTACGCTAATCACAAAAAGGTTCCTTTTTTATGCTTGTAATTTCTCTGGATCTGACCAATTTGTCATTTGATGGAGCATCTAATTAGAACAAGGGAACCAAGTAGTAGAAGATAAATTTGTCTTCTATGCATTTTAATGCTGAAAATTCCTAATTAATGCTGATCGATCACCTTCTCCTTTTTCTCCCCTCATCCTCCTCTCTCTCTTTCTCTCTTCTCCCCATCCCTAAGGCCTTTTTTGGTTTTTGAGATCGCGGAGTAGGAAGTGGAAATGAGCACAAAATCACAAGGTTATGTTAGGTGATGCTTTGAATTGAAAAGTTAATTGATCTGTCTTGCATTGTTACAAGGTGAGTCTGGGTTTTCCAATGAACCAAAAGAAGCATGAAATATGAACTTCAACTCTTAATTATTGCAGGAACCCATAAAATCCAATTGTATAGATAATGAAAGGGAGGATTGTGAAGTCTTCCAATTCTTTATTTTTTGCTTAAGTTCAAATATTTTGCTGTATTCTTCAAAAATGTGTAGAAGGGTTGATGCATTTATCTGCTCTTGAACACACTGTCAAACATGAACTTTGAAACAACAATCCTTGAGGTTGGGAAAGGTTTTAGTTTCACTTTTCTGGTTGCATTGACTTTAGGTGGGCTCCGTTCTTTGGCACTTATGTGAAAAGCGGTTTTAGTTCCTCGAAAAGCTTATTATAGAAATAGTGGGGATGTTTGTTTGCCAAAATATTGGGGAATATTCCCAAAATTTTGGGAATCTTTACTTTATTGAGATTTATTGGGGTTTGTGAAAAGTGAAGTGTGTAGGTGTAAAAGTTAAAAATTTTGAAGTTTGTTTGGTTTGTCCGATTTGTTGAGACCCCAAATATTTGGGGTCTCAAACATGCCCAGTAAATGGGTCCAAAGTAGCGAGTTGGTCCCTATCTTCAAATTACTTACGAAGCCTAATCAGTGCAAACAAACACTTATTTGGAGCTTCACATCTATTGGAAGCTTTGGCCGTCAGGGGATGCCTTACTTTCATGAGTATAACCATAAAATTAAGTGATGCAGCTTTGTGTTAAATTCTTATGCTCTATTGTTACTCTATTAGGTTATGGCCTTTTGGTTCTCTTCCTTCTTAATTTTACGTGTGGTGTTTCGTTTCAGCAAAACTATACCATCTTAAAGGAATTTGATATACGACAACGTCAGGAGGATGACATCACAAGAGTATCCACTGTTCTTTCCATATCACACGTTGCTTCAAGCATCTTACTCCGCCACTTTAATTGGTAAACCAATCTCTTCCTCATGCTTCTCATCTATAGTTGACATGGAGGTTCTGTTTATCTTTGAGGTATACAAGGCTATTCTTTCTAGTTTCATGTTTGTGCCAGTAAGATGGAACCACCATTAGAAATTGTTAATTTTGTTACTTTTTGTGAGGCATTTCCATGATTGGACTTTTAATTTCAGTTGTGTCTTCTATGTTGGTATTCTGAAGAAAGTTTGCGTTGCAGGAGTATCAGTAAATTGCATGATGCATGGTTTGCTGATGAAGATCAAGTTCGTAAAAAGGTTGGGTTACTGGAGGAGCCAGTTTTTCAGATTCTTGATGCTAGAGAAGTAAGCTCTGTAGACATTTCTGTGGAATTTAATTTTTTTACCATGGTGGATTTCTTCTCTGTATTCAGCTGTCTGTGCATTAGTTCTAATATGTGATTTTATCCATGGCAGTTTATTTGTGGAATATGTTTTGAAAACGTTCCTTGTGATGGTATAAAATCAGCTGCTTGTGGCCATCCTTTTTGTTCTACATGCTGGACAGGTTTTTCCAATGACCCTTATCTTATATAGTTTTGAACTTAATTGTAAGTCTGTGTCTTCTGCTTTTGTTGTGAATTGGTTTAACTTGTTATTTGTAGGGTTATTAAAATCTGCAGTCATTTTTAATGCTTGTTCCTTTGAGATAACTTTGCTTTTGGGAAAATTTTGATTAAAGTTTCTGTTCGAATGTGTTGCCTTTGATCTTGTACTTTTCAAGTCTTGTACCACAACAAATACTAGAACATGTTCTTTCCCTTTTTTCATCCTTACTAAAATGTTGGTCTTGCTGTGTTTTATTTATATTTAGGTTCAAAATACATCCATGTTCCTTTAGGTATTTAGAAAAGACTGGCTTCCCTCCTTGTTTTGAAATTGAATTGACCATCCTTGCTGGAGACAGGATACGTACAACTTGAATACAAAACACTAATTGTCTAAAATTCATCAAGTATGACTGAAGTAGGGTACTTTGGGCATGATGCGTATATTTGGTGACATAGTCATAATCTTCCATTACTGTGAACAAACAGAAGGGAAAAGTTCATCAGTAAACAAAACATAGGGAGCATAATTTTATTTCTAGATAAGGATGAAGTCTGTCATTTCCCACTGTTTTGGAGGGATGGGAGTGCATATTATTGAGTTTCATATTATTAGTGTCTGTTTGTCGTTGGCTTGGACATTTAACCCATATAACTTGCTGTTAGATATATGCGTGCGTATATCTTTATATGTTTCAAAACATACAGAACGCTGATACATTTCATCCATCTACCCAAGGAGAATGACCCAATTTTACTTACTGAGGATTATTATGTTTTATATTTCTGATCTTTTTCTGATTTGAGGATTTTGTGTATATCTCATTTCCTGTAGTATTTCCCTATACTGTAGGATACATCGGCACGTCCATTATTGATGGTCCTGGATGTTTGATGCTGAGATGTCCAGATCCATCTTGTGGTGCTGCTGTTGGTCAGGATATGATTGATTCATTGGCATCTGATGAAGATAAGGAGAAGTACTCCCGATACCTTCGTAGGTCTTATATTGAAGATAGTAAGAAGGTATGTAATATGGTTTCCCTGACGTTGTGGTTACTGTGTATGGGGTTTTGTCATCATGAGCTTGCTTTGTGATTCGAAGTTTGTTTTTTGTTTTCCTTCTTCTAAACCATCTGTGGTAACAAATTGCATGCCCGATACATGTTTTTGGATAGTAATATGTCACATCATATCTAGTGCCAATGAGCTCTGGCTCAAATGGCACTTACTCCTCCCTTAAAAAGGGAATGGAGGATGAGATCGTTCGTTCAAGATCCACTAGGTATATTTGCGATTTGACCATAGAACAGATATCTCTCTTATATGAAATATAAGACTGAATGAGTAGCATTCACTTGTTTGTGTAAAGTCTCACATGAAGTGGCAATTTACCTGAGTCTTTACTATTTTTTTCTGCTTCATTTTTGCCAGACCAAGTGGTGTCCTGCTCCGGGATGTGAGTATGCCGTGAATTTTGAGGCTGGGGATGGTAATTTTGATGTTAATTGCCTCTGCTCATATGGCTTCTGCTGGAAAGTAAGTTCCTTCTGGCTTGATTGAGAATGTTGTTGAATAAGTTAGATCTAGTTTCTATAGGTATTTTGTATGCTAGATCATTAAGCTCATTCTGGTGGATCTGCAGTGCACAGAGGAAGCTCACCGGCCGGTGGACTGTTGTACTGTTGCAAAGTGGATTTTGAAGAATAGTGCAGAGTCTGAAAACATGAATTGGTAGAAATTCTGTTGCCTTTCTTCCATCTTAACAGTTGGAAGTTTCCTGCCGCATTCCATTTCAGAAGTTAGGTTGCCTAGGTTGCCTTTGACTGTTTTATATGGGAGGTGTACAATATTTACTTTGTGAAAGTTTTAGTTTATGGTTCTCTAGTTACCTGCTCCTTTCTTGGTCGCTTCATTTTTGGTTTGCCAGTCTGTCCGCTAATTGGTGAAATTTTGAAAGGCTATATGATATGCCTATTTCTTTCAACTATTAATGTCATTGTGAAAAATCTGAATTAAAATGTTCATGAGATAAACACATAGCATGGGCATTTCAAACAGTTATAATTTGAGCGCACGGGCATTTTGAACAGACGGACCATTCCCCACCCCCATTTCATCTCTATTGAAGGGTATTGAGGCTATATTGTGTCACTATCTATCTTTACTCAATTTCTGGTGACCTTCCAAGAGTACTCCCATCTGTTCCTACAAAAAACTAATGGTCTTAGCATTTCTGTCATGGTCATGAGGGAAAACCTGTCTGTTGTTCCTGAAATAGGGAGGTAAATCATATTTGGAGCTTTCCAGCTTTCCTTGGCTGGTTCAAGCCCTGTGGTTTGTTACATTTGAGAAGAAACTGCAAGTTCCAAGCAAAATGACAATGGAATTGATTGTCTTTTGGAAGAAAAACAAAATTGAAAATTTATCCTGCTGGGTCCTGAAGCAGTTGGTTGAATCAGTCACTTGCATGGGCAGTTCAAGATCTTAAGTTTGAATGGAGCTTTTTGGTAGCTTGATTATGTCTTCTACAGTAGTAAAAATAGTGCCCTAGATGTTATTTTGCAAGTTATGAAGAATGATGTTTATTTGTCAACATTTTGGCTCAAGTACTTCCATAATCAAATTGTATGCTGTACAAAGTTTAGAAGCGAACATGTAGCTTACTCTTCTCCTGTGTCTTGCCTCTTGAATTGCTTTCTTGTGTCGTAGATGTCTGAACAACTGTCGATGCATTTGCTTTCTATTTTCCACAGTTTCATTTTTGTTTCAAATAGCTTTACGAAAATAGTGACCATTTATATGTTTCTAACTTTGCTACAAATGCTATTTTTGATGTTATGATCCTCAGGATCCTAGCAAATTCCAAACCCTGTCCAAAGTGCAAGCGGCCAATTGAAAAGAACCAAGGGTGCATGCATATGACATGCACGCCTCCCTGTAAATTTGAATTTTGCTGGTAAGAGGAATAATAAATGTTTAGTCAGTGAGAGATTTACTGTTGCTATAGAATTTTCTAAATTTTGAATTCAGCGATAGAAATACGGTATAATACCCTAGAATTTTCCTGGATATGTTTCTTAATACTCCCAATTTCAGTACATGGGACCCTTATTTGTGAACTTTATTTCTAATCATTGCATACAAACTTTATTTTATGTCAATGCAGGCTGTGTGTAGGTGCCTGGCAGGATCATGGTGAGAGGACAGGAGGTTTCTATGCTTGTAACCGGTATGAGGCCGCTAGGCAAGAAGGAGTGGTGAGCAAGCTATCATTTCTTTTTGGTCATTCAGTTAATGGATAGCATAGCATTTCTATCATGGACAATGCTTTGCCTTCATCCTATGATTATCTAAGCTTTTCTTTCCTGCCTGTGAAATTGTCATGTTACTTTTTAGTACGATGAAGCTGAGAGAAGAAGAGAAATGGCAAAGAATTCTTTGGAGAGATACACTCACTATTATGAACGGTGGGCAAGCAATCAATCGGTATACACTAGTTCCTCAAATTTATATCTGGTTCATTTGTGGTGCAGCAGATCCTTACTTATGTTTGGTTTTTTGTTTGTGTTTCCCCACTTCATAGTTGAGATAAGTAACTGATGCCATGAATATAAGAACTTTCAAACTTTTCATATGCTTTCCCTTGCTTAAATTAATAGAGAGATCCAACTTCGTTTACTACACAAATACATGGCTTTGTGATTGTTGAAGCCATTTCCTATCTTTATGACTTACCAGCTGAAGTTCTTGAAGTACTTTGGCAAGTGTCTAACTGGGAAGATAATCCTTAAATCTCCTTGTTTTGTTTTTCCTAAGCTTTTATCTATTTGCTTTGGGTGATGAATGATTTTTGCTTTTGCAGATTATGTGGTCTAGGACAGTCTTTATGTTTGACATTTAGTGACTCTATGTGATTGGTAATCCAATATATGTGCTCTGAGGTTTTGATTCTAATATTACAGAAAGGTTACGTAGAGAACCATGTGGTGACGGGTAAATTTATGATGTTTCCCGAGGGTTTAAACGCTGAAATCAAATTAAAGGTTTTGATAATTTTCAAGCCTGCAGATGGACCATTGAGGGGTTAGAATTATGGTATACTGGTCATGAGAAGCTATAATAATGAGTGGACTTAGGGTTTAAAAGGTATAACAATAGCGCATAGATCAGGGACAAAACAAAGCGAGGAAGTCTGGGATAATGGATTGTGAAAGGTACCATATGATCACGAGTAGGAGTATTTTGGGATCTTTTTTGGATGCTAACTGATGGGTTTTTTTTTTTGGTATTCTAGAATATGACATCTAACAGTTGAGGAGGCCTGAAAGAAATTTTGTTTGTGGCTTAAAATTGGAGCGCAAAGGAAACTAATAAGGGAAGGGAAGCTGACGATGACAGTGATGGAAACTATTAAGCCCCCAAAACCAACTGCCACTATAAAGCTGCTGTAGTGGGCAAAGTCAATTTTTTTTTATCAATATCTTTAAACCTAATTATGAACTATGATTTTTCTGATGTTCAAAGCTTTGAAAGGTTCTTAGATGTCCCTCTCTTTTTATTGAGGGCTCTGTAGTGACAGGTACGGTTTTGCTTTTGTTGTGCTGTTATGCCAATATCAAGGGCAGTGACAGGTATAGTTCACTTTAGTTGAGTGTATGTCGAACATACAGAAATGGTATAGATCATTCTTTCTCGAAGCCATTATGTTGGGGTTATTATTAAAAACATTGGTTGTCTTCATTTCAGCTTTTTGTTATCATTACATTCAAAATGTTGCGTGCTATTGAAGATGCTGTTATTGGTATCAGTAAATGTCAGTTTTGTTCTCAAGCAATAATCTGCAATTTTTATGTTCTTTTTTGGCAGTCAAGGCAAAAAGCTTTGGCAGATTTACATCAAATGCAAACTGTGCATGTAAGGGCTCTCTATCTCTCTTTCTTTCTCTGGGCATTGATACGTAGTATATGCTACTTTTATTGAAATAGTTTTTGCAAACCCTTTTAAAAGATGTATGATTCTCATTGTCCACGAGTTGACAATCATGGCAGTCCCTCTCCAATAAAGTAAAAAGAACTTTGAGTGCTTTATTTGTATTTATGTTTCAGTTAATAAAAAAGGAACATATATATATATAAGAATCGAGCATTAGTCTTGGGAATGTTACTACCCTTATACTTTTTAACTCTGGAATTGCTCCTTGAAGAGAATGTACTAGAGAGGTTCATGATAAGAACTCTTTGGGGGATTTGTAAGGGTTCTACTGCTGGATATTAAGTTCAGTGAGGATTTTCATTGCAATTGAATAACCTGGCTGATAAATCATCAATTAACTTGTTTTTTTGAGAACTGATTTTTATTCATGTGATGGTATGAAGTGAGAATTTTAAGGCAGGTTCTTCCAAGTGTTGGTTGTTCCTGCTTAGAAGATTGCAGTTGATAGAATGAAAGAATTCTAGAACAGTGTTAACATAATGTACTTACAGAGGTGGCAAATGGTTTTGCCGTTCTCTGTTGTTGCTATGCCATTTCTTATAAGGACCTCTTAGCGGCCTTATTACTGTAACTTCTTCTGGAGGCTGTATAATGACCTTTTTCGAATTTCTTGGTTTTTGGCAGCTCGAGAAGCTTAGCAATCTACAGTGCACACCTGAGACACAGCTCAAGTTCATTGTAGATGCTTGGATGCAGGTAATATCTGTGCTCATTATGCAATGTATACAAAATTTTTTGTTTTTCTTTTCTCAGAGAATCACATCACAAAATATTAGGAAGATGTTTGAAGTATATCAGATGTGGCATTTGAGTGAAGATAATCCCTTATAATCTAGATAATAGTCGACAATAGTTCTACAGCAATCCCCCTCCGCCACATCCTTTCTGTTTACCAATGGCTGCATTTGGTATGTCGAATCAAGAATTCCTTTTAACTGGTTATATCAAACCAATGTAGGAAGGGGATTGATGCACTAATTTTTTCCATCGCATGGCCAATTCGAATAGGAGGGCTAATTTGATAGCTAGTTTGGAAGTGGAGGGGGAAATTGTGGAGGACCTGTCGCTTATTTCAGAAAGTATTGTCGAGTTCTATAGCTCCTTGTATAAGGAGCCCTTTTCTTGGAGGTCGACGCTGGATGACTTGGAATTTGATTCCATTTATGAGTAGGATGCGTGTTGGCTTGAGAGGCTTTTGAGGAGGACCAGGTCACAGGGGTGGTCCGTAGCCTTAATAGAGACAAGGCTCCGGGACCGGATGGGTTCACTTTAGCATTTGTTTAGTCTTCCTGGGAGGTGGCTAAGGGGGATGTTTTGGCTATGTTTAATGAATTTGCCCAAAGGGGTAAATTTGTTAAGTGCATGGAATCCTACTTTCATTGTTCTCATTCCTAAGAAAGTTGGTGCTGTGGATTTGAGAGACTATCATCCCATCAGTTTGGTAGGAGGGGTTTATAAGATTCTTATCAAGGTGTTAGCGAATAGGTTGAAGATGGTTCTTGAGAAAATCATATCGCCTTCCCAGAATGCTTTTGTGAGGAGTAGACAGATTTTGGATTCAGTATTGATAGCTAATGAATGCATTAATTCGAGAATGCTTTCGAATGTGTCGGGACTGATGTGCAAACTTGATATTCACAAGGCTTGCTACCATGTGAATTGGTATTTTTTGTTGTATTTGTTGAGGAGATGTGGGTTTCGTGAGAAGTGGTGTAGGTGGATTGCGTTTTGTATATTTACCGTTAAATTCTCTGTTATGGTCAATGTCTCTCCTCATGGTTTTTTTGGGAGTTTTAGAGGTTTGCGTCAAGGTGATCTTTTCCACCCCTATTTTGTTCGTGACTATCATGGAAGCATTTAGTAGGATGATGAAAGAGGTGGTTAGGAGAGATGCTATTAAGGGGTTTGAGGTTGGGAGAGGTGGTAGTAATAGGGTGTGCGTTTCCCATATGCTCTTTGCCGATGATACGTTAATCTTTTGTGGGGATAAGGAGAATCAAGTGCGAAACCTAGGATGCTTACTTTTGTGCTTTGAGACGGTGTCTGGTCTTAGGATTAACCTTGACAAATTTGAGGTTATTCCTATTGGAAGAGTTAATGATGTTCAGGCGATGGTGGAGATTTTGGGTTGTAGGGTATCGTCACTCCCGATGACATACTTGGGCCTTCCTCTTGGTGCTAAGTTTAAATGTGTGCATATTTGGGATGATATCGTTGAGAGGTTTGAAAAAAGGTTGGAGGGCTGGAAACACATTTATCTTTCAAAGGGGAGAAGGTTAATGTTGATTAGATCTACTCATTCTAGCCTTCCTACATACTTTTTGTCGCTATTTCCTATTCTGTTGTCAGTGGCTAATAGGCTAGAGAAGCTGCAAAGGGATTTCTTGTGGGGAAGTAGTGGTGGTGGTGATGAGCACAGGTTCACCTTGTTAGGTGGGCTAGAGTTTGTTCCCCTATTAGAGCTGGAGGGCTGGGACTCAGTAGGCTACCTTTATTCAATAGAGCTCTTCTTGGAAAATGCCTTTGGGGATTCACTTCTAAAAGAGATAGCTTATGGAAAACAGTTATTACGGAGAAGTATGGGTGTGAGGAGAGTGGTTGGTGCACTTTGGAGGCGCAAGGCTCTTATGGGGTTAGCTTGTGGAAGCACATTAGCAAAGGGTGACACTTTTTTAGAGAGAATATTAAGTTTGTGGTTGGAAATTGCTCAAGAATCCGGTTTTGGCATAACAATTGGTGTGGGGAAAGACCTTTGAAGTTGGAGTTTCCTCAGTTATTCTCTCTAGCTTGATGCATGGATGCTTGGGTGGCTGATTGTATGGAGTTGGGATCCGGAGTTGTTGTGTGGGATGTTCATTTTGAAAGGATGATCAATGATTGGGAGATAGAGATTTTTTCAGCGTTTTATTCCTTACTGTACTCGATGAGTAGGAGAAGAGGGGGTGATGATAAATTGCTTTGGATGGGTTCCAAGGGTGGAGTCTTCTCTATTAAGTCGATGTATTCTTTGCTTTTGGAGGGCTCCAGTGAGGGTTTTTCATGGCATCAATGTTGGAGGAATTTGGTTCCCCCTAGAGTGACTTTCTTTGTTTAGGAAGCCATGTCTTTGGATTGTTTGGGGGGTTCTATGTTGCATTCTCTTTTTATGTGGGCTAATTCAGTCTTAGGTTTTCCTTTTGATGGTTTTCCGGATTTTCTGAGTTTTTTAGCTTGTATACTCTAGTGTTTTCAGTATAATCTCTTGTACTATCAACTCTCCTTTTTTTTTTTCTTTAATAAAGTTTAACTTACTCATAAAAAAAGAATCAAACCAAAGTAGGAGGTGATAGGCATGCCGTGGGAGATGCATTTCTTTGAAGTTAATTTTATCACTCTTTATTCCTGAAACTTCGTATTTTTTCGCAGGCTTGTACAGCAAGCAATTAACATATAAGTATTTTCATCAGGTTGACAGCGCCAGATGATGACAATAAGAAAAGGGGTGGGGTGGGGGGGGGGGGCTTGTCGCCAGCTGTCTCTAGGTCTAGTAAAGGACAAATAAATAAACATCAGAGAGTTTCCAAAGTATTTCCTGACTTCATTTTTCCATAGATGCAGTCAATATTTATTATTGAAGTACTTAACGAGACCCACTGCCTCCAATCATTCGGCAACTATTATTGGTCTGAACTCTTTCCAATTGTTGAAAAGATCAGGCGTTAATGCAAATTGTGGGCAATCTTGACTCATTCTTATATAGTTGTCACTGGCAGCATAATCTCCCTCTCTCTGTCTTTTTTTTTTATCTTATGTTTTGTTTTGTTTTGAAGTATGTCTAAGTTATGCTTATTTGCTGTGTGTCTTGAAGCCATGATTTCACCGTTCACTGTTCTTAAGGGTTAGGTGGTGCTACTTGTGCTAGAACTTATTGGCGCTTGCATAGATCTTATATTCCTATGTATAAAATCATATCGTGTTATTCATATCGCAGATAGTTAATTGACTGGATTGTTGCATGATTAGTGGTTCTTCCAGGTAAGCTTTTTAAGTTCGTTACTGAATACTGAGGAAGACTTGCTAGGTGGATTGCTTGAAATGAAAATAGTAGAGTTCCAATGACAAATAACAAGTCCTAATGTAGTAGTTGCAATGATATGAAGCTTCAGTTACCCAAAAAAAAATTATGGTATGAAGCTTTTTTTTGTTTTTGTTTTTTCGCTTGAAATGCTGACAAAATCAATACATATTGCCTTTATGTTGCATTTTTGCAGATCGTTGAATGCAGGAGAGTACTGAAATGGACCTATGCATATGGGTACTACCTACCTGAGCATGAGCATGCTAAGAAACAATTTTTTGAGTACTTGCAAGGTATATGGGTGTATTGCTTTGAATGTTTAAGAATTAGATGTCGGATTGTCTTTGTGATTTGTTGTGGTCTTGACACAAGTGTGACCATCTTGTCCTCAGGTGAGGCAGAGTCCGGTTTGGAAAGGCTTCATCAATGTGCAGAGAAGGAACTACAACAGTATCTCAATCCTGAGAACAAACCACCAAACAATTTCAATGATTTCCGTACAAAGCTAGCTGGATTGACCAGGTGTATATTTTGTGCAAAGTATTGCTAAAAGTAATGTTTTCATTCCACACACTTGAAATGATCTTTTGTCTGCTCCATTACGATAACATCCTGCATTACATGAGATTGACACCTGGTGGGTGAATGATGATGGAATTGCATGAGTGCCTAGTCCAATAATAGTTCCTTACTAGGTGGAATTGGCTTTATATGTGATTCTGAGGAGTAGAATACAGATGTGGCTAACACTCGGAGTCATTATAGTTTGTATTCAGAAGTTCTTTAATTGAAACAAATGAAGCCATATGAACATATTGACATTCCTTAGAAGCATATGTGATCATCTAGAAAATTCACATTTTTTGGCGTAGAGTTGTTTTATTAACTCTCTATGCCTATTCGGTCTGTTAGTTTGTTCTATCCCATGTAGAGTTAGAGAATTCCTCTTTAAGTTTCAGCTACTAGAGAGAGAAAGGGGGGGGGCGGGTTGAAGTAGTCCGAGTCCCATAAACACAAGACCCATCTGAATGATTTCCTTAAGTTTCTTGTAGGGCTGAGATGGTCTATGAGGACATGCGTGTGAGTGCTTCTCAAAAACCCTTGAATAGCGATGATGGCTTTGGTTGTGTGGAATAAGGCTCTTCTCTTTCCTCTCAGTTCCTGTTCTTAAAGAGAGGAACAGAGAAAAAGGCTCTGAAGTGGCTTGTGTGGGTGTGCCTTAGAAGCCTTGAGTAGCAGCAACAGCTCCAGTCGTCCCATGGTTGTTCCAAAACCAATATTGCTTATATTGGAGTTCATTTTTGTCTTCCTACAGTTGTGCCCTGAACTCATTTGTGTTGACGCCTGTGAGTTTGATTATGGTGGTGGTTCCAGATTTGTGATAGGCTTGTGCTGTGCGTGTTTCTTCTAATGGTGCATGAAGAATTCTCTTATGGGCAAGAGGGTTTGTTTATGCTTGATTTATATAAGATAAGTGGTTTAGAAGTTCCCGACTTCTTTGGGCTTCTGTGTTGTCCTCCATGAAATGTCCTTGCTCACTTCACTGGAAGGTTATGGTAGTTAGTGTTTAGATCTGCAGTGTCGGCAAAAAGCTATTTTTTCATGTAATCACATCTCATTTTGGTGGGTCAGTGGTGGTAGAGGTCGGGGATTGACATTAATCTCATTTTGTTGCAGGGAGTTTTGTGTTCTGTGGTAGTTTTTATAGTGTGTCATGGATTGGTAGGAAATATGGTGTTTGTAAAGTTACTTTGTGCATAGATATTTTCCCGGAACTGTTTGGTTTTTAATGATTTCAACTCACTTAAACAACCCCTCCCCTGGCCAAAACTAAAGTGGCTTGCAATATGTTGAGGACCCAGTTAAGAATCCAACGACAAGCCCTAGCCGCCCTTTGCTTGCTTCTCAAGTTTGAAAGTCTCATTCTATAACTCAAGCAAACTTACAAGAATATGGGTTAATTTGGAGGTTAGTGATTCCAATTTCAGATATTTTGAGGCTGTTTCTTTGTCTTTGGATAAGTTACAGAGTTTTTTGTTACTTGTTTTCTTGGGCTAATGCGATGTTAGGGTGCCCTTTTTTGGATTTCCAAGATTTCCTTAGCTTTGTTGCTTGTTTGGACTAAGCGTTTTTGGTATAGCTCCTTGTACTGGTCTCGCTTTTTAATAAGATTGACTTATTTATCAAAAAAAAAAAATCAGATATTCTAGATTGAAATTGGGAAATTTAGGGAATTTAGGGAAGATCCGAGAATTCAAGAAAGATGGGATAGAAACTTGTTCAATCAAACTCACAAAATTGAGTTGCTTAAACCTCTAGATTAAAATCAGGTAATTGACCTTAACCTAGCCCAAGCGAATCAAAGTAGTGCTACCTTGAAAAGCCGAAGGAAACTCAATAACACCAAGCCCCAGCCTCCAGTCGCCTGTCTCCAAAAACAATCCTCCAAGAAATCCCCTCCCAATTCGATTTTTGGCCTGTACCCTTAGCAGAAAATCCAAAGTGCAAAATAGAATTACCAAACTACCCTTAATGAAGCAATTAAAATACTTTTAATTAAAACAAAATCAGATCTGCTGCATCTCCCAAATAGAAGTGCCTCAAGTCCTCTGCTGCTCCCCTAGTCCTCTCCACAGCCATGTAGTGGACATTCCTTTGCACTCTCTTGTATCTTCTCCTATTGCTCTCATCACAATGTTAGTATTCAAAATTGTAGATCTGTAAGCTCGAATGGTAGTGGGCAATCCAACTGCCTGAGATTCCCAGAGTTGTACATATCCAAATGATAGTATATATTCTGGTGTCCTGTCTGGTTCTGCTTTCTGTGTTTCTTATTTGTTTGGACATAAATGAGAGGATGAAGAAAAGGAGTTAAGCTCCAGGAAAATGATGCGACAATAGAAAGTTTTTTGTACATGTATGTTGTTCATTTGAGTATCTGTTGTACATGTATTTTGTCCATTCCCAGTTTTACTGTTGTAACTTGTTGGATATGCGATTATTTTGGTGAATTAATTTTGGGTTGAGAGTCTTCTCTGATTAAATTTCGTTCCTTTATGTAATTGCAACAGTGTGACGAGGAATTACTTTGAGAATCTGGTTAGGGCATTAGAGAATGGTTTGTCAGATGTGGACACCAATGGGGGGGCTTGTAGCAAGACCACAAGTGCAAAAAATGAAGGAACTGGCAAGGACCGAGGAGGAAGAGGGAAAGGTCAAGGGCCTCCACGAACCAGTGGTTCGAGCAAAGGTGCTGAAGATAGCAGTTATTGGTCTTGTGAACATTGTACCTATGCCAACGCCAAGTCTGCCTCCAGATGTGAGATGTGCAACCAGCAGCGCCGGTGAAATTTGTGAGAGATAAATTTAGTAGACCCCTCAAACAAGTTGTGAACAAAGGCCAAATTTGTGAGGATACCTGGTGTGGAAGACCTTCGGCTGAGGCAATATATTGAATGTGTGCGTGAGGGGGAAAAGAATTGAAGAAAGAGCAGAAGAAACACTTGACCTCTTTTGTGTAGTGTGTCGCTGTAAAGACGATATAATATTTTAGTTCTGTACAGAGTTTTCCCATCTACAAAAATGGAGATGTGGGGTTCCTGTAACTTGCCTTGTTGCTGATTAAAATGAATTTCACATTGCTTACATCAAGGAAGGTTGTAGATGAAATTAACATCTCTAGTCAGGTGAAAGCTTGCGAGCCATTCTGTGAAAGTCCATTGCAGAGACCAATAAGGATGCCTTTGGTAACACTTTCTGGATCTCCTGAAGAATTATCATCAATCGGTCCTTGGAATTTTCCTAAACAGTCTGGGACATGACAGGAATTTTTTTTTGGTGGTTTATTTCTTTTCAAGGACTGTAGTTTAAGAAAGAAAAGAGGACGACAACATAAATGTAAAAGAAAAAAAAAATAGAAGGAATGTGAAGAGCATTTATCTGGTTGCATAGGGGAAAAAATAGAAGGGAAGTGAAGGTTCCAAATGGTTAGGCAGTTCCAGTCTAAGCACTTCACATAAACATTACGCATCCTTGGGTCTATTCTTGGTTAACATCATTTTCCGTTTGATTTAATGGCTAAAACGAACGTATGGTGTTTCTCTTTAATAATTCTGGAACGGTCACAACGGAGTAATGTAGAAGCCATTTTTTTAATGAAATATATTTTGCACCTTTAAGTGTTTGACACGTTACTGATCAACTATTAATTTTCAATACTTTGCGTAATTCTATTGAGTTTCAGATACTTTGCAATAATAATGATTTTACCCTCACAAAAATATTGCAATATATATATAATGGTAAAAAAAAATATTTGACGACAAGATTGTGCCACTTGCTTTTGCTGCTTTTAACCGTATGATCTAATTAAAGAGCAAAAATTGGTGAATTTTGGTAGTTCAAGGGTGAAATGTGATGTAATTAATAGTTTGGACCTAAAGTGACATTAGTCCCCTAATTTAGGGGGTGTAAAGTGAAGTTTCTCCCGTGATTTTTTTTTGTCAATCTGGACAATTTCTTGTTTCATGGGTAAGTATCTCTGGTCAATGTTGTAATATTGTAAGCAAGTTCTTTCTTATCAAGTGGCAATCCAATTTCGAATCACATGATTCCATTTCCATTTGCTTCCTGTCGAAAACCCACTAATCACAAGTCAAGACAGTTACAACAGCAGCTCTTACAAGTATCTGCAATTACCTTTCCGTTCTTCCTTGTTTTGGGGAGAAACAGGAGGATTCAATGTAGTAGCTCAATATTCTATGTGTAGCTAATGTGACTTCTCAACTTTTAGTTCCATAGACTTTTCCTTGAACAATTGGAGGCTCAGTGCATTTAACAGTACCCTAGAATATTGGCGAGAAGACATTTTCCAGTCCATGCCGGCTTTCATCATTGCCTTAAACTCATCATAACTGATCCTACCATCCTGTAAATCGAAATTAATCCAACATGACATATTTAGTTAAAAGGCATCAAATAAAAAAAAAATTGTTTCTGGAGGAACTTTATTTGAGCGTTACCTTGTCCAAGTCAGCATCAACCATTATGTCTTGGATGACCTGATCATTGTTAAGACCAAGGTTATCATCTACCATAGTCTCTCTCAACTCATCAGGCTCAATGTACCCGTTTTCATTCCTGTCGAAGAACCTAAAAGCTTGAAAGAGAATCTCATCGTTCCCAATCTTCCTCATGTGAATGGTCAATGTTACAAATTCCTCACAGTCTATTGTGCCACTTCCATCAAGGTCCGCCTTCAGCATGGAAATAAAGAGGAGTCTCACATATTCAGGATCAAGGAGGGGGAAACAGGGGAAAAGTAGAAACAGAGATGACTCCTAGATACAGGGTAAGGACAAAGGAAATGCCAGTAACGAGATATCGTTAAGAAGAAAGAATACAGACATTGTACTTCATAATCAGCGAAGTTGGAGCATGAAGAGAAACTGAACCTAGTGTTAGAAGCGCAATGTAATGAAAACGTATACATTGATCTGATGAAGGTTAGACGTGCGAATCCTGCGTTTCCAACACTTGTTACAATCCACAAGCTATAGAATAATGAAACCTCTTCAATTCTATTATCAGCTAAACAAGAAGTCTTGCAGCTAAACTGAAGGGAAGATGGACAAGCATTTGTTGCGATCCTGTGAAGTACTAATGGTGGATGCTGCCATGAGTCATCAGGCAGTGATTTCGAGGGTGTGGTGTTTAATGATTCATGAAGTGGGAAAAAAGACGACCTTGTTCTATTTTAAAGAGTTAGAATGGAACCCAAAAGTGAGATATGTGGTAGTTATGTATTTACACTGGAAAATCAACAACACCAAAAGCTAATTCACGTGCAAGGAAGGTCTTGATCGGAATAAACTCACAGCATCAATTAACATCTGCACATCAGGATCAGGCATAGGGTGCCCAATCTTATGAAGGCCCTCTTTCAGCTCCTCAAATGACAAGTTTCCATTTTTGTCAGTGTCCATCATATCAAACATCTGTCTGATCCCATCTATTTGCTCATCTGGCAAGTTGTCTGCTACCACCTGAAGTCAAGAGAGATAGCATGTACTAATGCTTGAAGAAAACACCTTTAACCAAAGACCATGTATGGAAATAAAACGTCCAAAAACTTACTCTAAGAACTTTCTTCTTGAATTTATTCATCAAGGAAAACTGCTTGATCCTTGTTCTGACGTTTGGTCCCAGAGATACATTACGAATATGATTGCTGTTCTTTAACCAAGTATGTTCTTCATATAAGAAGCAAGAACATGATGAGTAAGTTGTTTATTAGGTATTTCACATTCAATTCTGGACATATTTAAAGCATGCATAAGTACGAGACAAATGTGAACAAAGCAAACACAGGTATATTGTTATAAGGTCAAAGGAGCAGTTACCAGTTGAAAATAAGCCCACAGAGGAAAAATCAATGGATATCAATGAATAAGCACATATCACCAATCTAGAAATTTTCTAGATATTGATAACTGACCTTCTAGAAGATGTTCATTCCTGTCAGGGGAATGACAATCTTATATGTAATTATTACCTCAGACAAGAACTTTAAATATCTTTTCCCTTATTGGCATGCTTTAAGAATTTAGGATGTACCTTTGTCATTGGGATCCATTTTAATTCAGTTTATGCTTCCTTCAATTGAATGGTTGATCGCCTGTTGTTATGAGTTGCCAACACATATTTTCCAACACATTTCTTCAAGCCACACAACATACACTCTACCAGTCAATAATATCACCTAATCGTTGGTGAAAGAAATAATTTGGCTAACAAGTCTACTCAGATGGCTGCCATGGAAATTGAAAATCTTAAGATACTTTCTTTAGTAATGATTCTAGTGACTACAGGACGAAAATTACTTATCTAAAGTGAAGAGTTTGGCTTGCTGCAAGCATGAAAGAACCGAACTCGGTAGTGCCAGCCAACAATATTCCTTATCAATTAATGGAGACATCTTACATACACAGGAGATTTGCATTGTATCCTTTATTTATCATCATTCGCAGTTGTACCCGCTCAAACTACCTATAGTATCTTGCCAATTAACAAAGAAAGATAATTAATGGTTCTTCACTTATCATCGCTGGGAGATTTTTGCTATCCTCAAGTTCATTTAATATCACTTCCAACTAATTGCTTCGGACTGGGGGTCGAGATCATATCTCTATTCTATACTACTCAAATAATTAAACATAACCAAAAAATTGTACTTTCAACATACAAAATATCCCTTAAATCATATCTCCTTAGTAATATCCATCTTAGGCTTGAATCAGTCATTCAAAACCTCAATATAATACCTTTCATCAAATCATCCACAAATTCAAAGGATTGTACCCTACCTATGCGTAGTATACTACAAACTCTGGGGGTCCTATATTATTCCTATTGTTAGTGCTTATCGTTTCATATCTGCATCATTCCTTCAAGTATATCTAATTCATTTGGGTTGGGGGTAAAGAAGGGTAAAACAGAAGGTAAAATATCGCGTTGGATAGTTTGGACCCATTGATGTTGATATCTCAATCAAGTAGAGTGGCAAGAAAAACATGGGTCATGGGGAAAGGAAAATACGCAACCATGAAATGGTTGCTGAATACCCAAGCCACTGTATAGGGTTAGTGATTTCCTGCTGATGCTGGGATGCATATATAATTCCTCCTACTATCCATTAGATCTGACACAGATTCTGTAGCATGACATTGTGGCTATGGATGGGGTTAAAAATACAAGCCATTAATTGGCAGGAAAATCTGTCTTGCTTGTTGATTAAACCAAGTTTTACTGACTGATTTGGAAAATATTAACTTGAGGAATTCAGAGAGTCACCAACACAGGAAATAGTTAGGAGCACTAAGTGTACGCTGGAAGGAAATACTCAGATGAGGTCTCATCCATGAATGTCTATCCTCAAGTTATAACCAACAGACATAAACATAATATTTTACCTTTTAGTCCTTTGACCACTTACGAAGTGAATCAATTAGTGTTTGGTCCGTGTCAGTTATGTAATCAGATCCCATCAATGTAGAGGGCTCCAGGTAATAGCCCGGAAAATTAAGTTATTCTGTGTGGCGATTTTATTCAAGCTGTTTGTCTGTAGCTTGATTCATATTCATTGTACGAGTCTTCACCACTATTGGCAAGCATGTAACCTTAAGTAAGAACAAAGACGCTACATGCATGCATCAATAGAAAGGTGCATACCAAGGACTTCTTGGGTTGTCATCCGACTGTAAGGATTTGGATCAAGCATACTAGTAACTAGATCCTTTGCTTCTTCAGAAATCTTTGGCCAAGGATCCCTCTCAAGATCTATGTTAGCCCGAATAATTGCCCTTGCAATTCCTTCCTCTGTTTCTGTGCTAATTATAAACACCATGTTAGGATGTACTCGGCAGTTAAATTTTCGCACAAGTTTTCATTCTAACATAACAAAACTTAACGATATTGCGAGAAATTCGATAGTAAGAAAAATCCAGTCTGAAAGGAACTTACCTGCCCAAAAGGGAGGAACTCCATATAGTAAGATATAAAGGATAACACCTGCACTCCATACATCAACTTCTGGTCCATAATCCCGTCTCAAGACCTCCGGAGCCATGTAATATGGACTTCCAACAATTTCACTGAATTGCTGACCTACCCACAAATTGTGAAGATCAAAGTTGAAGACACATACTTAAGTATGCACACATTTATATGAAATCACAGGCAGTCAAAGATCGCAAACCAAGAAAGATTATGGATATATACCGCATTCGTAGAATATGGAGAGGCCAAAATCAATGGCCTTTAACTGAGCAGTTTCACTTCCATCTGTGAATAAGAAATTCTCAGGCTTCAGGTCCCTATGTATAACCCCATGCTCATGACATACCTGCAACATGCATATAAGGTTTAATCTTTATACAATTGTTTGGGCCTCATTTACAGAAGTGAAAATTAACCGCACCCATGCAATGGAACAGAGAATCGAAGCAATGCTGCACAGCTTATTGATTAAGCTAGTCCTTTTTGCAAGTTCTAGATCACAGGTTAGGATTCTCCAAAGGTCATTAATAGTTCCTTCAAATTTTAGCCTAAGGTGAAATATTACCCGCCCTACCGAGATTTCCATTCAGAGAGACAATACCAAAGGAAAAAAAAAAAAGGTTTGTAGTGAAAATTGACCTGGCAAACCTCAATGATGGTCTTAGTCACCGTAGCGGCAGCCCGCTCCGTGTAATGCCCGTACGTCACAATCCTATCAAAGAGCTCGCCGCCCTCGCAAAGCTCCATGACAAGATAAACCGCCTCATCGTCCTCGTAAGCCTCCTTAAAGCTGACGATATTGGGATGCCGGGGCAAATGACGCATGATATCGACCTCACGGCGCACGTCCTCCACGTCGATCTGGGTCCGGAGCTTGCTCTTGGAGATGGTCTTGCAGGCGAAGGCATCGCCGGTTTCAAGGTGGAAGCACTTGTACGTGACGCCAAACTCGCCGCGGCCCAACTCTTTACCGAATCGGTAGTTGCTTAAAATTTCGTGGCCGGAGGGGTCGTTGATGACGGAAACGGGTGGGCGAGGCTTCCGAGGGGAGTCGAATTCGGATTCGGCTAGGGGTTTCAAATCCTTGCTCAGCTTCTTGAGACGTGCTTTTGCCGGGGCCGAAATGCAGTTTCCCATTGGGCTCTCTCTCTCTCTCTTTAATTTCTAAATTCTAAATTCCTAATATTTTCGGGTGAACATGGAGGACCCGGTCGGAAGAGAGGAGAGAGAGAGAGAGGGAGGAGAATATGGAGTTTGGAAGTTTAAAAAACGGTTAGTTGTTAATTGCGGAACTCGTCCCGCCCTGTTCTTAGGGCCGTTTGGAAACCGTTATGTGCTGGCGGGCATCCGTCTCATTTCAGATAAGATTCGTCTGGACGTCGTTATTCTTGACGGCTGTCGGTGTTTTTGTCTGATTAGAATCTTCTCTCTTAACCCTCCACTAAGGTTGTGTTCGAGAAACAAAATTTTAAGGTTATTAAAATTTTAGGTATTAGAATTAATAAAAAAGAGAAGAGAGTAAAAAAATGAAAAAGTGTAGAAATTGATGAAAAAGTGAGTAGAGATAGTGTTTTGTAATTATGATAAAATTTTAGGTGACCAAAATTTTAGTACGCAAATATAGCCTTAAGAATCGTGAGATTGTGGTGATATTCCCTTCTCATAGATAGTAGTTATGATTCAATCCAGACATTGCACATTCTACAATAAGCGCAGAAAGTCACATCTATAATAGTAGGCTAAGCTAGTCATCCTCACCACCTTTTTATCAAAAATAGAAAAGAATGTGCAGCAGAGCATGCATGTTGGTTTTTTTTTTTGTCTTGACTTTGAAAACTTGCCATTCAAGGATATGTGGAAGGAGCCGGTGGATATCTTCAAGTTGGTCCAATCGAATTTGGGGGAGGGGGAAATCGATTTTCTTGATAGCTTTCACAACACATCAGGAATAACCTTCCAATTTTTTTGTGATTTTTGAAGACCCTAACAATCCAACTACAAGTTAGTCACGTTGAGTCCTCGAATTAGGTCATATTATACGGTTGAAATAAGTCGTCTAATATGATTTTAGCAATTGGATGCTAATGGAGAATGGGAATTGATTAGGGGATCGATTTGAGAGCTCATGTGACATACTTAAAAGCCTGGATTACAAAGTGACATTCATTGCATTGTATATGGTCTAAGGGATGAGTTTTAGTTAATCCAAGGCTATATATATGTCTTTTAATCTTCGAAGCTGACACTTCTGGTTTTGGAACCAGGTTGCTCTCGGATAAGAGGCTAGACAATATCTATATAGTGCATGCTGGTGTTTTAGTTGTTACATTGTTTACCGAAGCTAATGTCATCCAAATTTAGAATCCAAAAACTTCCGTAACAACAACTTATAAATTAAGCTCAGTTTGACTCCAAATTGAGGGATAAACTCTGAAGTTGAGTATGCAAAAAAAGGACGAATACAGTTGACAGTAACTGCAAATGGCTCATAAATTGAGCGTATCCCTATAATCGTCCACATTCACTTGAGACTAATAAGATTAGTATATGATAAAAGTTAAGGGAAAATAACTTTGAGCCTTCAATCTACCAAAGTAATCTCAAATAAAAGCCTCAAGTATCACCTCCAATCCATTGAGCTAAAGAACTATTAAATTTCGTCAATTTGAACCCTTAAAAATTATCTAACTATTAAACTCATGCCACGTGTTATAAATTAGTCCGTTAGATTTTATTTCAACAATTTCATTGATAGTAGAGGTTGAAGGACTCATAACAAGTTCGGTAATTTAGACTCTTAATTTAAATTGCTAGATAGAGGACTCAAAATTAATTTCCCTTCAAAGTTACCCTCTTAAGAATACAAGCAGAAAATTTTGACCTCTCAGCAACAATCATCACAGTTGTTAGACATAGTTAAGGCACACAGATCCGGGTCTGCTTCCCTGAAAAATCGCAGTCATCTGATAGTTAAATCTCAAGATTTCAAGTACCCCACAGGAATCTACAACTCTTGAGAATGTAATAATCTCTAACCAAGGGTTCCAAAACCCACAAAGATGCGAAAGAGCAACAGGAAAATAAGATCCTATGGATATATACAAAAGTTGGAACTGCTACGAGATTGCAAGATATATGAAAAAGCTTGCTAACAGAGTTTCTGATGTTGCCCGGATCCGGGTTCTACTTCAGAGTCACTCATCATTAGTGCAGGCCTTCTTTCTGGAAGTGTTGGAAGGCAGAAATCGAGGGGCAACCAACAAACTGCACTGTTGCTCCATGGGGACTCCAAGACTAAGAGAAGCAGATAGAGGAGCAGTAATATCGAGATGGCAAAAGATAGATAGATCTCTTCACTGAAGCCAGAGAAATCCATTTTCAGAAATGGGGTTACTGTGGAAAAGAAAGAGGAGATGGAGGCCTTTTTTTTTTCCTCGATGGGAGATGTGTTAGAAAATTTCCTTAAGGTGACCTAATTGACATATGTAAATAATCTTTTAAAGTTTTAAAGATTATGGTGTCAGTTAAAATAAGATTATGGAATCTGTAGCAGATTAAAATTTAGAACTAATTGGATAAAGATTGCTATTTGATTTTGAATTTGAATTACCTTGATGGAAGGAACAAATTCAAATCTACAACAGATTGAGGGTCCCTAACCTAGCCTATAAATAAGAGGCATGTGTATACCATCTAATGCATACTCTGTAAGGCATAGGCATAGGTTGGAAGAGCCTCACTAAATTACAAATTCATAAAGTTACTCTGCAGAGATTCTGAGTTTGAGTGCTGAGCAAGAAGGCTGGAGGTAAAGATCCTGATGTTTTATTCCGCTGCATTCACAATCGTAATGGTTGATTGTGATTTTACTCTTACATGTGGTATCGGAGCGACCTTCCATACTTCTTGTTCAGTGAAGCGATTTACTGATTAAATTCATATTATCGCTTGAATCAAGAAATACTGATTCTCTGTATAAGTATTTTTAAAAGAAAATTGATTTCTTCCATATTTTTTGGCCGACAGTCAATTAAAAGTTTAAAGAAAAAATTTTCTTTGTTTATATGCTATTTCTGTTAGTTTAGAAACAAAGAGAACAACATAACATTTTTTTGAAAAAACACCCGTATGGGTTGGGTTTTGATTATGAAAAATGTTCATGAAAAACCAAGTTTTTTGATTCATTGGAATTGTAAAATACTATGTGTTTTGGTTCTTGAACAAAGAAGATGAAGAGGCACCGGAGGAGTTGTCCTCCTCCCTGCGGCAACAGGTGGCCGGAGAGGAGCAAAACCTCCTCTCCCAGCCACGGGTTTCTAACCCGTGGCCTTCAAGTGCTGCCGGCGACAAGAGGCACACGACCTTCTTGTCGTCGGTACAGGCCTGTGCAGACGGCGGCGTCCATTGGGACGCCAGGCCGAGCTCAAGAGCTGCGGCGGCAATTGCTGTCGCAGCGCCTGAGAAGAAGAACACAGACCTTCGGGTCTGTGTTTTAATGTAACCGGGTCAAGGACCCGGTAATCCGGGTAGGGTTTCCTACCCGGACAAGTCAATTGGGCTGGGATTGGCCCAGCCCAATTCACATATTTAGGGCTGACCATTGGGTCAGCCCAAGTGCCCTGAAGCCCGAAAGTCTTGACCCGAATGGATCGGGTCAGGCGACCCTCGTGGGCGGGCTGCGGTTTGGACCGCCGGTCCGGTCGTCCGGTCCGACCGGACCGGCAGATTTTTTATTTAAAAAAAATCATTTTTTATTTTTATTTAAAAAAAACTTTATGCTTTTATGCTTGCATTAATTTCTAGAATTATTATAATGTTCAATGTTTAATTGATTAAATTCTAGAAATATTAGTTTACTTTTATGTTTGCATTAATTTCTAGAATTATTTGGATGTTCAATGATTAATTGATTAAATTCTAGAAATATTAGTTTACTTTTATGCTTGAATTGATTTCTAGAATTATTTAGATGTTCAATGTTTAATTGATTAAATTCTAGAAATATCATTTTACTTTTATGCTTGCATTAATTTCTAGAATTATTATGATGTTCAATGTTTAATTGATTCCATTCTAGAAATATTAAGTTTATGTTTGATTTATTATGTGAAAATCTAATTATATAGAAATGTTGATCATGCATAAAATGTTTGATGCCTAGACCAAGCATGATTAAATGAACCTACTAAGGTTGGTGGGAATATGGGGTATGATCGAAGAATACAGGTCAGGGACAGTTCTGGCTAAGGCAAGTCTTGGTATTTAAAGGTCCTCAGACCTACCTCACTTACCTGGGAGCTCCCCTGCTTGTGTTTTAGAAAATACTATTGTCTCACCTTGAATATTGTTCATTTTTTTATTCTTGGATTAAGATTAGACATCTATAAAGTTGACGGATATTGATGAAGTCGTAATTATCATAATGATTTTCGGAGAGCCACAACATCCCAATTTTATATTGATGATTACATCAAGATTAATATATGAACTTCATAAAGAGAAATTAATATCCGTGTGGTAACTAAATTATAAAATCGATTACTTTCCCCGCAGGGAAATTTTTTAATTTTGTGACTTAGTTAGATTAAAATAATAAATTTTGTATTAACAATAAAATTTTCTTAGGCCCACAGGTACGGAGAATTTTATTCTTAATATTTAAAATTGTTAGATTTAATAATAAAGAGTAAATTTCATGCATATGCAACCTTTGCCCACAGGTACGTCGAAATTTACTATTAAATTGACATTGGTTGATTTAAATAAGGTCAATTCATAGCAATTAAATAGTTTTATGTTATATTGCAGTTATTTATTCTTCCCTAACTTGAAAGTTCCTTGCGTGTTCCAATGCTAAGTGGTGATAATTTTGCTGACTGAAAGTAAAGTTTGCTATTCACTCTGGGGTGTATGGAATTGGATGAAGCGCTCCGTGTGGTAGAACCCACTATCACGGAATCAAATACGCCACAGGAGATTTATGTTTATGAACGATGGGAGCGATCATATCGCCTCAGTTTGATGTTCATTAAATCTCACATCATCAAGAGCATTAGGGGTTCTATCTCTGAAAACATTAAAGCTAAGGATTTTTTAAAGTCCGTTGAAGAACAATTTGTTACTTCTGAAAAAGCATTAGCCAGCACCCTGATGAGAAAATTGAGGTCAAGCAAATCAATAAAGAGTTCAACTAGTGTGTGTGAGCACATAATGGAGATAAGAGACATTGCATCTCAATTAAAATCTCTGAAAGTTGAAATTTCTGACTCATTCTTGGTTCATCTAATTTTGAACTCTCTACCAAATGAGTATGGTCCCTTTAAAATATCATACAACACACATAAGAAAAAATGGTCAGTGAATGATTTACTGACTATGTGTGTTCAAGAGGAAGAGAGGCTGAAACTCGAGAAACCTGAGAGTTCTCACTTTGTTTCTCGTGCTAAGGGGAAGACCAAGAAAGGCAAGGATGTCCACAACTTCAAGAAGGAAAACAAGGTGCCAATAAAGATTAATGGCACTAAGGATACTTGTTTATTCTGTAAGAAGAAAGGACACATGAAGAAGGATTGCCAAAAGTACCTCAAGTGGCTCGAGAAGAAAGGTATATTCCTCTCTCTTGTTTGTCATGAATCTTAAGTTGTTGAAGCTCCTTGCAATACTTGGTGGATTGATTCTGGTTCTTCAATCCACATTGAGAATACATTGCAAAGTTTTCTCACAACAAGGAAGCCGAAAAGAAGTGAACGAGTTTCACTCTGGAAATAAAATTTTCTCAAATGTGGAAGCGATTGGGACTTAAAGAATAATTTTGAAAATTTGTTTTGTTTAAGATCTTGAAGATGTATTTTTATTCCAAACTTTTCAAGGAATTTAATTTTAATTTCAAAACTTGATATATTGGGTTATGATTTTTATTTTATAAATTCAGCTTTCAGTTTGTTTCGAAATAATCAAGTTGTTGGTGGTGGAATAAAATTTATGGTCTTTACAAAATTGAATTAGATCCCATCTTTGAGAATAACTTTTTGTCAATACATACTATTGGCATAAAGAGAAGGCTTATAAATGAGAATTCTGGTTTGTTATGGCATAGGAGATTGAGACATATCTCCATTGAGTAAATCAAAAGGTTGGCAAATGACGGAGTCTTACAAACTCTTGATTTTACTGACCTTAGCACTTGTATAGACTGCATAAAAGGAAAGCAGACTAACAAGTCCACTAAAGGTGTCAAAAGGAGTTCTAAGATTCTAGAGATCATACACACTGATCTATGTGGACCTTTTCCTACTCCATGTTTCAATGGTCAGAGATATTTTATCTCATTCATTGATGATCATTCTCGTTTCATGTATCTCTACCTTATTGATGAAAAGTCTGAGGTGTTGAATGCCTTTAAGACTTATAAGGCAAAAGTAGAGAACCAAAAGGAAACGAAAAATCAAGATCGTAATATCTGATAGAGGTGGAGAATATTATGGAAGGTACACAGAAAAAAAGGACAAATGAGTCGTCCATTTGCAATATTCCTTGAAGAGGAAGACATTGTTGCTCAATACACAATGTCTGGTACACCACAACAAAATGGTGTAGCAGAAAGAAGGAATCGCACGCTTATGGACATGGTAAGGAGTATGCTTAGTAATTCTAGTCTCCCTCAATATCTATGGAGTGAAGCTTTAAAAACTGTTGTGTATATCTTAAACAGGGTTTCATCCAAGGCTGTCCCAAGGACACCTTTTGAGTTATGGAAAGGATGGAAACCTAGTCACTTACACATATGGGGTTGTCCTGCCGAAGTGAGGATTTACGATCCGAATATAAATAAATTAGATCCAAAGACAACCAGCGGATTTTTTATCGGCTATCCAGTAAACTCCAAAAGATTTAGATTTTACTGTCCTACACATAATACTAAGATTGTTGAATCAGGAAATGCTAAGTTTTTAGAGGATATTGAATCTAGTGCAAATTCCCAAAAGGTTAAATTTAAAGAAGCATAAGAGTTGATTGAATCTTCTCCTTCTGGAGAAATATTGTTGGTGTTTAGGAAAGATCAATTTGATTATCCTGAACCACAACTAGTTCAAGAAGAGCCAACTCATACAGAACAGGTTCAAACTGAGTCTACCCAACCTCTGCAAGATGTTGAGGAAGTAGAATTAAGACGATCCTCTAGAATAAGGAAATCAACAATCCCTAGTGATTATGTTGTATACCTTCAAGAGTCTGACTTTGATGTTGGACCTAAAAGGAATCCAAATACGTTTTCACAAGCCATGAATGGAGATAACTCTATGTTGTGGTTTGATGCCATGAAGGAAGAGATGGAATCTATGGCAGAGAATCAAGTCTGGGATCTTGTTGACTTACCAAAGGGAGCTGTAGTCATAGGCTGCAAATGGGTTTACAAAACCAAAAGGGAAGCTTCCAGTAAAGTTGAACGATATAAAGCCAGACTTGTAGCCAAGGGTTTCACTCAAAAGGAAGGCATAGATTATCATGAAACATTTTCTCCAGTATCAAAGAATGATTCATTTAGGATAATAATGGCTTTAGTAGCTCATTTTGACTTAGAGCTACAACAGATGGACGTGAAAACAGCCTTTCTAAATGGGGATCTTGAGGAGGAGGTGTATATGAGACAACCTGAGGGGTTTAATGATAACAGTCAGCAGGCATGTAAATTAAAGAAATATATATATGGACTAAAACAAGCCTCCCGTCAATGGTATATTAAATTTCACAAGGTTATTACTTCATTCGGGTTTTTGGGGAATCTTGTGGATCAATGTATATACCTTAAGGTCAGTGGGAGTAAAGTAATCTTTCTAGTCCTTTATGTAGACGAAATTTTACTTGCAACAAATGATTTGGGTTTGCTATATGAAACTAAATAGTTTATGTCTAAATACTTTGAAATGAAGGATTTGGGTGAAGCCTCTTATGTCATTGACATAGAGATTCATAGAGACAAAACAGAAAATATTACAACTGTCTCAGAAGGCCTACATTGAAAAGTTTTAGAAAGATATGATATGAGCAAATGTGCTCCTAGTGTAGCACCTATAAGTAAAGGGGATAAATTCTGTTTGGATCAATGTCCCAATAGTGAATTGGAATAAGAACAATTGGAAGGTTTACCATATGTATCTGCAATCGGCAGTTTGATGTATGCTTAGGTCTGTACTAGACCTGATATTGCATTAGCAGTTGGTATATTGGGAAGATATGTGCTATGAAGCCACTACACAGACATTATGGTTAAGTGGTCTCAATATTATTGAGTCTGTTGAGAGACCAATTAAGATGTTATGTGACAAGTCTGCAGCTGTATTCTTTTCAAAGAATCATAAAAGTGGAAGCAGGATAAGCACATAGATATCAAGTATCTTAGTGTGAGAGAAAACATCAAGAGACGTGTTGTTTCTATAGAGCATATAAGTACTAAGTTGATGCTTGCTGATCCCATAACTAAAGGTTTACCGGTAAAACAGTTTAAAGGTCATGTGGACCATATGAGGCTTGCTAAATTCGTTTTGTACTTAATTTCTCTCAATTTTTGACTTACAAACATGAAGTTATTGAAATAAAGATTTATTGCGCAAATTCTTTATTATTTATTGTTATCTATGGAGATAAATAAAAGGACCTGAATGACTTATAGGAAGTTCATTCATAAAGTTTTGATTCCCATAAAGTACTCATATAATGAGTATTGTGCTGATAATACATGGAAGGGACGACCGATTATGTTACGGTTTTACCGCTATGATTCGTGTGTAGCATTCATTATGTGGGTGGGAGGATTCCATAAACAGTTGGTCATACTAAAGAACTCCAGACACCATTAAGACATATGTCGTCAAGGTCAAGTGGGAGAATGTTAGAAAATTTCCTTAAGGTGACCTAATTGACATATGTAAATAATCTTTTAAAGTTTTAAAGATTATGGTGTCAGTTAAAATAAGATTCTGGAATCTGTATCAGATTCAAATTTAGAACTAATTGGATAAAGATTGCTATTTGATTTTGAATTTGAATTACCTTGATGGAAGGAACAAATTCAAATCTACGACAGATTGAGGGTCCCTGACCTAGCCTATAAATAAGAGGCTTGTGTATACCATCTAATGCATACTCTGTAAGGCATAGGCATAGGTTGGAAGAGCCTCACTAAATTACAAATTCATAAAGTTACTCTGCAGATATTCCGAGTTTGAGTGCCGAGCAAGAAGGCTGGAGGTAAAGATCCTGATATTTTATTCTGCTGCATTCACAATCGTAATGGTTGATTGTGATTTTACTCTTACAAGATGGAGGTCTCATTTATGGGGATTAAGAGAAGGAAAAGTTTGGTTCAACGAATCTGTCGAGGAAAAAAAAAAAAAAGAGTGGGCATCGATTCTGTACTGGTGCCAGTGTGACAGAAGGGACGTGAGGTGGTGGCATGCATAGGTACTGATTTGTGGAGAATGCACTGAATCTCCACGCAAAGTTGATCATGTGGGCCTGCCTCAGTGCCTCTAACCTTATTGATTAATTCCTTCCCCCATATGTTAAGGAAAAGTTGCATATATTAAACAAATAATTACCCACACATGACACATGTTCGTTCATCGGATGCTGTATTCACCGAAAATGTACGTCCCCGAATTGGGCATTAAGATCCCGACCCAAAAGGGTAAAGAGAAAACATTAATCCAGTATGATGCTTGGGAAACTGTTGGTTTTGGACGAAAATTTTCTGTTCGAACTGTGTAATTCCAACATAAACATACAGACATGATAATGTTGTTATAAATTTTATATAAATTAAATTAAATTGTGCATGATCTAGTTGTTATGCCTATTTTTTCTTCCAATGGTATGATATAATTTGAACATAAAATTGTAAAAGATCTTAATTCGTTTGTATTTGGATTAGACAGTGACAAATATGCCAAGAAAAATGGGACATCTATCTAATTTTTCTTTGGTCAATAAAAAAATTGGGCAATAGTATTTTTTATTTTCTAAGCACTAAAAATGTCATTAATTAACTCTTTCTAAAAATAAGATAGTGGGATAAAAATGTTAGACAAATCATGAAATACCCATAATTATATATTATATTATTAACCGATTTGTAAATTTGTGCATATCATCACTAATTCTCCTTTAATGTATAATATTAGAACATGAATCTTTGATTCAAAACTACAAAAATCAATCATAGTTATTTATAGCAAGCGACAATCAACTTTATTAATTATTATCCTGTACTCATTGTAAGTATGGGATGATTGCAATAAAGGGCTGATGCGGCAGAAGAAGAATAAGAGCTTTGGATGAATTGTTGGGCCAGAAAATGAGGGGTCGGTACTGTTAGAATCTGAATTCTGAGCCCATGTGCGTCTATAAATAGAATTCAAATTGAATAATAAAGCAAGCAGAACTATTATTCTTTTTTTTTCTCTTTTCTGAAGTATTATTCGATAGCATCTCGAATTCGCTCGTTGGAGAAGGAAATGAGGTGAGATGAAGGGGATTTCTAGGCTCTGGAGGTGTGTAGGAAAAGAAGACTCTCTCGTGAGGCTTGAGGGGCAGCTCACGTGTTGGCATGTGAGAGTCATGGGGAGCTGGTCTACATGCAGTTGTAGACACTACAAAAAAACAGGTCTATAGCGGCGATTTTTTTAGTGGCCGCTAAGGATGTTTTTAGTGGCGTTTTACAAAAAAAGCCACAAAATGGCTACTTTTAGTGATGACCGCCGCTATAGACCCCCTTTAGCATCGTTTTTTGCAAAAACGCCGCTAGAAATTAGGTATCTACAGCGCTGGTTATAGTGACCGCCGCTGTAGAGTACACCTTTAGCAGCGTTTGTTTACACATTTTGCACTTTCTCAAGCACACTATTGAACTTTGGCCTTCTATTCGTCGTAATCCCTCATTTAAGCTCTCTGTCTATTCTGATGCAAATTGGGCTGGTTTTCCTGATGATCGCAAGTCTACCTGTGGTTACTGTGTCTATTTTGTACCTAATCTTATTTTATGGAGTTCTAAGAAGCAACCCAATGTTGCTCGTTCTAGTACTGATGCAGAATATATAGTTGTTGCCCACACCACTGCCGAAGTCTTATGGTTGCAATCTTTGATTAAGAAACTTGAGATTTTTCTTCCTAAAAGTCCCGTTCTTTATTCTGATAATCTTGGTGCTACATACTTGACCAGAAACCCCATTTTTCATGCTCGTACCAAACATGTGGAAATCAATTATCACTTTGTTCGTGAAAAGGTTCATCAGCGTGCCCTTGCTGTTTGATTTTTGTCAACAAAAGACCATATTGATGATCTTCTTACCAAGACGTTGGTTTCTATTCGGTTTTCCTTCTTGCGCTCCAAGCTCAATGTGGTTGCTTCACCCATTGGCTTGACGGGGGCTATTAAGGAAAATCACAAAGATATCAAAGATACTGTGAATCACTCCAAGTCAATCTGTTCAAATTCAAATTTGAAATTACGCACTGATAAGGAAATTATTCCTTGCCATTAGTTGGTGTTTTATATTTTTTATTGTAATTGTATTTCCTTTACTGAACACACGTTCTTATATATTAATATACAAAGGCACTCGTACAGTTTTAAGGAGCCACAATTATCAGAAATTATACTCGATTATACTCTTTAATGCGTTTTGTGATATACGTCACGCGCAAAAAAGGTGTGCATCTTCTAGGGCATAAGGGATTACAGCTAACAGACATGCATCTTGATACGTGAACAGAGATTCAGGAGCCTTCTCTTTCATACATTCAACGAATGTGTGAAATAACAAACTGAATATTTGTGTCGTCTCATCAAACGATAAGCATGCACCGAACATGACCGATTTTCTGTGATGATTCACCCCTATGAATGCTCCCAATGGCCTATGCTCGTTCTTTGTTCTGTATATAGTGTCAAATGACACGAAGTCCCCAAAGATGACATGATCGTTTTGCATGGAATGGTCCGACAAGAAAATGTTAGCAACGTGTTTCTCTTCAACTATCATGACTCAAAAGAAGAACTCTAAATCTTTATTCAGCTGATCCCAAACCAATTAACATGAATACCAGCTGCACCACCTTCATTGTCTTAGTTCTTATACCGTTTAGATAATTATTGTAATCTTGATGAGTGAAGCTCACATGTTGTCTACCCCCAGCTTGCACTGCCATCAAGTCGTAGGCCATTTTAGGGTAAATGCCTACTCTATCTGAAACTATAACATCCGTACATTGCAACTCGCTCATGTCTCTTTGATAACGAAGCATATGAACTTTTGAAGGTGTCGCCAACACATGATTATGTTGCGAAAACCGTTCGAAGATACAATGCTTCTCACTAGATTGCCGCTGAAAATATCAACTTGCAAGACACCCACATCTCATATTTTGTAGCACTCGCTTCACCGGCACAAGTAAATCCCTTTCTTTTTCATCCTTTATTTACTATAAACATAAACTCTGCTTGTCCAATACCCATGTTCGTTATGCTTGAAGCCGGTATGTATACGAATGTTGAAGTCATTTATTATTGCTTACCGATTGTACCAATCGTACTCATGCTCAACGTCTTTCCATTTTAAGCTCTAACCATCTAGTACCTTCTTATTGTCTGCTTGTATCATGTCACTTACACGTACGGAAAAAAAAAGGATTAAACAAGTATTTATATCATTTAAGCCACTCAGATAAAGGACAACCAACTCACCTTCCAGGCTAGAAGAACTATTAGACCCTCGTCTAGTGATATTGAGATTGTTCCCTTCCATTTCAGTTATTATTCCTATAGGTGAATAAATCTGAAACAAAAAAATATATAAAATTTAACAGCTAATCAATTGGGAAAAATTTAAAGATCTTATATATTTTGCTTTGACTACGGCATGAGTATGTTACATATATCCAAAATAGTGCGTAC
This sequence comes from Myrica gale, assembly GCA_963930655.1. NCBI lineage: Eukaryota > Viridiplantae > Streptophyta > Magnoliopsida > Fagales > Myricaceae > Myrica > Myrica gale. The sequence goes on from OZ005616.1 coordinate 11,141,115, forward strand.
TATAAATATGGCGATTCGATAAACAGAATCAGAAAGTGTATTTTGTCTTGAAATATATACAAAATCATTCCTTTCTAGCTAATGCAATTTACTCGTAATAAACAACTGCTCGTTAACAAAGTTTTAACTGCAAAGCACTTCCAACTCATCGTGATCTTCTCTAATGTGCCCCCTGCACACATTACAATTATATCATTTAACTGGCTTAAGGTGCTTTGTGCAGTAATTTAACCTCAAATATAAAAAGGAATTGCTTTAGGTGGGGAAACAGTAAGTGAAAGCATTTGCTTCAAGCTCACCCTTTTATTGATTAGTCCAAAGTTTCAAGGGTGGTCGGGAAAAGGGAAACTCACGAGCTTCAAGCATGCTCAGTTATCTTCTTCCTTTTTTTTCCCCTCAAAATATTTGCAAGAATTTTTTTTAACAAATACGGTCCCTCAAAAACCATTAACTCCTAAATTGCTCATGAAATAAGTTACCAAATTACAAATCCCAAAACTATTTACAATCAAAATAGCCGAACAGTTAGCTTTTTTCTTCAATTCTGATGAGAACCAATAAGTTACGCAGTAGGTTTCCTTACCATCCATGATTGATTAATTAATAAGTGGCGTGTTTTAAACCTGCAACCAGACAAAAACCACAGAGTAAGACAACAGTTCAAGAAAAACAAGAGCAAGAATGTACATTAAGAGCTTTTTTTACAACATCGCGTCACGCCGTCACTGACTGTAAAAGCTAACATAACAAAAGATGAAAGAGCTGCACATTGTATTCTTTGAGACGTACGTACACACAAATAGTTACCGGAGCATTTCATTCAACGAACGAGATGAACGACATAGGCTTAACACAGTTCTGAGGTTTGAATTAGGATTTAAGAAATCACAGTCGCAAGATTTCTATCCAATATGCTTGGAAATGAACCGGTTTCTTCAGATTTTCAAAGGCATAGGCTTAACACAGTTCTGAGGTTTGAATTAGGATTCAAGAAAACACAGTCGCAAGATTTTTATCCAATACGCTTGGAAAGGAACCTGTTTCTTCAGATTTTCAAAGCGACTGGCGACCCAAAAAAAAACTTATAGGAAGACCCAATGTGGCAGAGAGAGAGAGAGGGGAGGGATTACCGGCAGAAATGAGTGCGGCTGGGAGATTGTGCAAAGAATGATGGAGATTGTGCGAAGAAGAAGATGAAATCGATTTGGGTTTTTTTTTGTTGGTCAGTTTCCTTGGATCTTGAAAATTTGATCGTGGCCGCCCATGAACACATTAAGGATCGACATAGTAACCGAACCGCAAAGACAGATTCTCTTCAAAACGGGTCAAAGTATTTTACCCTTTCAGTGCTGTCATTGGGAAAGTTTCCTCCCTTGGCCCTGCATGTGGAGGTGAATCACCTGTTCTCCTAAATATTTTACCAATTAACTTTTGGGCATGGGACGCATTCCTCTAGGCAAGGTGGGTTATGCAAGGTCAATATCTCACTGCTAGGGGTGTTCATTTGCACCGGCGGTTACCATTTCAACCGCTACCTCTACCGCTACCGTTACCGGTAAGGGCGGTTATTGTGCCTTAGCGGTGCGATGACAGTGTCAAATATGTGATTCCGTCAATTGCGGTGACGGTTTTCGCCAAACCGTCACCTACACTACTGTTAACCACCTCTAGTTGAGACTTGATATGATTATTGATTATGTAACATACTTTTGTTAGGGCTTTTGTTGGAATATGTTAGTTGGTTTATGTCACATGTTGGACACTTTTATTAGACTTTAGTCTTTATGTTTGAATATGATATTATGTTATATTTTTGGACAACTTTATATTTGTTATGATTGTTATATTATATATGAATATGTTATGATATTTGTCCATTTGATATGATTATTGATTATGATATTATGTTGGAAATTTAAACAGCCTAAAACAGTAAAAAAAATGAAAAAGCTCAAGGAAATTTTTTTTTTTTGCACAACGGTTATACGATAAACGGTTATACGGTTTAAGCGGTTATCGTATAACCGTTACAATTAATACCATCACCGGTAAGGGCGGTTATTGTGCCTTAGCGGTGACGTGACAGTGTCAAATATGTGATTTCGTCAATTGCGGTGACGGTGATGGTTTTCGCCAAACCGTCACCAACACTACCGTTAACCACCCCTAAACACTGCTCGTCTTGGAAGAAAACTCTCATAGCATTCCAGGCTCCCTATTCTAACATTTTGGTTAGAATAGAAAGTCACTTTAACCAAAAAGTTAAAAATCACTCCTCAACAGCTTGTCTGTTCTAACCAATTTTAACAAAAAAGTTTAACATATGAACCGTGGTTCTCTATTTTTAGAGAGTTACTGTTCACTTCTTCATATTAAAATATTAATATTTTCTTTTTCTTTTTCTTTTCTTCCGCCGAACACTAACCTCTCTCCCTCTTTTTCTCTTTCTTTTCCCTCTTTCTTTTTCTTTTCTTCCTCCCAGCTCTCTCTCTCGTTCTTGTTCTTTTCTTCCTCACAGCTCTCAGCTCTCCCTCTCTTTCTTTTTCGTGAGTTTCTCCCAACTCTCACGCTCTCCCTCTTTAATCTCCCATCTCAGGTTTGTCTCTCTCTCTCCCTCATATTGTAGGTTTTTTTTCTTTGTTGGACTATTGTTCATGCCTTTTAGGTTTCTATTCTTGTTGTTTACTAATTCTTTGTCTTTTAAATTTCATTGTTTTTGTCTTTTCTGTGAAATCAATGGCTATTGGTTATTTCGTATGGTACTTTGTGTCCAATTGAAAGTTGTGTTTTGAGTTACATGTTTTCTGTTTGAATAAATGTCATAAAGAATGATTTTCATGCTTTCTGATCCTAAAGTGAAACCTGGTCCATTGTTGAAGAAATATAGTTTACTCCACCTTAAATGCATGTTGGACCAGGAGTATAAAGAAATCGAAAGAGGACATACCTGTGCCTCCTCTTGTGCAAAGTGCTGCTCTTTGGGGTATGTCTTTCGTAGTTATTTATCTTGCAATAGCATGGGCAACATGATCACTATTTTCAAAAGTCTCAGCGCACATATGCATGACTTTCTGTTTTATTTTCTTATTTTGGATGATCCTGACTAGCACTCTTGTTGAGAATTGTGTAGTCCCACATTGCTTAGGCAATGTGGGCATGTGAGACTTTTAGGTTATAAATAAACCCTCCATGTAATGTTTTGAAATATAAGTGAGTTAACACAATTAATCCATTTGGGTATTCCCCTAATGGATGTCTCACTTATCAAGTATAATTTTTTTTTATTTCTAACATGGTATCAGAGCAAAGTTTTCGGCTTTAGTCCGGTTACCTCCTGGCGACCATCCGGCTTAGTATTGGCTTTCTCCCGGCTCAGTACCGGCAACCATCCGGCTCAGTACCGACAATTCTCCCGACTTAGTACTGGCTTTCTCCCGGCTTAGTACCGGCAACCTCCCGGCTCAGTATCGGGCCAACTTTCCGGCTTAGTACCGACAATCTTTGTAATTATTTTTTTTCCTGTAACTATTTTTTGTAACTCCAAACTCAAGGTTTGTCGGTTTGTCCACCTTGAGTTTGCGGGGGAGTGTTGAGAATTGCATGTGAGACTTTTGGGTTATAAATAAACCCTCCATGTAATGTTTTGAAATATAAGTAAGTTAACACAATTAATTCATTTGGGTATTCCCCTAATGGATGTCTCACTTATCAAGTATAATTTTTTTTTTATTTCTAACAACTCCAATATTTAAGTTTTATTTTCTTATTTTGGATGTCAGGTTATTACTGGTTTGTGGATCCTTTCAATAGTGGGGAGTTGGTGCAATTTCTTGACCTTGTTCTATATAGGTAATAAGCATATTCACAATACTTATTTTTATGCATATGCTCTTCAATGTCAATTTAGCTTCATGTACTGAATTTCACTATATTCATTTGGAAACAGCTTTTGTTTGTTTGCACATTGTGCCTGTTCTGTATGAGAAGTACGAGGACAAGATTGATCCATTTGCAAAGAAGGCTATGATTGAACTTAAGAAGCAGTATGCAGTGTTTGATGCCAAGGTCTTGAGCAAGATTCCGAAAGGAGCATTGAAAGGAAAGTTGGCTTAGAGAAGCTTAGGGTATTCAGCTTGTGGTGGACACACAGGCACTTATGGGTCTTTGAGGTTGTGACTCTGAGTAAAGAATGAAGAAAGTAGGCATGATTTGCTCTTGTATTCTCTTTGGACTTTAATTTTTAGTATTGGACTTTAATGTTTAGTCTTTTTATATACATTTTTGATTAGGTACTGCTCTTGTATTCTCTTTGGACTCTAACGAACAGGTGGTTAAATTTTTCACAATAGGTGGTTTGCTCCTCTTTAGGCGTGTAATTTGAAATGGATTTTATTTTCATAACTTGAATAGTTATATTTGTTATCTAAATCAACAAATATTTTAATAGCAGGCAAAAAGTTCTAGAAAAAAAATACTAGACAAGCCTGTTAAACTGAAAAATATGACCGTTAAGATAAGACGAATTTTAAAAAATCTAATAGTTGGGATAAGATAAATTTTAAAAATTTAGGAAAAGATAAAATTTAAAAAATCCGACATTTTTAGGAATAGACAATCTGTTGTGAATGCCTTATTGTTCCCATCGGAGCCGATCGATTGGTCAATCTCAAAGACTATTGAACTTTCTTGAAGCAAACTGGGCTTGATGGGCTTCTGGATGGCTTCAAAAATATCTCTGGCTAACAACTCGTTTGCGCATGTCTCAGCACATTGGGTCGTGGCCCACAATTTCTGTGGCCACGTTACCTTTCTATGCTTTCTCTTGTATTTGGAAATTTGATGGGTCTGACCCGCACTAAATCTGAGCCCTTTTATTGTTTTTAATCTACTTTCATTAAAAAAAAAAGGGGTCTAGGATTCGACAATATCTATTCCCTTCAAACGCAACGTGGATCATGAAACCTCCCGCGTGCGCACTTTTGTGATTCACTTCTTCTACTTATACCAGAAGGTAGTGCCAATTGGAGAATGAGTCGTATAATCTTGCTAAATCTCGGCTAATTTAGTAGACGAGCTGTGTTTGAAAATTAAATTTTTTTTGGGGTAATGTCATTGTTCACCCCTTAACTATAGGTAAATTTCAAATTCGCCCCCTAACTATAAAAACAACGATTTATGTCTTCTAACTTTCAAAAATCATCATTGTACGTCTCCCGTCCAAATCAGCCGTTACATGTAAAATGACTAAAATGCCCCTCCAAAATAATTTTTAAAATAAATAAATTAAAAATATATATAGATTACTAAAATAGAGTTTCAATAGTTTTATTGAAAAAAATATTACCTTTGTTAGATATCACTTTTTATTATTTTTAATGAAATTTTTAATATTTTTAATAATTTTATCTTTGAGAGCATTCGGTCATTAAACGGTTGATTTTAATCAGGGGCGTATATTGATAATTTTCAAAAGTTAGAGGACGTAAATCGTTGTTTTCATAGTTAGGAGGGCGAGATTGAAATTGACCCATAGTTAGGGACGAACTATGATATTACCCCCTAATTTTATCTCATGCTATGTATACCATGTGTTATATTATTTTAGTATGTGTAATATATCCATAATATATATGTATCTATATATATTTAATATACAGTTACAAATACTCTATACATACATACAAATGATGTGTCATTTATAGGGGTAATAATATCATAATACTCCCCTTAAATTATAAGTCAAAATCAATCTCTCCCCTCTAAGTTTTAAAATGACATTTTGGCTCCCTTATGTTTCGAACATGATCAATCCTCGTCTGTTTGATTTGACTGTTAAACCACATGCAAAATAACCGAAATGCCCCTCTAAAATAAAAATTATTAAAAATCATTAAAAATAATAAAAAATGATATAAAAAGTAATGTTTTTTTTAAATATTGAAAATCTATTTCAATAATATATTTAATTTTAATTTATTTATTGAGTTTTATTTTATTTTTTAAAATTTTGTTTTGGAGGGACATTTCAATCATTTTGCATATTTTTCCATATGACTTAACGGCCAACTCAAACGGAAGGCGAGGATGGATCATATTCGAAATATAAAAGAAGCAAATCGTTGTTTTAAAACTTAGGGGGCGACATTGATATGTATGTGTTATGTGTTATACATGTCATATTAATATGAGCAAATTTTACATAATTAGAATACCATATAAACTCTTGCATTAATTTTTGGTCTTTATATAACTATATGCATTAAATGCACAGCTCATAAATTTTAAGACAAAAAAAAATCTTATTTAACATCTATGTAGTGTACCACCAAATAAAAAAAGAAAACATAAAACACAGAAGGCGAGTATGACTTAACAGCCAACTCAAACGGAAGGCGAGGATGGATCATATTCGAAATATAAAAGAAGCAAATCGTTGTTTTAAAACTTAGGGGGCGACATTGATATGTATGTGTTATGTGTTATACATGTCATATTAATATGAGCAAATTTTACATAATTAGAATACCATATAAACTCTCGCATTAATTTTTGGTCTTTATATAACTATATGCATTAAATGCACAGCTCATAAATTTTAAGAAAAAAAAAATCTTATTTAACATCTATGTAGTGTACCACCAAATAAAAAAGAAAACATAAAACACAAAAAACGAGCTATCATCTCTGGAAACTGAAAAGACAAAGACAAGTGTTTGGTTGTTAAAATTAAGGGTGAGTTCCGGAACGGCCCGATACTCACCGGAATCAAGAATTTCATTTTGGTTCTATTCCTGAATGAAACCGAAATGTTCAGAAACGGAATCCGAAAATTCTGGTTTCATTAGTGGGCCTAAATACCTAGATTTTGCTTTGTTTTGGACAGGAAAATTGGCTATTTTTTTCCTGTTACACAGTTTCATAGACTATGTCCAAGTTATCAAACATCTCATAATAATTATTTAGAATTACAAAAATAGATGAAACAAAGCCGTGCAAATCATGCCACCAGCCCACTGCATAATAATCTCCTAAGATATATATATATATGAAACTACGTTTATACCCTAAAATATACCTAGAGGGGGGTGAATAGGTATAAAAAATAATTAACCAACTCTTTCCAAGAAATACAGAGAACCAAAGCCACTTGATATTCAGTCAATCAACTAACTCAAGAAAATGTAAACTGAACAATACTTGAACAATCACAATGAACTGAATTTTATGGCAAATGAAACTGACAAAATAGAGCAAATATTTCACCACTGGAAATAACAAGATAATCACAATATATTGACAACTTACAAAGATACAACAATAAGATATGAGCAGCAAAAATTAACACCAAACTTAGTATAAAATACAGCAACTAATCAACCAAGAAACAATGTGATTATTTAACAACCAATACCAACACAGAACATGTAGATTTGTCTACCCTGTAAAACAATCAAATCTATAAAGTTAATCTACTGCACCAAGATAATCTCAGCACCTCAAGAACTAAAAGAACATGAAACTCTAATCAATTTACAGCAAGTTAGACTCAAAATAAATTGAATATCCAACACCTTTTTAACCCCAAGATTCAATCTAATTATCAAGACTCTTAACAACTAACTTTCCAGCAACAATATCAATACCCCTGATGCAGATTTTTCAAACCTAGTAATACACAACATAAAGCACACAATACTTAACCAGCAAACATTCGGTCACAATATCAGAAACAAACAACTTCTATGACAACCCAGATTAAGAAATCTAAATCAGTAATAGATCAAAGACAACTGCTAATCTCGATTTCAGCTTCTTAGATCTGCAAAACCATGAACACAAGATAGGTTAGTTCAATCAAAATCAAATAAAACCTAATCTTGCAGCAATATTAAAAGAATAGAGAAGAGAATTGACACAAGAATTTTTTGGTGACAAAGTAAAAATCACTTGGGTTTGATTTCCCCAAGTGACAAAAACACTCCGGGTTTGCTAATGCCACACCGATCGATCCACTATGATTCTTAAACCTTACAAGACGGTGATTCTAAGTAAAGCCCCTTTACTTTCCAAATCCCCCAATCTTCACAAAGGCCACCCAAGACAACCTTCTTAGGCCGGTGCCCAGCACTCAATTTGTTGATCAGCAACTCCAATCAAATCATGTGGATGTTGACAATCTCGTCAACCCTTCTTGAGAACTCTCAAGATCTTTGTTTCTTTGATGCAATTCTTCTTTGACAGCAACCAACATCAATGCGTAGCTTCTTCAATCAGCACTCAACATTCTCACAATCTTCCACCAGAGGGAAGCAATCGATCTCACTACAAAAAAAAACTCCTATAGCGGCGGTCAAAAACCGCCGCTATAGGCATATAAACTGCTGCTATAGGATATAGCCGCGGTTTTTTAGCCGCGGTCACGACCGCCGGTATATACCCGTCGGCATAGGTATATAGCGGCGGTTTCGTTGACCGCTGGTGAAGACCGCCGCGCTATAGCAGCGGTCATATAGCGGCGGTCATTACCGCCGCTATAGACATTTTTGCTGTAGCGGCGGTCAATGACCGCCGGTACAGGTAATTTTTTTTTTAATTTTGTTATTTGATTTACCTGTAGCGGCGGCCCTTGACCGCCGCTACAGGCAATTTTTGTAATTATTTTTGTAATTATTTTTATTTATTTTACCTGTAGCGGCGGTCATTGACCGCCGCTACAGGTAATTTTTTATTTTTATATATTTATTATTATTATTTTTTTTTTGTATTTTCCTGGTATACAAATTTTGTGATAACTAACTGATGCATTCAAAGAAAAGTATAATCGACCAAAATATATTTCATTATAATCCTATCGTACAAGTCTTACACTAAAAAAATATTTCTGAAGGACAGTCTGTCAATAATCTAAAAAGTAATAAGTTTGGACATTTAAGAACAAATAACTATAAAAATTAATCCTCAGCACCTTCAGCACGTTCAGCACATCCTGCGCTTTGTGCTTCGTTTGCATTATCTGTTGTTACAATATTTGAAAATTAACAAACAGTAATGACATGAACCAATAAGCTTAGTGCACACTTAAAATTACATTAATGACAGTATTAATTTATGTTAGTATCTTACCAATAAACGTTTTCCGGCTTGCACGAGATGATCCATGAATTGCTGGTGAAACTTGAATGTTATTGTCAGCACTTTGTTTTTGTCGTTGATCCTACAACGTTAATACAAAATTAATTAAATACGAAGTATATATAAATAGAATCAATAATAACATGTGAGAATAAGTAAATAAAACTTTTACCCAAACTTCTGTTATCCTCTGTAGTGTAGATTTAAGCGATGCTAGTTCTGACTCCAACGATTGAACTCTATTTTCCAAGTGTTTCTCTCTCTCGTTAGTAGTGGATGCAGGCTGACTGTATATGCAGTTCGCGTTGTCAGGATGAGATTTCGGAGTTGGTCCTAATCCAACGCCGCGAACTCGACCATGTCTGTCTGGCCCAATCACTTGTGCATATCGGTCAGATGGTGACCAACCGATGCTGCCATCCACTCTAAATTGGCCTAAAGATTGGGAACTTCCTGAATCATTCAGTCCAATCTCCTCCATTCGCCTCTGAGAGAATACAACATAGAATTATATTTTGAATTAATATTCTCACATTCAAATCAAGGTTGTGACTTACTATTTTCTCTGCTGCGTCCGGATTTATTGGAGATCCATCAGAACGTATATGAACGGTTTTATATAACTCCGCTCGGTCGATTGGAATTTGTTTCTCTCTTTCCTGCATCGCAAACACCAATTCGTCAAAGAGATTTGTAAATCAAAAATAATAATGTTAATGATAAATATCATATCATACCATTAGACAAACTAATGAAGTGCTACATACCAATTCGTGAGCATAACGTGCGAAGCTTTTTGATCCTGCAGTGTGGACCGACGTTTGAAGCGATCGATTTTGTTTTCCAGATTCACTTCGACGCTACATTAACATCAAGAGAATTAAGATTAATAATAAGCTACATTCTTGAAAACTATAATACAAAATAAATAATGTCGTACCCGTCCTGCATCAGAGTACCAAAAATCGACTAATTTGCAAAATTGCTCCAAATTAACGTCTGTTGGAGCATTATAAAGTTCGGATTTACTTTCCTTTTAGTTTCAACAAATTAATATAATGAGTAATGACAATAGGACAACAATCATTGATATGATCACCATAAATCACTTTTCGACTGCTTTGGTCTTGACATGCTCGGGCACTCATTTGTAGGACTACAGATCAACTACTTTGGTGCTAGAAAGAGAGATTTTTTTAAATTAAGCATGGTGAGCAATTTATACTCTCCTCAAGTCGGGTTAGGTTCAATTAGCTTTTACTTTCTCTCGTCCCATTCGCATCAAATAGCAATAATTAAGTCAAAGTTGCCTAGAAAAAAAAAGTGGCAATAATTAAGAGAGAGAGAGATTAGAGTCTTGTCATGCCAACAACAAGAAAGGTAAACTGGATCTGTACAGAAATATTTACAATTTACAAAATGAAGTCAACAAGTAGTCAGGCTACAATAAACACTGAGGATAGTTTCAGTTGGATATTATTTACAAGAAAGGATGGCTGCTGTAGACCATAGCACATACAGAGGATAGTTCGCTTGACTTTTATATGAAATTTGCATCTTCCATCTGTCAAAGCAAATTGTTCCCTCGTTAAAAACACTGAATCAAATAGGATGTCAAACAACAAATAAACTAGTGGGATTACTCCATGCATTGCTGGACCTAAGACTAAATCCAAAGACCCACCAAAACTGACCCAAACATAAGATGAGATCAACATAAAATAAAGCCCAGACCATATAGAAAACAAACTAAAATGGCTAATAACCTATACAAAGGAGAATGAGACAGCATTTACCTTTCATCTATTGCTCGAGCTGCCAACATCAAAGTCCATGGTGTAATCATATTCAATAGTTGGGATTACAGAGGCCACGAACTTCAAGAATAAGAAAAGGTACCTACATTTATAGGGGCAGATTCAAATATACTAAAGAGAAATGTACATACCATTTGGGAAGATTTGACTATTTGAGGACCAAAAGATATGTAAACGACAAGCTAAAAATTGACATCTATTAATTGACATGACAATATATTAACTGATCTTAAATCCCAAATAAAGGGTTTTCAGAATTGGGGAATAGGACCCGCTATCTTCTTCATGTACCAATGGAAAATATTGCTATTATCTCCCGCATCCAAAACTGATTTCTCAATATCAGTAAGCGTAAAATATTTGATTCACTCTGCCATTTATTTAGGCTTTTACTTGTGAGAAAAATGATTTCTTTCCCCACCAAAAGTAATAAGGGAAAGCAAGGTAAAAACATTACAGTTGTTAGGTAATGGGTAGTTCAATCCAATTCAACTCAGAGTTTAGTTGTATTAACTTGAGTTGGTTCAACTTGTCTGCATGACTGTTGTGATTAAACTGAAGACAATGCTATATTTCACAAGAAAGCACTAATAAAATCTTAGATTTTTTTAAACTAAGCTCCGTTTTCTATTTCAACCCTTAAATGATGAAAGCTATTGAATGATCACCATGCTAGGATTGGAGCACGAAGTCAAAAGCCAACTAGAGAAGGTAATAATTTACGAAATCTGACTAAAATGACTAATCTTATCAATTGGACCTACGCAAACCTTTTCTTGCAACACTTTTTTTATGAATGATCCCTTCTCATTTGTGGGCAATGAAGTAGGCCAACCAATCTGCAATCAGGCACACAGATTAAATGATGTAGCACAGGCATGTTTAGACTCTACAAAGCTACCAGAAGCTTTTCATTTTCCAACATCACAAGGAAAAAAATCACCCGGTTAAAATACAGGTTTAACATCCTTTCTTCATCACCAGAACACTTCCTGGACAGAAATCACATAATACTTTATGTAACAAACTCAATACTGACATCTCTTGGAGTTAACCAACAGAGCTACCAACTCTCTTACAAATTCTAAGGGATTTTCATGTCACCATCAAAAAATAATATGAAAACCAGATTAATTCACTCTCTGAGGAGAGGTCATTTGACCCACAAAATTGATATGTATAGTGAGGACCAATGATACCAGTGAAACTCAGTTTGTACATATGTTTCATGGGTGTATATCCACCAAAAACAAAGAGTTAAATTAAGATGATGAAAGCAATGCAAGTCCATTCCTCGTAGAAGACTCAGCCAATTACATTATCATATTTCTGCTCCACATCTAAGAACATATCCCATGAAAATAACACTTAATCCAAAAATATAGCGTTAAATGACAACTATTAATATAATATGAACTCAAACACCCTCAAATAAATTATAGCTATGAAAACTGGATTTGCACAATGGAACATTAACAGATAGCAGTATCAGACTAGGGAACATTAACAGATAGCAGTATGACACTGGAGGTCCCAGATCTGATTATTCCTATTCTAGTGCTCGAAGAAGCCAAACTAGGGAAACACACGATGAACACCAGAATCACTTCAGTCCAAACAATAAACTCAAATACCTATTATCTTCAGAAAGGAAAAATGTGTGGGAATGGAGGAGAGGCCGAGAGGGACGGAGGGCTTGCTGGCGTCGGGAGGGAGAGCGGAGAGAGGGAAGGAGGGCTTGCTGGCGTCGGGAGGGAGAGCGGAGAGAGTGAAAGGGGGGAAATTTTTTGGGGGGAATCGGGGGAATTCGCGGGGGAGTTTTTAATAAAGGGAGGAGGGGGGAGGGGAGGGGAGGGGAACGAACCGTTTCGCCTGTCGGTTTTTTTTTTAGTTTTTTTATAATAATTTTATATTTTACAGTTATATATGTTTAGTAAATTAAAAGTAATTGTAAATTATAATAGTATTTGAAAAGTTTTATACATAATATTAAATACATAATATTTTATTTAATATTTTGTTAACTAGTGTAATAATTTTAATTAAAACAAGTTTAGAAAATTTGGCCAAAATTTTTCACATACATGACAAACTTCATTATTTCATAGTTCATAACACTCCCTCTAACTTCATATTTTATTAAGTATGTCTTTAAATTAGAATTTTTCAAATACATGACAAACTTCATTATTTCATAGCTCATTATAAGTATGATAATAGAAATTTTTTCAACCAATTATATTTAGTTAATAAATATGCAATAACCATAACAACCATATAATAACTTCAATTTTCATAACACTCTTTTTAATTATGCATTTTATTAAGTAAGTCCCTTAAAATAAAATTTGTTAGACACATGTCAAAATAAAGTTATGTATTAAAAGGTTTAATGAATCAATAAAATATTATTAACATATAAATAATATTTTTTTCTTTTTTTTTTCGCATATACCTATAGCAGCGGTTGAGTCCAAACCGCTGCTATAGGTATATCTTTAGCAGCGTTTTAAATAAAAAAACGCTGCTAAAGGTACATCCTACAGCGGCGGTCACGTGACCGCCGCTGTAGGCACCATTATTCTAGCGGCGGTCAACTGACCGCCGCTAGAGGTAGGATCTATCGCCGCGGTTTTTACCAAACCGCGGCTATAGTGGGTTTGTAGCGGCGGTCATTGACCGCCGCTATAGATTCCGCCGCTGTAAGATAGTACCTAGTGGCGGTCTTTGTAGAGGCGGTCAAAGACCGCCGCTACAGACCCCCTATAATGGCGGTCATTATAGCGGCGGTCAATGACCGACGCTACATACCCCATATAGCGGCGGTCAGTGACCGCCGCTACAGTGACCGCCGCTATAGGATATTTGTAGCCGCGGTTTCCAAAAAACGCGGCTAAAAACACATTGTAGCGGCGGTTTTAGTGACCGCCGCTACAGTGACCGCCGCTAGAAGTGCTTTTTTTTGTAGTGTCTCTCACAAATGATATCGACCAGATTCGTGTATGCTCAACGGAGAGAGGAAAAACAGAGTTTATGGCTTAAGAGAATTTCTAGGTTTCTGCACAGTGTATTCTATCGTAAAGCTCTCTAACCATCGGGTCCCCTTTTGTATAAGGCTTTGGGAAGGCTTTTAAGTCAAAACGTAGACGTTTTGAGGTCTGGGTAATATTTCTCAATGAAACTCTACACTTCCCGTACTCCTCATCCTAGCAACAGAACAACCTCTCCCAACAACTTCTCAACTGTGAAGGACTAACCCCTGAGCTTCCAGAAGCTTCTCCCATTCTCCTTTGGCTTCCAAACTTCTTCATAGACCAAGTTGCGATTACATTCTATAACCAAAAAATACAATATGAATTTACACTTTTGCCCATGGAAAATACTGCCAATTACATAGACACTTTCAATATATATAACGAATACATACCGTTCAAATTATGCAAGCTTGTCTACGTTGTTGCAGGAGTAATAATCTAACAAGAAACTTGAGAACCACTTGAGCTGGGCACCTTACCAAGCTCATTTGAGCTCACTCAAAATTCTAAAGAGCCCAAACCCAAGTTGAACTTACTAAGCTGGAAGCCTGGAAACAGATAAAAACTTATTATGAGCAGCATTGGCCATGACTCAATGAGTTGGCTGCATCTACAGCTAAGTGATATTCTAGAAATTCCACCAGAATAAACTAGTATTAATATGCCCATAAAATCCACAAAAACAAACCAACTGAAGAAGAGTTTATGAAGAAAAAAATGTCGAACCGGAAATTCCAGCATTTCCCGAATCCGATTTTAGAAAATCTCAATATGGGATCCGGTTCCGGTATCGGAATAGGCCGGAACCGATTCCAGAATCTCAATACCAGAATCGGATCCGAAATTTCTAGTAGGAACCCGATAAAATTCTCGTCCTTAGTTAAAATTTTGGTGTACGAGAGTTGGCGAAAAAATGAAAATAATTTAGTGATCAGTGAAAAAGTGAAGAAATATGAGATTTGAATGAATATTATACTGAAAAAAATAATAATTTGATGAGAAGAAAGACTATTTTGTAATTTATTTAATCAAACCCAAAATTGTCCAAATTTTGACACTCAAACACCACCTGCCTATTGACAGGAAACTCGATAGGACAAAAACAAAAGAGGCCATTTGCATTTGTTTTCTAAGTAAAAGCTATTTACTTCTTCAAAATTGTTTAGAAATATACGTCATTTTAACAAATAGGAGATCTAGCTACTTTTTTTTCCATAAGATGTAAGATTATAATAAATTATAAATATCTCGTATTTTATAGTAATCAGATTACTAGGCGAAAAAGTGAAAGGCTTTTCCCGCCGAACTGCGTACTGACCGCTCCAATTTCACCCTATTTGGTAAGCCGTTTCAATTAAGGAAAGCCAGAAGGAATACTTATTGATATCTGCATTTTGCGCCAAATTCTTATTGATATCTGCATCTCCCAAACCCACCCCCAAGACTCTCTCTGCCTTTCACGCAGCTTTGTGGAAGGATTTTATCTCTGGTAGCTCCCACTAGTTGATCAGGGCCAAAAGGTACCGCTTCTCCTCTTCTTCTTCTGTTTTTTGCTCACATGTTGGATAATTTTACCTATTATCGGGTTACAATATTAAGGGCGTTTTCTTGAAATGTGTGAATTAGGCGCACATGTCCAAGATTCAATTCCCCGGAATCAGATCCGGGATGTGTTTCTTACATATTTTGATACCAAAATTTTTAGAGTTTGTAATTTGATATGCAAAAGAAGTGATAATCCAATTGGTAGTGCAGTAACCTTGCATCCGGCGTTGAGGTTGAGATTCTTGAATCGAAATCTAGCAACACCATTTTAGTGATATTTGTCAAGTAAAAATTTTAAGAATCTTGAGTCTAGCAAAAATTGTGAGAGTTTGATTTTTTAATGGGGTTTGTAAAATGTTGGTGAAGAAGTTTAAGATTATTTGATTGTAAACTGATTTTTATCAGAATTTCTTAAAAAGTCATAAGAAAGAAGAATTGATGTAATTTTTAATGAAAAAATAGTAATTTTTTATTAAAAAGTAAAGAGAGAAAAGATTATATATATATTTTTTAATAAAAAAATATTGAAGTGACCGTGAAATGTGCAGAAATTTATGTAAAAGTTTTGAGATTTTGATGAGAGAAAAATTTGAATGTTTTTTAAAAAAATTTATAACCAAACATGACTCAAAGTTGTTTGCGACAGTCCGACCGTCCTTTCACCTTTAAAAAGAAAGGGATAAATGTAAAATTAGTACCTGTGATATGAAAAACATAGATTTAGTCCCTGTGATTTCAGAAAGTAATAAAATAAATCTATGATGGAGGACCAATAACAAAAAAATAATAATTACGGGGACTAGATCGATATTTTTCATATCACAGAGACTAAATCGATTTTTGCGTATAGCACATGGACTGATTTTGCATTTATCTCAAAAAGAAAATACAAAACCGTACTGCCACATTGATGCGTTTGTGTGCCAAAAGCTTAGCCATTTACAAAATCTAATAAAATAGCTATAAATAACCTCTCTCCCAACAAATCATCAATTTCTACTGAAATTTTTACTACTCAAATATTTGGCTGTTTTTAGTCTCAACTATTTGTGCTTTGCCGTATCTGTCAGGTTTCTGTAGAAAATGGACCGTGGACGTATTAGTCTGAGTCATATATTATACCACCCATGTGTATTATGATTATATGTTCGTTACATCTCTCTGATGATTTTCTTTTCCTATTTTTCATATAGAAAAAAAAACAAATAAAATGTGTGCCGTTCATAACCTATTTTGTTATTAATAAGTTATTTGGACGTAAATTAAATTTGGAAATGTTTTGGAATTGAAAACCGGCTTAAAGTTTTTACCCAAACAAGGCTATGCTCGAGAAAAAGCAAAACATTGAGAACCAATTTTTTAGGAATTTGTTTTGGGAATTTTCTGAGGATCTCTTAATAATTACAAAAAGAGAAAATATTAGAATACAGATCCCCAACTCCGAAGCGGAAGGCAATAGATCAAAGTCGTTATTACGAGCGAGTCAAAAGGACTTGTCCAAGTTCCGGTCACTGTCCGAACCCGAATGATGTTTTGGTATTCTCCTTCCAGTTGGTTACGTGCATTTCCGGAAAAACTGGTGATATTTCGGTCTACGACAAGCTAGTCCTGCGGGGAAGAAGCCGCTGTTTTGATATGCCGTCCTTGACTCCGCGCAGCACCTATACGCAGAAGACGCGTGCAGCTGCTGGGAAGAAGCCGAGAAGTAAAGATGCAGAAAAAAGTAAGATCGTTTTGTGTCTGTTTTTTTCTTTTCTTTTATGTTTGTCCAATGGCCATGCCCGCTTAACCAAGAAGGGTTAGCTCGGACGTGGGTTGTTCTTGCCTTGCTTTAGGGGGACCCATGAGGGGCATCTTGGAATTATCGACCCATTTGAATATTTTCCCGAGTTCTGGGCATTTTGATGTGCTCGCATTCCCTCCCTGCTTTATACCTTTCAGTCTACAGATGCTCAAACGTGTTCTGGACCTCTTCTTCCTCATTTAATACTGCTTAGACAACTCTCAGTTTCTCACAGCACTTGGACTAGTTGGGTTGTTGGACTTGAAATTCTACTTGGAAGTTTCTTTGTTAGAACGCTTATTCAACGTTCCCTCGACACTTTTGACTTGGTATAGCCAGCAACATTTGGGCTGCTTCGACTTCAGAAGTTTTAAATTTCCCATTTCTACATTTTTGGACCAAATCATCTCTTCTGGGCTTTCAAAAGAGACTGTTAATTTGAAAAACTCAGTTGGGGTTCCTTTTGTCAGTTTCTTTTTCTTGCACGCAATTGTATTTGTTTATTCTGTTTAGAATTTTTCCAGGGTTCGTTCTTGCTGGGTTTCCCGCAACTTTTTCTTACTCTCTCTACTCTCCCTTTTTTTTCTTGTATTTCTCCTTTTGTCTGTCTGTGTCTCTTTCTGTAGTCGTCCATAACGTCATGTTTTAACCCAATGAAACAGTATCCTTGATTGACAGCCCCAACAGAACGAGGTTCACTGGAAGACAGAGCTCCGGTGGTCTTATGAAGAGTTACTCCCCTTCGTCCACTAGGAAGGAGAATACCATTGATCATAGAGATGAGGGACTTGCTAGACTAACGTCAAGCACTGGTGCTCGGAATGAATCCATTAGATCATGGAAGAAAAAGATGGGTCATATCTGTAAATCCAGAAAGGAGGCTGCTGTTGTCTCTGATTTTCCCCAATATTCAGCGGAGGAAGACATTGATCTTGATAGACAGTTAGCTAAGGAAACTTGCTCCGATGTTAAGGAGTGTATGTGGTTGTCTTCAGATTGTACAACCCCTTCTTTGTTTTTTGAAGAATATAGCCTGTTTGGTCCATGTTCAGCTCTAGAGAATACCATCCCAGATGCAAAGAAGACTACTCACAATGACTTGAAGGAAGGCAAGGAAGTTACATGCCTAAAAGGCCCAACCTCTAGTGGTGCAGGTGCACTAGAGGCTACTGTAATATGTTCTGAGACTACTGAATCAGAGTCTTGTGAGGAGCCCAAAATTTGTGACGACTCTTCGAATTTTCTTGACAAAACAAGTTACCTGGAGTCTTTGGTGAGTCTTGATGGTGAAGATTCGGATTTGATTTCAGGTAGAAGTCTTGAGTTGGATTCCTTGCAACCTCTTTTTCCTAGTCCATCTTCTTGGAGCAGTTGGTTTGCTGAAGTTCTGTCACCTTGTTCTAGCGTTTCTTCTCAAAGTGAGCATGATTCAGATACTACTTTGGAAGAATCCGACTCTGATGAACCAATTTTCTGGCCCTTGGAATTCAAATTTGATTGGAGGTCTGAGAGACCTTGGAATTGGTTTTCTATATCCCCGCGAAGGGACATCATAACTCCTTCAAAATCTGTTGGAGTGAAATCCGACGGTAAAAGGGTGGAACCTGAAGAAGGGTGTAGAAAAGAAGCTATTGAGAAATCAGTTGGTGAAGACAGAAATTCCTCAAAGAAAGATTTTAGATCAACCGATAAGTTTCCTGTCAGAAAGCAAGATTTTGTGCTGGATCAAGAACTTCCAATTGAGATGCTGTTGGGGCTTGATGAATTCAATGGGCATGAGGGAGTTGATTTGGGATTCGATGGAGACCTTTTCTCACTGGATGAATCACTCTGCTAGTTCGAGTGCTCAGTTTTTGTCCTGATTGAGACGGGCCCAGACAAAAGTGTGCAACATGGAGAATGGCAACCGTCGATAGAGGAACATGGACGTAAGAAACATGTTCTCTTGCCTGAAAACGAGTTTCATGAAAACTTTGCCCGTACTTATCCCTGGAGTTGGAACATCCTGCATGTTTGGTGCATGCTTTTCAGATTTGCGGTGGGTTTTTTTTTTTTTGTGGCTCTAATTACAAGAGTCCAATTGCTGAAATTTCTGCCCAATGTTGATGGAAAGTTAGTTTACCTCATAGAGTTGGTTATAAGCAGTTTCAAGATATCTATATATTGAATGTTTAAGATCCTCTGCAATTTTTTGTTAGAGCAATTAGGAGAGAGACAATAGGCGGGTTACACACCATTAAATAATTATATGTAAAATTTTGGGCAGCATAGATCTTACAATAGGCTCCACCTATTATGTCTATTCCTTTTCGAATTACATGGTACAATTCGGGTAGAAAATTAGAGAAAATCTTGATGCATGCATTAACTAGAGTAGGGGCAGACCGGATTTCCGGTTGTGCTTTTATGGATGACCAGACCGGTCCAGCCAAATGCGGTCCGGACCAGTTTTGTTTTTTTAAATTTTTTTTAAAAAAATTTAGGTTAATTTTGAAGGGGGAAGGGCATATAAAAATTAAAGTTTTAGTTTAGGTTAAAACGAAACTTTTTAAGTTTTTAATTTGTATTAAAAAATTATTTTTTTATTTATATTAATAAATCCTGTTCATATCGGTTTGTCAAAAGGCATGGATCGGATTTAAAAAAATAAGACCTGACCGATTTTGTTCAGCCCTAAACTGGAGAAATGAATAGTAAAGATAGATCACAGACAAGATTGTGCTGCTGCGCTATGTTGTACATTTTCTTTCCATAACAAGTTAATTTAGAAAGGCAAAAATGGGATGTAGTTGTAATAAATATGAAGGGGAAGAGGTCAACTTTGGTATGTGTATAAAGAATATCTGTGAAATTTAGGTAAAATCAAGGTCAGCAAATTATGTTATGTGCTTATTGTGGTCAGAAATAATTTTTTTTTGGTAAGCCCAAACAAATATTTTCTAATTGAAGAAATGGAAAGTTACTCAAAACAGAGCATTCAACCATTCTCTGTTCTCTAGTTAAATCTTGATCTAGAATAAACAAAAAACCCAATAGTTTTGATAACTCTCATGCCTTCATCAATCCCATGTACTACAAGAACCCAGCTTAATATACGAGTTCAGCTCAAACTATGAGATCATTGAACAATTTGCAAAGAAAACTACAATTTTAAATATTTTTTATTTAAATTACTTAGGTTGTGTTTGTGTGTTAAAATTTTGGAAAGATTAAAATTTTAGGGTATTAAATTTGGTGAAAAAATGAAGAGAGAGATGATTTTTAATATTTATTATTGTGAAAATTTCATTAAAATAGATAGACCGTTCGATCATATATGAACCACATACATTGCATATGCATCCGTTAAAATAATAGGTGAATAAGACGATGATCTAGTACTCTCACTACCATAGGTGGTGTGAGGTAAACTACCCTCGAGTTGACTCGTTTATTAAATGTATCGAACTCAAGCCGAGTTTGTACAAATTGAGTTTAAACCGTGCATGATTCTTTTACCATCAGTTCATCACATCAATAAAGCATTATGAACAAATGGAGGATATTTCTATCCAAAAGATAACAATTTTCCTACCGATTTAGCTAATAGACCAGCCATTTGATTGTACTTTCACGGGATCTATTGTAGCTTCCCACCTTTATGATATTTTAGCAGGACATCTCTGATATGATATTGTTGGCATCTTTCGCAATTAGAAGTTGGTCAAGAAGGAATTAGTTGCTCAACTAAATACAGTAGTCTAAAATTCTAATCAGCTCTTGTGATCTTTCTCATCTTTTGTGTTTTTCTAATTTAGTGAAACAATTTGAGTTAACCCCAAGGGATTTGTATGGATGGTCAAGACTTGAGGCTTAGGGGTGTGTTTTCCTTGAGATCTTAGGTTCGAATCTCCTTAAGTGCAAACAATTCTTTTAGACTATCCTACAATAAAATTGAATTTACCTGACATGTGTGATTTGGGAGCTGCATAATAACATGTAATATAAATTATTACTAACACCAATCTAACGAAACCATTTCTGAAACTCTTAAACACCAATTTTATGATCAATTGTGTCTACGTAGACTAAAAGAGACAGGCGCTTCTTCGGGATAGCATCACCTTTGATTCACCTAACATCTTAGGCAGAAGACAACTTCTACAAGTATTAATATATGAAAGTTGTGATACGTGACTAAGGCTGCGTTTGCATTCATAATATTTCCCAAAATTTTATCTCTCTCATAATATAATACTCTAATATAATCTCTCTCTCTACCATAAAAAATATAAAAAATTACAAAAAATATAAAAAATTACCTCTCTCTTCACCTTTTCACTAAACTCAATACCAACACATATTTTCATACCAAAAATATTACAACACAAACACAACATAATATGTTCTTCAATATCCACGTATCTCTTGAAGAAACCCTAGTAGAATTAGTGGTACCTATCTCTTGAAGAAACCCTAGTAGAATTAGTGGTAGCATTTATTTTTTTGGGCAAATAATTAGTGGTAGCATTTCCCTCGCGAGGTTATAGTCAATCAACCTCATTCATATAAGTCTCAATCTTACACCAAACGCATAATGGAATCCCAGCAGCCAAACAGGACCAATTTAGCATCCAAATTCCAAAGCTTACGCATAGCCACGCTTTTTAACCCATCATGCCTACGTGTCCAGGGCTAAACGCTCCGTTTTGCACGTTTGGAAGAGAAAAAAAAAACGACAGCCGACCAATCCGCCGCTTTCCTTCCCCCCTTTCCACGGGGACTGACGCCCAAAAGCGAAAAACTAGATCCCCGTCAGTACTTGGCCTCGTTTTCTTCCCGTAATTACAGAAAAACCACCATAACTACCTCGGCCATGCTGTTCGTTTCGATATTGTCGTTATAGTTGAGGGGTGTTTTTGGGAATTGGGTTGTGACAGTTCAGGTCTGAAACCGAAGTTTCTTTGCTCTCCCTGTCTAAGCGTGCTCTTTTTTCTTTGGTTTTCTGTTTGACTTTGTGGGAACGATCACTTTGCTCTGAAATTTCAGACTTGAAGCTTTTTTTTCTTTTCTTCTAAAGGAGTTTAAAGCTTTCGATCTATCTGATTGTTATATAACAAGGGCCTGTCACCCGTGTTAGATTTGTAGTTTCGTGTTGGGGTTCTTGCTGAGTACTGGCATTGACTTTGTTGGTAAGGTTTCGCCTTCGTTTTCGGCTGAGTTCAAATTTTTCCCTTCCAATTGTATTTGATTTTGCTCTCCGGGTTTCGGTCTCGGATGGGAAAGAAGAAGTGGGTTGGGCGTATTTTTCTCTTCAAGATTCCAGTTATATTATGCCTGTGTTTGAAGGGTGATATATTGTGGAACTTTTCTTATGCAATCAGGTCATTTGCCTTTTCTTTTGCCTAAGGTTTTTGCTTACGTTTTTTTGCTTTATCTTTGTGGATGCGTCTTGGCTGTTTGTAATTCCATTATGATTTGACTTTTTTAGATATATTTTGTTCTTGGATACGATTGACGATGCATGTTAGATATACTTTTATACTTTTCAACAACTTCCCAATTTTTTAGCTAATCAATTCGGAAGTGCTCTTTCCAGAAATAATTGTTCGCTTTCTGCAATTTTTTAGTCTTCTTTATGCATTTTGGCTATTTTGGATGTTTGTTTATGTGTCTAATGGTAAATGTTACATGTCTTAAGGAGAACTCACCCCCAAAAGCTAGCTCAAAGTGGAAGGGAGCTCAAGGCATATAAACCCTACATTGGCATCTCATACTACCAATGTGGGACGGATCCCATACTCCCCAAATGGTCCATAACATTCCACCACGCTCCGCAGCTCTGCGCCCACGCGGGCTGGCTGTGCACTAGGAACTTGATTTATTGTAATTTTTTTTCTTTTCTTTTTACCTTTTTTTATTCTGTCTTTCGGTTGTCCTTTTTCATGGAAAATGGAATGGCTGGGGTTGATTTTGTATCCAGGATACTTTGCCGGAGTAAATAAGTCAAGTTCCTCCCCTTCGTGAAGGTTGTTAGAAGTTGATCTCTTTTCTATGTCTCTCTGTCTTGGATGCAGTTGAAGATAAGGGCTGACTTCCGTCATAATGATTTCCATGTAATTCAAGAATTTAGGTCTTTGGCTTTGTTTGGCTGGAATATTGTTTCCTTACCTTCTCTTTGGTTTCTATGTTGAAACTCCATATCCTTTTTGGAGCACAACATTATTTACTTGTTCTCTTAGTAAGTTGTTAATGTCTGGAATTATTACCACCAAGGTATAGAGTTGCCCCTGGTACCTTAATGAGTTGAATACATGGTGCAATCCTTTGTGGTTCTGATAACCGGAAACCATTACTATTTCTCATTGGACCTTTCTAGTTGGGTGTGTCTTACCCTAACTTGACCACATTTTCATATGATATGCTTAGAAGGGTTCCCATCAGTATTTTTTTTTCTTTATCACAGACAGTTATTTTCTCAACATGTAATGCTTTTGTTTATATGTTTTACCCCTCCTCCTTAAGTACTTGCTTGTTTATGGTTATGACTTCACCTTTACGTTCTATGTTGTTTCCCCACCTTTTGGATGTTTCTTCCTTATTGCATTAGGGTAGAATAGTTCTAAGCAGGACAATTAGGTCTGTACTATTTAGAGATAATTTCTGCTTCCTGTGTTTCATATTTTTTAGTCTAATCAGAGTCTAGGGCGGCATTTGAGTTTTATACTTTTGTAGCTTTTTTTCCGACTTTTTGTGATTTCTAAGCTTGTAGCATGGAATTTCTTAAGCAATGTTCTGCATTTTGTTTTGTAGTGTTTAATTGTTCTTTGCCTAGGAAGTTTTCTGGAGTTCAAGTAACAATGCGTGCACCAGCATTGCTTTATCATTGTTTGACTGGGTTGCTGCCCCATGACTGTGGAAGTCATGGCATGTCCTCCACTTCAGAGAGAGATGTGCATCTCTCCTCACCTGCAGTTGAGATTCTACCATCGAAGGTATATGCCCTAAACCCATTGTTATCTATCCCATTCAAAATGATTTGGAAGAATTAGTCACCATATAACTGGAAGTTCTTTTCTCTTCTTTTATTTTGTGTTGGGGTTCTTTTTGGAGGGGGGGTGGGGTGGAGGTTGAGGGAGTTAAAAAAATGGTGTTCCGGGCTCTTACACTCTTCTTCATTCATATGCAGACAGCTCATCCATACAAGTATGTTGGGGAGAATGTAGACTTGCAAGGACTTAATGTGTTCAAGGTATGTCAAACCGTTACTTGGCAGTTGTGCTTGCCAATATATATGTGTTCTTGCTTTTACGTGTGTGATTCTTTGTCGACAATGAGATTGCAATGGTATGCAATTGAGTCACTTGTTGTCCATCCATGGCACCTGGACCAGGCTAAACAGGCTAAGGTTATTGTCTTTGTTAATGGGTGTTTTTTTGAGATCTTTCCGGATTCAACTACAAGAACTACAAGTCGTCAATTAGTAAGGAGCCTTCTATGAGTAAAAGGTGGCTGATTGGTACATGAATCCATATGTTTGAATATGAACTAAGTCTAGCCTCTCTCTCTCTCTCTCTCTCTCTCTGTGAGGGAGCCCCGACAAGAGGGGCTGCAAATTTTGGGGTAGCCTATTTTTTTTCCGTTCAATGGAATAAGAAAACGAAGAAATTGTAGAAGTTAGATAACGATGGGGTTAGGATAGAGACAATTTGTGGAAGTTAGTTATTATGGAGAAGTATGGGAGCGAGGAGGGTGAATGGTGCACTTTGGAGGCACATGGTTCTTATGGAGTAAGCTTATGGAAGCACATCACTAAAGGTTGGATCTTCTTCAGGGAGAATATTAAGTTTATGGTGATTGTGGCTCTAAAATCCATTTATGGCATGATCATTGGTGTGGAGAGAGACCGTTGAGGTTGGACTTTCCCCTTTTACTCTCTCTAGCTCGGTGTAAGGATGCTTGGGTGGCTGATTGTTTAGAGGGAGGGTCAGGAATCGAAGTTTGGAATGTCCACTTTGATAGAACGGTTAACGATTGGGAGATGGATGATTGTTCAGTGTTTTATTCTTTACTCTACTCAAAGGCTTGGAGAAGAAGGGGGTGATGATAAGTTGTTATGGCTGGGTTCTAAGAATGATGCCTTCTCAGTTAAATCGATGTATGGTCTCCTCCTTAGTGGCTCCAATGGCGCTAGTGTTGGAAGATTTTGGTTCCCTCTAGAGTTGCTTTCTACGTGTAGGAGGCTACTCATGAAAAAATTCTGATTATTGACAACTTGAGGAGTAGGGGCCTTTGCTTGATCAAATGGTGTTATTTATGCAGGAGTGATGGATAGTCGGTAGATCATATCCTTCTTCACTGTTCTGTTGCAAGAGGGGTGTGGTCTCATGTGCTCAGCATTCTGAACTTTGCCTGGGTTATGCGTAGGAGGGTGGTTGAACTGTTGGAGGAGGAAGTTTGCGGATCTAATTGCATTGGCCATATGGAAGATGATCCCTTCTTGTATTTGATGGAGTTTGTGGAGGGAAATGAATGGTAGATGCTTTGAGGATAGGGCTTTGTCTTTAGAGCGTTTGAGGGACTTTATGTTGCAATCTTTGTTTCTTTGGGCTAATTCGGTTTTAGGGTGTCCTTTTTCAGATTATTTGGATTTCCTTAGTTTTTTAGCTTGTTTGGGTTTGATGTTTTTAGTATAGTCTCTTGTGCTGAACATTCTTCTTTAATAAAGTTTAACTTATCAAAAAAAGAAAACGAAGAAATTGATTTATTACAAGTCTTCTATGAACTAATTTATAGGCTGTACTTTCGTTCCCCCGCGGCGAACACAAGTCTTCTAGATGTTCGGGAGAATTTGTTTTATCCTTTTGCCATTTTGTACCGATGAAAAGCTATATTTTAAATGGTGGACCTCTAGTTGTTTCTTCAATGGGGAATATGTATTTGATATACGGCTTGCAAGCAGTCACCTTTGAGCTGAAAGTTCCAAATTCTGAAAAAAAAAAATGGATCTCTCTTGGAAACTAGACTTATGGCCTATGTGGTTTGTTGGTAAATGTTTCTCGCAAATATCATTTGTAGCACCGCCTGTTTAAGAGGCCTGATCAATGCATTTTCCCATCTCCCTCAGGGAAGAGCGAGTGTTGCTGATATCATTGGCTTCAATGGTTTGGAAATGATTTCCTCAAAGCCTGATGGTAGGTTCACGGCATTCACTATTCTTTTTCATCTGCATTTTTGAATTCGAGTCTGTCACTGATTAGACTTAAAATTTCTATTTTGTCTTTGGGAGCTATATATGCTATTGGATATAGCTTTCTCTTTAGGGATCTCATTCTCTATGCTATGATGGGATACATCAAATTATTGATTTGAATTTAAAGCTAAAACCTAATCCCATTTTGTAGGGTATCTGAAATGTTGGGACAGCTCGATTGATCTTGTTAATGTCCTTAAGCATGAGATTCGTGATGGGCAATTGAGCTTTAGAGGCAAAAGGGTCCTTGAGGTAATCCAGTCAAAAAGAAATTTCAATTACTTGTTATTCCAAGAAATTATTGTTCGCATTCCTTTCCTACAGTTTTCAATGCACTGAGGCTATGAGATTCTTGGTTCCATGAATTACTATTGATAGTCCAAATAGGGTAATATTCATTCCATTGGGTTATTAGAGGGAAGATATGTACTAGCAGGGATTTCTTGCTTATGGCCCTGTGTAAAATGGCTAATTGCCTACTATGGCATAGTCCTGTTCATTGGGTACCCCTCAGAAGAATGGTCGATTTGATCTCAAGTTAGAAAATCATGGCTATTTTGCTTAATTCAGAACTTGAACATATACTGATAAGTAGCCCAGATATGCTTCTGAATTCTTCGTATATTTTGTTTCTCAACCTCTGTTTTCTACAGTCTACACGGTATGGAAGCAATTTCACTTGCGCCCTTCAAGAGTGTTGACTGATGTCTTTGACTAATTTTCCTTTTCATGTTGGAAGAGTTGAGTTACTTACTGCATTATCGTGTTTTTCTACAGTAAAATTTATGAACTAATCTTGAAACATGATGATTCTTGCAGCTTGGTTGCAATTATGGACTTCCAGGGATTTTCTCTTGCTTGAAGGTAAAAAATCCTATTAATTGTTCGAAACTTGGGGCATGGCTTTTGCTGATTTCTTCTATTGTACATCTATCCGGGAAGTTTTGAGTTGCTTTCTCTCTCCCATCAGCTTTTGGTTACAATCTCTCCTGATTTCTTAAATAGGCAAAGCACAGTGTTGATTTTATATGGAAACTTGTACCAAGTGTTAGAGGAAAATATGAGAATATTGCTGAGAAGCACCACCTAATGGTCGGCATTTTTCTGTTTTTTTTTTGCAATTATGAAATTTAATAACCAGTTGATAGTAAATCACTGGATTTGAAACCTGCATTCATTAGTTCAGATGCCTGTAGTCATATGTCTATACGAGCTACACATAAGAGATGGCCCTCTCTGGTCAAGTCATTCTCTTATACTGGGAAGGCAGTACCTGGAGAAGAATATGCACTTCATATTACTCCTCACATTTTTACAGAAGCGTAGTTGCTTTGAGTTGAGTAGGTCTCAAATTTGTTAGCTTAAATCATAGTTGAATTGGAATTTCCAAATAAATGGGAATATTTTTATATGGACATCTCATTGCATAATTTCTATTTGCCTACAAACTTCGGAAGATGTTTATTATTGCTAATTTACTCACATAGCCAGTAGGTTTTGAAGCTTCTCCCATTCTTTGGGGGTTCGGGGCACGAAGTACAGTTTGAACTGGAGAAATGGGAATTTAGGAAGACACCTATGAATTTTCTGTTTAATGTGAAACCGTCTATGAACATTCCATTTAAACTTCACACATTTTCAGTTGTGTATGGATAACGCACAAAACATGGAACAGAAATTATATTTCTGAAATGATTGGGACCAGGAGGCATAAATTTGAGGCAAGAAAACAGATCAAAACAAGTTTCTGGAGTTCATGAATAACGTACTTGCCCTATACCTGATTCATTCATGTACAGGGAGCTTGCACAGTGCACTTCCAAGATCTCAGCGCGGAAACTATCCGATGCACAACTATACCAAATGTTCTTGCCAATCTTGAGCAAGCTAGGGACAAGCAGAGCCGACAGCCTGAGAGTCCCCTGACTCCATCCAGACAAACTCTGTCTCCATCGGTACACTTTTTTGCTGGGGACTGGGAAGAACTTCCCACTGCCTTGTCTGTGGTGAAGAATGAAGGGTTTGAAGTGACACCAGGGATGAGCCTGAGCTTCTCCGAGGAGGATTTCATGGATGGATGTAGTAGTGTGGATGGTAGCATCGCGGGGCAGGAATCCTCAAGGCGAACAAGAAAACTTTCAGGAAGTCGGGCGTGGGAAAGGGCTGATGAGAATGATCAAGCAGAGGGTGGGTATGATGTTGTTCTGATGACAGACATCCAATACTCCTCTGCCTCTTTGAAGAGACTTTATGCGCTCATAAAAAAGGTGAGTTTCTTTCTCTCTTATGACTTATGGGGTGATATTATGTTAAATCAACACACGTGCTTCTAGTATTCCTTATGACTATTGTGGCAAGGATTTTCTGGTAACCTGAATTTGAATCTTCTTGTGATGGTATTAGATTCTGGGATTTGAGAATTAGTCAGTTATCTATATTAAAAAAAAAGAATTAGTCAGTTAAGAAGGGGATTCAAGGACTATTTTTTTGTGGCATATTTTTTTGGAATTATGAGTTGCTGAAATTTGTGTGATATAGTTAGGCTATTATCCTTGACAAATTAACTTGGAAGTTGAAATGAGATGTTCATCAGCTTGTTGGACTCGTCTGGAAACTGGCCTATTGGGTAGCTCTAGTAATAACTGATGCATATCCTATGCCATCTCTACACTTCTGTAAAGCGGGAGAGTTAAAAGTTTTCTGAAACATTGTATTACAACTTGGTATTACACGTTTTCTTCACTTTTTCTGCACTGGTTACTAGATCACTTACACATGTTGAAACATGTCTCTGAGCTTCAATCGTGGTTAACTCTTTTTTTTTTTTTACTTCTTTTCATGGCGTATCTAGTGCGTCAGGCCTCCATATGGAGTGCTGTACTTAGCGACAAAGAAGAATTATGTTGGCTTCAACAGTGGAGTAAGGCACCTGAGAAATCTGGTAGATGAAGAAGGCATTTTTGGAGCACATTTAGTCAAAGAGATGGCTGATAGAGATATTTGGAAATTCTTTCTCAAGTGAACAGAACATATAGAGGTGCAGAAAAAGGCTTGTAGAACTCCTCTTTAGATGATATTTGTTAACCTGTATAATATAGATCACATGCATTCTTTTCTTTGTTTTTTTCTTTTTGGTAGTGGGTTGCTTGGGGAAGGTGTATTCTGTAGTTACTGGAGTCCAACTGGTGAAGTATGTAAATCCAAATTTTCCCTCTACGCCTTCTGTGAGTTTTAGTTTTCCTCTTCTTTACACAAAAAAGGGTGTTCCTTGTTGAAACTGCAAATCACAAGATTTACTAATTTTATAGTTGAAATATTCCTATTTTGATGTTCTTCTGTATCTTACTGTAATATTGCCGGGTTTTGGCTTAATTAATTGGATTACAATATTACGGGGCTGTCTGTGCTCTATGTTAAATATGTTAGTAATCCCAAAATTGTTTGGTCGAGTTTGAGAAATCTGAACAAATATATAGCAGCTGGTAAGCATTGTCAAAGACAAGATTGGCCCGTTGTGCCATAATTACCTTCATATTAGGCAATAGCGTATTTTCATTTGCTGACTCAACATAACCACGTCATTTATTTACGTTTTTACTAAAGAAATTTGCATAAAATCAGAAAAATATACAGAAAAAAAATTCCAAAAAAGTTGTGACCCTCACTCCTTAAAAAAATATAACAAGTAAAAAATTTAAATAAATAACTCGAAAATACACAAGTAAGAGACAACAAAAAAAAACCTAGTACTAAGACTTCATAAAGATGGTGAATGGTAAAATACCAGAAGGGACTCGACCATTAACTGTTCTGCGGGAAAAAGTTGTCCTATAAGGGATGCGAAGAATACTTGAAACCACTCTAGAACTTGGGTTATCTTCGTTTTGAGAATTTTTGTAGGATTTGAAGTGTTTTGAGAATTTTTAAGTGATATTAGAGTTGTATTGGTGTCTGTGTAGAGATTAATGAGGTGTAAAAAAATAATTATGATATTTAAAGTTATTTTTTTCTTTCGAATTTATTAATTTTTTATTAAAATTTGAATATTTAAAGGTTTAAAAAAACAAAAACAAAAAAAAAGTTGTAAAACGACAAACTGCTGTCATGCTACAGTACAACTACAGTAGCATGGCAGCAGGGGACAAAGGCAGTGGACACGCTTAGATGATCACTGTTTAGCATCCTAAAAAAAAACTAAGTTCGCCGAACATAGAAGACCACTGCATTCGATTTCTACTTTTTTCCTAAAACCGAACATCTCCTTGGAAACGGTGCTGAAGGAAATTTTTATAATGCAAGCTTCTTCTATGTTCTCCAAGAAAATTTATGGAACTTTTTGCTCAGGATGTGGCCTTTAGGCAGCCAGTTGTTTCGTCACCATTGAGTCGGCCTTGATTGCACACATTAAATTGTTAATTCGGTTACACTCTGCATCCTGTGTCATGAAAAATTAAAATGGGTCAAGTGATATAAGCTTAACTGCTGAATTGTAACAAAAGATGTGATTGGTAATTAGGAGTGTGCAATGCGTGTTAAGGTTGATAGTTTGAAATACAATTTGTAAAAGATGTAGTAGTTAAAAGGGTGCACATTTTGTTTTCTGTCTTTGTGTAGTCATCAATGTGAATTGGGCTTGGGGCACCATTTACGGCTGGGGTGCCGATGGGGTAAGAAACCTCCACTATCACTACCTATACATAGCCCTAGCCCGTACTTGGTTTAACTTCTTTTTTTTTTCCAATTTTAAACATTTTCTTAATGGGGTAAGGATTAATTCCCAAACTGATCTTTCCATCATTTTGCCGATAACTTTTGGATAGAAATACGTGATTTACTAACGCCACATCAAATGTAATAGGGAGATGTCACATGTTTCCATTTGCTGACACAACATGAAACATCATTTATTTTAATTTTTTACTTAAAAAAATTAAACTGCATTGTAAAAATATAAATAAAATGTAAAATATGCATAAAATGTAAAAGCAATTTCTAGAAAAAGGTATGATCCTCCCCCCTAAGAAAATATAACACTTGAAAAATTAAATTAAATAACTCAAAATTACACAAAGTAAAGAGACGAAGAAATGAAGTCAAATCTAAGAATGAAATAAATAGAAAAAAGGAAGAAATATATTGACAAAACAAGATTAGGAAAAAATAAGTCAGCAACCTCAAAATGTGTAGGACATCTTCTTCATCATCACAATCCAAAAGAAATCTAACAGCATTCCCAATAGTCCCAATTATTTTCCTAAGGCCTAACTTTTGGCTCATATACATGCTCCCCACGACAAGGGATCTTCATAATCTCACTTAACTTTCAACAGTAAGCTTAATGAGATTCCTAGCCACTAAGCTCCTAATGGTAAGACCATTATCTCTGGTCCACGTCATGTTGGCAAAAAATGGTCTAACATACTTTGGGTACACATATATACCCATTTTACACAAATTCTCTCACCCTTGAAATTGGAAATGACCATAGAGATCTAACCCACCTAACAGATTGAGTTCTATGTTCCTTCCTCTCAATCACTGTCCTTTTGGCAAAAACCGTAGAAAATGATGTAGCACAATCATCATTTCTGAAATCAGAGGGGTTTGCACTTTTCGGCACCTCTCTCCCCGTCCTCGAAGATGATGTCGTATTCTTATTCTTCACGGCACACACTTGATCCTAGGCATGGTCTCCAATTTTTTCTGAGTTCACAAGAATTTTTTGCAGATTTATCAGTTCTCATAATGAAGACTACTTAGTAAGATATATTAGCACCTTACTCTTAGGAATGAATCAATACTCACAATAAGACAATGTCCTAATCGATGATAGGTGAAACAAATGTTCTACAAGCAGGCGAAGAAGAAAAAGCTATCCTGCAAGGCGATTCACAATCAAAATTGATATTATATAGTTGATGATCAATAGAGTTCTTAAAACCTAAATTATAAGCTAGTTGTACAACAAAGGAATAATTAAACAAACAATAAAGAAGACAATTTTGAATCTGTCACTTCGCCACAAAGAGCATATCAGTGCCTATGGAGAAGGAAATGAAGAAGGCAATTTTGAATCTGTCAATCCTAGGTACTTTCTTCTCCAAAATATTTCTTATGAATTGAAAACATTAGAAAATACATAAGTATCTTTCATATTTCTGTCACTAAAATCTCTTAAACCTTCAAACTGCAGGGAGTGGCTAATCGTGGTGCATCCATCCGGGTTGGATGCGAAACTAAAAAAAAAGGCAAAGGTTCTGCCCAATTCTCTTGAAGCACCAATTAAATGATATGGGAAAAAAGTAG
Organism: Myrica gale; assembly: GCA_963930655.1. Lineage (NCBI taxonomy): Eukaryota > Viridiplantae > Streptophyta > Magnoliopsida > Fagales > Myricaceae > Myrica > Myrica gale. The sequence goes on from OZ005616.1 coordinate 11,173,965, forward strand.
AGATAATATCAAAATTAAACTTAATTCGTATTCTATATCCAGAAAAGAGCAATAGATTTTTGACATCTAACCTTACAATTCTCCAAAGTCTAGGAAGATTGCAATTCTTTAAGTGATCAACTTCAGTGATAGACTAGGATTGAACTGACTATTAAAAGCCTACATGACTTAACAAAGGAATATTTTTGAAACTGAAATGAACATGCTATCAATGAATATCGTAACTCATGTAAGTCCTTGCTAATCTTTTACTCTTGGAAAAGCATTATTGTGTGCATTTATTTCCACTCAGTCAAATTGATTGCTTTTTTCAAAATACCACCCTTTGCTTCCTGACTTTCCATTTATTTCTTCTCCTCTCCTTTTACTGAATTCTGAAAATTATCTGAAAATTGTCCATATTTTGATTTCTAAACCTTTTTATACTATTGTGTTAGGATACTTGGAAGATCGGCGTCCAGTTTCAAACATGGATCCTTATGTTGTGACCTCACTACTAGCACAAACTACGATACTGTGGGAACCAACACTAGAGGCTGAGGCTCACGATTTATTGCTAAAATCTGGTCAAACGATATTGTGCAGAAATGTAGGAGAAGCATAACCTCAGTCAATCCATTCAAACCTTTTGTAACCCCAAAACCTCAATCCAACATTACAACAAAGAAAACAAAAATTATATAGTGCTTACTGTTAATGTGGCCACTACAGCAACTCAAAATCTCCACATTCTTGACTAGAAGATCGGAACCTAATAGAAAACAAAATAAAAAAAAAATGTTAGTAAATCGAGTGAGAGGCCATAGAGAGAGAGACAGACACAAAGAGACAGAGTGGAGAGTGACCCAGAGTGGAGGTGAGTGATGTAGCTGTAATTTGATGGAGAGAGCCATCGTCGAGATTGGAGAGTGACCGAGAGATTTCGAGGGAGCGAGATTTCGAAATGGGAGTGATTTGAGGGATTTTGAAATGGAATGGATTTGAGGGTTTACAAATTGGTGGGAAACTAAAATATAGGGATTTGAGAAGAAATGAGTGTGACATAGGTTTTGAAACATCAAAGAATTTTGAAATGAGTTTTGAATTGTGAAGAGATTTTGAAGTAGCAGGTGTACCGGTCGCAGGTGTGGTCGCATGTAAATTATAATGGTCCAATCGGTATAGATGTGGAGACAAAAGAGAGGGTTGGACGCGCGCCTGACTCGCTCAGCCAAGAGCCAAGCCGAGCCGATGACAGATAGGCATCATTAAATGACGTGGCGGCCTATCTGTCGTCCATTCCGTGGGATTTAATTCAGACCGTGGGTCTGGATGCGTCTCGACCCTTACGGTATGGACTGAATTCAATCCCGTTTGTGAGTCACCCCATAGAGTGGGTGACCCACCTGCTCCACCTTCTTCCTCCACGAGGCTAGATCCCATTAGGGAAGTTTTTCTACTTTATTTTATTATTTAAATTTTAAAATTTGTTTCTGTTTGATTTACCTTTATATTTTCTAATCTTACTAAATCTTATTTTTAGGAGTTATTTCAATTTCAATTTCTCCTTTTGTTTTACTATTTTACTATTTTTAAGTTTAATTATTTTTGCTTTGTTTCTTTTTCTTTTGTTATTTATTTTATTACTGGATTTTTTTTGCATTTGTTGTTGTTTATTGTTGGTTAGGTTTTCTTCTTTTTTATTGGTTCACTGATAGTTTTTTTTATTTACACCTTTGTACTTAATTTTTCTCTTTTAGGACTTAATTTAATTTTTGTCTTCTTTTGCAATTTTGTCTTTTTCCTCTTTTATTTTCAATAATTTTTTTTTCGTTTCTTAATTTTATATTTTTGAGTTATTTATTTTATTTTTTGATGTGTTATATTTTTTAAGGAGTGGAGAGGCATTTTTTTTTTCATTTTATTTAAGTTTCTACGATTTATTTAAATCTTTTAAAAGTAAAAACTCGAATAAATGATGTGCCGTGTTGAGTCAACAAATTCGAACAGTGGTGTCGCCCTGTTGCATTTGAGTGCACAATTTCCAACAAGCCGCGTCTCCGACCATTCGGCATCAGCCGGCCCGACTCGAAGATTACAAACCTCGGAGGCACAGGATTGAGAACAGGCTTTACCAACAATACAGGGGACAATATTAAAGTTGGCAACTTTCAACGTAAATTTTACTCCGTAGTAGTTGAAGCACATGTACACACACAGGAAACTTCCATTAGCAAAGAAATGTATTAGTGATCTAAGAAATAAGAGGGGCCTTTCTAAAAGTTTCTGGCCCCTACAAGTTTCCCCGTGTCCTCCCATTTCCTATCAATCTTCTCCAGACCATCCTTCCGCAATGAATCAAAGTCAAGATCGCAATGAAATAGAGCAGAGGAATACCGATGACACAACCCCCAGATGCAAAATTTATGAGCGTCTGAGAAGCAAAAGAAATATATATCAGTAAGACCAATTTAAGAAAAGATGGCCCAAAAACAACTAGCTTAAGAAGCATTGGAGCAAGTTTCTCCAAATGCAGGAATTGGTCAACACTGTGCGGTGAAGAATCCAGTTTCAAGCAATATAAGTGGGAATCACCAACTTAATCAGAACAAGTACAATAATTATACCAAGACGATAGTTACCATCTCAGATTGATTTAGAGTATCTGTTAATGACTATTAGGAGGCTGGAAGAAAACCAACACCTTACTTAGTCAGACTCAATTTTTTCTTTGCCGTATATTCTATTCATTCTTGATCTTTGTGTCCATAGTCCTCAAAGTTCAAGTTAAATTTATCTTTTGTTGGAAAAACCATGCTCATATGTATCTACTGGCCATTTCTTATTTGACTTATCTCATTGATCCTGTCTAATTCACTTATCAAAAAAAAAAAATTGATCCTGTCTAATTCAGGAGAATGATTTTCAGACACACTATTGTCCCAGAAGACAATATTTCAAATAAAAACTGTACCTCAGATTCCCATCTAAGTTAGTTTGGATTTGAATCATATTCAATCTGTAGATCATGCCAAGATATTGTCTGTACATTTGTTTCCAGATGTAAAATGCATGCTTACATTTAATCATATGATTGTGATCTACCAACATTTGGTTTTGCCAAGTATTTAACATGTAAATTCTCTCCCTTTTGTAGCATATTCAAGGTTGAGGTTTATACATATGGTTCATGATGCCAGACGTGAGTGAATTTCAGGAAAGGCAAACACAGGTTATCAAGTAGTCCAACTTCAAAGAATCCCGCAGCCAGAATTTTGTTATTCCTTCCTCAGTAGGCAAAACAGAAACCATATTTTTTTGGTATGTAGTTGGCAAAAAGCAATAATAAAATACTGCCTTTAAAATACTATTGAAAGTTGAAGCAATGGCAATAACTAATAACTTATGAATTAACCAATTGGAACCACTTTAACCCAAAATGGGACGGTAGCGGCTATTTATTATCTGAATTTTCCAACTTTAGGGTCTATTCAGATGGCCAAGGCTATGTACATCTCTAATCACAGAAGCTTATTTCCATCTCATGACTAATTTGCATGTGCACTTTCAGGACAGAGTTACTGAGTGACAAGACATAGAGCTTGGATTTGTAAAAAGAACTTACCGCCATTCCTGCAACAAGATGAACTATAGGAACAAAAAATTGGTCCACTTTGTTCCCTTCTGCATATCCACTAAACGCAATAACCATGGAGAAAGTGTGGATTGTAACAAATGCAAGAGCGATAATTGCTGCATAAATGGGACAACTACTGTTAGACAACAAATCCCCTTAATGCTAACAAATCTTTAGAATATCTGTTAACTACCAATGATTCACAATGGATTCTCACCAATGAAAAAAGCTCACTTCAACAATTCCTCCATTTCATTACAATAAAAGGATGCATTGGAGAAACTGACAAAAGGCCTCAACTCACCAGAAACAAGAAAAAATGGTATCTGAGAGCACCTGTCCACGAAAAATGTAGCTGGACCAAATGCTGGTGTCAACAGGCTGAGACAGAAAAACACAGCATGTGCCACACCATGACCCAAACCACCAGCTGCATACAATGAATGAAAATTCGAACAAATCAGATTAGAAAAAGATGCTGAGTCTCTTTGGACAAAAAAGAAAAGCAAGAATGAAAGAGAATGGTGGTAATGCATTAGGCCACATGTATACAAGAAACTCCAGAGCGGAACAAGAAGCTAATGGGTCTTGATTTGAACCCCTCTTAAACTACTGTCACATGCCACACGTTCCAACCATATAGCTGCACATCAGCATCTAGAATGTTTCAAACATTGAGAAATTGTTGGAGCTTATTGGCTGGTATGTTTGTGTTTTTGAAAACATTTTTTTTGTAACGATTAAGAAATTTTTTTAAGATATGTTTTTTTGTGTGGCGTTTGTGAGAATGGTGGGGCCTAGAAAAAAGATGTTTGGAAAGAGAAAGTTCTTGAAATTTATTCTCTTTGAGAATGTAAGAGGAAAAAAATATGTTTGAAAAGAAGATTTTTCTGAGAAGAACTTTTATGCATTTTCTTTAAAAAAAATTGTTTTTATGTTGTTTTTCACAGAAATTGAGGCTAATGATTAGATAGAACATTTTTATTGAAGATTGAAATGTTTTTATGTGTAAAAAAAATCATTTTTACATTAGAAAACATTTCTAAAATCAAAAAACGTTTTTCTAGAGTTCTTGTATAACTCCCGTGTACTGGGGAGTGCCACTTATTTTGTGCTTCAACTTAACATAATCCTTACCACCAAAAAGAAAACATTACGACACATTCTAAATCTAGAAGCAAGTCTTAGGCTCTTAGGAAACTTCCTAACCTTCCTAACCTTGCAAGTCTTAGGCTCCCGGAAATATGCAACAAAAGAACTGAGCAATAACTGCCTAAATTGCATCCAGAAAGAATAATGGTGATCAGGTACAGAATCTGGTTTCAGAACTATTGGTGCCAAAAAAAAAAAGAAAATAATCATCACAGGGCAATCTCAACAGCGCATCTGATTGAATTGTAGATGAGAATCTCAATTCCAGTGACGATTTTATTAAATATGGGGTTCCTAGAAGCAACCTCTGTAATTAAATACGAGAAACTTATACACAGCTTACCTAGAGCAATCTGCATCTTATCTGTCAGATATAAGCGTGGTTTTGACACTTTGTCAGCAAAAGTATTCAAAATGTCTTCCAACCTCCTACAAAAGCCACCAGATAAGTTAATCCAGGAGTGAAAAAGTGTGAGAAATTGCAGAGCTTCCAGGTAGTAACAGCTCCATTAAATAAAAACAACACAGAGAATTGCCAGATGAAGAGCAACACAGCTTACGAAATCCGATTTATATGTGACAAATTACTCTCAACTCCCTCTAGTGCACAAGTTATACCCTATTTCATCACTGCGCCTTTGCCTCTATTGGACTCCAGATGGAGTATTAAATTACCAGCATCTTCTAGCTTTATAGGGTGACAACTAACAATTAAGTGTGCAAAAAGAGTCACCATATCCAAACTTGCTTGCACATGCTCCTACAACACTCCCATCTCCACTCTTTGCTGTTTTTAACTCCCACATTCTGAAACTCTTCTACTTCTTTTTCACAATAAATGATTTCAAAATGAAGGTTTATTTCGTACAGACAACAAAATTCACCGCATATATTTCAGGATAAGTTACTTTGTGTTTTGAATTCATGTTCATAGATGAAACACAGCCTCATCGAAGAATATGGTTAGAAAATAACACAGTACACATCACAACAATGTATCCAGAACTATGAAAGGGCGAACTTCACACTTCCACAAACCCTACCAGAAAAAGACATTTTGACAAACTACAGCTGCAGTAATGAGACTATAAAGGATGGTTTATCAACTTCATTTTATATAGAATAAATCAACTTTAAGTAAATTTTACATAGACTGAAGGCATAAATGTGTTGGAAGGAAACTCCAACATATGGACTTACATGTAGCCTTTCCACAAAAGAACCCGAAGCCCTTCTTGAAAAGCAACAGAAGTAAATATAAGCAGTCCATAAGGAAACCAACTCGTGGATTTCAGAGGAAGAAATCCCCTCCACAATGCCGACAGCACGATCAGACTCGTTAGCCATAACAGTGTACTGGACAGAAGAAACAAGAAAACTATATAAGCAGATCATGTTACAACAGACATGCGGATGATCATCTTCGTTCTTTCTACATTTCCTTCTCAAAGTATTTTTCTTTTGTACACCTCAAGTATGAGGGTAGCCCTTTAGTTTTACTGAGCTTTTTTATCAGAAAAAAAATTCTCTTATATATTCCCTCTGCTTCAATAGAGGCCCCTTATCAAAATGCCGATTACACTCCACTCAATGCCAGATAAAACTTGCCCGAACAAGCATTTTTCCAAATCATGTAAAATCATTTCACCTCCTACTGACCTGGAAAAAACTGAATTAGTTACATGGGAATTATGCTAATAACATTTTCACAGCTTTTTTGCAGCATAATCAAAAGCATAAAGAAATAAATGAACAAAAACCCGTAAGATAAACAGATGCATAAGGCATACTGGAGAGGTTTCATTACACTTCAACGGACCCTAAACTTTCTTTTATTCTCCGACATTTTCCATGAAAATTTTGCACCGAGAAAAAAAATTACGAAAAGATCTCACTCAAAAAGGAGGGGAAGAAAGAAGGGAATGACATAGTACCTGGAGAGGACAGTGAGGATCAAGAAGGGCTTCTTGGAGATAACGGAGACGAAGAGGGAGAGAGCGGGGCCTAACGCTAGCAAGGCGTATCCGATCCCCGCCGCTACTGTCATGTCCCCCTCACTGTTCCTTTGAGGAAGAACCGTCTGGGCTCAGGAGGAAAAGGAACCAAGAGAGGAGGTCGACAACACAGTATTGACTTGCGGCTTGCATTTGGGTCATACCCATATAATGTAAATATGCCAGCAATAAACATTCTAAATTGATCGATATTTCGTAATTGTTATAAAATTAAGTAACAATACGATCTAGAAAGCTAAACAAAAAGGGAAAGAGAGCAATAATTTTTCAAGAATTATGATATATTCTAAATATTATTGTCTCTCAATTCATCTCAATACCCATTTTTATAGGCATAGAGGAGATACATTTTGGGTATGTTTGAGGGTGAAAATTTTGGGTATTGGAGTTTGGAAATATTATAAAGTAAAGATATGTTACTAGAGTTGGTGAAAAAGTAAAGAGAGAAGATTTTTAATAAGTATTATAATAATAAAAATTTATGGGGTGAATTTTTTATGATTAAACCTAAATTTTTGAGCCCAAATATTTGAGCCTCAAACATACAATAAATTCAAATGGAATTAAAAAGGTACATAATAGTGAGAAAACTAACGGTTGGTAAAAGGTGTAACGGTCATCCATAATAACTCATAATATTCATAACACTCCCCCTTGGATGATCATACACAACGAATACGCCTCGTTAAAACCTTGCCAAGAAAAACCCAATGGGAAAAAACCAATAGAGAAGGAAAAATAGTACATTATTCGTGTGCATCTTTGAGTGGTAGAAGATTGTCTCATTAAAACCTTGCAAAGGAAAACTCAATGGGACAAAACCTAAGCAAAGGAAAAAGAGTATAATCTGTACCAATATAGAAGACTCCCCCTCAAAAGGATGATTAGTTTCACGATGAAAAATCTTTGAGACGTCGCATTCCAGTGTTGTGCACAATCTACTTGAATATTGCAGTGGGTAATGATTTGGTGAATAAATCTGTCAAATTGTCACTTGAACGTATCTGTTTGACATCAATTTCACCGCTCTTCTGGAGATTATGAGTATAAAAGAATTTAGGTGAAATATGCTTGGTTCTATCACCTTTAATGTAACCCCCTCTTATCTATGTGATACAAACATCATTGTCTTCATACAAAATTGTGGGACTGCCATTAACTGATCGAAGACCACATTTTTCTTGAATATGCTGAATCACTGATTTCAACCAAACATATTCTCGGCTTGCCTCATGAATTGCTATTATTTCAGAGTGATTCGAAGACGTAGCAGATATTGTTTGCTTGACGGATTTCAATGAAATGGCAGTACCTCCATAGGTAAATAAATATCCAGTTTGCGATTGTCCTTTATGTGGATCAGATAAATAGCCTACATCTACAAAACCAACAAGCTGAGCAGTTGATTCTTTTGGATAATATAATCTCATGTCATTGGTTCATCAGAGATAACATAATACTTGTTTGACTCCATTCCAATGTCTCCGAGTTGGTGCAGAACTATATCTGGCAAACAAATTAACTGCAAATGCTATATCAGGACGAGTGCAATTTGCAAGGTACATTAAGGCACCAACTGCATTGAGATATGATACTTCAGGACCAAGAATCTCTTCTTCTTCGTCTTTAGGACGGAATGGATATTTCTTCACATCTAGTGATCGTACAACCATTGGAGTACTCAGAGGATGAGCTTTATTCATATAAAAGTGTTTCAAGACTTTTCAGTATATGTCGATTGATGGACAAAAATTTCTTTTGGAAAATGCTCAAGCTGTAGGTCGAGACATAATTTAGTTTTTCCAAGATCGTTAATTTCAAATTCACTTTTTAAACAATTTGCAGTCTTTGTGAGCTCTGCTAGAGTCCCCACAAGATTTAAATCATCAACATATATTGCAATTATTACGAATTCAAATTCTAATTTCTTGATAAAAACACACGGGCAAATTATATTATTCTCATATCCCTGCTTTAGGAGATATTCACTAAGACGGTGATACCACATGTGTCCAGATTGTTTTAACCCATACAAAGATTTTTTCAGCTTGATAGAGTACATGCTTTTGCATGTAGAATTACATGCTTCAGACATTTTAAATCCTTAAGGAATTTTCATGTATATATCATGGTCTAATGAACCATATAAGTATGCAGTCACGACATCCATTAATCGCATATCTAATCTTTCTGTGACTACTAAGCTGATTAAAAATCTGAAGGTAATTGAATCCATTACGGGAGAATAGGTCTCTTCATAATCAATCTCGGGTCTCTGCGAGAAACCTTGTGCGACAAGTCGTTCTTTATATCTCACGATTTCATTTTTCTCATTACGTTTTCGCACAAATACCAACTTATATCCAACAGGCATGACATCTTCATGTGTATGACTACAGGTCCAAATACTTCAAGTTTGGTTAGAGAGTTTAACTCTGCCCTGAATTTCTTCTTTCCACATTGGCCAATCATTTCTACGTCGACATTCTTCGACGGATTGTGGTTCAATTTCATCATTACTTCTGGTAATGTCAAAAGTAATTTTGAATGAAAATATGTTGTCGACAACAATTTTGTTTCTATCCAACATTTCTCATGTACTCACGTAATGTATTGAGATCTCATTATTTTTAGGTACCTTTTCCTCTTCAGGAGTTATCTCTTCGAGAGTTGCCATTACTGGGACTATCTCTTCAAGAGATTCTATTTCATGATTTTTCTTTTCAAGAGATATATTTTTCAATTTTATTTCTTGTATTGTGGGAATGGTCTCTTTAGGAGCACCGATGTCTTTCTTTTGTGTCTTCCGCTTTCGGGGAATTTTATCTTTAGCACCTAGAGGTCTACCGCACCTCAAACGTGTATTGGATTCATTTGCTACTTGTTGTTCTTCAGGAACATTAATCCGTGCAGGGACATTAGCAGTTGGGATATATGATTTCATAATCCTCTTAATATCTGTAAACACATCTGGTAATTGATTTGCAATATCTTGCAAATGAATGATCTTTTGAACTTCAATTTCACATTGATTGGTTCGAGGATCAAAATGAGATAACGTCAAATTATTCCAAGAAATCTCACGTTGTGCTTCAAACAACGACTTTTCACTACCCAATGGTGGAAAAATTGTCTCATCAAGATGACAGTCATCAAAACGTGCTTTAAAAATATCATCAGTTAATGATTCAAGATATCTAATAATGGATAAAGAATCAAAACCAACATAAATACCAAGTCTACGTGGAGGGCCCATTTTAGTGCGTTGAATGGGTGAAATTGGAACATAGACAGCAAAACCAAAAATTCGTAGATGAGAGATATTCGGAGGTTGACCAAAATCAAGTTGGAGAGGAAAATATTTATGATAAGCAGTTTGTCTAATCCGTACCAGTAATGCAGCATGTAAAATAGCATGTCTCCAAGCAGAAACTGGTAACTTTGTTCTCATAAGCAAAGGTCGAGCAATTAACTGAAGTCTTTATATGAAAGATTCAGCTAAACTATGAGGAACATAATATTCAACATCAATTCTAACATATACACAATAGTTATTAAAAGTCTGAGATTTTCATTCTGCAGCATTCATTATCTAATCAAATGCTCTTAATAGGATGATGATCAGGAAATTGTTCTCTTAATCTAATAATTTGAGCAAGAAGTCGAGCAAATGCAACATTTCGAGTAGAAAGAAGGCAAACATATGACCATCTAGTAGATGCATCAATTAAAACCATGAAATATCTAAATAGTCCACACGCGGGATGAATTGGTCCACAAATATCTCCCTGAATTCTTTGTAAAAATGATGGAGACTCAACAACTACCTTTGAGAGAAATGGTTTAATAATAAATTTTCCTTGAAAACATGAACTACAAGAATAATCACTTGGTAAAATAATCTTTTGATTCTTTAAAGGATGTCCATGTGAGTTCTCAATAATTCGATGTATCACTATAGATCCTGGATGTCCAAGTCGATCATGCCAAAGCATAAATTTCTTTGGATCAGAGCACTTCTGGTGCATTATAATATTTGATTCAACTATTCTTATGGTATAATATAATCTGAAAGAGAAAACAAACAGTTTTTCCAATATGAGCTTCTAGCCCGATACACTAGAGGTAATATAAAGAAATTCTTCACTATCTTCATTATTAGTTTCAATGTGATAACCATTGAGACGTATATCCTTAAATTTGAGTAAATTTCTTCTGGATTTAGAAGATATCATGCATCAACAATACACAAATTTGTTCCTTCAGGGAGCATAATATAGGTTCTTCCAAAGCCTTCAATCAGATTTGCAGAACCTGATATTGTGTTGACACGTGCAGTAGCTAATGTTAAGTATTGAAAAGTTTTTTTCTCTTTCAAGATTGTATGCGTTGTTGCGCTGTCTGCTAGACAAAAATCATCCTCAACCATCTTGGAGTGAATCAATGCATTAGGTGAATTCATGTTGCTTCACACATATAAAATATATATATTAATCATCACTAACACATAAAAATATGAAAAGACAATTATAACGTTTTATTTCATCATGAAGAGAATACATTAATTTATGATAGCATTTATATCGTCAATCAAATGATCAACTTTTCCAGTAGGATCTTCAAAGAAATCCGAAACATCAAGATGAGTAATATCAATTCCGTCAAAACTATCAAAAGAGTTATTATAATCAACAAAATTTGTTTCTTTTCCTTTCCCATTCAGAGAGGCTTGGTATAGATCAACCAAGTGATTTGACGTACGACAAGTACGAGACCAATGCCCATTCATCCCACACCGATAGCATTTTTCTTCATAATTCTTTGACAGTTTATTCTGCAACCCTTTGCCTTTTTCTTGTTTTGCATTTCTCCACTTCTGGTGGTTAGGTGTTGAAGAATTGTTATTCCACTTCTGGTGGTGTTGTTTTCCCCTTTTATTCTTTCCCCAACCACGACCACGACTGTAGTTCTTTTCTGAAATATGTCTCATTCACTTTAGGGAGTGAGACTTCATTCGCTTCAAGGAATGGTTGAGAACCAGTCGATTGGGACTGATGATTTTTTATCAAAAGCTCATTATTTTGTTCTGCCAGAAGAAGATAAGAAATTAGTTCAAAATATTTCATGAACTTTCGCTCTTGATATTGCTGCTGCAGGAGCATATTTGAGGCATGAAAAGTAGTGAATGTTTTTTCCAACATGTCTTCTTCAGTGACATTTTCTCCACACAAGATTAAATGTGAAGTGATTTTGAACAAAACAAAATTATACTCACAAACATATTTAAAATCTTGCAACCTCAGGTGCAACTAATTATATTGAGCTTTTGGGAGGATTACGGACTTTTGGTACTCGTATCTCTCCTTTAAATTATTCCATAAAATAAAGGGATCTTTTACCGTAAGATATTCTGATTTCAATTCTTCATGGAGATGATGACGTAAGAAAATCATTGCTTTGGCGCGATCCTGCAAGGATACATAATTTTCCTCTCGAATAGTATTTTCAAGATTCCCAGCATCAAGATGAATTTTAGCATCCAAGACCCATGAGAGATAATTATTGCCCGAAATATCAAGGGCTACGAATTCAAGTTTTGCAATATTCGACATGATCTATAATAAGCAACAGATGAATAAGTTTCTAATCCAATTACACAAAGCAACAAAGAATAAAATGTTAAATCGAATAAACTTACCACAAGCTTGTGAAAGGATATAAAAATATACAACTTCGAATGGACTTTTTGCAACAAGAAAATACACGTCCATCTCTTGTAATTTCAAGTACTTCCTTCATGATCGGCAGAGCTTCGTGCTGATAACGTGTTGTAAAACTAAGGAACAATACGATCTAGAAAGTGTAACAAAGAGAAAAAGAGAGCAATAGTTCTTTAGGAACTATGATATATCTAAATATTGTTGTGTCTCCCAATTCATCTCAATACCCATTTATATAGGCATAGAGGAGATACATAGAATTAAAAGGAATTCATATGGAATTAAAAAGGTACATAATGGTGAGAAAACTAACGGTTGGTAAAAGGTGTAACAGGTGTAACAATCATCTATAATAACTCATAATATTCATAACAGTAATAGATTTGATTAATATTTTAGTTATAATCTTTCGTAGCTTACAGGTATCGCTCATCCGGTATGACGGTTTTTTTTTTCTCAAACGTTTAATATTAATATATATATAAAAGATCTAGATACAATTAGGGAGGGTCACTGTGCCACGACCCATTGCGCTAACATAAATTATAATGCACCTTCGAGTTATCAACTCGATTAACTTTTCTAGCTGTCCAAGAAAAAGAAGACAACAAAGATACAAAATTCAACGCAAGATTAGCTAGCAATGGTCCAATGAATATGAGGTTCTTCATGCTGAAGAGCGAAGAGCGGCTGAGACAATATTTGAATTACCCTCCAAAATGATATTGGTGTACTTGAGTTTTCATGCAAGAGAGGATGACAATGCAAGCAGGGCTGCACAGGCTTCAGATATCAATGGATCTGTGATATTCGAAAGATGCTGAGTTTCAGCTTCCATGATATTCCCTGAAAGTTCAAGACAAACTACTACTGCCATGGAAAAATTTAGTCTGACTGCTGCATCATCATATTGGAAGCGGTAGGAGGAAATGTGATTGCTGAAGTGATTGTGAGGAGGAGAAGTCTGTTTTACATCCCAGGCTTGCAAATGGTCTCTTGTTTGTCTAGTAATCAGATTAGCTAACTGAAGTGGATCGATGACTGAGGTGGGATATATGTAATGTGATCTTATTTAATTTGTAACAATATCCACACCTGATCAAAGGCTAAAACAACAAAGAGTTGGAAATGATGAGCATCTTCTTCACACAGATTAAGTTTTCCACATGGGTCAATAATACATTTAAGAAATTCATGCATAGTGTGGGGTTTAATTTTGTCCAGAAGAAGTGGGAAACAAGAGTGACGCCATATTATTTGTTTAACTGGGCAGTCAAGAAAGAGATGAGAGGCGGATTCCAACTCATGGCAGCACATGTAACAGGAGGCTGAATCAACCTTTAGAGAGGAAGAGCCAATAGTTGTGAGTATGTGACCTATTGGAAGCATATCCCAAGCAATTTTCCAGTGTAATAATTTGAGTCTTGCATGCAATTTTAATTTCCATAGGCCAGTCCAATCTTTTTTCCTCATGGAGTGATGACCAGTTTGGGTTGGTTGAAGGGTAAGATGATAGGCTGATTTAATAGAGAAAGCACCTTTACTGTCAGGAGTCCAGATAAACTTATTAGGAAGAGGACTATATGTAGGTTGGAGAAGTGTGATGGCTTGGATAGTGGGTCTGTCAAAAATAGCTTATAGCTTGTCTAGGCACCATTTCCGTATCACATGATGGATAAAAGTTGAGACAGTAAGATTTGAAGGTTGAGAGGTCATGGAATCTTTAGGATGTGGTCTGAAACCAGGAAGAGATGGAATCCAAGGATCAGTCCAAACTTTTGTTAGGGAGTCATCTCGGATAAGGTGGCAGAATCCTTGTTGAAGAATGGATCTTGAACGAAGTATGCTTTTCCATAACCAGAAGGATGTGGGGAGGCCGAGGCAGTCCAAAAAGAATCATTCAAGTATTTGGAGTGGGCTACTTGGGTTCAAAGGGAGTTGTGGTAGGAAACAAGAAGCCAACCAAGCTTCGCTAAAAGAGCTACATTCAGGTTGGTCATTCTACGAAGACTAAGACCTCCTAAGGATTTGGGTTGACATATGGAACTCCAACTCTTAAGTGACAGATTATGGAACTTAGGAGGGAAGCCCCACCAGAAGTTTTTCATTAATCTGTCCAATTCAGTGCACAGAGTTTGGGGAAGGGAGTAGGAGGACATAGGATAGGAAGGGATGGTTGATGAAATGGATTTAATAAGTTGTGTTCTGCCAGCTTGTGAAAGAAGTTTGGCTTTCTAACCAGACATTCGACTCTCAATCTTTTGTTTGATGGCTAGGAAGACTTCATGCTTAGAGGGGGAAATTAGGGGGAAATTAGGGGGAGACCCAAATGAGTGGCTTTTGTAGAACTTTTTGAGATGCCGTAGAGTATTGAGAATCTGGCGTTGAAGCATGCCTAACATATTTTTGCTAAAATAGACATGGGATTTTGAAGCATTAAGGTGTTGGCCAGTGTATTGAAAATACTTGGACAGACTTTTATGAAAAACTTTGACGGGTTGCTCTCCCCATTAAAATATGGTCATCCACAAGGAGTAGGTGAGTAAGGGTAGGCCCACCACGACCCAATTGGATGCCTTTTAGATTAATGTGTTGTTCTTACGAAAGGATAAGAGTTAACATTTCAGCAACAATAATAAAGAGGGAGGGAGAGAGAAGGTCATCTTGATGCAGCCCACGTGATGAAGTGAAGTTGCCATAGGGGTTACCATTGAGCAAGAATTAAAAGGTACTGTGGAGAAACAAGAATAGATCCATTGGAGTAGTATATGTGAGAAACCCAGGATTGACATGACTTGGAGAATAGGTTGTCATTCCATGAGATCAAAAGCCTTTTCCATATCAACTTTAATAGCCATATAGCCCCATTTGCCTTTTTTTTTATGGTATGGAAGGATTCAGCAGCAAGAATAAAGTTTTCTTGAATAATTCTGCCAGGGATAAAAGTTGATTGGTAAGGGGAGATTATTCGAGGTAGGAAAGGACGAAGCCGAGTTGCAATGATTTTTGATATGATTTTATACACTATATTGCAAAGGCTAATAGGAAAAAAATGTGAGACCAAAGTGGGGTGATCATTTTTGGGACTATGGGCAATAAAGGTTTTGTTGAGGTCTAATGGCATATGTCATGTCCGAAAGAAAGCTTGAACAATATTAATGAGATCAACCTTGACAATGTTTCAGTAGGTCTAGAAAAACAATGAGGTCATCCCATCCGAACCCGTGGCTTTGTTAGGGTGCATGGCTATAAGGGATTGGAGTATTTCTTGATCAGTGGGAATGGCACTAAGACGCTCACACTCTTCAAGAGAGATTGCAATTTGAACAGATGTGTAAGGGGTGGCAGAGGAGCATATGAGAGTTGGGAGGTGAAAAGACATGCAAAATGGGTGGTAAGAAGATCTCCTATGGCAATACGATCAGAGACCCATTGATTATTACGATCCTTCAAGCAACTGAAAGTGTTTTTATTCCTTCTGATAGTGGTGGAGGTATAGAAGAATTTGGTGTTGAGTTCATTAGAGGTAAGCCATTGAGTGCGAGATTTTTGGCGCCACGGGGTTTGTTACCTTCGCAATTGCTCTTCTAAAAGCCGTTTAAGATGTTGCTCATAAAGCACAGTAGCTTGAGTAAGGGGAAGGAGCTGTGTGCAAGAAAGTTATGATGAAATTTGTATGATTTGACCTTTGATGTATCCAAAGTGAGTTTTATTCCAAAGGCAAAGGGTAGTTGTTGTGGCTTCTATCTTGGTTGAGATGGAGTAGTGGGGATTGGAAATCGGTAGAGAATTTCAGACAGTAACTATAACTATAGAACATGAAGGATCTCGCACCGAAAATTGTTCAAAACAAAAGGGTTTCAGAAGGTATGGAGGCAAACTTTCAGTGTCAAGAAGGATATAGGCATGGTTTGAAGAGGATTTGAGTAGGCGTTTGAGTGTGGCCTTGGGATATTGTTGGATCCAACAAGTATTAGTCAAACTCCGATCAATTCATTCTTGAATATTAACAAGGTCATATCAATCATTGGACCATGTAAATGAATGGCCTTCAAAAGTTATGTCTATTAGACCATGAGTTTGGACAAAGTTTTTAAAAAGTATTGTGTAAGAAGAAGATCTAGTTGGTCTACCTTCCCTTTTATCATGATGATTAATAATGGCGTTGAAATCACCAATTACAGGCCACGGCCTCAAGTAAGAGGTACCAACCTCATAGAGATCCGCCCAAAATTGTCGTTTCAGATGAGAATATGGAGGAACATAAACATAGGAAAGCAAAGAAAAGAAGTATAAGAGTTAGAAGGGTTGTACAAAACATGGATTACATTACTGTTTTTACAGATCACAGAAAGGGAGCATCCAACTCTCCAAGACAACACAAGATCTCTTTCGGTGCCAATATGAGGGACAAAAACATAATAATATAACCTAATCTATTCAAAATAGAGATAACAACATCATCAGAAACTTTGGACTCCATTATGTATAGACAATCATGATTATGATCGCGTATCAAGGCTCAGAGAGATTTGATTTTCGAGGATCGAGCCAAACCTCGACAATTCCAACTAAGGAGCTTCATGGTGCAGGGTGAGGCAGATATTGGCTCGCCTCCTCAGCCATAGGGTCAATTTTTCAGGTTGGGATGAGTGGGAAAACATATGTTTGGCACGATCTTGTTGGATAAGGGCCTGGAGTTGTTTGCGTTCAAGCATGGATGAAGCCAGGATTTATCCTTAGGGTGGGCCAAATATAACTTTAAATTGCTTGAAATGTTTTTTTCTACTCGGGTGTCGAGGTCATCTTACGTGTACCTTGACTAATATCATGGCCTTCAAATTTTCATTATGATCAAAATAAGCATAGTCAAACATATTCTAAAACTTAAAAATGAAAAAATATATAAACTTTATCTTAATTGTTAAAGCCAAATTTTCATCAATTATGTTATTTGAACTGGAAGTCCGAGTAAAAGTTGTCAATTATAATATTAGTATTAAAACGGCCGAATGCAATCAAAAGTTTAAAATTTTCAGAATAAATAGCTCATAAATTATTGACAAAGTCACAAAATAATGTTAAATTCTAGCCAAAATAACATAGACACACAAATAATAGATCGAGTAATAATATTTTAATTAAACAATAATAATTAAACATAATAACATTTAGAATTCTAACTTTGGGAATGTTTTTTTGTGTGCAAAGCAAAAAGTTTGTTGTACTCCAAGAGTTGAGTATGAATTTTTTTTATTTTCTATATATGAGATAAAATAGTGGGAGGGAAAAAAAAGAGCTCATTGAGAGAAAATCTGAAAAAAATCTAGAGAGTCATTGAGAGGCAGGAATTGAGAGAAAGAGAAAATGAGAGAAAGACACTCTAAAAAAGAGTTAGGAAGATAAATTTCACAAAAAAATGGAGGGAAGTATTTTTTTTAAAAAAATATATAGAAGAGCCAACTTATAAAGTAATTATTCACTCTCATGTTTTTTTTCTTCAAACAATTTAAGAGGGCCATTACAAAAATTACTACCAATTTTGTCTGCATATTGAAAAATTTAAAAATTTGACTATATGAAAAAAAAAATTGTAAAAAGTTTGGGGGGGGGGGGGGCTTCGTCTATGCGTTCAAGCTTTTGTTGGGCTGTATTGATAATATGGAAATGTTGTGACTGTTGGATAATGGAAATGATAGGATCAACAGGAACAAGTGGAGAGGGTTCAATAATCAATCTATTGGAAAAGTTAAGGACTCTCCACTTAATTTTCAGCTTTGTTTTTCCCTCCTCTCTTTGAAGGGCCGAATTTTTGAGATGTTTGGGAACAAGGATTAGATTTTCGACTAATCACTTGGTGAGCTTTACCTTTTGATATGATCTTGTGAAAGATCAACCATGGACTTCTAAAGTTGAAAAACTCAAGGTCGATTAGATTGAGAGAACCTCTCCTTAAGGTTCTTGTAAAACCAAAGAGAAAACCTTATTCATTGGAGGCAGAGGATCCATAAGGAGAATTTGACCTCTTACATGTGTAAAAGTATCATTAAGTCTCATAAGAAACTTCATTACATATTCTTGTTGTTGATACTCTGTAACATCCTCCAAACCACCATAAGTACAGGTTGAAATTGGTCAAAAATTAATTAATTCGGCCCACAATCCTTTTAAGCTTCGTGTAATACAAATTTATTAGCATATGATCTTGTGAAAGATTAGCCATGGACATCTAAATTTGAAAAACTCAAGGTCCATTAGATTGAGAGACCTCTCCTTGAGGTCTTTCTATATATCTCATGTTGTGTTTATATAAATGACACTAGCAGGTAGATCTTTCAATAATGAATTCAACAGCAAGGATAACATCGTATTATTGCAACGAATCCAAGCAGTAAGCTTTGGATCAGTAGAAACAAGTTTTAACAAAGATCCATCAACAAATCCGGTTTTATTCTTTGAACTAAGAGTTATAGTCATAGACCGACTCCAGGTGGAGTAATTTTCTTCAACAAGCAACTGTGAAACCAGAATAGTACCTGGATTATCATCATGATGCAGAAATAAAGGATTTTGAACAATCCTCAACAACGATTAGATACCTTTGAAGAAACATGGGTTTCATAAGACATCATTTGGAAGCAAGAAAAATTACTTTGATACCATGTGAAGTTAAGAAAACAGAGTACAAAGGTATGAAGGAAGCGAAATAGGAAAAGAGAAGATCTAATCTGTATTGAATGAAATGAAAGTGATATCTTACATTTGTACAAGACTTCCACCCTTATGTATAGAATACAAAGCTAAATCTGTTATACAACGAACCTAACTAGCTAACTAACTGACGATATTTACATGTAAGATGAGCTTAGCTTAGCTGGAATTGCTGATGATGAGTCATCTCTACAATTTTTAACTATACTATGAAGTATGATTTTCTATTTTAGATAAATGACAATGCTTTTACATGTGTTTTATACATAATATACAGTCATATACTACGTCCTTAATATAGATAACATCTAGTTTAATCTGCGTCGAGAGTCGAGTTTATTAAGAGTACACGAGGACATTTTGAAGGCTATTTCTTAATTAAGATCGAATTAAATTTGATATTTTATTTAAAAACAAAAGTAGCCATAATGGTGTAAGGGTTTTATGCTATGAGTTGATGTTTTCACTTGTTGAGGGTTTTGAAATCCAAAAACAACTCTGTGTTTGCTCTGAGCATGCTTTTGGATCTTCTCTGCCATGGTCTCCAGCCAAGTCAAGAATTCAAAGAGGTCGTGGATGATCTGGAGACTTCAGGCCCAGATCAACCAGATTATGACTTGGCAAAAACAGTTTGTTCTGTCTTGGAACGTGTTGACCCCATGAGAGCTAACTACTGGAAGTGGCGTAAGAGCAGGCTTCCTCATGCGACTTAATATTGGGAGGGGTATTGGTGAGTGTCATCTTCTCAGTGTCAATATGTATTTGGTTATCCTCAAAAATCATATCTACAGATGGGGTTGGATAAAGGGTCATGCAATGACTTCTGAAATATTTCTAGTGTAAGGTTCATGGTCCTTAGTGACTTTGAGGATAGGTCGGTTGTAAGAGTTTCTAAACTTAAAAAAAAAAAAAAAACCGTGTCCCCATTTGAGTTTCTTTGCTATCCTATTGGAATATCTGCTATAATCTATTGGTCCTCGAAATGGATTTGTGGGACTACCGTCCAGTTTCTGGTAATCTTGAGGTGCATTATAATCTAGTTGGAAGCAGCCTCTGCGAGGAGGGAGTCTCTGTACAGAACACCTTGATGGCATCTCTTGTTTTGTTTTCTTTGTTTTTTGGCTTCTTGGACCCTTCAATGGCCTCTAAAATTTCACGGGAAGTGCTTGATTGGAAGGACCTGCCTTAAACCAGTAACTAAAAATAGAGAATAAGAGAACTGAGAAATAGAAAAGAAAAGAAGGCTCTTCCATACTTCGTGGTCTTGGACGAGAGCAAAACGATTATTCTATGTTAGGAAAAATTGTAGAAATTCGAATTTGGCAATGTAAACAGAAGCAATAGAAACTCAAATTATTTTCTAAGAAAATAATTTCTCCGTAGCTTTTGCATTTTACAACTTCGTGATAGTGTAGTTAATGGACAAAAATCAATAATCTCCTCTCAAGTTTTAAAATGTTTTATTCAACCTTATAAATTTAAAAAACAATCAATTATAGACTTCAGTTTGATTTGTCCGTTAAAATAGCAAAGGGAAAACAACAACCATTTATGCGCTTGACATTGTATAATGGCAAGGCAGAACAAACGTGCAGCGTGCTGTTCCCAAGCCCGACGGTCTAAAGCGTTCCATCGACACGAGGAAATGCCTGTGAATCATGTTCGTTCCACTTCTACATGTGGGTGCTTGCTCGACTCCATTGACAAATGATGTTAAGCAAGCTGATCTGTCACACGCGTAACACCCAGGGACGGATCCACAAAGAGAGAGTTACCCAATGCAGCAGTTATCACAGTTGTGCTACCAACACTCAAAATATAAATGTGATCACCACATTCCATGTAGAGATTTTGACTTCACAAAATATGAACATAGAGAATCCGATCTGCTGATTATATCATACAACATTTTGATGAGAAACAGTTGACAGAAGTTTTGCCAGCTGAAATCGTCCGAAATCTACAATACTCCCATTCTCTTTCACCAATATACAAAGGGAACCATCTTCCTCCCAAATTAGATGAACGGGAAAACACAAAACGCATATTTACTACTTGGGAAAGGAAAAGAAAGATCTGTCAACACTTAAGGATTGGGACGTTCATTAAGGGAAAAACAGGGGGCAGATGTAAAACCAAAACACTTGTGAGAATCAAGCTGATCAAAGCTTCTTGCTCAGAGCAGACTTTTTGGACTTGGATTGTGGGATCAAGGTCTCCTTGAACGCAGATGGACAGGACTCACTTACACTGCACATTCCACAGTTAGGTCTGAGAGGAGTACAAACCGTCTGTCCAAATCCTACCTGTTCAAATCCGAACAAATTAAACTCATTTTATATTGTAACAAAAATCAAAATGTTATTAAGTAAAAAGATTAATATTCCAAGAAACTTTACTCTCATTGTTAAACTTAGTTAGATGACTACCAACGTTTAAGGGAATAATTCTCGCCTTCAAACTATGGCACCAATGTCATATAGGAGTCCAAAGTATCAAAGTGTAATATGCGCTCTCCGATAGGATCCGTCGTCAGGATTGTGCCACATAACTTAATTTTCACTCATTTCAATCGTAGGATCTGAGTAAAAGGCGCAAATTGATGATTTCTGCTAATTCGAAAGCAAAGTGTGACGAAATTGATAGTTTAGACCCCTAAATGACATTGACCCCATAGT
Organism: Myrica gale; assembly: GCA_963930655.1. NCBI lineage: Eukaryota > Viridiplantae > Streptophyta > Magnoliopsida > Fagales > Myricaceae > Myrica > Myrica gale. The sequence continues at coordinate 11,195,857 of OZ005616.1, forward strand.
TTAAGGGCGAAAAGTGAAGTTTTTCCAAAGTTTAAATAACATTTTCTATTTTTTTGTAATAACTTCTATTCAAAAAGATTTCTGTTTTTTTTATCAATTCCTTCTTCTGATGAATAGTTTGACTCAGGTCCACTGACCAGTCAACTGTCCAACTGGTTTTTGACTCGAACAATTAATAGGGACAAGACCCGGACTTTGGGGCCAATCTCAGTTAGAGAGGTTTGACCAACCGGTTGGGTCTGGTTTTTTGAGCCAGGAGCTTTCCTTAACACTTCACTTCGTGCACTTGTTTTTAACCAAAGATCAAAAACTTCTGTGTTGCTCCGGCCTCTAGCTCCAACATCACTATATTAAGGATGTTTCTTCATACTCACAAATCGTGATTTCATCTCATATTCCTCTAGTATGAGATATTTTCTGAGCTTTCATCATTTACCACAGACATTGCTTGTGTTCAACATCTATGCAGAACAACAGTACGTCGCTATATATTAAAGCACTAACCCAGTTCGCATGTTGCAATGTTTCAAAATTTGGCAACAGAAAAATGAAGATAAAAAGTCATTCCTGAATTTGCTAGCATTCAACCTAATGTATGTACACACTTTCATAATTACCAATACCAATGATATACTTCCAGAGTTAACATATCTATGTGCACGTATTGAGGTTATTTTCTTTGGTCAGAGTGTGTAGCTTTGTCATACTTATTTTCTTTGGTCAGAGTAAGTGAGCTACACGTACCAAAAGAGGGTTTATCGGAACCCATTCTTCCTTTGGAAGCCACAGTTGCAACGCCTCTCTTGTTTCCTCAGGTGTTGAAGTTTTCTGGCAAAGACAATAAAGATTAGCCCATCGGGAAACTTTAAAGCACTATCATAATTCAAGCGAATCATGAATAAGACGACAGTGTGTCCTTAACTCAGACTGAGGCAAGGCGGTAAATACGGCTGACAAAAAAACTCAATAGATTGGTGGTAGGTAAATTATGTACAGCCAAAAAACTGCAAAAGTAGACTTATGAATATGTCCATCTTCACGTATATAGACACATTAAAATGTATCCTTTGACTCTCTCTTTCGGTGTTATGTTGAGCTGAATCCCTTCACATAGTAGCTTCCTTTTCATATCCAACCAGACAGAGACGAGAATAAAGGTAGTAATATAACTATTGCAGGACAAAACGATTAAAGAAGAAGACAAAGAAAAAGTAAGTTAAGAAAAGACTTCAATGTAACATGGGTTATTGGACTGGTGAACCCACATCCATCAATTACGCAAAGAAAAGGAAGGTCCTCCTGACCGCTCAAGAGTCCAAAAGGTGTAAAGTGTCCACGTTGACTGTCATTGTAGCTGCCAAGTCTCTTTCTCTTCAAGGTAACTCAAGTAAAAAAATTACATGTCCTGAGGCCCAAAACTGCATTTGTTCATTGATTTCACACACAATTCAGTGGGTCTCAAGGTCATTCTGTCATCTTCCAACCCTATTCTTAAGAGGGGAGAAGGTAGTAGTTGAGCATAAGACCATTGGTAAACATTCGATGAGAGCAAGGGCAATTTTCCAAAATGTCAGAAATCAATTTTCAAGTACCTACGAACTTTAAAACCTATTTGAGTGGATCAAATGTGGTAGCAGGGAGAGATACCTGTTTCGTGCCAGGCTTTGACACCCACCCAAGGCGATTACAAATGCGGTGCACATGAGTATCTACACATATCCCTTGAACATTATTCCATCCGACATTCATAACCTAAAGCACCACATGGGACAGAACCTTAAGATGCTGAGCCACTATTCAGATTTAAACCAATAATGCAATCAAGCCCTACCAAATGAGCCATCTTAGGGCCTATCCCTGGAAGTACCAGCAGATCCTCCAATGTGCTAGGTATATCTCCAGAGTACTTCATCAGACAAATGTTTGCAATTTTCTTCAAGTTAGTAGATTTTCTTGTATAAAATCCAACCTAAAACATTCAATGATAGGATACTAGGTTAGTAAAAATATAAAGAGACGAGTAAAAGTGTCATAACTATAGCAGAGAACTGACATACAGGGTATATCAAGCTTTTGAGAGTCGCTTCATCAGCTTTGTCAATTGCATCAGCAGTGAGAAGACCATTTTGTAGGAGACGCTGAATTGCTCCTGCACTCCTAAGACATTTGTCAGTGAAGTTCGAAGGGCATCCATTATAAAAACAGAACATGGTTTAGACCAACTAATGAATACAGTTTATATGAGGCACATACACAGCTTAGACTCCCAAATTATTTCCACTATCTATCTTAGACTCCCAAATTATTTCCACGTTCATCAGCCAACCTTACCATACCAACTCAGTGCAGAAAAAGATCCGTTTCTAAACCATTTTAGGTTGCCTCCGTGGCCAGTCAGTGCACAGGAAGCTACAAGTAGCTTCAAGGGGAAAAATTACTTTGCGCCCTCAAATTATTGTGTTAATGTCATTTTGAAATTTACGCTACCAATTTTGTCGCATTGTGCCCTCGAACTCTCAAGATTCATCAATATGCCCTCTAACAAGATTTACGGTCAAAATGGTGTCACGTAGCCTATTTTCCCATCCTCTCCAGCCAAAAGATATGTTTAATGGGCGCACATTGATGATTCTTGATAGTTCGAGTAGCAATGTGATGCAATTGGTAGTTTGGACTCTAAAATGATATTGGTGTCATATTTTGGGAACGCAAAGCAAAATTTTCCCTAACATTAAACACTCTTTTTGACACTCAAAGTCTCATACACATATTGTTTTAAAGAAAAACAAGCTGGTACTATAAAAGCCGCCTATGTGATTATATACACCAGTAAATCTATTTTTGCACTTTGTGTGACACTTTTTATCACGTTCGATGTTGAATTTTTATTTGCAATACAGACTTTTCCAAGACATTTTTCAACTAAAATTCACAAATTCTACATTTTGTGGTCGCAAAAGGTATATGAATTAAGTAGCAACTTGGTCAATGCTGATCATTAAGTACACTAAACCCTGATAAGCCTAAAATGTGTATTATATAAAAAGGAAAGGGATCCAGGAGGATAAAATATCTTCCAAGGTTTTTGTTTAGCATTTTAGATACATTCCCATTAGGAAATGAAACTTTCCTGGTGTTTGCAAATGGGAGTTGATAAAAAAGTGATGAGAAAGATGATTTGAGTGAATTTTTTATGTTTATTTTAATAGAAAGAGATGATTTGATAAGGGAGATAGATAATTTTACTAGGCCAAAATTTTAGGATGCGAACATCACCTTAAAGTCTGCCAACAAAATATTTTTTCCATACAACTTTCCATCACTAAGGCTAACCTATGAAGTCTATTGAGTCTATCACAAGGTTATATTTTATAGTAGTTAATTTATGACAAAGTCTATTCCAAGTTCTTGCTCAAGCACAAGTTTCCCTCAGCTTACATTAAGACAAGCTTCAATAGTTCAAAACTTTGAGGCTCTAGGTATTAGTTGAAATCTTCTCTCTAAAGTGAAAGCTCATCACTTGATTGGTGTGTGTAGTTCATTTCCCTCATTACAAAAAGTAAATAACATCAGTTGACTGCCTTCATATGGAAACAGCCAATTAAAGCATTTGTGGTAGTGACATTAAACCTTAAGAGGGAAAGTACTTGCCATGAGTAACATTATCCTTGGTTTGACTTGAAAGAAGCGAAGATACTAAGACAGCAAATCTTCTTTCCTGATAAAAGATAAATTATTAATTATTAACATATCGGAAAGAAGACTTGAACCTTAACTGTTTCATGCATAAAGTTGAAATTTCACAAATGGCAAAGTTGAAAAGGTACATAAGCAGACCAGGGTGAAGCAACCAGGTAAGCCCAACTCAAATCCAGGTCTGTCAAAGAATGGACGAAGCGGGTGGGGGCAGCAGGGTCCCTAGTCCCCTAGAGCTCAAAGAAACTAAAGAAGTTTCCCAAGAGGTTTTGGTAATTTTGTATGTGTTCTCTCCATAAATACTTCCAACCCCTTAAAAAAATTTTGCCCCCCCCCCCCCAAACCAAAATTTGTTTTTGGCTTCGTCTCTGTGTCAAAGACCATTGGACTAGTAGTCAAAGATTCAACTGGTGCTTGTATTAAATTGATTTTGGAAAGGTTAAAGTGCGTAGAAATGAGTAGGAATGCCATGCAGTGATTTGAATTTTTATATCTGAGAATTCAAGAGTGCATCATTCTTGGCCATCAAGCAGAATTTATTGGTTAGAACACTGTTACACGTGCATCAATTACGGTAATGTTCCCAACTCACAGCATGAACAGTTTCTGAGTCATTGGAACAAAGTTCATCAACAAATATACAACATTCAAAGGGCCACAATCACCTAAGGAAATAATACATTTTGTACAGTTGTTCCTTCTAAAACTACTATTTCAATTCAATGTTGTAATAATAACCACAATTATAGCGCAATTTTTCTTCTTTGATTTCCGTTTCCTTTACAATGAATGAAAAAACTATTCTAGATGAAAAGCTAAGGAAATATCTCCAAAGTGAAATAAAAAATCAATTACTGAAAGGAACCTGCTCATGGCAACAACGTAAAAGGCATCCCAAAGACAGAAGCCACTAGACCAAAGCACCTCTTGCAACAAGATAACAGCACAATGTCTTCATATAATCCAAAGGATGATCAGAACACAACACAGCTCCAACATATCGTACAGTCTTCAAGCCTTCAAGGGCACCAGTTTCATGTTCCGTTCACTATATGGCATAAGGCATCACCCTCCAGTCCTTTTTCTTTGTTTTTTGAACCTCAAAGGGCAATCTAAAACAAAACACAGCTTCTAACTGCCCCCTTCCCTATAAATATTAACATTATGAAGAAGTTGATTGTGCCATGTCTATATTTCTTAACTGAATGTTTTCTTGATTTTGTCTTTCCCTATTTTCACCATCAACAAAGCAGTAAAACTAGAGATTGCTGATTTTAGGATTTATCATGAAATTATGTACCCATTACTTCCCCAGTCTTTGCTTTCTCCATTTAATCCTCTCTTTTTGTCTATATATATCTCCTGATCTTGTCTAAACCATTCCTCCCACTAAGAATGGTAAGTTTGTGGGTCTCAAAGCCTACATTTTATGAAGTTGAATGCTGATCTCATTATTAGGAAAAAGTAAGGACGACCCATAAAGAGACAATGATGATACCTTCAGGTATAGGTAAATATGCTCTTTTCACTTATTAATGCACTGCCAAGGGAAAATTATACCTTAGGAGGAAGAGAAATGCCAGCTTTTTCACATCCCATTGTATCTACTGGTGCATCCTCAGAAGACCTCATTTTCCTAATTCCTTCAAGGACCTTTTCCCAGTTAGGAGGTGGTTCACCTGTGCTAAAAAAACTGTGTCATTTAACCCATCATACAAACAGTTATGAAAACATATTTCCAGCAAAAAGGCAGATTGTAGTTCCCCAAAATTCCGACATTCATATCAAAATTGGTATGATATGACATCATTACCCTTCATACAGTTTGAATCAGATTTATGAGGGGCAATTTGAAAATCTAAGATTCTCATTCTACTAGCACACTCACTTACATGCCGTGACATATTAGGGATTTTATGTGGCCCATAGATTGACTAGCATCAACAGTGGAGGCCACTGAAATTCATTAAGGATCCTATATCCCAAGCATCAGCTGGTATCCGAAACTATGACATGAACTAAAAATACCCAAAAAGGACTTCCTTAATCAACTGACCGTAGCCATAAATCACAGTTTTGGCTGTTGAGCCCAATTTTATCACTGCTCTACGATATGATTTTGACATCATCACTCATCTGAATAATTCAGGGCAGAAGAGAGGGCAACTCTTGCTGTTATTATGTTACAATGGCAGATAGTCCCAAAAGAAAGAAAACAAAAAGAATGGAAACAAAAAGATGGAAACAAAGAAAAAAAACATTTATTCAACTACAGATTGTAACATAAGTCAATCCATGCACATAGTTCAAGGATTAAAGTCAACCTAAAGAAGATGAGTTTCTTATGAAGGCCTTGTCTAAGATGATATATAAAGCAGATGTCATTCATCTTGGTGAACCTTTTCAGCCCCTAGAAGAGGCAAGAATTCTGCCCAAAACAAAAGGAACGAAAAGATCCTTGTCAATCCTTACAAATCATTATAAAATTTCTGCTTCCATTTCTCGTCATTAGAGACATCCATACAAGATGAACATGTAAACTAAGTAGAGCCACCTACTTTCTAATTTGATTAGCTCAAAAATCAATTACATGTCGAAAAAGAATACTTCTTGTTTGAATATATAAATATAAGTAGGACAAGTTTCAGGCAGAAAGAAGGGTTCCTACCCTGTTCTGGTCTCGCATGTTGATGAGCCTGGAGTAAAGAGCCCCCATACGATCAACATGGTAATAGGTTATTTTAATGATCAAATTTTTAGTAATATCAGAATCCAGAACTATGGGGCGTTGTGCAAAAATAAAGGAAAACTTGAGGATGCAATAATAAAATAATGAACTATATCTTTCTCAAATGATTGATGCACAACGGGAATATTCAAAAGAGAAACACTTTCTGGCTAGAGTGCCAGGTAGCTGATGCATTATTTCTCTATAAAAGCCGGTCGTCACGAACTCGGGCAATAAAATTCTTCTCCTTTATCTGCTAATTTCCAAAGCAATTTGTAAAATATACTGCTTTTGTGTGTACCTCTAGGTCTGATTGGAGAAGCTACCACATTATGCACTGGAAGCAGATCTGAGACAGGCTTTGACTTCCCTGCAGAACTGTTTCTATAAGAAAAAGTTTCCAAGGAAGTGTATTTCTTGTGTGACTCTGTGTGTGTGTGTGTGTGAGAGAGAGAGAGAGAGAGAGAGAGAGATCCACATACATACATATGACTCATGGCATGGGTAAGGTGCAATCCATCAGAAAGTTCAAAAACTTTTCAAGCTATAGTTCAAATTATTGTAAACAAACTCACTCATGCAGTCCAACACTGCAGGAAGTTTGGGGATTTCGATGAGAGGTTCCCTTGGAGACAGATTTGGAGGTCTTTAGCCCCGCCTAGGGCATCCTTCTTTGTTTGGGAAGCCACCCATGGAAGAATCCTTACCACTGACAACTTGAGGAGGGGAGTGTACATGCTAGATTGATGCTATCTTTGCAAACGTGATGGGGAGTGCATTGAACACATTTTGCTGCACTATTTGGTTGCTAGGGAGTTGTGGTCCTTAGTGCTCTCTATTATGGACAATGATTGGGCGATGCCTAGGAGGGTAGCTGATGTTTTGTTGTGCTGGAAAATGGATTTTAAAGACCCTCGGGCCTTAGCTATTTGGAGAATGATCCCTATTTGTATTTGGTAGAATTTATGGAGAGAGAGAAATGAGAGATGTTTTGAGGGTGTGACTTTGTCCATGGAGGGTTTGAGGGGCAATTTTTTGCAGTCTTTGTTCTTGTGGGTGAATGCCATGTTGGGTTCCCCCTTTTTGGAATTTTTAGATTTCATTAGTTTTCTAGCGTGTTTGGTCTAGAGGTCTCAGTATAGTCCTTTGTTCTGTTCCTTCTATTTCTTTTTCTTTCAATTATAATGCCTTACTTATACACTGCAGGAAGTTTAGATTTTTAAATACCCTCAACTTTCCATTTAGAAAAGATTGCCCACTAGATATGCTTAAATTTCCTTACCAACGTGGATGTATTACCATTCAAGAATTATGTAAGAGCAGGGTGCTTAGAGAATCTTCATAAACATTACGTTAAATCCCAAACAAAATTCACTGTTGTTAGAATTCGGTATGCAGCATGCCTGAGACACATTGTTGGCCATTTACTAATAGCAAAGCCTAGTGACACCAATGGTTCCTGACAAAGATAAATGTCCATCATTGGGGTTTGGCAGTTGGACATCCAGTCCCGATTCTATGTATTATATCTCATTGGGGAAATAAAACATAATCAAACAGCTAACCAATAAACATCAATTATGGAACTAAACAGCGTGTCATCAGATTAGTTCCCAAAGTTACTTTCCTTTTTCTTTTTCTTTTATGGTTAAAAGTATGCTTAATAGTCTCACTACAGGTCCAACATTACAAAAACGTGTAAAAATGTTCCACCGCCCCAGTTTATTAGAAGATTGATTCAAGAGATAAGCATAGACTGCATAATATGCATTTGCAGACTTCACAATTATGTGCCAAAAAGGCACCATTGTCTTTCAAGATGAACTACCATCAAACTAACATATCATCCGTAAGCATGACTCAAAAGGTAGCAAAAAACATTTTCTCTGTCACAAATGACTCTAGCAGTCGAACAAAACTAAGGAGGGGTTGTCAAGGGAGAGATTACTTGATTGAAAAGGCCCATTTCCCCTTTTGTATGCAAATTCTTCAATGTCAGGTGGGCTACCTACCTGCATAGAAGAAGTTGATCATAAGATTGATAGCTCTTCTTTAAGGATAATTACTAAAGAAATTTTACCATTAAGCAGGATTTTATCAGCTTTTTCAGTAATAAATGCTTCATAATTTTCTCAAATTATAAGTACTTAATCAAACGTGAAAACTCTCTAAAAGAACAAACTATAGTAATCCTCAGTTGGCAAATATAGCCAAGAAAAAACACTGGCTGCCTTGCCACAAGAATGTAATAACTTACGACAAAGCAATGAAAGTATTTTCCATCTGTTTTTTTTTTATAAGTAAGATAATCTTATTTAAGAAGAAGAAAAAACACAGTACAAGAGGCTATACTGACGAAAGCGAAAGCAAACACGCTAGAAAACTAATAAAATCCAGAAAATCCACAAATGGACAACCTAAAACCGAATTAGCCCAAAGGAAAAGAGAATGCAACACAAAACCCCCCATACTAGACACAAACACAGCCCTGTCTTCGAAACACCTCTCATTCCTCTCCCTCCATAAACACCACCAAATACAAGCTGGAATCATCTTCCAAATGGCCAATGCAATTGGATCCCCAAACTTCCTCATCCAGCACCGTAGAACATCTACCACTCTCCTAGGCATAACCCAATCATAGTTAAGGATGCTCAACACATGCCCCCATACTCCTCTAGCCACGGAGCAGTGGATAAGGAAATGATCAACTGTTTCACTATCGCTCTTACATAAGTAGCACCATTCAGTCACACAAACACCCTTCCTCCTCAAGTTGTCGATGGTTAAAATTTTCCCAAGAGTGGCCTCCCAAACAAAGAAAGCTACTCTAGGGGGAACCCAGTTCCTCCAACAAAGACGCCACGGAAAATCCCCATGGGAGCTCTCCAAAAGCAAAGCATACATCGATTTCACAGAGAAAACCCCGCTCTTAGAACCCCTCCACAGCAGCTTATCCTCTCCCTCTCTCCTCCAACGCTGCGAATAAAGCAAAGAAAAAAACTCCGAGAAAACTTCCAGCTCTCAATCGTGAATCGACCTATCAAAGTGGACATCCCAGACAACCAAACCAGAACCAAGCGCCATGCAATCAGCCACCCAAGCGTCCTTCCTTCGAGCAATAGAAAATAATTGAGGAAACTTCTCACTCAACGGTCTATCCCCACACCACTTGTCATGCCAGAACCGAATTCTAGAACCGGTCCCAACCTCGAACCTGGTGTGCTCTCGAAAAAAATTCCACCCTCTGCTAATGTTTTTCCACAAACTCACCCCATAAGACCCCTGAACTACCATAGTGCTCCAACCACCCGTTGCGCACCCATACTTCGCTATGATGATTGTCTTCCACAAGCTGTCTCTTTCATAATTTAATCGCCAAAGCCATTTTCCAAGAAGAGCTTTATTGAATAGGGACAACCTTCTCAGCCCCAACCCACCAGCACGAATAGGGGAGCAGACTCTAGCCCACTTAACAAGATGAAACCTATGCTCATTGCCACCACTGCCCTACAAAAAATCTCTTTGAAGCTTCTCCAACCTATTAGCCACCGACAATGGAATAGGATAGAGAGACATAAAATATGTAGGAAGGCTAGAAAGAGTGGATCTAATCAACGTCAATCGCCCTTCTTTTGAAAGATAAATGCGCTTCCAACCTGCCAGCCTTCTTTCGAATCTTTCAACTATGTCATCCCAGATGCGAACACATTTATACTTAGCTCCAAGAGAAAGCCCCAGGTAGGTCATCGGGAGAGATGACACCCTACAACCCATAATACTCGCCAACCCCTGCACATCAACCACTCTGCCAATAGGAATAACCTCAGACTTGCCAAGGTTAATCCTGAGACCAGACACCGCCTCGAAGCACAAAAGTAGACATCTCAGGTTCCGCACTTGATTCTCTGCATCCTCACAAAAAATCAGCGTATCATCAGCAAAGAGTAAATGTGAAATGCATACCTCATTCCTTCCACCTCCCCCAACCTCGAAACCCCTTATAGCACCACTTCCAACTGCCTCCTTCATCATTATGCTAAAAGCCTCCATAACTATCACAAACAGAAGGGATGAAAGAGGATCACCCTGACGCAAACCTCGCGAACTCCCAAAGAAGCCTTGAGGAGAGTCATTCACCATCACGGAAGACTTAACCGTAGAGATACAAAACTCAATCCAACGACACCACCTCTCTCGAAACCCACATCTCCTCAAAAGATACAACAAGAATTTCCAATTCACATGATCATAAGCCTTGTGAATATCAAGTTTGCACAAAACTCCCGGAACATTCGACCTCAATCTCGAATCAATGCACTCATTAGCAATCAGAACGAACTCTAGAATCTGTCGTCACCTCACAAAGGCATTCTGAGAAGGCGAAATGATTTTTTCAAGAACCATCTTTAGCCTATTTGTCAACACCTTGGCTAGAATCTTGTACACCCCTCCAACCAAACTTATAGGACAAAAGTCTTGCAATTCCACTGCACCGGCTTTCTTGGGAATAAGAACAATGAATGTAGCATTCGCGCATTTAACAAATTTACCTCTCTGAGCAAAGTCATTAAACGTAGCCAAAACATCTCCCTTGAGCACATCCCAACAAAACTGAAAGAAAGCTAGAGAGAAACCATCCGGGCCCGGAGCCTTGTCACCATTAAGGCTTTGGACCACCCCTGTAACCTCATCCTCCTCAAAGGACCTCTCGATCCACCGCGCCTCCTCCTCAGAAATGGAATCAAAGGACAAACCATCCAAAGCCGGCCTCCAAGAGAAAGGTTCCTCATACAAAGAGCGATAGTAATCAACAATGCATTCAGAGAGCAGCGACGGGTCCTCCACAGATACCCCCTCGACCTCCAAACTAGAAATCGAATTAACCCTTCGATTCGAATTAGCCATACGGTGAAAAAAGTTAGTGCATTTATCCCCTTCTTTGAGCCACAAGGACCTCGATTTTTGTCGCCAAGAAATCTCCTCTAACTCAATCAAATGGTCTGTTATGATCCTTGATGTGGATCATGGGGAAGAAGGAAGATTTGGGGTTCGTAAAAGAGGAGCAGCGGCTTTGTGTTAGGAGACTGCTTTGTGTTAGGAGATTTCAGGGAGTTTGGGGAAAGACTCACGAAGACTTGCGTGGAGTTGAGTTAAGGTGGTCGGCCATTGCGTTTGGGCCGGGTCAGACCCTTGTGAAAGGGCCATATGTTATTGCTTTCCTTAGTTTTGGGAGATTGACTCTCTCGAATGAGTTGTTACACAATACATTTTCCTTTCTTTCATCCAAACATAATCTTTCTCTCAATTTTCCTTACATTCTATTGGGGTACGTTACATGGTCCAATTCTCCCAAGACCTCTAACTTCCTTGCTTTCCCCTGTCAACAAGGAGATCCCCCTCATCTAAAGATTCAAGAGACGCCAACTCACTTAACAAGGAGGACTTTCGGACACTAATACCAAAAATTTTCTTGGTTCCACTCTTTCAACATAATTTTCAAAGCCTTCAACTTAGAGTCAAGCACAAAACTAGGAGATCCCAGGAACTCAAAAGATTCCCACCACTCCTTAATCCTCTCCAAAAAACCATCCTCTTTCAACCACATATTCTCAAAACGAAAAGGTCTTTGCCCTCCTCGAACCCGTCCATCCACCAGAAGAATGGGAAAATGGTTTGAATACGGCCTAGACAACCTTTTCTGAGAAGCTTCCGGGAACAGACACTCCCAACTAGGGCAAAACAAAAAGCGATCAATTCTGGACCAGGACTAAATGTCTCTATTATTCAACCACGTGAATGCACCCCCCCGATAATGGGATATCCAACAATCCCATCTCCGAGATAAAATCAGAGAACTCCTCCATTGCTGAGCTCACCCCTCCACCCCCCAAACGTTCGCTAGGAAAGCAAGTGACATTAAAATCTCCCCCAATGCACCACGGAAGCTCCCACAGAGTTCTCACCCCGACCAACTCATCCCAGAGCAAACTTATTCTGTTATCATCATTTGGACCATAGACTCCAGAAAACATCCACTCCGCCCTATCGCCTAGATTCTGAAATATCGCCGAGACAGTGAAAGAACCGATGCAAGAATCCACCAACTCAAGCACCCTAGTATCCCACATCAACAAAATTCCTCCCGAGGCACCATCCGCCGCCAAACTACACCAACGCACAAAAGGATCACCTCACAAACTCCGAATCACTACTCCAGTCATAACAGCCACCTTGGTCTCCTGAAGACAGACCAAGTCCGGTTTCCACCCCCGTAGCAAATTCCCCACTCCTCTACACTTCGCTCTATCATTGAGCCCCCTAACATTCCAACAAATTATTTTTGGCATCATCTAATCACCATCAATGCCCGCCCCTCACCCTTTCCCGTCCTCGAAGAGACGGAATGTTTGTCATAATTAATAGAAGACACCAGACCCTTCAATTCTCTAACTAATTTCCCTCCCTTCCTACTAGAGGTCTTAAAGCTACTCTGCTCCCTTTCATGTTCCAACGCAGCAAAGAGACTCATCAACTCTTCCTCAAAACCGTCACAGGACACTTCCACCATAATACGAAAAGACGCCACCATATCTAACACCCACCCCGATGCCCCACCACTCCTATGTCCCAAAAACTCCCCTCTAACAGGGCTAGAAACAGCCAACGGATGCACACTCAGAACAGGTTCCAAGGACAACTCCCCTCCTATCTTACTCGCACCTTAGCATTCCCACTACACCCCCCTCATTAACACACCTCCCCACCACCTCTCCCGTCTCAAAGCTCTGACCTAAAGACTGAGAACCCCCATCGGGACAACGTCCTGCCCACCCCCACCACCAGAACAAGCCAACTGGACACCTACCTCTTGAAGGCCTTCCAGATCCACCCCAACCCCGTAGCCTCTCGTTTGCCCCACAACAGGTGTCACTTCCCCCCTCCCATCAATACCCTCCCATTTATCCTCTTCAAAAAGCACTACAGAGGAGCCATCGCCCACATCTGACACTGCAAATCCGGCAAACAAGACACCTCCGGAGAAGAAATAGCCATACCGGTAGGCCGAGGACCGGCGGTCGGCGACATTTCCGGCGCCAAAAGAGCCACCCAGCTATCCCCTCTTACCCCAAGCAGAGAAACGGCAGATTCAGCGCCCGAGAGTGGACGATTCTTCGTCGGCTCCGGCACCGAAGTAGCCTCCTGACAGACGTCGCTCGCCACGGAAGGCGCCGTCGAGGGAGCTACCACCAGCGACTGTCGATGGGCACCACCAGCCAAGCCACTAGGCGTCTCGCGGCAGAGTCGGCGAACTAGAGAACCAAGTCACCAACAGTAGCCCCCAAGCCCTCTCCCTCGCCCTGGGCCCCCGACAAAGAGGAAAGAAGCCCTGGGCCCTCCATAACAGGCCCACTCGGATTCAAAATGAAAGGAGTCTGCGCCCCAACACTTGTAGCCACTGGGCCCGGCCTATCTTGGTCCCCAAGAAACTCCACCGAACTGCCGAAAGAGTCTAAAGGTCTGCGGGGCAGCCCATGATCCTCCCCCAAAACCTTTAATAACATGTCAAGGTCGTCGCATATCCCTATCAATTTTTTCCTCCAAAAAGTCACGTTAAACGCCTCGCCGCCAGCCGGCATAGCATTAAAGACCTGCCTCTTGGAAAATGAAACGCCGCCCTCCAGAGAAGCATGCGTAACAGTAGGCATCCATTTCTTCTGCCACACGCCACCATCAACCTTCCCATCGACTTTCAGCTCCTTAGTACTACCCCCTGACTTCACCTTCGTCGGGCCATGCTTTACAACGTCGACGAATGTGACCTGCTTGCTAACTCCAGAACCAGAAGCAAAAGGAACTCCTTTTCCCTTCCGGAGCTGACTAAGGTGATCAACCATCTCCTGAAAAACGCTGGCCATCAGCTTCCAACCGGCTCCCCCTGGACCTTCCAGGATCATTACCACCCCTTGTCTACGGCCCCCTCTATATTCTGCAAGAGCCACATATCTTCCAGCCTTATTGCTGCACCTTTGCGCCAAGAAGCCCCGAGACACCTCGTTGAACTTAACAGTGAACTCCTCTTCACCATCAGCAAGCTGCAACCTACTAGCCATGTTCACCATCCATACAACTCCATACCTTCCCATGAAAATGGAGCTCAACGCCTTCCGACTCCATTCCGAGAACTTGATGACACCATTGCCCAAGACTACAACCTCAAACTCGTTAGCTTCGACACAGAAACTTCGAGAGAAAGCCATCCAGAATCTGTCACCCAACTAGCTTCCATCTGTTTTTATTTATGGATCATGTCTTAAGCAAGTACCAACTTTTTGAAATCATGGTGTATCCAGCTTCACTGCTGGAAAATGTTCTCTCTCAACACAGACGTTACCTATATGCACAGAACAGTTTTAAAAGATAATAAAATGGTAACACTAAAACCTGAATGGTAGGATGAGCTACATTATTCCTGTCATTCTGCTCTTATGTCAGCACATTGCGGTAAATCAGAGGGCATATACATTCAAATTTTCAATCCACGTTCTTTTAAGCCTTTATCTTGTACTTTTATTGCTTCTCATTACAACAAAACAAAGTAAAATGCGATACGGGTATCGCATAAACACTGAATTAAATATCAGAAAACAGAGAAAAAAAATGTTTTTTTAATTGAAAAACAAACTTATTTCTCACTTTGTGATCATGAGGGTCTCGTTCAAGAGCCTTTCCTTGAACTTCTATAAACTTTCTCACCCTCTTCTTCCTCGCAAAAACACGAAGTTCTGGTACGGAATCACCATTGGAAGATTCAGCTCCTGGAATTAATCCCAGAAAAGAAACAAAAGAAGATAATAGCGGTGAAATGCGAGTCAGATTCTATTTGAATAGACAAAGCATTGTTAATAAGAGAGGCAAACTGATCCCACAAAAACAAAAGGAAAAAAAAAACAGAGGGAGGAGGGGAAGTCGTATTTTTGTGAGTACGAGTTTTTCTTTTTTTTTCCCTTTTATTCTGGATGATCTGGGTTTGGCTCTCAAGCGTTCACCTTCGGCTTGGAGGGATTTGGAAGAAAATCTTGTTTTGGGTCTGAACATGCCGCTGGATGATCTTCTTGGTCCGAAGCCAATAGCAAGTGGAAGGGTCCAGAACTGACTTCTGAAAAGAGTAACGGACATTGCAATAACTTACCAAATACCTCGCTTTGTTTTGGAGGGACAGGAAGCTAATGTCAGAATAAACCTAATATTAAAATCAAAATTTGAAAATATATACTGGACTTGAAAATGTTTTTTTTATTTTAAGTTCAAATATATATTCTTCATACAAAAAAAAACATTTTGATCTTTAATAAAATTTTCTGTTTAATTATTCACCTCAATTTTTGAAAAAATAACACAAAAATCAATAATTTAATATATTTTTTGTTTTTAAAAAGGAAGGATTGGGGACCTTTCATGGCAGAGGGGGAGAATTTCCCCCTTAGACCACCAGCTCCCTCCGCTGGTCACCCATGGGTGAACCCCCTCCACCCGTTGGTGTCTGGGTGGTGTTGGGGGACCACCCTGCGGGACTTAACCACTGCTCAGGGTGAAGGAGCCCTCCCTCTGGCAGCCAGAGGTGGAGGGGGATCCCCTCCACTGTGAAAGATCAGGGTCCCGATCTTCTTCTTTTTTTAATTAATTTTAGATTTAATTAATTATATTTTTATTTAATTTAGATTTAATTAATTTAATTTTTATTTAAAAAATTATGACACGTGTCACATTTCAATTGAGCGGGTTGAATTATATAAGTTAAACAAGTCTAACGACTTTGGGTCGAGTGACTTTCGGTACCAAAATGACAAATTCAATAGAATTTTTTAAAAAAAATTAATTTTTTTTTAAATCCAGTAAATTTTTTAAAAAAGATGCTAAAACCTAATGTGTGATTTATAAATTTATCTAATAAAAAAAAGCAAAGATCATAGTTTCAATTTTGAAATGCAATAGAAAAAATAATATTCAAATTTTTTAAATATTCATTTTTAGTGACTACAAAAAAGGGAAATTTGACTTTTAATCACTAGATTTTACCTCATTTTCATTTTTAGTCTTGAAACTTAATGTGTCGAATTTTTAATCCTTAAGTTTTCATCCCGTTTTAATTCTTAGTTCATCTGTTATCCTGTTAATCAGACTAACAAAAATTACATTAACTTTAGCACGTCCTTCCAAATCAGCATCCATTGTCCTTGTCGGATTTTTTTTACTAGCTAAACAACACAATTTCTCCATACTCGGGGCCAAAACTCTTTTTTCCTCCCTTCAAACATGTCTTTCGATCTTCAAATACCCTAGCTTCTTAGGATGTGTGACTACTTAAAAATCAGGCATCCTAAAACCACAATGCCTAGTGCAATCGGGCATGATGCCAAAAGACTGTGGTCGAGTGCAGTTCCCCCACCACTTCACATTTCGGTACTCATTTTGCAGAGCAAAGAACAACAGAACACCCATAAAAGCTGTACCGGCATCCAATGTCGCGTACAGAACATAGTTATATTTCTGGCACTAGACTTGCGGTATCTGAACACAAAGTAGTTAAAGATGTTCCAATGATAAGCCAACTAGCTATGATGGTGGTGGTGGGAGTTGCGCGTGGCATTCCAGCAAAACCATATGATATAACTGATACATTTATCAAGGGAATCCATTTTTGTCGTTCCATTTCATGAAGTCCGGTTGATGCTTGAGCTTTTTGTGAAACCTTTACCAGTTGCTAACGCTCTGATATGCACCCTTGTGTAGTGCATTTGGAAGACCCTTTTCTGGGTTTTTCCCTTGTATTTTGCTGACCTTTTGGGTTTTACGTTTGGGGGCATGGTTTAGAAAACCATGTTTGACTAACCACTAACCCTTATTTGACTAACCACTGGTGATAACCCATTTTGGGTTTTTAAGCCCTAAAAAATCTTATGAATCTTTGAATTATACAAAGCTCTCTTGGTATCTATTTCTTTTACTTCGGTTGTGTTTGTGTTGTAAAATTTTAGTGTTGTTAAAATTTTAGGTATTGGATTTAGTGAAAAAGTGAAGAGAGAGATAATTTTTTATATTTTTTTTAGTAAATAGTAATAATTTGATGGGGAGAGAAAGATTATATTGTAATATTTAATTGTGTTAAAATTTTAGAGGGGGTAAAATTTTGGTACACAAACGCACCCTTCGTCTGCTATCCCTCTTAGTTCCAAAGAGATAAACAAAGATTTAGGGAAAAAAAAGGAGAAAGATAAATGCAGTTAAGTTATAATATCTTCTGATGCAAAAAACGCAGCGTTCCTTTTCCTCAAACAATTAGTTAGGCTTTAGTTAGTTCGGCTGTGTCGTTTAGCTATTAAAAAAATCAAGGTCGATGCTGATTTGGAGGGACATTCTGGAGTGGATGAAATTTCCTAAAATTTAAGCTAAATAAAATTTTAAAAACTAAAAATTTGACTAATTAAATTTCAGTACTAAAAATAAAAATAACTTAATGATTAAAAAGAAAATAAAAAAATCTTTCTCCGGTACTTGTAACATCTTCTGTGGAGAAACACGTTGTTTGACTACTTTACCCTTACTTTGATAACTGATTTTGGCGTTGTCACTCGCGGAAGACATGTCTTTTCACGCCACAAAATGTACCGTCACTGCAAAAAGAGCATTTCGTACTCTTTGGCGCCTTTTCGAAAACCAAACAGACGCAGGATTCTGAAAAGTCACACTTTTTGCTGCTCAGTCCGTACTTCTTTCCGTATATTTTCTTTCTCCTCCAATTTTGGAAATTCGCATTTAATGGCCGTATAATTTTTCAGCCCTACTTTTCTCCAGTTGACTCTCTACTGTTGCTACTCTGCTCTATCAGAATTTACACAAAGCTATAACCCTAATTTCCCCTGCTTGAATTACCTGCATTTTGCTTTCTCTCACTCGGTACTTTTTATTTATTTATTTTTATTCCATTTGTTCTTAAATTCTTTTTTCAAACTTGGTTGCTTTTTAATTTTGAGACTTTCAGGTGATTTTTTAGAATTTGGTTTTTCTCTTCCCCTGTGAGATTGACATGAATCCGTTGATCCTGTAGAGCCCATGGATGACTCAGACGTATGTCCGACTGAGGATGCTGTCCAGGCCTTCTTAGAGTACTTGATTGAGCCGGTGCTGCCGGCTAAATCTTCTTTCCAGGGTACACCATCACTGTCTCTACAGCAATTAGTTGCAAAACAGGTGCTTTATCTATGTTATGATTCTTTCTTTTTGCATTGTGTTCTCGAGTCAATGCTTATACTTTGTATTTCAGTTGGGTACGTGATTATTTTGACAGAGGCATTCTGCGATTTTTCCATTGGTTTCTTGGTGAAGGTTTCTATGTATAATGCATTTTGTTATACCTTTTGGAAAACTAGTATTTAGGAGTGTATAGCTGTTTACTGTTACATTCTGCACAATGCTGTAAAGGAAAGAAAGATGCTTGGGATGTGAGTTCTGGAAAGACCCAACAGGTCCAGCCAAAGCATGGAAGCACTATTACCAGGACACCCACAAGTGAAAATGGGAAGAGGAATATGAAATCAGCAGTCACATCCAAAGTGACTTAGGAAGGAAATAGCAACTCAAAGAATTGATAGAATGACAGTTTTGTGGAAGATAGTTTAAACTGGACTATGTAACATGCAAGTCATTGCATAGCTTCACACGCTATTTTCCTGATCACATCTTAGTAACACTTGCCACTGAACATAGGTAAGTTTGGCTGTGTGATTTCAGTTTGAATTCTGAGATCAACGTCCAATCCTTGGACATAGACGTTGCAACAATAAATTAATACTAATTTCATGATGCTGATGCTTCTAGTCTAGTTCACATAGTGGCTATTCCTGCAAGCAGACAAATGCATCATAAGTTCACCCATTAGCATTTGTGAGAGGATTACTGTTGCCTCATGCATTCAGAGCAAATTACATTGAGTGAGAATACAGTTGTTTCTATGAGGAACCTGCATAGGAGGTCTGAGTACTTCTATACGAACCTCAAATGTTGGGTAAGCCATACACAGTGAGTTGTTGAGGTATCTTAATGGATTGTTGTGTATTGAACAGATTGTGATGAGGTGCCTTCAGAGGGATTTCTGGGAGTCTAAGGGTTAACAAGTTTCGGATTTGTGGGGATCGAGCAGTCAACATCTTTTCGAATTAATGTGAGGCTCCACCACTTAAACAGTCACATTTTAATATGCGAAACCCGTTGTTGGGGGGTTCCTTTGTAGATTTTCATGATTTCCTTAGCTTTTTGCTTGTATGCTCTGAGTGATTTCAGTACAATCTTTGTACTTTTTCGCTCTTTATCTTCTTTTTTCTAATAAAACTGTGCTTATTCATAAAAAAAAGGCGAAACCACGGGAATTTTCATCATTTTATCATGGAAGCTACCTATGACAGACATTCAGTTGCATTGAACAATTGCCTTATGGAACTATCATCTCTGAAAGTAGTTTCAGTTTCCGTTCGTGGAGTTTGAAAGTTCACACCTTCAGAGTCTTCTTTGTGAGTATTTGATATAATAGACGGGACACCATATTAATTTAAATTTTGACTTAGTGTATTTATGAACCAAAAACGTGCTACCTACATCTGCCCTGTATAGCAAAAGACCTAACTAATGACATAATTTGAGCTGCTTGGTTTTAAAACCTAGTTCCATCATTGATGAACCAATGTTGGACTAGGCACTCAAGTAACCCAAGCATATAATCACTCCCTATATGTGGGACTTAACCTCTTGGGAACCTAGACCTAGAGATATTGAACCGGGAACTTTTTTACTTCTGTTCGAAGTGGTGTTTGACTGTTCAACCAATTACACCATTCTTATGTGATCATAACCTCGACTATCCATACAATTTAGCTTGTGAGCTGGTTGCGAGGTCCAAGCTACAATAGCTCTTATACATGCCATTGCTACACTTACACTGCCAATGCATTCACAAAGTGACATATTTCTACATGTGATCATCATCCCCAATCCTTAACTTCTACTAGCTTTTAAAACTGATTTCCATCAGGTGCATGCCCTTGTGCTACTATACAACTACTACCTGAGGAAACGACACCCACAGTTAGAAGTTTTGGGTTTTGAGCCCTTTTGTAAATTGCTGGTGATTCTGAAACCTACTTTATTAGCTCATATGAAGCTCATGCAAAGTTCTGATGATACGGAATTGGACGACTTGGAGAAACAACTTTCAGTGACAGAGAAAGTAATAATGCAAGCATGTGATGTATCTGCGAGTTTAGATGCGTCAAAAGATATCCCAGATATAGAGAGATGGCCAATATCCAAAGTTGCAGTTCTCTTATCTGATTTCAAGAAGGAGAAGTGCTTCTTGCTATTCAGTTCGATCACCCAAGGAGTTTGGTCAGTGATTGAAAAAGATGTGGACACCTCCAAGCTCATTTCAGAAGGTACAGAAGTTGCTAAAGAGGTGAACAAAAAGACAAGAATCGTTAGAAAACGTCCTAAAGATGAATCAAGTGTCAACGAGTCTGGTTTGCTCCAGCTTGCATATTTAGCTGTTAAAGAAGCAACTGGTATGCTATACTCCATTTGTGTTTTGTAACCATTTTAATTGAATTTTTGCTGCTATATGCTGGATTTTGTTTGCTTTGCCTCCCATCTTGTTTAGAAATGATGTTACCTGAGAAACATGCTAATTTAATAACCTTGATATAATGTGTTCGATAGTTGCATCTTTAATGCTATATTCCTGATTTCATTTTTAGCTGAATAGTTTATATGCCTGGCATGATGCATCTGATATCACTTCAAGAGAAATATCTGCTTATTTAATGTTTGAACGATATGTATTTATGTCTCAGTCTTGCTGCTCAATGAATATATGCTGTCTCTTTATCGTACATATGCATATAAGGTTGCACCCCTCCCTTTGTTTATTTTATCTTGTTTCAATTACATATAACATGCGATTAGAGCCTCACAGGCCATAATCATGTCTTTTTTGAATTGTCAGTTTCTTGTTTTTGTAAGATCTGTTTTCACTCTCCAAACTTGATATCCCTATGGCAGTTGCAACAGTCTTGCCCAATGCAAATTGAATAACATTACTTGAATCTTGCCAGAGATTTGCTTGAATTACATCTTGTAAGGATGTTTTTTTATAAGTAAGTCAATCTTATTAAATAGAAGAGAAACAAAGAACACACAACAACAGAGTCAACACAAGAGATTATACTGAAAACCCCTAACACGCAAACGAGAAAACAATGAAAAAACGGAAAACCAAAGAAGAGAACCCGAAGAAAAAGCCCTCAACCCTCTAGCCACTGGGCAAAGCACAGAGGCCCAAAGAAAAAGCGACAACAAACAAAAACGCCCTCAACCCTCTCGCCACTAGGCAAAGCACAAGAAAAAGCCCCTCCTCCAAAAGATGACAATAGACAAAACCTCCACCAACGTATGCCCAAAGCCCTAGAAGATTCCCCGACAGTTCAGCTCAATATTCAGGGCATCATGGAATCAAACACAAGGCCCGCCCTTTGTTCTTAGTCTTCCTAGCGATCGAAGATGACCCTTCATAGTTAAGCGAAGAGTACAATCCCTGCAACTCCCTTAGCATCTTTCCCCTAATTTTCTAGACTAAGTGGAACTAAGTTGCACCATATCTCGTTCCAACTCAGCAAAGAGATTCCTCAACTCTTCCTCGTGACCGTCACACGTCACCCAACCAAATGACCAACAGAGGAAACCATGTCTAAGACCTACTCCGGATATTGCCTCGTGGTATCGCGTAGAAACTCTCCAGCCTCATTCGTTGCAAATGAACACTCCCCTACCTCCAGACCACCTAAGAGGGCCTAGAAGAAAGATCCAGGATTGTCCGCTTCCTCTCGGCAGTGCTATGCTCCTCGACACGAGGAGAAACTGCCCCATTGTGGACCTCCTCCATCGGGACCCGACTCTGGAGCTTCCTAATAGGAAGAACGACATGTTCTGTCTCTAAAAAGCATCTTCCTGGCGTAAAGATCTGCAGTTATGTGGGGGCCGGAACAACGCCAGGTGGAATATCCCTACCACCCTCATCTTCCACGTCAACCTCAGCAGAGGGCCCACCAACACAATCACCACTTACAACAAATGTCGCCAGAGAGAGAGCTACCGACGATGACTGGGGGTGGGCACCACCAGCCCAGCCTCTAGGCGCTGCGACAGAATCTGTATGCCCGGAAAAAGAGGAAACAATGATGGTCTGACTGCTCGTGATACTCGGGGACAAACCTTGTATGTATGGCATGCCAGATTCGTCTAACCCTGACTGACTGGGAAGCCTTGGAGTCCCGGGGTCTAGACGTGGAAGACCGGCACATTTACTTGGGGGAATGACAGATCTGTCTAACCCTAACTGCCTGGGAAGCCCAGTAGTCTCGGGGTCTTGTCTTGGAAGTCTGGCACATTCACTCGGGGCCCCCGAGTCAGATCTGTCTAACCCTGACTGACCGGGAAGCCCTGGAGTCCCGGGGTCTAGGGAAGCCTAGTAGTCCCAGGGTCTTGTCCTGGAAGACCGACACATTCACTCCGATCCCCCAAGTCAGATCTGTCTAACCCTGACTGCCCGGGAAGCCCAGTAGTCTCGGGGTCTAGACCTGGGTGATGTTCGTTTTGAGAAAAAATATAGGATTTTAGAGAAGTTGTGAATTTTTATGTTGAATAGTGTTTTATTGGTGTTTGTGTAAAGTGGAGAGAGAAATGATTTGATGTAATTGTTTAATAAAAAAGTATTGGAGTTATGTGAAAAAGTATAGAGAGAGAAAATTTATGTTGAATAAAAAATTAAAAAGTTGTTGGAGATTGTGTAAAATGTATTGGTTTTTGTGTTTGAATTCTGAATATGTTCGGTGGTAGAATTGTGAATATACTTAGAATCCTGAAAAAATGGTGAAAACGAACATACCCCTGGAAGACCGACACATTCACTCGGGCCCACGGTAAAGAGGGACCAGAATACCCAGTATGACAAGCCCGGTATGGCTGGCTGGACCTGGTTGCCCGGCTCCTTCTCTCGGGGCCCCCAACAAAGAGGGGACCAGAATACCTTCGATGCCCGGGGACAAGCCCGGTAATCCCGGCAAGCCCAGTATACCTTGCCCCTTATCCACCAAAGTACCAGGCTCCTCAATCACCTGATTTGTCCCAATCGCCTCGATCACAGAGCCGAGGGCCTGACTTTCGCAGTCTGGACAACTAAGGCACATACCTGCTGAACCACTCTCACCCATCAAACTTAAAGCCCGGAAAAGATGATCTAACACCTCCTTTAGACACAATAGTCTTGTACGAAAATGCGGATGACAAAGGTGCGCACCCTGACTGTCAACAGCCGAGCACGCATTAAATGCAACTTCCTTGCACCTAGTACTGTCAGCCTAGAAAACGTGCAGCACCTGCTGCTCCCCAGGCGTGAAAGGAACGTCACATCCGCTAGTAGCTGGCGTCGTGGCCCTAGAATTTGAATTTGAAAATGCCAAACCAAACGGAAACGTTGTCCGCTTGACTGGTTTAGCGGAAGAGACGCCATTTCTTCTCCCCACAACATCCTTGAAAGAACGACCCGTCCGAGGTGAGCCGAGGAAAGTGACAACGGCTTGGAAACAGTCGGCCAAAAAATGCCAACCACTCCCACCGACACCCTCTGGGACCATTATCGCACCTCTGCGCCTTCCCTCCCCATACTCAAGAAGAGCAACGTAACACCTCGCCTTATTCCCGCACCGCTGAGCCAGAAACGCTGGAGGCTTCGTTGAACTTCAGCGCAAAAGGCCGAGCAGTGTCAGCCGCCAACAATTTTCCGGCCAAGTTAACCATCCAAACTGCACCAAACCTCCCTAATGAAATCGTGCTGTAATGCTTCCGACTCCATTCAGACATCGTAATCCCTCCCCCATCGCTAACTGTTACTTTGAATTCTTTGGCTTCGACTCGAAAACACCGCGCGAACCCCATCATAAAACAAACTGCAATTTGAGAAAATAAAACGAAGCAAACGTAGAGATGGCCTAACGGAGAGATGGACCATGAGCAACGAACTCGAGAAATTGAGAGTTCCTTAACTACATTTTGGAGGTTGGGAGGGGAGAGATGACCAAACACTTTCTTCAAATACTATACTTAAAGGGTAAAATCCTTCCTTGGTATTCTATAATTCATTGCCAATGTAGGAGACTTTGGAAAGGCAAAGAAACCTATAAGGCACAGACTGCAGATTTGGTGGCGGGGGCTGCAATTTCCAGTGAGATTGTAAGGATGTTATAGCATAGGCTTTGATACTTCTGTAGATAACTTTTTGCAGAGATAGTTTCTTGGCAAAACATTTGTAGAGAAAGGATATAAATTCCATAGATTTCCTTTCGAGCAGCCTGTCTCGTAAGGGATAGTAGTATGTTAGGTTCCGTTTTAGCTTCCTATTGGAGTCAACCCTAAAACTGGGCTCAGGAAGTGCTGTACATATATCTAAATATACTAGTTGGTTTGAGTTAGGCATTCCTCATTTTCTTGCCATCTGTCGGTAGAAGACTGGTAGCATTATTAAGGATGATGCAGTTTATCTAAGCACTATTTTCATCTATCAATGTAGAATGTGTGAGGGGATCTATGCTGCTTTCTCTTTTTCTCTGGGCTAATTTGGTGTTAGGGAGCTCCTTTATGAGTTTCCCGGATTTTCTGAGTTTTTTAGCTTGTATGCTCTAGATGTCAGTATATTCTCTTGTACTGTTGCCTCTTTATTTTTATTTTCAATAAAGTTCCTTACTTATAAAAAAAAATGTAGAATGTGTGAAGTATTGTATTTTATACTTGTAGCTATATTTTTTTTTGATAAGTAAGAAGAACTTTATTGAAGAGAAAGAAAATGGTAACAGTACAAAGAGCTATACTGAAAACCTACTCTAAAGAAACAACAAAGCTAAGAAAATCATCAAAATCAGAAAAATGAGAGCCTAAAACAACAGAGGCCCAAAGAAAAAGGGAATACATCAACAACCCCCTCAACCCCTCAGAAGACCTAGAAGAGTTCTCGAAACACCTCTTGTTCCGCTCCCTCCATATGACCCACCAAACGCACAACGGAATCATCTTCCACACCCTCGTTGCAAGAGGGTTATTGAACTTCCGCTTCCAACAATACAACACCTCACTCACCTTAGAAGGCATAACCCAACAAAAGTTCAAGATGCTAAGCACATGAGACCACAAATCCCTTGCTACGGCACAGTGAAGGAGGATATGATCCACCGATTCCCCGTTGCACCTACAAAGATAGCACCAATCTGGCAGGCAAACACCTCGCCTCCTCAAATTATCCGTGGTCAAAATTTGCCCGTGCACTGCCTCCCACATAAAAAAGGAAACTCTCATAGGAACAAGGGACTAAAAATACTTCTGTACATATTGTAGCTATATTTGAGCAAGTTAAATTACATGTTGTGCTAGGACCGTGCCATTTTTAATACCAGTATGACTTGCCAGCCCAATTAATGAATTTTACGCATGAAGGTTATGTTTGTTTCGCTGTAAAATGAGAAGCATCTGAAAATATTCTTAACTAAATATTCTTATAAAAAAAATAATTCTTAGCTAAAAATGTGAGAAAATTATTTATTTTTTGGTGTTTGGCTGACACATGGAAAACGATTCAAATAAGATTTCAAGCCGTTTTACTCAGTGAATTTTTTTACTAATATTTTTATTTAATTTCTTTTAACTGACAACCAAAAGAATCAATCTAATAATGTTGATGTTAGTATCCTCTAAAGATTTGAATGAAATAATGAAATCACTAGTAAAATATTTTATTTATCTAGATAGTAGGTGACAAGTGATGCCATTAACTCTTTTAGTAAGCTTAGTTAATATATTGGAAAGATTCAAGGAAGTGCTAACCATATTTGTACCTTAACTTCAAAATGACTAGTTAATGATATTAAACTCCTTGGAATCATTCGAAGGCTCAATTGCACCTTGTAAAGGCTCAATGTGGGTCATGATCCTTTATTGAGCTTTCTTTTTTCATTCCTTCTCTCATCTCACTTCATGTGGTATTCAAGGTATCTCATATGTTAGTAGTAATTTTGTTTATGCAAAAAGATTCGCATGGGGGCGGTGGTGCCACCGAATTCACAAGGGAGGGGGAGGGGGAGGGGCAGTGCCCTGTAAAGTGTGAGTGTTCGACTAGGTTTTTAGGTGGAAGGGAAAGAGGAATGATTATTGGTGGAAGGAAGGAGGAGAGAGAGTTTGGAAAATCACTTTGCCTTGAAGGAATTGAAAGTCATTTTTCGCCTTAGGGCCCAAATTTGCCATTGATCACAATTTTATGCCCCTAACAAACATGCTCATGATTGAAAATATTGTCAGCCAGAAGAAACACAACCGAAATATCTAATAAGTTGCTCTTGTGCGTATGAGTTTTTTGATTGCCCCTAGTCTTCCTTTCCTTTTTGATATTTTTCATAGGCTTGCTGAAAAATATCATTCTTTTACATGAATATGATTCTTTTACATGCAACAGGTATCAATGAGACTGATCTCCTTGTCTTGGAAAGCCATGTTGTATATTCTCTCAGCAAAGAAAAGACGGTTGTTCGCTTTTATATTATGCAATGCGCCGAGTCAATGAAGGAGGATGTGGTTCAAATTCCCATTAAAGATGCTATTGAAAGGTTTGGACTAGCCTTGTGTATTTATCTATCTTTTCTTCTTTTGGCTGGAGAGGAGGGGGGAGAGAGGGTAAGGTAAAGCACTGATTGTGCGGGCATGCATTTGGATGTTTTCTGGGTGCATTTGGGAGAGAGGGTAAGGTCAGATCTTCCACTGATTCCTCTCTAATGGGAAGAGCATGCATTTGGATGTTTTTTGGGTGCATTTTCTTTTCCTCCTTCATTGTGCGGTCGCTAGGGATCTTTGGTGTCATGTGTTTAGCATTATGAACTATTGTTGGGTTATGCCATCCAGGGTGATTGATGTATTGTGCGGTTGGAGGAGGAAGTTTATTGACCCCTTGCTTCGGTTGTGTGGAAGATGATCCCTTTGTGCATTTGGTGGGTTATTTGGTGGGAGCGGAATGATAGATGTTTCAATGACACTTTTTCGTCTCTTGAAGGGTTGAAGGGCAAGCTGATGACTTCTCTGTTTCTGTGGGCTAACGTTGTTCTAGGCTATCCTTTCTCGGATATTTCTGATTTCATTAGTTTTGTAGCTTGTATGGCTTAGGTGCTTCAGTATAACTCTTGTGTACTGTCACATTTTTTGGTTTTTAATAAAGTTTTCTTAACTTATAAAAAAAAAAAAATTCTATTGCCAACCAAATGCACACGGTTGGATACAAATGGGTTGCGTTTTTAACCCATCAGGAACTAGTTTGTAAATCAATCCACCTTGCATCTGCTGAACATGTTTGACAAACGACAATTGCTTTATTTGATTTCATATCTTTTTGCCGAATAGACAGAAAAAAGGAATAGAAGAGACTGTTCTAGAAACGAACTTTTTTTTTTTATAAGTAAGCCAATATTATTAAAAAGAAGAAAAACACGAAACTCACAACAGAGTCAACAGTACAAGAGAAAATACTGAAGAATCCTAATACAAACAAGCTAGAAAACTAAGAATAACGGGAAACCAGACAGAAAGGCCCAAAGAACGCCAAGAACTCCCACCCACCCTCAACCCACTAGCCAACAAAAGCACTCTCAACCCTCTAGCCAACAAAACTCTCCCCAAAACCAAAAGCACCCTTAACCCACTAGCCAACAAGACTCTCCCAAGAACTCCCACCCACCCGTAACCTATAGCCACCCAAACGAGACCCCTAGCAGTCCAGCCCAAAGCTCTTAGTCTTCTTAGCGATCGAAGACGACCCTTCATAGTTAACCGAAGACTTCAAGCCCTTTAACTCCCTGAGCATCCTCCTGCCTGATTTTCTAGACGTTTTCGAACGAAGCTGCACCCGATCGCGTTCCAACGCTGCAAAGAAATCCCTCAGCTTTTCCTCTTTACCACCACACGACACCCCAACCATCTGACCCATAGAGGAAACCATGTCCAAGACCCATGCCGGAGATTCTCCCCCCAAAGCTTTATGAGGGAAACTAACCGCCAAGGGTTCGGTCGAGGTATAGCTTCCATCCTCCGTCGCTAGAGAATGACACACCTCCCAAGGTTCATCCATAAACCCATCAACACTACTGTCTACACAAACTAATTCCCCTAGGGAAGCCAACAAAACTTTGTTGTCCTTGTCATGAAGTAAGGAAACGAAAGGAATAAGATTGCAACCTTCAGCCGCCGAAGCCTCCAAAACAGAGTCACCGAGCTTTTCCAGGACCTCGGTCGCCACTTCAAGGGCCCACACCCTTCGGGATATGGACCCGAAGAGTCCACGCCTACATCTGCCCTGGAAGGTCACTCAGAAAGACCTGTCGACTCTGGCAGAGCACCGGCTAGGCCATCAGCCCCTCCAGACGGAGTCGACCCCACCTCCAAAGGCCGGAAGACAAGATCCGACGCCGGATTAGGAATCTGGAAGCTAGGCGATGGTCGATCAGAGTCGACAGCAGCTCCCGACGACGGCAGAACACCGGCTGGACCCACTGCCACCCCAGACGACGTCGACCCATCCTCTCGAAGCTGATGGACATGGACCACCTCCGGGTCGGTTAACTGGGGGCCCACGATGTCTTCCGTAGACGTTGGGTCGAGCAGCCCAAAACCCTTTGGGTCCACTGCTCCGCACTCCACCCCATCTGAGTCAGAAGAACTAAGCTCCGGCCCTCCACTCACTTCATTGGGCCCGCATAAAACAATATCCAGCCCAGCCCTTTCGGAAGACACAACTTGCCCCTTCAACTTAGCAGACTTGCGCCTTAAGTCACCATTAAGTGGCGGGCTCAGCGAACACTGAGCCTTACCCCCACAATCATTACAATCGAGGCCCAAAGCGAGAGAGCCAGCCTCACCCATCAGACTAAAGGCCCAAATTAGGACCTCCAATTCCGCTTTTAGGCCCACGAGTCTAGTTCGAAAATGCTTCGAACAGAACGCCTCACCCGAATGCGCCAACGACAACGCATTAATTCGCCCCCCCTTGAGACCTGAACTGTCAGCCGCATGCGCAGACGTAGCGCTAGACCCCTTTGCAGCTTTCGGCTTGGCTTCAAAATTTGAATGAAGCATGTCGGAGACTGGCGGAGGATTCCTCTTAAAGGCATCGGCAAATGAGACACCTATCCTCCAACCCGCATCATTGGACGATGAACCTCCTCACCTAGAAGCGCCCAGAAAATCGACAACCGCCTGAAAACAATCAGCCAACAAAATCCAACCTCTCCCATCGACACCTTCTGGGATCATAACCGCCCCTCTACGTCGACCTTGCCCATTCTCAATGATAGCGACAAAACGCCCCGCCTTATTCTCGCACCTCTGAGCCAGAAATGCTCTGGAAACTTCGTTGAACTTCGACGAAAAAGGACTATCAGCAGTAGCCGCGAGCAACTTGCCGGCCAAGTTTGCCAACCAAACAGCACCAAACCGTCCTAATGAAATAGTGCTGTAACTCTTTCTACTCCATTCAGACACCTTGATCGTACCACCGGCACTGACTGAGACTTGGAATTCTTTTGCTTCTATTCTAAAACACCGAGAGAACCTCATCGGAAAGATGTCAAAGTAGAAAATCTTTCATGCGCAGAAGAAGGCAAATATGGATGACCACCATGAACCCAAAGAAGGGACTTCTCTGAACAAAAATGCCAAGAACAGTCTCTGGCCTGGATACCAACTCTCGCAAGCCAGAAAGATGGAACTTAAAATCTACATGGGTGTTGGGAATCACAAGCTAATGACCAAAACTATCAAACAAATTGGAATTTGGTTCAGGTTCAATTATTTCTGGGCCTGGTCAGGCTTCAAATACTTTATTGTTTGTTCTAGAAACGAACTTGGGAGTTATATTTACATTTAAGACTTAATAATGAAGTGAAATTGCAGTACATATTTTCTGTTTTACTGGAAATGCCAGCAGATATGTAGACTGAGAAATATCCTTCTCAAAGAATAGAGAGGAGATGTTTCCTATCCTTTGATTTTACTTTTTAGATGTGGACTTGTGTGGGAGGTCTCTGTTTTGTCAATTTTTTTTTCCACTTGGCTCTTAACTCAAAGGTTCATTTTTTTCCATCTCTTATTTTCAATTCTATCTTACCTTGTCTCCATTTTCATTAACAAGGGGCAAAATATAAGAGGGTTACATCTACATATAATAAAAGAGGATTTTACCTCTTCTTTCTTTCTTTTTCTGTGTCTTTGTGTCTGTGTGCATATATGCATACACAGGGTGGGTTTTTCTTTATCTAATTGTTATATGTAGGTTACATCTTGCTGGCTCAATATTTATTAATAAAGTTTAGTATCTGCTTTGCTCTTGCTTGTGAAATGGCGATGAAAACAGAGGGAGTTGAATTTTCTTTATACCTACACACTGAGGTGCGCTGTCATCTAACATATACATGCCACGGGGTTAGCTGATGACAATGTCGGAAAGAGAACAACATAGCTTAACATGATTGGTTATGTTGCCTAAATTAAATTCTTATAGTCAAGAAATGGATGAGGGCAGCAACAAAATCTCAATTAACTATTGTGCTTAATCAATACATGATGCTTATAATATCAAAGTTGAACATTCAGAATTTTAAGAATCACCTTTTCAACCCTAGATGGGGTTTTCTCCGTTCTCTCTCTTCCCTCTTCTCTCCTTTTTGCTTCAGCTGTTAGTTTCCTGGTTAATTTTTTTCGATTAAGTGTTCTTTAGCTTTAGTTGTCTGCTCGGAGGTCTCGATGTCCTCCCGCAGATCCTGTGCTGACCAACCACCGGCGAAGGTAGGAGGGTCTCCAGCTACTGCGGGGGGCGAGGGGTAGCATCCCGAAGGTCTTTCCGGCGCCGGAGTTGGTGCCGATCTCAGCATCTGCGCTTCCCGACATGCTGGTCTCTTCCCCGGAGGCGTTTTCTTCGCCGGATCTTGCTGTCGATGGCACAGATCAGGTCGCCGGCAAGGTTCAGGGGGAAGGGTATGGAAGAGAGGCTGGGCGAGGTTCTTGGGGGTGGGGCAAGGCAGGAACTCTGACGTGGGGGAGTTAGGGGCTGGCCGTGAGATATCGGGTGAGGGGATCGGCAGTCTTGAGGGAGGGGATCGGCTAGGAGTTGTCTCTCTCGGGGGCTCCGAGTCTCTCAGGGCAGATGTAGACGTGGACTCTTCGGGTCCATCTCCCGAGGCTGCTTCTTTGACCTTATTGCATGACAAGGACGACAAAGCTCCGTTGGATTCTTTAGATGAGGGAGGGGCTATAGTTTGTGTAGGAAGTACTCTTGATGGGTTTGTGGCTGCTCCTTACAAAGCTCCGTTGGTTTCTTTAAAGGGGAAAGAGCAGACGGAATCTCCGGCGTGGGTCTTGGACATGGTTTCCTCTGTGGGTCAGCTAGTTGGGGTGTCGTGTGGTGATCAAGAGGAAAAGCTGCGGGATCTCTTTGCAGTGTTGGAACGCGATCGGATGCCGCTTAGTTCGAAAAAGTCTAGGAAATCAGGGGGGAGGATGCTCAGGGAGTTGAAGGGATTGCAGTCTTCGGTTATTTATGAAGGGTCTTCTTCGTTCTCTAGGAAGACTAAGAGCTATGGGCTAGAATGCTAGGGGAATCTTTTGGGAGAGTCTTGTTGGTTGGGCGTTTTTGGAGTTCTTGGAGAGTCCTGTTGGCTTGTGGGTTGAGGGTGGGTGGGAATTCTTGGCGTTCTTTGGGTTGTTTGTCTTAGGGTTCTTCAGTATTTTCTCTTTACTGTTGACTCCGTTGTTGTATTTCCCTGTTGTTCTTCTTTTTAATAAAATTGGCTTATTTATCAAAAAAAAAAATATCAAAGTTGAACCGTTCTAGCTAGAATTCCCTGTCTATTAACAATTCTTTCAGGCATTGCTTTATGGGGCTATTTATGCATCTATGTTTTGAATTCTCATCACCTTCTTTACTATGATTTCATATTTCCTTTTCCCACATCTGCAGTGCCAATTACGTCAATGTGGGCTTACTTATTTAACTGACTCTTATTGATTTGACTTACTATTAGTTTAAGGTGAACAGTTGACCTGACTGTCAATGATAGTAATAAAACATTGAAAGATGGTTAGACTAAGGGTTCCCTGCGTTGAATATGCTTAAAAATCTCACTATTTGTGCCATAGAAACTTTTATTCTCCATTGTCCGACCTGAAAATGCTTTATATTAGGGACCAAATATTTTAGTGAATCGCATGTTCTGTGAATGAGGCTTTTTTTTTCTCTTTCTTGTCCTATTTGCCTAGCTTGCAGGGTCCTTTGATCCGAAAAATTTCCAATAGATGGATGACTACCCCAGTTGTCGAGTACTACCATGTGCTTCCTTATGCTGGCATAGTGTCTACCTGGCTTTCAAGGTAGTCTTTTCTACAAGTTACCTTCATAAGGCGTTATTCACTCAAAACCTATATGTAGCTGCATGAATTAGTTCCTTGTAATGTTCTATGTAGTTTTGCAATTGTTTGCTAGAGTACACTCTCCTCAACACCCCATACCATGATTCTGTAATGACAAGTTTTGGTTTTCTGTTTGTAAGTGAATGTTTGTAGAGAAAAGAATAAGGAAAGAGGGAATGAGCTGGTTCAAGATGCTCAATCTCCAAAAGGAAACATCAAGGCTTTTATTCAATGAATGAACCCATTATTCGATGGGCTTCTATTTATACACTGTTGGGCTTTAACTAACTAACTAACATGTCTAACAACGTAACCGTTATTGACTAGCCTAGCTCAATCCGTTACAAAGCATAATTCAGTTACAATCTAACACATGTTACTTATTTCAAGTGTCAGCTAGCCCTTCTTTCTTGAACAGCCCATAATCTCCTTCACTTGTCTCCAGCTGTTCTCCATTATTACATTGAACAGCCCATAAGATCTCACCCTACCTTTCTCTACTACTCATTCTTCTCCAACCCTCTCTGCAGACTCCCCTTTGTTCTCTTCCACACTGAATGCTAAATCCCAACTCTCTTCTCTAATTTCTTCTTATTTCTAAAACTTACCATTGCAGATTCAGTGCTGTTTCCTTAATAACGTTTTGTACTTTCCATTTAGATGCTTCAAACATTATGATCTTTGATGAAGAATATTTTGGATCAGAAAAATACTCTGTGATACTTTATGATTAGAAAGATACTCATTATATATTTCAAAGTGATGAGGAACCCACAACCCCCTTTTTCTTGGTGGCTTTATAAAACCTCGAACACATGACCCCATGTGCAATAACTGTTTATTACTTAAGCATAATTTTTTATTGTTTTCTTGCTGTTGAGAACAGTAAAGTTTTAGTCACATGATCATTTCTTGTATAGGACTTGTATTGTAGGTTTAGCAAACTATACATGTAGTTTGTTCTGAGAACCAAAAAAAAGAAACTTCTATAAAAAACATCCCTGGTTTTGATTAAGATTGCCCAGGTAGAAGTTTTGTTTATTGTTCAAACATAAGACTGAATGGTGAGACCTCATATTTTCTGAATGCGTAGTGGGATGCATGCACAAATGGACTTCTGGGTCCTTCAACCTGCAATCATGGTTCCTCTATCATATCTTTTTATAGATTTTACGCGTGCGCTAGTGATTTTTGTGCTCAGTGCTATGTGTTTTGAGGAAAGTTATGTCCTTGAAACCCTCTGTTTGATTTAAGATGCAGGATCTTGTATCTGATGTGACTGGTATTTAGAATATGACTCTTCAAATTTTCTGTAATATTAAGTTAGCTTGTTAGCAATTGTCTTTGCTGGTGTTTGTACAGCCTCTACACCACTTTCTTGATTTACTTATGCACTTTCTAGTTCTTTGTCCCTCTGGTTTATTGCTAGTCCTCCTAACAGCTGGAGAGGTTGACAGTGGTGCTTTCTTGTGTTCCATTAATTTCTCTCTGCTCTTTCACGTTGATTTTTATGTAACACATTTCCATATCAAAAAATGGCAAAACAAAATCTGTAGGGAAGTTCTCTCAGGTAGTTCGGAAGATTTAAGGCTGGGAGAGGGAAATTCAAATTTGAGCAACGCTGACAGGACACGAAAACCTTGCACTCTGGAAATCCGTAGAAGCCAAAACAGTCCATCATCAATGAATTTCAATAGTTCTGACACGATGGAGAAACCTTGTACTCCAGAGATCCGTCGAAGTCAAGACAGTTCTCACATTGATGATGGACTTCTTGGAGTTCTCGGCAAAATTTCAAAGAGGTCAATCACTGAATCACTTAAGCAGAAGAATATGAATGGATGTGGTTTAGCCGGTTCTCTCAAGGTGCCTCAGAAGATAGACTGGAATGAGACTTCAATAGTTCCCACCCAGAATGGAGAGAAAGGCAAGAAGATAGCAAATACTATCCAAGTTGATGATCATGAAGAGAAGATGAGTAACAGTATGGAAAGTAAACTGAATGTGTCACCAAGTAACATCAGCATAAAGGTATGGTCTCTTTATTCACTAAAGTGACAACCTTTATTGCTTTTCTTTTATACAAATCTCTAGAATTTAACCAAATTGGTGTCGATTTGCTGTCCACAATGTTAATTTCATAACCAAATTTTATTTATTTAAATGACTTGAACATGCTCCAATCCCTAGCGGAATAATGAAGGGGGTAAGGAGTTAGTTTTATGGTGAATTAGTCTTTCACTTTGTTTTAGGGGTCGAGTGGAATTTTATATCTCAGAACATGGATTGTCTTTTGATACATGAAGTCTGATTTTCGGTGTTATTATCCTTTTAAGATTTTCTTTGTAGATTCTGATTTGCAACTATTAACAAGGCCTTTGTAAGTGCTTCTGTTGGCTTTGTTTGATGGCTTGGGGGGAAGGGGCGGGCGGAGGGGTAGATTTTTTGCCACTTTAAGGATGAGGACCTGTTAATACAGACTCCTTGAGGACAGTGGAGGTAAATTTTTAGTAAAAACTATAAAAAGACAAAAAAAAGAATCTAGCTGGAAATAAAACTGAAGCGTTAATGGTAATATCGTCTCAAATCTTTTTAATACACATTTTGTAGTCATGAAAACTTTTTTTTTATAAGGCAATTTTATTGAAAGAAAAAGGAATAAAAGGAACAATACAAAGGACTATACTGAGACCTCTAGACCAAACACGTTAGAAAATTAATGAAATCTAAAAACTCCGAAAAGGGGGAACCCAACATGGCATTCACCCACAAGAACAAAGACTGCAAAAATTGCCCCTCAAAACCCTCCATGGACAAAAGCCACACCCTCAAAACATCTCCCATATCTCTCTCTCCATAAATTCCACCAAATACAAATAGGGATCATTCTCCAAATAACTAAGGCTAGAGGGTCTTTAAAATCCCTTTTCCAGCACAACAAAACATCAGTTACCCTCCTAGGCGTCACCTAATCATAGTCCATAATAGAGAGCACTAAGGACCTCAACTCCCTAGCAACCAAACAGTGCAGCAAAATGTGCTCAATGGACTGCCCATCACATTTGCAAAGATAGCACCAATCTAGCATGTACACTCCCCTCCTCCTCAAGTTGTCAGCGGTAAGGACTCTTCCATGGGTGGCTTCCCAAGCAAAGAAGGACGCCCTAGGCGAGGCTAAAGACCTCCAAATCTGTCTCCAAGGGAACCTCTCATCGAAATCCCCAACAAGAATCGAATACCAAGATTTCACCGGGAAAACACCATTCTTAGAAAACTTTTTGTGTTACAAAGAGAAAATCCCACTCATTGAAAGAGCTGATTCGTTGCTTGAATTGAATATTCTGGCAAGTTGTTAATTTTACATAGTGGTCCTAAAAAAGGATTTCCTAGGGTACAAAAAAGATTAGTGTTCCCTTAAGCTTCAAAATTGCTGTGTTTGACTGAAATAATATCAATCGGAAGAAACATTGTGTTTAGTATTTTGTAGTTTATATGAGGAGCTTCTTTGTACTTTCTTTATCTTTTGCTTATATTAAAAAAACATTGTGTTATCTGATAACTGTTATTTGATTGCCTAGGATGAGATGGTGGACTCGGTGAGGAGGCCTCAGACTACTGAATGCAATGGTAAACAGAATGCTACTGGGAATAAAACCTGTGACAATATGTCGCCAGTTCAAGATGTGATAGGCGATCATGCTCTGGTTGCTTATCAATCCAACCAGACAAATCTTGACAAATTGCAAAATACTATAACGTCAAAACAGAACGAATTGTCATGCTCGGCTTTGAGAGTTCTTCTTAGAAAAAGGGATGAACTGGTATTGTTTTTAATCCTCTAAGTTGTTCTAGTGGTGTTTAGGATAATTCCTTCTCACCACCACGAACGCACACACATGTATATATAATTTGTAGTTGACTGTATCTTCTATATATGTGATATGGGTGATAATGTGATGCCCATATGCATGCACACATGTATATATAATTTGTGGTTGACTGGATCTTCTGTGTATGTGATATGAGTGATAATGCGATGCCCATATATGTGGGGTTTTTGGTACCAATTAGGTGACCACAACCACTGACATCTACAAAGTCGACTTTTGATAGCTTGTAGTTTGTATATTCAATCTTCCAAAGTGCTGTAGATTGGATGTTCCGAACTATTATATTCATCGGCATTCTGGGCAGAGAGCTTTAAGCTAGAACTGTTGGATAATATTTCAGCTTCTTCAACCCATACAGACATTCGTCATTCTTGCCATTTACGGTCACTTGCTTGGTTTTGAGAAAAGCTTCCTTCTATTTCAAAAACCTGGGAAGATTCACATGGTGACTATTTTGTTTGTGTTATCAGTCTCTTCAGCAGCGGAATATAGAAGATGAGATTGCCGAGTGTGATAAAAAAATCCAGAAGATTCTAAATGGTATGATTCCCTTTCAGCATATTTCCTCTAATAGTTTTTGCCATAACCCCAAAGAGCCTTAACCACTTGTTCAATGCTCAAGTCAAGCCTCCATCCTACTCGTTGCCCAGAGCCTTGATTTCAAATGATTCTCTGTCGTTATACTTGCTTTGATCTCTTAATCAATTCGCATGTATTTGGGGTGATTAAATACCTGATATCTAATTTTCTCCTTATAATAGTACACATACTTTGTTTGACACGTCTACTTTACATATGTTAGATAGTTTACAGCACATCCAGATCTTTACAATACCCTATAGAGTCTAATAAAAAACTGAAGACTATTTGGATTATACTTTCGGAATTGTAGATTAGTTGGGTTCAGTATGTTTTAGGCTGGCAGGATATATTATCTGTGAGTCTAGTACTGGTGATACTTAAATTTTCAAAAAGCCTGTCCTTAGATGTATCAATGATTTGGCCGACAAAGCAATCAATGGAAGTACATGATGCATCTTTATATCCTTGTGTTTTCTGATTATGATAGGCAGTGAAGATGATTTGGCCCTAAAGATAGAATCAGTCATAGAAGGTTGTAATGGTGCATGCTTAAGAAGGATTACTGAAGAAAGTACTCATCAGCAACTTGAAGACCAACGCTCACCTCAAAACTTCAAGAGGAAAAGATTGTCGGAGGCTGTTCTCAGGATGCAAAATCCATGCCAGGCAAGTGTAATCATTACATTCGTATGAGAGCTTTAGAATAAATGATATTGGGTCACCTTAGAAAGGTGGGTCAGCTTTTTAGCATGCATATTTGAGTGAGGTTGTAGCTAATGATCGATAGAGGGTTTTCTCAAGGCCAGTCAATGCCTCGGGAAGATGAAAATGCTTTTTTAGAAGCCTACGTCACTTCTGAAATATTTAGGACTATGAACTCTTTGATGGTTAGCATTTGTTTCATCACACTCAGCCGCCATCATTCTCTGTTATTGCCGGACATAATCTGTTGCAACTGGTGGAAACTACCCTTGTCCCCAAACCCCCTTACCCACTCTTGGTTCTTCAAATTTGTGGGCCTTGAAACCCCTTTTTTCTTTGGTTTTTGTGGAAAACAAACAACACTCTGATTAGATGATGTAAACCAATCTGTCCCAAAAGCATAAACTGTCGGGACTCAGGATGCATGCCATGTATAATACACAGTAAGAGCAAGAAATTTTACATCTTCTGCCGTTAAATGCCTATGAGCATAATTCCATGATGTATAAATGTGGAGTCATAACAAAGTGTGGTGCTGGTCCTGTTTAACAGCGCTGAAGTTCCTTGACATTTAAGTTGTAAGAAAGCAAAATGAGGACGTTTCTTACAGGAAATGAGGACGACAGAAGGATCAGGCTAAGCTATTCAATTTTCATTGTGTAATCACCCATGAGTGTTGTGTTTGCTATGAAATGTTAATGTTGTGGGACTGATTGGCAGTCAAACATGTGATAACAAGTCATTAACCTCTGTATTTATAGGGGAAAAGTCACTTTATGCCCCCAAATTTTTGGGTCAATGTTACTTTGAGGGTCCGAACTACCAAGTTCTTCACATCTAGCTCTCGAACTACTAAATTTCATTAATATGCACAAAGCAAATATGATCCGACCGTCAAAATCGTGTCACATTTATTTTAGGGAGCACATTGATGAATTTTAGGAATTCGAGGGCTGAACGTGACTAACTTGGTAGTTCGGACCCTCAAAGTGACATTGACCTCATAGTTCAAGAGTACAAAAATAAAGTTCCTCCGAATTTATTTGAACTTCGACTTGCTCAGAGAAAAAAAAAATCAGGAACTTGTGAAGTTGTCAAAAACCTTTGGTTAGAATATCAGTCAACTGGTTGCATATGCCTCGATACTGCATGCTAGAGGGCCTCCAGTTATGGTCATTCATGAAATTACAAGCCCTTTTCTATACTATCATTGGAAGAAAGATGGAGATATGCTCTTCTTTGTGTTACAAAGTGTCTTATAGAACCTTTGTTGTCTTTGCAGGAATTGGATGGTGTGTGTTGTGAGAACAATTGGATACTGCCAACTTATCATGTATCTGTGTCAGATGGTAAGATCATATAAGTTCAGTATGTATTCCGAATAATACAAGTCTAAAATACTCCATTTTGTACTAATTGTGTAGTACAGATGGCGTAGCTATTTGTGGATATGATATGATAACGATGATTGAATAGGTGCAATTTGTATTTAATCCAATCGCTGGATTTATATTGCTCCCTAATCATCCACCTACTTCCTTGTTTTAATTGGATAATCAAAGTCACATTATGATGTCCTTCCTCTTTTTTCTTTCCTTCAGTGTTATTTTTTGTTACATCACCTAGATACAAAAGAGTTGAAAGCTTGAGAAATGATTTCTCCAGGCTTGGTGGTTTCTCTATATTTTGTTGATATGTTCAATTTTGAGGTATTAAAGAATGATATCTTCTTGAACTTGGGAATATCTCTGGGAGGACTGGTTTACCTGCTGTAATCTTTCTCCCCTACTTTGCCATTATTTTGAGAAATTTAACCATTATGTACCTAAAAAATCTGGAAGATGACTGTTAAACTCTGATAAATCTAAATTACCATGCAGGATCAAACTAATCTTCAGTCTTTTTTCCATTTTAAAGATGGATTCAAAGCTGGTGTCACTGTAAAAGGGATGGATTTCAAGTGTTCAAGTGACGGTGAAGTGCGTCCCAATCCTCGTGGAGCAAGAGAATCAGCTGCTGCGCAGATGGTGGCCAACTTACGAAGAATGGCAAGTTCGACCTCGTAGTCTTGGGCTCTTTTAATCAAAAGGTATATAGAAGCATGCTAGCTTTAGAATACACCCATAGGTTCATTTTGGGCACCTTGGTAAGATAGAAAATGTCTTCATAGGTTTCTCATGTTGCCGTTGAGAACACCACAGAACCAGAAACTTAATATGTTCATACTAAAAGAGCACCCCGAATACTAATATTTTTGCGGAATGTCCATTGGTTGCACTAATTAAATGGAGATTGTATCAAGTCATTTACAGACTTGGATTTTGCTCTAGCGTACGTTATTCATTTGTCAGAAAACTGGTAAGAATTCGCTAAATAGAGGGAGGTATCCTTTCCTGGAGTTGGAGGGCTGATGATGGGTACCAGGTAAGTTTGGCCTTCATTATACAGCAAGCAACTCAGCCTAGGATTTGAATCCTGGACTAGGCTCGTTGAAAGAAATGCAAAACGCCTCAGTTGCGGGTAGACATGGCACGCTAGAACCACGTAGAAGAGTGCAACTGAAATACAGGGAGTGGTGGTGGAGCAGACGATGGAGATGTCTAGAGGAGGTGCATGAAGGAAGGAAGGAAGCAAAAAGATGCAGATCCGAGTACGAAAAATCTAAGGAACCAGGAGAAAGGAAGAAAAACAAAGAGAGAGAAAGATACAAGAGAGGGAGGAGAAACGTCCCAGAGAAGGTCGTTGAGGGAGAGATTACCTCTGCTGTCACATGGATATTGTTTTGAGCATATCTGAACATTACAGCATGTCGTCTATCAGTCTACCTACCTTAAGCAGCAAGCCATCTATCAGTTTCTTATCATTTCTGTCCTGCTGTTCCCTCTTATCATATTATCTCCGGTAAAGATTATTAAGGACTTTTTTTGAAGATTTTGAGAGTGATTTGTCAAAAAAGTGAAGAACGACTTGGACCATACTAGGATAAATCCCTATAAATAAATAAAAAGAAACTCATATTTTGTTGAGGAAGTGCTACTCTATTTTGCATAAATGCAAGTCAAAACTAAGTCCATAATAAGTTAATGCTCTTATTTTTTTCTTTACTCTAAACCAGTCTTATTTTATTGGTTAATGGCTCATTTAGTCTTTAGTGTTGGCCTCTTTCTGAAAATGGTCCTCATTCTCCTTTTAATTTAGCCCTCAAGTTTTGCCCCCTTTCTAAAAATGGTCCTTAGATTTTGACTTTGATCATGGATAGTCTGTTTTACGGTGAGCATCTATAAGGTTTTTTCATTAACAGGTGTAAAAAGATAAACGTGGTATTCTGCCATTGGGCGTGACTGACATTCTATAGTTTTTAGACGAAAGTTGACAATAGAAGCTTTAGCTTAAATAGGTGTAAAAAGATACGCGTGGCATTCAGCAATTGGGCATAAATGACATTATTTTGTTTTCAGATGAAAGTTGACAATAGAAACATTAGCGTTTAATAGGTGTAAAAAGAGGCGTGACATTTTGTCATCGGTGTGACATGACATTACATAGTTTTTAGACGGAGGCTAGCAGTAGTACCTTTGACATTAAATAAGTGTAAAAAGATACACGTGGCGTTCTGTCAAATGTGTTAGAAAATTTTAAACCAAGAACATGTTTGTTTTCTCGATAATTTAAGAATTCGCATTCAGCTAAAAATACAATCTCACCTGACATTATTTCTTTTAAGGATACTGTATTATAGTTTCTGATTTTATTCTGGACATATTTATATAGAATTACTAAAGGGTGATTTGATTTCCCTCATCCCTGCGTAAGTCACTTTTGTTTTTTTGCAAAAGTTGAGTCAGGTGGTTTGAACGTTTATTCGTTTGTCGTTTTCTTTCTTTTTTTTAATACATTTTAAATATTCAATTTTTAATAAAAAATAAATAAATTCGAAGTATACAAAAAATAACTTTAAAAATCATCATTAATTTTTTTACACCTCAACAACTTCTACACAAACATTAATACAACTCTAACATCACCTAAAAATTCTGAAAATATTCCAAATACTTAAAAAAACATCAAAATTAACATCACCCAAAGCAATAGAATTGGTGTAAAAAGTGTAAAAAGAGAGCTTCCGGCCCGGTGTACCCTTGGTGTTAAATAGGTGAAAAAAGAGACATGGCGTTCTATCATTGCGTGTGACATGATATTCCATAGCTTTTACACAGAACCTGACAATAGGACCTTTTTTTTTTTTTTTGTTAATTTTCACTAAATTTTTATAATTGTAACCTCATAAAATAATTACAATATAATCTATCATTATTTTTCATTATAATAAATATAAAAAATTAATTCAAATCTTATTTCTTTTCATCTTTTCATCAATTTTAATACCTTAAAATTTTAACCTCCCCAAAATTTTAAT
Source organism: Myrica gale (assembly GCA_963930655.1). NCBI lineage: Eukaryota > Viridiplantae > Streptophyta > Magnoliopsida > Fagales > Myricaceae > Myrica > Myrica gale. The sequence continues at coordinate 11,238,461 of OZ005616.1, forward strand.
AATCAAACACAACCTCAAAACTATACTAAGTGAAAACTAAGGACCATTTTTAAAAAGGGTAAAAACTAAAAAAAAAAGTCATTAACCCTATGTTTTTTTAATCATAATAGCAACATCTTTCATTAATAAAATCAAAAAGGTTGAAAAACCTCAAGAACACGCTCTAAAGGGCGAACCAGACACTCCGAAGAGTCGGCGGGCCAACGAGCAGAGTGACCAAAAGGCCATACAAAGACCCACAAGGGACAGAAAAACCTTATCAGGCAGCAAACTAATATGATTAGCAGAAAAGGAAAGACAATGACAAAATATGGTGGCACGAACAGAAGTTGGAGGCGTTCGCCAGTTGGCCGGTGTAGAAAGCCTCTCCAGTCGATGTAGATGGCGTCCCCGCCGGTTGTGGTCTTCAAAAACCTCCAGAATAGCGTAGATCTAGCTACCAAATTCGCCGGAAAAAACTCCTAAAAGTGGCCGAAAATGGGGATTTATTAAGAGATCTGAGCACATAGGACAAGAGTAGAGAATGAGAGGGGACGAGAGCCCGCCGCCAGAGAAAGAAGCAAGATGAGAGAGTCAGGTAGCTACAAAAGTGAAAATTCTAGAGAGAAGGCAGAGCCTTTCTCTTTAGAATCCTATGTTATTTGTAATGCTTTCCCCTCCAAGGAACCAACAAAGCGACGAGAATGCCTACATCTTCGAGGAATGGCAGAGGATTCACGTGGCCAATTTGATAGCAACCTTCCACAAGAGAAGACGCATCATTTTAGAAATGATCTCAAAGCAGTGCAAACGCACCTGCAACATGGGGCTCTTTCACTCCTTTTTCCAGAATGAGGCACTGTTTGGTTCCTCGGTGGTGGGTACCCCCTCTCTGGAGCCGATGATTTAGTCGTCATCAACCGCTACTTGCCCAAAAAAAAAAACCCCCTGCAACATACAGATTGGTGGGGCCACCTGTGCTGCATCAAAAATAATTGTGTGCGCGCTTCTACTCAAAGATGTTACATATAGATTGCTTCAACTCAATGATTTTGGATTAGAAAGAAAATCCCGACTTTACATTCACTGGCAGACTTTTTTTCTTTTTGGATTTTTTTTGTTGGAGTAAAAAAAAAAAGAAAAAAAAAAGAGGGTCATGGGATCAGAAATTAGCCTCATCGTCGGCAAATTTCAACAAATACATCAAAATTGCTGGCTTAAGATCATCCTTGACTCTTTCTTTGGTTTCAAAAACGCCCTTCAGTATACGAGTGTAAAGCCTCTCAAGCTGTGGAATGTTGTAGGTAGCAGTACGCTCCATAAAAAGCCGCTTGACAGGCTCCACTTGGCTGGAAATATCATCCTCCGGCATTGTAACTTCTTCGGATCCGCTCCCATTAGCATGACCCGAAGGTTCTCCGCAAATTTCATGCTGTTTACCATCAGGAGAAGAGCTTCTGGGCCTTTCAGGAATTGTATCATTTATCTCAGATTCCTGGGATGACTTGGCCGGAAGCGAATCTTGATGCTGCAACTTATCTTCTGGGATTGAAGCTGATTTTAATCAACCAGTTTCACATCAAGAAATCAAGTTTTACATCCGTCTCTAATAGTATCTTTGAACACGAGAAATTAACTACACGACATTCCTAGGGGTTCGATGCTAGTGTAATTCTTCTATGCTTTTCATCCTATGATTTCAGCGAGCACAACCAGATTTGTGACCATTTACTTCCCCAAACAATGTCCTCAATTTCCCGAATCTTTTACAAGCCCTAACCCTAATCTCCGAAAACCACATATTCTCCCCTTCACATTCTCTGTCATTCTGCTTCTCAAGAAGGCAATGTTATATAATTTTGCAAGCCCACCGACAAACAAGGTGAAAATGGACCATACAGCAAGAAGAAAATCCAGTATGCTCAAGAAATATTCTCTTTAATATAAGTGAATGTTATAAGACATTCACACAAACAGAAACAGATTTACAACAAAATAAAAAATAAAAAAATTGAGCATTACCAGTTAAGGAACGAAGGCAAATCCTCCTTAATTAACAGGATCTACGATTGCAATCTATAATTCAGATTGATTTAGGAGACAGGACTAATGACATTATATTCTTTTCCCCCAAGATGTAAGGAATGAGCCTGAATGGTTGTGACAACTGAGGAGACATATTTCAAAACAATAGGGCAAGCAATAATTTAAAAGAGGAAGATATTAATGACCGCTCTTCTTATTTTTTCTATATCCATTATAGATGAGATTATGACATTGAATTCCATGAGGAATATAAGCAAATACATAGCTCACATAAAGGTTGTAATACCTGCATTTGCAGCATCAGCATTCTTCTTTGGCCGTTTCAGTGCCTCATAGCTTTGATCCAGGTTAACCTCTGGCTGCACATTACGAAGTCGAGCACTTGCTCTGGTAACAGTTGCCAGCTGCACGACAGGGGTCGACGGGAAAGTCAAACCCGCCAAATCATCTGGCAGATCCATAGGACCACCCTGGGCAGCAATCTTGTCACAATATGCAAGCAGTGCAGGGTCCATCTGTGATAGCATCCCGTGGACCTGATGGAGAGAGAAAAGGAATGACTATATAATATACAAGAAGCCCCCAGACTCCTAAAAGCAATGCAATGAATGGATAAACTTACAGCATCTCGAAGTTCATAAGCTCTACTAACGATCCTAGCGCCATTATAATCATCTCCATTATAAGCCTGAATCAGGAACAGCAGAATACATGAACTTGCTGAATGACAAAATGAAAATACAATGACTAAAGCATGACTACAATTAACTTTTGAGTTGATTTTTGTGCAAGATAATGTTGGATCTAGTGCCAGGAAAATCGAGCTTCAAGTATAAGCAGTAAACAGATGACAACTTAATAGCACCCTGTTTTTTGGTAGCACTTCAGATATTGACGGCAGTTTTACCTTATTGCAATGGTACTAAACATGGACACAATGGTGAGCACAAATAAATTGCAACCTCATGCAAGCTTAGCATTCCTCCCACATTTCCTTCTAAATACATTGTGCCTCCCTATTACAAACTCAGTCCGCGCAGGTCATGGTCTTCCTATATACTATATTACTACTAGCACAACAGGTGCTAAGTTTACTTTGCTTATCTTCTCTTTCACTGTTGAGTTTAGGGAGTTCAAGGAAGCTTCTGGCCAGAGTTGGTAAAGATATCGGAAGACAAGGCCTACCCTTAATTTATCAAACAAGTGACTGTCTACATTACCCGATCTATCAAATTCAGACAGGTTGCTGAATGGTGATGCAACAAGGGATAATCCATAGAGCACTTCATAAGGTGGAGAAGCGAAACAAAAGACATATTCTTATTGATATCCCAGGCTATTTGAATTAAGCAGAACAGAACGATTATTACTGAATTTGGTGCTGTGAAAATAGAAGCAACTGAAAGGAGAACATAAGTAATTCAATTAATATAATATTGTTCCCATTCTGTACAGTAACCAAGGACATTACAGTATCTATTATCTTCGTCCAATATTAAACAAGATACCCTGAATATCCCCATGTATTCAATCAAATAGTTAGGCTGCTAACAATAACAAACATAGAAAAAGAAGAATTACCTTCAGTGCAAAAATGCCTTAAGAGTGATATCTGATCTTTCGAAAGAGCCAACTTGGTGCAACAGTGTATGATGATATTTCGTCTTCTTCTTTCAATTATGATATGCTTGAAATTTTTCTAAAACCTTACGCTTTTGTTAGGTATTTTCATATAAAGCAGGTGCCAATATATGTGATGTATCTTTTTTTTTTTTGCTAAGTAAACTGACAATATAAGAAAACGCTGACTTGCCTCTAAAGCCAAAGGAGGCGGTCAGAAAAACAAGAAAGAGGAATATATGTGATCTATCAAATACAAAATATACTCTTTTAAATTCTCTGCAATTTAGCAATTCATCAGTGCAGAAAGGCGTCTTGAGGTCTACCACAAGAACTTTCCTGTTATGCTAGAAGCTAATTGATACTAAGGGAGCATATACCACAAGGAGAGAAGAAATGGTAACTTTTTGGAACCTAAATGATGAATACATAAATCTTAAATCATTATTGTCCTCCCATGCTTATTTTATTTTAAATGTAAGACAAACTGAAGAAAAAGACTGACCCATTCCAAATATGGGAGCAGTATTACTGTGGTGTCTAACATCAGACATGTACGAACTGTGTTACTGTAGATCAATTTGGTCATTTTAATCCTTTTTACAGCTTCCTACTACAAGAATATGCATCTAACCCTCCAAGCATTTGCCTTCGTAACAAATTAAAGAACATTTAGGTTGTGTTTGAGTGTTAAAATTTTGGAGAGGTTAAAATTTTAGTGTATTGGATTTGGTGAAAAAGTGAAGAAATAAATTATTTTTAATATTTATTATAGTGAAAAGTAATGATGTGATGGAGAGATATTCTATTGTAATTTTTTATTGTGTTAAAATTTTAGGAAGTGTAAAATTTTGGGGAACAAACATAGCCTTAGTCACATGCAAAAACCAAAGCAAGGAACACACCTTCGCATTGGAAACAATGAGATCTACATCTTGCAAGAACGATGAACATGTAAAATACTGCCCAGAATCAACACGCTGAAGGAGAGTAGCCACGTCCATAGGGTTCTGAATGATTGACCGGTAGTTTGGAGCATCCTCATCCGAAACTGGATAATGGAAGGCACTAAACCGTTTATCGTATAAAATCCTGCACATAGAGGAGTAACAACCGTATATAAGGAGAAATAGAAAGAGGAGAAGAGTAGACATAATATTTCTGATCCTGAAAGACACATGCACAATACTCCTGTTTTTCATACTTATCAAAAAAAAACAATACTCCTGTTTTTCATGTAAACATGGACAGCTAAGTGAAGCCCTAACAAGACCTAAACTTGGCTTGGTTGAATCAACCTATTTTCCTGTCAAGAAAAAATAAGCTGAACATTCTTGTGGATCATGATCAATAACCACTTCCCATTAGCATGATCGAAGATCCAAACATAAAGAAGAACTCAATTCCTCAACTGAAGAAGCAAATAAGAGTACCCGTTTGGATACATATTAAAAAGATTAAAGAAATAGTTAAGGGAACTCATAGAGTAAGCTCCATGCTATTGTTCCCTTTTTCCAAGCCAACATGTACCAATGACTTGTCACTTCCAGTATAAAGTCATTACCAGATAATCTGTTACTGTGAATAGTACTAATTACTAGCCCAAACAAACCAAACTCATAGCTTTGACTGAAAGAAGGAACAATTTGGCCAATTTGCCAATAACTGAGCCTCGAAGCTTCAACCTTCCGTCTCGGACTCTTAACAAGTATACCTCATCCAACTGTCTGTTCTAAATGTAAGATCATGAGGTCATCTTGTTAGGAAGCAGGACCAAATTTAAACAAACTGGATGAACTAGGTTTCTGACCACAATTGAACATCTTTACATGAGTGCGACAGCGCATATCAAGGATTTAGCAAGAGCTGATGAACACGCAAGCCACAAATTAATTAACCGATTCAACTATTTTTTGCTCCATCAAGTCACTCATTAGCTTGCGCAAGCGACTTTAAGCTTTAAGGCTTAAACAAGATTGCTTGACAGGCTAAGCCTCAGCCATGCAAGCTATGATGCTCGGCTCAAAGTGGCAGTTGATTCAAGTTGGACATATGCTATATATAACTATGATGATATTGATGAGACTCGTGGCAAATGCAACTCATAGGGAAAGCTTCAAACTATTTACAAAGTGGATTGAAGTACGAATCAACCCAATTATAATCCCCAGCAACTTAAGTTGACAAAACAGGAAATTTTTGCTACATGAGGCCCAATTTTTGTTTGGTACCTAGTTACCTTTTCATTTATTAGGTCTTTTCAGCACATCAAGTCTAGAGTTAATAAGATGCAAGCTACAGAAAGGGATACAAAGAAGAGGTACAAACTATTTACAAAGAACTTCTACAAGCCATCTTTAGAATTATCTCAAATTTTATAGTCACTCTTTACATATGTAATCTAAATTTTCCACAGATACCCAAGATACTGTGCTTTAGTGGTTCCTGGTTATTTCTACTAATAAAGCTTTTGTTCTCCAAAAAACGTACCAAATAAAAATTGTTCTGCTTCTTTCATACATACTATTCTCTCGCTCCATGGTGCTATATATCAATGAATCGGATCAGATTCATCTTACCCAAACGGAATTGTAATAGTTTCATATATTAATGCAATTCCTATCATAAGCTTGCTTGAATATGATGTGATCTCACAATATTGACCGTGTGATGAAATTAAAATTGAGGTGATATTTAGGAGAATATTTCAGGAAGCAATGCAGCTATAAGTTAAATCCATTCCGTTGTAATCCACGACAAAATGAAACTACTGATAAAACCAAGAAATGGCAGCGTATCAATTCAAAGAATTGACTAGGAAAGGAGAAACTATCTTACCGGTTGCAAATATCTCTAAGGCACATCCGTAGTCTGCGGAGGGCATGCTGCTCTGCTTCTAACTTGGCTTTTAACTCAGAGACCTTTGGACCACTCACCACTTTTGGTGCCTTAGGAAGTTCAGGAAGGGAGTCTGACTGGTGGGAATTTTTTGTCTTGTCATCCAACGAGACAGACAAAACAGCTTCAATTAAGTGGTCAAAAAACAATGATCTGTCACCAGTACATGGTTTGTCGACTTGGTAGCTGGCAACCAAAAGGAAAAAGTTAAGCCTTAGACTCCTAAGTAGCTATGAAAAAGCACTTCAGATATGATTAAATTAGGTTGCAAATTAAAGCTCCCTAGAAGTAAAGTTTTGGTAAAAATATGGGTTAATTACAATTTCTCCCTTCAAACTATCACCAGATTCTCAAATACCCCCCACAAACTTTAACTCGCTGCAACTCGCCCCCACAAACTATACTTCTCATTGCAATTTTATCCCCCAACCTACTGAAGTTGTTATATCGAACGGTTTTTGTCCCACTTAAACGACACATGACATTCTCCTTACTTGAAAATGTAATTTTACCCTCGTTTGAGTTCTCTCTAATCTTCTACAGTGTGTTCAGCAATTCGTAGAGCCAAAAAATAATATGTAGTTAGCTGATTTTTTTATTAAAAAAAAAAGATTGACTCACTTAGAATCGAGCTGGTCAAATTCGTCTTTTCTAGTAAGGAGAAGGTCACGTGTTGTTTAAGTGGGACAAAAACCGTTTCATACAACAACTTCAGTAGGTTGGAGGATGAAATCACAACAAAAAATATAGTTTGTGAGGACGAGATACAATGAGTTAATGTTTATGAGGGTATTTGAGAATTAGGTGATAGTTTGAGGGAGAAAATTGTAATTAACCCTAAAAATATATTCCAAAAATTATAGGTTCAATTAATGAAATTGACAAGAAACTTGTGCATTAGGGAAAAAGAACTCAATTTAGAAAAATCCAAAAGTGCACTTTTGAGTTCGTTTTGGCATTTGAAAAATATGCCTCAAGGATTGAGGAAAATTAGGGCATGTTCGTTTGCAAAAATATTCTAGAATACAATGTTTTCAACAAAATTTACAAAACAAAAATCCAAAATCTCAAAAAATTCTACACAAACATCATTACCTTTAACACAACCTTCAACAACTTTTCACACAAATTCCAATATCTTTTTTTAAAAAAATTCTAACAAATCTTCTTCCTCCATACTTTTCCACCTAACTTCAATACTCTTTTATTAAACAATTATATCAAATCATCTCTCTATACACATTTTTACAAACTTCAATAAAAATTAATTTTTTTATAAATAAGCCAATTTTATTAAAAAGAAGAACAAAAAGGAAAGACAACGGAGCCAACAGTACAAGAGAAAATACTGAAGAACCCTAAGACAAACAACCCAAAGAACGCCAAGAACTCCCACCCACCCTCAACCCACTAGTTAACAGGACTTTCCAAGAACTCCAAGATCGCCCAACCAACAAGACTCTCCCAAAAGATTTTCCCCTAGCAGTCTAGCCCATAGCTCTTAGTCTTCCTAGAGAACGAAGAAGACCCTTCATAGATAACCGAAGACTGCAATCCCTTCAACTCCCTGAGCATCCTCCCCCCTGATTTCCTCAGCTTTTCCTCTTGACCACCACACGACACCCCAACCAGCTGACCCACAGAGGAAACCATGTCCAAGACGCACGCCGGAGATTCCGTCTGCTCTTTCCCCTTCGAAGAAACCAACGGAGCTTTGTAAGGTGCAGCCACAAACCCATCAAGACTACTTTCTACACAAACTATAGCCCCTCCCCCATCTAAACAATCCAACGGAGCTTTGTCGTCCTTGTCATGAAATAAGGTCAAAGAAGCAGCCTCGGGAGATGGACCCGAAGAGTCCACGCCCACATCTGCCTTGAGTGACTCGGAGCCCCCGAGACAGACAACTCCCAGCCGATCCCCTCCCTCAGGACTGCCAACCCCCTCACCCGATATCTCACGGTCGGCCCCTAACTCTCCCACGTCAGAGCTCCTGCCTTGCCCCACCCCAAGAACCTCGCCCAGCCTCTCTGCCATACCCACCCCCTTAACCTCTGCAAGAACCATAAAGGACGAGCCGACAACCTGATCTGTGCCACCGACAGCAAGATCCGGCAAAGAGAACACCCACTGGGAAGAGACAAGCATGTCGGGAAGCACAGACGCTGAAATCGGCGCCAACTTCGGCGGTGGAAAGGCCTCCGGGATGCTACCCCTCACCCCCGCAGTCGCCGGCGACCCTCCATCCTTAGCCAGTGGTTGTTCAACACCAACGACGGTTCCTCGAAGTTGACCGTCAACAACAACACGCGTAAGCTCCGGGTCTTGAGGGGTACCCGACCCTGACCCAAGTGTACTCGGCCCAAGCAGAGCCTCCGAAAGAACCCCCTGGGCTAAAGCCAAACCGCTTGGGCTTGAGAGTCTTGGGCCCGCCCATCCGCCTGCAACAGCCCCTGCGAAGGGCTATTATCCTCTCTCCCACACCGGCTTAACCTTAGGACCAACAGAGCATAGCCCGGCCCACCATCACACCCTAAGAATTTTAAAAGAACTCCAATCTCAGCACGTAGCACCTACAATTTTGTTCTCCAAAAATCCACGTCAATCACCCTGCCACCAGCCGACTGAGCATTAATTGCAAGCTCCTTGGAAAGAGAGTCACTGCCCACCAAAGACTCATGCACAGAGGCATGCTGCACTCACTTCTGCTCCACGCCACCCCCAGGTCCCTCAACGTCTGTCACAGTTAACACGCCACTCCCAAAGCTCTCCCCCTTCAACCCGCCCTTACTAGCTTCAACGAATGAAACCTCCTTGCGCATATGAGAGCCAAGAGAGCCACCACCGCCATTTTTAAGCTGACCAAGGTAGGAAACCACACCTTGAAACACAGAGGCAAGTTCCAACCATCCTGACGCCCCCGTACCTTCCGGTACCATTACCACCCCTCTACGTCGCCCCCCACCAAACTCTGCTAAGGAAAGATATCTTCCTGCCATGTTGCAACACCGCTGTGCCATAAAGGCCCTAGAAGCTTCATTAAACTTCACTACAAACTCCATATTCGCATCTTCTAGCAATCTAGTAATCATGTAAACCAACCAAACAGCCCCATACTTCCCGATGAAGATAGAACTCGTAGCCTTCCGACTCCACTCCGAGAGTTTCACATCACCATTGCCTAAGACTGTAACCTGAAAGACCTTAGCTTCAACACAGAATCTGCGGGAGAAGGACATCGAGACCTCCGAGCAAATAACTAAAGCTAAAGAACACTTAATCGAAAAAATCTAACCAGGAAACTAACAGCCGAAGCAAAAAGGGGAGAAGAGGGAAGAGAGAGAAAGAAGAAAACCCCATACTACACCGCTTGTTCATAAAAAAAAATCAATAAAAATTAAATATCATTAAAACTTTTCAACAACCTTTATACAAAAACCAATAAAACTCCAATCTACATAAATATTCACAATTCTATCAAAAATCCTAAAAATCTTACAATTTTTTTATAAAACGAACATCCCCTAAGGTGTTGGAATCAGCAATATCAAAGGAATGTTACAAGACATTTATAACTGTTGGTTTTTTGACAAAGAAACTACCAACCTGGTCTTTTTGAAAATTAATTGTAAACATTCAGAAGTAGTACCAGAAAAGGATGAGAACATACACAGAACGGTGCATGAATACCGAAGAAGGCAAGTCCTCAATTTCAGAAAGTTGAACTGAGGACGTTCCAAGTAGTAATATAGGTAAATCAGAAGGTAATTCATCAAGCAAAGTCTGCAGGACAGCCCGGAGCTGTTCATGAGCCTGCAATGGTACCTCTATCAAAATTATGAAGCATAAGAGTAACAGAGTCGGTTACGGATCTTTGAAGCACACTATAGGAAGAAAATAGCAATTTGAGCAAGCCTAATGATTTTGTGTAGCACTTAATTAGTATCCAATACGAAAAAGGTATGCACTCACAGTCTCCCACCAAATGTTGAACTGAGGTAAATAGAGTATTGATGGTGTTGATCTCCTTGCTTCGCCAAATATATGTACCAGTGCCTCCTCAGGTGTCTTTGCACTAGGATCTGAAAGAAGAGATGGAAGTCCTAGAGAATGAACAGGAAACTTCTCCAGTTCATGCAAAATTGCAGGCCCAATATGATCCTGTTAAACTAAAGCAGTAAGTATATTTAGTTTCCAGTTCCCATAGTAGCAATTTAATCAATATCAATAAGTCCCATGATATTTACCAGCCCAGTACCCTCACCACCATAAAGCAGAAGCCGAGGCCTATAGACAAGAGCAATTGCAGAACCATAGGAAAGCATAGAAAGTTTAGTCAACTCTGTTGACACTGCAACCAGAGGGAATATATCTGATATAGTATTCATGGCATTCTGAAGATGTCTCTGTAGACATGGTGCAACTACTGAAGACAGAGGCCTAGAGTGTACAGCAGCTCCTCGATGAGCAGCCGGAGTAATAGTTGACATGGCTTCAACAAAGTGATACTTCTCAACCCTTACTGAGTCAACATCTATCAGAAATTTGTCATCGCTTGTGTACACCTGAGGGTATTTTTCACGGAAAGCACGAATGGCAGCTTCAGTGCACAGAGCTTTCAAATCAGCCCCACAGTAGCCTACGCAACTAGCTGCAAGTTCCAATTTTAGTTCCTTTGAAGGAGGATGCTTCCATTTGCGGGTATGAATGTCTAATATTTCAGCACGTGCCTCGCAGCCAGGCAAAGGAAAGTTAAATTCACGATCAAATCGACCAGGGCGTCGCAAGGCCCCATCAATAGCGTCAATCCTGTTGGTTGCTCCAATTAAAACCACTTGTCCACGCGAGTCAAGACCATCCATTAAAGCAAGCAAAGTGGACACAATAGAATTATGTATTTGCTCTTGTTTGCTAGACCTCACAGGAGCAAGTCCATCTATTTCGTCAAAAAATATGATGGAAGGCTGATTCCTTTGTGCTTCCTCAAAAAGTAATTTCAACTGTCTCTCAGCCTCACCAACCCATTTGCTAAGCACATCAGCTCCCTTACGCATGTAAAAACTTACTTTCTGGCCAGCCTTTGATGCAGCACAGGCTAATGCTCGGGCAATCAATGTTTTTCCAGTGCCAGGGGGGCCACATAACAATATGCCTCTTGGTGGGGTGATGTGATAGCTTGCAAAGAAATCAGGATATAACAAGGGAAAGAAAACCATTTCCTTCAAAGAATCAATGTATCCAGAAAGGCCACCTATATCTTCAAAACTAACACTCTCATCAACCTGTAGAGGTTGTATGTCTGCCCCTCCCTTAGAGCTTGGCCCAGCAGTTTGAATCCCAGAATTCAAGGAAGCAAAAGCATCACCCTGATGACCCCAACCTGATGCAGCAACATTCAATCCCCATGCGGTTGTCCCATGCATGTCCAGTCCCCCAAAAAGCCAAGGTGGCCCAGATCTGCTTCCACCTCGCCCCCAGGGAATTGCAGGGCCTTGGTCCAGCTCATCCACGAGAAGAGAATCATCAGAATCTTCAGCTCTTGTTAAACGATGACGCTTATGAACTCTTGATCCGCCCTTCCTTACATCCCTACCAACCTTAGAACCCATTCCAGGGTGTAATACCCTTCGAGGAGATCTTGGCCTTGGCTTACCTTCTTCCATAGACATCCTTCTGACATCTGCACGGTTTCGAAGATCGTATCTCCTCCTTACTTCTTCCTGTTCTTCTTCACCCTCTTCATCATCACCATCTTCCTCTCCTTCATCTTCAGCCTCACCCTCATCTTCAGCCTCACCATCATTTTGACCATCATCTGCATCATTATAGTCAACATCATTTCCGTTTACCATGTCCTCTTGACCAGCCTTCTCTACTGAAGTACCCTGCTCATCATCAGACTCCAAACCCAATTGTTCTCTAGCAACAGCTTTTGAACGACGAGGTCGAAGTCCTTCACGTCTAGGTGTTTGTTTACTCTCCACAATCTTCCTACGCTTGGGAGATGATAATTCATCATGAATCACGCTATTGCCAACCCGGTTCCTCAAAGGTCGATATGCAGGTCTCTGAAACGATATGGTGTAACTTTAGTTCTAAAAAAGAAAGTCATGTTTTATGGGACACATTGTTGAACCTCTATAGAAGCCAAGCTAATAAACAGGCTTCTGTGAGAAGTGCATGTTTGATTAGTAATAACCTCACCATTAGGTCCTCATCTTCTGCTCCAGAACTATCCGTATAATCTTCAAGATTTACAGAAACTCTTCTCTTTCTTGTAGAACGCCGGAGATTGGTTGCGGCTGACTGCAATTGTAAGCACAAAGTACATACATGAGAATTCCAGAAAGCTTGAAATGACTATAGAAAGGGAATCGATGTTTTGTATCTAAACAGCTTCACGACGAGAACGCATGTACCTCACAAAGGCGTCAAAAAGTCCACAATTGAAAACCTACTAATTTATGTCTCACTAACTCAAGTTTTACAATGTTTTACAACACAATCACTGTGCCGACCCTACTGAATTTGACAGATGGAGATACAACTGAACTGACAAAATAAATAGTAGAAGTTTGACATCAGGGTGTGTTGATGTTACAGTGATTTTCAAACCTCTAAAGCATGCAAAACATAGGTGTGATGCACAGGAAAAAAAAAGATTTTGCAAAGTGAAAAAAATTATTGTGAAACTATGATACAGGAGAAACCAATTCATGCCATACAAGAATCCATGCTAACTTCCTGCTGCAGCTATTCCAAATCTTTCCCCTTCAAATGTTGATCAAAATAAGACACCAAGAGCAGCACTGATCACAATGCTGGCCAAGACTATCACGTTTTGTCCCGTGATGTATTAAAATCCAGACACACATAAGCTTTAGAGCAATATGTGGTGGACAACCATTATGCTGATGCATTTCAAATATAACGGAAAGATACTATTCACAGCTAAGATCATCATCCTCGTCCTATTGCTCAGCAAGACGTAAGACAGATCAAATCAACCAGAAATAGTCAGCATATATCGCATTAATAAATGCCAACAACAATAGTCACTTACGTCATTGTTAGGTGCGCGGACACAGAGCATCTTGGCAATCTGAGAGGCGGCAGTCCTAGTCTTGTTCTTGCCCTTCCCTTTCCTGGTACGAATGATGTTGGCGTTGTAATACAAGTAAGTCCGTCCATAAACCTTCGGCCGTCTCCGGAGCCTATCGCTCGTCCGCACCGGCCTCTCCTCCACCTCTCCATCCCCTCCTTGCCCGGATTTCTTCGAACTATGCATACCAATACCGATCACGACAACAACCGGAAAAAAGGGGGAAAAAAAAAGAAACAGAAAACTCTAGCTCCGCCCTTGATTGCACCAATACTGCTCCATACACTGCACAGAGACACTGTCTTATTTAAGAATAACGGTCAATTCCGCAGATTAACAGAAAAAAGATGCATGCAAATGAAATTTGCAAGAGAGGGAGGGCAGAAAGGCATATGTGGAATGCGAAGCTTTATGCGTAGAGAAAAAAAAGTAAAGGAAGGAGGAGTTTCAAAACTATAGTACAAATTTGATAGGAACCTAAAGAGCTGCAGCATCTCTCAGCATCACGTGGACAGGAATGAGGAGAAAAAATGGACAGCAGAGATTTACCTGATCGGAGATCTAGTCGTTGACTCGTTGCAGTCGCAGAAAGTGAAGCACAGAGACGAGAAAGAGGGAGAGAAAAAGTGCTAAAACCCCCAGGGACTTGGTGCTGAAGAAAGGTGCAGATATATAAAAACCTAAGCTAACGAACAAGGAGGGGGAACGAGTCAGATCTAGGTGAGTCGGGAGACCCGAGTCGAGTTAAAGGCCGGTGGGACCCGCCTCGGGCTCCGAAGTCCCGTCCTTTAACTCGTCTGGGTTCGTTCCGTGCGACACGTGCATGATAAAAATAAGACGTTTTTGGCATAGGGGTGAGCAATGTTTTTACCCGTATCTGCCACGTCGGCCAAAGTTGTGCATTTAGGTTACTTTGGTCGTTGGAGTCGCGTAATATTTTTTCTGACGTGGCGGAGGCTCTTTAAACTCCGTCTGAAAGTGTAAAGCTGTTATTTTGGATCTGACATAATATTAATGGCTGCTTGTTGGATGTCAACTACTTGGGAGTTCTGTGCCTTCTATTTTTGATGGAATTTGTAGTTTTGTACTGTCCGGTAACTACAAAATTCGACCGTGTTGGAAATATTATAGATTTCTATGGTTAAAAAATTCTGCCTTTGATTTTTTTTTGGAAATTAAGGTAAATTTTATTAGAATTTGTAAAAAAAATTAAAATTTATAAAAAGTGTTGGAATTTATAAAAAAATTATTAAAATTTTTGTCTAGTGTATCTAAACAAGGCCCAATTGTCAAGAAAAATAAAACAAAAGCCAATCTTTTATAACTACGATTATATATATTAAGAACTCGTATTAATTAAGTATTTTGAATTTTTTTTTGCCCACTTGTTTATTTAGTAAGACCTAGAAATATATTTATTTTTCTGAATGAAACTTTAGAAATGAATTATTTTTTGTTGTATATATTGGGAGATATATTATGTTAAATTTGTGGCATAATAAAAAAAGCCTTTCTCCCAACTCCCGAGCCTAATAGCCTTGTAATTACAATGGGGGAGCTTTGCAAAAGGGCTGTTTCGGACTTAAAAAATGGATGTCCGGCTTATAGTAGTTCCATCGATCAAATCAATAGCCAAATCTTGGTTACAGGAGACTTGGAACAAAAACTTCACGGAAAGCAAAAATAAATCTAGGGAGATTTGGTGTGATTTTCGGTAAGATTTCAATCCTAAAAATTCATATTCGGCAAGTAGTGAAAGGATTCGGCCTGCAGCTGCCTCTTCCTGCATTTGGCCCGAAGCAAAACTGTTATGTCTCTCCTTGAATTCGCCCTGAGCCAGCTGCGTTCAATTGTTTTGTTTTGTTTTTTTTTGTCTTTTTTAAATACTTTTAAATATTTAAATTTTAATAAAAAATTAATAAATTTAAAAAAAAAACTTTAAACATCATCATTAATTTTTTTACACGTCAACAACTTCTACACAAACACTAATACAACTCTAACATCACCTAAAAATTCTCAAAACACTCCAAATCCTACAAAAATCTTCAAAACGAACATAACCTAGGTATTATTTTATTGATCCATTATTTAAATTATTTAATTTTAAGTAGAAGTCTCGATTCTACTGATCGATTAAATATAAATTATAAATTTTAAGTATAAATTATTTTATTGATCCATTAAAGTAGAAGTCTCGATTCTAAAATAACATTAATCAGATATATGCCATTTATATTTTTCCCTTTTAGATAGTCTAATAGTTTTATAAAAATGAGAAAATTACACTTCATCATTGTAAACTACCGCATCATTTGTAGTTTGCCCCCAAACTACTGCTCTTGGGCATTGGCCTCCTAAAATTAGTGTTTTGTGCTTTAAACCTCAATTGAAAATTTAACCATTAAAATGCATGACAACTATTTAACAACCAAGCCATGTGGCACAATATGAATGGTTAAATCTTCAATTACAGGACAAAATGCAAAGAAGTCTCATTTTGGGGGGTCAATTGCTAAGAATAGAGGACAAAGTGCAAATGAGATGATAATTTAAGATAGTAAAATTTACAAACAAATAAAAAAGATTCCTACAAGACTCATAAGATTTGTAAATAATATAAGATCAATCAAACAACCTAATGGATTCCTTTGTGGTCACACTTCGAATCCAAATTGAATGGTTATTTGTAGAATATGAATGTTCAAGTCAACAATTAATCAAATATTTATGAAAAACAATATATTTTTTCTTGTTACCTCTAAATAAAAAATGGATTTTAATTATTTTCAACAAATCATTAATAGATTCATACTTAGTTTCTTCGAAACCTGAGCAGTCCCCTGTCCCACAAAACACCAAATAATTACCATCGAATAATGATCAAGTCAATAGTTTTGGGATAACGCTTGGGAAGTTTTGAACTTGAAACTTGAAGTAAATAACACCTATATTGGATTTTCAGTCTTAAAAAGAAATATTTACTAGTCCAACAATGTTATTTACCTTGTATTAGAGTCTGTAACATAGAAACTGAAGGAGGAGGTAATCACATATATTTTCACCGACACACATTCTTCTTCCTGCTCATTTGCCTATGCAAACTGGGGTTTGTATTTATCTCCAAAGAATGAAACAATACCCAAATGGTTGGGGCGGGAAAAGAAAAGAGAAACAGAGAGGATATATATGTAAGATGGCTGATTCTGTTAGCAGCCAGCCGCTTTCAAGAATTTGTCATAGGGACTTGAAGGTGGTAATTTGAAAGAGTAGTGCTGATACTCAAGTGAACAGAGAAGAAGCTGATCATGTCCTCGTATTGGCCCTTCAGGTATCAGCTTTTGATCCTCGTCTGCAAACTCCAGAGTCTGAAAAGAGAGAATTGGTGAGTAATGCTTTCTACAACATATATTAATATAACACAACCTCTCAGCATGTTGTAACCGCTGCAATCCTCAGATAGGCTCTACGCACTGCTTCATATTAGGACCAAGACTTGAGCCCTAACCTTCTCTTTAATATTACACAAGGTAATGTTATGAGTTATGAGTTATGAGCAACTTCTTTCTGTTAGTTTTCCTTTTGTTATTTTCATTTCAAACCTTTGGATGAGAACAATCACCCTGGAGTTTTTGAAATGGTAAAAACTTCACTTGTCAGGCTGCATTACTTGAAATCATATGCAAAGCGAGTTTCTCCCACTTACCCCCATAAAAGAAAAAGAAAAATTTTTCCAGCAGAAACTTTTCCTTGGGACATAAATAAACAACA
Source organism: Myrica gale (assembly GCA_963930655.1). Lineage (NCBI taxonomy): Eukaryota > Viridiplantae > Streptophyta > Magnoliopsida > Fagales > Myricaceae > Myrica > Myrica gale. Next base: position 11,255,877 of record OZ005616.1, read on the forward strand.
ATCTTGACAGATAGGGGTACGATGGTCTTGGTGGAGCCTGAATGAGACCAACTTTTTCATGTAGGAGTATCCTCCAAGGATATTGGATCTTGTTTCGATATCTACGCGGCCCTGTGCCTCTTAAGGTTACTAAGGTGAAAAGCAAGCCTAATTATCATGGCAAATCTACTCACCTTGGATGTTAAAACATGGCATTTCTCTTGAATCTCATCGGATGGAACCATGGACTTGGACGCTTTTTGATGCTTGAAACTATGAAGCACTGACATCTTCTGCTGTTTCCCTGTCACAAGGGCTTCACATTGGCTTTTCATTTGGTCATAAGGTATAGGTGTTGAGGAGACTGGGACACTAGCAACTTGTTGAGCTGTCTTCAAAACCTGTCAGAAATAGCGAACTTCAACTCAAGGAAAAAAAAGAACTTATGCTCTACATATACTATATTATAAAAGGATGATGGTAGAACCCTCCCAGCCCATGGATTGAATTTATAGCCTTCCCATTAGTATACGAAAAGTGGAACTACTTGGCTACAACGGCTATCAGACTGTTATTTGACTTGAGAGAGAAAAGATAACAAAGCTGCGAATTATATACACAACCCAGGACACTTGCACAGATATTAACCCTACAATGAAAATTAAATGAGATAAAAGGAGGATATCCGTCATTTCCTATCCTATCTTTCACCGCCTTGAAATGCTTACACCATCTGGATGGCAGTTCATTACTTGGATGCTTGCATAAAAAAGTAGTGAGTGACAGAAAGAGCAGCAAAACCCTAATTAACTCAGAGAAAGTGCAGCTCTGAGGGAGGCTGTGCAACTGCCTTTTCATTTATCCAAAAAATTTCTAAATATGCACGTAGTATATACCAATGCCAATGCACTATTATCTTGAACAAGCAAATATAGTGGGGCCATATCAAATTGATAGATATTGTATGAGGATCTTAAAAAGTATACAAAAAAACATGTTCAGTTGATAACACCAAAGTGTTTGTATGACAATGACGTTCAGCCATCAACAGCAAAAGATTGGAGAATTTGGAACCAGCAAATTAGAGAGAAGAAATTTCACATTCGACAAAAATCAAACCTATTTTCCCTTCTGTATGGGAAGTAATCCTTTTTCACAAATAAAGGACAACTAGGAGCAACAAGACAAAATAGAGGAAAAGTTACAGCAAGCAACATTGAGAGAAATAGATCATGATATACATTCAAGCGCATACAATCTGTCAAAACGATTATAAATAACATAGGAAGAATTGGCTACTTTTATTTGGCTTTGTTCAGTAATATATTAACATAATAATTTTTTGAACTTACTGATTCCAAAAGCTGGCTAGCACTTATAACATCCATGGTGTTCATAGAGAGTGATGTTCTGCGACCTGACTGACTTCCACTTGGTTCAGGAAAGGCTTCTTCATCAGTCAAGGCTCCAGTGTCCTGAAAGGAAACCCCTCATGTAAGCACAAAAATTTTCAAGAACTCCAAAGATGAAGATTATAGTCAGTACAGCTATTACCTCATCAAAACCTGGTAAATCTATCTGGGCAAGTGGAGAACAAGGCCGCGGCGTCTCCATAAACAATGGAGGCCCTAAGGGATATGCATCATCAGGAGAAAATCCATGTAAGAGTTGATTCTTTATGCTCAACAACTCATCCTGGGGGAAAAAAATTTTTTAGTACCAAGTAAATGCCAAAACTAACACACACAGACCACATATACAGGTAAGAGAATTAGAGAGTAAAAACAAATTTGAAACTTTGAACAAAATGTCAGCAGAACACCTGGAGTTCAACTGTTGACCATGTATCATGAAATCCATTTCTTTTCCTTGGAAACACCTAACCGATTCAAGCACAGTAAGTGGAACCAAGAAGCAGACCAGACCTGGACCTTTTTTTTTTGTACATAACCAGACCTGGACTTGCTAGTGACTATGAAATCAATGCAACGGGTCCTTATAAACCCACTGACATAATGATCAAGAACTGAACTAGGTTATCTGCATTCAAACTTCGGAAGTTTGCACCAATTGGGTTTCTTCATTCTAGCAAAGATAGAGGAGAAACGAAAAAAAGTGAGAGGCAAGAGGCAAGAGTCACACATATCCCAAAATCTTCATCCATTCTGTGGGTCTGTGTACAGGTGGCCGTATGAATGCGCGCACATGTATGCATCCATGACCGAGGTGATGTTGGTGATGACAAACAATAAAAGATTCCAGCGTTATCTTCTTTTTCTTGTTCTTCTCCTTAATACAAGTTCCTGTTTGTTGACCACTTCATTTCTTTTTTCAACTCGATCTGCTTATGCTACTCACTGTTTGATCAATTTTTTCCTCTATCGTGGCCTAGAAGTGAACAACATTTACTGTAATGGTCCTTGCAGTGTGATTTACAAGTTCTTAAACCCCCAAATAAAATGAAAGGCCGCCATTCAGAAGAAATCAGAGAACTAGGGTTTGATAGCTGTCGTTTACTTCATGAACAGGTTTTTCATGTATTGAGGAAAAATAAAGCAATTCCACGCAGAAAGGAACATATTCTAAGAGCTTGCAACATACAGAACTGGAACATCACCTCTGACAATTTTGCAGATTTAGACAAGAAATGTGATATAACAGTTTCTTTTAATTTCTGATCATCACTTTCTATTGCTGAGAGAGATTTCAATGCAGTGACTTCATCTTCCTCGGATCCATATCTGATCTTCCCCCCATCAGATTCTATAGAGACAGCCTGCAGCCGGATATCGTCAACCAACTCAAGGTAAGGATCAACCTGTCAAATGCCAAGATTTAATAAAATGATCTAGGAGTCGAAAATACAACTCCACAAAATATGTTCCTTCCCAAAAAGAACTAACAAAAAAGAAAAAGGAGAGGTAGAATGGGCCTCAATCTGAATGGTAGGTGCAGTACGTACTGTTTTTCCTGTCAAAGATTCCCTAACAAAGGGAATCAGCTCAGGAATACTGCCTGCTCTGGCTGAAAATATAAGCATCGACGAAGCCAAGGTAAAGAGAGACCTTCTGCGAGATGGTTGTAAACCTCCTTCATAAGTGTGCAATGAACACATATTATAAACTTTGGCTAATGAAAAGCTCTAATGAGTTCAAGAAAAAAGTTACTACTTCCTAGGAAATTGACGCGTGGTTTCAAATGGACAAATATGAAGATATCCCCTTTAAGGAAAACCTAAAAATGACCCATTTACCTTGTTCGTCTCAAGGAGAAACAATGTCAATGAAAATTTGCCTACAAGGTTTCAAGCCAACTACACTGGATCTTTACAAGAATGAGAATCCTAAACGCACCGCATCAGTGCTTACAAAGAAGCCAATTTGATTGAAGAGAGAGAGGGAGAGAGCTACATTAGAAAAAAAAAATCAAGACAACAACCAAGCTCGTGAAAGCAGATGCAACATCATTCAAGGATGTTAGAGTTTCATCATAAGCATGCTGTTTCTACATGGCCAATATTTGTGTTCACAGCACATTCTGTCTACTAGTACATATTTGACTGTTCCCTTCTCAAAACAGATGTAGAAAAAAATATCATTCATCCTACATTGAGCCTACCTTCTTGATCCAGAGATATATTTCTGAGGGAGAATGCCAGCTGGAAACATCTTACTAGAGCTGCATGACTGGAGGTCTGTCAAACAAAAAAACCATTAGAGAAGTTAGAGAAAGCTGTTGAATATGAAACTTCAATATTGTTTTGCTCATTTTAACATGCCAACAAGAAGATTCACTCAGCGATTTCTATGACAAAACTCCTCTTCAGAACCGTTCTCTCTACAATCCAAGTCAATCAATCTACTTGTCAGACTCTCTATCACCCGAATGATGAATCCCAGTTTAACATATTATTGGCAGTTTTTATCATCAGGTTGGCCATTGTCATATGCCATACTGTCTTAGAGTTTAAGTCTAGACACAAAACAAAGTTCTACTAACCTTAGATCGGGTAAAGAGTAAGGCGATGTTACATGCGTGGGCCATTGCCACAAAATTTGCAGGATTGTTTTCTGTGGATGTTGCCTGAACCCATATTGATGAAAGCAAAAGACTGACTTGGTGACTGCTCAACCGAAGGCAAGTTAGCACCTGAACATTTTCAGATAGATAAGATATTAAAATAATGTCTAAAATAAGAACTCTTTGTACAATTAAACCAAAATTGCAAATTATGATCTATTAACCAAGTAGTTTAGAAGATATGAGTTGCGGTTTCATACAGTCTTTCCATCAGTCAAAGCACGCTTGAAGCTGTAGGACTGATGATGTGATAGATCCATTCCAGATTGTTTCAAATCCACATCTGAAATCTGATTTACTTCCTCTGTTGGACCAACATTCTTGGGTTCTGTGGTGGATTTACCTTTTTCATGAGTGGGAAGACTTCCGCTCCCATCCTCCTGCGATGCACCAAATGATGGAAACCTAGAAACTGGTTTTGAGTGTTCGATGTTGTCTAACCAAGGACAAGGAAGGGATGGCGCAAGAACGATTGAGAATACACAGTATGCCCCAACTCGTGTTTCAGGGTCTGGATGTGCCATTGCTAAGAGCAATTGGTGAAACAGAGCTTCAGGAAAAGCCTGAATCAGATCACAAGTATCCCTTTAGAAACTTGGTGATTTTACAAGATCTCAAAATGTGCTAGCGTGGTACATCTATATAAATGCACTTGCCTTCTGGTGATATGATATGTTAGGTATGGAAGAGATAATCTTTGCAGTTTGAAGTACAGCAGTGATTGTTGCTCTAGCCACAACAACCGTTATTGGCATATTCTCAAGCACCACAGCCATCACATCAAGAATGGGTCCCATGTCTCCCACCTGTTAATCACAAATACACTTTGTAAGACTAATTATGATGAAACAAGAATATCACAGCTAACCAAGCCCATGACCACCCAACCCTAAAAACAAACAACGAATATAATAAGAACACATAGGAGGAGCTAGTTTCTGAGCAGTCTCCCTGAAAATCTATTTAATTACTTGGGTTTACTTGTGTGAATTAGAGATATAGAAAAGAGATAAGAAAAAATAACAAAGACTAAAGAAGGGCTTTATGGTTATGAAAGTTAATGCCTACTAATGATGAGCAAGGTTACATGAAAATGCAAATTTGGAGTGGGGATCAATACTAAAAGCGAACTAAGATTATGAAAGAAAGGCTTTGCTCCTAAGAAAAGTGATGGAGACTAACAACAAGTAAGATAACATGAAAATATATGTTCAAACTTAGAGTGATGAATAGTAAACTTGATTTGCCAGGATACTCATTCTGATGATGCTCCTTTGGTTAAAGAGGAATAAGTGTGTTAAGAACTGCACTATTAGTGTTGCATGCTAATATGGGATGTTGCTTATTTGCAGAATTAGTTTGTGAAAGAAGTGCTTCCCTGGAGGCATCACCGTAAACTTACAAAATTTTCACAAGTTTTCAACTACAAGGCCAACAATGTTTTATTGGTACCATCTAACTGAAATTTAAATTAATGAAATCTGAATAAAAAGGACATGGTCCAGACCTTGCATATTTCATGCCTTTTCTAGAAGTTTTCACTTCAAAATTGCCGAGACTTCCCAAAACATTCACATTTAGTGGAAAAGTGACGGGAAACAACTACGAACCTTAAGCGACAACTGTGAAATGCATTCTTCTAGAGCCATACGAAGATCAGTGAACCATTTATCTGTACCATCTCTAGGGCTGGATACTTCAGCCAAATTTTGCAGGGACTTCCGTAAATGTTTGATCAGGTCAGCTATTGCACCAACGATTGCAACGAAGGCCTGCTGCCTTGCTTTCTTTGCAAGTTGTGTTGTGACATTAACAATATTAATCTGTACAAGAGGTTGTTTGACCACGTTCTTATGATCCAAGTGCTTGATCAGGATAGACAATAAGAGATGGGAGTTATCCCCTGGCATGGAAAAAAAATTGAATATGCCAATCATGAATGAAAGAACTTTTGGAAAGTAACCATTTGAAAGAAAGATAGAACATCAAAGACCTAAGTTTAACCTGCTTCATCCAGAAGTGACTGCAAATACATCAAAACTGAACAGGCAACTCCTTTTTCAGGCGACCAATGCTTATCAGCATCAAAACTATGGAAAAGGGGTTCAAGCACACGCCGCACCGTTGTGGCTTCCTTTGCCAATCTGGCCATATTACGCAAGCAAACCCTGGACCAGTAGGCAGGACTTTTGGAAGTATCCCTGTGAAATTGGCAAATGAATGCAAGATGTTTGATAGTTTGAGGAATGTATACTGTTTCCAAATGAAATGGCTATGAACCAATGATGATTTTCTGAAGACAAAAAAATGAAGAACTTTACACTGTGGGGTCCAAATGAGGGTCAGTCATGTGGTTCAGCAGCGAAGGAACCTTTGTAATGATATTGGGAAAAGATGAGCCTTGTTCCTCTGTTTTAAGGACTCCTTGAACCCACTGGTCCTCAGATGGGGAGCACTGTCTGTCATCCTTTCTATTCTGGGAGTTGATTGGAAGATCCATGTAGTTCTCCAAGGTCACAGAAATGATCTATTTAAGAACAGATAAAAAGAGTAAAATTGATATGAAATTGATAGAGAAAACCCAAATCTAAATGGCACACAGGCCATTGAACTTCGGAAATAGTTAGGTCTTTCTTTTGTCAAAAGCATCAATAATTTAAGGCGGCAAGGGGAAAATAACACTCACATTGTCGAAGTCCATTGAGATATGGGAATGCTCACCCATGAATGACACCTACCACAAACATGGAGAAAAAACAACAAAGAATTATAGAGTGTAGGGAAAGCATCAGGATGCATTCGCCACAAAGCCTTAGAAGTAACAGTTCAAAAGGGAGAGAGATATAGAGACAGAAGACAGAGGTGTTATGAAAGCACAAGATACTTTATATGAAGTGCAAAAATATGAATTATGTATCAATTTAATGGATTAGATCTCCAAGGAGAAGAAGTTATAGAAGAAGGAAAAGGAAAATAAATCTGTCATAAAAAGTCAAAACTAATAAACTAGTCAACAAAATAGCAGCAGTCTCATACATTGACCTTAAGAAGGCATCATTGAGAGGGCTCAATCTAGTAGGCATTCATAACCAAATTCAGAAAATCTCATCTGCATGTTCCTATGAGATCATGTCAGTAAATATCCTCTATATGCTTCTATAAGATCGTGACATTTATGCAGCTCTCTATTCCCCATTCTTGAGAGAAGCCATGTTCCTGTCATACCATCAATTCCACAACACCAATAAATTTAACTTTTGAATATTCAGATGTACCTCACTTACAGTTGTTTCCACAGTTCCACAGATCACTTATATAAAAAAAAGTTGGAACATAACCCCATGTCAGTTAAAAATTACAATCTCAAAGAAGCTGGAGACTGTTAAAAGACACAAACAAGTTTATAGAGACAGCATCAAATTACAAAATTGAGGAACACAATGTATACTGCTAGAAATATCCTTTTTGGGCATTAATTAGGAGACACTTAATACCATAATTAATGACAATCAACTGAGATGGTGAAGCTTTATCTCCATGTCCTTCCCCACCCCCCACCCCACCACACCATTACATGCTTATCTCCGTTCCCTTTGAGAAACACATACCCATAGAATGATCAGGAAGTTGTTGTTCAGTGCCCTTGTCACGTTTTCACAATCCAAATTGAGTTTTGCACTAGCCTTCATGAATAAAGGATGCCACTGATAATCGGCACAATTTAAGGTTGTAGTTACGTAGTTACTAGCAGTCTTATTACCACATTCCTTTGAGAGGGTTAAGCCTCAAGCTATGGCTAGCCCGCTTATGGACCCTTCTATCCATCTAAACATCTACTAAGGGCTTTCCCAGCACTTAAGCTTCATACTACGTTCATACCCATTTTTCGCCTAGAACAGAAAAAAGCAAAACTATCATCCTCATAAAGCTGAGCCTTCTCCTGGACTCATTTGACTGCATGTAGGAGTACACTATTCCACGACGGGCTAATTATTGATAATGTTAGCAGCACAAGATATGTCGGCCTAGCAGCTTTGAACATATAACTACTCTTTAAGTGTCAAGCCGTTTGGGATGTTCCTTTTCTTAGATTGGCTAATGATTGGGAGTTAGCGGATTTTTCAGCTTTTTTCTTCCGTGTGTCTGGGACGGAGATTAGAAGAGGTGGGGAAGATAAGTTGTTTTGGAAGGGGTCTAAAGATGGGGTCTTTTCGGTGAAGTCTATGTATTCTCTCCTTGTGGGTGGGAATGGCTTGGCTTTTCCATGGAAAGGGGTGTGGAGGTCGAAGTGCCCCATGAGGGTTTCTTTCATTGTTTGGGAGGCTATGCATGAGAGAATCCTCACTACTAATAACCTTCGTAGACGGAGAGTATACATTGTTGATTGGTGCTCTCTTTGTCGCAGTGATGGGGAATCAGTTGACCATTTGCTTCTCCATTGTCCGGTGGCGCGAGGGCTTTGGACTTATGTTCTTTCTATTGTGAATTTTCTTTGGGTTATGCCGGAAAAAGTGGTGGATGTGCTCTGGAGTTGGGAGAGGAAGTTTTCCAATCCCTTTGCTAAGGCTATTTGGAGGATGATTCCATCATGTAAATTGTGGTGCCTTTGGAGGGAGCGTAATAATCGTTGTTTTGCAGATGGTTCTTTGCCTTTACCTATGTTGCAGGGCTTTCTTATGTTTACTCTTTTTGGTTGGGCTGATGCGGTGTTAGGTTGCCCGTTTGTTGATTTTCAGGATTTCCTTAGTTTTATAGCTTGTTTGGAATAGTGATTTCGGTATAGTCCCTTGTACTGCTTTCACCTATCAATAAAATTATCTTGCTTATAAAAAAAAAGTGTCAAGAAAATGGGCACAGCCAAGAACAAGTTTTAGATCCAGTTGGCTCCACAGGCAGTCTGGACACATTCAACAATGAAAAAGTGAATGGAAATACATGTGGAAGATTGATTCGCAAAAGCTTTGGAGGCAATGGATGAAGTGAAAGCTGCACCAGGATAAGGGTCTCAAAGGGATAATGATGAGGAGGAAAACAGAAGAAATAAAAAATGTATTGAATAACTTACTGTTAAACAATGAAAAAGGAGGTGACATAAGTGAGTAGTTCTGGAACACAAAAAAACATAGTTTTCCTCGAGGCCAGGAACAAATATTCCACACAAGTTGCATAACATCTCTGTTACATCAGAATAGAGGAATAACACTCTGTAACACAATCTCACAAAAATCATTAATTGATCAAACAGTTTACGTAGCTAAGGCTAATACAATCTAGTTGCATTAATTCCATTACGGACATGGACACATTACTGCTAACTAATGCCATGTACCTCACATATATCCAGCCAAAACCATATTGATCATCAGTATCATGTTTAAATTTTGTAACATGGATATTATTGTAAGAGAAAACTGAAAACATAGCAGTGGAATGAAAGTTATTTTCCATGTCAGACTTTTATACTACAAAACCAAGAAATAAATAAAACAGGTGATCTTCCCAAAAGAATAAATTGGGTCCCCACAAACATAAATGTCAATACTTTTGGTTATCTTAAGGAAGAAAAGGTAAAGAACAAGAAAAAACGAAAGAGCAATATGAATGCATCAAGATAGGTAAATACCTATGTCGGCCATTTATGTTTTTCCTGAAAATTTAATCTGGGAAAAAGAGTTGTACCATGAAAGCCAAAGCTTGCAGTCCTGCTGAACGCAAACGTAGAGCTCTTTCACTGTCTCCAACTTCTTGAGCAAGTTGACAAAGTTTCGGAATCAGACCCTCTAAGTTGAACATGTACGTACTATCCATCTACATTTATTTCACATAGTCAGCATCAACTAACTAATGAAAATAAATAATTAGAGCATATGGTCAATGACCTAACTTATAGACAGAATTAACTTGGCATATGTATGGTCAGAAGCAATATGGGGAATATTCAACAGGTCCCTCTGTAGAATCAGTAGATCCAAAATCAGGCATCTGCCGTTATCCATTCAGTTCAACCACTCACATTTTTTACCCTGTCAATTGTCCAAAAGAGTAAACAGACTGTCCCCCCATATGCATCCAGACCATGTACATAACCAAAGTTTGTTATTAATATATTTTATATTATAGCCAATGGTTTGTTATTAATATATTCATATTTTATGTCAAAATGACTCAGATTAAAGCTTCATCCTTCTATCCATTATGTACCTGGCTATTTATAAAATCGACAAGAATATTGCAACCTGAAATCTGCATTTCAGCCTGTCGAGTTTGTTCTAAAAGTGTACGAACAATCCCTAATAAACTACTGGCAAATAGTGGCCTGCATGCATTGAAAGCCCTCAGTGAGTATCATCACGAATATTGTTTACATTTAATGGAGAATTGAAATTTCAGAAAGAAATACGTTAGGAACCAAACAGCAGAAATCAATGAACTTCTCAATAAAAGAATTTGCTTGATAGAGTCTTCTATGTACATGAACTGAGACTACTTTGCCGTAACAATTGCTGCATTTTCTCTTTCAATAGTTATAGAATAAATCCTTTGAACTGGACGCAGAAATATCATTGCTGACTTCCTGACAAGCCCCAAGACCTACATATGGCAAGTTCAGACTCCGAATCCTTTGATGAGATATTACTGTATGATCACTATTGCACTAGGCGACTAATCCCTACTAGATTTACAATTCTCTGTCACTTGTCTAACATATTTTTGCAACATCAGTTAGCAATCAAAGCAATAGTCAAAACCTAAAAGTAAGAAAGTCGTATTCAGTTTCATTGAATCATCACATATGTAAAGACCTGGGAGAACCACAGGGAGGCAATGATCCCTGGCAGAAACTTCTTTCAGTATCAACCACCAATAGTCAGCTAGATGTACTGGTCTACCTAGCATATTTCTTCAACATTTCCACTCTTTTCCCCCTTCCCCTCAGTGGTTGAGAAAATTAGATGAAAGCAACCCAATTTGGTTAGATCCCAAGTAAAATATAAGATTCAAATCCATCAAACTTACATATGCTCCTTACATGACGATAACAGTTTCCGGTAAATGCATAACACAACTTTCAGAGATCCAAAGTTCTCATTCCGCAAATCCTTGTAACATCTCTGTTCTAGGTGACTTGTAATCTGTGGAAAGAACATTGATGGACATGAGAGTGAAGCGAATAGATATTTTTTTTTCTTTATAGGTAGGCGGTTAAAAACAAAATCTACAGCTTGACAATATTAAGAAAACTTCAAAAGTTGAAAATCCCTAGCAATTTTCCCAATTTTGAGCCAGATATCATAGGCTGTCTTAATAACAAGCAGGGGCACTAAATGTAAAGAAAGAAAGACCTAAGATACTGATTTAAAACTAATCCAGTAAAGAAAAAAATATGAAGCTGAAACAAATGATAGCACCAGCACATAGCAGACCTAACTAAATTGATGGTGTGATGAAGATGAGAGTATTAAGTAATGAAGAGCAAGTCTGGACTTCAAACAAGTTCCATTTTTTCAAAACTTCAGAAAGAAAATATAATAAAATTAGAATACACAATTGGAAGATCTGCAAAAGAGATAGGTTCTCAAATGAACATGGAAAAAAAGTCTACCTTGGGGATACGCAATGGATTCTTAGCAGCATATTCACAAAGTTTCCCAATTTTCCTATCGTTTGGTTCAGCCTCCTGCCATGTATAAATTGAAACAGATAAGCTTATCAGAATGCAGTTTTTTCTTCCTCCCTCTCTCCTTTCTGTTCTTTTTTTGGGTGGCAGGGCAAGTGAGGAGTGAGGATGGCTTGGGATCATAAGCAATTGAAACCTTTAAGGACACAGTGCCAGAAGAACCAAAATCGTGCATATATGAAAGATATTAATAGCAATGGAGTTAAAATTTCATAAGATTCCTGTGCCTCCCCTATTGAATTTCGCTTGACTAGATTCAAAAAATTATTTCCACTCAGAAATACAAATTGTATAAGAACCTAATGAACTTTATAGTGGCTACGCTTTCATGGTTGTACAAAACACACCACTGCACAAGCCACAGAAAAAATAAGCATTGTTAAAAAAAAATTTCATAGGTCAAACTAATCGTTACTTAAGTACCACATAATCAACATATTCTTTGTTAATAGCTCCACGAAACAATAGAATGATGGATTTAGTAAGTCAAACCTTCTTCCAAACAAGCAAAATTATCTTACTTCATGAGGGGTCAGATACCTAAACAATCCTTGAATTCCTAAAGCCAACTCATAAGTTCTCCATATGGACAAATATCACTAAGAAGTCTGCAAAGGATATGAACTGAAGCAAAAATTGCATTGCGTTTGGAGACAATTCACCTTAAGAATATCAGCAAGCATCTTCTTGTACCGCTTCACGGGCTGTCTAGACCTTGCCCTCAATGAAGGACAGAAGAAACAGAGGTTGCCGCAGGCAGGCACAACCCGCCTCGACATAACCCCCATTGTCTAAGGAAACCCAAGCCCCCTGCTCCCAAAATCACGATCAAAGTTCGCGATCGAAGTTCAGATAATGGCAAAAACTCAAAGACCCACCTGACCAAACAACCCAAATATTGGCACTTACGTATACTAGAATTGTGCTCCTATGGCACTTGCAGGAACTGCGTACAGGAAAAGTTCAAAAACCCCAGTTGAATTTGGCACTCTAATGTTTTTCCGCCAGCGCAAATGTATTGCCAATTTCATAAGAATCAGAAACAAGGACATTCACCGAATCCAGATTAAATTAGCAGATTTTTACGTGCAACAACTCTTAAATTACCAAAATATTTCTAATTTAAAGACATACCCACAAATTTAAGTATCAGAAATCCAACTTTGAGACACACCCAAGTTCCCGAGACCGCGATCTGGGCAAGCCTAGAAGCCAAAAAAATGGACAAAGAAGCGGTTTCGAAAGATTTATTAAAAATCTCCAAGTTCCAAATAGTATGGACAAATTTAATAATACTTTGGTATCCAATGCAAATACTATTCAAAGGCACTGAATTTGATTAATTAAGATTACCACCAAATAGTGACAAGGGGGGAGGGAGGGTTGAATTATCTCCCCTTGCCTGTTTCCTCTCTCCCCCCTCTCTCTCTCTGACGTTAATACGAGAAAATTAAATTAACCCTTAATAATAAGAGAAATAAAAAGGAAAATAATCGTTAACTTAACGTCACGAGTGGCTGTTATAATATTGGTAACAGTCCTGTAGTCTTGATTCTTGAAGACGCATCGTCATTGGCTTGCGGTTCGGGTAGAGTTGGTAAGGCACAGGCCCACAGCTGGCCCAACCCTATCATTTGGTGCATGATGCGTATTAAGGCCGTCACTTTAGTGTTGCCCAACGAGAACGTGCAAACGCAATGCCTAGCTGTTAACAGTCGCACCAGATAGTGCCAAAATCGGAAATCCCCAACGGTCCCGAGATTTAAGGGGCCTTTTTCTTGTTCTGTTCACCTTTTGACTATTTTTAGCCGCACAATCATTTCACTTGTCGACGTAATTTTGGGGTTTTCCCTTTTATTTTTGCGTGATATTTAGGTGGCCTTTCGGGTTCTCCACTACCATGGAGTCTTGTTATTGTGCTAAGCACTATTGTGCTTGAGCATGCTAAGCGACAGTTGAAATTAAAAACTTCAAAATTCAAAGGCTCAGATCGCACCATATTAATTAAAATATTTTGAATGTTTTAAATGATATGTTTAACTATAGCCGTCGGATCTCCAGCTTTTAATCTCAGTCGTCGCTCAACATGCTCAACACAATAGTGCTTAGCACAGTAATCGAACTCCTCCAACCTGTCCTAATTCTCAACAGGTGGGCTTGAGATCCGCAGTAGCATTTCTAGAACGGAATCTAATGCTGACTTTTATTTTGGATCCGATTTTAGCACAGATTTTTTATTTTAGATTCTTTGGAATTTACTGATTTAGGATCTTTTTAATTTGTTGTCAGCTATAATTAGGAGAGACATAGACACATCATATATTAAATATTACAAGTTTATACAGTGTCAAAATTAATACATGCAGTATTGAATAATGTAAGACGCTATGGGTAGAATTATTACCACCAAACTACAACCATAGGTTTATTTTAGAATATTTCTAACACTATTGTCTTTATAAAAAAAGAGAAAATTAATAATTCTCTTAGATTTAAAAAAAAATTGTCTAAGTTTCTAGAATTGACAAATCACTACCTGATATAGACCATCTTGATGCTATGAATCCTGAAGATTCTATCAATGAAAGAAATGACGCATCCCTGCAAGATTACACAACAAGTAATATTTTCTTTAGGGAAAAATTCATTTTGCACCTTTAAATTTTGGGGTCATTTCTAAGTTGCACCCACTTTTATCGATTTCGTTTGATTAATACTTCAAAGTTTATGTTTATGTTGATTTCCACCCTGGACGTTAAATTGACCTTAGTTCTCACAGCAAACCAATCACGTGTATCCACGTGAGAACTTAAAGTTTTCATTTATCATTTTACCTTTCCTTAAATGAAATATAGATGTCTATAATTATTAATATTATAATTAATAATTATAATTCTCAAGCCTCCTTACTGCCAATGGACCCTCACGTGGACCTCCTCGACTGGCTAGCCCTCTTCTTCAGCTTTTAGAAGGGACAACGTCCAGAACCAGCTGGAGCACCTCGTCCTCCTCCTTGGCAATGCCCAGATCCTCATTTTGGAACATAATTCAAACTCTACATCTCGAGTGTGGAAGACTATAACAGAGGTCGTTTTGGAACTTTGTTCAGGAGTTTTGATAGGCTATGGGTGCTGCTATTGTTATTGTTGCAGGCAACCATTATTGTTGCGTGGGAAGGGAAGACGTGAGTGGACGGGTAAAACAAAGATAACCAAAGTCACGTTCCAGATTCAATTTCTCAGATCCAAGGGCTAAAATTCAGACACTCCTTTAATGAGATAAAGATAGCGGCTCGGCTCAACTAAGGGCCTGTTCGTTTAACTAGTATTCTCAGGATTTTTTAGAATTCTCACAACACAAAAAATTCTACAACCAAATATCATTTTTAACGCTACATAAAAATAACTACAACACGCATACCAATAAAGTTAACATCACCTAAAAATTCTCAAAACACAACTCAACCGAACACCCTCTAAGTCATTACCATAACTTTTTCCTATGTCATTCTCATCTTCCCCAAGACCCCAACACGTACGCTTTCCTTTTTTTCTCTCCCGAATGTCTTCTTCTTCGTACTTTTTTCTCCTTCCAGCTATTGCCCTGTTCAAGGACTGCAAGTTCCTCTCTCAGGTAAGATAATGGTATCTTGTGCCAGCAAGGGATGCCAGCATGAGCGGACGGGTAAAACAAAGACTAAAGAATAAGAAAAGGATCTTGATCTGTTATAGAGTTCTTTTCCTTCTAGTCATGAAGAGACTTGGCAGCTCAGACTCGTGGGTGCGTTGATGACAATCTGCCCAACTACAGGTTTTCAACTAAGAATCCATTAACTCCCCCCTCTTTCAATTTTTTATTTCTGACTTTTGATATTTCGGACATAGCCATGTGTTTTTTCTTGTCTCTGAACTTGTTTCTCTTTCAAATGATCAATGGTGTCTAGAAAATCATCAAAAACTTTACGCTTCAAATTCGCTATGTTGTTTTTCCTGTTTTGTAACTTTATAGGCTTTCCTTTCTAGGGTGTCATGGTTGTAGTCTTATATAGTAGGTGCTGGGGACAAAGACATCCGTTAATTCTATGTTTTCTCGTTCATTGATGTATATGAACACAGTCTAGGAAACAACCATGTCTACAGTAGGGAATTCTGGTCCATGTTGGACGACTTAGATGAAGAAGGTTGTGTCGAAGAATTCGGCCACATAGCCGAGAAGAAGCGTCGATTAAGCATTGAACAAGTCAAGGCCTTGGAGAAGAACTTTGAGGTCGAAAACAAGCTCGAACTCGAGAGAAAAGTGAAGCTTGTCCAAGAACTCGGCTTGCAACCGAGACAGGTTGTTGTTTGGTTCCAAAACCGCCGAGCCTGGTGGAAAACAAATCAAATTGAGAGAGATTATGGCGTCCTCAAAGCCAATTACGAGGCTCTCAAGCTCAACTACGACAGCCTGAGATTGCAGGAACAATGCATTCAACTGGAGATCCATCGCTGCCAGCTTGGTTCAAGGAGACAGCATCCATGAACATGACCGCTAGCACAATCGCCATGGATCTCAAGATCTCCCTTCGCCTTGGTGGGACTTCTTCGATTTCCAACTGCATGACGTTCTCGTAAACGAGGATGAAGATATTGCAGGACCTGGCAATGGACCAACATTCTTTTGGGACGGCCAGCGACAAGAGGTTGACCAAGAGGTGGGTAATAGGTTGTTGCTTCTCCTTCTGGCTAGCCGCAGAGATGGTGCAAAGGTTAGAGAAATGTTCAAGGTATACGTTCAATAAGGGTAAAACGGGAAATGGGAACAGTAAGTTCTCCCGTGGACATCACGTGGTTGATTTGCCACGAGAAGTAACAGCAATTTGACGTCCAGGGTGGAAATCGACATAAACATAAACTTTAAAGTACTGATCTAACGAAATCAATAAAAGTGGATGCAACTTATAAATGACTCCAAAGTTCAAGGGTGCAAAGTAAATTTTCTTTTTTTCTTTACCATCATTTATTTTTCATGAGGGATTGAAATTTAATTACCTCGTTGTGAAAAATCTCCTTACATTGTGTTATAAAAGCAAGATTTGAGCACCATAAGTGATTAATCCTCTCCAAAAAGTTATTTACAAGTAGATGCACTTGAAGTTGTATATGCAACAATCTTTACCTCGAATATGCATTTAGTTCAAATATGATTGAAAAAAATTAATGAACTTTTGATGAAAATCATCAATCTCGACCAATTAACTCTATGTCATTCCTTGAAGCGAATGACTCATTCCCCAAAGTGAATCAAACATCAATTTGCTCTATGTCATTCTATGAAGCGAACGACACGTTCCATGAAGCGAATGCAACATCAATTTGCTCTTTGTCATTCCCTGAAGTGAATGAAACACTCTTTGAAGCGAATGAAACCTCATTTGAAAAGAAGTGTGGTCTTGGACATGGACAAAATAAAAACAGAGGGGGACATACTTATTCAAAAAGTCAAAACCCATACCACCAGAAGTGGAACAAGGAGAAACAAGAAAAGGATAAAGATACGCAGAATAAACCTGTGAAGAATTATGAAGAAAATTGCTTTCGGTGTGGTATGAAAGCACATTGGTCACATACCTGTTGTACGCCAAATATGTGGTAGACCAATATGAATATTCTATAAAGAAAAAGGAATCAAAATAATTTTGATTGTCATGATTCCCCTAAAGGGATTTACGTTATCAATTTTAATGTTTTTTATTTCTTTGAATATTCTAACAGAAAATTTGATCATTTGATAGGCGATGAAAATGTTTACACTCATCAAAATGATTTCTTTTATCTTAATTTGTTTTTGTCTATTATTTATAATGAAGTTTAATTTTTCATATATAGACTCATGTGTCTTACCGATGAATTATTTCCTTTTATGAGTGATGAAGATTTATGTCAGTGCGTCAATGCACACAATCTTATTAAAGGATTCAGAAGAGCAAATCTAATGTTACCACTTTGCATCAATGATGTTTTGTATTCTTCTAAATCTAGAAGAAATATATTATATTTTGAAAATATTCGTCGTAATGGTTATCATATCGAAACCAATAATGAAGGCAGTGAAGAATATATCTATATCATAACTTCAATGGTTTTGGGCAAAAGCTCATATTTATAAACTCTTATTGGCTATATTTCACAACCATGATGGTAATTGAAGCTAATGTATTGATGCACCATAAGTGCTCTGAACCAAACATATTTTAAGATTTGACACGATCGTCTTGGTCATTTGAGATTGATAATGATACATCGATTATCCTATTAAGACAATTTATTTGGATAATGTTGATAAGTTTTTATCTCTAGTTTTTAATAATTATTGTATGTCAATTAGAATTTATGTTGAACATCATGTTGCTCAAGTACATAGTTTAGCTGAACCGTTTAGAAAAAAATGCTTCAACTGATTACTAGACTTTTTCTTATGAAATTAAAATTGTTAGCATTTGCTTGGGTACATGCTATATTATATGCTACATCTTTAATTAGAAATCATTAATTTGGTTATGCTATCTACATTTTGATTACACTCATTCAGTATTCTCAAATGGGTTCTTAATGTAGACTTAATATTTATTTTGATTTTGATTCTCTATCTGCTAGTAGATATCTTGAAACATTAACTGTTGATATGTTTAAGGCACGTTTCAATTATTTTTATTTTGATGAAATTATTTTCCTACCATTAGGTGGCAAACATTCGTTGCCTGACGTACAAAGTGCGATTACTAGAAACTATTCAATGTTCTCTCATTTTGATCATCCACCAATCAATGTGAAATAGAAGTTCAAATGATCATTCATTTGCAAAATGTTGTAAATCAACTATCGGATGTTTTTACTGATAATAAAGGAATTGTGAAATGTCACATTCCGACTTCTAATGCTCCAGATCAAATTGAACTCTCTGTAGGACAATAAATGAATATAGAAGAAAACGAGTCTAAGGCAAGCCTGAAGCATGGAAGACCATTTGGTTTAACCAAATAAAATTCTCTAGAAGAAGAAAGCACAAAGAAAAGAAACTTCTAAAGAGTACATAACTCCTGAAGAGCATATACTTCCTAAAGAGAATAGAACTTTTGAAGAGAATTAAAGTATACATAACTCCTGAAGAGCATACAACTCCCGAAGAGAATAGAGCTCTTGAATGAAATATACCCACAAAATAGGCAACAAAAGGTTATTGATCCATTCAGACTTTCTGGACCCAAATCTCTTGGATAACACCTCCAAAAGAGGAATCTCCTAAAGAGAAACTTCTTAATGAGGAACCGGTACTAGTGAATAATGAGATCTCAATTCACTACACAAGTACAAGAGATCAATGAGATAGAAACAAAATAGTTGTCAACAACATATTCTTATGTATAATTGATCTTGATATTAGCAAAAGTAATGATCAAGTAGAACCACAATCCATCCAAGAATGTCGACATAGAAATGATTGGCCAATGTGAAAATAGATAATTCTAGTAGAATTGAACTCTCAAACAAAATATGAAGTATTTGGACCTGTAGTCTAGACACCCGAAGATGTCATTCCTGTTGGATGCAAGTGGGTCTTTGTGCGAAAAAAGAAATGAGAAAAACTTGATGATGTGACACAAAACACAACTCCTAGCCTAAGGTTTCTTGAAAAAATTTATCAGCTTGGTATTAACAGAAAGTCTGGATATGCAGTTAATAAATGTGGTCACCACATATTGATATAGTTCACTTGATACTGACATACATATGAAAATATCTGAAGGATACAAAATGCCTGAAGCGTATGATGAAATTCCCTGAAAGATATAAAATACCTGAAGCATATGGTTTAAAAATCTTGAAGATTTTATTGTATTAAGCTACAAAGATATGTATATGAGTTGAAGCAATTCGAATGCATGTGGTACAGTCGTCTTAATGAATACCCTCCTGAAGAAGGGATTTGAGAACAATTTGATTTGTTCATTCATTTTTATTAAGAAAATGGAATCTAAATTTGTTATTGTGACAATTTATGTTTATGATTCAAATCTTGTCGAAACTCTTGAAGAGATCACAAAACTATTACTTGTTTAAAGAATGAGTTTGAGATAATAAATGTTGGTAATATTGAATTTTGTCTCGACCTGAAGTTTGAGCATTTTCCAAGTGAAAATTTGTTTATTGATTGTTATATACTGAAAAGGTCATGAAGAACTTTTTATGTATAAAGCTAATCTTTTGAGTACTTGATCCATGGTTGTGCGACTATATGTGAAGAAAATCATTTTCATCCTGAAGAAGAAGAAGAATAAGATATTATTGGTCATGAGGTGTGTACCTTGTAAATTGCACTGGTCTTTATATATCATTTGTAGTTAAATTGCTTGCTAGATACAGTCTGCACCAACTTGGAGACATATAGTGTTATGATCTTCGAGGCACAATTTACATGAAGTTACTTTATCTAAAAGAATCTACTGCCCAATTGGTTGGCTTTGCAATTGCAGATTATTTATCTGATCCTTATAAAGGTCGATCATATATTGGATTTGTTTACCTATGAAAGTATTGTTATTTCATGGAACTCAGTCAACCAAACAATATTGCTACCTCTCCAAATCACTCGAAAATAGTTGTGATTCACAAAGACAAGTCGAGAATGTTATTGGTTGGAATCAGTGATTCAATATATTTAAGAAAAACATGATATCCAGACAATTAATGGTAGCTGAATACCATTGTACGAAGACAATGCTGCTTGCATTACACAAACCATATGAGATTACGTTAAAGGTGATATAATCCTAAAAGTTTCAAAAGAGCGATCAAATCAGTATCCAGCAAATACGATTAAGTGATTGATAGATTTATTCATCAAAGTATTATCAACTGCAACATTCAAGAAGATATTGCACAACATTGTAATGCGACGGCTCAAGGGGGAGTCTACTAGTTTGATATAGATTGTATTTTTTTCCATCACTAAGGTTTTGTCCTGTTTGGTTTTCCTTTGCAATGTTTTAATGAGGCAATCTTCTACCATTCAAAGGTACATAGATAATGTATTCTTTTTTCTTCAACATTGGTTTTTTCCCACTGAATTTTTGCCTTAGCAAGATTTTAACAAGTCATATTCATTGTGTATGGTCATCCAAGTGGGACTGTTATGAATTCTATAATTATTGAGAATTATGGATGATCATTAAACGACCTATTGATTTTCTTCACCTCTTGGTTTTCCAACTCCTACGACCTTTGAGTTTGTAACATCTATCTCTTTGTATTTTGAATATCTCATTATGACCTTACGCAACTATGTCTATATAAAAGGATATTGAGATAAGTTGTAGACACATAACAATACACAATATTGAATTAATACAGTATAGTTCCTAAAGAACTATTATTTTCTTCTCTCTTGTCTTATTTTCTTCTACTAAGCTTTTAAGATTGTAGTGTTATCTTCTCTTTAGTTTTACAACATATTATTATTATATTCCCTCAGCCCTAATATATATCTGATCTCAGTATACGCAGTGTCATATATGTTAACGATATTATCATTTATTATCGTTAATTATTTTATTTTCTATTAAAGTGGTGGTTTGGGATGTAATTGACAATAAGGGTCATGATCACGAGTAGGGGAGATGGGATAGCCATTATCCATAGCCCACGCGGGCCGTACTCTCAGCCTGAATCTCATCTTCGTTTGTTTTAGGGAATTTGGCAAAAAGGTCCTTAGGTTTATATCCCTTTGGCAAATGAGTCATTCACTTTCAAATTTCAAAATTTTAGTCATTGGGTTTTCGATGTTTGACGAAATGGTCCTTCCGTCAGTCTATCGTCCATATACTTAACGGAGCTCTCTGACACGTCAGCAAATTTGTACCGGTCGACCACTCACTTTTTACACATTTATCCGGTCGACCGCTACAAATTCGTTAAGCATATGGACGGCACACTGACGGAAGGACCATTTCGTCAAACATCGAAAACCCAAGGACTAACATTTTAAAATTTGAAAGTGAATGACGCGTTTGCCAAAGGGGTATAAACCCAAGGGCCATTTTGTCAAATTCCCCTTTTTTAAATCTATTCTTAAAGAAAATTGTACTTTACACTTTTAATTACTGTTATTTTATAATTTAAATAATAAATTATTAAAATTGACACGTTGCATTCAATGTATCACATTAATTATTAAATTATTTCAATTCATTCATTAAGATTGTGTCATGTATCACATTTGTTTATATTAATTTTAAAGTTGAAATTTAAAGCGGGATGTAAAAATACAAAGGGCTTGTTTGGAAATGGGTCCAGGTCCTGGTCCTGATTTTGATTTTAAAGTTGAACCTCGCCCACGAAAAGTTGAACCCTCTCCCCCTATAGCCTGCCAGCACAGATGCCTACCTAATATACTTTATTCGCTCACTCTGCCAGATGATACACAGGCTCGACAGATTCATTAATTTGTCTGACAATACAACTACTGAACTTGTCGTCCACGGCCAAGAAAAAGGGCACCGCTTCATCGTCATGGAAAATGCGAAATCTCAAATCTTACATATTCTATATTGACGAGCTGGGAAGTCGTTAACGTCGGAGCATCTCGTCATAGTTCCTTACTTTCATGTCCGCATTTGAAAAATTCAAAGTTCATACGATAGCTCCACTCAGTATACCCAAGGTCAACAAATTTTACTTGACACACGGTTGCCAATGCCGCGAGTGAATTTCTGGAACTGCTCGAGCAGTTTTAGAGAACTTACGCTCGACTCACAGTCGCCGCCGCGCGCGAGCGAAGTTCTGGAGCTACGAGTCCCATAATTTAAAGTTGTGCTTCAAGTCTTTTGATCACGTGGATGAGGCCGGCCGTTTAACATTTGGATTTGCTTAAGACTTTTTCCCTTTCTCTCTCTTGTTTATTTTGCTGGTAAATAAAAAAGACAAAGATTCACCGTCAAGAACTTCACCCCTGAAGCTTTCTTGACAAAGATGAAATATTGTTAATATAAAAATAGTTTTTATATTGTTTGTATATTATGTCTTCAACTTAAGACTTCCTAGCCCTTCTTCTCCCGTTTGCTTCGTTTTAGAAATTTACAGCAACAAATTTAGAGAGATAGAAAGAGAGATATGGCATGGAAAATGTGGCTTTTCTGGTGGTCGAAGAACACTGCGACCATGACAAAAAACGGTGGTGAAGCTCGTGGCACTACAGCCTCCTCCAACACCTCTGTCACTTCAACCACTTACCTAGCACGCAAGGCCTCGTGTTGTAAATGAGATTCAAAGTTCAGATGTCACAGTTATTAGGGGAGATCGTGGCTCCGATGAGGTCGCTGGGGGTGGTTCAAGTGGTAGTTGCAGAAGCAATTTAATGCCATAAATTAAAACAATGAGATGGAGGGGGAGAGGAACCAAGATGAAAGCCTCTACCCGCCGAAGTAACCATTACAGTAGCATCCGACAAAGCCTGTGCATATGCCCGTTTACAAGGTACAGGAGGATGACATGCAATTTTCAAAAGTTGTGCGTTGTCAGCGATGTTAGGAGTAGATTGAAAGCTTAGTCAGTAAGGTTATCCAATGACTACGTCACACGTATGCCTGTTATTAGAAAACATAACCACGCCAAACGCTGAGTTGCAGTTATGGGTTTAAACCCTGGTTTAAGCCACTGAACCAGGACCTGGACCCATTTCCAAACAGGCCCAAAGTGTCTAGTTTGGTCTAAGGCACAATTGAAAAAAAATCAGTAATTATAAAGTGTAATTAATTTGTGCAGTGAGCTGATTCGAGAATATTTTTGCGAGATAAATACAAAATCAGTCCCTATGATATACGTGAAAATCGAATTAGTCCTCATGATAAAAAAAATATAAAATTAGTCACCGTGATCCCATTTTCGTTTGTCGTTGGTCCTTCATCAGGAACTAATTTGATTCGTTTTTGAAATTACAAGAACTAATTATATATATTTTTATCACGAGGATTAATTCAATTTTCAAATATATTACATAGACTGATTTTATATTTATCCCTATTTTTGCAAAACAAAACTGCCGACGAATACAGTGACAAATCCTCGACACTGGAACGAAATTTTATCTCTCTTGATTTTACTGCTAACTTTATTTTGCTCGAAGCAATGATAGCCTCGGACCTTTTGTTGCCTTGAAGAAATTCACACTCTGGCCTTCCTCGCATAACAAATTAAAGTTCAATTGGTTCGTGCAATGGCATAGACCACAGAAATCAATATTTGACCCACGTTTGGACTCACTATAATTTTCTGCAAATTAAAGTCATGTGGGGGTTGGTGACACGGTGTCATTTAATTGAATGTAGGTCGGCATTCCCACTCTTTTTACTATTATTATTTTTTTATATTTTTTAAATTCTTCACGTTAATTTGAACAAAAATTAATATTTTTAAATGATAATTGTATATCGTGTAAAGATAAAGACCTTATTTCACTGATAAAAAGTATCAAATTTCCGTCTAAATTAATAATTAAGAGGAGAAAAAAAAATATAATACTAAAAGTAAAAAATAAAACAACATATTTATTTTTTATTGATATATAATTAAAGTGTCGTTGATAGTTTCTTTAAAATCCCTCTTCAAACCCGAAACAGACTGGAGAGTCAGTTTCAACTCCTTACAGCAAATAAACATCATGAGCTCCCTAGCCTATACGACACGGCGTCCAATCATATTAATGCATGACTAAAGGCAAAACCAACAGAGTAGGTTCTTACTGTCTAGGTGAGCAACTAAGGACGCTCATAGATTCAAAATTGGATGTTTCTTTTGAGCAGGACGAATTAATTATCATCTAATAGCTATGTTAGAATAGTTATCATGTTAATTAGTCCCACATTGCTTTTATACACTAAAATATGAAAAATATATAGAAAGTAAAACACGATAGAAATCATAAAATTATCAGAAGGCCTACCTCTACCATATTCAAATCCAAAATATGTTATAACTTGTCCGTTAAGATCGTACAATTTGTATTATTTTTTAAAGATGAAATCTGAAAGGACAGCAAAGTATAAATTTTTTGGTAGTTTAGGGTGGGAATTTTTTTAAAAATAATTATTGTAAAATATATTTTAATTTTTTCTTTTTATTTAAATTTTTATGGACCATATCTTTATTTTTTTAAAGATTATTCAAGTTTCACGTGAGTAATAATATTGTGTATATTAACATAATCGACAGTTTAAAAGCCCCATGTCTAACGAGTGGAAATAATAGGTAGTTTAAAGGGTGAATGTTTCAATATTTTGATAATTTGTAGAATGAAAAATATTATTATATTAACAACTTAAACGACATTGTTTTGATTACAGTTAATTTTTGTTAATCAAACAAACTCTTGTTTAATTCACCTTCTTATTTTCTTCTCTCTCATTCTCCAGTCTTCTATCTCAACTTGCCTCTGCAACACTCTTCTCTCTCACCCCAACTGTGAAGCTGCCAGATTCTGTTACTAGCATGTTGAAGATCAACACCTATTTCTCTAGAAGATTCTAGGACAGCCATGAGAATTCGGCCAATGGAAAAATCTGGACGTGATGGAAAAAGCTAAATAATGTAGGCAAAGAAAGAGCCTTCTCGATGAAGCTACATCGACCTACTTGCCGACATAATGAATGAACGACATACATTAGCCCACCAACTTATCGTGCCTATAAATAGAAGGCAGAACACCTCATTTTGCGAATTGGTGAGGTTAAAAGTGGTGTGTCCTTTAGGGGTGAACATACTTGGTGCGGTTCGGTTGGAAGGCTAATTTCACATTCGAATCGATCATGGTCGGGTGACAATCGAGGTCGGCCGAATGGAATTTGCTGGACGAACACACTGAAGACAAATTCCAATTCGATCGGTTCGGTCGGTTGATTCGGTTGGGCCTCTGGGCTTTTTAGCCCAAGCCCAATTTAGTAATAATTGGCCCAATTTTCGGTTGATTCAGCCTTTTAATCTATGTGACAACCGAGGTTGGCCGAATGGAATTTGCTGGTCGAACACATCGAAGGCAAATTCCAATTAGGTCAGTTCGGTCGGTTGATTCGGTTGGGCCTCTGGGCTTTTTAGCCCAGGCTCAACTTAGTTATAATTGGCCCAATTTTTGGTTGATTCAGCCTTTTAATCCTACATGTTAATATAATCTCCACAAGGAATTAAAACATGCATTTTTAAATAGAAAATTTTAATTATAGCCCACAAGACATGCATTTTTAAAGAGATTAAAACATGAATTCATCAAGTGAATTCAAAAAGATATACTAAGATAACTTAATACATTCCAAAATAAAATAAATTCATCAAGTCTCCAAATAACTCCTCATTTGCAGTCTCCCAAAGCTCCTCATTTGCAAGCATTCACCAAGTCCAAACTTGCAATGTTCCAAATATATGCAAGAAACACATATGGCAAAAATTAGTAATTCTATTTCAAGCATCTATCACAGTAATTCAGGGATTTATAAATGAAATCAAAACAATATTTATATTATTACCTAAGGACATCATGCATTTCCATTTCCACTTCCACCTTCTGAAAACCAAAAACAACATATTGTGTAAATATTAAATAGTAAATACTATGCATCACAAATAGATTCCAGTAAAGAGAAATCTAAAATAACTACTAAATTAGTAAATTACCTTCTTCAACCTCAAAGTTTTCAATGTTGTCCAATGTTTGTTGAATGTCAAAACTGGGTTCTTCCCTTAACCAATTTTGCGTGCAGATTAATACCTCCTTTAGATGTAAGACCGTCCATCTAGAATTTAGTAACTGAAACGTAGAAAATTAGACTGTCACTATCACATTCTTCACACATGACACAACATAACATACTAAGTTACTAACATAATATGTAAACTAACGTGCTAAAAAGATATATTATCTTGAAATAGAAAACAATACCTTTTAAATAAAAGGAAGCATAGAAAAATCAAAGTTGTAGATTACAAAAGAGTATTTTGCTCATAATCAGCAGTTACTTAAAAAAAGGAAATGTCTGGATATGATGACAACATTCATTATTATATGGAAATGGCACCACAAACATCGACAATGAGAAAAACAAACAAGAAAATATAGGAAGGGAAGAACCGGGAGCAAAGAAAGACAAAAAGGTTGGATGAATCCATGAAACCACAGACATACAGAAGTTGGGGATAAGAAGGACATATATTGGAGGCAAAGATGACAACAATAGTGGTAGTGGTAGTGGTAGTGGTAGTGGTAGTGGTTGTGATGGGACGCATGCATATAGAAGTATTCTACAGATCCATGACATTTCACAAATTGTAATTTTTCATGTGTTGTTCTCTCCCTGTTATTTCACAATGGCACACGAACAAACTAGCCTAACTTGCTATTAAAGCCAAGGTTGGATCCATACCTCTTATGAACTTCAGCTATAACCCCTAGGTATTGTCTACTGCATTTATTAGTTGTCCAAATGAATAATAAAACCTTCACTCTTCATGCTCTGAAGAGTCCAAATAAACAATTTCATGAGTAAGTTGGAATTAAAACACACCTAATTTCAGTGGAATGAACTTACCCAGTAGAATTCTGCTCCTTTTATCACCCAGAAAAAGGGAAAGCCACATCCCTCACACCCTTCCTTAAAAGACTACGCAAACTCACAACATATAAGTAGTCCAACCTCCCCCTAATTCCAAACATTGCCCCCATTGATGATGTCCCTTTTTGTTTTTCTATGCGTCCTTTTATATTATTTTTCTATGCTTCTATTTAGACTAAATCCCCATAATAATAAACAAACCGTTACATAAATACAAAAAGGGCAGATACTTATCTTGAGGTTCAGGAGGTTAGACATTATTTTATTTTTGAGCCACAACATAAGCAAAAATTACAAAAACCGGAATAAAAAATTAGCTGCTTATTCTTATAAATGGGGGGCTTAGCATCAGGGTAAGGACACAATAAAACAGGGCAAGGAATTTCAAATTTATAACATTGTACTATCAATATCAATAAGCTAACCAAGTTTAACCAAACTGACATGTTCAACGAAAAATTCTACCAAAAGAAGAAAAAAATAAACCTACTGCAAAAAGTTACTGCACAGTATTATTATCTACATTATAAGTCCTCCACAAAAAATGAAAGCTAGATAATAAATTGGCGAAATTAACAGAATGAAAACCGCGGTCATTGGATTATTTAGCAAAGGAAGCAATCACATGCAACGCCTTACCTCCACTATGGAGCTGCTCTGAGAATGGAATGGTGCGGCAGGGGAAGGATGAGAGCTGGAGGGGGAACGACGCAAAGATTGAGCCTGGAGGTGGGGGCGATTTTTGGACTTAAGCTTAGGGCTATACAATCGAATCACGAATGGGTAGAAACACATGTAAGATAAGTGGGTCGGTCGGTTCGGTTTTCGGTTAACCGACCCATATCACAGAAAACCGAACTGATTCATTCGGTTTTAAAATTTCCTGGGCCGAGGACCAACTTGGGCCATTGCCCAACCGCCCGCGCCAATGGGCTTTGGTTGGTTTGGGTCGGCCGGTTCGGCCCTCAACCCAATCATGTTCAGGCCTAGTGTCCTTAAGGAGAGTAGAAAAGGTGTGTGAGTCGTGTAGTAGAAATTGTAGAAGTGAAAGTGTGTGTGACGTGAAGGTTAAAAAAAGTGTAGAGAAAAAGTGAAGTGTGTTTGTGAAGTTTGTGTGGGTCCCTTGCTATTTTGTCCTACTTGTAATAGTTTTGTTTCAGTTTTATATAATAAGCTTTTGTTCAAAGCTTATTCGTGTTAGTACTCAACATAGCAGAGGTGGTAGCGGCGACAAAAAATAACTCACTAAAGAGCGGTAGCGTTTGGAAAGGAAACCACTCCCGCTGACACCGGTGCTTAGTGCTAAACATGACCACTATGTTATGAAAACAAAATGAACATGGACACTAATTACAGTACCAAGTTGAAAGTGTCTATGTATATTGACATTATTTTCATGGGCAAAACAGTCATTTCATTAATGTAATTTTCAGTTTAAATTGTATATAGCAACTTGGTACGTTTATGAGGATGTGAAGCACAAAAGAAGGTGATGGAAGCTGTTGGAAGATTACTGGTTGCATCTGGAAGTTTTGGAAGTGGTTGTAGAACTGAAAGAAGGTTTTTCGGTTGGTAGGGTTAGCCTAGGGTCAGCCTAGCGGAAATTCTCTAGACTTCGATTAAAACTTCATAAATCCGCCCAAACTGAAAATATGACTTCGAATTACCAAAATACCCATACAAAAACATAATACAATCCCTTCCCGATGCTTGAGCGTGATACACACATACTTTGAACATCCTGCTCCTAAGAAATTCCTCTCTAACGAAAAGCCCTTGTTTCTCTGCTAGTGCGTAAACTGGTCAGTTTGTACCCTATAATGAGAGTCTTATTGCTTCCCTCTGGTGGAAGACTGAGTGTGAAAAAGTGTTGATTGAAGGGTCATTCTTTCCTACATGGTTGCTGTGGATATCATATCACCAAGAAGAAGAATCTTGAAGGTTTCTCAAGATTGAACGTTTGCTGAAAGTTTTTCATAAGAAATAGAAGGTTCGACGAGTTCGTTGACATCCACTAGAGCTGACTAGAGTTGCTGGTGAAGAAATCGAGTGCTGGGCACCGGGTTGCTTTATTGAAGATTGGAGGATCTGAAATATGAAAGGAGTTTCATGTTGATCACCATCTTGTAAAGTTAACAAGCTCTAGTGGATCAGTTGGTGTTGCCTTCGCACACCCGGAGTGTTTTTATCTCTTGAAGGAAATTATCCTTAAGAGATTTTCACTTCGTCAACAAAATTCCGGTGTCATCTCTATTTTCTTGTGTTCTTGGATTTGTTAACCGTTATCTCATTTGATTTTGCAGATCTAAGTTGCTGGAAATTTAAGTTCTACATAAGCATATCTGTTGATGTTATTTGATATTACTGTTGATCTGATTTGCTTGATCTTGGTTCTGATGTTGTCATATCATATCGTTGGATTTCCTGGACATAATGTTACTGTTTTATAGCTTAAGTCTTGATTTTACAATTGTTGGAAAATCACTCGGTCTCGGTCTTTTAGTTGTTGTAATCATTCACATAATCCTGGCTTTAACGTGCTGTAATATCTGCTCAGTTCTTGATTAAATTGTTGATGTAAAGTTCATTTCATTGTGAGTGTATACTTGCTGTACAATATATATTATATTGAAAATACAGTAACTGTAAAATCTGCTGAGTGTGTATATTTTACAGATTTTAGATTGTTGATTGACTGAAAAATTGGTTGAACTATTTTTCTGTGTTTAAGAAAGAAAGTGTTGATTATTTTTTTAAAATACCTATTCACCCCCTCTAGGTATATTTTAGGGTCTAAACTTAGTTTCACAAGTAAACTCAAAATTTTGGTATTAATAAAATAATTATAAAAAATTATCTCTCTCTCAATTAAATCATCTTTTTTCACTACAAATAAATATAAAAATTTATTCAAATCATCCATCTTCATTTTTTACCAACTCTAATATCTCAAAATTTTAACCACCTAAAATTTTAACACTCAAACACGAATAGCTAGGGCTCCGGCCGATCCTTAGACTTCCTTCGCGCTGCCTGGGAACATCTTCATTTTTCTCCTTCTCTGGTTCTCTTTGCCACTAGTCGCGATTCTACCTCTTACGTTTCCCTGGGGTCGTAATAGAGTGGAGTATAATTGAAATCAATGAGAATTGAGATGAACTATTTGTCTTCCAGGTCGCTAATTAAGGATATTGGCGTCTCTACACATTTAAAAAGGAATATTGTTTAGTTGGTTTGTTTAGAATTAAGCATCAAATTCCCCTTAACTTGCGAATATTTCCCATTTTCCACTTAAATAAAAAACCTATTAACCCGCTAATGATTCATTTGTTTTGCCGTATTTTTTTTTTGTAAATTACTTTCCATACTTTTTGACTGTTTGTAGCCTTGTAAAATGCGGTCAATCGAAACTTAATTTGGTCAACCGTAAAACACAGCTCCACTTTCCTGAAAGTGATTTACTTTCTGAAACTAGTGAATCTTCTTTCTCGACCTACCTCTCCTAGTCTTAGGAGTGGCCAAAAACCTGACCCCGACCAGACCTCCCTGCCCGAAACCATTCGGGTTACATCGTGGTCGGGGTCAGGTTTTGAAACAAAAACTCGAGAAAAATTAGGTTCGTGTTCGGGTCTTTAACCGAAACTAAAGCATTCAAAGGAAACCGACCCTAACATTTTTAACCTTTTTAACCTTTTTCGGGGTCGAGGTTAGGTTTTGAAAGATAAACCTGAGAAAAATCAGGTTCGTGTTCAGGTCTCTAACCCGAAACCAAAGCATTCAAAGGATCCAACCCTGACAGTTTTAGCCTTTTTCGGGGTCGGGTTTTGAAATATGAACTCGAGAAAAATTAGGTTCATGTTCGGGTCTCTAACCCGAAACCAAAACATTCAAATAAACCCGACGGCTTGCGAGTTTAGCTTTGTTTGGGGTCTGGGTAGAGTTTTAAAACATGACCCTGAGAAAAATCAGGTCGATCATGGCTGATCTCCTTTCTTACTCTCGAAAAATATTTTTTTATTTTATTTCAAATTGATGTTAATAATTAAATTTATTAATTATATAAAATTACAAAAAATAAAACATGCTTTAAAACATATTGCATTGAAATTACTTTACAAAATAAAGTACTTTACGTTAAAACAAACTTAGCCTTAGAGTACTAAAGAGTATTAGATAAATAGTATTGATAACTTGGTGACCAAAAGAATGAGAGAGTGGGGCACACGAATTGTCATTCCTTCTCCTCAAACGTACTTCTATAACGAATATGGCTAGACATACTTATTTTCTTTATAATTAGACTTCTAATATCTAGTTATTTGATGACCATCCTTCCAAAGTGGAATCAGGATCCTCTTCTTTCCGATGATAAATCGGAGAGGATCTTAATCCTTCGAAGTGAGCCCTGTAAGTAAAGCGATAAACATTTCTCCTCTAATAATAACTAACACAGTAAATCCCCCTGAAAGGGAGATCTTTTTTCGGGATGATCTTATCGGCCGTACCGTACGTTAGACCTCCCATGTTTATATGCTTGGATTTTATTTTAATTTTTCTAATTTAAAAAACCCTCCTTCACACAATTTTATTTATTAATTTTCTTGGTTATTCTCTATTAATTCTCACCAAATCAACAATGGGATTTCATTAATTAATTATTTCGTATATAAGCAACCTTCTTTTATCCTTTCATTAATTTTGATTTATGCTAATGTTTTTTAGTAAAGTAAAATTTATTGTTTTTGTACTGGAATAGATGTAAAAAAAGATATGCGTGGCACTCTGTTACAGACTAAATCGAAGTCTAATCATATAAAAAGAATTATCATATTTATCATTTACTACTATAAGTTGATCAAATTTTGTAAGTTACAAGGATTTGATTGTGATGAATTAATTTAGCTCCTTTTTTTTCCCATGCTGGACATCAAAATCACTGTCAATAATACTCTTATATATATGATCCTTTAACATGGAGGACACTAGATCTTCCAAACAAATATTATGATCCTTTAAAATAATACTCTTATATATATAAGTTGTTACCCCATCCAGAAGCATAAGATAAGTTGTTAATTTTTGCTCAAAAAACTACAGAAATCCGAATCATAGAGGAGAGGGAGAATAAACGAAGCAGCTGATAAAGGAAGTAAAGGATCTTATTTGAAATGAACATTACACAGCCATTCACAATTCCCAGGAAGTGTAAGTTCACAATCCCTCAGATATAAGACTCGAGAGCTCTGCGGCAGATTCTCCATGCAAGAGTAATGAAGACCTGCTCCTTCGACTTACATTTACATCAAGGCCTCGCAGTTGCAATTGGTGGAGAAACGAA
Organism: Myrica gale; assembly: GCA_963930655.1. Classification (NCBI taxonomy): domain Eukaryota; kingdom Viridiplantae; phylum Streptophyta; class Magnoliopsida; order Fagales; family Myricaceae; genus Myrica; species Myrica gale. The sequence goes on from OZ005616.1 coordinate 11,288,583, forward strand.
TCGGTTTGAGTGATCAGTACAGGGGGCTGTTGATTTGGCTGGGATATTAGTGGCGGTGCGAGATGATGTCGAAGGACTTGATGGTAACAGGCCGTTTCCCTGGGCAGGAGTGGTGGGAAAACCTGAACGTGAAGGTAACGTGGCCCCAGAGAAATCTGGCTTGCCCGTGGACGAAGGTGGTAAAGTGCCTGTGGGGAAAGTCGGGCCAGTTTGCCAAGGCGATTTTTGATTGGGGGATGACAGGCCTGAAACTGGAGGTAATCTGCCCCCAGAGAAAGATGGTCTACCGCTCGATGAAGGTGGCAGGATAGACGAGCCTGATAGTGGAGGCAACGAGGATCCAGAGAGAGATGGTTGGTTGCCTGACAAGGGTGGCAACTTGGCGCCCGAAAAAGTTGGTGTAGTTTGCGAAGGTGGAGTTGCTGAATTTGGCAAAGTCGGAGAGCCTGAAACAGGCGGCAACAAGGCCCCAGACAGAGATGATTGATTGCCTGACAAGGGTGGCAACTTGGCCCCAGACAAAGTTGGGGTAGTTTGCGAAGGTGGCGTTGCTGAATTTGGAAGAGTGGGAGAGCCTGAAACAGGCGGCAACAAGGCCCCAGAGAGAGATGGTTGGGTGCTTGATATGGGTGGCAAAGAGGCTCCGGGCAAAGTTGGGTTAGTCTGGGAAGGTGGCATTGCTGAATTTGGAAAGCTGGGAGAGCTTGAAACAGGTGGCAATGAGGTCCCAGAGAGAGATGGTTGGGTGCTTGACACGGGTGGCAATGAGGCTCCCGACAAAGTTGGGTTAGTTTGCGAAGGTGGCATCGCTGAATTTGGCAAGGTGGGAGAGCTTGAAACAGGTGGCAATGAGGTCCCAGAGAGAGATGGTTGAGTGCTTGACACGGGTGGCAATGAGGCTCCAGACAAAGTTGGGTTAGTTTGCGAAGGTGGCATTGCTGAATTTGGCAGGGTGGGAGAGCCTGAAACAGGTGGCAACGAGGCCCCAGAGATAGATGATTGGGTGCCTGACACAGGTGGCATCGAGGCTCCAGACAAAGTTGGGTTAGTTTGTGAAGGTGACATTGCTGAATTTGACAAAGTGGGAGAGCTTGAAACAGGCGACAACGAGGGCCTAGAGACAGATGGTTGGGTGCCTGACACGGGTGGCAAAGAAGCTCCGGACAAAGTTGGGTTAGCTTGCGAAGGTGGCATTGCTGAATTTGATAGGCTGGGAGGGCTTGAAACAGGCGACAACGAGGGTACAAAGATGGATGGCTGGGTGCCTGACACGGCTGGCAACGAGGCTCCGGACAAAGTTGTGTTAGTTTGTGAAGGTGACATTGCTGAATTTGACAACGTGGGAGAGCCTGAAACAGGCGACAACGAGGGTCCAGAGACAGATGGTTGGGTGCCTGACACGGGTGGCAAAGAGTCTCCGGACAAAGTTGGGTTAGCTTGAGAAGGTGACATTGCTGAATTTGAAAGATTGGGAGAGCTTGAAACAGGCGACAACGAGGGTCCAGAGATGGATGGTTGGGTGCCTGACACGGGTGGCAACGAGGCTCCAGACAAAGTTGAGTTAGTTTGTGAAGGTGACATTGTTGAATTTGACAAAGTGGGAGAGCTTGAAGTAGGTGACAACGAGGGCCCAGAGACAGATGGTTGGGTACCTGACACGGGTGGCAAAGAGGCTCCCGAGAAAGTTGGGTTAGCTTGCGAAGGTGGCATTGCTGAATTTGAAAGATTGGGAGAGCTTGAAATAGGCGACAACGAGGGTCCAGAGATGGATGGTTGGGTGCCTGACACGGGTGGCAACGAGGCTCCAGACAAAGTTGAGTTAGTTTGTGAAGGTGACATTGCTGAATTTGATGGGGTCGGAGAGCTTGAAATAGGTGACAACGAGGCCCCAGAAAGAGATGGTTGGGTGCCTGACATGGGTGACAATGAGACGCCAGACAAAGTTGGGTTATCTTGTGAAGGTGGCATTGCTGAATTTGGTGTTACGGGAGAGCCTAAAACAGACGGCGACGAGGCCCTAGAGAGTGGTGGTTGGGTGCTTGACATGGGCGGCAACGAGCCTCTGGACAAAGTTGGGTTAGCCTGCGAAGGTGACATTGCTGAATTTGGCGTGGTGGGAGAGCCTGAAACAGGCGGCGACGAGGCCCTAGAGAGTGGTGGTTGGGTGCTTGACAATGGTGGAGTGGGAGTGGGGGTGGGGGTGGGGGTAGGGGGGTTATACTTCGATATGCTTGTTATGGGATTTGGTGCAGAGGAGACTGTCGTCCGAGTGGGAGTGGGAGGCGCGCCAGGTACAGGTGCAGGGGATGGAGCTGTGTCTAATAGCTGCCGCGCAGCAAGAGTCACTTTGATGCTCGAAGGCGATAAAGCAATGAGGAAAACTAAGAAGCAGAAAGTGTAAGAGGCCATCGCTGTGTGCATTCCAATATGTTTTACGACACCAAGCAAGAAGAGATTGTTTTGGTGTGAGAGATCAGGAAGGCCGTCCTCTGTTTTTATAGCTACAAGTTGATGGGCCCGCATCGTGCATCGTTGGTGTCTCGGCTAACTTACATATGTCTAGTTTGGTAGACATCTTGACAGCATATTCTCGACTTTGACTTTTTGTCATCTTCGTTTGGAAATTTTTTCAAATATCTTCATGGTTTGTTCAATTGATCAGTTCCAATTTTACTTGAAGAAATCGGTATTGTCATAGGAGTACTGCTATGACAATATAATCTGTACGAAGTAAATTGGTTGTGTACTCCGTCGGTGTCAAAGTAATAAGGCCAGGTGTGACAGATTTTTCTTGTTGTCTAAATTTTTGTAGAGATAGTTCGGTTGAGTGTTTTTTTTTATGATTTGTATGTTACTTTTATATTTACATGTCAAATATTACAAAACACATGTATTTTAATACAACACTTTCTTACCTTTTTTTACAAACATCAATCTCTTTTAACAACTTATGCACGCATGTCAACACAACTTTATTATCACCTAAATATACACAATTTTATCAGAATCCTATAAATTTCTTCCAAACGAACGTTACCTAGGTTGTCTTTGTTTTGGCGTAAATCAAGAAATATTGAAAAATATTATGAACTGAAAATATTTTATGAAAAACTCCTAGTTTCTAATATTTTTGGCTGACACATTGAACATTATCCATAAAATTATTTTTGGCATTTTGTCTTATATTGAATTTTTATAGATATTTTTATTAAACTAATATTTTTATTCTAAATAATATGAATTTCTATAAAATATATTGAAAATTAAATCTAATCAGTTTAATGTTACTTTTCGTAAAGAAGTTTGCAAAAGTTAACACAAAACATTTATAAATATTTCATCTTTGATACCACGTGTGATAATTAATATGATTAATTATTTTAGCGTGGTTAGTATATATAGGTTTCGAGTACTTTTTGTAGGCTTGACACAGAATCCACGGAGAGTTGGGGTTTTGTTAGGCCTGACACGGAATCCACGGGGAGGGGGTATTGGTGCTCATATAAAAGATAGTTTGGAAAATAAACTTATTTTATGCTCAGGACGCTTAAATATCTCGTTCATCAAGATATTATTCTTCATCCTTACAAAATGGTAGAGAGAACATTACATTAAATGGTAAAATTTAGGTTAAATAACTAATAACTAAACCAACAATACTCTAAAAAAGAAATTCTAGTGTGATACCTTGAATTTCACATTGAGTAAAAGAAGAAACAGAACGAGAGATGAGTTTTATGTTTTATAACGACAAAATATCATATTAATGATTCTAACTAGTTTCAAAAAATAACCTTAACTAATTTTTTTAAAGTCAAAATGCATATGTAACTAGTGCTTCATTGGGCTGTTATAAATGGTATCAAAGCGGCTTTAGTAATAATTAAGGGTTTGATGGGCCTTAACGAAAAAGAGGAGATTATGATATGCCGAATCTCACATTGAGTGTAAAAAGAGAGAGAACTAGGAATGGTATTTTAATGATTCTAATCTACTTCAAAAAATTAACCTTAATTAATATTTTTGAAGTCAAAATATGGAGGACACTAGGAGTCTGTTCGGTTATGAAATATTTTGAGAATTTTTTGTGTTTTGAGAATTTTTAGGCGATGTTAACTTTATTGGCATGCGTGCAGTAGTTATTTTTAAGTGATGTTAAAAACATGTTCGGTTTGTGTATTCTCAGGATTCAAAAAATCCTGAGAATTCAAATAAACCGAACAAACCCTAGATCTTTCTTATATTTGTTACATCTAGGACAATTTTCTTGACGGTGAAAGACCGGAGGAGTTCAGCAATCATCTCTAAGTTGAGCACCCACTAAGACCAAATTAGTGGGATTAAGCCAAACCCACTTGAATTCAACGTCCCGTTCAAACTTTATGAGCTGACACGACCCACTAATACCGAATTTATATTGTGGGTTTTAGTACAACTGGCATTGGATTTGGGGCTGTCTTATATATGTTTATTTTTAACTTACCGCACTAAAGCATACACTAACCAAGCCATCTAGATTATCAATTAGCACAGCCAGAAGGTGACTCCCCTTTTACTTTTAGGCCCCCGTTGCGTGCAATGTCATGTAGAAAGGAAGCATTAATTTTGCGAGTTTAGTATGAATTTTGTGATATTAACAAATCATTATTCGGTTTTTAAATTGATCATAAAAGTCCATGAGTTTATATTTTTTGTCAAAAAAATCATTCTCTTAAAATTTCATTCTCAAAATTAATGTTTCACAAGTCAATTCCAATTATAAGTTGACACGCGTCACCCATAACTAAAATCACGTGAATTATAATTTTTGAAGTTTTTTTCTTAATTTTTTATTTTTTAAAATAATTTAAACTAATGATTGGAACTGACGTGTGAATAGTTAACTTTATATATAGAAGTTTAATGAAAAACTTATTTGATAAAAATTACAAACTCAAGGACTTTTATAATCAAAGTGAATGACTATTTTTTAAAAGGGAAAAATTCACTTTGTACCCCTGAACTTTTGGGTCATTTCTAAGTTGCACTCACTTTTATCGATTCCATTAGATTAGTAGTCCAAAGTTTATGTTTACGTTGATTTCCACCCTGGACCTCAAATTGTCGTTACTTCTCACGGGAAACCAACCACACGTCGTTCACCTGACAACTTACCGTTTAGATTGTCCGTTTTGCCCTTAACGCAAATAGACGCTGAAACAGAAATAGAACATTCGGTTTGAAAACTGAGCAGTGCTTCAATATTGGGCTTGCTTCTAGATTGTCGAATGAAAAGCTTTTTGACCTTATGTGGCTTCTTTAGGAGACTTTATGAGCCTGAGAATTTGGCCACGAAGAGCTTTCTTCAGAAGAAGAGGCATGAGGGGTTGAAATTGGTTATAGTCGAGATGATGAAATGACACAAAAATTTGTATCGCGTTGTTCTTTGAACAGTATGCAAAGAACGAGAACGAAAAATCACCACCCTTCTATTCGCCTCGGAAGATCGCTCTCCATCAACGTTTTTCAGGGGGAGGAGAGAGGCGCATCTGGGCATTGGCGAGGTGGAGGACGAGGTGCTACCGTTGGTTCGTACTTGTCCTTCAAGAATCCGAAGAAGAGGGTCAGCCAGTCGAGGAGGTCCACATTAGGGGAAGGGGAAAACGGGAAATGAGAACTTTAAGTTCTCACGTGGACGACACATGATTGGTTTGCCGTGAGAAGTAACGACAATTTGAGATCTATGGTGGAAATCAACGTAAATATAAATTTTGGAGTACTAATCTAACGAAATAGATAAAAGTAGGTATAACTTATAAATAACCCCGAAGTTTAGGGGTGCAAAATGAATTTTCCCCTTATTAAAATGTGTCAAAATTCAAAGACCAAATAAGTACGTGACTCATATTCTAATGTTTTTGTGCACGTGTAAAATTTAGAGAAAATAAATGTGGGCACTATCTTCATTTCAAGTGCCCTTTTACCATTTTGTGTTTAATTTAGAGGGAAAAGTTAACGGGAATGCAACATTTATAACATGGGTAGTGTTTGAAAATTGTTTTTATCGCACTTGTACAGTCATGACAAATGCGTGGATAGTGGTCTATAAAAAAACAATATAAAGCGCTACTTCCTTTTATGGCCTTTTATCAGGCTAGCTGCATAGGGTGGATGCATTTATTTCTCTCGTTGTTTCAACTCAAAAAAGAAAAGAAAAAAAAGAAAGGTAGAATGTCATGTTTTAAAAGTAAGAAAGTATTCATTTTCAAAGAGAACCTTTTATTTTCTTGCTGTTTTTGGGATCAGTTAGATGTAGGGACGAAGGTAAGGGGGCCTGCGGGGGCCATGGCTCGCCTAGCTCTCCAAAAACATTTAAAGATTTTTTTTTCTTTAGTAAAAAATATTTTTTTAAGCAATTTTTAGTATTTTTTAATTCTAGCTTCGTTCCTGGTTAGATTGAACCATGGGCAATGGTTAGGAATGAGGAGAGTTCTTTCTTCTATAGATTTGGTTATGAGCTTATCCTATGCAAGAGTGGGAAATCCAAGGGCAGTCACTCAGGTCGTATGGTCTTTCTTGTCGACAAATGGTTCTACCCATTTGGTTAACTTTTTTTGGTCCAGTCAGATGTCACGAGAGATTGAGCTTTTACTTGAAAAGGGATTCCATTTTTGTCTTTTTTTCTAAGCAGATTAAAAGTACCAATTCTGTCTGGCATCAAACAAGATGATGAACTCGCTTAGAGAGAGAGAGAAAAAAAAAAAACATGATGAAGAACTCTCCAGTTGAAAGCCAACCTGAATAAATGATCTTACAGTCTGAGTTCAAACTATTCCTTAGAGCAGTAAAGTACATTATGAAGGAGATAATTTAATGGATATTTCGTGATATATATAAGTAGAGGCTTAGGACATATCATTTGGTCAATAATTGTTTTATTAATCAATTATCAATATAATAGTCTCTAATTTTTAAACTAATCAATTTAATTTTTACACTATTGTGGTCTATAAATCCATCCATCATTAACAGAGTATAGTTGAGCGTGGTTTTTAAAGAGCATAGAGATTTTAATTATATTGAAAAAAATGGTTGAATGCACTTCCTAGTTTTGGAAGTCATCACATGTAATTTTTTTTATTTCATAAGTTGGCCCCTGGCCCGATCCCCATAAGCTCAGGCCAACCCTGAATATGCAGACTGTTAGGCCCAGGCCATTTTATTTTTTAATATCCAGAGAGTGAAACAACGTCGTTTCACCATCTGCCTTAAAAAAAATCAAAACGTGAAGCGTGAACGAAAAAAAATCAAAACATTGTGAAACGGTACGTTTCACCCTGTTTTGAAAAAACCCTCCCTCTTTCTCTAGACCCTCTCTCTCTCTATCTCTCTCCCTCTCTCTCTTTCTCTCCTCACACATGTATCCCTCTTTCTCTCTCTTCAAATTTTCTCTCCCTCTCTCGCTTCTCACACATGCAGGGAATCAGGCTTCAACAGTTGCCCACCGCCACACCATCGTGCCCCGTTGCCCACCGCCCTCTCTCTCTCTCTCTCTACCACACCGCTGCTGCCTGTTGGAATGCTGGTAACCAGTAAGGCTGTAGGCTCTCTTCCCGTCTTTCCCTCTAAGTCTCTCTTTTGCTCTTTGTCTCTCTCTCTCTCTCTCAACTCTCGCTCTCGTCTCTCTCTCTCTTGACTCTCAACAGTCAGCTCTCTCTCAATCTCATTATTTTGATTTTTGATATTTTCAATTTTTGCAGGATCCTCAAGATTTTGTGCAAAGAAATTGCAAATTGTTAGACCCTAGTATCTCTCTATCCAAGATTCTCTCTCTATAATTCAGTTAGAGGAATTCATTTATTTGGTATGCTAAAAAGGCTTTAGGGTTTGGAATTTTGTGATCTATGAAATTGTTGGACAGTTGGAAGATGAGATTGAATTGGTTTGGATATTTATGGTTTGAATTGGTTTGGAATTTGGATATATGTTATTTGTGAAACTATTTATTTGAATTAGTTTGTGAAATTGTTTATTTTGAATTTCAGGTTATGTTTTCTTTTTTTCCTTTTCAAAAATTTATTATTATTTTCATATTTTCAATCCCCTTAAACTCTAAAACATATATAGAAATGACTAACTTATGTTAAATTCTAATGTGAATGTGGTTATAATTTAATATGATCACATCAAAAACTATTAGTTGGCCAACATTTTTAATTTTTGGGTATCATTTTTAATTAATTTGATTGTAGTCAATTGGATTTCAATTCAGTTAGAGGAATGCAATGTAATTAGATTTGAATTTGGATTTGAATTAATTAGATTGGAATATGGATTTTTGAGTTGTGATCCATTGTGAATATCTAAATTTAATATTTTTGAATCAAAATGTTTTATGTTTCGATTTGGTACTATGTTCTGTTTATGTTTCGGTTGTACTTTTACATTTATTCTTCAGGTTCCTCTTTTAGAGCATCACATGTTGCCAACTGATTGATTGTCTTCACTTTGTTTTATTTTGTTTAGATAATAGATAAGTTTGTGATAAGAAAGTCACGCAGCGTGGAGTTGTCTAATACTCCACACGAAGTTATTTTGCAACATTTTCAGAAGATGCAAAAATGTAGGAAGCAATTGTCACCTCTCAGTCACAGTACATAGTACGATACATGTATTCTAATATTTTTTAATGCTTATAGTCTTTAATTTTCGATATTGTAACTAAGGTTGTCGGCCGAACCGGCCGGACCGGACAACCTGGACCGATTTTGGACAAACAGGACCGAGACCGGTATACTCCGGTCTGGTCCCGGGTTATCCATGTGGAAAATCGGACTTAGACCGGAGTATACCTCTCCAAACCGGCCCAAACTGGAAATTGGCCAAAAATAGCACGGTCTAACCCCAAAAGTTTTGGCCCAAAATGGCACGGCCCACCCCAAAACTGGCCCAAAATGGCATGACCCAAACCGACCCAAACCGATCCAAACCGGACCAGAAAAACCGGAGACCGGTCCGGTCTATATACTCTACAAAATGGCCGGTTTGGCCGGCCAAACCGGACTGGACCGGAACTTGGACAACCCTAATTGTAACTTTAATACAATTTTTTGCATTACGAAGGAAAAAAATTTCTTGTCATTTCACCTTTAAAATTGGACACCGTTAGATTTTGATCCTGGCTCCGCCATTGAAAGTAGACAAGTTTTCTGATTTTCCAATTCATTAATGGTGGTTGGACCGATAGATAATAACTATTTACAAACTTCCGTTATTTATGTAGAGTTGGGCGAAACTTTGAATTTTAATGTTTTCGAGCAAATATTTAACTTAAAATGATATTTGGAGAGCACTCCTAATTTGATTAGTGTACTTTTCGGCTGAATCCGAATGTAAGTGCATGAAGATAGGATTCAAGGGATTTTCCTCGTCACTAAAACAAAAAAGAATTTCTTTTGGATATGCATAATATATACATGATATGTCTTAGAAAAAAATTAAGGGGAACATACACTTTGCACCCCTAAGTATAGGGTATTGACTCTTTGCACTCATATTTTTCAATTTCATGATATTGAACTTCAAAGGTTTCAATTTTCAGCGATTTGCACCATTTTCGCTAAATTGATCGTTAAAACTAATGGAAAATGGAGAAAAAGACATTTTTACCGTAAATTAACCAACAAAGCATACAATATATTTTTCTTTGTTTTCCATTAAATTTAATGGTCAAAATTAACGGGAGGGTGTAAATTGCTGAAAATCGAAACTTACTCAAAATTTGTGAATTATGGATCCAACAAATTCAAGCACATCAGGCTCATAAATTATGGCCTCTCGCAAAAGATGGTCATTCGAAATTCAAATCATGCACAAGTCTTCCCAAGTTAGATCACATAAATCATGGCTTTCTATTCTTCCTACACAAGAATTTCATGTCCTTTGTCATAAATTCTGACATTGACTATAGCTTCTCCGTTAATTGCTTAATATATCTTCCTATTTTCTTTGTCTTACACATTACCCGCTCGATTGATTCATGATTTTCTGTTTTCAAATTGTCCACGTTAATTAAGACTTTATCAAGTCGATCGTCAGTCAGATCTAACACAACATAATACAATACAAGAAAAGTGCAAAAAATCCCCAAGAAATTAACAACATGGGACACCGCTGTAGCGCGGGATCTAATTTTATAATTTCCTAACAACACCTTACACAGTCTCTCTTTTTGATCGCTCCATGCTTTATAATCCTCGGAGTTGTTATTGATGCTTTGAACCGCGAAAAGGTGGGGGTTCCAAAGGCCGACAAATGGTAAGTATCAGCGAAAACGCGAGCTAATATTAGGTATATGTGACTTTTGTATACTACATACCAGTACAACCTTTAAAACATGCACTCTTTCAAATTAAGGACCATAGAATATTGTTTAATGCAACAATATGCAATGTAATATATTTAAGCTACTTTAGATAAGGAATTTATGTCGCAGGGTGCAACAACACTCTGATTGTTGTTTTTCTCAGGTGATTATTATCCAATGTGAAAACCAAGTTTAGTTCCAATACTATACCAAAAGGAGAGTGAATATTATCTAAAAAAGTTAACAATACAAATATCAATTAAACTACCAATACAAATATCAATTAAATGAAAAACACCAATCTATTAAATCTGGGATTCCAATCGTCTGACTCAAGACTAACTGTAATATGAGTATAAAACGTTTTTTGACAGAACTGTAGAATCTTCAAATCAAGATTGTTCAATTAAGGTTCAAGACTCTTAATTAATCAATCAAGATAATTAAAGATACTAATTAAATCACAAAGACAACTTAAGGAAAATAAGAAAGCAACCAATTAGATAATCAAACCAACAATTTTTGGTTACGAAGTAAAAATCTCTTAAGAATGTCTTCCTCTAAGAAACAAAAACACTTCGGGTGTGAAGGGCACACCATTGATCCACTATGAACTTTTGAGCTTTACAAATTGGTGATCCTAAGTAAAACTCATCGCTTACCTAGATCTTCCAACTTCAATAAAGTCACTCAAGAAACTTCTTAAGCCAGTGCCCAACACTCAGTTATACGACTGACAACTCTGATCAGCTCCTAAATAGATACCAATAAACTCATCAGCCCTTACAACTCCTGAAACTCCAGCAACAACACTTTTTGAGAACTCTTAAAAAACTTGCGAAATCTTGGTGATTGTGATCTTCAAAACTCAAGTAGGAAATGGCGAATCAACCTTTAGCAACTTCCTACTTCATCAACCTTTCACTAGATGGTAGAAGCAACTCTCTCGATCTCAAATATTCAGAGGGTATATGTCATATGTAAAGAGGGAAAGAAATAATAAAGCCCTTTTGTAAGGATATGAATGTGTATAGCTATTTTAAAGTACGTCCATTACAACAAATGAAGGTTTTAGCGACAGGTTATTTCGTTGGTAAAGAGACAAAATTTGGTTGCCAAAACGCTAAAGCGACTATATAAGATCGTTGCTCAGTGGTCACAACTAAAGCGTTGGTAAAGGTTTTTAGGGACGAGAAGAATACTTTGTCGTTATTCAATACATATAGTGACAAAGTATATCGTTGCTGAAGTTCAATCAACTTTGTCGATAGAGTGCCTACGAATTCATCCGCAATGGTCACTAGACATGACCACATAGCAACGAATAACTTGGTCGCTCAAGTGAGACTAACGATGATTAGATTACGTCGCTAAGATCCATTTTAGCAACAAAAAATAATAGTTGCTATAGCTAGCAACATTGAAGAATTGTACATATCACAAATAGTGGTTTTAACGACCCATAAAGTATGTCACTAAAGTCCATGTTAGTGACCAATAATGATAGTTGCTATAGCTAGGTACACTGACGATTTGGACATGTCACAAATAGTGGTTTTTTTGTGTGTAGCTGATTATGTTATTACCTAACAATATTAATCTAAAACGAATGAGTTGCATCCATAAATTAATTGTACATTAAAAAAATGAAATCAATTTTTAAGGAAAAAAGACCATGATATTTTACTAAGATAGTCCATACATGTACAATTAATATAATGGCAACAACAATCTTAGTATAACAGCTATTTAATAACCCAAAAAGTGTCAAATGTATACAATTAAAGCTAGTTTGATTTGACCTTTGAAAGATGTAAATATGTCAATTCACATGATGAAACTTGAAAAAATTACTCTACAAAAGTAATTTTCCAAGTGAATGCAGTCATAGATCTTCCATCCATCACCCAACATATCACGCTATCTATAGAAATAACCTGTGGAAGACAAACTCATTTTAATAAGTATATAAATTTAATTAATACTTACTGGCAGAAAATGATGGAATTAATTTGATTAGAGATTCAACAACTATTGATATGTATCAGCAATATGCAAAGATGAATACGAGTCGTACCTGTGTCCATTCCTTGTTGCTGTTATTAGTGCTCTTCACGGGTCCTGCATTGCGAAGTCACTAGGGATGAGTGTTTGACTCATAATATATAAGCAAGCTTTTGATCATAAGAAGCTTGCTTCAAATTATCTCTCATTTTTTCTCTTACATCTTCATATGGTTCCTTATAAGATTTCATGGCACTTTTGCACTTGCTCGTTCAGATGTGCGACTTGAGAGGGTTGTGCTGATATCGAAGGTGAAGGTATGGCAAACTTTCTCATACTTCTAGCACGTCCCAAGACCTCATAGAACACCTCTTCAACTATCTCCACTGATTTCGTGAAGGGATTTATCTTTGCAAACGCTGTAATCATTTGATTCTTCACTAGAAACAAATTGATGACAATAAGAAATTAACCATGCAACACACTATTGAGATCTCTGGACCTTGTTTGGAGGGATTTCATGTAGGGATTTACACAAACATGAATATATCCACTTACTTTGTATGCTAGGCTCTTCAAGAATCATTTGTGGGGGTTCCGACATTATTGAGATCTCTGGACCATGTGTGGACTCATCTAAAAAGTTTTGTGGGTCCTTCTGGGCCTTTGCTCAAGATCCCTCTTGTCGGCTTGGACTAACACGTGCTCGTGATCGTCCGCGATTTTGGTGTACGCCATGGAGATTTCAAAATAGAAGAAGATGTCATAGAGGGTTGTGAGAAAGCCTGAGGCGATGGAAAAGAAAAGACAGTAAGCATATCGTCTCCGCCGTTTACTAGATTTTACGATTTATATTCACCAAACTTTCCCTCCAGAATTTCTCACAATTCATATAAAATGGACACTGAGCGTCCTCCCACAAATTCTGGAAATTCAACTGCTCCCGATTGATAGACGGTTCTCCTTCACCGGCATTCATAAAAGTACATATAACAACATAATCTAAAAACGGATCATCCATATCATCAATGTACCCATATTGCCGACGCTCATCGTCGAAACCACCAATGTCGTTAGATGAATGAGATCTTTCCTCCTCCCCATGAAGTATCTACACATTCTTCCTCCCCATGAAATATCTACTCCGTATAATTAGGATCAATCCCTCTTATGAATAGATGATCTTCAACCTTGCTCAGGGGTTTATAGTATCGATTTAAGTAACCTACAAGAGCACCTCACCCGATTTCGCTTGTCAACTTGATTACGTGCCAAACTTATGAATCTTTTGACCCTTCTGTATATGTTTTATCTTTGATTCTATTTGTAGAATGCATCCAACTCTTATCCATAGTGGAATATACCAGTTAAAAGTTCAACCAAAGTATAAAGTACTTAAAAAAGCATCTAGGAAAATAAAGTAAAATAATATTTAAAACAGTATTTATAGTTCCTATTTTTCTTATAGACAAAGAGAGATAGGGTAAGTACTATTTTTTTAACATTGGCTACAACAAATAAAATTAAAAATTCTACATCTACTGTCGGTCACTTTTAAACTTTGTAAAGAAATTTACTCGCTTGAACATAATTGATTGAAAAGGCTTGGACATAATTGATCTACAATGTTTTATCCAAGACGTTTTCAGTTGTGATTGCTATAATACAACTAATTCTGCAATATATTACTTACCCCTAGCTTAAAGTATTCAAGTAACGAAGAAAATCGTTGAAAAATATAGGATTTCAAAAATATTGTTCATACAAGACATATCATGATAACCTCACACTTTAGTGAAATTTCATCAAACATCTTTCATACACTTGCAAAATGATTGCAATTTGCACCAATTTAGCTGAACTAAATTATAATTAAACTTGAATAGACTTCAAACTCTTAGAATTGAAGCAGTTAGGATGGATTCAGTGCAAAAGTCCCTCCCGTATGTGCTCATTTTCTTCCCGGGGAAACTCGATAAGGCTTGAAAAAACGATATTGACTGCACTTGATTTTCTATCACTCCTATTGGGTAATTTGACGTAATCTCAGCTCAACAGTGGAAAATCTCTTGATTTTTTGTGTTGGCAATTTAAGGTAAGCTTAGCATCAAGTGTCGAAAATCTCTCTAGGTAGGATCTCACTAAAGTTTAAATTCAAAGTTTGAAATCAAACACTTTATTTTAAAGCGACTTAATAATATAGCCGAACAACAAATTAAACAAACAAATATAAATAACAGTTATAACAAATTCTGTAACAACCTTCAAATTTTTCAAGCACCTTTAAATTTCTATTGGTTTATATTTAATTCTATTGTTTAAATTCAAAGTTTGAAATTAAAAGCCATCGTTTCTTTATTTCAAAGTGGCTTAATAATATAGCCGAACAAAAAATTAAACAACTCCTACTATGAAAAAAGAAATTAAACAAACAATTATAACAAATTCTATAACCACCTTCAATTTTTTATTTTTTTAAATTAAATTCTTTTTGTTTAAATTCAAAGTTTGAAATCATATGCTAACGGTTATATTTACAAATTCTGTAATCACCTTCAAATTTTTTGAGCACCTTCAAATTTCTGTACCAAGGTAAATTGACAATAGTGTATCCATACTCAAACAAAAGGCAACGCTAGCTTATTGTCAATTAAAGTACATCCTAAGGTACCTTCTCAGAATTCAAAATAACGTGGCTTGGTGTTGAAGGCACATATCATTACAAAATACAAATAATTAAGATGAGTATTGCGTAACAAATTAATTTAAATAAAGCATGAAAGGCTATGTAGCAACCCAAAAGGGGGTGAATTAGGTTTTAATAAAATTTAACAATTTTCAGGAGATTTAAAACACCAATCACTATAAACCACTGCAGTAAAGAATAATAGAAATAATGAAACTTGAGGAGATAAGGGTTGAAAAGATGACACCGTAGTTTTTAGGTGGTTCGGCCAAAACACTTGCCTACATCCACCCCCAAGGCTATTGACTTCCTTGGGCTTCCCTCACTATAATCGAATAGCAAGTACATCTTAGCTTCAGGGGTGCTAAGGAACCGTTACAAAGCGTCTTCAAAGATCACGCTTAAACTCTTCACAAATCCTCACAGCCTAGAGGATTTCTTCTACTATCTCAAGTAGGACCCAATGTTTACCCAACACTCTCAAGGTTTAAATAGAATGGGTACAAGGTGAAAACTCACGTATAGGCTTTTAGAGTCGAATATTCAAATATGAGGTACAAGGGTAGCAGAGAAGATGAATTTACAATAGAAGAATTGAAATTTGATGGTGAAAGAACAGACCTTCTTAGTAGGTGCGAAGCTTCTCTCTTCTTCAAAGTTTTCCCTCTTTTCTCAAGATTTTGGTCAAGGAGTAATTGCAATTTCGTGCGTGTAGGTGAGAGCTCTTGTGTCTTCAGCTACTGGTCTTGAATTTAAAGGAATTTGTCTTCAACGGTCGACGGGGTAGGTGAGAGAGCCATTTGGAAAGTTACCCGTGAAACAAGAGACAATTTAATGCGCCTGATGGCTTTCCGGAAAATCCTCAAACCCGTGTAATGTGTCAACACTTCAACTAGCATGTGCTGACACATAAAATTTGAACTAAAAATTAGTGCTCAGGAGTTAGTGCAATGTGTCGACACTATAATGTCAATGTGTTGACACATGTTTTGGTCAAAAACACATGTCTCGGGTATAAGTGCAATGTGTCGACACTATAGGGTCAATGTGTCGACACATGTCCTGAATGTGTTGACACCTAAAAGTTCTGGAGACAAAAATCAGTGTTTTTGAAGTTTTCAACCCATTCCAAAACGATTTTAAGTGTCTTATCTTTTGAAGAAAATATCAAGTATCATGTGTAAAGATCTTTAAGAACATTAAGAGGATTTTTAGAGAGATAAACTCAATCATATTGAAATATAACTTGGAATTTGTGGATTGATAAAATTGATTCTAAAGTCCTCAAATACTTAGGAACTTTTGTTATCATCAAAATTATTTAGATTGTTTGTAAAACAACCTTGGGCTAACAAAGCATTTGGCACTGAGAATAAAACTTTAGAACTAGATGAATTAATGAGGCTTTCGGGTTAAAAATTAAGGATTTTATAGTGGGTTAGGTGACTAAAAGCTAGGTGTTACAAGAAAATGAAATAATCACTACTTATAAATAAAGAGATTATCTTATTTCATAAATAAAAAGCGTACATATAAATGCATATGAGACAACTTAAAAAACCAATCCTTCTTATTCTGCTAATGAATATATCTCCGTCCTAAGTAATATATTCCTAATGAACTAATGTGTATATATATATTTTTGTGTTACAATACCTTAATTGGTATATATACAATAGAATGTCAATCGTATATACTTAGATATTATTCAATTAGATTGACATAATTTACACATATTATTTCTCTTAGGTTAAATAAACTGTTTGAGCAAAGTTTCTACACCTAAAACAGAATCGGTTAAAATCACCATCAATCTAACCTCAGTTTGACCTCAAGCTAACCCTACAAACATAAAAGTTACAGAACTTCCTCCAGAATGCTCTAGACTTTTCAAGTAGTTTAGAAAACCTTTTAGAATCCTCTATCACTGTCTAAAAACTTCCAGATCCTCCAAAGTCCAGATCAAGTTGTTTTTTACAATCTAGACCAAAAGTATAATAATAAATAGACTATTTTGCCCATGGTAAATTTTGCCAATTATACATGTACATTTACGTCATGGATTATGGGTATCCAGTGATTGTAGAATAATACTTGTTGTGTTATGAATAAATTTTGCTGCTCTTATGGTGATGTCCCAAGTGATAGCGAGTTCGACCACTCCACAGGATCTGAGGAGAGCATTGAGGATGAAACAAACTCTGAGGAGAGCTGCGAGGATGAACTCAATGAATTTACGCCTTATAATTACGTGCAACCATTTGGAGACCCACCATCATTCAAGACCATGCTTCCAACTAATGCACATATAAATGTTGGACCAATCAGCTGCAGTAAAAGACTGCACTAAAGGAGCAAATTATGGCGATGACGATGTGGGCTACTCAGCACTGAGCTCGTAGAACGGAATTCGTATGCCTATGATTGAGATTTTGTCATCCTCTTGTGAAGTTTGAAATCTCTGTTGGTTTTTAATCATGGTTTGAATTGTTATGTGTTGTGATTAGGGATAGTACACCACACATGCACGTCCCGACAATATTGTTTGTTATTGGGATGTATTTGAACTTTTCTTGTCCATTAATGTGATCGACCCCGACCTACCACTACCGACTTAGTGTTTCTTATTTTGTTCACAGAATAATCATGCTGCTGCTCATGCATTGGGTCCAATAATGATTGTTCATATCATTTGTCATAGATTTTGACATTGATTCTAGCTTCTTCGTCAATTGTTCAGTATCTCTTCCTATTTTCTTTGTCTTACGCATTATCTTCTCGATTGATTCATGATTTTTTTGTTTTCAACTTGTCCACATTAATTAATACTTTGTCAAGTTGATCGTCAGTTAGATCTACCACAACTCAATACAAGAAAAGTACAAAAATTGTCCTAGAAACAACATGGACATCGCTTTAGCGCGAGATCAAATTTTATAATTTTCTAACAAAACCTTCCACGATCTCTCTCTTTGATCGCTCCATGCTTTATAATCCTCGGAGCTGTTATTGATGCCTTGAATCGCGAAGAGGTGGGGTTCCAAAAGCCGACCAATGGTAATTATGAACGAAAAAGCGAGCTAATGTTGGGTGTGTGTGGCTTTTGTATACTAAATACCAGTACAACTTTTAAAACATTGACTCTTTCAAATTAAGGACCATAGAATATTGTTTAATGTAAACAACATGCAATGAAATATATTTAAGTTACTTTAGATACGAAATTTATGTTGCAGGGTACAACGACATTCTGATTGTTATTTTTTTATAGTTGTTATTATCTCATGTGAAAACCAAGTTTAGATCCAATACTATACCTAGAGGGGAGTGAATAAGTATGTAAAAAATAAAATTGTTGGCTTTTGTGCACAATCGAGATTTTGATGATTTCAATAAATGAATTAAGTTTATAAAATAGACATCTTCAAAGATAAAGTCATGTTTCATCAAAGAGCCAAAGACTTGAAGAAAGAAGATCAAGAAGATGCAAGGAGCTCAAAAGTGAAGATTCAAGACCTAAGGGTATAATTCTTGTAATTCTTTGTTTCAATTTTGACAAGGATTATGAATCACACTTGCATATTTTTCAAAACGTGCATAAATAGTTTTACCTTTTGTTTAAAAGATTAAAATGTGTTTAAAGGTTTCAAAACACCCCAATAAAACTTTCAAACCTTTCATATACTTATGGGAAGTAAGTCTTTAAAATTGGGTGTTTAAAAATGGTCAAAAATAAGGTTTTAAAAGAACTGAACTATATGCTTAAGTTGAAGAGGTCGGTCGGCTAGCAAAGTGGTTGACTGGTTTTCGACCGGTCTTCGATCGCTTGGTATAGCGGTCTACTGGTTGATTTTAAAATAGAGTCGTTGAGCTTCTGACAATATGACCTTTGGGTAACGGAAACTTGAAGCGGTCGACCGACTCGTTTTAACAGACGACTCCCAACGGCTATAAACGGCTAGTTTTCATATGTGACCTATAAATACACATCCATAACGTCCAAAATAAATACACAAGGACCACATATCATTTAGATCACTTGAGAAATATTTAAAACCTTCATATTATATATTTCTCATATCATTCACACAAAACACAATTTCATATCCTTGTCTTTGTGTGAATCAAGAGATAGAGCTTCTCATTTTCATATCTACTTTTTGAGAGAATTTTGTTCTTCAATCTTCATATAAAGAGAGGTGATTCCTTTAGTGAGGTTGTTCACTAAAGAAGAAGCTTAGAGATGGTATATCTCAAGCTAGGTGAGGTTGTGAGTGGTGAGCCCAAAAATCATTTGTAAGGGTTTGAGTGTTGAGCCCAGGAAGAACACTTGTACGGTTCTCTAGCACCCGAAAACTAGAATGTATACTATTGAAGAATAGTGAGAAAACCTTAAGGCTCGATGAAGGTGCTTGAGGGGTGGATGTAGGCGAGTTTGCCGAACCACCTAAAAATCAAGTGTTTGCTTCTTTTACCCTTCTCTTTACTTTTAGCACGTATTTATACTTGTTGCATATTATATATTTGTGCTAAATTAAACTTTACTTTGAAAACACGTCTTTGGAGGTTAAAAGCAAAAAGTTTACAAAACCAATTCACTCCCCTGTTGGGTTGCCTTAATCCTAGGACTGACAAATAAAACTTTTTCATTCACATACAATATCAATGAAATGAAATACACCAATTTGTCAAATCTGGGATTCCATTCGTCTGACTCAAGACTAACTATAATATGACTATAAAACGTTTTTGACAGAACAGTAGAATCTTCAAATCAAGATTGTTCAATTAAGGTTCAAGACTCTTAATTAATCAATCAAGTTAATTAAAGATACTAATTAAATCACAAAGACAACTTAAGGAAAATAAAGCAAGCAACCAAGACAATCAACACAATGATTTTTGGTTACGAAGTGAAAATTCTCTTGAGGATGTCTTCCTCCAAGAAACAAAAACTCTCAGGGTGTGAACGACATACCACTTGATACT
The DNA here is from genome assembly GCA_963930655.1 of Myrica gale. Lineage (NCBI taxonomy): Eukaryota > Viridiplantae > Streptophyta > Magnoliopsida > Fagales > Myricaceae > Myrica > Myrica gale. Next base: position 11,308,607 of record OZ005616.1, read on the forward strand.
CTATGAACTTTTGAGCTTTACAAATTGGTGATCCTAAGCAAAACCCATTACTCATCCAGATCTTCCAACTTCAATAAAGCCACTCAAGAAACTTCTTAAGTTGGTGCCCATCACTCAGTTATACGACCAACAACTCTGATCAGCTCCTAAATAGATACCAATGAACTCATCAACCCCTTCAACTCTTGAAACTCCAGCAGCAACACTTCTTGAGAACTCTCAAGAAACTTGTGAAATCTTGCTCAGTGTTATTGATAAATTGAAAAATAGCCCAAAGTTCCCCTAACGGCTACTACATTATGAACTTATAGCAAACTTATGAAACCCTTATAAACGAAATGAGTAAAACGCTGATAAAACTAATAAATGTTAAAAATAAGCAAATTATTAAAAGATTATGATGTTTGAGCCCCAATTATTTGGAGTTAATAATAAAAAATTCATCACATAATTTTTTATTATTATAATATTTATTAAAAATCTTCTCTCTCTTCACTTTTTCACCAACTCCCATAAAATATCTCTACTTTATAATATTTCACAAACTCCAATACCCAAAATTTCCATACTCAAACATCCCTATATAACATAAATAAAACTAATGTTTCTCAAGCCTCCAAACTTCTCCAAGAAAAGACTGCCATATGATCATCTACATCATTCTCTCCAGGTTTCGCCATCAAATTCACATCCTCAATGGAATTATGGAAGAATCACCACGGTATGAAACCAAATACTTGACATTGAACACGTCATTTGGCTTGATATGGCTTGGGAGTTCCATCCTGTAGGCATTTGAATTGATCTGCTCAATAATCTCCAACGGTCCAATCATCATTGTTATACTCTCCCACTGAAAATCTGAGTTTTCTTTTGTGAAGGGAGTTGTGAGATCACTATGTTTGTAGATTCTGCTTCGCACCTACGCCTCGCTGCATCAATCGGCAAATATATATACAGAGGCTGATGCAAGGGGGTGTGGTCCTGGGCGGCCGCCCCCATTACATTCCAAAAAAAGTTTTTTCATTTAGTTTTTTATTATTATTATTCATAGGTAGGCCTGGGCTATGGGGCCCGACCCCCTTCGCCCAGGCCAACCCCCATTTATTCTGAAACAGGTGATCTCTCTCTCATGTCCGCCCAGAAAGTTTTTGCATATTTTGGGGAGAAGTGTTATCATTTCGTTTGTGCTGTGGTTTCAATTCTCTCTTTTTTTTTTGGGTAAATCTTATGGTGTCCATTCGATTAGACTTTAAAAAACACTTTGTGTGTTTGCTTGCTCAGACAAGGGCCTAGTGCTAGGCAGCCGTACCGGTAAGGGTGGCTAAAATCGCTGCCTCAACGCGTTTTTAGTCTTTTAAATATTTTTTTATTATTTTTCATACAAACACGTAGATCGTATCCCGACCGGGGATTATACGTACACACAAAAATCAAGTAAAAAAATTCGGTTATATGTGTTTTCCCCGCTCAGTGTGTTTAATTCTTTGGCAGTGCAATTTTTTGGGTTTCACTCCCGTAGCACATTCTAGCTCTAGTCACTTTAGGAGAAATAAATTAGAGATCTAGTTGATCAATCTGCTAGTTGAACAACTTCGACGATTTAACGTCGATGTTGGCATACGGAATAAGCTTCCACACAGAGGCGAACATGCACTGAGCCCGATCCCGATAGGCACAGGCGAACTCTTAAGCCTACATAGATACTTTACGGGCTCTTAATGGACTTTCGCATGAGTGTTATCCACTGGCCCAAAAGGATCCATAGGAGCTATTAGTTTTCCAGTCCTTTCTGTTTTATTTCTTTTCAGTTACGTGTTACGCAGTTTTTTTTATCAAAGAATCTAGAAAGGAATTCATACTCACGATGTTTCTCGAGGATTCGTTTTAGTTTTAGTTTTAGTTTTTATCAAGGAATTTTTTAATCTTTTTCTCTCTCCCTTTATTTTCTTTGAAAGAGCTCATTTTTTCTTCGAAGGTTACAATTTAAACCTTGCGTCATGCAATCGCCTAAAATCGACCGCGGTTAAATCTACCGAATGATACCAACTGATTAATAAATGAAATTTCCGCTCTCATAGATCAACCCAAGTTCTTCAGAAAAATCTACATTTCCTAACTCGGAATACAAGTCACCAACAGCCCTGAAAAGCCCTTCTATTGATTTTATGAATACAAATCTATATAATACATCTGACACCATGGTAGATCAATTCTTACATCCATCTGCAAAGATTTGAAATCTACTACCATAGCAGCAAGCCGATTCAAAAACCAGATATATACAGAAAACATCATTTCCAGATATAGCAATCATTGAGTTGATCAGGCTCTTCACAACTACTTATTCTACAAATAACCGAGGTTGGGCACCAAAACAGTAAGTCATCTAATCTACAGGTTGTGAGGGCAGCCTTTTTGTGGTTCATTTGTGAAATTATAGGAGGATGAGATTGAATTGGTTTGGAATTTAGATATATGTGATTTGTGAAACTGTTTATTTGAATTGGTTTGTGAAATTGTTTTCATTTTTGAATAATTTGATTGTAATAGCAATTGAATGCAATGTAATTAGATTGTAATTTAGATTTGAATTAGGGATTTTGACATTTTGTGAAATTAGGGATTCACCAAGAATAATATCTTAGGGCTATAGAGATTTCTATCTAGAAATTTCTAATTTTTTTTAATTTTTTTCGAAAATAAATAGAAAACCACTCATATTTTTTGGTCCCGAATTAATTATTTAGCTGGTTTTTGTTTGTTTAGGGTTTTTCATGCCCTTGAATTTATGTGGAGCTCATACTGCTCAAACTATCAATTTCTTATATATATATATATATATGCAAATTAGTAGGATCTAATTGTCACTTTCATTCTTAGCAAATACTATATACATGTATTTTAAAATTTTTAATGTTTTTAATCCTTAATTTTCGATATTTTAACTCTAAGACATTTTTTACACTATGTTGGAAATTTTTTTTTATCATTTCGCTTTATGTGTTCGACCCCCTTCAAATTGAATCTTGGATCCGCCACTGTATATATATATATATATATATATATATTCTGGGGGGGATTGTAAGTAACATACTTGTGCTTGGGTGAAATTGGTTTTAGGACTTGTGCTAGCATTGTTTGAGGAATTGAGACCTCACCCCGATTTCTATCAATTTAGTGACAGAAATATCCCAAGTGACACTACACTATCTACCCGTCAAGTGCTCATTGAGATTTTCCTTCACTGTATCGACGGAAATCTGGGCGAGTCCTTGATTCTACTGACAGTACTAGCACAGGTCCTGAAACCAATTTCGCTAGATTGACGGAAATCAGGGTGACAAGATATGTTAGATTTCACACTTTTTTCAGGATTTTAAGTATATTTACAAAATTATCACCGAACATTTTCAGAATTCAAACACAAATACCAATACATTTTACACAATCTCCAACAATTTTTTAATTTTTTATTCAACATAAATTTTCTCTCTCTATATTTTTCACATAATTCCAATATTTTTTTATTAAACAATTACATCAAATCATTTCTTTCTCCACTTTACACAAACACTAATAAAATACTATTCAACATAAATATTCACAATTTCTCTAAAATCCTACATTTTTACTCAAAACCAACATAACCCTTATATTTTATTTAGGCTTAAATGCACCCCATGCCCCTGGGGTATGCCGAATGAGCAAATATGCCCCTAAGGTAAACAAAGTCATTTTCATACCCCTGAAGTATACTTTTCAGGAGCAAATATGCCCCTCCGTTATGTGCCGTTTGAAACCCTAACGGTAAATGCTGACGTCAGCACAAATCACAACTTGATACCTGGCATTTTCGAAATTTTTTTTAAAAAAAACAAAACAGAAGGGGGAGAACCCCCGAGCGGCGAAGGGAGCCCAGCTCCCTTCGCCGCCGCGAGGGGTGGCCGGCAGGGGCCACCCCGGCGAGGGGGAGCCCAGATCTAGGCTCCCCGCGTCGCCAGCGGCATCCGCGCGCCACCCCTGAGCAGGGGAGACGCGGGCGGCGCGCGGCCGCCGCTGGCGACACGGGAGCCCAGATCTGGGCCCCCCGCGTCGCCCGCGCCTTTCGCGCGACGGGGGAGCCCAGATCTGGTTCTCCCCCTTCTGTTTTGGTTTTTTTTAATTTCGAAAATGCCAGGTGTCAAGTTGTGACTGATGCTGATGTGTCAAATTTTGACACGTCAGCATTTACCGTTAGGGTTTCAAACGGCACATAACGGAGGGGCATATTTGCTCCTGAAAGTATACCTCAGGAGTATGAAAATGACTTTGTTTACCTCAGGGGCATGGGGTGCATTTAATCCTTTTATTTAATCCTAACCTTATATTTTATTTAATCCTAAGAAACAATGTATAGAAGAGAGATCGTTCTCGTTTATTATTATAAAAAGAAGAGATAGATGTTACTCACACATAATCTCTCTAGACCCACCACAAGAGTCAAGATTGACAAATTACAGAACCAATCCAATTCACATGCGATGAATCCACTTGAAAATACAAGCGTCTAGGGTTCTTGTATATTATTTCGTGTGGGTTGTGGATGAAACTCTTAAGTATTTTTTTTGAAATACCATATTTTTCATATTCTTTTAAAAAATTTAACGAGTAATTTTATTTCGAGTTATATCTCAGGAATTGCCTATCCTTAAATTTAATAATTTTTAAATAATATTAATTTATGCCTTTTCTTTTGCATTCACTTCGTGGGGTTTTAGTAAGTGACAATGGGCTTTGGTTATCTCAAACCAAAATCCGTTGATCTGCTTTCGGTCACGGCCCAAATAGGAACTCACCGACTTGTTTCCAAGATTCAGAGGAAGAGAGGTAGAGCTCGGAGAGGGAGGGAATTTGTCTCTGCAATTTCCATCTCCCTAACCGGCTCCAATTTTTACATCGAATTTAGGTATTCGAGACAAGAATGTCCAAGTCTTGGCTAAACTTATCCCGGATATTGTTCTACATTTTTTTCTTACAATTCTCGCCAAGAATTTCAGCCATCAGGTGATCTTTTTCTCCCTCGTTTTGGATTGCTCCAATGTGTCGTGAATTCGACACATTTTCCTGGCACTTTTGGTTGCTGAAAACCTAGGATGTACAAATGAAAAATGAAAAAGGCCGAATCATTTGTTTACTGCTTTTTGGGAATTTGCTTCTCGGTTGCAAAGTATTAAATTTTGTAATTTTAGTTATTCCTTTGATTGCTTTGGACAGCTCATATTTTTGTATGGCATTGGTCTCACTAGTTATCTACCTAATTCAAATGAAAAGATTTGAGTTACTCTTCAGTGTGGGACGGAAGGAAAGGATGACGAGTTCATAGATCAATGCAGTTTCTGGGTCCTGAGCTAGTGTATACACAGATATACGGTGAAGTAATTTGGCTTGGCATTTTCTACGGAATCTTCCATTTCTAATGATAACCTCAAATAATGAGTCGATTCATTTCTACTAAACTGGGTCAGTTTGAATGTCGATTTTCTGCTGCATCTCATCATTCTTTGGTAGGACCTCTAAAATGAAGCATATAGTATGGTGAGAGGTTGCTGGTAGTATTTTATTCTGTATTCTATTATAGTGAAAAAATTGGTTTTTTTCTTGTTCTCTTGTCAGCATCACAATTCTGATATTACAGCCCATGGAGGCTGTAAATCTCAACAAGTAGAATGCAAATATGAAGGAAGAGAACAGATTGCATTCTTTATGATAGGAAAAGGGATGAACTATTTCTCTATTGAAATTTTAGGGGGCTGCCTAAAGGAACAATTTTCTCTCCATTGAAATACGTACCTCCTTGAATTTTTTTTATCCAATGGACAAAATCCTTTCCTCTTGGATACAATCGCCCAAATTGCTTTTCAGATATATTGATGTGGATTATTCAACTGTTTATGCTTTCTAATGTTTGCACCTTGGCCCTATCCAATACCATTGGTGGTAAGGTTCATATTCTTATTGTTTTCTTGCTCCCCAATTGTACACATGGCAGGAAGGATATTGGATTTGAAGAGAAACCCATTTGCAGAAATACTGTTCAAGGAAGATATTTACTATCTGATGACGATGGTGAGCATTTTCCTTTCCTAAGCTTCTATTTGGCTTGTTATTATCCCATCTTTGTGATTTTCTCTGGTTCAGTAATCAGAAAGTTTGTTTTAGTTTTTTTTTTATAAGTAAGCCAATTTATTAAGAGAAAGAAAAATAGGAAAAAACAAACAGTCAGCAGTATAAGAGAAAATACTGAAGAGTCCAAACCCAAAGAACAAAGCACCCTCAACCCTACCCCGCACCCCTCAACCCTCACCCCACAAGACAACCCCACAAGACAACAAAGCACCCTCACCCACCCACCCGCAAACCTAGGGCCAACCAAGGGATACCCCAATCAGTCCAGCCCAAAACACACAGTCTTCCTAGCGATCGCAGAAGGCCCTTCATAGTTCACCGAAGACTGCAAGCCCTTCAACTCCCTGAGCATCTTTCCCCCCGATTTTCGGGACATTTTCGAGCGAGGCTTCACTCGATCGCGTTCCAAAGCAGCAAAAAGATCTCTCAGCTTATCCTCTTGACCACCACAGGACACCCCAACCATCTGACCCACAGAGGAGACCATATCCAAGACCCACGCCGGAGATTCTCCTCCCAACTCCCTCTCATCATCGTCCCGAAGCTCTCCAACCTCCAAATTTGGTCCAACGGAGCTCTCAACACAAACCAGCCGCGAACAGACCCCGGGAGAAAGAACCACCCCTACCCGAACCCTCTCTAGATCAGCGTCTATCACAAGATCGATTGTCCCCCCTTCTGCCCTATTGCCCTCTACACAATCAGAATCATCCTTAAGGTGAGAGGCACCAACGAGTACTGTAGGAAAAGGCTCAACCCGACCCTCCCCCATTATAGAAACCACTGCTGGGAGCCCCCCCCCCCCCGGAACAAAAGAGGGCTCCACAACCTTTCCACGAGCTTCTGCGGCACTTTCCGTTGCCACCCGGACCAACCCCGGCGGCTCCAGCGACTCCGGGAGCTGAACAGACCCACACGGGGTTGAAACCGGCGCCGGCAAGACAGCGCTTCCCTGACCTCCGTTCGCCGACAACACCGACGAGACACCTTCCGTCGACCGCTGTGGTTGGGTGACTTCCACCGTGCCAGCGATTCTTCCGCCAAGAGACGACGTCAGGTGGGTCGGCACCTCCTGCTAGCCCTTGTCGTTATCAACGTTAGAAACCGTGTGGGCCGGGTCTTCACCAAGCCCAAGAAGCCCGACTGCAGGCCCACACGAAGAGAGCCCCCCTGGCTCACCACTCGACCGCTCCAGCCCACGAGATCTGCTGAGAGAGGCCACCAGATCTGCCGGAGGAGAGTCTGTCGCCGGAATAGCCACCAGGCTATCGCCGGCAGCCACAGAAGACACCGGCAAGCTGGCGGGAGACAGCCCACTCCCCACCCCTTTGAAATCGTTGGTGGCAGGGGGCCGATCAGAGTCGACAAGAGCTCCCGGCGTCGGAAGAACACCGGCAGGACCCACTGCCACCTTAGACGGCGTCGACCCTGCATCCCGAAGCTGACGGACGTGGACCCCTTCGGGTCGGTTAGCTGGGGGCCCACTAACTTCCAGCCCAACGTCGGTTCCTCAAAACCGCCAGAAACTTCCCCACCCGACCCTGCTACAAGCCCAATTCCCCTCTCCCTCACAGACCCAACAAACGGCCCAGACCCAAGCCCACGTGACCCCTTATCCTCACATAAAGACACTTGCTCCTTCCCCTTCACAACAGGCCCATGCGAGGAAAAGACTGGCCCATCTGCTGTGACCGCCCCAATTTCCCCACTCTTACAATCCTGACATAACAAGCCCACATCGTCCCTAACGTCCAAAGCCTCTAAGAGGCGGTTCAGATGCCTGCGCGTAGACTCCAGTCTATAACGAACATGCCTCGGGCAGAGATGACCAGCTACCCTGCCAACATTGGGAACAAGAATAGCCGCTTGCTGTGCAGGCATCTTGGGCAACTGCACACGCGACATGATTGCGCCTCTGCCATCGGAGACATCTCGTTTCACAGACGACGAAGGCACGTCGGAGACCACCGTCGGAAGCCCCGACTTGACCATGCCAGCATAAGAGACGCCATGACTATACCTCTCACCCCCCACCTCTGTCCTGCCTTGCCTGACATTTCCGAGGTGGTCCACCACCTCCTGAAGACAAGCAGCCATCGACTTCCACCCAGCACCACCTCTACCCTCCGGAATCATCACCACTCCTTTCTTACGACCTCCACCATACTCTGCTATTGCGACGTATCTCCCAGCTCTATTTTCACACCTCTGGGCTAAGAAGGCTCGAGAGCCATCATTAAACTTGGAAACAAAGTCTTGATCGACAGCAGCCTCCAAGAGCTTGCCAGCTAAGTTCACCATCCAAACTGCTCCGAATCTACCCAAAAAAATGGAACTGAGGGACTTCCTACTCCATTCTGCAAGTTTAATCACACCCCTCCCTCCCATCGACACCTCAAAGTCCTTCGCCTCAACTCTAAAACTCCGGGAGTACCCCATACGAGTCCAGCAAGAGCCGCCTTGTTCAACCATTGCAGAAACTTAGAGCCTCGAAATCTCATACCACGAGAAAGTTGATGAACGTCATCCCTCAAAAACCAAGCCCAAGAGAGGAAAAGAGAAAAGATACTCAGACAAATTCAGAAAGTTTGTTTTAGTACATTCTCCAACACTTGTAACTGAGGATATTCCCATAGCTTTCTGTATTTTTTGCCTTGGTTGTGACCGGAAATTGAGAAGCGTAGCCAAATTGATCAAGCTGTTAGATGAAGGGATATATTTAATTGCTGATTGAACAATTCCGTCATTTTCCAGTTATTCTATTTTCTCAAGGTATCTTGGGCAAGGTAGTGCCCAGTAATATGTCCAAGCCTTGTAATTAGATCTGAACAAGTTGAGAAACGTATGGTTTCATGGAATGTTTCAAAATAGGCTGACATAATGTAAAATCTTGTATGTACACTTTAACCACAACATGCTATGAACTACTTTATCTGTGATGATTTATCATTGCTGATGCAGAAATGTAAAGCTGTGGTATGACATTTGTTATATTGTTGTTTGTTGCTACTGCATCACATCTCAATACCAAATTGCACCTCTAGTTGCTTGTACTTTTGGGGATTGTATCGCCACTTGACCACTCAATTACGTCTACTTTCTTGGCAGTTATATCCATTTATTTTGGGTGGCCCCAAAATAAGAAATCTAATTATTTTAGGCGCTTTATGAAGAATTAGTTCAAGCCTTTATGATTTTCAATATACCTCTAGTAAGTGGCTTTTCAAAATGGGTCATACACACTTGTTTCTCAAATTCCACGATTAAGGTCCTGTAAACAGCTTTCCGACACATCAAATGGATATTGTGCTAATTAAAAAACTCCAATAATTACATCTACTTTCTTGGCAGTTATATCCATTTATTTTGGGTGGCCCCTGCACGGGCGTGGGGCCCAGGTGGAATCTAAAATCTTCCTAATAAGAAATCTAATTATTTTAGGCGCTATATGAAAAATTAGTTCAAGCTTTTATGATTTTCAATCTACCTCTAGCTGAAGGAGTATGGCTTAAGTGGCTTTTCAAAATGGGTCATACACACTTGTTTCTCAAGTTACACGGATTAAGGTCCTGTAAACAGCTTTCCGACACATCAAATGGATATTGTGCTAATTAAAAAACTCCAATAAAACCATTGTTGCTTGAGCTTTGTCGGGGTATATCATACTTGTCAAAGTCGCAGTTGGTATCCAAGTATCCCTCAGGCATTGGGTACTTACGCTTGCAGGCCATGCCCTATGACTGCAACCGAGATGTACTTAAATCATTCTATTACTGCCAGATTTGTTCTAGTTGTCTTTTTTTGGGTTTAGTTATAAAAGAAGTTGTGGAAAAAAGGAAAAGAAAAAAAAGTTGAGCTAGTTGTCATGTATCTATTTATACTTACCACTAGTTGCACTATTGCGCTACCCCTTGTTTCTTTTTTTATGTTTTGCTACTTTGTCTTATACAGAGTATATATATTGCAGGCCATGTATGTGACGCTTTATCGATGGATCCAAAGTCTGGCTGTTGCCCTGGAAATGGAGAGAAATTCTCTTGTTAGTGAGTTCTTCTAAATTGGACTCTAAACTGCTAAACTTCAGAAAAACGAGGGGAATATCAGAGTACGCTTCATATCTATGGGCAAAAATCAATCACCTTCTGTCAAGTTCCAATATGTTTTAATACTCTTCTTATGTTACAAAAACAATCAATCCTTGTCTTCTGTTTGATTTGACTATTAAACCACATGAAAAATGATCAAAATACCATTCCAAGACAAAATTACTAAAAATATTTTAAAATTTTAGTAAAAAATAAAAATGATATATAAATAAAAAGTAATATTTTTAGATAAATATATGCAAACTCTATTTCATTTTTCTATTTATTTTTTATTTGTTTTTATTATTATTATTTTCTTGGAGGGGTATTTCGGTTGATTTACGTCATTTTCCGTATGACTTAACAACCAAATGAAATGAAACGCAATGATTGATTGTTTTTGAAACATGAGGAGCGTAATAGAACATATTGAAACTTTTTTTTTTTGATAAGCAATAGAACATATTGAAACTTGAGGTGGGTTGATTTTTGCTCATAGATATGGGGCGTACTATGTTTCCCCGAAAAACGACTTGGAAAGCTTAAAACAGTTTTTCTTATGTGTAGTGGATGCAACCTTCTCTCACAGTGTTGTAACTCCTATGAGTTTTGCGTTTCATGCTGCCTACATCCAGCCCGGGTATTTTCTTTTGGTTTGCTTTGTGTATCCCTTTCTTTCTTTTTCAATCATGTATCTTCAACATAGGATATTTGCCTTGGATTTTTCTGCAGACACGAAAGGAACAAATACTGAAGCTAAAGATTGGTAAGCAAGCAACCGCAGGTAATGCTACCTCCCTCGGTGAAAAGAAATGGGAGGTTCTACTTTGTTGTAGAAAATTCTTCCTCTTTTTTTTGGAGGTATTAGTTTGTGGGTTTGGCCTACTAGGACTTTAATGCGTAGCATTTAGATCTCATATAGGAGGTCTTTGAATTCAAAATTCTAAGGGGAAAAGAGAAAGATTACTGTAGAAACTTGTAGCTATTGACCTTTTTATAAAGAGTTTTATGAGTTGTTTAAGAACATTACATAGTAGATTCAATAAGCATTGAAGATTAAACAGTACATGACTATATTGGATGTCTGGTCAGGCTTGATGTGGCAATTGGTCCCCTAAGTGTCTTAAGACGATATGAACTGAGCTAACTTGGTTTCGTTTGTAGGAGTAGGTACCCTTTTGTGGATTTTCTTCTAGGATCATACATATTTTCGATATTCTTGCAGGGACTTATTCTAGTGTTTTTGATTTCTGTGTGGGGAGGTGCCGTCATAATTCTGAAAGTGTCGTAAGTACTACTCTTGCTATTTGATTGTTATTTATGCTATTCTGATTCTCGATACATTTAACTTGTTTTTGTTTTTTTTTAATAATTGAAATTGGTAATGCATTAACAATTGGAGTCATTCTTTCTTCTATAACTTCATAACTTAGATTTCTCTTTTAATTAACCAAAATTCAAAATTTGTACATTCAGCTCCTTAGCTTAGAATATCGACCATTATATGTGAGCTGTTGAATGTGCTCATCATGTGATCAAAACTTGTTGTGTTCAAAATGAGGAGCTTGTGATGCAGATAGCTTTCGAGGGCCAATTATAGGTGCTCCTGAAGGGAGATCACATTAACTACTTGTATTATTTCTTTCTTGAATGGAGTAGAGGTTAGCTAGATGGAAGAGGAGCTATCTTTCGAAAGGTGGTAGGGTCACTTTGATCAAGTTCACTCTTGCTAATCTCCCGACTTATTTCTTGTCTCTTTTCCCCATCCCTTTGGCCGTGGCTTGTAGATTGGAGAAGTTACAAAGGGACTTTTTGTGTGGTAGCAATGAGTCTGTGCATAAGTTTCACTTGCTTAAATGGGAGAAAGTGTGTTGTCCCATTAAGCAAGGAGGGTTGGGTATTAGACGCTTAATCACTTTCAATAAGGCTTTGCTTGGGAAATGGTTGTGGTGCTTTGCTTTCGAAAGTAACAGCTTGTGATGGAATGTTATAGCGGAGAAGTTTGGGAGTGAGTTGGGTGGGTGGAGAACCCTTCAGAGGAGAGGAATTTATGGAGTTGGTCTTTGAAGGTTTATTAGCAAAGGGTGAGATCCTTTTAGTCACTTCATAAGGTTTGAGGTTGGTCGTGGTAATAGAGTTTGCTTTTGTAGTGACCTTTGGTGTGGGGAGAGACCCTTGAGGGATGCCTTCCCATCCCTCTTTTCTATTGCTAGTAATAAGGATGCTTGGGTGACGGATTATTGGGAGGGGAATTCTGGTTTGGGTGCTTGGCATGTTCAGTTTTTGAGGGCTGCGAATGATTGGGAAGTTGAGGTTTTTTCGACTTTCTATTCTCTCCTTTATTCCAAGCCCTTGAGAAGTGGGGCTAAAGATAAGATGCGCTGGATGGGCACCAAGAATGGCATATTCTCGGTGAAATTGATGTATGGACTTCTTTCTTGTAGCTCCGTCATATCTTTTCCGTGGAGGCAGATTTGGAGGTCCCTTGTTCCTATGAGAGTTTCCTTATTTGTGTGGGAGGCGTCGCGTGAGAGAATTTTGACCACATAGAATTTGAGGAGGAGGGGTCTTTGCTTACTTGATTGGTGCTACTTTTGTAGGTGCAATGGGGAATCGGTGGATCATATTCTTCTTCATTCTCATCGCTAGGGATTTATGGTCTCATGTGCTTAGCATTATGAATTATTGTTGGGTTATGCCTTCTAAGGTGATTGAGGTGTTGTTTTGTTGGAAGCGGAAGTTCATCAACCCTCTTGCTTCGAGGGTGTGGAAAATGATTCCTTTGTGTATTTGGTGGGTTATTTGGAGGGAGAGGAATATGAGGTGTTTTGAGAACTCTTTCTTGTCTTTAGAAGGGTTGAGGGGTTTGTTGTTGAGTTCCCTTTTTCTTTGGGTCAATGCTGTATTGGGCTCTCTTTTGCTGATTTTGCTGATTTTCTTAGCTTTGTAGCTTGTTTGGAGTAAGTCTTCAGTATAGCTCTTTGTACTGTTACCTCTTTTTGTTTTTTCAATAAAGTTCTTATAAAAAAAATTTATTTCTTTCTTGACGAACACTGGGTGAAGTCACATAAATTAATAATTGATTTTTGCATGTTGGAAGGGGGGGGGAGTTCCTTTATCGGTAAGAACCACACAAACAGCTTTGTCATGTTCTTTTTGTAAGCAGTTGTGGACTGAAGTATTCACGGTCTTCTTGGTACTGATTATAACTACCAGTATCAAATTCCCCTCACAATCTTACTGGGATTAACTCGTATATTCACTTTAGTAAAATGCTGATGTGGACTGAAGTATTCACGGTCTTCTTGGTATGATTGTGGGACACTATTTTTTTTTTCTTTGGAACTGACACTACTTGAAATGGGTTGTAACATTTCAGGTTCACGAAAATGCCTATCTTAGCGATTTCCATCACTGCTTTTCTTTGCCATCAAATTCTTCAGGTGAGTAGAGATATGGGTTTAGAAATTATGATTCGAACTTGGTGCATTTCTTGAACCACATCTGCTTCCCCATTAAGTAGTCATGAGTATATGTGGTTTTATCAGAAGACACTATGAATTGGTATAATTCCATTTATTTATTGGTTGTTTACAACATAGAGTAATTAATAATGGGTACAATTTATGGAAGTTATATCTAAGTCGTGTACTTCCTTTCACTAGGAAATGATTGCCTCTTACCCGTTGAGAGCCCCGCCCCCCCGCTCTTCCCCCCAAAAAAATGAGAAAAGAAAAACTGTGTTTGATTGGCTTTGGGGTGTAAATTATATAAACCTACTGTGACTTCCCGTAATCTTATAGTAGAGATAACCCTGTTGTAGTATTGTGTCATATAGTGTTTAGAGAAACACAATCTAATTACAAAAAACAACTCCCTCAATAGAACCATGTTTGTAAAAAAACAAAAGACTATAAGGATAGTCTTATCTAATACTCTCCCTCAAGTTGGAGAATTGATATAAGATAATCTCAACTAAGAACAAATAAATTCTATGCAACTAAGACCCAGTGTTCGGGCGAGCAAATATGCTAATTGCTCCTGTAACTTCACATACGGAATAACAACTTCTTTATTGATCGAATTGCCACAACAAAGTGGCAAAATAATTTGATATGCTGATATATGGTTCTGGATGGATGTCTGCCTAATAATTAGAAAAGAGTCTCATGGGTGTATCTACGATAAAACCCATGTCGCGAAGAGAATTCTATAACCATGTAATCTAACTCTGTGTGGACACAGCTTGATATTCTGCTTTAGCACTAGATATTGTAGGACTTGGAGTTCTCTCTAATTTCCTGCCCAAATTGAATGGTCCAAGTTAGAGATAAAGAGACATAACAAGCTTGAAATGATGTAGGACTTACACTGGTTATGACTTTAAACGAGCATCATTAAATGTTGCAAGACGCATTAGTTACATCTCTCTATCTCTTAATTATACATCCAATTCGTACAGGGAACTGGAATAGATCTTAATCCAAATCTTTAACAACCGTTTATTGCTTACTGTTTCCCATGCTACTAAATTAACACCCATTGATAGATCATCTATTCATGGTGAACTAACCTAGTCCACATCTGTGTATCATTCTACAAGATAACACGCATCTTGGAAATCTTTTTAGATTACTAAAAATATGTTGTGCTGCAACTGAATGTGGCATCCTAGTCCCTCCAGTCTACATTGACAATGAAAAGTTGTTGGAGCTAGTAATAGTGAGATAATTCAGTTTTCCAAACTTCTATGCTTGCCTGGATCAGCTAGCAACTAGATGTTTCTGATTTAGATCCATAGGTTGGATTCTAATAGGCCTATATCTACCAAAAGATCCAATGTGTACATTCTTTGCTAAAGACTAGTACTGTTAGTAGAGAGAGCCACCTATGTGTGAAAAAAGTATCTGCGTTTTTCTAGATTCTAAAAAAAAAAACCTTGTTTGCAGGAAACCCATGAAATCTCTTAGCATTGCTACGTATCAGAACGATATTGCCACCATATACTACAAATAAAATCTAGCCAGTGACATTGATATGGAAATCCAATCAATTTGTTTGAATCTCGACGTGCCAAATTGGAGTATTGCCTCACTCAATTGTCCAATCATGCTCCAATCATACTCTGATTGTGTGGAATTTGATCCCCTTGTGCATTTGGTGGACTCTCTGGAGGGAGAGGAATGATAGATGATTTGAGAACATTTTTTCATCTATTGAGGGTTGAGGGGAAGCTGATGAGTTCTCTATTTTCTTGGGCCGAAGCTGTGTTGGGTTTTCGTTTCTGCGATTTTTCTGATTTCATTAGTTTTGTAGCTTGTTTGGCTTAGGTTTTAGTATAGCTCTTTGTACTGTTCCTTCTTTGGTTTTTTAATAAAGTTTTCCTTATCAAAAAAAAAATTGTCCAATCATGCTCCTGGCGACTGTTTGAAGCCATTAGGTGCTTTCATCAATCTACAGAGCTTTTACTTCTGGAGCAACAAGCCTTGGAGAATTCCTCCAAATGTATTTCTTGAAAGTGCTCAGCATTGAGAAACGTGTTCTTTTACTTGTAGTAATACAAGGATAAATTTTTTTTTTCTAAGTGTAATACAAGGATAATTGAAATAACATAATACGGGATATAAGAACACACATAGAAGCCATGTTAGCAAGGAGACTTGAAGTGGCGTAGTAAGAGATATAAGAACACACCTAGAGGAGTTAGAATGAAATTATATAGCTTATTTTTGGCCTCATCGACATACTTATTCTCGATTAAAATAGATGAAACAGGACAATGAGACATTCAAATGCCATATTACCTAGGTAAGCACTTTAGTGCCAGGTCATACCAACGTCTGATTATGCACAAGCAGCAACAAGGTCCTGTTTATACATGTACTTGTTTATTTGTTTTGGACTCAGAAATCCTTATTTCGTATGTGGTGCTTCTGGGTTGTTCATTCTCAAGTGATTTAGTGATTCCTTTTAGGAACCAATATGCATCATTTAGATTGGATGCAGTATGAAGTTATTTGAAATTTGAATCTTGCTAGCTTCAAACTCCGATTGCAACAGGGGTAAGAAATACCCTTGTTGTATGTGGTGCTTCTGGGTTGTTCTTTCTCAAGTCATATAGTGATTCCTTTTAGGAACAAAGATGCATCTTTTAGATTGGATGCAGTGTGCAGTTATTTGAAATTTGAATCTGCTTGTTCTGAACTTTGATTGCAACAGGGGTAAGCAATACAAACCTCGAAGCAAGACTAAACGGGATTAATGTTATTGTTGGAAGGTGAATTATCATAGTTAATGTTTCCTGTTTCATGAGTACGATATATTTAATTTGCAACTGTTACTCAGTCTTTGAACTCCTCATTTGGGTGATAGACGAAGTGAGTCATGCGATTCAGTTTGCAAGTCAAATGGGCAATCATGTGTTCCAAATAAGCTTTTGGTGCTGAATCAATGTGACATGTAAGTTACCAATTATATGCTTTTTTTCGGTTTATATCTGTACATTTGATTGTTTTCTTAGATACTGTTGCTGAAATATCCCAAGGTACTCTTTGCTTTGTCATTGCAACTGCTGGAATGGAAGTATGAGAATTCAGTAATTTTTTTCGTTTTTATTTGGAAGTGCTTCCATACAAATGTTTTATATTCTTCTTAACATTTTTTTCCTTTTCTTTGGGTGTTGGGTAGTTACCCCCAGGGCTGGTGGGGTTGGTTGCTGTTTGAAAGTGTTTTCTTTCTTCTGTACTTCCTCTCTTTTGGTCATAGGCAACCAATTGCAATGGGCTTTTACACTTCCATGGTTTTTATTAGTTTAGCTAATTCTGCAGAACATTTCAAACATATACCATGTGTGTGCAGTTTATTGGATCACAGAAAATACCTTGCAATTACATTTTTCAACTTGTTCTCATTATCTGAGTGATATTTCTTTCCATGCCTTTATCTTTTTGAAGAGGTGGTCCTTGCGATTTTACCTTTCCTTTTTCAATGATTAATCTCAGCCAACAAATTGTTTTGTCTAATGTCATAGAGCCCTCATTTTAGTAATGCTTGGGACCAACATTCCATTGGATGATGGGATGTTAGTTGCCTAAGAATTTCTATTGGGCAAACAAAAATTTATGTACTGTGACTTTCTCTTTATAAGTTAATTGCTTTACCTTTCTGTGAGATCTATCTGTACCTTGATTGCTAACGTCCTTTGCTTTCTTTCTGAACAGTATGCAGAAATATATGAGCTGCAAAGGAGCTTGCTTGGCAAGCATGGGAGCAGATCAACCTGCTGAAGTCGTTGATGATGCCCCTAAAAATTTGGTACAATTACTCTTTCCAATGAAAATTTCAAGTATCTCTATTTGTTTTTTCCTTGCTAACAATAATTGAGCAAAACTAGGCAGTCTTCGGAAATATCTAACGTTCAAGTAAGTGCTAGGCCACATTTGCACGTTTAACTTCAAAAGCACTAGTCAATTGCTTTTATGAAGCTCCTTGAGTAATTTTTAAGCCCAGTTCTAATGTGAAACTTGACTTTATATCACTTCTTTCTCATCTTCCACTCAAAGTGGGACTTTGGGGGCAATACAGTCTCCTTACCTCGTTAAACCCTTGACATCCTCGTCAAGGCCCACCAAAACCACATTGATCGTTACCAGGCCCAATCTGAAACCATTTGTATAAGCCAAGGAAGTGCTAGCCACATTTGCACTTTGACTTCAAAAGAAGTAGTCAATGTTGCTTTTTGAAGTTTCTTGGAATCATTATCAATCTCAATTTCACCCAATAAGGAACCAATGTGGAGCTTGGCTTATACCACGTCCTTTCTCATCCGCTCTATGTGGGACTCGAGGGCAGTATAAAAGAATTGACTTGATTCATCACTTATGGGCTAATATGGGCTAATTGTATGGGTGGAGGGGTTTTATGGTAAGGAGAGAGAGAGAGAGAGAGAGAGCTGTGATCCCTTCCTCTCAAATAAAGGAAAAAAAGTGAAGGAAGAAGGGAGGAGAGGAAGTCTTTTTTTTGTCCCACTTTTATTATACATGCAAAGTGGGCAGATTTAGGGGGGATAGGAGAAGTTAATGAACTTTTTTAGATTGATTTTCCCATCAACCCAAAGACAACAAAGAAGAAAAGAAAAGGACATGAGGTAGAATGGGAGAGCAAACCTCATTTTCTGTTTTTTCTCTCAACATCCAGTCAACAGGATAGAAAGCACTATGGAAAAAATTACAAATTGTAACATGGGGTGCAAATTGAAAACTTATAATGATTCTGGTCTCCAAACTACACTGTCAAAATGATACCTCATCCTACGGTGGGATCAAACTCTTTTGCTGATCTTTATTGATCTTTATTTCTTCCCTTGGAAGAAAAGGAACCTAAACTCATCAAAATCAACTGTTTCGGTTTGAGCATTGCTTTTGAGAATACAGCAGCATATGCATTTGAAGAATTAATGGACAAATTATGAACTGATATCATTCGGTTCAATTTAGCATGCTAAACTTATCAGTATCTTTCCACCTATGACTTCCAGAATCCTGGAGCATGCTTATTTACTCGGACACAGACAATACTTTCTTGTGATGGTTCACATCCATATACCAGGAGACTTTGCCCCTGTGCATAGTGCATATACTTGTGAGTTTCGTTGCCTCGGTATTACACCAATATGCAAGCTCATGGCATATGTGGTTTGGTTCAGTATCATCCTTGTATTTAGTAGCTTATTGCCATTTTACTGTGAAGGTTCTAATAGCATTGATGCATCTCAAACTGTCTATGGTAATGTAAAATCTGTTAATTTTGTCCTGGACTCTACTATTGATGATATAAAAGTAGCTCTCAAATATCTGTTCATTTTTGCTGGAGACATTATTCAAACAAAGATATACATAGATTTTGCAATATCCATGATGCATAAGTTTCCAGAGCAGATTATGCAAGGGTTGCAAAACTGCAACTTATCATGTAAAACTGCTACTTTTGTTCCGATTCAGGCTTAGCAATAGGTGGCCAACTGTAATGGATATTTTCCAATATCCCTGATAGTTTTTAATGATGCATAGGAAATATAACTATATCATAATCATCTTAATAACTGAAATCATTGGCAGTATATATAATTTAAATTTATCAAGCAGTTTCACCGACACAAATAGTTCAGATCATGATAGTGATGGTTCAGATTACTCTTATTGTTTCACCTCCAGCTCTTATTCACCGGCGCTGGGTTAGTAGGCTTTGAAGCACATGGATGGAGGATTGCCCGTCAAGCAAGTCAAATTACCCGACCGAAGCTCACTTATTCATACACAATCGCATTATTTTGGAAGGAAAATTTTAGTAAATTTTCAATCGGTGTATTGGTTGAATACCAATTCTAGAAGACATACCAATCCTGGGTCGATTAGGATTCCTCTTTGAAGCAAAAAAAAAAAAGAATATCACATACAACAAAGGGTCAGGCTTTTGCTTTGTCCACATCCCTCAAAACAACACGTAAGCTAAATGTAACGAGAAGTACGACTTCGCATTCTCTCCAACTGGGCACCTTCTTCCATATCTCGTCAGTTACTGTTTTTTTGTTTCTCTCTCGTTATATTATATGAAAAATGAAAAAGGCTTTGAATTACGAGGAAAATACCAGTAAAGAATGGAAAAGATGGAAGAAGAAAAGGAAAGCACAGGAGGAGAGAGAGAGAGGGAGGGAGGGACAGGGATAAAAAATAGTGATCCAGCAACCACTTTGTTTACATATTACATATATATAATCCCAAATGGCATTGTCCTGTCTTGTGTTTGTAGCGGCCATGCCCGCATGGGGCATGGAAATTCTCTTGGAACTTCTCTCAAAAGCTGTAATCTGGCTTGGAAATTCTCTTGCTCAACCCCTTCAACCCACCATTATCGCTACTGTTTTCGTCAACAACATTGCTATCTTCTTTATCCTCTTCTAGCATGCCCTGAAAAGCCGGATGGTTTAGAATCCTGTTTAACAGCTGTGTCCCTCTCAGAGCATTCGTCAATGGCAAATGACCCTCTGGCGTATCGTCATTGAGCTCCCAAGTGAACTCTGTAGGAAAAGCCCTGTAGTTGTACTGCTCAACCTCGGTGTCGAGCTTCTTCATCCACCCAACCTTGACAAAAAACTTGGAGAAGTCTCTCTCTGCTTTCTCGTATATTCTCTTTTGGACGCTGTAGCCGAACTTGTTGTCACTGTGTTGCCTCCAGAGGTCGTCGATGGTTTTGAGGTCTGCTTCCGAGATGAATTGGGCCTCGGAGAAGAACACGTAGCCACGTTTTTGCGCTGCCTCTCCGGCCAGGACAATGAGGAGGCGGCGGGTTTCTTCGTCGGCTTGCCTGAAGTTTTTGGCCGAGAGGTGGTCTCGGAGGACGTCAAAGGAGATGGCTGGGGAGGTGGAGGGAGTAGTGGAGGACGTGGTGGGGAAGAGGGAAAACGTAGCTGAGGAGGAAGAGGAGAGAGAGTGGGAGAGAGAAGTGTGGGTAGGATTGAGGAAGACAGAGGAAGGAACTGTGGAGGGATGAGTAGTGTCTGTGATAAAGCGTTTGAGGAGAGAGTGATGGTAGATGGATTGGAGAGACTTGGTGGCCATTTAGTTCAGAGAGAGAGAGAGAGATGATGGTGGTGGTGGAGAGCTTAATTAGGAAGCCATTAGGGAAGGGGGAGGAGAAGGAAAAGAAAAGAATGGCGTAGATGTTGGGGGAGGGAAAGATGTGGGGTTGGGTTGAAGAATGGATGGAAAGATAAGATATGGGTGATGAAGCTATTCAAGACCTCATCGGATGATATACAAAGAAGCATTTTGATTGGCTACGTCTGGGTGAGGCTAAATCCTCTTGTCTCTGATCTCCATCTCTCTCTCTCTCTTAAAACATTGAACTTTTTCTTTTCTTTTATGTTCTGATATCTGCTATAAAATCAAAGGAAATGTAAGTAAAAAGGATCTTTAAAGGGAAAATAGAGTTAAAAGAAGCAGATTTCTTAGGGGATGTTTAAAAAGAGTTAGCATCATTTGAATGCCTCGTAAACAGGAGAAATTTTCTAACTTTGTCAAAAAAGATACCAAAAGCCCCATGCTCTACCTCTAGGTGTGGTTCGTAAAATGGGTTTTCATTTACCAGCGCATTCTATTTATCATATTAATCACAACTCTTTAATAATATGTTCACATAAAATTTCATCTTCTAGGGTTCTTAAAATTGTGTTTCAATCATTTGCAAGTTTAATTTAAGAAATAAATATATTTTTCACTCCAGAATTTTGGGACCCTAACACATTGCACCTTAAATTTTAAATTGAGACATTTCACCTCTGAACTTTGGGGGGTCTGGTACATTGCATCTTGCTGTCAAATTTTCCGTCAACTTGGATGAAAAATAGTGTACGATTGGCATGTGATTTTTTGGCGTGAGATTTTACAATTATACCCCTAACTTGTCTTTTCACGTTGAACACCTGTTGAGAGTATAAATGTAAAATTGCATGCCAAAAAATCACGTGCCGATCACATTCACCATTTTTCGTCAGGGCTGACAGAAATTTAACGGCTGGGTATAATGTGTATGATGTCAAAAATTCAAGGGTGAAATGTCTCAAAATTCTAAGTTTTAGGTTGCAATGTGCCAAACCTACCAAAATTTCAGGGTGAAAAATGTATTTATCCTTTAATTAAATTATTTAAAAATTTGAAGAATTAGCTACTTTTACTCTTAAAATTAGTCAAATCAAACTCATATTATTCTTAAAATATTCTTGATATTTGGTCAATTCGTGAATATAGATCTTGGGTCATAAATAATTGGGTAATAAATAAGGTAGATATGGAGTAGCAAAATTGTAATAATAACATTTGAATATATATATATATATATATAATGGCTAGAATTCGTTGAACTCGATCTCCATATGGATCAGTTTTATAAAAATTGAAGAAAAGTTTTATTCCTCCTAATTGATATTTTGATTTAGAACTCAGATGTAAATGATCAAGTAGTGTCAGATTTAAAAAAGACGAAGAAGAAGCGTTCGAAGTAGATGGCACGTGTTCTCCCTTGGGGTAGAGTTATTTGTTAACTGCAATCCACCGATAAATAAGAGAAAAAAAATAGTATTTCTACTTTTGTACAAAGGACATCTTTATAAAGTAGAAGGACGTTGTCTAAATTTAGAAATATAATAAATTAGAAATACCACAGTATATAGCTATAATGAAAATATATTCTAATATCTTCCTTCAAACTCAAGGTGGTAACATGTTTCCTTGTACCAACTACATTATGCAATCCATCCCCTCCTTCTGACCTCAACCCTTACCCCACAACTGGCCAGCTCCTCCCTCTCCTCCCCTGGCCACGCCTGGTCTGGTGGCCAGATCTATTCTGTTTGTGTCTTTTTTGGCTTTCTCTTGGGCCTTTTTTCGGAATCAAAGGAGGCTAGATCTCGGTAGGGGTGTAAGTCCGGTCCGGCCTCCGGGAAGAAGAGGTCCGTAGCTTCTAGGAACCGGAACCGGTGGTGGATTTGGAGTTTTCCTGGAAGCGAAATTTTCCGCCGGTTCAGCAGAAAACCGGTTCCGTTTATTTTTTTATTTTATTAAACTATATTGAAACGACGTCGTTCTATTTTTGGGTGTCCTTTTTTGAACCAAAAACTCTAAGTTCCCCTCTCCTTCGTAACTCTCCCTCAGCCCTCACTCTTTGTTCGAAGTTCTCACTCTCAGGCGGCCAGGCCTCACTCCCTCAGCTCTCTCTCAGTCTCTGTAACTTTCATTTCTCCCTCTCTCTTCTCTTACAGCCTCTCTCTCTCTCTCTCTGCTGACGCAACTCCCTCCACCACCATGTCCTCCATTTTTTTAAGGAAATAACAGTTCTTGCTAATCTGAAACCGAGGAACATGCGTGGTGTCAAGTCATGTGGAATGCTTATGTCTGCTTTTGATGCTTCGCATGAGAATGTTGAGCTTCTTGTTCCTCCCGAGAGTTCACTTCTTGGTGAAAGAATATGGTTTGGGTTCAGAAGATGAAAAAGAAGATCAACCGGAGGCTGCCACACCCAACCAGGTATCACTTGTTTGTCAATTACATGTTTTAGGATTTTATTTGTGAATTGTGATGAATGAGTAAGATATTTTTTATTGAAAAAAAATGCTTAAATGGGCCGAAAAATATGGACCAAAAAGTTGTCGGAAGTCCGCTATCCGCTTCCGCTAAGTCTGCTAAGAGTCGGAAGCGGACTATAGTTTGGCCATCCGCTAGTTAGCGGACCGGATGTCAGAATGTCAAATTCCGCTTCCGACTAGTCCGCTATTCACCTCTTGATCTCGGAGGCTCCGGTGATCTTTGGTGTGCATAGCCCCTATGGGTGGTTTTCTCGGCTCCCGACGCTCATCACTAGCCAAGTCCGATGGGAAACAGACTGTGCATGGATCTCACGAGCCTGACCCACATCTCGGCTGATTTTGCTGTTTTGAGCGGTTTTCGGAGGCAACAACCCATTCCGCCGTGCTTGTCCTCTTCTGGCGACCTAGTCAACATCTTTCTAGCAACCTCTCGCCGGCGCACGCCACCCATGCAAGCGGTTGTTTGGTCTCCTGCTGGTTACCTCGCCACCCTACCGCCTCCCCCTCTCTGCTCATCAGTTTCGGTCTTTTTCTTTGGTGATTCCTATTACCGTCGTTGTTTTGTGCCGCTCAAAGCTGTCGTCCTATCTTTTTTTCCCTTTTCCAGCCTTTTCAAGCTAGAAGATCTCTCCGATGGAGTCGAATCGGCGCTACGTCTATCTTTCCTCCTGTGGAAGCGTCGTCGTCTTGAGCGACAGTCTGTCCGGACCCTTGAGATCCTTGTTGGTTTTTGTTGTCATGACCTTTGTGGTCTTTTCCAGTTTGTGTTGTAACCCGACCCTTGAGGTTGGTTTGATCTCGACTTTTGTTGCCGTTATCGGATCTTTGGATCCGCTGATTGTAGGACCTTTGGTCCATTTAGGTTTTTCTGATGGCCCTCTGGGCGTGACTCTGTTTGTACTGGCCGCTTTTCTTGAATTTTAATATATTCAGTACTCTTGCATAGAAAAAAGAACTTAAGGTGGTAAAGTTGACAATAGTTCGAATTTGAAAAAAAGAGAATGAAATGGTTTAGGAGTGCATTGGTAAATATATCAGTAAGCTAATCACCCTGAAACAATTGGACAAAGATTCTTAAATGGGTACATACAAAATGACAACCAATTTCCATATAGAACTCATTACGAGCAATATAAATGGCACTCTATTACAATAAATAAGATTGCTAGACTGCTATTAAATACTCATATCTTATAGAAGCCAACAAAATCAAAGAGGATTAGAGTAGGAGCGATCAAATGTAGTAGACACATTTTATCCCATAAAGTAACTATGAAAAAATATATTTTTTGCCCACTGATTATAAAGATTCTCACACTTTGCACTTTATACTATTAATTCCGTTACATTTCGTCCCCCAACTACCAACCTTTTACACTTTGCACTCCTATGACCGTTAATTTAGACGAAAATTGTTATTTTGATTCAGTAAAATGATGAATTTACCCTTATACAAAATAAAATTGATAGTTCGGAGTGCAAAGTGTTAGAACCCTACTAGTCAAGTTCGAAAAGTGTATTTAACCAAAGTAACTAATATAAGTGAGATTCTTAATTTTAAAATGTTGTCTTAATATATAATTGTTGAAGCTCACAAATGCCGGAAAGAAAGGGTGGGTACTGGAATGGTCCATTCATACATTTATTTGCCTGTTGTGTTGAAAGCTATACAGGAAAGAACAGATGCATAAGACCGATAATTATCTATATTAATTACTTAATTACGTAAATTGTTATAGGTTATAAATTTTGGATTTTCTAGTTTTTCTTTATAGGCTTTCCTATATTTTCTTAAGAAAATCAGAAGTACTTTTGACCTTACCCTATACAGAAGTCCAACCTTACCCTTCGCAGTCTCTACAAATCTTTATAAACATGAAAATGGAACTCTGAGCCTTGCATCTCTTTAGGAAAACTGTGAAGTTGATTCCATGATCCCACTTTGAAAATTTGTAACGAGTAACCCAAAAACAGAGAGATAAGCAGTAGAATGCATCCATTCGTAATGAGTAACCCAAAACAAGCATCGTTCTAGGATGTATGTACCATGACTTTTTCAAACGCAAGGATTACCGATCATGGACCACTGTCCTCTGACCTTGGCTCCGGTAATAGGGTTTGGGATACAAAATAAAAGAAAGGCTTTTCTTTTGAGTTCATACAAACTCTCGTCTAATTTGGCTTACGTGTTTATCAATTGAGCCTCAAATTGTAGCGGACCCCTTCAGATAGAAGAAAAAGTAAATCTTATACCCTGTACAGTTTTGCCGCTGTGTTTTCTCCCGAGCCAGTAAGCGCCGATCTTAATTCAAGGAAAAAGCTCTTACTCTTCTGCAATAGGCAGGTTATAATAGCGTGCTAAGCGGCGAGCAGTTCCATCAGCCATGACACCTTCTATCATCGTATACTTCTTATGATTTCCTTTAAGGGTATCCTGCTGCTGCTTTTCGAGCTTCTCTTCTTCCTGTAGTTGTAGCTACAAGAAAGAAACTCAAGTTATAAACATAAAAGATTATAAAGGACAGATCACCTTTGAAAAATAGTAGCAAAGAACTAAAGCAAAATGCTAAAAGTTGCAGCAAACCACCAAAACTTACCTTTTGCAAGTATGCAACTTCAGCAGCATGTTTCTTGACAAGACGTTTAATTTTCGCTGCTGTCTCATAATCAGGATCATTTTCTTCCAACCAATGACACTCTATCCTTCTACCGGGCTCTCTTGGGCGATCCTCAAACATCTCAGCTTCTGCAGGCCTTGCTCTCACAGGCCTTGGCATTCCAGACATCATGAAAGGGAGTTGTGAGATCACAGTCAGAACAGCTTCAGCCTGCCGTGAATCCTCCATTTCCACCAGTGCGCACTGAGGAATGTTTCTTGGTCCCAGGTAGTTCGGGATAAACTGAACCCTTTTGACATTCCCAAACTGACCGAGAGCAGTTCTCACAACAGGTTCAGTGACTTGCGGCGAGAGGTTGTCAAGATAAACAGTTCGTTTTACCTTCTCCTGAAATGTAGCACAATCAGCTTGCACTACTGAAGACTCCATGTTGGATTAAAAAACCCTAACAAGAATCCATTTGAAAGGTTAGATGGATTGTTCATATCATAATCAGGAATACAACTATCAAATACCATTCAGCATTGATTCATAACTTGGGCAAGTAACTAAAATTAAGTTTAGAAAAAGAACCAACAACCAATCTTCCCTACTATCAAGCTTTTGGAATTTTGAAGCAACAGCAAGGCAAAACCACAGGCTCACACAAAAGTTACCCTCCTCATTCTTGATGTTATTGATGCAGTTTGCATTTCGTAAGCAGTAATAAACTTTCAGTAGAAGAAAGCAGAGACCTATTAAACAAACATGTATACAAATTTTTTGCCTTTGCTGGTCTATAAAAAAGCAATCCGGATGCAGCCAAACATGAACACCTACACATACAATCATCTCAAAACTACAGACCTAAGCTGAAGCACGGAAAGCTGAACATCACCATCTGCCTTCAATTAGTCCCCATAATACATAGAGAAGAAACCACGAGTCCATTGTCGTGCCATTCAAACCAACATTCCAAGAAGAAACATGTCAATAACCCTCAAAGGCATCCATCAATTAACCCTACGTGCTCCGTATGCTGTAAATTTTTTTGATTTAGAGCTTTGATGTTTTTCAGTCCATGGTAGCTTGGGGCCAGACCGACTCCAGATTGGTCACCTCATTGCACAGTTGTGACCATCTTCTGGTGATCTAAACCTGGACATCTACGTAATATTTTCTCCTAAATGTGAAGTTAACTCCAAACAAGATAGATATAATTCTAAGTGTATTGTACAACCAAATGTATGTCTCCCTGATCACACTACTCACACAACGAACCAATTTTCCTTCTCCTACCAGTGACCACCTCTATTAACATACAAAGCATCACCTAGTGCACCAAAATAGAGATAAGTTAGGGATGTAATCGAGCCGAGTGCTGACTGTTCGAACTCAGCTTTACTACATAATACACTCGGCTCAAACTCGAATCGATTTTTAGAAATGGTGTTCGAAATCTACCCAGATCGAACTCCGGTCAAGCACGAGTCTAACCATTCAAACGCGTCGAGCCGAGCTGAGTTCAAGCTCGACTTCAAATCAACTTAAAAAACAAAGAGAACGAGTAAGGGAGAAGAATCCATGTTCACATTTTCTTTAAAAATCAAGAAATCAGCACCTTTCACCAATTCCCTAGCAGTCAAACACTTCTGCAAAAGACGTAGGATCAAAGACAGCGAGAAATCTGCGCCCTTTTCGACCGCGATGATGCTCGAGTCTCCATGTACAGCGCTGTTTCCATAGTTTTTCAAGTCAAAATTGCATATTCATGGAGAGAGAGAGAGTGAGAGAGAGAGAGTGAGAGAGAGAGGTGAGAGAATGGAGGGGAGGCGGCCAAAGAGAACGAACGAAAAAGGGCTGAACTTGTGAAAAGACCATACAGATATTCTTTTTTAAAGTTATGTTATGATTTGGTACTAATATAGTAACGCTGGAAAAACAACGAAGATATCATGGTCTTAAATGAGAATCCGTAAGCAGCCACGCATACGTGATCGGCCAATAGAAGCAAGGGGCTCCTATAAGGAAAAGCCAAAAGCCACTCGAGGCAGGAAGCTGTGCGAGTTATAGTTGTATATATAACATATAAAATACTCTATTCAAATCCCACGTTCAGCGCCATCGTCTTCCGCACTCTCACTTCAACCCTCGAGTAAATCCTTTCACGCAAAATCTCTTAATATATATTATTTCCTAATCTCCTGCTGTGGAGATTCTTCCTGTTATCCAGATACGTCTCAGACTTATTGATCCTGAAAGTCCCGGAATCTGCTTCAAGTTTCATAATTTCAAACCAAACCTTTCTGGTTTTCCAAGATCCGTCGCCGCCTATTGATATCTCTGATTTTGAACCGTTCTTCCTTTGTTCTTTGTCTTGAGCTCAAGATAAGCAATTAAACACTGTGAATTAATTTTAGCGAGGTTTCTGGATTTTTGACGAAAGAGTCAATTGGGTTGATGGTTGTTTTGCGGAAAGAGCGAAAAGGGGTCGCTTTGTAAGAATGGGGCATAGTTCGAAGAAGAAGAAGCGAGGAGGAGGCGGGGGTGGGAGGAAGAGCAAGGGAAGAACTCAATTGAAAGATCATGCGTCTCATGTTGGCGGCGAAGATAATGAGCTTCTTTCTGAAGAGATCACGGCCTTGTATGTGATTCTCGGTGTTTTTGTTATTGCTGTTTAGTTCATGGTTTATAAAAATAGCCATATTTTAAGATTTTCTATGAGAGTGGTTTGGGTGAATCTGTGGTAAAGAATTATAGTAACCGTGCAGCAACTTTTGTTTGGGTGTGAAATGGGATATTCTTTGGGAATTTTGTTAAGAATGAATAATTAAGTAAATTGGGAACTGCTTAATATTGGTCACTAGTCAAACTCGGATTTTGGCTGTGAAATATGAATCTGCGGATTAGGAACTGCTCCAAGTGTAGTTGGCAGTTTGTGGTCGAGTAATTGCCTGAACAATCGAATACCAAAAAGGGCTGGAATCATATTTCAGCTGAAATCTAAGTTAAGATGAAATCTGGCTCAAAATTTGGGTAATTTGAGCTGGAGTCCAGTTATGGTGGACGTAATAACAAAGCATGATATCTGACTAGACGAAGAAGCTCTTGAACAACAACAAAGAGCAAAAACTGATTAAAGTCCTGCTTATGTGATACAAACCAGTGTTTTCTGTGGGAAATGTACATGAAATCGCCGGGAACCATTCATGTTTGCTTCTGTATACTAAAAACGTGTTTTTCAATCTTTTTATGGTGCTTAGGTGTGCAATATTTCAAGATGACTGCAAAGTTATTCCTGGGTCTCCGTCTCAAATAATTATAAAGATCAGGTTCGTAGTAAAGCTGACGACACATCAATGTTATGGCCTATTATCTTTCTCTCATTTGGTTTCTACTTCAAATCTGTACAGGCCTTACTCAAAGGATATGGGTTACGAGGATCTAAATGTTTCTGCTCTTCTTTTAGTTAGGTTAGTAAGGTTATGCCCGTTTGGATTCCATTCTTTATCAAATCAAATTCCTCGTTATGGATTCTTTCCTTTTCTTGCTGTAGGTGCTTACCAGGGTATCCTTACAAGTGTCCAAAGTTGCAGATAACTCCAGAAAATGGTCTGTCAAAGAGCGATGCTGATAAGCTTCTAGCTCTCCTCTGTGATCAGGCACGACTCAATTTTTTTTTTTTTCCGTTTTCTTATGCTCTGTTCAGAATTCTGTTCGAATGAAATTTTAATGTCTTAGATGAAAAAAGAAAGTCGAGATTTCAGTTAGGACACTATCTTATGTTTGGCACCTGTATGGCGTGTGTTATCAGGCAATTTTTTTTATATGTATAAAGGGTCCTGCATCTGGCGTCTTATTCTATATAGAGCAACTTAGTTTTCATTTCTGTGTCCAGTCGTGTTTGGAATGAATAGCATTTCCTTCCCTTACACAATGGGGTGGAGGATAAGGTCAGGAACAATCCTATGTGAGTGCTTGGATGGTGTTTATCTCGTAGGATGTTTCTTTAATATGGATATTGATTTGTTCCAGGCAAATCATAATGCCCGAGAAGGAAGGGTGATGATCTTCAATTTGGTGGAGGCCGCTCAAGAATTCCTATCTGAAATTGTGCCAGTGGGTCAAGCACATGAATCTGTAAGCTTTGCCATTTAACCATAGTTGGGGGTTTTAGCTTCTACATATTTATCATTGCATATCTATTTATTTGATTCATTTGGAGTGCATATTGTGATTGTTTCTAGTAATACATCATTTGTATTCTTTTGTTTTTAGTGTTTTGTTTACTAAGCAATTTGTTATCTGACTTGTTTTAGGGCTGATAGGAACTACTTATTGCATTACTAGTTGTTGCACATCCTAGCATATACCTCGTCATTTCCAGATCTCTTCGGGTTGCTAAATGTCTCTTTTTTAATTGCTTAGGTCGGTCTTATTTGAAGCTCGGAGTTTAGGGCACTACTATTGGGCTCTTATTTGATGTCCATGATAAAAATTGCAAGATAATTATTTTTAGATGTCTTTTTTTTGGTACATTTAGTTTCTGGTGCAACAAGCAATTCATATTGTCCTCCTTTCCCCTAATAAGTAGCACAAATTTTATTTAGATTTTAATACCCTGATAAGACTAATCTAAACAACCTGATAAGACAGTCTATCATATCTACTACATAATGCAAATATCTTAACATCTAGACCATATTGATCACTCTAACACTTCCTTTCAAGTCGGAGAGTATATAGTGGACAATTCCAACTGGAGCAAATAAATATGACTGATCACCAAGAGCTTTCATGTGTAACTTTTTTTTTGATAAGTAAGACAATTTTATTAATAGAAAAAGAAAAAAGAAGAAACAGTATAAAGGACTATACTGGGACCTCTAGACCATACAGACAAGGAAACTAATAAAATAAAAAAACTCCGAAAAGGGAGAGTGGGACAAAACATTCACCCACAAGAATAAGGACTGCAAAAAATTTCCTCTCAAACCCTCCAAAGGACACAACCACACTCTCAAAACATCTCCCATTCTCTCTCTCCATAAATTCCACCAAATACAAGAAGGGATCACTCTCCATATAGCTAAGGCCCGAGGGTCTTTAAAATCCCTATTCCAGCACATTAAAACATCAGCTATCTTCCTAGGCATCACCCAATCGTAGTTCATTATAGAAAGCACTAAAGACCACAAATTCCTAGCAACCAGGCAGTGCAACAAAATATGCTCAGCAAACTCCCCATCACTTTTGCAAAGATAGCACCAACCAAGCACATACACTCCCCTCCTCCTTAGCTTGTCAGTTGTAAGGATACTACCATGGGTGACTTCCCAAACAAAGAAAGACGCCCTAGGCGGGGCCAAAGTCTTCCAAATCTGTCTCCAAGGGAAGCTCTCATCAAAATCCCCAACAAGGCACGAAAACCAAGATCTCACCAAAAAAACACCATTCTTGGATCTCATCCATCTCAACTTATCTTCAACATGACTCCTCAAAACTTTGGAGTAAAGTAAAGAGAAGAGAGCCGGAAACTCCTTCAACTCCCAATCATTAGCCCTCCTAACAAACTGAATATTCCACGAAGAACTCCCGGAACCCCTCTCCAAACAGTCCACCACCATCACATCCTTATTGTAAGCAAGAAAGAATAAAGAAGGAAACTTATCCTTTAAGGATCTCTCACCGCACCAACGATCCTTCCAGAAACGGACTCTCAGGCCACTACCCACCTCAAAATGTATGTTCTCAGCAAAGGAATCCCATCCTTTGCTAATATACTTCCAAAGACTAACACCGTAAGGGCCATTACAACAAAAGTGTTCCACCCACCCGAAGCACAACCATATTTCTCCATGATGACTTTCCTCCACAAGCTATCACACTCAACCTCAAACAGCCAAAACCATTTCCCAAGAAGGGCCCTATTAAACAGAGCAAGTCTTCGCAGACCCAACCCACCGTATTTAACAGGAGAACATACTTTCTCCCACTTCACAAGATGAAATTTCTGCACGTTATCATCACTTCCCCATAAAAAATCCCTCTGAATCTTCTCTAACCTATTAGCCACCGCAACAGGAATAGGAAAGAGGGACAAAAAATAAGTGGGGAGACATGACATAATGGACTTGATCAACGCTATTTCGACCACCCTTGGAGAGAACACCGTTTCCACCTCTTCAATCTCCTCTCCTTCCTCTCGATAATATCACTCCATATGCGAGAACACTTGAAAGGAGCCCCCAAAGGAAGGCCCGAATAAGTGATAGGCAAAGAAACAACCCGGCAGCCCAAAATAGAAGCCAAAACGTGCACATTGACAACATTACCAATAGAGATGGCTTCTGATTTGGATAGATTAATCTTCAAACTCGACACCGCCTAATAACAAAGAAGAAGGCACCGAAGATTACGAAATTGACCCTCATCAGCCCCACGAAGAATGAGAGTGTCATCCGCGAATAATAGATGGGAAATACTCACCCCACCTTTCCTGCCAACTCCAACATCGAACCCTTCAATGAGACCATTGCCAACCAACACCTTCATCATCCTGCTAAGTGCATCCATGACAATAACGAACAAAATGGCAACCTACTTCTGTATGCCATGCAAGACTAGATTTGTGGCTGTGTGAATTGCTCTCTGATTATGACGAATGACCTTATAGGCCTATCTGTTTCCAAAACCCATTTCTTGAAGTTTTTTAACCATGTAAATTTGTAAGAAGCTTAAGGGTGCTTGATGTTTTGCTGCAGCATTAGATCTGGCAATCACAATTTTCTTCTTACTCTTCCATGTCACTAGATTACTTCTAAGGACTGTGCAATATCCGGTTGTAGATGTCTTACTTAAGGGTGAACCAGCCCCATTTGTGTTGTATAACCTTGAATGTGCAAGTGGCCATTTTGTCAGGAAACATACTGCAAATGAGATATTAGGCTTAGCTCTTGTTTAGCAACACTAAAAGTTCTCTCTTTTTAGTGAATGTTTTGAATTTCCAAAACTTTCTCAACTAAATAAAAAATCTTAAAATTTTGGTCAACAAAATTTTTAGTTTTTCGGTTCTGAAAATTTTCATCAACTCTTTCCATCTACATTTTTTCACAAACCCCAATAAAACTTAATATAAAAAACTCTATTAACTAATCTTATATACACTTTTTCACAAACTCCAATAAAATTCAATATCCTACCAAACAACCTTCAAATTTTCACCAACTATTCACAAACCCCCATAAAAGTCAAAACTCCAAAATTCTTCTAAAAATTTGAAATATGAAATTTTTTGACATGCTAAACAAGACCTATAAGGTATGATAATTTTTCCTTCATCCAATCTTCTGTACATCCAATCTTCAACCATAAGTTTTTGATTGGGATCTGCTGGAAAACTCCTGTATGTATCGGGAAGCTCTCTTTCTGCATTTTCGTCGCCTATCTTGTTTCTTACGGGCAGTTCTGTGGCTAGTTCAGAGTCTTTCTGGTGGGTTCATAGCCCATTTGTATTTGGTTTGGTCTGGTGCAAGCAGTTTGTGGTCTATTCCTAGAACCAGATTACTGTGGTCTATTCCTATGCCGTGTGGTCTGGTTCTAGGAATTGTGTTTTTGCCTTTTTTCACAATGAATTTGAGGAACTCCAAATCTTGTTCGTTATGGTCAGGTTGTTTTCAGCCACTATTTCTCGAGTAAGCAGATCTAGTTTTTGTTCCTGTTCTGGTTGTTTTTTATTTTTTATTTGGTTCTTGGTATCTGGGTGTTGGTAAGGAGAAAACCCCTACTCCAGCCATGGCCTCTGACTACCCCTAGGACAAAGGACATCCATTAAGCTTACGTTTTTTTATATTATAAGTAAGGTAAACTTTATTACAAAGATGTGTAACAGTACAAAGGGCTATACTGAGACACCTAAACTTTACAAGCTAAGAAACTAAGAAAATCCGGATAATCCGAGAAAGGAAACCCCAACACCGCATTAGCCCATAAAAAAATAGACTGCAACAACTTGCCCCTCAAACACTCCAAAGACAACCAAATCTTCGAAGGGTTATCAAACTTCCTCTTCCAACACATTGCTGAACCGGAAGACTCTTGCTCTTCCCAGCTACCATCTCCGGCATCCCCGAGCCCAACCGCAACATCTCTGCAAAGGACACCTCCTTTGTAACCGGAGAAACAACATGCCCCAGTTTTCTACGCCGAAGCTCACCGATAGCCTTAAGCAGGTCCTCGCAAAGCACAACGAAAGACCTCCACCCTTCGCTCATCTTCCCCTCCGGGATCATCACAGCCCCACGCCTTCGCCTCTCGCCAAACTCTGCAAGAGCCACGTATCTACCGCTCTTATTTGCACATTTCTGGGCTAAAAACGCACGATTCGATTCATTGAACTTCTCCGAGAAATCTCGAGGCTCTGTGCCCTCCACAAGTTTTCCAAACAAGTTGATCAGCCAGACCACACCATATCTGCCAAAACGGATGGAGCACTGCGATTTCCTATTCCATTCCGTTAACGTCATCGAACCAAACGAGCTTACAGAAAAATGAAAAGTCTTAGCCTCAATCACTAAGCTACGGAAATACGCAATTTATTTCTGAAATGGGTACAATATTCTTCAATACAGAAACTCCTATCTTCAAATCGTAATCGTACAACAAAATGAAACAGAGATTACAATACAAATATCAATCATCATCACGAACTTCAAGCTTTCCTACCGATTCTCCAGATGCTTCTCTCGGACCCCATCTCAAAATTTTTTACTAATCACCACCCTCTTAGGCATAACCCAGGAATAATTTAGAATACAAAGCACATACGACCACAAATCTCAAGCAACTGAGCAATGAAGTAGAACGAGATCCACTGATTCCCCATCACATTTGCAAAGATAGCACCAATCCATCAAACATAAACCCCTCCTTAAATTATTGATAGTCAAAACTTTTCTCGTGAGCAGCCTCCCACATGAAGAAAGATACTTTCAAGGGAGTAGGGGTCCTCCAAATCTGACGCCGTGGAAAAGACTTTGCAGAACCACAAGCAAAAAGCCCATACAATGACTTCACCGAGGAAACGCCATTCTTGGAACCCAACTAAAGCATCTTATCATCATCTCTTCTCCTTAAAACCTTAGAATAAAGTAAAGAGAAGGTCAAAAATTCGTCCATCTCCCAGTCATTAGCAGTCTTGGCAAATTGAACATCCCAAGCACCATGGCCATAGGCTAGGTCATTAGCTTACTTGAAGTAACTACCTCCAGAGGCTAGTTAAGTTGAAGTGAGCCAAAGGAATTGGACACCATTTAACTGTGGTCCTCCTTATTCAGACTCTAATGCTGTAACCTCTTCAAAGTATGATGATGGAGAGATTATGAGTCGGTGATGTAATTTTACGCATCTAAAGATGAAATCTAACTTTAGCTATGTTTCAACTTCTAACAAGATTTGGGATCATTCTGCTGATTATTCTGGCGTCCATTATCTAACCAGTATCTTTTTAGAACTTGTGAATACTTTTCTGTTTAATAAGAGTATAAAAGAATTGGAGAAATATATTCTTTGATGATTTGTAATCGTGAGAAGTTCAACCAATACCTGTCCATCATGACAAATATTCAGTGGATGTGAAAACAGTGTGGAAACATGCATGTCATTTGTGTCTCTTTCTGCTCTTTGTCCTGAATATGGACCTGTGCCATCACAAATTTTCAGAAGTTCTGAGTTTTTATCACTATCTGCATTTTTTTAGTGCCACATCTGCATTATCTGAATATTTTATATGTACAACATCTGATTCTACTTGCATGCTACTCTTGGTACCAGATCTGGATGTACGGGTGGTTGTGCTAATTTTGGCAGTTATATTGGAACATGCAGAACTAGAACTGCCTTGTCTTGGTCGGGTTGTATTGTTGTTAAATATCTTTTTCTTATATAATTTGTTTATCTGTTTTAGTTATAGTGGGATGCAAAATCACTTTCGAGGAGCATTTCTTTCTGGGCATCTGATGGAAAGTTTTTACAACTGTATTCTCTGTTTTCAAGAGGTTTTAAGGCCTGTTGGTGTGTGAGTAACACATATTGAGATGTCTCAATATTGAACTTCTCTTGGTCCTTTTCCAAAATTGCTCAGCATTGCCTGGTGTTCCAAATTATCAACACACATACATGTAGCACCTCCTTATGTAGTAATTCTTTTGATTATACGAGACATGTTGCATTGTGATTTTTTTTGCAATTAGTTGTGTTGAACTTTACATTCTGGTTTAGCCCTTCTGCCTGGTGGTTGCTTGATAGTTTCTAACTTTTCCTTTCTTATGGAAGGATGTTGTGTGCTCAACCACGGACGGCATTGGTGAATTACTTCGGAAGGAAATCTCAGCTTCAAGTAACAAGAAGGGACCTTTTGTTTATGGTTTCATAGACCTGTTCAGTGGTCCTGGAGAGTCATGGAGTTGGGGGTTTGGAATGGACAAAAATAGTGGGAAGAAGTCTTCAGTAGAACCCCTTACATTAGAGGGCGCAACGCTTGGATACGACTTTCATGAAAAGGAACCTGATAAGGATGAGAAGCACTTCAAAATGCAGCATACAAATCAAGGTTTATTACCTTCCCCCACTGCCAAATTACATACCCTTGATGAAGAAACTGAAGATAGCAATCAGAGCATTTCTTCGACTGATTCAAATAGGTCTCTAGAGGAGGAATCGGTCAGAAATGTTACCGATGATGAGGAAGATGTAAGTAATATCATACTTAACAAAGTGTTTTTTCTTTTTTTGAAGATTGGATGTGTGATTTTCTAGAATTAGCATATCTGGATGCATGATTAGACCTGGTAACTGATGATCTTTGTTGTGGCTTCTTGCATGCTTGGACTTTGCGCTTCTTTCTTCAGAAGAAACTTTCTTACTCGTTGTGGAGTGGAATTGTTCCACAAGGCAATATGTGGGACCTCAAATTCGGGCGTCCGGGGGGGGGGGATAGAATGAACATAGCACAAATTTGCAAAAGTGAACAAATATGATGGGAACAGAATGACCAAATTTAGATGTCATAAGACATTTTTAGGTATTCTAGTTTGTGTTCTGTCATTCTCCTGTCTATGGCCTGTTGTTTTACTTGAAATATTCCTTCACTTTTTGTTATTTTGAAATGAATAGTTTAAGCTTTCACAGCAGTTTATCGTTGGGGGGCAGACACCAGAAGATGATGATGGTGAATTCGAAACTGAGGCTTCAGGGTTGTTTCCGTCTACTTCCGTGGGTCATGACCAAGGATCTCATACAGTTGAACGGGATCTAATAATGGTAAATTGTCAGCTTTCTTATCCTTTGGTCACATGTAGAATTAGTCCTAATTTGTCTGAGTGTTTTTTACACTAGGTTCATGTACTTCGCCTCGCTTGTGCTTCTAGAGGACCATTGGCTGATGCTTTGCCACAAGCAACCACAGAGCTGTACAATAAAGGGGTGTGTAATTTATGTCATTAGGATTAGTTTTGATAAGCATGTCCATTAAGATACTGATTGCTACTAATTTGGTTTTCAGATCCTTTCAGAATGGGCCAGGGATTTAGCTTTTAAACCGGCTTCAGTTTTTAGCAAAGCCTTTGATCATGTTTTCCAAACACATATGGTCAGTCATTCTTTCTCTGCAGTTCCTTTCTCGCAAGTAGAATTTAGCTTCCAAATCTGATTAGCGTTTTCTTTGTTTTGATGATTTTCTCTAGGCTTCATCCAGAATATCTGAATTTTGGAAACCCACAACTGATTTTGGAGAGCCAAGTACATCTCTACCAAGCTCTCGTTTTCTCAATGACTTCGAGGAGCTAAAATCCCTTGGTAATCTTTTTGTGTTTCACTCAATTCTACACTATTTATATCAACAGTTTTACAACTGCTTGGGGTGGTGCAGTAGCTCCCTTGTCTGAATGTGACAATTTGATCAGGCTTTGATTGGAAATTTATTGTGAAACCTCAAGATTTTCCTTAATGATGGACCAAATCACAGCTTTGATGCTGTATAGAATTTCCAGCGGAATACTGAAGCTGATAATAGAAGTGCTTAGAATACAAAATTGACTAAAGCTTATGCTAGAAATTTTAATGATCATGCATCACTTGAAACTGTCAAGAAACTTATCGATAAAGAAAACCTGTCAGAAAGAAAAATGGTAATTTTAGTTGGAATTGGAAAACTTTGTGGAGGTGGTAATTCACACTAAACAGTTGACTTATTTTTCATACATATAAATCTTTTTTTTGAAATTTAATTTCAGTTCTTGTTATGGTCAATGTCTGTATTTCCTATTCAAATAATCTATTTTGTAATTGTTTATATGTATTGTGTACTTTTAGTTCCCTGTTTATCCACGTTTTCCTAACGATGAGATATGCCATTAGCCTCAATGTGGTTTAGGGTCCTAGAGTTTCCCCCCCCTTCATTTCCTAGGGAATTTTGATTTCACGGGATGGGTCAAAGAGGTGGCAAGCTTTAGAGAATCCACTAGTTTTTGGGTTGTAATGATATAAATAGTGTAACAGTTGTGATCAAGAAGCTCTTCTAGGAGTTGTGCTTTTGTGTTTCTCTTTTGGGTCTTATGTTCTTACCATTGATTTAATAGCGTCACTTAACAATTCTTTTGGATTTGTTTCCATTGGGGGCACGGTCTAAAAGTGTGCATATATGAGATGGAATTTTGGAGAGAATCACAAGACGATTGATTGGGTGGCAGCGTATGTATTTATCCAAGGGGGTCGGATCACGTTGATCAAATCTACGCTTTCTAGTTTATATACTTATTTCCTTTCTCTTTTTCCCATTCTGTGCTCTGTGGCTTCTCGAATTGAAAAATTGCAAAGAGATTTTTTGTGGGGTAGCAACTTGGAAGTTCACAAATTTAATCTCATTAAGTGGGATAAAGTATGTTCTCCTCTCCATTCTGGGGGGTTGGGGCTTCAGAGATTGTCGGTGTTTAACAAAGCATTGCTAGGCAAATGGTTGTGGCGCTTTGCTACTGAGAGGGATAGTTCGTGGACGATTATAATTGCGGCAAAATTTGGAACTTCGGTGGGAGATTGGCTGACTTTACCTTCTCGAGGCTCTTATGGGGTGAGCCTCGAGAAGCATATTCGTAGAGGATGAGATTCGTTTCATGAGCACATTCGGTTTGTGGTGGGTAATGGGCAAAGAATTTGATTTTGGCATGATTGTTGGTGTGGTGATAGACCCTTATGTTGGTTGTTTCCTCTTTTTTTTTTTCATTATCTCGGTATA
Source organism: Myrica gale (assembly GCA_963930655.1). Classification (NCBI taxonomy): domain Eukaryota; kingdom Viridiplantae; phylum Streptophyta; class Magnoliopsida; order Fagales; family Myricaceae; genus Myrica; species Myrica gale. Next base: position 11,347,883 of record OZ005616.1, read on the forward strand.
AGGACGGGGGGGTGGCGGATTCTATGTCGGTGACTAATAATTCCATTGTTTTGGATGTTCAATTTACGAGAACTGGGACTGATTGGGAACTGGCGGAATTTACGGCTTTCTACTCTACTCTTTATGATATGGTGGTTCGTAGAAATAATGAAGACAACCTGATGTGGAAGGGTTCTAAGAATGGAGTTTTTTCTGTTAAATCCTTCTATGGTCTTATTTCTGGGGATCAATCTGAGTCTTTCCCTTGGCGTAGAGTTTGGAAGACAAAAGTTCCCACAAGAGTTTCTTTCTTCGAGTGGGAGGCTACACATGATAGAATTTTGACTACTGATAATCTTCGGAGGAGGGGTGTGTGTGTCCTTGATTGGTGCTATTTATGTAAGATGGATGGAGAGTCTGTTAATCATGTTTTATTGCATTGTTCGTTGGCTAGAGAGCTTTGGCAGCATGTTTTTGGTATAACAAATCTTCATTGGGTTATGTCTGCAAGAGTGGTCGATGTCCTATTATGTTGGGGAAGGAAGTTTGTAGATCCTGTTGCTAAGGCAATTTGGACGATTATTCCATCTTGTATTTGGTGGTGTCTTTGGCGGGAGCGTAATAGTAGATGTTTCGAGGATTTACCTTCTTCAGAAGAGAGATTACAGGGTGTTTTTATGCATTCTCTATTTCTTTGGGGTAATGTTATGTGGGGGGGGGGATTTCATAGATTTCCAAGATTTTATTAGTACAATCTTTGTACTATTTTCACTTTCTTTCTTCTATTTCTAATAAAATTTTCTTAATTATAAAAAAAACAATTCTTTTGGATTTGTCAGATCCTGCTTTTTTTCTTCTCTCTTTGGTACTTAAATGGTGATGGTGAATGAAAAAGTTGTCGTTTTTAGTATTGTGCTCCTCACAAAGATAGAGCTGCATGGGTGGGGAAGGTTTCACAACAACACCAAAGTGTTTCATTTTTAGTAGGAAGTCATACTTATTAGATTCTGGGAGTATGATCCATTTAACTCTCTGGAGGGTTTGGGCAATAGAAATGAACTACCAATATTGCACCTGTTAGTAATTTATCGTTAACCTTATCCCTATAACTTCTTTTCTGTTCTGAGCAAAACATACCATGCTCAAAGAACCCTAGACATTAATGAAACTAAAATAGCAATATGAAATTTGGTAAAAACATTAATAGATGAGACACTATCTTCATACCTGTATGTGCGTACTACGTTTTGGCGTCAAGTTAGTATTACAAGTGGAATGAAGTAAAATATTAAAGCACAGATTATTTGTAATATACACACGTGCACACCCGGACATATATATAATTAATTAAAAGGACGGCCATTTAACTTCGTAAAATATTTGACGTTATACTAGGCTATTGAGCGATAAACTCAGTGTCATGAGAGATCACTCAGACAGCCTAAACAATTATGTAATGCCATGCGAAAAGGGAAATGGGTAATAATTATACGTCAAATTGTTGCACTACAAAATTATGCATGTATTTGCATGGTGTGATATTTATATCACTTCCCCTTGATTTTGCCCTTTCATTTTTGCCAACTTGTACTCTTCAAAATTTTTAGGTTTCAAGTCGAAATTAACAATAACAAAGGAAATCACTACACTGAAATCCATTAAGCTAATTCATAAACTACTGTGCCCTAGGAAATATAAGATTACATTACAAACAGAGGATGCCTAGGACCACGAAGACAGCACTTGTCTTGAACTTCTCATTATTGATCAACTACACAACTAAAAGCTTGAGTTTTCTCTCTAGGTTTGCTCCTATAAGTAACCGGAACATTCATTGTAAATTAAGGTACACACCACAACCTGCACATTCTGAACTAGTTTTAGTTCATGAGTTTTGACAAGACTATACCTTAATTCTTGTCCATCAAATTCTAAGGAAATTTATTCTAAACCTCATTATATATAATCCGGGCAGCAGACTTTTTTTTTTTGATAAGCTAATCAATTTTATTAGAATAGTGACAACAGTACAAGGGACTATACCGAAATCACTAGTTCAAACAAACAAGAAAACTAAGAAAAACATCAAAATCAGCAAAGGGGCCATCCAACAATGCATCAGCCCAACAAAAGAGAGAAAATAACATAAAACCCTGCAACTTGACCAAGGAGCAAGAACGACTATCAAAGCATCTATTGTTCCTCTCCCTCTAAAGGCTCCACCAAATACATGCGGGAATCATCCTCCAAATAGTCTTAGCAAATGGGTTAAAGAACTTCCTGTCCCAACTCCATAGCACATTCACCACTTTTTCAGGCATCACCCAACAAAAATTGACAATATTGAGAATATAGTTCCAAAGCCCACGGGCCAAGGAACAATGAAGAAGCAAATGGTCAACCGATTCTCCGTCACACCGACAAAGATAACATCAATCAGCAATATACACTCCCCTTCTCCGAAGATTATCAGTAGTAAGGATCCTCCCATGCAAAGAAGGAGACCTGGAAAGGACATTTCGTCCTCCACACACCTTTCCAAGGAAAAGACAAATCATTGCAACCAGCAATACAAGCATACATGGATTTCACCGAAAAAACCCCATCCTTAAACTCCTTCCAACACAATTTGTCCTCCTCTCCTCTCCTAAATACCGCCTCATACAAAAGAGAATAAAAGGCCGAAAAATCCTCCAACTCCCAATCGTTTGCAGATCTAACAAAAGCAACACTCCACACCACAGACCCATAGTTTCCCGCCATGCACTCCTCCACCAAAGCCTCCTTGTGACGAGCCAATGAGTAGACAACCGGAAAGACACAAGATAACGGTCTATTGCCACACCACACATCATGCCAAAATCTGACCCTATCTCCATGACCCACCAAAAATCTGATGTGGTTACTAAAGACCTCCCAACCTTTGCTAATGAAGCGCCACAAACTAACACCATAAGGTCCCCTGCAAGGGAGAGTCCTCCAACCACCCACCGAACACCCATACCTACAATAACCATCCTCCACAGTCTATCCCGCTCAAGAGCAAAGGGCCAAAGCCACTTAGACAAGAGAGCCTTATTAAAAGCAACCATACTACGGAACCCCAACCCCCCATGCTGGACTGGAGAACACACCAAGGCAGCAGACATTTTCTATTTATTCAATGCATTCAATGGCATATAGTTAGGAACTTGTTTGAATACAATGCCATTGGCTCGGTGTGTATTAGCAACGTTAAACATAGAGAAGACTAACTACTAATCTCATCACCAGATTTGGATATTGCGATTTAAAGCATGCGATGATAAGGTTTTCATATTTTTGAGAAACTCAAAGCAGGAGCTTCGTTCTCTGCTGGGTCTGGATGGCACAATCAAAGTTGTAACCAGTTTCATGTCTCAATATCAATAATTCAAAGCGAAAAATTTATAGCACTGAGTGTAAATCTTAACAGCATCTTCTTATCGAATCTTCCTCAAATATTTGAAACATTAATAACACAAGGGCAAGCAGTTCGAAGCAACAACACATCCTGCTATGTTTACTAAAATCCACAGTTTCTGAAACTTGAGTGGTGGTCTGCTTTACGATATTTCTGCTTATCCAAATTCATCACTAAAAGAAAACTCAAGTGGTTCCTCGGCTTTGAGTTCTAGTTTCTGAAAAAAGTAAGTTAGGTGGTTAGTTCTAGTTTGTAGCTGCTATTGTTGGATGTAATTCTTAAGTCTAAATTTCATGCTTAATGAATTAGTCTTCAGCAAACCTAGATGATATCAATTTTCTTTTGGAGGAGGTTTTGGAAGGTTTTAAATAAGCCCATTTTTGTAGATTGGCTAGGTCCTTTTTCAATTTACCAATCCAACACTTTGATCTTAATCATGCGAAAACAGGTCATGGTGGTTTTGGCCATGTTGTGTTGTGCAAAAATAAGCTAGATGGAAGACAGTATGCCGTGAAGAAAATTCTCCTCAAGGACAAAAGCCTGCCTGTTAATGACCGAATATTGAGGTAACTATTATCTACTATCTACACAGGATTAATGTTCATTACCTCAGAAAGATGTGCTCTAGAAGTTATGATAGTTGTAATGTACTCTGTGATTTGGCATCAGCTTTTTAGTTTCATTGTAGAAATTATCGAATTTTACTTTCACCATTAACATAAACCACATTTTTTAAACTAGAAGCAGTATTTGGCATGAGGTGGCATAGAAGACAGGTAGCAGTACCGTTGCTGCAAATCAGTGCATAAGTGTATTGAAGTCTCAATTGTGTACCAAATATTATGGGTTTTTCGCGGTGTTTTCAAATCGAAGCCAAAGAGTTCCAAGTTTCTGTGAGTGACGGGGGAGTGATCAAGGTGTCTGAATGGAGTAGGAAAAGCTTCAATTCGATCTCGCTAGGGAGGTTCAGTGCAGTTTGGATGGTAAACGTGGTGGGTAAGTTGCTGGCAGCTGATGCAACACGACCCTTTGCTTTGAAGTTCAATGAAGCATCCCGAGCTTTTTTGGCTCAAAGGTGTGGAAATAAGGCAGGGCGTTATGTTGCGATTATTGAGTATCGAGCAGGACGTCGCCGAGATGCGATTATGATCCCGAAAGGTGTCGACGACAATGGATGGAGTATGTGGGCAGATTGTTTCCAGGAGGTTGTGGACTTCCTTGGCTCGTCGCGCCGGAATAATTCTTCAGGGATGGAGGCTAGGAGAAGGATAGGTGTCTCCTTCGCTGATGCTGTGAAGGTTCAACCTCCGCCGGCGTTCTCTGGTAAAGTTCCATCGACCGGTGGGGATTTTTCGACAGCTGCTGGCAAGGGTAACGTTTCCCTTACGCGTGAGGCTAGGCTGGCTTCGCATGCAGGTTTGGCGGCTGTCTCTTCAGTTTCCAAGGAGGTGATAATTAATGAAATATCGGCTGGTGACAGATTGGGAGCGTGCTTTTGTGCTGAGCATTTCCGCAGGCGATTATTGGGGATTAAGGTTGAGCTGGACCGTCTTTTCGGTGCCTTGGGCGAGATGAGTAGGGCTGGCACAGTTGCTCTGGGCCTCAGTTGTATGGACTGTGGTGGTGAGGCCCAGAGTGCTAATAGCCTGAGACTGGGTAATGGGCCTAGTCCATTAATTCGGCAGTTTGAGTTCGCACCCGCTGGGTTGGATAAACCTTCTGAGGGTGCGCGGCGGGCTGGGTTTCGTCCTGAAGTTGTTGGGCCGAAGCTGGGTGAGCCGGTCACTACGTGGCCCATAGTGGAGGCTGAGCATGGGTATGGGCACGTCAGTATTGTGTCTGTATCTAAGTCTGATGATCCGACTGGGCCGGGTTTGCTGACTGGGAAGCCGGGTGGGTCAGCCATTTCGGGTGGTCGTGAAAGCTCCGATTCGAGTCCATTGGAGTCACCGGAGGCTGGCGCGGTCGATGATGCTTCCGGGAGCTCGTTTAGCTTTGAAGTTCTGAATCCTTCATGCGTCCTTCTGGCGGGATCATCGTCGGATTTTTCTGTCGATGTCGCGGGGGTAGTGGGGAATTCTTTGGCTGTCGGTGAGTCACGGGATGGAGGGGTGTCATCTCGGGGGAAGACGCCGATTCATGAGGCGCCTTTATCTCCTTCGGTTGTGGACGGGATGGAGTCGGCTGAGCTTCCTTCGCCTCCTTTTGAGCTAGCCTTGTTGTTTGAGGATGGGGGTACCATCGGGCATGATGACTCTGTTCTTCGGGAGCCTTCCCAGGGAGTTCGGGTGGAGAAAGTGGAGGTTGAGGCAGGGGAGTTAGCTTGGAGGGATAGGGTGGTGGCTGAGCAGAATACTGAGTCTGGGTTGGCCCTAATTCCAGCACCTATGGGTAATGCTAATTTGCATTCGCACTCCTTGAGTGTCGAATCTGAATGGGTTTTAAGTATGATGTCTTCTTTTAGACAGCTTGTGGGTATTTCTTGTGACGGGCATGAGGAGGAATTAGTCTCTTTTTGCAGCATTGGAGCAGGAGAGATATCAGCATTGCTCCTCCAACAACAACAAATCCGGAGGTAAATGCCTTAGAGAGCTCAGAGGACTGAATTCCTTGGTGAATTATGAGGGGAAAACTTATGTGTCACGGAAGAGCAGGAAGGGAGGGCGGGATCAGCAGAAGTCTTTATGAAGCCCAAAATCCTTAGTTGGAACGTGCGGGGGCTCAACGATAGAGCCAAACGTTGCCGAATTGGTAACTTGTTGCGGAGCTGGAAACCTGATTTGATCTGTCTTCAGGAAACAAAGTTGACGTCTATTTCTAGAGCCATAATCCGGAATTTATGGGGGGGCTCTCATGTTGCTTGGAGTTGTTTGGATGCGGAGGGTGCTTCGGGGGGTATCTTGCTTATTTGGGATACACGGGTGTTAGAGTTGGAGTCATGTGTTGGTTGCTACTCAGTTTCGGTGGTGGTGAGAAACGTTGAGGATGGAGTTCTTTGGGGTTTCTCGGGGGTTTACGGACCCAATGATGATAGTCGACGACGAATATTGTGGGATGAATTGGCTGGGGCGGTGGCTTGGTGGAATCTTCCCTGGTGTTTAGGGGGTGATTTCAACGTCTCCCGATTTCCTAGTGAGAGGTCGGGGGCGGTAGGGTTCAGCAATGCTATGCTGGAATTCTCGGAGTTTATCGATGAGAATCTCTTGGTTGACATTCCTCTGGAGGGTGGTAGTTTCACTTGGTCTAGTGGGAGATTTGCCCAATCTTGGTCCAGGATTGATCGATTCCTCTTCAGCCCTAGTTCGGAATCTTTATTTCCGGATGTTATTCAGAAAAGGATGCCTAGATTGTATTCCGATCATTTTCCTATCTATTTGGAGTGTAGCTTGGTTGGTCGTGGCAAAAAGCCTTTTAGGTTTGAGAATATGTGGCTTAAGGCTGATGGTTTTGTGGATAAGGTTGGGTCGTGGTGGGGGTCATATGTATTTTCCGGGACCCCAAGCTTTGTGCTTGATTCCAAATTGAAGGCTCTAAAGCAGGACATCAAGAAGTGGAATCGTGAGGTCTTTGGGGAGGTGGCCTCTAAAATGACCTCGTTGCTACATGAGCTTTCTTCTTTGGATGAGGAAGGGCGGTTGGATGTTGTTTGTCAAACCAGAAACATGAATATTAACGGGGAGTTGGACCTTTTGATTGACATGGAGGAGATTAGCTGGAGGCAGAAATCTCGAGCTCTATGGCTCAAAAATGGTGATAGATGTACCAAATTCTTCCACCGGGTTGCTAATTCTAATAGGAAGGCAAACTCCATTTCTTCGTTGGTGGTCGAGGGCGAACTTGTGGAGGATCCTGGTCGTATTTCTGAGGAGATTGTGAGCTTTTACAGCTCCCTATATTTGGAGCCTCACTCTTGGAGACCTTTGTTGGATGGCTTGGGGTTTGACTCGATCCCGGGAGCAGAAGCGGAGTGGCTTGAAAGACCCTTTGATGAGGAAGAGGTGACGGGAGTGGTGCGCAGTCTTAATGGAGATAAGGCTCTAGGTCCGGATGGCTTCTCCTTGGCCTTCTATCAATCCTGTTGGGATATTATTAAGGGGGATGTTCTCTCTACATTTAATGAGTTTGCTCAGGTGGGGCAATTTGTCAGAAGTCTTAATGCCACCTTCATTGTTTTGATCCCCAAGAAGCAAGGAGCCGTTGAATTGAAGGACTTTCGTCCTATTAGCTTGGTGGGTGGGGTTTATAAAATTCTGGCCAAGGTGTTGGCCAATAGGATGAAGGTGGTCATGGATTCAATTATTTCTCCTTCGCAAAGTGCTTTGTGCGGGGAAGACATATTCTGGATGCTGTTCTTATTGCTAGTGAATGTATTGATTCCAGGATGCGTTCTAATTTACCTGGAATGCTATGTAAACTGGACGTGCATAAGGCCTACGATCATGTAAGTTGGAGTTTCCTTCTTTACTTGATGAGGAGGTGTGGTTTTGGGGTCAAGTGGTGTAGATGGATCGAGTTTTGTGTCTCAACTGTGAAGTACTCAGTCATTGTTAAAAATCTCTCTGTTGTTAGTCTTCCGACTTACTTTTCATTAGCTTTCTAGCTTGTATGGATTAGGTGCTTCAGTATAGCTCTTGTGTACTGTTTCCTTTCTTGATTTCTAATAAAATTTCCCTTACTTATATAAAAAAAAATACTTTCACCATTAACCGAAAGGAATTCCATAATGAAATTATTTACTGCCTGTTTTCAGTTTAATCGTACTTTTATAGAGAGCAAAGTTGTCTACTATTTGTTAATGTTATTTGTCCAGTGCGTGGAAACTATGTGATTCTTTAATTAGTGGTCATTTTCTACATGTGGAGTAATTTGTCGGTTGGTTGTATCTTTGTTTTTCCTTTTTATTAAGATTGGCCTTCTTATAAAAAAAATGTTGTGCTTGTCACAGCTTGTTGTGCTAGAAAGTAAGCTTGTTTTGGGGTGAATGCTAGTGCAGTGGTGTGTCTAGGCAAATTTGTTAAGGATCTGCTGTGGACCCCTTTGGATAACATAGATTGATGATAGGTCAAGTCAAAGGTGCCCTTTTTCTGTTTCTTTTAGTTGGTTTCATATATGTAAATTAACCATTAGTTCTTGGTCTACTAAAGACCTAACTTATACCTTCTTTAAAGTGCGATGTGTGTACATGAATATACATTTTTTAGCATGAATATGCAGACTGCTGGAGTTAAATGTTTTCAACAGGGCTAACTGACGATCCTACCTTCATGTATCAATAACTTTACCTTTTTTTTTTCCTTTCTTTGATACTATTTATACTACCTTGCCCGTTTGCGTATTGGTGTGATTCTGCTTGTTCCCCAAGATGTTGCCCTCATCTTCTCTACATTTTTACAAACTTATTTTATGCCAATATAAGTTTTGCCTCTTTTTCCTTGCAATGTCTTCAACATGAGGCATTAATTGTTGAATTTCTGAAATACCTTACCTTTTTTCAAAATTAAGCAAAAATTTACTGTTTTATTCTTTTTCTTTTCATCAGTTTTTAGTCTGTAGCAGTTTTTTTATTCTTTTCACTGTGATAGCATTAAGATTTGTTTACACAAACTATTGCGAGGTATTTAGAGAAGTAGCTACTCTCTCCCGTTTGCAACATCTACATGTTGTCCGGTACTACCAGGTAAGTGTTTTCTTCATTCTGAATTTCTTTCTACATAATTTCTCATTCCTGCTCTTTGCATTTGGTTCTTTTTCTTCTTCTTTTTTTCTTCTTTTTTACTTTAAACTCTTTTTTGTTACAATGAAGTCGTCTTCCAGATGAAATAAGTTGTATAGTATGATTGGATTGTTCTATTTCTGTTCAAAAGACAGACTACTTCATGAAGAAAGTCATATTGTTTTAAAAAGTAATGGTACAATTCGAGAGATTCTGCTGCTTACAAGTTTCTGTGCTTATATTTCGTTATTATAATCATGAAACTTCCAGGCATGGTTTGAAACAGGAGCTCCTAGTTCTTATGGTGACATCACTGGGGGTTCACTGACTGCAGCAAGCTCCAGTTTCAGCTACTTGGGCACAAGCTCGGTTGATGCTCTTGGCCAGGAGAACACGCTTGAATTGACCTATCTATATATTCAGATGGAGTATTGCCCCAGGTAAAGCTTCTAATATCTGTATAAGTTCTATCTGCAGACTTTTCCAAGAATCGCTCTTCATGATGTATAGTGGTTGTTTCATTATTGTAATTTCCCTCATTTGCCAATCATTATTGCTAAACTACTTGATTTATGAAGGATTTTCTTTTAATTTTTGCATATCTGTTATCATTTTGAGTTTGTAGAGAATACCTTCTTTGGAATATGTGAGTACCCTGGATTTTTGAATAAATAGATTTATCTTTTTTGTCTAATAAAAATCCATCCAATACACGTTTTCCTTTAAACATGTTCTGGTGCCCCTATTTCATTCTTTTAATGTCTTTCATTGTTATTGTTTAAGGACTCTCCGGCAGGTTTTTGAATCATATAATCATTTTGACAAAGAAGTAGCATGGCATCTGTTTCGTCAAATCGTGGAAGGTTTGGCCCACATACATGGACAAGGAATCATCCACCGAGACTTAACCCCGAATAACATATTCTTTGATGCTCGCAATGATATCAAAATTGGAGATTTTGGTCTTGGTGAGATCTGGATTTTATAATGTCATACTTTTTCCTTTTTAAACTCGCTCCTTTATATTTTTCGCATTTGTTCTCAAGTATATCAGGCACCAAGGGTTGTCTTTAGTGGCTTATCATAATCTGGCTGATATTACTCCCATAATAGGAGCATGAATAAATTGTGTTCAGAGCTACTGATTGCCAGAAACTATTTTTGAAACGAAGTGCTTCTTCTGTTACTGAGGATTGGTCTATTTCACTCTGCCTCGCATGTGGAAGAAAGATGGTGTAACCTGTGTAAGAGATTGTCAGACAACATCAAGTCTGCTCTTCTATATTAGTCCTTGAGATGGTCTGCTAGGATCGGTTTCCCCTGGAAGAATGAACTTTGCATGAAGGCTCACTTAAAGTTACCTTGTTTTTCACATATGGCCGTATGTTAATGTGGATAATGTAGTAAAGAGGAAGATAATTATAGTCGATTGGTGATTTGTGTGCTGGAATTTGGATGAGTAAATGGGTCGTGGTTTACTTCATTCTTCTGTGGCAAGAGAAATGCGGCCAGTGTTTTCCCTTCTTTGGATGTTACCAGTGATTCCTAAGGAAGTTGTTGAGTTGCTAGCATTCTCTGAAAAAAAGATTCACTGATATAATGCTCGTAGTATTGAAATGCGATACTGCTATCTCTTGGGGACCATAAGGAGAGAAGTAATGATTGAATATGTATGTGGTTGGCTGTGCCAGATTATTTGTTTGAATTATAATTGCATGGTTGGCTGATAGCATTAGTCTGTGGATGCTATATTGGGGTCTCCCTTTTCGGAGTTTTTGGATTTCATTAGTTTTCTAGCTTGTATGGTTTAGAGGTTTCAGTATAGTCCTTTGCACTGCTCCTTTTATCCTTTTTTCTTTCAATAAAATTGCCTTCTAAAAAAAAAGCATTAGTTTGTGTCCATTCATCTTTTTGTTGTTTGGGTTTTATTTGTTCTTTTTGTTTCTAAAAAGAAAAATATTGCCATGGTACAAAGCAATTGTTCAAGTGGTGTGTAGAAGTTTGAAAAGGGAGAAAGCTAAAGCCTGAAATTACTAAGGTCTTAAGCATCATCTTCAGAATGTCCGTGATCTGTTTTAACTTCATATTGTAACCTCTATGGGAATATATTTTAAGCTTCTTGTGCCCTTTGGTGTTCTCCTTGTTCATATCCATGTAATGTTTTCGTTTTATTTGATGATAAAAATAAAAGTATGTTTTTAAAATAAATTAGTAGTTTTCCTGAATGATAAAGGTCAGGGGATCAATATTTGTAATGGTCGCCTATTCCTCTCCTTCCAAAGATTCCACCAAATACAAAGAGGAATCATCCTCCAAATAGCCTTAGATAAAGGATCCTTAATGCTCCCCCCCCAACAAATCAAAACGGAACTATGGGTGCTACTCCATTTGTCGAGAGAGAGTGAGAGACGAGAGACGACTGCAATTGCAGTAGCCGCCCACTGCGGCAGCTGCTCCGGTCACGTTATCTTCAGGAGTTTCCCGAGCGCATGCATTGCTTTCTGTCCTTTCTTGTAAAATACTTTTGATCGGTTAAGATTTCACGTGGAAATGGCGTTTGTTCGCAGCTTAGCGATTGAGGCTAAGTTTTTTCTTTTTTCTGTGAGTGCGACTGGCTTGGTGACATTAACGGAACGAAATAGGAAAGCGCAAAGCTCTATACGTTTTGGACGGTATGGTGCGGTGTGGTTGGCTAACGTGTTTGGTAAGCTGGTGGAGGGGAACGAGCCAGGTGACTACTCGGAGAAGTTCAATGAATCGACGAGAGCGTTTTTAGTGCAGAAATGTGCGAACGAGAATGGCAGATACGTGGCCCTTGCTGAGTTTGGCGAGAGACGTCGGCGTGGGGCTGTGATGATCCCGGAGGGGAAGCGGAGAGAAGGGTGGAGGTCTGTGGTTGTGCTTTGTGAAGAGCTGATTAAAGCTATCGGTGTGTTGAGGCGTCGTAGAATGGGGAATGCCGCGAATTCCTTCTATAAGGATGTCTCGTTTGCTGAGATGGTGAGGACGGGATCGTCGGAGAAGTTGGAGGCTGGAAAAAGTGTGAGCCCCCCTGTTCAGTACGTCGAGGGCAATACTGGCAATTTTTTGTCGAGTGGACTTTCTCTGGCGCCGCATGCACGCCAGAGAGAGAACAACATGCTTTCCCAGGATAATTATTCTCCTGGGATGTCTGCGTCGGCGGCTGGGGCAGATGAGGCTTTGTGGCTGCATTTATTGAAGATTCAATCTGAGCTGGACGGGTTGTTTGCGCTGGTGAGTAAGTGTGAAGGGGGTAAGACTTTTAGACCCGAGCCCGAGCCCATTGTTTCTGGGCCGAGAGATCCTTCAAGTTCCAAGTGCGTTAGTTGTATATTTCAACGGCCTGCCTCTGTTGGGCATTTTAATAAGCATGATTCGGAGTTTGGTTCTGGGCCGGGAGACCCTGGGCTGGAGTCGGGCCCATGCGAAAAGCTGAGTGGGCCACAAGTGTCTTCGTGTGGGATTGGCCCACTCTCTTCGTCGCTTGGACTGGGCACTGTCGGGCTTCGCCTTGCCGCTAATGTCATGGCTGAGGGTGCTATGGTGGATTCGGCGCCGGAGCTGTCGCCGGAGGACCCCAAGCCTATTGGAGTTGCCGATGTGGACGGTGGAGGCAGAGGGTTGCCGCAGGTTTTGCCGGGGTCCACCGAGATTGTGTCTTGTGCTCTCTCGGTGGATCGGGAGCTTCGGATTCTCTCCGGGGATACGTTGGAGGATATTTCGTGCCAAACAACGTCGGCGTTGGCTTCTGCAGAGATGGTTTCGGTTGGTTCTGGTTTGGCTGGTGATTTCTCGGCTGCGGTTGAGTTGGTGTCTGCCGAGATGGCTTCGGTTGGTCCTGGTTTGGCTGGTGACTTGGTGCTGCCTTCTGGTGACTTGGTGCTGCCTTCGGTTGAGGGTCTTTCTCTCAATCCTGAGGTGGAGTCTTCTCTTCCTTTAAGTGTTAAGGGTGATGACCGGTCGGAGTTGGGACTGAAATTTGGAGGAGATTTGGTTCGATGTGAGGAAGGGGTTAGTGAGGTGGGTGTTGTACCTTTGAGGGTGCTGTACCCTAGAGATGACACAGTTGAGGGTGAAGGGTCGGTTGAGCCATCGAAGTGGGTGTTGGAGATGGTTCAGTCTTTCAGGTTTATGGTTGGGGTCTCGTGTGTTGGGTACGAATCCGCATTAATGAATCTGTTTGCTGCATTGGAGATGGAGAGGGATAGTGGCAGTCGGTTTTCGGGCAGATCTGGTAGCAAGATGATGAGGGAGCTCAAAGCTTTGGAATGCTCCGTAAACTATGATGGGAATACTTCTACTTCTAGAAGGAACAAGAAGGTGGGGAGGGCTCTTGTTAATTCTTTATGAAGCCTCGAATCATTAGCTGGAATGTGAGGGGTTTGAATGAGAGGGGTAAATGTTTGTCGGTCGGTAATTTGTTACGAGGGTGGAAAGGGGATTTAATTTGTCTTCAGGAAACTAAGGTTGTGGAGGTGTCCCGGGCTTTGGTTAGGAGGTTGTGGGGAGGGAGTCATGTTAAATGGTGTTGTTTGGGGGCTGATGGAGCGTCGGGTGGTATTTTGTGTCTTTGGGATTCCCGTGTTCTGGAGATGGTTGAGTCATGCATTGGCTTATTTTCCTTATCTTTGATCTTTAGGAATGTCGAGGATGGTGTTCAATGGATTTTTTCCGGTGTATATGGTCCTAATGATGATTGTAGTAGGAGGATTATGTGGGACGAGTTGGCGGGGATTCAGAGTTGGTGGCATTTACCTTGGTGCATTGGAGGAGATTTTAATGTGACTCGCTTTCCGAGTGAGCGGTTGGGGGGTGGGGGTTGTAGGCGGGCTATGTTGGAGTTCTCGAATTTTATTTCTGATCTTGATCTCATGGACCTTGAGTTGGTTGGAGGTATGTACACTTGGTCTAATGGTAGATCGTCTCAGTCTTGGTCTCGGATTGACCGTTTTCTTGTTAGTGTGGGTTGGGAGTCGGTGTACCCTGAGCTTGTTCAGAAAAGGTTGCCCCGTATGCTTTCTGACCATTTCCCGATCTTGTTGGAAAATGGTAGTGTTGGGGGTTCGAGGAAACCGTTCCGTTTCGAGAATATGTGGCTTAAAGAGGATGGGTTTGTGGATTTGGTTAAGGAGTGGTGGGAGGGTTTCCATTTTTTTGGTTCCCCGAGCTTTGTTCTGTTTTCGAAATTGAGAGCCTTGAAGCAAAATCTTAAGGTGTGGAATCGGGAGGTGTTTGGTGACTTGGGGGTTAGAAAGTCGAATCTTTTGGTTGAGCTTGCTATTCTGGATGGTGCGGATGAGGGAGGCACTATAGATGAGGCGGGTAGGGTTCGGCGGTTGGAGGTTTCTAGGGAGCTGGAAAATTTAATTTCTATGGAGGAGACGTGTTGGAGGCAGAAGTCTAGGGCTCTCTGGCTCAAGGAGGGCGATCGGTGCACTAAGTTCTTCCATAGAGTGGCAAACTCTAATAGAAGGGCGAACTTGATTTCAAGATTAGAGGTGGAGGGGGAAGTTGTGGAGGATCCAGCGGGGATCTCTGCGGAGATCGTTGATTTTTACTCTTCCTTATATGAAGAGCCTTATGCGTGGAGGCCCACTTTGGATGGGTTGGAGTTTGAGAGGATTTCGGAGGATGACGCGGAGTGGATTGAGAGACCTTTTGATGTGGAGGAGGTGACTAGGGTGGTTCAGAGTCTCAAGGGCGACAAGGCTCCTGGCCCGGACGGGTTCTCTTTGGCTTTCTTTCAAGCTTGCTGGGGGATCATTAAGATGGATGTTATGGCAATGTTTGATGAGTTTGCTAGGAATGGGAGGTTTGTTCGGAGCCTGAACTCGTCTTTTATTGTCCTCATTCCTAAGAAGTCGGGGGCGGTTGATCTTAAGGATTTTCGTCCTATCAGTTTGGTGGGGGGCATTTATAAGATCTTAGCCAAGGTGTTGGCTAATAGGCTGAGGCTTGTTCTTGACAAGATTATTTCACCCTCTCAGAATGCTTTTGTCGGGGGGAGACAGATTTTGGACTCGGTGCTCATTGCTAATGAATGTATAGATTCGCGGTTGAGATCTGGGGTGCCGGGAATGCTTTGTAAGTTGGACGTGCAGAAAGCTTACGATCATGTTAACTGGAAGTTCCTTTTGTACCTTCTCCGCAGATGTGGTTTCAATGAAAAATGGTGTAGGTGGATCTCTTTTTGCATCTCGACGGTGAGGTTTTCTGTGATGGTAAATGGTTGTCCGGAGGGTTTTTTCGGTAGCTCCCGTGGTTTACGGCAAGGGGACCCCCTCTCTCCCCTTTTGTTTGTTATTGTCATGGAAGCTTTTAGCCGTATGTTGGGGAGAGTGGTCGAGCATGGAAGCTTAGAAGGGTTTATGGTTGGAGGGGGTTCAGGGGGGAGTGTGTGCATATCTCACTTACTTTTCGCGGATGATACTTTGGTGTTGTGTGGGGCGGATGCCCGCCAGTTCCGGAGTCTTAGATGTCTTCTTCTGTGTTTTGAAGCTGTTTCTGGCCTTCGAATCAATTTGTCGAAGTCCGAAGTTATTCCCATTGGTAGGGTTGATAATGTTCAGGAATTGGCGGGAATTATGCAATGTGGGGTGGCCTCGCTTCCTTTCAAATACTTGGGTCTTCCGTTGGGGGCAAGCTTCAAGTGTGTTCACATTTGGGATGAGATTATTGAACGGATGGAAAGAAGACTTGCGGGTTGGAAAAGGATGTATCTCTCTAAGGGGGGTAGGCTTACCCTCATTAAATCTACTCTTTCTTGCCTTCCGACCTTTTTCCTTTCTTTATTCCCTATCCCGGTTGCAGTGGCTAATCGATTGGAAAAGATTCAGAGAGATTTCCTATGGGGCAGCGATGAGACTGTGCATAAGTTTCATCTTGTGAGGTGGGAGTTGGTGTGTTCTCCTCATCATGATGGGGGTCTGGGGATCCGAAGTTTATCCATGTTCAATAAGGCTCTGTTGAGTAAGTGGCTGTGGCGTTTTGCTCATGAGAGAGATAGGCTTTGGCGGCTTGTCATTGCTGCTAAATATGGGAGCTGTGTGGGAGATTGGAGATCTCGTTCTCTTCGGGGACCGTATGGTGTTAGCCTTTGGAGGTTCATATCCAAAGGGTGGGCGGCCTTCAGTAAGTCTCTTAAGTTTGTGGTGGGGAGTGGTGTTAGGGTTAGTTTTTGGCAAGACGTTTGGTGTGGTGATATTCCTTTGTCTTTGGCCTTTCCGGTGGTCTATTCTTTGGCTCTTAATAAGGAGGCCACGGTGGCGGATTATGTGGCGGAGAATGATGGTATAGTTGTGTGGAATGTCTCCTTTGTTAGATCTGCTAATGATTGGGAGTTGGAGGATTTTTCCGCGTTTTTCTCCAAGTTGTATGGGTCAGCGATTCGGAGGGGGGAAGAAGATAAGATGGCATGGACTGGCTCCAAAAATGGTTCTTTTACGGTTAAGTCTATGTATTCTTCCGTTGTCAGTAGGAGCAGAGTTCATTTCCCTTGGAAAGGAGTTTGGAAGACGAAGTGCCCTTTGAAGGTGTCTTTCTTTGTGTGGGAGGCTACGCATGGGAAGATTCTTACGTCGGATAATCTTCGGAGGAAAGGTATCTATATTGCAGATTGGTGCTATCTTTGTCGTGATGATGGGGAGTCGGTTGACCATGTGCTCCTCCATTGTCCGTTCTCGCGGGGGCTTTGGAATCATGTGCTGGGCATTACAAATTTTCAGTGGGTAATGCCGGAGAAGGTTGTGGGAGTGTTGTGGAGTTGGAATAGGAGGTTGTCCAATCCGATTGCCAAGGCTATTTGGAGAATGATTCCTTCATGCATTTGGTGGTGTCTTTGGAGGGAACGAAATAGTAGATGTTTTGAGGATTGTTCCTTGTCTTTGGTGAAGATGCAAGAACTTTTGTTAACTTCCCTTTTTAGTTGGGCTAATGTGGTGCTTGGCTGTCCTTTTGTTGATTTCAAGGATTTTCTTACTTTTTTGGTTTGTTTAGAATAAGTGATTTCGGTATAGCACTTTGTACTGTTCTCACTTTTTTCTAATGAGATTGGTTGCTTATCAAAAAAAAAACAAATCAAAACGTTCCCCACCCGCTCCGGCATAACCCAATGAAGGTTCAGCAACTTGAAAACGTGCTGCCACAAACCTCTCGCCTCTGGACAATGGAGTAAGACATGGTTAATCGATTCACCATCCTTCTTACAAAGGTAGCACCAATCAAGCACATAAAGCCCTCGACGCCTCAAGTTATCAGACGTCAAAATCCTACCATGCGTAGCCTCCCAAACAAAGAAGGAGACTCTTGAAGGGTCTTTAGACTTCCAGATGCGACGCCAAGGGAAGGACACAACATTTCCACCATCAAGCAAAGCATAGAACGACTTCACAGAAAAACAACCATCCTTGCTACCCACCCAACACAACTTGTCCTCCACAACTCGATGCACCACAGACTCATAAAGGGTGGAAAAAAAGAAGAAAACTCTTCCAACTCCCAATCATTTGCAGGACGAATGAACTGGACATTCCAAACCATCGAACTGGCCTCATAATCCATACAATCCACCACTAGACCATCCGGATCCAAAGAAAGGGAAAAAACTGTAGGAAAAGAGCAACTCAACGGACGATCCCCACACCACGCATCATGCCAAAACCTCTAAATATCCATTGAGGTTTGCAGGGTGGTTTGTTGTCCATTGAGGGTTCTTCGATGTCCATTGAGCGTTTGCAGGGTGGTTTGTTGTTTACTTTGTTTCTTTGGGCTAATGCGTTGTTGGGGGGCTCTTTTCTTGATTTTCAGGATTTCCTTAGTTTCTTTGTTTGTATGTTGTAATCTGCCAGTACAATCTTTGTACTGATGTTTCTTCTTTTCCGTTAATAATATTCTTACTTATCAAAAAAAAAAACACTTGGAGTTTGTTAATCCATACTTCATTATTTATTAATGTACCAGTGTCGTGTTGTATCCCTATCTTATCTGTGTCCATTACTTAATAGCCTTGGAAAAATTACGAGCTTAGTAGATAAGAGAAGGTTTTTGTGGTTAGGAACCTCAAAATATCTAACTATTTTGTGTATTGACAACTGAAATATGTTTTTCCAAAATTTTAGATGTTTATTCAAACATATAGTTCTACTTATTTTAAGAAACATGTAGAGTCCACAATGATAACACCAAAATTTTCAACTCTGACCAGCTGCATTTAGTTGATGCCTTGACTGGACCTTTCCAAGAGCTGAAACCCTCAGGAGAATGTGCTGGTTTCATCGTGTTGAATCCACATGTCAAAACAAGTTAATTGTGTCAAGTATACATGGTGTTCGAGGCATATTTTTACTGACAGTTTTGGTGGATTGAATAAATCATTAAAAGATATCGCTGCCATGATCGGTGTTCGAGCTCATTTGCTCTGTAGGGTTATTCCAAGATATCTATGCTTTTTCTTGTTACTCTTCTGCTATTATATTGCAATCATATTTTTAGCATTCATGTTCTTAGATCTTATAAAGCACTCAGCGGATCTACACATTGGGCTCTGAGTGTAATGTTCTGAGCCTTCTCAAACCACTTAGTGTGGACTTATTGCCTAGGAGTTCTAATATGAAGGATTAAACTAAAATTTCTATTACTATTTTATTTACTCTTATATTTACAGTTGGAAATCATGGATGCATTTGATAAATGGCTGCTCCTGTGAATTAGCTTAATAACCAAATAAGCACTGGCATACTGAAAGGCCTTATTCCAATTTCTATTTTTTAGCCAAGTTCTTGAAGTTGGAGCAGTTGGATCTGGATCTGGCTCATCCTTCAGATGCAGCTGGAGTGTCAGTTGACGGAACTGGTCAAGTTGGTACCTATTTTTACACTGCACCTGAGATTGAGCAAGGATGGCCCAAGATTGACGAAAAGGTGAATGTTTCATTATAACGATTTTTTTTGGCTTTATCCTGGTGCTGCAGCTCTGCTGCCATATAACTTTTTTTTTTCCAAGATTATTTGATGCAAATTGATGGGTCATCTTGGGTTGCAGGCTGATATGTATAGCTTAGGAATTGTGTTCTTTGAGCTTTGGCATCCATTTGGGACAGCAATGGAGAGACACATTGTTCTTACTGATTTGAAACAGAAAGGAGAACTTCCTCCAGCTTGGGTTGCTGAATTTCCGGAGCAGGCATCTTTGTTGCAACGCCTAATGTCTCCAAGTCCATCGGATCGTCCCTCTGCCACGGAACTTTTACAGCATGCCTTTCCTCCACGGATGGAATCCGAGTTGTTAGACAGTAAGTAGTTAAATTATTTATATTTATGAGGAAGATCCCCTTTGTGAATTTGCTTTTTCGAAGATTTTGATAGCTATTATTCGTAATATGTTGAGAATGTCAGAATGAGAAAAACTTTATTTGACATCCACTTGAACTGGCGAAAGCTAGGGTGCATGCAGAAACATACTCCAAGAGCACGTGTAAACATTTTTGTTTTTGTTAACTAAGAGATATCTTGCAAGAATCAAAGGCGATGCAAAACAAAATGACTATGGTAAAGAATTAGCAAGAACTGATGCTTTGAGTAAAGAAATTGAAAATTAAAAACCAAGTGCTTGCCAGAAAATAGGAAACAAAAAAAAAATACTAAGTATTAATTCAAGCAATTCATCCTCTCTGGGGATTTTCTGAAGACCAACTGGTTCATACTAAAGGAGTTACCTACATGGGAGCTTGGGTTCTCTCAGTCTCCTTCCAAGGACAAGTCCTTTGTTCTGTATAACAAGGAACTTATAAAAGTAACAAAGCTTGATTTCTTTATGTCTAGTATGCTGCCATCCTAAAATATCCTCCATTCCCCTCCCATTGATGCTTTGAAGAAGAATTTTTTTTTATAAGCGCTTTGAAGAAGAAAAAAATATTCTTCATACTCACTTCACAAAAAAAAGGTGGACATTCAATATTCAGATTTCGATGGAAAGCCTCTTAACCAACTGATACAACTCCCTATAATAACAACATTATCCTCCATTGTCTGAAAAGATCCGAGAACTGCAGCCTGAATGATGTGTCCTTACACCACATGTCATACAAGATAGTCCTTTCTGACACCAGATGACTGATACTAAACAAGTCTTCTGCAAGCCAAACTACTGTGACGACTTCTATACATCCTCTTATTCCTAATATATGGTTCTGGAATTTATTTGTTCACAACAAATACCCCCAGAGTTTCTTGCTTGACCAACTTAGATGGAAATGAAAACAAGGATCAAATCTGTTGAGGGAGGTGGAAAACTCTAGATGGATTTTCAAGCCAACTTTTAGTTGATTAGTCTATAGACATGAAGAGATTTGGCCGAGGTAAAGGGTTTGACTTAGACCTGAATTGTCTGCACACTGTTTGTTAATTGATGGTGAAAATCATCCACAGCAGGTCGTTCTACCAAGTCACACTCAATCCTTGCATTTAGCCAGTTCTGAAAAAAAAAATTACTTGACAATCTTGCTTATCCAAAAGGCAAAAGAAAAAGAAAATACATAGAATCACTCGTACTACATACCGTTTGTCATCCAAAGGGTATATGTGCATTCAAAGAGCTTTATCTGAATGTCACCTTCTCCCTTTCTGAGAATTGGATGGAGAGTGCGGTTGTGGATCCAAGACCTCTTTGAATGCATATGTAACGCACTACTAAAAACAAGAAATTGTGAAGTCTTACTCTCGCTTTTTTATTTCCTACCCAACCAAACAAAGACTTCAATATCTCAATTGCGGATTCCTGCGTAGTGGACAATTGTTTGATTAGCTTAGCTAATGCTTTCTATCCATATATACAGATATTCTTCGAACAATGCAAACTTCAGAGGATAGAAGTATATACGATAAAGTGGTCAATTCTATCTTTGACAAAGAGATGTTAAGCTTGAAAGACCACCATCAAAGCTCTATTCAGTACACTGATGTAGACACTGAGGTTCGTGATTATGTTGTTGAGGTCACAAGGGAAGTGTTCAGACAGCATTGCGCAAAGCATATTGAAATAATACCCATTCATTTGTCGGATGATTTTCCACAGTTCAAAAGGTACCACTGTTAAACAAATTCCACGCTATTCTATCTATAATAGGATATGATGCTCGGCAGATTTTGTTCCTGAATGCTGCAGCTGGTTAATTATTTTCAGTATTCTATATGAAGGAACACTGTCAAACTCTTGACCCATGGTGGAGATATGCTTGAACTTTGTCATGACCTGCGGTTGCCTTTTGTTAGTTGGGCGATATCTCGCCAGGTATTTATACCTTCACAGGAAGATGTACTAGTTTTTCTTCTCTTTGTAATTGGTTTCTATCAACTTACATGAAATTGTTTGGGCTTCAAGTCAATCGCCTACCTTGTCCGAGCATATGATGATTCAATTAGGTGTTCATCTTCCTTACTGAAAAATTATGCTCTGACTTTTCCTGTATTATGCTAAGCATACAGTGATTTAGCAGGTTCACTCCGAGAAAGAAACAAAGGTGGTTGTCAAGAACTCCCATTTAGTAAAATGGTCCACATGTTAGGCCTAAAAATGGAGAATGGTGAGAGGGTAAAGGTGATGTCAATATTGGAATAAAAAGATTCACCATTATCTAGCAGATTAAAGAAAAGTTTCCAATTTCTATAAAGTTCAGATATTTGGAACAGTGGGTGGCCAATCAGAGGCTGAAAGATGTAAACCTACAGAAGAATTATTGATATAACAAAAAATCTACAAGTCGTGGGGGTAATTAGTATTTGATTGAGAACTAAAGCATAATCCCACCAATACCTCAACCCTTGAAAAGTACAGAGAAAATTTCACTTTGAAGTGTATTTTTAGCTAGCCTTGATCATGGTGTGCAGTTGCGCAAGGTTTAGAGCACTCGGTAACTGATTAACTGTAATTGAAGCTTGAATAGTTGCATTTTTTCTATTCAATTGCTTTAACAGATGTGCTACTTTACTTGTTTATGAACATATAAAATCGAGTCTAGTGAAGTAACTTGTGTTTCTACTTCCTATGCTATAGAAATCTTCGTTCAAGCGATATGAGATCTCTTGTGTCTATAGAAGAGGAATAGGGCATTCACCTCCAAATCGCTACCTTCAGGTGCACATTGCAATCATTGAAATTGTTATTGGTTTAGCTCCTAATCTTGCATCTTTTCCAAGTAAATCTTATGGAATTCTCTCAATGGTGCATCAATGTTAACTCATATATATATATATAAGTTGCGACCCTCTGTAAGCAGCTTTGTTGTCTACAGGGAGATTTTGATATTATTGGAGGTGGATCAGCATTGACAGAGGCGGAGGTTATCAAGGTGTTGCATTCTTCTGCTTAGACCATGCTTTCATTCCCCCTGGCATGCCTTGGAAATTGCATATACAGAACTGTGCTGTAATTTCGATTACTAAGTAGTTTAGTTTTGTACATTTTCCTTTGATATGCCCTTTTCTTCCCTCTTCTAGAATGATTTCCTCTTGTGATAATTTCTTTTAGATGTTACCATGTACTGCATTGAGTCATAGTGGCTAATCTCTTCTATACGTGATAAAGGCATCATCAATTTCTTGATCTAACAACCACTTCTCAAATAACCGTCTTAAGGGAAGGAAATTGGTGCTTATTTGAAAGAATTATTTTACACGTTAGTCATTCCCATTATAAAGGAAAGATGGAGATGGAAGAGACATAAATTTTCCTCTTCTTCCTCTCTTCCAACCTCTATTCTTGCCCTAGTACTAGAGCCAAGGTTTTATTTGTGAATCTACCACTTATCTCAAAAGCTTAAGCTGATAAGAAGAGATAAATTTTATTCTCTAACACTTCTCCTCACGTGTTGGTCGGACTCTCCTTTTATTGAGAGGCTCAACACGTGCAATATTTAATTGAAATTGGGGTTAAGTACACAGTGTAGGTTTTGAACTCAGGACCTTAGCTCTGATACTATGTGAATCTAACACTTATCCCAAAAACTTAAGTTGCTAGGAAGAGATAGATTTTATTATTTGAATTATATTCTCTAACATTGATTAGACATTATTTTTTCTGATTCATTGTCAGCTTTCTTTCTCTAAGTTATCTTTTCCTTTTCTGTTCTAGTTTTGTTTTTCTTTCATTTCTGCTCAATTTTGACGAAGTGGCAAGACTGTGAGATGTGGGCTGATGCTTGTGGTTAAGGGTGGAAGGTGGCGTCATCAAGGGCTTTGTGAGACAATTGCCCTTGTCCTCGTTGGTGAAGCCATTGTTGTTGGCATGCCTTGTGTGTGGTTGGCCGTGGTTGGCCAGCAGAACGGTATCATGGTTGGTGTGATTGAAGTTCTTTTGAGATATTGAGATATTCATGCTTTAAGTGCATTGGAATCTGTGTGTTGGTGGGAGTCTGTAGGGGTCAGGTCTGGGGATGATGCGCATTACCTTGGTCTTTGTCATTCCATGTGGACTTTGTGAATTTTAATAGTCCCCATTTCCACTAAGATACAAAAAAAAAGAGGATAGTCCCCAGTTCCGCTGGCATTGGTAGTGGCTGATCAAATTAAGTGGTGGCATTCGATAATCTCTGTTGTGGCCAAATTGGTAGTTGGTCGTGGTCTAAATGGAGGAGGAGAAGATTGTAATCTGGGCAAAATTTATCTTCCGCTAATATCTTTATCTTCAAGTCGGAAGAGCTAGATCAGCCAAATAAGGTCAAGCCCGTTTCTTGATCTGAGTCCAAGTCAACTTGGATGAGCTAAACACGGTTAAGCCTGATCCTTCAAACCAAGCAAACCCGAATCTACCAAGTCGTGTCAACTGGGACTGGCTTAATAGCAACTCAGATCCTAGGTGTCTGCTGATTTAATTTTTTTACCCCCTTACTCATTCTCTCCAGCCACTATGAGCTGTGTTGCAGTTGATTACATTCAGTTTTAGCTGATCCTGCATGTTTCAGCTATTTCAGGCAGTTTTTGGCCTCTTTCGAGGGCTTTTTTGTGGTTCAGGCTGTCTTGTTCGGATTAGGTGCTTTCTCAAACATTTCAGCTCTGGACCAATCTGATTCCTTTCGTTTGCACCATTTCAGTATTGATTCCACTACTTCCGGTGATGGCTATTGCCAGTTTCTGTTACTCCTGGGTTGGCTTTATCTTGATTTGGAACTCAAATGTCTTTACCCCGCAGGTTGATAGTTATTACCACTTATATGTGCTTGTTAGTAGCTTCTGGTTTCATGCCATTTTTCTTTACTACCTCGTATTCATCCTTCAGTGCCCTGATGGGTTCTGTCAAGCCACTTATACGTACTCGACCTATGATAATGCAAAATACATTGGGCATGTTTGAGACCCCAAATATTTGGGGTCTCAACAAATCGGACAAACCAAACAAACTCCAAAATTTTTAACTTTTACACCTACACACTTCACCTTTCACAAACCCCAATAAATCTCAATAAAGTAAAGATTCCCAAAATTTCGGGAATATTCTCCAAAATTTTGGCAAACAAACATCCCCATTGTCTTCACCCAAAGCACATGGCTGTCACACTGGAGGCATGAACCTTGGGAATACACCCACTGCAATCATTCTAAGAATTCGGTAAATTAGTTTTGGAATTGACATGGAAAGCCAGCTAGGTCAGCACTTCACGTCTCTTTTCTCAAGATGAGCTCCTGTCGTTATCAAGACCTTTCTCTAGCTCTGGTCTGACTCCGGACATGAGATAATATTCGGTAAGATGAATATATTTAGTTCCTAGGCAAGAGATGTCTAATGACTCAACCATAAAAATAAATGCTTCAGCCTAGTTTGAGAAAACTCTACCCGTTAAATTTCTCCTGTTTGTTTCATGCTGTATTGACTGCAAAAGATAGACTGGAACTGGTTGACCAAGAGGTATCTAATTAGAATACCGGAAAACCTCCATTTGATGATTTCTTCTGTTCTTCATGTGCAAGTCCTGTATTTGTTTATGTGGCAGGATTGCACATAAGGGATGGAGGGGTGTTTGTGTGAGTTTGACATACATTTGTTGGTCCACCTTCTAACTGTTTAGGTTTCTCAATTATGGCAGCTAACGAGAAGGATCATTATGGCATGTATGCATTTCCTCTTAATACCTCTTTGTTTGTGGTTGTTGTGGATCTGTCTAAAGTTTATATTACCATTGTCAGGAAAAGTCTGCTATTTTTCAGGTGACAATGGACATTGTAGCTCATTTTTTCAATCCAGATTCGTGTCACATTCATCTGAATCACGGGGACCTTCTGGATGCAATTTGGTCTTGGATAGGAGTGAAGGCAGAGCATAGACAGAAAGTGGCAGAGGTATATCATTATCCTACATATGAAATTTGAACCATTATTGCGTGCAGTATGACCTGACAGATGCTTCCATTTCTCAATGAAGCTACTTTCTTTGATGAGTTGTCTGCGTCCTCAATCCTCTGAAAGGAAAAGGAAATGGGCAGTCATAAGGCGTCAGCTTTTGCAGGTATGAGGAAAATTATGTGGGAAAGAAAAGATCTAGGCATTTTTCTTGTTCTTGTCTTCTAGGAATTTTCCAAAGTTTACTTTGTGATGGTCATGTTTTTGTCTTGCAGAAAATTCATAGAATTTGTAGTAGCCTTGTCTTTCATTAGATCTTTCTGTTAGCAAATGCACTTGTCCTTCTCTGTGGATGAAAATCGGTTTATACTTTGGTCACTTTATAAACTATGGAGTCATGAGAAAAATGTGTCTATATACTAATATAAATAGAGGTTAAATCAAATTTGTTTCATATCAGGCTAAAAGTTTGCATAAGTTTGGTGTTGTGGAGTTGGCTCAAAGAGTTATTGCAGCCCTTATATTTTTAAGGCTTAATTAGTCTATTAATCCCTAGGGTATGACAGGATCCCAAACTAGTCTCTAGGGTTTATTTCGTCCTATACTAATTCTCTGGGAAATCCTTTGTCTTAGAGTAGCCATTTCGTCAACTCAATTGGCCCCGTTAACGGGATAAATCTCATGTGACTAACGGGGACACGTCACCACTAAACGCAAGTAGCTATGCGTCCCTAAGTGACTTGAGGGTGCGTTGTCTTTACAAAAGACTTGTCCAACATGCCATTATGAGCAATCATTTTAGGTCCAAGTGACGTACATAGTTTGATGTGCATTTTAAATTGTTGAAATAAGAGAACAGATGAAGAGAACGAAGACTTAAGGTGGTTCGGTCCAGAGAGACCTACATCCACTGTAGAAAGCCTAATGGGCTACATATTTATTTCTTGAGGTGTATTTCACTTGTACATAGACGAGCCTTTTTATAAGACCCAACTTACAAAGAACTCACATTTTTAACCATTGTGGGACTTAGATAATTTATATTCTAACACCCTCCCTCAAACTCAAGATGGTTATTGTCGATACCGACTTGTGTTTGCAAACAAGACGATAATGACGTCTAGAGGTGTAAAGCTACGACACAACACGTGCAACAAGAAAATAGTCGGCGAGGGCTGGTACACAAACAAGATCTGCTGCACAGGGCGGCGACACAAGATCTGACGAGGATCGAAGCATAGACAAGATTTGCTGCACAGGATAGTGCCACAAGATTCGACGGGGTTCAGGGCAGAAACAAGATCTGCTGTATATGGCGGCAAACAAGATCCGATGGGGATCAGAGCAGAGACAAGATCTGTTGCATAGTGCAGGGGCACAAGATCTAACAGGGATCGGGGTAGGACCTTTCTCACAATTGCGACAGGAAAAAAAATATTGGATACGTTGACGAACGACACTTGAAAATGGCCGGAGAAAGGCTGATGGTCACCTGAAGATGGTCGGAGATAGGGCGGACAATCACCTGAAGATGGTCGGGATGGGGTGGACAATCGCCTGTAGATGGCCGAAGATGGGCGGACGGTGGTGGGCAATGAACAAAGGTTTGCGGTGGCCCATTGTGGAATATTTAACGTATTAACAGACCAAAAATCGATAGACATAAGACTTTAATATTATGTAGAAATAACAGAAAAGAGGAAGAGAGAGAAAAGACTTAAAGTGGTTCGGTCTGGAGATACCTATGTCCACCGCAGAAAGCCCAATGAGCTACATCTTTATTTCTCAAGGTGTATTTAACTTGTAGATAAAAAGGCATTTTTATAGGACCCAACTCACAAATAACTCACATTCTTAACCAATGTGGGACTTAGACAATTTTTTTTTATGAATAACTTCTAATATTATTAGAGAAAAAGAAAAAGAGAAGAAAGAGAGTGAGAACAGTACAAAGGCTGTACTAAACTCACTCAAATCATACAAATAAAGTAGCTAACAAATTCGACAAAATCTAAAAAAGGCCCCCCGTGACAGCATTAACCCAAAAATAAAGGGAAAGTAAAAACGTGTCCTTCAACTGATTAGAAGAAGTAGCAGATTCCTCAAAGCAACAGCGATTGCGTTCCCGCCACAAACACCACCAAATACAGAAAGGAATCATCTTCCAAATCACTTTAGCCAATGGATCCTCAAATATCCTACTCCAACATTACAACATCCCCCACCTTTCGAGGCATAACCCACGAAAGCTGAAAGATACAGAAAACAAAATCTCACAATCCTTTCGCCACCGAACAATGAAGAAGCGAATGTTCAACAGATTCTGCAGCTCCTCTGCACAAATAACACCAATCAATCATACAAAGACCCCTTCGACGTAAATTATCAATTGTCAGAATCCTGCCATGCACCGCTTCCCACACAAAAAACGCAACTCTTGTGGGGACTTTGGACCTCCACACCACACGCCAAGGAAACAAATCCGATCTAACACCATAAAGAAAAGCATAAAAAGATTTAACAGTGAAGCCACCCTCTTTAGATCCCAACCAAACCATCTTATCATAACCCCCTCTCCTAACCACGTTTGCATAAAGAGTGCTGAAAAAAGACAAACTCTTCCAACTCCTAATCATTAGCACATCTTGTAAACTGAACATTCCACACCAATCTGTTAGATCCAACTTCCATGCAATCAACCACCCGAGCAAGAGGGAACTGAGATAAAGAAAAAACAGTGGGGAAAGAAATACAAAGAGGTGTATCCCCACACCAACGATCATGCCAAAAACTAATATTATGACCGGAACCCACCACATAACAAATATGCTCAGTAAAAGCATCTCACCCCTTAGAAATATGTTTCCACAAGCTGACACCATATGAGCCACACGCACGTACCTCCTACACCACCCACCGTCCTGAACACCATATTTAGCCAGAATAATCCTCCAAAAACTATCCCTCTCATTAGCAAACTGTCAGAACCATTTGCCCAACAACGCTTGATTAAAAAGCAATAACCTCCTCAAACCCAAACCCCCATTCTCCACTGGAGAACACACCGTTTCCCACTTGACAAGATGAAATTTGTAAACATTCTCATCGCTGCCCCACAAGAAATCTCGTTGCAATTTCTCCAAGCGTTTAGCAACTGCAACTGTAAGTGGGAAAAGAGAAAGAAAATAAGTCGGGAGGCTAGAAAGAGTAGATTTAATCAAAGTGATCCTACCACCCTTGGATAAATACATTCTCTTCCACCCCGCCAACCTTCGAGCCATCCTCTCCAAATACCGCCAAACATGAAGACTTTTATAGCTAGCACCCAAAGGAAGTCCCAAATACGTCATAGGCAGAGAAGAAACTCGACATCCCAAAATACTCGCCAACTCATTGACATTACCAACCCTACCAATAGGGATAATCTCAGATTTTGCAAGATTCACCTTGAACCCGAAACTGCCTCAAAACACAGAAGCAAACAACGTAAACTCCGAAACTGATCAAGCTCCGGTCCAGACATGAGAAGAGTATCGTCAGCAAATAACAAATGAGATACACTAATCGCTACACCCTCACGACCTCCAACTTGAAAACCTTCTATGATGCCATTCTCGGATAATCTAGCCATCATCCGAGAAAAAGCTTCCATAATAATGACAAATAATAAGGGAGAGAGAGGGTCACCTTGCCTCAGTCCTCTAGAACTACCGAAGAATGCTTCTGAAGATCCATTCACAAGAACCGAAAACTTAACGGAAGAAATGCAAAATTCAATCCACTTGCACCATCGCTCCCCAAGCCCACATCTCCGCAACAAATATAGCAAGAAATCCCAATTGATATGATCATAGGCTTTGTGAATGTCTAACTTATAAAGCATACCCGGCTTATCCTGTCGCAGCCGAAAATCAATACATTCTTTTGCAATAAAAACCGAATCCAAGATTTGCCTTCCCCGACAAAAGCGTTCTAAGATGAAGAAATAATCTTTAGCCAGAGAAGATTTTAAATCTATTAGCCAACACCTTTGCAAGGATCTTATAAACACCCCTCACAAGGCTAATAGGACGACAATCTTTCAAATCCACCGCCCCTGGCTTCTTAGGGATAAGCACAAGGAAAGTAGCATTAAGACTACGAGCAAACCTGCCATGACTCGCAAAGTCATTAAACACCAAAAGCACATCTCTCTTAAGCACTTCCCAACAAGATTGATAAAAGGCTAAGGAAAAGCCATCCGGACCCGGAACTTTATCTCCATTAAGACATTCCATCCACTCCAGAGACCTCCTCCTCATCAAAATGTCTTTCCATCCAATCCGCTTCTTCCCCAGAAATAGACTCAAACTCCAAACCCTCCAACAACGGCCTCTAAGAATAAGGTTCCTCATACAAAGAGCTGTAGAAGGACACAATCTTTGTTGAAATGTCAATGGGATCTTCCACCACTTCCCCATCCATTTCCAATCGAGAAATAGAATTGAATTTTCGATTAGAATTAGCCACACGACGAAAGAATTTTGTACATCTATCACCATCCTTAAGCCATAGAGCCCGAGACTTCTGACGCCAACTAACCTCCTCCAAATCAATCAAATGATCTAACTCCCTAGACACCGCCACCTTCCTCTCCAAACCGTCCTCATCTAAAGTTTCTCCCTCATCCTGCTCAGCAATAGAAGAAAGCTCTCCCAGCAAAGAAAATTTGCGATTAGTAAGATCACCAAACACGTCCTTATTCCACACTTTCAGATCCTATTTAAGGGCCTTTAACTTCTGACTAAGTACAAAACTAGGTGAACCCACAAAAACATAACTCTGCCATCTATCCCCAACCATATCCACGAAACCTTCCTCTTTCAACCACATATTCTCGAAACGAAAAGACTTATTTCCATTCCCCCACCTAGCACTCTCCAGAAAAATGGGAAAATGATCAGATTAACCGAGGCAACCTACGCTGGGTAATGTCAGGAAACATGTCCCACTCTGAACTAAAAAGGAAACGATCAATCCGAGACCACGATTGAGCGGTTCTATTATCGGACCACGTATAGCACCCACCTCCTAACGGAAGGTCCACCAAGCCCATCTCTGATATAAACTCTGAAAAATCATTCATAACTCGAACACTACCATCAGATCCAGAAAGGTCCCCGGAAAACCGAATGGCATTAAAATCCCCCCCAATACACCACGAGAGATTCCACCAAGAACGCACTCCCGCCAACTCATCCCATAAAATACTCCAACAATTATCATCATTAGGACCATATACCCCCGAAAACACCCACGGAAGCCCATCATCAACATTTTTAAAAATAACCGAAAGAGAATAAATACCATCACAAGACTCCACCAACTCCAGCACCCGTGAATCCCATAACATAAGAATACCTCCCGAAGCTCCCTCCGCCGCTAAAGAACACCACCTCACATGAGGACCACCCCACAGACATCTCACCACAGCTCTTTGAATCTCGACCAACTTAGTCTCCTGCAAACAAACTAAATCAGGTCTCCAACCTGTAATTAAATTTCCTATCCTCCGACATTTCCCCCTATCGTTTAAACCTCTGACATTCCAACTCAAAATACGTGGCTTCATTGACAATTGTTGGAAGCCCTCCCTCCTCTCCTACCTCGTCTAGTGGATGAAACACCCACATCATAATTAACATTGGACGCCAACCCTTTTAGTTCCCTTTGCATTTGTCCTCCCAAAGCTTTGCTACGCACTTGTATCTTATTCCTCTCCAAAGCTTCAAAGAGATTCATCAATTCAGTCTCATACCCAGCACACGACACCCAAACCAAATGTCGAAAAGTAGACACCATGTTCAGAACCCACCGAGAAGGCTCAAAAGGGTCTGAGCATTCGCCCCCCTCACACAAAGGGAAACGGACCTGGAGTGGGGCAATGGGGAACTCCCCGAGATCAACTAAACCCCCTTCAATAGAATCTCCCTCACTAATAACAAGTGCACCCGTACGAACATCTGCCTCCTCACACAGATTTACCCAGTTGTAGAGTGGCATTCTCACACTGAGTCCCAGTCGTAACAGACTGCCCAGATGATTCAGAAAAATCCTGCATCACCGGTAATGGAACTCCCAATTTATCTCGGCCCTTCTCACCATCAAGAGAATTGCCCACCATAACAGCAAACTCCTGACGATAAAGAAGGGGATGCGAGGAAGATTCAAGTGGCAAAACAGAGACCGATGAGTCCAAAGACGACTCCGACCCAGCACCCAGCTTCCGGGAATACATCCTAGACTCGCCCGACCCAATCTCGCCCACTAATTGCCTGAAGTCCCCAGGAAAATCATTTTTCCCAACCACAGAAGGAGACGCCGGAATCGGAAGCAACTCTGGCTCCACCGGCGATAGCTCAGCTCCTAGAATATGCACATCCCGCACCACAGAAGGAAACTCAAGAACCGGAAGCAGCCCTGTTTCCACCGGTGACAACTCAACAATAGGATCGGGGTCAAGCAATTGTGGAAGCTTTGAAGAAGCACCCGACAACTTACCAATCCCGGAAAGGGCCGGCAACAGCTCTGCGACAGCATAGAGCCCAGCCCGGCAAGGAAGAGACATCTCCAGTGCCGGGAGAATGGTATCGGCAGGCGCCGGGATGAACGCCGACGAAGTCTCACCACCAACACCCTCCACTGGCTCCGATTCGTCACCGCTGAGCACCCCACCACCACCCGACAACAACCCACCCAGACCTGCATCAGGAATGACAGCGTCAAAGGGCTCGCCCAAGCATGTCGACAGTGGCAAGATACTCCCCCCAAGCCCACACGTGGATGAAGGCCCACACGACGAAGGCTGGACGATCGAAGTAGGAGGATACGAGGAATTAGATTTATGGGCCTTCAACTGATACCCACACACTCGACAAGACAAATGAAGCCCATCAGCCTTAATAGCCAATAAATGACCCAACCTGTCCACTTGGTTACGCAACTCACGTAATGGAGACACGTGACTATTTGCAATTGGTGGTATAGTGTCTCTGTTACCCATGTAAGATTTACTCCGTTAACGGGATCAACCGAGTTCACGAAATGTCCACTCTAAAATACGAAGGATTTTCTAAGGACTAGTTTGAGATTCAGCTATACCCCATGGACTAGTGGACTAATTAAGCCCATTTTTAAACCTCCCAAGGCAAATTGATGTATATGATGGTCATCCATGAACCACTAGGATTGCTGGGGCTGTTTAGCTGGGACCATCACTCAAGATGTGCTTTTTATAACTATTGTGCTTTATAGTCCTCTTCTTATGTTATGTTATAATTTTTTTCTATTACTTTTTTTAATTTTCTGGATTTTGTAATACCTTGTTTTATCTGCTGTGATAGTATATACCATGTATACATAACAGTTCTACCAATTCTTGATACTTCCATGAACTACATAAAGGTCTTCCTTTCATAGTTTTATTTGCCCTATAAGATCTTTGTTACCATATACCCCTTCTTAATTGACCGCACTAATCTTGCTAAGATTACATGAAAATTTTATAAGCTAAGATAGTGTGATCCAGATGGATCTATTTATTTTTCTTGAACTTTCCTCTTTCACAGGAGCTCAATCTAGCAGAAGCTGTTGTAAATAGGTTGCAGACAGTTACCTTAAGGTTCTGTGGAGCTGCTGATCAGGCACTTCCTAGATTGAGGGGAGCTTTACCTGCGGGTAGAATGTTATGGTTTATTCTTATAGAAATCATATGATGGAATATGTGCTTATCATTATCTATATTACTTGTGCAGATAAATCTACACACAAGGCACTTGATGAGTTGTCGGACCTATTTAGCTACTTGAGAGTTTGGAGAATAGAAAAACATGTCTATATAGATGCACTAATGCCACCAACTGAGAGTTACCACAGAGATTTGTTCTTTCAGGTACCTTATATGTCTTGGGTTTTTTTTTTGGCGTTATGGCAAGTCATATCAGTTACTTAACTGCTGTCCATTGAATTTATAAGCCATTATCGCTACCCAAGCGAAATTCCACTATTCCTACTTAGACTAATGCCCTATGTACACTACTAACAAAAGTCAGCACCCATGTGCTGGCTCTTGTTCTCTATACAACGTTATTAGGTGGGCCCAGTTTTATGGGGTTTTTTCTTTTTCTCCCTCACGTCTTTTCCCTTTGTGGGGGAAGAGAAGCAGATTTGCTTGTTTACAGGGTTCACCTGCCTTGTTCTGTAAAGATTATTTGCATTCTAAGTTTGCATGTTTTCCAAGTAGCTGGTCTGTTGTAACATACTGGGAATGGTAGAAGAAGTTGGGTACCCAATTGCTATGATTGCTTGTCTTCAGTCCTCTTTTGGATCTGATCCCTCCTTAGCTGTGATACTGCAGAACTCTAAGTGTAAGTGCCAGGTTATCGTTTGGTATCTCTCTTCCCTCAAGCATCTTCTTTAACGTTGACAAGCCACCTTTAGCCTTTTAGCTTTTTCTGTTTCTTTTTTTGGTTCCATTTTTTCCAAGCAGTGTCATAAGACGTAGATCTATTTTTCAACTAATATACACACTGCAACTAAAAAGCCTTAATTCTTGATAAGTAGGCTTGGCTGTCTAGATGTTTTTATGTCAATTGGCCCTACCGGGAACCAGATTCCTAGATACCTTTCTAGCAGTCATTTGTTTCCTTGAAACTTCTACTGACTCAACTAAAAATGATTAGTGAATTACTCCCAAGCATAGGAGGTTGTCAAGTAATACTAGGGAAGTCCTAGGTCATATCCACAAGGAACGATGTGTTCAATTTTTCATTCCTACCACCATTACAATAAAAGAAACTATGTTCTATTTACAATGAAAATGGTATTTACAAAGGGAAAGGTTGGGTTTTTGGATACCATCCATGATTTTTGAGATTTTGAGTTGTGATCAATGTGAGAGTTAAAAACTTAATAAAGAGCTAACAAGAAAAACACGTAATCATAAACGTAGCATGAGAAGGAGTTAAAACTAGATGAACTCAAGTAGTTGTCGAATAAACATCATTTGGCATTAAACTTGCTCTAAGAGACATTTCATCAAACACTTTGTACCCAACCTCTAGCTAGTCACAATCCATTCATACCCATACTCAATAAAACTAACAAAAGCAAAACCAAACACTATTCTAACATTAAGGAAGTGTAATGAAAACATAACATAACATTTAGTCCAACAAGTTCTACAACTGAAATGAGAGTGCAACAATAAATGAAAAGAGTGTATTCGGTGTAAACAACAGCAGAAGAAAACAATGAAAACAACTCTAAAGGAAAGAACCGAAAGCAACAAAAACTACTACAAAAGCTCAAAAGAAAACTAAGCCAAAAGCAACAAGCTTTTGGTCTCTACGGTAGCAGCTAAGAAAAACAGAGGAAAAGGTGGTCTTCGGAGAAGAGTTAGGAGACTCAGCAGCCACCCAAGAAGCTTTCCGCACCAGCCAAAAAATAAGACTTTCGATCTCTCCTTTGCTTTGCACGAAAATGTTTTTTTAAACCTTCTTTTTGGGGGGTCTTTGTCGCGACTCAGCAGCAATGCCCTAGGGTTTATTTTCGACTTCCAAAATACCCTTCAGCATGGCGTCAGACGCACCGCGCTTGACCGACGCTCAACGTTTGATCGAACGTCCTTTGAAGAAATTCGCACAGAACCGTATCGTGCGACCAACGCACAGAACCGTATCGAGCGGTTTTTGGAGATTTTCAAACAGAGACTTCACGCGCGATCAGCGCTCGACCTGCTGCTCGAGAGTCTTCGTATTTTCAAACAGCAGCATAACGCGCGACCAACGCTCGACAACGCGCTCGAGCGACTCTTTGATTCCAGCCTCCCTCACTTCCATGAGCTCACTTCATCTCCATGGTTCATATGCAAAACGTAAAAACAGAAGTTAATATAGGAAATATTCCAATCATATTTATGAAAATGGAGACATGAAAATATGGTGAGAGGAGAGAAAACAAATAACTTAAAATTACTCAATTACACTTGCTTTTGTCAAAATTAACAATTCGCTCCTTGCTAATGTCCAAAGCATATTTTTCTCATTTTCTTTCTTCTTTTAACAAGTATCTTGTTCTTTTAGAGTCTTTTTACGACCTTAATAGTCATCAGTTAAACTTCGCATTCTCGGGTTGGTAGTTTTTTAGGAAACGTGTTGTAGAAGGAGATGTCGTTTTCCCGTAGATTCAGTGTTGAAGCTAAGGAGTTCCAGATTACAGTCTTAGGTAATGGCGTCGTGAAAATGTCGGAATGGAGTCGAAAGGCTCTGAGTTCTATCTTCCTTGGGAGGTTTGGAGCTGTTTGGATGGTGAATATGGCCAATAGACTGCAAGTGGATGTTCAGAAAGAGTTTGTCGTTAAGTTTAACGAGGGTTCTCGGGCTTTTTTGGCGCAGCGATGTAGCAACAAGGCCCCGAGATATGCTGCAATAGCGGAGTTTGGAGGGGGACGCAGAAAAGGGGTGGTGATGATACCAGAAGGCAAAGGGGGTCTGGCTGGCAGGCTTTAGCAAGTATATTTCAGGAGGTCGTGTCTCATTTCGGTGAACTTCAAAGGGGCAGAGGAGGCTCTTCGGATTCTAGAGTTCGACAAGAGGTTTCCTTCGCTGAGGCTGCAAAGAAAGGGTCGAAGGGGGAGAGCTATGGAGGTAGGGGGTCGGCAGGGAAGGAAGCTGGAGAGGTCGAAGGTGGCGTGGAGCAGAAGGATCTCATGCATGCTTCTGTGCATGCGGCTCTGGCAGGCGACTCTCCTTTTTCCAAGGAGCTGTCATTTACTGCAAAGTCGGCTGTAGGAAAAGCGTTTGATGTGGCTCTTTGGAGAACTAAGTTGACGGGAATTAGAGACGAAATTGATGTCCTGTTAGATCTATTGGGGATGGAAGGTGGGTCGGGTGTTGCTTCTCCAGCCCCAACAGTTAAGTCCGTTTTGATTTGGAAGGAGAATCTCTCTCCGCAGGTTCTGGTTGAAGCTGATGGGCCGGGCCTTGTCCCTTTGGGCCTTTCCCATTCAAAGGCTTCACGGGAGGAGAGTGGGCTGGCTCTCCCGAGGCCCGGCGCTGAGGGTGTTATTGCCGATAGCTTCGGTTCACCTGAACGGTGCAAAGGAGTTGGCCGATCCACCTCCCCGGTGGTGGCTATGCCTCCGGTGACTCATTCTGGGGTGGCGGAGCAGGGTTCCGGCGTCTCGCCGGCGCCGGAGCTGGCAGTAGAAACTGGAGCTGTTGTGACCCGTATCTCTTCCGGCTGGCTTGAGACGCCGAGAAGTTGCTCGTCGGAGACAGATGGGGCCGATCTGTCTGTTGGGAGGATCCAGAGTGATTTTTCGATGAAGGAGGCTCACTTTGCTCCCGATGGACATTTTTCTCACCGCGTGAAGGAGGGTTGTGAGGCCGAGAGGGCTCGGGCAGAGGTGAATCTTTCTCCTGGGGCTGGTTCAGGTGGTTTGGAGGTGGGGGAGTGTTCTCGGGGTTTGTCTACGAGTTTGGTTTGTGTTGACAGCTTATCTGGACCAGATCTGGGGGCAAATTCTCTAGTGTTGGAGGATGGTGATCTTCTGGGAGATGATGAGAGAGAATTGGCGACTGTGGAACCACTGGCGGTCTGCTTCCCACGTGCTAAACTGATGGGAAAATCTCAGAAGCTTGGTGTTTCATATTGGGTTTTAGAGATGGTTTCTTCTGTTAGACATTTGGTTGGGGTGTCGTGTGAGGGTCATGAGGAGGAGCTGAGAAAGCTCTTTGTGGCGTTGGAAAGAGACAGGGTGCAGAGTAGTTCAAAAAAGGGTAGTAAATCAAGGGGAAAGTTGATTCGAGAGCTGAAAGGATTGTCTTCTTCGATTAACTATGAAGGGTCTTCTTCAATTGCTAGATTGAACAAGAACAAAGGGCGGGCATTGTTAGTGTTTAAATGATGCCACGTATTTTGAGTTGGAACGTTAGGGGGTTGAATAATAATGTGAAGTGCCGTAGGGTGGGGAATCTTTTGAGGGGTTGGAGACCGGACGTTGTTTGTCTTCAAGAGACCAAAGTGGCTGAGGTCTCATGGGCTTTGATTAGGCGTTTGTGGGGAGGGGCTCATGTTTGTTGGCTTAGTTTGGCGGCGGTTGGCGCCTCGGGGGGTATTTTATTAATGTGGGACACGAGGGTGTTGGAGATGGTGGATTCTTGCCGTGGTGAGTTTTCGGTTTCGGTGATCTTTAAAAATGTGGACGATGGTTATCAGTGGATTTTTTCGGGTGTCTACGGTCCTAATGAGGATAGGGACAGAAGATTGTTATGGGATGAGTTGGCTGGGGTTTTTGTGTGGTGGGATCTCCCGTGGTGTATTGGGGGTGATTTTAATGTCACCCGGTTTCCTAGCGAGCGTTCGGGCGATGGAGGGGGTGGGAGAGCTATGGTGGAGTTCTCTGATTTCGTTGCGAAGTTGAGTCTTGTGGACATCCCTCTGTTGGGTGGTGTTTATACGTGGTCTAACAATAGGGACCCTGAGTCGTGGTCTAGGATTGACCGTTTCCTTTTCAGCTCGTCTTGGGAATCTTTGTTCCCGGAGGTGACTCAGAAAAGGCTGCCCCGCATTCTCTCGGATCATGTTCCTATTCTCTTGGAGCGGGGTAGTCAGGGGGTGGGAAACGGCCGTTTAGATTCGAGAACATGTGGCTGAAAGTTGATGGGTTTGTGGATAAGGTTCGGGAGTGGTGGGGTTCGTATTCTTTTGCAGGGTCTCCTAGTTTTGTGTTGGATGCAAAGTTGAAGGCGCTGAAAAGAGATCTGAAAGTGTGGAACCAGGAGGTGTTTGGGGATATCAGCTTTAGGAAGTCCTCTTTGTTAACCGAGTTGTCTTCTCTTGACTCGTTGGATGAAGAGGGCTTCTGGAGGAGGAGGGGAAAGCTAGGAAGATTCAAGTGCTGGGGGAGTTGGATCGCCTGATTGATATGGAGGAGGTGAGTTGGAGACAGAAGTTGCGTTCTTTGTGGCTTAAGGAGGGGGATAGAAGCACAAAGTTTTTCCATCGCATGGCAAATTCAAATAGGAGGAATAATTCCATCTCTAGTTTGGAGGTGGATGGGGTTGTTGTGGAGGATCCGGATGTGGTGTCCGATGAGATTGTAAATTATTACCGCTCCCTGTATAAAGAACCTCATTCTTGGAGGCCGTCTTTGGAGGGTTTAGAGTTTGCTTCTATCTCGGGGGAGGAAGCTAGCTGGATTGAGAGACCTTTTGCTGAGGAAGAGGTGACTGCGGTGGTGCAATGCCTTAATGGGGACAAAGCCCCGGGCCCAGATGGTTTCTCTTTAGAGGGATGTGGGCGTCTATTTTTCGCATTATGAACCTTTCTTGGGTTATTCCAAGGAGGGTGATTGAGGTGTTGAGGGGCTGGAAAATGCAGTTCGACAACCCTATTGCTTTGGCAGTGTGGAGGATGATTCCTCACGCTATTTGGTGGATCTTGTGGAGGGAGAGGAACAACAGACGCTTCAAAAATTCCGAGCGGTCTTTTGATAACTTAAGGGGTCTTTTATTACAGTCGCTTTTTCTTTGGGCTAATGTGATGTTGGGTTCTCCTTTTTCGGGTTTTTCGGATTTTCTTAGCTTTCTCGCTTGTTTATGTTTGGGGTTTTCAGTATAGTCTTTTGTACTGTCGACTCTGTTGTTTTGTACCTTTGTTTCTCTTTTTAATAAGATTGGCTTACTTATCAAGAAAAAAAAAAGTAGAAATGGTGTAATTGTGGAACTTTCTCAAATGATAAATTAGCAAAATTGTGATACAATCACAACGCAAATAACTATTTTCCTTTCCTGCAACAGATCACACTAACATGGATTGCTCTTTCAAACGGATGCATCCATAGTTCCCTATTGCACATATCGAAACCATCTCAAACAATTGTCTTTATTTTAGCTTCACTTGATATTATTCCCACCTCGTGAATCACATTGTTCTTTATTTTATATTTCCTAGAAGAAGTACAAATACCTTTGGGGTAAACTCATAGTTAGCCTCATATCTTTGGGTTAATCAATCCAACCTTCTCATGGACACGTGTCGTTCGGGTGGAGCGAGAGTAGGGGGAGGGACGGGGGATAAAGTGGCAAGGGCAGTCTGGTCATCCACCAATCACTTATCAAGGGCATTCTAGTGATTTCACGAAAAACTGTCTTATTTGACGGTGAATTTAAACGGGGGGCGAGGATTGAGTGATTTTGAAACATAGGGGTCTCAAATTGTTCGTTTGGAAAATAAGGGTAGTAACTTGATTTTGCGCCAAAGATATGGGGCTAACTATGAGTTTACCCCAATACTTTTAACATTTTTCACATCTACTGCACTCGTTTTGTGAACATGTTTCTTGATTGCCTGACATTTGATTATAAAGCATAACTGGTCTTACTGAAATCCTCAAAAAATTTCATTTGTAAAGGTTGGGGATGTTTTAAACAACCATATTAGATTTTTGGTGGGCAGTGGGTTAAGGGTGAGCTTTTGGCATGATTGGTGGTGTGGCGATAAACCCTTATCTTTGGCTTTCCCGGTTGTTTACTCGTTGTCTAGGTGTAAGGAGGCTTTGGTGGCGGAGTGTGAGGTAGGGAGTGTTGGCCATGTTGTGTGGGATATCCCCTTTGTTAGATCTGTGAATGATTGGGAGGTGAAGGTTTTTTCTGCTTTCTTTTCCCTTTTGTATGGTTCGGTGTTCAGGAGATGGGAGGCTGATAAGATGTGTTGGACCGGGTCCAAGAATGGTGCTTTCTCGGTTAAGAGTATGTATAATTCCACTGTTTTTTGGAATAGCTTGTCTTTCCCTTGGAAAGGGGTTTGGAGGTCGAAATGCCTTTTGAGTGTTTCGTTCTTTGTTTGGGAGGCTATGCATGGGAAAATTCTCACTACCGATAATCTTCGAAGAAAAGGAGTCATCATTGCAGATTGGTGCTCTCTTTGTCGAGATGATGGGGAGTCGGTAGACCATCTGCTTCTTCATTGTTCTATGGCGCGTGGGCTTTGGAATCATGTTCTTAATATTACGAATTTTCATTGGGTGATGCCTGAGAAGGTGGTGGATGTTTTGTGGAGTTGGAATAGGCGGTTCTCTAACCCGATTGCGAAGGCCATTTGGAGGATGATTCCATCTTGCATTTGGTGGTGTCTTTGGAAGGAGCGCAATAATAGATGTTTCTTTGTCTTTGGTGAACTTGCAAGGGTTGTTGGTTCTTTCTCTTTTCTGTAGGGCTAATGCAGTGTTAGGATGCCCTTTTGTTGATTTTCATGATTTTCTTAGTTTTGTTGTTTGTTTAGACTAGGCGTCTTCGGTATAGTCTCTTGTATTGTTTTCGCTTTGTTTTAATAAGATTGGCTTACTTATCAAAAAAAAAAATGGCCCTCTCCACTTCATCCAAACCGTAGACTAGCTCTATGAGAAACACCCTTTTCAATCTTGATCTTTATGGGCAACTGTATAGGTTCCGATAGTTAGAATAATACGGTTTACACACTAGAAGGATAACACATTCTAGAATGTGCTAGAATACTAGCAAGAATGCTAGGTGTCCATTTGTAACAGGGCATTCCATTAGCTGGGACACCATCTGGAAACCATAACACATATATGGTATTGAAGGGCTTAAATGAACAAGCGATTTTTCTCCCCCATATCCTTTTTCTCGTTCTCTCTCTAGCTAGCATGGTATGAAAGCTCTATGTGATGTTAGCTGATAAGTGGGAGCTTAGAGAATTCTTTTTTCCCTCCCACAAATACATTATTTTACATCTGTACAGACTTGTTTCTTCCTCCGATCTAAATCTCGTTTGTCAGAGGTTTCATAATTGCTCCTGGTTACTACTGATTGACCAAACCTTGTGGTGGGGATGTGGTGCATCGGATGTTTCGACCAGATTTGTGGTGGTTTGAAACTCTGGTGGCTGTTCAGGTTATTCCGGTGGCTGACAGTGGTGTGTTTTCTCATTTTTTGCTAAGATACTAAAAAGGGGGTACTATGAGCTAGAGCTTTAATGGAGTTTATTGAATGTATCTGCAAGATCCGAGTGTTGGTATATAGATAGCTCTATAGTCGATTCAGGATTGGTGTGGTGTTTTTGGTATTTAGGTCCCAGTTACAGGTCGAGGATCAATGAAGAAAAATGATAGGACAGTTCTTGAGCATGGATTCAGTTTAGTTGGGGTCTCTTGGTTGAAGTGGTTTGGAGGTTGTGGACTCATCATTTGGGGGCTTAATTGGTTCAAGTCTAACTAGCGTATGGGTTGTTGTGTTGAGGTTTGTTAGGAATATTAGGTTTATGCAAAAAAGAGATAAGAAAAAAAAGATGATCTTCCTCACTCTTACAACATTCATTATATATTCTGGGCCAATACTCGTAGTGACCTCACACTAATTACAAAATATATTGTTTCCATAAATCACAACTTCCCCTTAATTATAGCACTCCCCCAATCTGGAGCATAAGCCCAGCTTGGAAAAAATAACTTCGAGCTTATTCTAACTCAAGGCTGTTTTGAAACTGCTAGGTAGCTGGTCTCTAGTCTTCACGAATGGTGTTGATATGTCTCCGTTTAGTACCTTGTCGCAGATATAATGGCAATCTACTTCGATATATTTGGTCCGTTTGTGAAACACATAATTGCAGGCAATTTGTACAGTAGCTTGATCATCACAAAATAGTGTAAATCCAAGTAGATACTAAAATATCAAGTTCTTTAAGGCAATATCACAACGAGGTCAACTCTCTACTAGTATGAGCCGTCACTCTCTACTCAGCCTCTGCACTTGATCAAGCCACTACATTTTGCTTTGTTTCCATGTAACTAGATTTCCACCCAGAAAGGTACAATATCCCATTGTGGATCTTCGATCTGAGGGTGAACCTATCCAATCTGCAACTGTAAAGCCTCGTATCCTGATGTGACTGTTCTTCCTATACAATATACCACGATCAGGGGCTCTCTTGAGATATGGAATAATCTGAATAGCAGTGTCCCAATCTTGAACGCGCTGAGCATCCATGACTTAACTTACCTTATCAACTGCAAATGAAATCTCTGGTCTCGTAATAGTGCAATAATTCAATTTTCCCACTAACCTACGATACTTGCTTTGATCTAAAAACACTTATCCTTCATCTTTCAAGAGTTTCTAATTGGGATCCATTGGTGTATCAACAAGCTGCGCACCCAGTAATTCTATCTCCTTTTTGTATATCCAGTACATACTTTCTCTAAGATAAAGTAATAGCTACATGAGATCTTGTAACTTTGATACCGAACAAATACCTGATATGCCCAAGTCTTTGGTATCAAACTGTTGTTGGTGATGAATGAGAAAGAGAGAGCAACTACTTCATTACACTTTCAGTTCAAAGAAGAATTACTCTCATCTTTTCTCCTAACTCTAAGGTCATCCTGTACACCATTTCCGGCTTTCAGCCCGAAATGCAAGATGAACACGGAAGGAAAAGTGTTTTTCCAATTTTCGCGCGCACGTACTTAAACGCAACCCCTCTTTCGGCTACGTTGCCTCCTCCCCTGGATAGGAAACCGTTTCACTCTCTACGCTCACTTTAGCAGCCTAACAAATTATGATGCCCTTCCCTGGAAGGGCTCATAGTCAAGGCTGCTCCATTAGATCACCATAAAGAGAAGCATATCTAACTGATAAAGAGGCCAACACAGTTAGCGGCAAGAGAATTAAAACACGAATAGAAGAAATCTTCGCAATAGGTTAAAAAGTCTCATCATTATCAATGCCATATTTCTGAGTATATCTTTAGCAACTAATCAAGCTTTCAACTGATCAATTGAAACATCATGATGGAACTTGACAGTATATGTCATTTACAAACAATTTGCTTTCCAGGAGGAAGAGGAACAAGCTACCAAGTCCTCTTTTAATGTAATACTTCAATTTCTAATTCTATAGTTGTCCTCCAACTCGGATCAGAGAGTGCATCCTGAAATGTTTTGGGAATGGAGACAGAAGATAAGGTGGATGTGAAATAAGAAAAGGAGGAGGATAAAGACCCACAAGAAACAAAATTACTAAGAGGATATTTAGTAATGCAAGAACGATTACGTTTACGAGGACCAATAGGTAGTGAGGTAGGATTAGGATTCGGAGACGATGGAGGCGATGTCATAGGACATGAGATAGGATCTTTTTGAAGTCCTTGTTTCTAGTCTTGGTGACCCCCATGTTGTTACTTTGTTTTGCTTGCATGTCTAGGAATGATATTCCTTTTCAGAGTACTAATCATACATACAGCAGTGTCTTTCCAACTCACCACCCATGAAAAGTAACACTTTTCTCTAGGGGTTTTCAAATATAAACATGAAATCAAGTATATACTGTTTCATGCTTGCAAATGAATTGTTTTACCTTTTCTTGTCCCTTAAAATGTGCTTGCGATGTGTTGATTGAAATTTGTGTCGTTTTCTTATTATGGATTGTACCATGTTGCACTTTTCTTGCCAAGGTATATGTAATAAGGGAGAACGATCTTGGATCACTGAGTGAGGGTACATTGCTTGCTGCTGGTGGTCGCTATGACTATCTGCTTCACCAATTGTGGGGTCCTGATTATGTAAGTTATTATTCTGAAAAAAAATTGTATTTTTCCCGTGACTTCTGTATGTACGTGTGAACACATGACTTTGCAAAACGTGAAGGAAAATTGACAGTAAGAATATGTATGGAGATGAAAATTGAAGTATGTATGCAGATGTTGCTTTTGGATGCCCTTTATGGGTCTATCCACCATGTAGTATCACATTCATCATCAAATCATTTACAGACTTCATCAACTTTGTACCGTTAGTTATTTTGTTTTGTTTCTTGTTCCAGAAAACAAGTCCTCCAGGTGCTGTTGGGACTAGCCTTGCATTAGAGACGTTGATTCAGCATTCTTCGATAGATTTTAAACCAGCTAGGTGCGATGTTCTTTAGAACATCTTTTTCATTTAGCCTCTTAAACTAAACCTCATGGCTTGGGTCATCATCTCCCCCATTTAGGTAAATGTTATTTCCGCTCTTACCGCTAGTTAACATCTGCAGAAATGAAGCTAGCACCATTATTCTTGTTTGTTCACGAGGTGGTGGGGGACTATTGGTAGAGCGCATGGAACTCGTTGCTGAATTATGGGAGCATAACATCAAGGTTTGAGCACAATCTTTTGAGTAAAATAGGCTGCCTTACTTAGTTTTGCTTAAGTGTTGCTTTCTGCTTACTGGTTGTCCACGTCCATCAGGCTGAGTTTGTCCCCACACCTGAT
The DNA here is from genome assembly GCA_963930655.1 of Myrica gale. Lineage (NCBI taxonomy): Eukaryota > Viridiplantae > Streptophyta > Magnoliopsida > Fagales > Myricaceae > Myrica > Myrica gale. Next base: position 11,392,672 of record OZ005616.1, read on the forward strand.
CCAAGCCTCACAGAACAGTATGAATATGCAAATGAGCATGATATAAAATGTCTCGTCATCCTAACAGAGGCAGGTGTGTCTCAAACAGGCTCTGTCAAGGTAATACTTATACTGTCTGTAAGTCCAGCTCTTAGGGTATTAATTTTCTCGTATTGATATTTCGTGAAAGAGTGTAACATGGTAGCCTTTTCATTTGGTTAAGGAGTGAATATTATGCCTTAAATTACGTACAGACACACCAACATGTCATAACTTCCTAAAAAGTACCTAGATCTTCGCTACATTGAATGCCATGAACTGCATACCTCCTGACTTAATGTCAGGCAACTGGCTATAGATAGAGGTAAGAGTCATTTGTTGTTGTCTTTCCATTTATACATTTTGTTTTCCACTGTTGTCTGTGTTTACTGGGGTCTGCAACAAAGGTGGGAGGGTATCAGGGCTGTTGCTGGTTTGATTGGATTGGTTTTAAACTCATTCCATTTGAAAACATTGGGCAGACATCTATTTTGGACACCATTAGGTTTCAACTGAGTCATGTGGAAGTTACATTGAATGCCTTAATTAATTTTAAAAGTTATAATTAAGTCTTTTCATGATGGAATGAGGGAAAGTGCTGAGGTAATAGACATAGTTGACATGGCCAGGCCAGGTAGATAATTGTCCATGTTACATGGAACAATGTCAGCTTTAAGCTTTTTATACATTTTTGCTTTTTAGCTGAATAATTACGTTGTGTTGGTCTTTAATCGTTTTCACACTTTTTTCTACTGTACTTAAATCTCAAAAGGCTAAAGTCTTAATCTCAAGAGGCTGAAGTAAAGCCACAAACGTGCATATAATGACAGCCTGTAAAGCTTTAATACTGCTTAATTCCATCTCCAGGTTCGTCATCTTGAGCTTAAGAAGGAGAAAAAAGTTGAGAGAGAAAACCTAGTCACATTTCTGTTGGATGCGATGGCGATGCAATTTAGAAAGCCCACAATTTGGAATTAGGCCTGTGGTCCTCAATGCAGTACTTTTTCAGGTTCTTCAGGTTTCATGACAATTACCGGCTTCGTTTAATTGAGCAGTCATTTTCTTGTTGAGTATGATCAATTTTTCTACCATAATAATAGCTGTGACAGATTACATTCCTCTCCTCTCTCTGGGACCGCCTTTCATTTCAACAGAGCCAGACTGTCACTTGAACTCATCAGTCAAATTCCTGGAAGGCCACATGAGAAGTTTTGCAAGTTTAGGTTTTTTGGTTTTTTTTTTCTCTTCAGGTTTTCATATCTTTAAGAATATCGAGGTTTCGGCTTCGTAGTCTAACAGAAACTTTGGAGTAAATATGTAAATATACAAATTTCATCTTATTCATGAGAATATAAGCAGTAACTAGGGTTCCACCTTATTCAGTAAATTTCAAGGGATTAGCCTAGTGGTTAAGGCTTAGGCCTTAGTGGTGTATGCTCCTTCCAAAGTTACTAGTTCAAAATCTCCTATACTCACTAACCCTTTGGGACCATTCTCAAGGCCTTTGGGCTGATACTTGCTTGGTTTGTGTGGGATGGGAGGACTGTACAGATTTGGAAATTAATTGAGGTGCGCTTAAAAACCAAGTTAAATCTAGATGTGGCTTGTTTCCAAGATGATTTATTGTTCTGCATAGTGTGAACATTTTGGGTTATGATCCGGAAGAAGAAATCCGGTGTCCTGTTAATAGTAAACTCTGATAGCTACAGACAAATGATTTTTTGTTTTGTTTTTCCAGATTGTGCAAAAAAACTAGAATCTTTACCTTTTTAGGGGTACCCGTTTCTCAAATTAATGGGGTGCAAGTAAATGCATTAACGTTCATTTAGAAGGTATGGACTTGTATTCCAAACTCATTGAAACATAAAGTCTTGACTTCGCACCTTGAATATAAAATAAAAGTTTTAAAAATAAAATTCTATCAGCTAATGATTTCTTTTTGGACTCTAATATTATACGTACATAATGAATATACGAAAAATCATACTCTTCATCTTTGATTTTTGAATAATTAATATAAATTTTCTACTATATATACCTTTAACATGAGAAAATATATAATAATAAATAAAACAATAACTACATGTCAGAAATGCATAAATAAAATCAAATATCTATCATAACATCATACCATATTTATGCAATCTATACCATACCTTGCATAGATACATAATAATCTCCCACACCACTTAGTCATTTGGCTGAGTCGTATCTTAACTTAAACGCAGCTCAAAAGTCTCTCTCCTTTTGAGTTCTCATGTATTGAACCACCTCCTGAGCCACCACAGAATATTATATTGCATTCGACTATCTAAGATAACCGCATTCTGGTCAGGGGATTCGAGTTCATCAAGGAATGGTGCTCTGACTTTTTGGGACAAAGGTTCATCAGGCATTCGAATTGACTTTTCTGCAAGACTTTTGGGGTGGACTTTTAGGGACAAGTGCATGAACTCACATGACAGTTTAATTCTAGAAAAATTGACCTCTTAAACAAACATACGGTTGTGGAAATATTCAACTGGCTACTTTCATTATTCACATCGAGTGCCTTTATAAGCTTACAAAGAGAGTGAATTTAAGATAAAATAAACTACATTTAAGAGTCTTAAGCCCTAATGGAAGCCAATAACAATATCGATCTACATCTTAATCTATTTTATAATTCAAATAACGATAATATCAATTCTAAATAAATAATTTTAGATTATCGTAACAATTCATATCATTAACCATATAATGCTTCCTAACAGAAAACCTCTTTATCCGTGGAGGCCTGTAAGAAATCCATTGGAGGCTCTACCCTAGTAATTAATATGTTTTCTTCTTCTTCCTAAGAAGCCTATTGGGTTTGTACCTCCTCCCCATTTCCAACATTTTCGAGCCTATTAAAGCAAGACACATCTAAGATTACCAAGCTTTGAGAATAGGGAGGCTATCAATCAAGATATCTAACACTAAATCGTACTTAAAAGGGATATCTCTAGGAGACTTGGGGCACATTTTATTGGGTCTCAAGGCATGTATTCGCCGGGGGATTTTTAACTCATTGGTTTATTTAGTAAGAATTTTTGAAAAAATAAAAAGGAAACAAAAAAAGTGGTACTCCCTTTGTTTACCTCTTCGTATTTGATGGCCATGTCCAATCCATCCTCAGTTCTTGCAATCTGATTGTTAACAGGGAGCTTAATAAAATTAATCCCTCCAACAATTTCAGAAGGGCAGAACCAATTAAACCGACAAGATAGGAGAGAACATGAACAAAATAAATTATTATATTTTAAAGTACAAGTGGCAGCCCCTATAGCTCAGTGGTAGAGCGTCAGTCTTGTAAACTGAAGGTCCGTAGTTCGATCCTGCGTGGGGGCATTTTAGAATTTTACATTTATTTCCAACATGCTTGGACTTCCAACCCCGACCCATTTCTCTCTGGGCTGCTTTTTACCCGAACTCCAGCCCAAATTCTCGTCGGATATATTTTTCTTTTTTTGTCCTTTCAAGGGATGTTGGATGATTCAGAATTTTCGTTTTAGGGAAAAAAAAAATATTTGAGTATGGGTTCCGCCAACCGTTTTTTCTGCTATTAAATGATGAATTTATTGTAGAACGCTAATTTTTCAAATGATAGTTCCATATGTTTGAGTCAAAGGCATCAACATCGGTCTTTAATATATAGGGCTGCCATTGTTGACAAGTTTTTTTTTCTAAGCTGCCATTATCGACAAGAATTGCCACTGTCATAGAGAATTTCAAAGATCTATGTATGTAACACGAATAAACAAAAATATTCTTGGAGACTTTGATGAGCGCATCCTGCACGTAGAGGAGAGAGCTAGAAGCCAAGATTCACCATTTATGGAAAAGAGCAATAGAGGTCATCACAAATACATGCATAATTTATTGAATATGCGCGTGGCCCCAGGCGAGGCCAACCAAACTGTGTGTAGTCAAAGATGACCCACCAAACCAACCTAGGTATAGCCTGAAACCGAACGCAAAATGGTGCCCAGAACCAAGTGGGGAGAGAAGAGAAAGGCCAGAGATCTGCCAAGAGAGGGAGAAAGGGGAGAGAGAGAGAGCTCCTCCCCTACCCGGCAGAGGGGGGGGGGGGGGGTGGGATGAGTTCACTCGAGATTTTTCTTTTGATGAGTATATTCTTCACTTGAGAAAGACATGAGTTACAAGAGTACTAATATGATTGAGGGATTTGGTATGTGTCTTGAGTCTAGACTAAGATGTTACCATTGTGTTCTATAATGGTTAGAGTGCAATATATTTGACCAAAAATAAAATGTACAATATGAGGACTAAATATATTGATATTATATGAATAAGATTGCTACAGAAGAAAATCCAATATAACATGTTGATTAAGCTAGTTTGACACAAGAGTGGTCAGCATTGACTTTTGAAATTGAAATTAATTTTGACAATTATTTTCAAATAGTTAGCCACAGACTTATAGGTCATTGGGAAGTTCTATGTGTGTAATTTCCATCCCATCAAATGGTATACAAATTAAAGTTTTTTTTATCAAATTTATGGTAATATTAATTCAAAGAGATCAGGATGACAGCAAATTACAAATATTGTGAATTTTGGACCAATTTCTAGAATCTTTAGTCATTACTTTTCAAAATGTCTTTTCATTTCTCTAATAGTCTTTTATGTCGCATATGTTTAATTTAATATTTTAGGAGATGTAATTCTTAATTACCTTATTTCGCTTTAGGTTGTTCCAAGCTAACTTCTTTATATACCCCATGCATAACTAGTAATTCAAAAATTATATTATTAAGGGTTTAGAAGAATTGCCTTAGACTTTTGAAGAATGATTTATTTTCAAAATTCTTATACTTGGGTGAATTTTGATAGGTGGCTAGTTTCTTCCTTTGTATCCCATGTTGTTATATTGGATGGTGAAATTCGTAGTTGGTGATTACCATTGGGGCCGGGTTGGAGGAGACATCTTACAGTACTGTTTTGTGTTGTTAATTAATTAAGTTTAACATAATTCAAGCAAGGTGGAGATCTGTCCGTGCGTGTCGTCTTGAATTGAGGATATACTTTCTTTTTACCCTTCTTCACATGATATGCTGGTGAATGTCAAAAGTCAAAGAAAATTTCTTTTTCTTTGAGAATTTTCTTTGGCATGTTGAACTTCAAGTACTTCATACGTACCCACGTTCGTTTTCATCCAATTTTAACTTCTTCTTTCCTTCAATATAAGGCATATGGCATGGAAGAGAATAAAGTGTGTAAGATCTAGCATCGTAGAGAAAGAATAGAAAAAATTATGCACAATTTCAAGAGAAAAAAGAAACATTAATTATTTTTATGCGTGCCGCAAAACTTTCTTTTCTATCTCATTGAGATACAAGAAAATTAAAGATTAATTTGGGTTTAGAGGCCTTCTGGTGTGTCACATACAATTTTATTTTGTGTGCGCGTGAGAGCTATGTATGTGTATTGTGGTTTTGAGCTTAAGCCACGTTCTTTTTTACTATTCTCTATGAACTCCATCTTTTTTCCCCTATTGTCTATGCTAGTAGATGTTAACTTTCTAAATCGTACCACGAAAATTTTGATAATTTTTATATGGTTGTGTGATTTATTTTTATATTGGAACTACTATAGATTTTGTACTTTGTACCCTAAACTATAAAAAAATTTGACTAAAATAATGATAATACTCTTGACTCATTTTTGCATATAGTGTCAATGTTTGCAATGACAAACAAATGAAGAATCCATTTCATAATCACGCAGGAAATGACAATCCATTTCTACTTGTTTTGTTCGTTCATGAAACATGAGATTGTCAACAATATGGAGAGCGACCTGGTTGTCGCAGTACAGAGCAGCTGCCTAAGTATGTGGAATCTATATATCATGCAGAATAAAAGCGTATCTAGGTGAGCTCATAGCTGGTACTGGACATGATATATGGCCCGATACTCTGCTTCGGTAGAAGATCAGGAAACAACACTTTGTTTCTTGGATTGCCAAGAAATGAGGGAGCTGAATTGGACGAACATTACCTGAATTTCAACTCATAGTTACTCGAAAAATTAACAATTTACAGTATGGAGTTTTCAACTACATCAGAGAATTCATCCCAACAATACTTATTCGAAGCAACAATTATATGTTTTTAATGTTAATAATTATTTTATAGATTATTTTATTCATTTTAATATATAATTTTATTTTTTCATGTATTTGAAAAAAATTATTTTAAGGGACCTAATTAATAAAATATAGAATTAGAAGTAGTGTTATGAAAATTGAAGTTGTTATAAGATATATTTTAAATTATACCTATGGTTGTTATGGTAATTGTATATTTTTTTACTAAATCTAAGTAATTTAGAAAACATCTATTATCATGCTTATAATGAACATATATTTTTGAATAATTAGTAATATGATATTATTTAATTCTGACATATTATTTAATTTCAAACAAGAAGACATTGTGAGATTAGCTTATGCAATTAAAGTACATAACTTAATATATGGTCTTTTAGGCTATGCATATTTATATAAGTTATATGTATGTACTTGTTACATAAGCAATGCATGTGTACTTTTTAAATTTTGAAAATTGACACTAATTTTATTTATCTATTTTCTTATCTGACATTAATTTGACACATTAGTGCTTATGTGGCTTTACAATTTTACTTCACATGAATAAAAGAACATAAAATAAATCAACATAAAATAAACAAAATATAAAATAAAAGAAAACAAATCAAAACGGTGAGTTTCATTTTAATTGCAAAACACTATGAGTTTCAAAATGGCAATAAAAATTGAAGCTGAAATTCATTTCTCGCGCGCTTTCTCTTCCTCTTTTATTTTTATATCAAAGTCCCTCCCTCTTCCTCTTCGTCAAATGCTCTCCCTCTCCCTCGGAATCTCTCAGTTCTCTTGCTCTCGTCGACCCCCCCTCTCATTGCGCCTCACCCACTCTCGTCGAACTCCACCCTCTCTCTCTTGGTCTGCCTGCTGCCGCAACTGCCCTCTCTCTCATGTCAAACGTTGCTCTTTGCCGAGAGGTAAGATGAGATTTGTTATAGCTGTAATCTGTGGAAGAAAATAAGAAGCGAACGGAGGAGCTCAATCTGGACGAGCTCAGCTTTCAAGGGCTCGAGTCTTTCGCCCTCTCCGATGAGTTTGACAACTCTTCTCTTACTCTTCCTCCCTCTGTAGTTAGGTTTTGAAGTTTGATTTCATTTGTGGAATTTTTTCCTTCGTAAAGCTAGGTGATGCAACCTAGGGCTACTTTGTATGTTTTTCCTGTCTTAGCCTCTGACCTAGGGTTGTCTCTCGATGGGGAATCTGATACCATTGGCTCAAAATCGGTCAAATTCCACTAGGTAAAGCTCTCGGCCTCTCTGTTTTCCAATCCTTATGGGTTTCATTGTAATCTTCTTCAATTTTTGGGTTTCCATTTTGATCTCTCAGGATCTTTCATCATCAAACTGTTATTGAATCAGGTATTACGTTCTTCTTAACCTGGCAAAGTAGTCTTCTTTTTCTTGTCTATGAATTTTTATGGATTAGATTGTGACTTGTGAAAAATCATTTTCGCAAACTTTTGTATGAGACAAAATGGAGGAAAAGAAAATTTTGAGTCTCCGGGTCTTGTTGTATCCGTTTCCTATAGTTGACAAGTCAAAATATGTATGTTATTTGATTAGTTTAGTCTTTTGTACGAGGAATGTCGAAATTTTAGATTTCGTGGTCCCTGATAATAACGTTGTAGAGAAGTTTATTTTTCATCCTATCCATTTCCATATTAAATGTGCAATTAGCCATAGCTGTGATTCGGGTAGAGAGAGTTTACATTTCGTTGGATATTGTGTTTCTTTGGACAATGAGTCTGTTAGTTGAGGAAAGTGGGAATTGGTTCTTAATCTAGTTCCTTCATTATGGCTTTGTGTTGATTTTGAGGTTCTGTCTGATTCCAAGTAAGTCGAAATGAATGTGGTGGGTGCGAGAGGGCCAGACAGAGGGGGAAATGGAGGACTCACGTGGAGGAAAATGGTCGAATGGGGGAATGATCGGGGGTGGGGAACAAATGGGGGAGGGGGGTTTAAACAAAACAAAAAAGGTTTAACCCCCTGCCCCCGATCATTCCCCCATTCAGCCATTTTCCCCCAGCCCCCCTTCTCCTATTTCGCCTGTTTTCCCCCGGCCCCACCCCACAGGCCCCCGCGAGAACTAAAACAAAACGTTTGTTTTGTTTAAAACCCCCTCCCTCATTTCTCCTATTTTCCCCCGGCCCTACCCCTCGGGCGCCCGCTAGAACTTTGAACACCATTTCCCCCTCTGGCCTTTTTTTTAAAAAAAAAAACGTTTGTTTTGTTTAAACCCCCCTCCCGGGCTCCCACATTTGGCCTTTTTCTCCTGGCCCCCTCCCCCATTTGTTCGCACACCCCCTCAATCATTCCCCCATTCGGCCATTTCCCCCTACGCGAATCCCCCATTTTCCCCTCTGTCTGGCCCTATCGCACCTACACCGGGGTTTCATTGCCCTAATTATGACAATGTTTTTTGCTCATTTGAAAGAGATAGCAGAGCAACGCTTGGAAATGTCTATCTCAAATTGTGTAATTGGGATCTCATCATATTTTACAGACTTGCAGAGACATGCTTTATGATTTATGCCTCATTCACACTAATTTGAAGCCGAAGAATATTCTTATGTCTCCTCAGAGTATGTCAAAGTGCCAGATTATAAGGTATTGTTTTCTTATGCATTTTCTTTGTTTTTAGACACCGGTTTTAGTTATACCTTCAAGTTCTAGAGTGTACGTAGCAGATTTGATATGATGATACAATTATTATTTTCTAAAGATACCTACTTTGTGTTTTCCTTTAAATGCTATTTTTTTCATTTTTGAGAAGGCAATATGTATTAGATTTTTGGTTAAAATAACCACTAAATTTTCACTAATGCAACTGCAGCCAATGATTATGGTGTTAGTGCTAGTGATAATGGTGTAGATGGTGCTAGAGCTTTGAAGTTGCTAAGGATTAAATTTAAAGTTATTTGTTAGATGTAATTACTTGTTATTTTTTAGACTACTTAGAAATTTTTAGAACTTCTTTGTGTTCGCTGCAAAACTTGTAAGACGTTATTTAGTCAATGATGAAATATATTTTGTTCTATTACGCATCTTATGTTTTTACATCAATTAATTAAAATTTGTATTATAGGAAAATAAGAAAAAATGCAGGTTTTTAAAAATGATTCAGTGCGTTTTAAAAATGCTAACACATACAAAAAAAAGAGCTCTGGCACAAACCTTTAGCGGCGGTCACTGACCGCTGCTGTAGATGTTTAAAATCAGGAAAAAAAATTGACCTACAGTAGCGTTTTTAACAAACACCGCTAAATACTCTAAAAAACACAATTTGTGCTTCGGGTTGATCGCCGCTATAGACCACTGTCTTCACCAGCAATCTCGAAAACTGCCGATATAGCCTATTGCCATGGGCTAAAAAACGTTGCTAAAACCTATATCAACTTTTTTTGGCCTATAGCTGCTAAAGCCCTTTTTTGTAGTGGGAATTTTGGTCAAGTCAAGCAGGTGAGGAGTAGGAAGGACGTGAGGAGAGTTTCATCTATTTTAACGCCAAATTAGGACTAGAAATTGATGATGTTAAAAAGTTATGATACGTAAATCATCACTTTTGAAAGTAAGGGAGCCACGTTGATTTCGTCGGTATATACTATATATATATATATATATATATATATGACATTACCCCAATATTTTTTACTACGTTCATGAAAGTAGAGAAGACCATAATAGCGACCTTGGGAAAGCCTTATACCTACGTCATCGTTGTTGTAAATTGTTCCACGATAGTCGCCAGAAAAAAACTATAAATGGACGTTTATAGTACTGACGTCGTTCAAGCGACGAACGTCCAACGATTCTTTGATGTCGCCTGATGGTTGTAACGATCATTTATATGCTTTGAACCACGTATCATGATGTCACTATAGGCCAAATCTCTTGTTGTGAGCGTTTGTATGTGAAAAAAATCTCTTGCTGACTTTGTTATATACTCTGAAGGAAGGTACTATGCAAACTTCTAAGTATTTCAATACACGTAATGTCGGTTGCACCGTGGATTATTCTCCAATCGTCTGAGACTTCTCTTTGACTCCCACTTCAGCCAAGACTCTTCCACAAACCACAAAGAAATAATGTGAAAACCGAGGGTACATCAAAACATTGGATATATTGCTGCTGGAGTTAAGTACATTAAGGGAGAGACCAACATTCTATGCAAATATAAGACGCCCCGACCTTAATACATATGGGTGACAAAAGCATAGTTGTAGAAGCCTAGCCGATCAAGAATATTAACAACTATAAAGTTATGGACTTTAGTTTCTAGTAAGCATATATAATCAAGATTTTTCTCTCGAATAAGAGCTCTTGGGGTTCTGAAAGGCAAGGAGTTAACAAATCCTCAACAGCTCCATGATAGCAGTATGTATCATGGAGTAGGGGGCAGATATCGACTCACCTTCTTAGTCATTTGCTTAATCTCCAAATCGTTAGGATCAACAACAAAAATTTTAGCTTGTATATATGCTTCGTTTTTCTCAATCATATCTTTCATTTCCTTCCTAGTTGTTTTTTGATGACCAGAAAGTGCTTTTTTTTGTAAGATTGAGATAATAGGGTACTCTTAAGGAGTTTGGTCTATTTATTACTTTTTGTTGGAGAGTTTCAAATAAGAGTCAGTTTTCCCCTCAGTTTTACACTTTCTAGATACCTTTTGAAGTTCTAAATTTTTGGGAAGAAGATGTGAAGGTATTGTGGCGTTGAACCTTGGGTTTTTTTCCTTACCATAAGAGCAGGAAATAGTTCAACCTCTTTGGCCTCCAGTACAGTGATTTGGTAAGGGTCAGGATAGGTCAAGGTTGGAAGTGGAAATTTGAGTGTGGGTGTAGACCAATTTTGGGCAGGGTTACTAGCATTGTTTTGGACTGCATTTTGAAATTAACTACAGTACTATAGGCTCTTCCAGATTCCAGCTGAATAGACCTCAAATTTCTTTTAATTGTAGCAACACTCTCCTCTTGAATTTTAGCCAACCCGTAGGCTGCATTCAAGGTATTAGGATTTATAAGCTTTACCTGAAAGCGAATCTCATCCTTCAAACTGTTTTTCTGATCTATTACCCTTTAATCCTATATATTGAACAGTAATTCAAATTGAGACTTATATATATTCCGTCACACTAGTGGTTTGTCTTAAGCAGTGTAACGCCTCCATGGGGACGGGGTCATCATACACCATATATAGACCACCCCAAATCTGGTATAAAGAGCCTTAGTAAAAGCTTCCCAAATAGTGACCACCCCAGCCTCTTCCGCATCTTGGAACCATACTAATGCATCTCCCTCTATGTGAAACGAAGCTAGCAAAACACATTGTTTGTTGTGGATGGGTTTGGTAGCTAGTAATTATAAAATTGATTGTCTAATTTGAAGACCCAAGCTGCTGGGTTTAATTTCCCCCATATATCAAAACAGGGAAGTTCCAATTTCAAGGGTTTAATATAAGGTAACCCATGGATATTTTGGTCAACTTCATTCTCTCCACTAGGTAGGGCTGCTCAATGCCACCGAAAAATTCCTATGGCACCGGCACCGGGTCACCGATAACCGGCTTCATCGGTGCCTGTGCCGGTTTGAGGTTTTTTACAAAACTCGTTCCCGAGTTACCCGGCACCGGGATCCCGGGTACCGGGACACCGGGTTTTGTTTTTTTTAAGAAAACGACTCATTTAGTTGTTACAGAGACTTCTCGCTCGACTGTCGCTCGAGCGCTACCTTTAAAATTTTAAAAAAACGCGTTAAAAAACACGTCTAATTAATGTGATTATGTGTGTATATTGATTTCTTTAGCATGTATGTAGATATTCAAAATTTCAAATACGGTTACTTCATTCAAATGAAGCACGATTGTGGGATGTAACCTTGTTCCATTGGTGAGATTAGCACTCATGCTTTGTCAACAAATCTTGAGGCTAGTGAAATTTAGTAGAGCAGATACCCAAAAGATTAGCACTCATGTTTGCTTCTTTGTTGTGGTTGTGATGATGGTTTCCTCTCTAGGATTCCTCCTTGTTTATGGTTGCCTATTTATCATATGAGCATTTAGGGTTCTCGACGTCTCGTAGTGTCTTTGAACCCTCTCGTAGTTTCAATAATGTTTTTATTTTTATAAATTATAATTTTGTGTATTTAAATATATTGTGTAGAGTTACCCATCTTGGCGACGGAGATCGAGGAGTAGGGTTTTTGAAGGAGTTACTCATCTTTATGATATTCTTACAGTTACGACTCTATTACTTTGGACTTTAAATTCTCATCTTATCTTTTAAGATGATCTTTAATTTTATTGATTTTGGAATTTGGATTTCATTAGTTTAGATTTTATTGATATGTGATTAATGTACCAAAAGCAAAAAAAATACATTGGGCCAAGTGCGTAAAATGCTAAAAAATGACCCACTATGAATGTAGGATAATCGGAAACCGTCACCGCTAAGGGCCGATTTTTGCCCTTAACGGTGTAGGTGTAGGTGACAATTATTTTAAAATCGGCCTATACCGGGGTTGTGCAGCCCTACCACTAGTTGGATTAATGTAAGATGGATGGATTATCATTTCCTGAATTCTCACTTGTATTGCCGTGTTGTACAGAAATCGTTTTGATGCTTAATTCATTCAACTGCGTCATTTGTTGGGACAAGGCCTCAAGCATCCAACAGCAGGGTTCATTACAAGGATGATATGGAGAACGGACTAGAAGAAAGTCTTTTAAGTGTAATTAGCTTATGCTGTCATCATCCACTTGAGAGTCAAATTGCATAAATTAGGGGCCCAAGGCTAGTAGAGATCATGTGGAGTCTAGGGAGTTTGGTGGGATTGGTTAAAGCTCTTGTATGGAAATTATGGTTGATAGGTAAACATACTTTCCAGCGGTGGAAGGAGCTTCAGCCCTTTCCGCACGTCCTGGTCTCCTGTGGCCAATCTTTGCAATAACAACCCCCACTCGAACCGTTTTTTGGGTTTACTTCGGCGGATTTGGAGCGTAGATCCCATCATTTTTGAAGGACTCTTAGAGAACACGACCGTATTATTGGGTTCAGCATTGATTGGGCATTTCCCCCTTGGCCGATCCCTCTCCTCCTACTTTCAATTCTGCCACGGTTCCACCCCCCCCCTGCCGTCCGGCTTCCATTTCTGCTGATTTTTTCAACTTTCTTCCCGTTTTGAAAGGTCCAAAGCCTTAATTGTCGTCACCCCCTACAGCTCAACACCACCGTCCCATTATATTTCAGCTTCTGTGTTTCTTCCATGTTCTAGTACTGCCCTTTCCCTCTCACATGAAGGGCATTTGGGAGCCTTTGGGCCCCTTAATCATTGTATAATGGGTTTATTCCCACGATTCGTAGAGCTTGATTTTTGGGCGATTTGGGCCAAAAAAATGGCTCGTTTAGAAAGAAAAAAGAAAGAAAGATGTACTTCATTTAGTTAGAATTCTGAGGCACAAACATTGACTCTTGAGCTGTACAACAATTACCAAAAAAACGACATGGAAAGAGTAGCACAAAAGAATCCGAGTACTAAAACGCAAAAATCGAGTATCCTGGGTTCCGAAACTACAGATTGTCAGAAGCAAAGTAAATAAAAGACTAGAGAAGAGACTTGTAGTGGTCCAATGGCAGTAGTGGTAGTAGTTCTAGTAACCAAGAAACTTAAATCTCCTGTTCTTCTTCTCACATTTCTGCCTCAAAGAAACTGAGTCTGAAATCACGAAGACCAATGAAAAATTAAAAGCTGACTTCTGTTTTAGTAGGATTTTGGTGCATTTTAAAAATTGTGCTGCAAGAACAACTTCTCCTGAGGAGAGGCGGGTCCTATCTCTTCCTCTAAACTCCTCAACCCATCACCAACGCTTCCTGCATTTCCTAGATTTTTTGCCTCTAAGTTTTTCCCATCAACATCTGCCTCTGAGACTGATGATTTCCTCCTCTGGGAAGAAGCAACACTGGGGAAAGTTATCCAGGAAGGTGCTCTGAACTCAAACCTTTGATCCTCACCTTCTGCCACATCAGTCTCTGAGGCTGACCGATTTGAAGATCTTTGAGAGGACTTCTTATGCAATCGGCTGCTTCCCAATACTACTTCAGTGGGAAGAATCGGTTGTTCATTGCATGGGCTACCCATTAGCTGTGCAAGCGCTCTCTCCAAAGCTGTTGTCACCTTATCCATTGATGGCCTCTCCTTCCCTCTCATTCTCACGCATTTACAAGCTACATAAGCAATCCTTTTCAGGGAATCAAGATCAGATGGAGGTTTCAAGGCTGGATCTAGAATTGCACTTATGTCTCCGGATTTAATCAGAGGAACTGCCCACTCAACTATATTCCCTTCTTCGTATTGCATATCAATGGCTTTCCTGCCGCTAAGGATCTCTAGAAGTAAAACACCAAAGCTATAGACATCGGATTTGGTTGTAAGGTAGTGAAGCCTATAGTACTCGGGGTCAAGATACCCAAGAGTTCCTGCTGGTAGCTCAGCCAGTGGGGAGCCACTATCTGCAGGTCCCAGTAATGACAAACCAAAATCAGCCACTCGGGCATTGTGTTCTTCATCAATGAGGATGTTTGAAGATTTGATGTCTCGGTGAATTACAGGTGGGCAAGCATAACCATGCAAGTATTCGATTCCCCGTGCTGCTTGAACTGCAATAGTGACCCTTCGAACCCAATCTAGTTGCTCTTTCAGGGCCTTGTTCTTCCCATGAAGGTGTTGGTGCAAGGATCCATGAGCCATGAACTCATAAACAAGAAGCCTTTCTCCACCTTCTTCGCAATAACCAAGTAAATTGAGCAAATGCGCATGGTTCAATCTCGAAAGTAGATCAAGCTCTGTATGAAATTCTCTTGAATTCTTTTGTTTGTTGGGAGATGTTATAGCCCTTTTAACTGCAACTACTGTCCCATCCTTCAAAACCCCCTTAAAGACGCAGGAAAAACTTCCCTTTCCCAAAAGAGCTTCTTCTTTAAACCCAGCCGTGGCTCTCTCAAGTTCCTCGTAAGTGAACATCTGGGCTCTCCTTATCTTCAGCTCCTCCAAATCAGGACGGACCTTGCCAGTATCCTTTTGGTATGCAGAACTGCTTCTGTTATTTTTCTTGGACTTTGATTCCTTTGCCGAGCACTGGCAGTTCCTTAACTTGTAGCGTACATATAATACCGCAGTTATAGACACAATACTTACCACGAAAAGAGTGAAGGCAATCTCAGCGATGATGACTGGCAGTTGCAGTGACCAAAACCTTTCATTCTTCTTTCCATTGATAGCATTGGAATTTGAAGAAGTACAATTTGAGAAGCATTCCGCGGAGAAACAATCTGAACAATTATATGTACACTGCCTATCCCATTTCGAAGTGCATTTAACACTTTGGTACATTTCAGCAGCGCAGCCATTGCTGCAAGGCATGCAAACATGGGAGTCAGACGACTTGCAAGCAGCATTCTCAGGGCTAACTTCGTAGGAACCGGGAGTACATGGAGTCGACCTGCAGAGTCCAGGGGAGACAGCTAAAGGAAGAGAGGTAGGAAATCCGAGACCCCAGCAAACGGGAGCCAGAGATTTTTCAGCAAGAATTCCACAAGTGAAGTAATTTCCTGCAGCGATTTCATAAACCTTGATGCCACTAGGAACCGGGGTGCTTGGTTTTATGATAAAACCCCAACAAATCACTCCTCGATCGTCGCTCTTGATTCCACAAGCATGAAATTTTCCCCCCACAACAGAAAGCAGTGGAATATTTGGAGCCAAGTCTACATTTCCCTGATCCGCATAGGCCACAGAAATTTTTTCCTCAATATCCAAACTCCTTCCCCAACAAAAAGCTCTAGAATTGACCCCCTCCCAAATCCCACAAACATGATATCCACCAGCTGCAATCCTCTGAAACCTCATGTCTTTGGGAATTAAGCTGATCACCCGGCTACTAGTCTCATCGCCCCAACAGAAAACACTCCTATTCTGAGAAAACAAACCACAATTGAAATCAGAACCGGCCGAAATTGACTGAAGCTGACCATCAAAATCATAGTTTTTAGTCATGTTATAGCCCCAACAATCAACCAAAGCAGTGTTTCTGCGCCTTCCGGTCAAGGGTTTCCTCAGACCACATAAGTGGTAATCGCCAGCACTGATTTCTATGTATTCAGATTCTTTTATCATGGGCTGAGGAACACCCATTTGGATATACCCACTGCTACCCCAACAATAAGGTTTGTTAGAATCCATTAGAAGCCCACAAACAAAGCCGTCACCAGCGGTTAGACCAATAAATGGGAAACGAGCTGGAGTTCCATAGATTATAGCGGAGTTTGATCCGTAACAAGTTACAAAATGAGACCCATCTGATTTTAAACCACAGAAAACAGGCCCTTTCTCGCCATAAGAAATGGCGATGGAAGCCATGGAGCCTAGACCTGAAACCAAATACCATAAATCTGATAGAACCACAAGTTCAACGAGAAATCTAGCTCTCCGAATGTTGATATTCATGACCCGGATGAGGAAATCTCCTACCAACAGCTCCACAACAAAAGGCCAACCTAAGTTATTGAAGATCAAAGTGTGCACCAAAAACAGGATCTCATATTGTGCAGAACGCAGTAAGAAAACCAGCACAAAATGCTGTCTAGCTAGAAGGAAAGTGGTTCCTGGTGAAGTTTGTCTGCTGAACTGAACACTAGTGTACTCCCTTGCTTCATGGTTGAGGAGAAGAAGAAACAGACCACATCAATCGAGTTTCCACAAGTAAAACAGTAATTTTGAACTAATAGTCACAGAAACCGCATATCAGAAACTATTGATGTACAAAGACGGGGATCAGAACTCCCTTCTAAGACAGGAGATTCGCAATGCCAACCGCGAAAGTAACAACATAGAGCCAAACCTGACAACTGCTTCTGTTGTTCTCCACCACCAATGCGGATAATTCGCACAAAAACAAAGCTACTGTTTCTGTGTCTGCCGAGAAAAATGCTTACCAGTAAAGATGCATGATAGATTTCAGCAAACTTCGACAAACAAATATTCTTGAAGATCAGCTAGGAGTCATAGACTTTGTTCAAGTCTCCCATGTCAGCTATAAAACGAAAATAGCAAAAGACTAGTGCGTTTATCTCCATTGGATAGCTTTTTTTAAGAGTTGGTGAAGAGGTAAATTGACATGAAAGAACCAAAGATGAAGGGGTTGAATGGGCATTGCATTGCGGTTGCAGGCAGGAATGTGTAGAGAGAGACAGAGAGAGAGCGCGAGAGAGAGAGGCTGCAATAAATGCCGAAAAACTGCAGCTTCTGAATATGGGAAAAGTGTAGGTGAAGACATTAAATGAGAAGTAAATGCCGTATGATCTTTTCAGGCCAGGACTACGCCTTACTTGGCCACCAATCTAAATTTCTTTTCTTTGTTAGGCTTTGTGAAAGTTTCTCTCCGGAGACATCTCTTTCCTTTCCAATTCAAATTCTGCAGTAACTTTCCTCTCAGTTCTTTGTCTAATTATGCTGTTCATTGTCGTGTCCATGCAAAATGCCAAATTACACTTTTTTCAGTTTTGCAGTTCTTTTGTCTTGATCTCTGAAACGTATCCTCTCCGGCTCTCCCTCAAAACTGAAAAGAAAGCAAAATACAACTGTGAAAATATTAAGTCCTATTTGCATAAAATTAGAAGATATATACCCAGAACGTTAAATGAAATGAAGACTAGAAATAGAATATTTTTTTATTTTGAGGAAATAAGCTTGGATAATCAAGAGGGTCGAGATCAAATTCCCTCCCTTGCGGATATAAATACCATATTAGCCAAATATGCTTGAAAAATAAACAGATATACCTAAGAAAAAGCTTGGAGCTGTTTACTCCTGACAAATCAATACAATGGCTGTTGTGTAGAGCCAATGACAAGATCAATTGTATTACACAAACAATAGTGATGAATCTTAAACCCCAATTTCTCCTCTAAAGTAAAATGGAAATGTAACGAAATTTCCTTTTAAAGTTTGATAAATGGTATAAGTAGAGCTAAGTGAGATTACTGAATTAGCTTTTTCATAGGTTTTCAATGCAAATGCTCTTTATCTGACTGGAGATATATATAGTAAATTTAGAGTTTCTGAATAAGCCCAAAAATATGACAATTTTATTTAAATTTCTTGGTCTTTTATCTCTGTCAATCTTTGAAGCTTGTTCCAGAAGTAGTACATGAAGCTGACGACATGAATGTTCCTCTCCAATAGCCCACTTCTAGAACCCTCAGATCAGCAGATCATATATATATATATATATATATATATTACGTTACCTTAATATCCGCTGCAATCACAGACCTTTAACGTATTATAATTCCTATCTACTTGGTCCACTTTTGTCTTGTTTAGGGTTTGTATAATATTATAGTGCTCTACTATGCTTTCATGGGTTTGTATGAGTACTGCACTTCTCGGAACGATATATTATATAAAAAAATCTCCTGAAAGTACTAACCAGATCGTGATAATATTAATTAGATTTAAGAGGCCCACAACATGGTTTTGATCCCCCCAAAATAAGAAATACTTTCAGGAAATATTCTTAAGGAAATGATGGGGAAAAAAACGACTTGAAAATATTTTATTATTTGAAGACAGCCTTCTTAGGGCTCCGGAAATTTGATTCCCTCACCTGTGGGTGAGATATGATAGACATATCTGCATAGAATGAAATTAACCAAAAGCCATAGCTTGAGCACTACAGTTATCAATAAGGTATACGGCTGACATGCCCAATGATCATCTTCTTCAATTAAAAGTTCTCTTTAGGTTCACGTACGTACGCTATAGCTAGAACCCTAATTTGCCGTAATGCTGTCGTTGTGGTGAGGTCGTTTGTGATATATATTTTGGAGGTTCTATTGAAGTAGGGGGTGCAGACGTCTAATTTCTAGGTTGGATGTTTTTGAGTGCCAAAAACATCTACTATATCACGCTCTGTGTCAGTACTTATCCTCTATGCTCTCTTATAGTTATGAAATACACACAAACGAGAATTACGGCACGAACTATTCTTCTTAAGGCCTAATAAGTGGCGTTGAAAAAAAAAAGTTTCGCGGAAATGTTTAAATTGAAATTATAAGCATATTAAGGAGGGAAAATAATAGTTTTATGATGTAACAAAAACGTCATTTTAACCGTTTTGACTTGAATAGGGAAAATACAATGAATTAATTTCGGATATAAAATTTAAATATCAGGAAGTGAAGCAGAAAAAGATACATATAAAATTTTTCCGCTATATCATTGTTCACTATCAAAATCCTTCATGGGGATACAAAAGTAATACAAAAGGGAAAAAAATATACACTAAGACAGAATCTGTCTGATACATAACTGAAACTTAGTTCCTCAAATCTATCTCTCAAAAAGTAACCTAACCCACCTAGACCTTGTCTAGTCTACCCTCGACTCTGTATCAGAAGTGAGATCAATGATCCCATTGTCCCCTGTACCCTCTACCGGTGCTGCTGATGGAGGAGGGTCAACGAGTAGGAGCGTTGGGTCGATCTCAACTACCCAAAGTCCTCTACCAGAGGAACTGAGGATACTGGAAGGTCCTTTAGGTACCATTCGGATCGTACCCCACATAGACCTCATAAGAATCCGTCACAAAGGTCTATATCGTCATCTTTAGGATATATGGATCTACATCCAAGATCGGCTCACTAAAGAATGTCAACATCTGGCAAGTACGAGGTTCACCATAGTACACACAACAATTTAAACAAATAAAAGGGGTGAGTCCTACTGACTCATTAAGGGAGAAAAGGAACATGTCTACTGTCATTTAAATTAAAGAAGCATGAATAATCTAATAAACAATTGATAAGCATAGAGCAGAAGAAATAATATGATCAATGCAATGCAGAATTGATGCATCTATTTCCCGGTCATTGCACTTTCTTTCTTTCTTTCTGTCTTTCTTCTCTTTTCCGGTCATCAAAGGTGTCCTTTAGTCTCTCTGTTTAATCTCCAGAGTCTGTGACTGTCCCGTGTCCCGGCACCAAGACCCTATCAAGCGTATATTGTTTCACGCCAGGGATACCGACCACTATCCTCTCAGTGGTGGCTTGCACTATCCCCTTTTGTGATCGGTACTGTCACCCTTTCATCGGACCATCTCTGGGTATGAGTTTCATTATGGTCATTACGATCATTTTGGTCAACAGTTTCCCCATACCCATGAGATGTTGATGCACATGGCATATCGTACAGATATCATACATGTTCAATAATAACGTGCACCATGAAAGTAACAATAAAAATACAATCCACCTTAAAATATTTAAATAAAGGCTTTTCGGGTCCATCCTTAAAGTTGTAAAGTTTCGAAACTTGTTTAGAGTTAACGGGCCTAAAGTCCATTTAGACCGCTAAACGGGCTTTGAGATTTGAGTCTCATTTCTACTTAATTTGACCTTAAATTTGGGCTTCCCCATCTATTTTTCATTTCCTAATTAGCCATTTCGGACCTTTTTACCATTCGTTTTGTGTGAAATGTCGAAACTGCCCTTAGATACCTCCAGGGCATTTTCGACCTTTCTCGACCTCTGAATGCCCTGAAATTTTTACTGGGGCCTACTGTGATAATTTCCTACATGTATACAAAATTTCAGGTCAAGATTCCACGTAT
This sequence comes from Myrica gale, assembly GCA_963930655.1. Classification (NCBI taxonomy): domain Eukaryota; kingdom Viridiplantae; phylum Streptophyta; class Magnoliopsida; order Fagales; family Myricaceae; genus Myrica; species Myrica gale. The sequence continues at coordinate 11,413,497 of OZ005616.1, forward strand.
TTCATATAGATGTTTTGGACAGCAAGAGTTTTTCATGAAAAAAGGTCTTCCTAATTTTTCTATAGTTCACATACTATTCGTGTGTCATACTCAGACCATGTCTATTTATAAATTAGCACTGAAACAGTATAAGTTCAACATGCTCATGTACAAAACTATAAAACACCATAAGTACAACATGCTGACATAGACAAGTCCAACAACTTATACGGTTGGTTGGATTGTTTCTAAAGCCACTAAGGACCGGCTGATTCAAAGATCCTAGAGCCTGGCTAGGTCAATCCATGCCTAAGACTATGAAAAGCAAATTGTCCGGGCTCTCTATGTTGAGCAACAAAATCCCCGGTTCTCATTTTAATTGTAAGTCCAAGTCCCGACCCAAACTAACAGAATTCCAGCTCACCCTTTTCTGTAAGTGAACCTCCCAAACAAAAAACCCTGGGTTCATCATGTTATCACTCAGGATCCCCATGCACATAGCTCTCTATAAGCACGTAAGTATCCCGAGTCCCCTATTTAGGCACTATACCCTTACCTTAGTCAAGTGGTCTAGTCTTGTTTCTTGGATAATGACTGGATGATGATAATAATCCCTGAACAATAGATCACTTAGTGAGGGCAAGAAAAGATAATCGTGACTAAGGAAGAAAAGAGTAGACCGAGATTACCTCGGGCTCTACTTTTTCCTACGATCTTTTCCTTTCTTTCGTACTTCGGTCAGCTGAGATTGTCCATTCCTTCCGCTTTCAGTTAGGCCGGTGAAAGTGTTTATGACTCAAGTACGAGGTACGTTCAGTTATAACGTCTGAGGCAACTACGGCAGGGGAGAACAATGAAAAAATGTGTGCATTTCTCCTGGCCAGTCTATATGGCCTACTATAGGCTAGGCAATCATTTGCAATCACTTAAGAACCAATCATAAAAAAACACCAAGATCACTCATATCTCACGTATCTTTCACAAGGATTAAGTTAAATGGACGAGCCAATCACCATATTCCACTTAGTCGTACAGCTAAATTTGGATCAGAATACATTAAATGCTCTTCATATGATTAAAACACGTGAAAAGTAAGGTTGGATATTTTCCACAGAATGCCCGGGCATACAGGGTTAAGGCATGCATCACTCGGCCAAGCTAGTCCTTCACCACTCGGCCAACCCTGTCATTCTCATCACTCGGCTAGCCCTATCATTCTCATCACTCGGCTAGCCCTGTCATTCTACATGCAGACAACCCGGGACTTTCACTCAGACAGCCCGAGACTTTCCATCAAGCACCCCGGGACTGCAAGTCAGATGCCTCATTCTTTCCTTCTCTGTCACCCCAGGACTTCTTCTCTGTTACCCCGGGGTGAAATCAGCCTACTTTATTTTAACCATCTCAGCAAGCCCTGACCTACTTTATTCTAACCATCTCAGCAAGCCCTGACCTTGGCACTCAGGTTACCAACTACCCTATAATTACAGCTTTGCACCTGGTCCTTCATACCCTGACAGCCCTGGTACCCTGCCTGCCCAGCTAGTCGAGTGAAAGTATATTTAAAAGAATAAATCAATATCACATAACACACATATATCATAACTTTTATTTTATACATAGAAACTATACCACATAGGTAAAGTAAATAAATAAGAGAGAAGTATTACATGTCAGGTATGGTAGTTGCTGAAAAAGTGGAGAGGACGAGGATTTCCTGCAATTTGGGTGACCGAATTGTTAAGGATACCAGTCCAAAATGAAGATAGTTTATGAGAGTTAGCAAAAAAAAGTGAAGAACGACAATATTTGAATGAATATTATAATGAAAAAGAATAATTTAATGGATAATAATAAATTATTTTATAATTTTTTTAATTAAGCCAAAATTTTGGTGGCACTCAGAGACACAGGTTTCCAAATTCAAAATTTTGGTTGCATCTCTTTATCTCAATTATTATTGCCTTAGGAATTAATTAGTAGTACCAATAATTCGCTAGTATTATTGTGGAAATGATTTTGTTTCCATTTTTTGAAAAATCAGACTTACCACTTAAACTTTCACTTTATTTGCATTAATATGCCTTCCAACTACGGCCAAGCTTTTAGTACCACCTAAACTATCAACTGATCTTCGATAAGATAGAAGAGCCTATTGAATGTTTTAAAGCATATTTTGTGTATCTCTCTAAATATTAGATTATCAAATTCGGTTAGCAGATCAAAGAAGATCCTGATTTGCATCAAGTATACAGATTAAGATTCTTTACAATTTTTTACTCGAATTGCACCGTACAATTCATTGAAAGATGTAGACTCTAATGTGGTTAATGCTATCCATTATGAAGTTTCAAGCAGTGTGAGTCCATGGACATTTCATACTTGTCGTGCTTGTCTCTTCCTGAATTATGGTGAGAAAATTGTAAAAGATACTGATTGATTGAGATTATTTACAATTCTCTGTTCGAATTGCACTATAGAATTTGGATAGAGATAAAGACAATAAGTGGACCCCACCATTTAATATTTTCCATATCTGTTCATATAAAGTTTTGGGCGGCATGAGCCCTACAGTGGTATTTACATATTATGTTTATTTCTCTCCAAATTTACTTACAATTAGGGATGTTCATTTGCACCGGCGGTAGCCGTTTTAACCGCTAAAACCGTCACCGCTACTGATACCGTAACCGGTAAGAGCGGTTATTGTGTCTTAGCGGTGCGGTGACGGTGTCAAATATGTGATTCCGTCAATTGCGGCGACGGTGACGGTTTTCGCTAAACCGTCACCTACACTACCGTTAACCACCCCTAGTTGAGACTTGAGATGATTATTGATTATGTGACATACTTTTGTTGGGCTTTTGTTGGAATATGTTAGTTGGTTTATGTCACATTGTTGGACACTTTTATTAGACTTTAGTCTTTATGTTTGAATATAATATTATGTTGGACTTTTGGACAACTTATTATATTTGTTATGATTATTAATGATTATGATATTATGTTTGAATATGTTATGATATGTGTCCATTTGATATGATTATTGATTATGATATTATGTTGAAAATTTAAACAGCCCAAAACAGTAAAAAAAATGAAAAAGTCAAAGGAAAAAATCATTTTTTTTGCACAACGGTTATACGGTTTAAACGGTTACCGCATAACCGTTACCGTTAATATCGTCACCGGCAAGAACGGTTATTATGCCTTAGCGGTGCGGTGGCGGTATCAATTATGTGATTCCGTCAATTGCCGTGACTGTTTTCACCGAACCGCCACCTATACTACTATTAACCACCCCTACTTACAATTGGGATAAGAAATTATGGAGAATCTTGATCCAATCCAACTATGGGCTGTTTGCACAACACGGCTCAATACATTAAATTCAGGTATAGGGTTTTGCTGCTATCGTTGTTTGTGTTGTACTATCGGCTAATGGGATAGAAATAAGTGCTCGAAGGCTTTAACTTTGCAACCAGTTAACTTTGGAAAGAGGGTTAGGCGTTTTGGCTTTGGTTTGGGTTTGGGTTTTAAAATTCAAATTCAAATTTTAAGGTTTAAATATAGTTATGAAACAAGGCTTTGTTTGGACGATAAAGGTTTAGAATTATTTATATTATTTTTTTGTTTAATAATAATATCTTTTATTTATTATGATGTTTAAAAAATTAACAACTAAAATTGAAATTAATTTAAAAAAATCAGAAAATAAATATAAAAATGAAGGTGAAAGCTTAAAAATAATTATAAAAAATAGCTATAAATTTAAAAATAAATTAAAAATCTCGAAAATATAATTTCATAAAATCAAGAAAATACAGTAATTATTAAAGTTCAGTTAGAAAATTTTAAAAATAAATTTGTTGAAATCTACTAAAATAAGGAAGAAAATTTAAATTATACGAATCATAAAAATTATTAAAATAGTTACAAAAGTATATAAATATCTAGAAACGTTTTAAAAAACAAAAATACAAATTTTGGGAATTTATTACAATAAAATGGAAAAATAATTTAGAAAAAGCTGAAAAATACAAAAATAACTTACAGATATTGAGAGAAAAAATATAAAAATGTAAAACCAAATTTTGGCCACAGTAAAAATTCATCAAATACATAAAATTAAGAAATCAAAACAATGTTAAAATCAAAAAATAATATTAAATTTAAATTTTGGGACATACAAAAAATAAAAAATATAAAAATTTCAGAAAACATTAAAAATATAGGAGGGAACTATTTGAGCATTGTTAGAAGAAATGAAGATGAATTAAAAATATAGGTGGGAAAAATTAAATTGTTAGAAGAAAAACATTAAAATAAAGAGATGTTATTTAGTTATTTATTTCTATATTTTTAATTTATTTTTTTGTATTTTTGTAAGTTAAATTGGCTTCCATATTAAAATTTTGCATAATTTTATTTATTTTTAAAAATTTCTATAAGAAAATTAATAATTACTGTATTTTCTAGATGTTATGAAATTATATTTTAGAGATTTTTATTTTATTTTATTATTTAGATGTTTTTATTAGTTTTTTAAATTTAAATGTTATTTATTTTATATAATTTCATCTATTTTTCTTTTTATATTTGCGTAATTATGTTTAAGCTATCATATTCATTTTTATATTTTTTTCTATTTTGTAAATTATTTTTTAATAAAAACATCATAATAACTAAAATATATTATTATTAAACAAAAAATACTATCAATAATTCTAAAATTTAATCATCCAAAGAACGCCTCGTTTCAAAAATATATTTAAACCTTAAAATTTGAATTTTGAAACCAATACTAAAACCAAAACCCTAGATTCACCTCCTCCTCTTGAAGGCTTTACAGTTTTGTTTTGACTTAAGAGGGTAAAACCAGGCTGTTTCAACCGCGTTCTGGAACCTATCACATGTGCAAATTTTCTATTTTTTTTGCGAAATTGTTGGGCAATAAATAACATTGAGCCCCACAAACCTAGCTATCAATAAAGTAAGATATGAACACCAAGGCTCTCCGGAAGAAAGGGAAAAATTGGGAGGGGAAGGCCATGTCATCTCTCTCCTCTCCCAATCTTTTTTTGAATGCTGGAAACATTATTATTTCTATTTTGGTCAGACTCTTTCTTTGAGGCCGGTTTCAAAGAAAATATATATGGTATAATTCGAAAAGAGATAGACAGAATATATATATTTGAAATAAGTAGATCATATGTCAAGTCTTGAATGATTGTTATATACGTTTCTTTGTAATAAAAAATTGTAGAGAATCATATGCAGCAACTTAAAATTCAATCATCAATGATATTTTTCGGACAGTAACACCTTTAATTATGTTTTAAAAAATAAAAACTGGAAATATTTAATTTAAAATATTATATTTCACCCTCTCAAAAAGGAAAATGAGACTTATACGAAAATAATTCTCTCCAACTACCACCTCATTTATAAGTTGTGCCCTAAACTATCATTCTCAACAATTGATCCCTCAAACCAACTCAACTTCTATAAGTTGCGAACGTGTTGTTGCAGTTGTGAGACATATCAACTTTTTTCTTTAACCTAATTTAATTTACGTGTGCAGGCGTAAAGGTTATTGGTTTTCTAAAAAAAATAAAATAAAATAAAAACTGTAACGACATGATCCAGAATATCTTGAATGATACTTGACGGACCAATTTGTTAATGTCGCTCCCGAGACAGGCGACAGAAAAATCGGGGTTTCTGTCGGAAACTAGAAGATCGATCAATGTTTGACAAGCAAACAAGCAATGATCGATCTCCATTAGAATAAACAAAAACAAGAAAACAACAAAGGAAACGATTCAATCATTCCTTTTAGTCAAGATTTGATGGATCCGGGAAACTGTATCCGTGGCCTAACTATATGCTAATAAGCAGTGACTTTATAAAGACTGGAAGGGCTGAATAAATCAGGCTTTTTTTATTATTTTTTTTATGCAACACTCTTTATGGGGCAAACAGTCTTTGCAAATTAAATCTTATGTCTTAATAATTTTATATAATTTTTTTTTAAAATATTTTTTATGAGAAACATTTTATTCGATTGTTACATATGCTATTTTTATTCATCTCAACCTAATATATTTTAGGAATCAAGTTTACTAATCATACAAAATTATAGAAAATACAACTTGTATCAAATATTGAGAAGTGCTTTCAAGAAACATGTTTTGAGGTATCAACCAACATTAAAAACTAGAATACTTTACTAAAACAAAATTCACTTGAAACTCTACTACTATTATAACAATGAAAATTGGAATAATAAAAATATGAATAAATATATCATACAAGGACAAAAGATTCTCAAATAAGTAACATCAGCAATGTGCCAATCTGTGCTTCAAGCTTATGCGAAATAACTTGACAATCACCTCTGATCAATTTAACAAAGTCTAAGTTACATAGCAAAAAAACCGTTCCAGATCAACAACTATGAACTTCACTTTAAAGAAAAGAGTTTCATGCCTACGGTGAGAGACGAAAATGGGTTTGAAATGAGAGTAAAGCTTGCTGCTTTTGTCATGCTTTCCAGTATAATGTTCCCCAAAGAATGTAGAGACCTGCGACACATTCCCAATCTTAGTCCAAAAGTTTGTACCAGAGAATATGCAAAAACTCAGCCAGTGAGAGGCCAAGAAAAGACATTAAGGTATCATCCAATCATGCCCTTCTAATACATTTAAGACATAATCCATTTCCTGTTCTGCAGCATTATTTATTTATTTATCTACTTTTACGTTGTCAACAACATATTCAGTACGAAAGTGAAATGAACAAAAATAATAATTTCATCATAGTTCATCCTCAATTTGTTCCTGTACCTTATGCAAACCATGAAATGAGAGTAAAGCTTTGCAACAATAAAGAATGACTCCCCTGAGAGTGACGCAGTTGATGATGTATGCTATAGAGAATATCTAGCCAAGGATTATTGCTTTCTAAACAGAGGAGGAATATTTTGCCTCACTTAAAACTAGCTCACCACGAAAAAATGAATATGTTTTCACGTCAGCCAATCCGTTTTTGGTGGCCCGCCTGCCCTTCGCGAAGTCACTGCAAAACAAATAAAGAAAATATATATTTAGAAAGTTTGTGAGTAGAATATCCTCCAACATACTGACTTATAAGAACAAGGACATTTCCAGTCGAGGCAATCTCTAAATGGTTTGAAAACAACTAAATCATCTCTTCTAATACGTTGCTTGTCATCAATATTATTCCTTGTATCCTTGTATAAGAAAGTGAAGATAATGAACCCAGTGAGGAACGTTTTCTAATCACTGAAGGACGTGGGTCCAATGAAATTTAACTGATGATAGGCATATTAGCATGCACCATATGTATCTGTTCTCATGTCTGCGTTGGTACGTGAAATAACAAAATCTAAAACCACTCGTATCAATTGGGGATGGGTTATCACTTTTGCCATAACTAATTTTATTTGTATAGTTCAGGAGCACTAGTAGCCCAGTTCACCAGGTCTGAAACGGCGTGGCCCCCATGGGGGGATGGATGAAATAAGGTTCTGGTAAGGAAAGGTGCTGGTAAACTAATCATTTAGTCCAGGACTGTTCATAGAGAAGGTGATGCTTGATAAGTGGCAGAATGAACAAAGTTAGAGATGCTTAGGCACAAACTGAAGGCTCTGAAAAGGAAAAGGGAAGGTTAGAAAAAGGTATGGATATGATGAGTTATTCTTATTTATGAGTTCCTCATATATTCTGGAATTGAGAATCAGGATATGAGTTGCCTAATTCAACTTATTGATGCAACACAACATATTTAAGTAATTAAAGATGCACCGCACAAACACATTTCAATATAGGGGAAACTAGATGCTTAAAACTGTAATGATTTTGTTTAGAAATGAACAGATTAGTTCTCTTGCTCCATTCAGGAACGACATAACACATTCTAAGATGCAAGGCAAGCACATGAAGTCCCTGAGAGCTAGTATCAAGAAAAGAACTATGCACAGCATAAGGTTGTTTGCACACTCGCTTATTTAACATTTTTGTTCTTTACCTTGTACATCTTTTCATTTATCTTCTTGCAGTTTTCCAGGACTAAAAAAAAAATTATACTAAGGGAGCATATGACAATGGACCAAATGAAATCATTACAGATTATTATAAAAAATATCAGAACAAAATTATAACAAAGATTTATTACCAAAAAAAAAACTTAGTGCTACTCACTTTATTGAAAAAATAAATAAAGAAAAAGAAAAAGAAAAGGAGCGTAGTCTTGAAAAAACCAAGAGCACCATTTCCTTTTTAACTCTGACAAGAAAGGGAAAGGGGAAGAGAAAATCACTCAATGGAACATAAGTACACATTGAACTGCCAAGTAAAGCAAATTTAAGCACTTCATGAACATTATGTGAAATAAGTTGGATGATTTGATTTTTCTTTAGTACTGAAACCAATATCAGATGGAAAGTTAAGAGCAAAAGTGTAAAAAAAAAACCTTAGATATCAGCCGCGTGGATCTCCTGGGAAGGACTTCACGAGCAATGGGCTTTGAGCTTCTTAAAATCTTTGCATCAGGTTGAACATAGGAACTTTGATCTTCTCCATCTATATGTTTCCTCTTTCGATGAAGTTCTTTAGATTCGATGCCATTAGAGCTTAGGCAAGTCCTCTCAACGGAGTTATCAATTTGCGAGCATCTGAAAGGAGCAAAATAGAATGATGCTCAGATCACACCATTACATATAGAAATACAATAAGAAGAACACTGATAGAGAAGTGCGATTACTGTGAACTCTCCCTTCCACAGATAATGTTGCTCCTCTCCTGTAAAATAAAAATATATTAAATATATTACAAAATATTATCAATGTCATTGAATATATACCCCGAAAAAAAATCAAATCAAATCAAATCTTTTACAACCTAGAAAGCAGGGATATGCTATGAATATTAAAAAATATCTTATTTTCATTATTATCTTGAATATCCCTGCCTCCCTTCCTTCAGGACTAGTGGGTGGCATGTAAAATGGAGAGGAGAGATAGACAATGGAAAAGGAAGAAGACAACAAATAAAAAATAAAAGGCCAAAACCATCATAGCAATATGCCTAGTTAGTCTCTCAGCGTACATCTTATGTAGGTGGTATAGAATGAATCTCATTCACTTTGCATACTGGCGACTAAATACACATTTTAAGCCACTTTATCAGTAAAATAAGTAAATGAAGAAAATTTTGCCTAATTAAAAGAAAGAACAGAAAAGAATTTGAAACATCGAACATAGATTATATATAGATATCCATTTACCAGCAAACATAGACGAAACAAGTAGTTGAAAGGAATAATATTAAGGGAAATTTGCTTTTTAGTCACTGGGTTTTACCCTCTTTTTATTTTTAGTCCTTAAACTTAATGAGTCAAATTTTTTAGTCCTTTAATTTTCACTCCGTTTAAATTTTAGTCCTTCCGTTACCCTCCGTCACCCTAATTAACGGAATAATTTTATACGTCAGCTTCCATCTAACACGCCACCCTTCATTTCCACTTTAGCCTCAACCAATTGAACGTGATTTCTTAAACGACCTGTAGCTTCTATTTAATTGAAACTCTACATAAAACTTAAAGCTTCAGCCTCGTCGTTCTCATGTCAAGGAACACAGAAATGTATCATTGAGGATGCTAGAAAGGACAAAGGTGGGAGTTGCAGGTATTACACAGGCTTTGGTGGATTCTATACACGAGAAGTGGAAGTCCGATGAAGTGGTGAAGTTGAAATTTGAAGGGCCTCTTGCGGTTGACATGAGAACAACGAGGCTGAGGCTTTAAGTTTTATGTAGAGTTTCAATTAAATAGAAGTTACAGGTCGTTTAAGAAATCACGTTCAATTGGTTGAGGCTAACGTGGAAATGAAGGGTGGCGTGTTAGATGGAAGCTGACGTATAAAATTATTCCGTTAATTAGGGTGACGGAGGGTAACGGAAGGACTAAAATTTAAACAGAGTGAAAATTAAAGGACTAAAAATTTGACTCATTAAGTTTAAGGACTAAAAATAAAAAGAGGGTAAAACCCAGTGACTAAAAAGCAAATTTCCCTAATATTAAACCACATGCAAAAAATAATCCATCAAAGCAATAATCTGTATTTAATATAAAAACAAGGTAAGAGACGCAAAGATACAACATTTTATCATCATCTGGATGGACAAGATGTGACTGGGTTTTAATCGGGTCCACTATTCTACCATTAGCAAAACTGCACATTATAAATATAAATATCCTACTCAAACTTTCCCTCTCTACTGTCTCTGCTATTATAGAGAAGAAGAGAACTATGGCCTAGAATACAGGAATACAAGTGAACCAATGAATGAAAAAATCTATCCCCGTTAACGTGAGATCAAATTTAATATACAACTTTGTTATTTCAGTCTTAGGTCCATATTTTTCCCTTGGTAAGCTTCATATATGCGTACTAAATTTAACTTTATTCTTAAGTTAAACTTGACTGTGAATCAATTAAAATCAAGCTGCTAGTATTTGATTACGTTGTATACATAATACACAACCATATAATGTGCTTGACTCTCAATATATCTTCATCTCCTCAAAATTAACGACTCTTTCCAAACCATTACAAACAAAACAAGAAGACAACAAAGAAGGGTTGTTATTTCAAATACTAGGCCAAAATTTAGCAGCAGTCAACAATATGCACTTCCTGGTATCATTATTTTTTCTATTATTTCTCTTCTATTTTTTCCTCTTTTCTTTCTCTGAGGGGAGAGGGTCTAAGGAATGCAACTAGTGTGGAAGGGTAGAGGAAAGAAAGCATACCCATTCTTCAACACATATCGGTGAAAGGTTCCTGAAAGTATCGTGATTAAGCTCACTTGAGCTGTCAAATCCACCTTGTTCTTTTTCTGTACCGTGCTTTGTATCGACCAAATCCAGGGACTCACCATTTTCACAAGGTGGACATGATGCATCTTTGCAGCAACTTGCAACCTCTGATGTTGGTATCTCCATAGAACCACTAGTTGAGCATCCAGGATATCCCACGCTGGGATTCACATGACTACAGCTGTTCTGCAGGGTTGAGTATTCAAAAGTTTCATCATCATACTTCGAACTTTCATCCTTTAATATGAGAGGACTCACTGGACCATCAGACATTGAGTTGAGAACAGAATCACATGCTGATTTTAACTGTAGAGTGTCCCTGACATCTGAATCCACGATTACAGTACACAGATCTTTAGCACAGGATTCAGCGGCAGAATTAATCTGATCCTGTGCATTAGAGTTGGGTTCGGATGGGATAAGCACTTGATTTTTCTTCAAATTCTCTGACACATCTATGGCTGTGTTCAAGGGCATTGTTGCAGAGGACAGTAAGGACGCATCAAATTTATCTGGTAGTTCAATCCCTGGATGATCATTTTCTGTCATTTCAGGACATGCAGAAGACCTTGTCTGTAAATGGTTATCGCTGATTTGGCCAGAACCTTTCCTCCATATTAATGGATTTTCCATATCTACACCAGCCTCTCCAAAGTGGCCAAGGTCCTGGTGAAGACTTCCCGTTGAGTTTGTATGCACACTCCCAGATATGTAAACCTCATTATTGAACCTTTTAGCCCAGTCTGAGGGGCTTGAATTCAGATCAACCTGAAGATTAATACCCTCTTCTGACATGACATGAAACTCAAAAGAAGCACAAGAAACTCCAGAAGAAGTTTTTATAGATGAAGCAATAGCATTTCCCACAGGGCAGGCACCAACATCCATCTTTCCACATTTCACCTGAGGCATATTATCAAAAGTGCCATCGCGCACCAAACGAAAATGCTTGTTACCAGGGCTTTCTCTCAGGGACTCGGTCTGATTTGTACCACTTTTGTCACCCTGTAAAACCATGTAAGAACGGGACATCTGAAGATTATGCATTGAACCACCTAAGTCATTCTGCATATGAAGAAAAAAACATACAAAAACTAAAAAACAGGTGTTATCTCCTCGCACCTATTTGAAAAGCTGAATGAGCAAATGTCACATCCTTGCTTTTGCATTGATAATTTACACAGCAAAGTGGGTGTTCAGCCCAAATCCTCATCGTCTACCCTATTCTTACAAGTTATAGGAAGTCAAGGTGCGACTAGAGCAAGAGCACAGTTGTTTTGCCAGCTTATTTAAGAGCTGCAGTCAGTAAAACTCAGCCATATCTGATACTTGGTGCTTCCTTCAAAGGAAAATGAGAACCAGGTGAAATTCTCTTTTTGGAGACCTATGTTGTCTTAATTGTGTACTTTTCTATAAAGAGGATCTAGCCACTTTTATGGCAGACTCTTTCTAACGTGGTATTTATTAAAAAAAAAGCACCAGGTTTTGGCTGTCTATGAGGTCTTAAAGTCTCGCTAACCATTCTTTCTTCTGGAAAATAATTCAATACGGCATTGCCAAGAGTTATATTCTCTTTGGATTGAACTATGGCTCATAGAAGAGGGAGATCCCTATTTTAATAACAATCCAGGATGACCTTTTTCTTTCCTTTTTTTAATCAACCTCCAATTTATGCAGCTAGTAAACTATTATTTCATGAGCGAACCAAGCACAAAGCATAATTTGTGCAAGATAATGGTTGTATGGAAGCATATCCCATGGGTTGAGTGATCTACTGGGAGATGCTTTTACAAAGGCACCAGGTACAAATGATTTTAAAATCTCATTAACATTTCTAGGCATCATGGACCATGATGACACCTAAATCCCAACTTCGATAGAGTTTACATCATGATCTGCACAAGTCTGGCAGATCCTTCGTCTCTCTGAGGGAATGACCTATAACACAAATTAAATTGAGCAAATTGAAGAGCAGCTAGAGGCTACTATTGGATCCTTAAGTTGAGATGGTTTTGAAATATTCAAAGGTGGGTTAGTCTATGATCCCTGAAGGAGAGAGGAGGAAAAGGTAATAAAGACCATTGACTTCTCTTGCCTAAAAACATGAAACCCTTCCCCATTACAAATTAAAGCAAAAAATTTCATCTCAATTCTCCGCAAGCATTGTAACGACATTCCTAAAGTGCAGCTCTGCAGAGTAGAGGATTAATATCAGGCATCATGTCTCGTCATAAAAAAAAAAAAATATCAGGCATCATGTCTGGGTCGGAGTCTCTGTTCAACATTTCAAAGTGCATGAGATAACTACTCTTAATGGAGCCTTAAGTGCTGGTCCTAACAAAGTACTTCTCGTTCTGTTCTACAATATCTCTATTTCGGACAATCGGATTTCTATGAAAGTAAAAAGAGCCAAACACCCCATACCTGTCATCTTGCTGGATTATCAACAATTATGCTATTGCGAGCATAAGAAATCCATATGAAACAAAGTAAATATGACAGAACGAGTCCCATAAAAACATACTGTTTTCTTCCCCTCCAAACTTGGATGAATCTTCCAAAAACTCCCCATTAAAATAATTAAAGTATGCAATGAAATCATCAACTCCAAAAGCCAAAAGTTATTAGTGCTTCAACAACAGTACTAAATCCTGACACAGACCAATTCCTCACGTGAAGGTTTACCCGATAGACATGAACTAAATGGGTTTTGCATGTTCAAGAAGAATTAAACATCCTAGAAATTTACAAGAATTTAACTGAAGACCTCATAATCAACCTCTTTTAGTAAAATGTTGGAGAATACTGTAATCACAAAAGCCTGAGTTGAAGGAAAGCAGGATGACAATTTACATAAAGCACATCCACACTAGCAATTTATAACTATCAGCCCAAAGATGGAATATAGTTTACATGAACAGAAACAAAAGACAACTAACATTAACATGTACGAGCTGACAAAGAGGAAAAAAGGTTCTGGTTCCTTCACATTTGCTTTAGTGGTCAAAGAAAACATTTAGCTTGAAAAGAGTACCTCTAAGTAAGAGATCAGCAATGTTGCCAACTCAGAATGTGATCTGTTAGCAGGCAATCCATTCTTTTTGCATAAACTTTGAAGCTCTTTCCTTGAGAGTTTGTAATAGAAATCCTCATTTCTCTTATTTGCCATCTACCCGTACTCAAAGTCAACACGCAAGAAGAAGAATCAGAATCATGGACACATCATAGACCAAAGAAAAGTAAGATTTGCTGCAAGCTTTTTGTGCAGAGCTTTATTAGAGAAGGGTAAAAAATCGAGTAAACACAAGGTTTACACATTACAAATCATATGAAGAATGCTGTGTTACTTGTACATCTCACAATATCTTGGATATTTTTTTTGCATCGAAAGCCCCTGCGTGCTATTATATAGTAATTTTTCATGACTCATCCATTCATTGATAGGGTAATTGAATAACCCCACGTTTTGCAATTGTGATCATAAACAAGCAATACTTAAATGACCAAAAGGACCATGACTGTCATTTTTTATCATATGAATATTTTTTTATCTCTCGGAAACGAATTATTAAATTAAAAGAAGATGAAAAGTGCACTTCCACTTCTCCGCAAATATGTTACAATAGTTTACCCATCCTCTTGCTGATTATTTATGAATTACTTTCATCAATGAGGACCCTTAAGCATCAATTTGAAATTATAAATAAATTCACATCACATATTTGAAATAAGGGAAATTGGCATTTTAGTCCCTAGGTTTTGGGCACTTTTTCATTTTAGTCTTTCACTTTCAACTTTCAAATTTTTAGACCTTGTATTTTCTTGTTTTGACGAAATGGTCCTTCCGTCAGTCTGCAGTCCATATGCTTAACGGCACATGAAGCGGTCGACCGGGTATATGTGTTGAAAGTGAGCGGTCGACTGGTCAAAATTGCTAACGTGTCATAGAGCTCCGTTAAGCATGTGGACGACAGACTGACGGAATGACCATTTCGTCAAACAATGAAAACTCAAGGACTAAAAATTTGAAAGTTGAAACTAAAGGACTAAAATGAAAAAGTGCTCAAAACCTAGGGACTAAAAAGTGAATTTCCCTTGAAATAAACAATTCAAGGATTTCCGACTAAAAAAAATTCCCTAACAGTTACGTGAAGTGCAATCTGTGGCCACCCATAACCACAAACAAAAAGAAAAGAGAGAGGGGGGAGGGGGACAGAGAGAGAGAGAGAGGATCACATTATACTTGGCATAAACATTACTATCAGTACACCCCCACCCCCCCCCCTTCTGCCCCTCTAGCCTGTCATCAAACCCTCATTATGGCAAGTCGATCACGCTCCTCAACCTGTTATGATTGCCAAATATCATGTACACCCCCAGCCCCCCCCCCCCCCCCTTCTGCCCCTCTATCTTTGTTTTGCTTTAAGATAAAGCCTCTTACTAGCAAAACAAAGCAAAGAGAAAGAGAGAAGTAAACTATTATAGCATAAATCAGTAATAAAAGGCAGCATTCAGTTACCAATTATAATACGTGAGGACCCAGAAAGCAATAGGAAAACTATACCACCACCACATAAACAATAAACGTTGGGGGCAAGATAAACTTTATATCAGGGTAGCCAATATATGTTACAGACTACCATTAAAAGTCTCTATAAAGCCTTTTAATCTTGGTATAGGAACAGGACAAAATTTTATGTCAAAGACATTTATCTTGCCCTTTGAGCAAATCAGTTATTTTGTTTTCAACTTTGTTAACATATTATTCCATAAATCATATGGTTAATATATTGAATCTTTTTATGACATTGTTAATTACAAATAGGAACAATGAAAGATTAGATTTTATGGAATTCAATTGTCACTCCTAAGCAATGATATTTTATCACTTTTAATGTCATATAACCAACTTTTATGGTATCGTTAATAATATCATAGAAGCAATATATTAGTTTGAAAAAGACATTTTAATTGATCAGCTTTTCTCATCATCAACGTGGAAGGGGCAAAGTGGTAGATAAAATAAAAATAACAGTTGTGGCCAAAAAGTCTCTAATGCCTTTTACAGTCCCCTTTGTAGGGTAAAAGTGTCTTTGACGGTTTTATCCCTTGTTTTCTTTTTCAAGCAAATAAATCTTTAAGATGGAAAGTTTCCACTCTTGATCTACAATTAAACGCTCGAATGTCTTCGTCAGTGACGAACATAACACTTATAGGCAGAAAGTTGTCACTCTTGCTCTTCTTTCTTAGGGCCTTTTAATGCTATTTCCTACGGAGCCTCATTTAATTGGGGGCCCAAGCTAAATTTTTAGACATGGAGAACCATATATACATATATATATAGTGAACCTTAACTACTCATTGCAATCAATTCAGAGGCTTCCTTGGGAAGCCCTATGAAGTTCCCTTCTAACTTTATTTGGAACTGTTATTATGAGATAGAAAATGAAACTAATCAATAAATTGCTACAGTACATGGTCCCATCTCTCCATATATCCCTCAACGAAAGTCTGACTTCATCTATTTCAGTAAGGGAATTTCAAGTACTTTAGAATCAATTATTGCCTTAAGCAGTTTGTTCTTAAATGTACGTTTTTTATTTTCGCACGGTATGTGCATGATAATGTACAAAGATGAAAACGAGCAAATGTAGGCTAACTTACTTACACAAAAACAATGTAGGCTAAGTTGCATACAAAATATTACAACTGAGATATATGACATCAACTGTACACTAGCCATCAATAAGAATCCCAAGTTTGAACCTGTTTTTGTGAAACTTAATATGCAGATAGTAAGCTTGCCCATAAGCTATCTAAACTCATGTACTCAACCTTCTTTCCGTGATTTTATCAACTGGAAACACACACAAACTCGCACGGGTCAACTTAAGATAAATAACATCAACCCTCGGTAGGTCACAAAGAAAGTGGGGGGAAAAAAGGGCAAGAAAGCAGATTGAAACCAACATCTGATTTATCTTCCTTCAAGAACACGAAAAGAGGAACACGAGATATCCATTCTCCTACTTCCTCACCCTTCTCCAATCCTAACCCTCCTTTCCGCAGCTTAAGTTAATTCCCGAACCATAATAGTATCTAAGTTAATTTCCTTATCTTGAAATTCAAAAGACTATATTATTATTTTTTCTAAGTCAAAAGACAACTTCGTCTTAGCCATATCAATGTATATTACACAGTTGTGAGCGTTTCTCGTTCCTCCCAAACCAAGACCACTACAAGCTTGATTTTCTATTCTTTCCCTAAAGACCATACGGGGGGCACAAAACTTTATCTTCAGCGAGCTGGTAATTAAAAGAGAACAAGGAAGCGAGAAGAAAGATCAGGAGAGGCTGTACCTGAACGAAGATTCCACCGAAAGCCGCTGAGAGAGTGCCAGAAGGAGCAAGAAAATTTTTCCTGAGAGGAGGAGAGACTCGACTACAGTGTGCGAAACTGGTCTCGAAATCCTGTTTTATTTTTCAACTGGTTCAGACTCAGAACGGTGGGAGCAATGGCAGTTCTGTGAAAACAAGGGATATCAGGGGTCACTATCAGTTAGCGCGTTTCGGGGTGACATTCCTGTATTATGGCGGTTCATGATAACAACTGTAGAGGACCGGTAATTGTCCAGTGACGAACACAGGCTGAGTTTGCACCAAATATTTTACAAAAATATTTCATCAATTCTCAATAAAATATTACAATATAATCATTTTCTCTATAAAAAATATAAAAAAATTATATTTCTTTACTATTTTACTAAACTCAATACAAACATTAAATCTAATACCAAAAATTTTACGGCACAAACGTAACCATAATCGTAAGGCGAGTTGGAATGATTATTGTTGTAGACAAGACAATGAAATTAACTTTTTAAAAAAAAAACCCGGGGTGACATTCCTGTATTAGACACGCCGAATCCAACCCGAGGCATAATAGCTTAAAAAAAAAACCCCGAGGCATAATAAGACAAATCCGGAGCGTACGGATATCGCAATTTTCGTAATCAACAGGGACGAAATAAAATGGAAACAATCCTAATAATGGGGATGTTTGTTTGCCAATATTTTGGGGAATATTCCCAAAATTTTGGGAATCTTTAATTTATTGAGATTTATTGGGGTTTGTGAAAAGTGAAGTGTGTAGGTGTAAAAGTTAAAAATTTTGGAATTTGTTTGGTTTGACCGATTTGTTGAGACCCCAAATATTTGGGGTCTCAAACATGCCCAATAAGTTTCTTTAGTTTGAAGTTTGAATCCAAAAAGCGTCGCTTTGGCCGAGTGGTTAAGGCGTGTGCACTTTAAGGGGTTGTTCGGTTATGTTAAATTTTGAGAATTTTTTGTATTTTAAAAATTTTTAAGTGATGATAGAGTTTATTGGTGTTTGTGTATAATTTGTTGAATTTTAATGATTTGTGTGAAAAAAGAGGATAATGATTTTTAAGGTTATTATTTAGTTTTATCTTTATTGGGGTGTGTAGAAGATAAAATATAAAATTATGTATACATTGGTATTTATTTATAAATTTTTATTATCGGATCCACCCGCCTCATCCTCACCCTCCATCAAACCCGACTCCAAAAATTTCAGGACAAAAAATTGACGTGACAGCAACGATACAATCACACCCTCCAGTCAAAAAGGAAAGCACCCACTCTTTTTGCATGTTCGGTTTACAGAATTCAGAATTTTACTGAATGCTGAAATTTTTTTTTAAAAACGAACGTCCTCTAATTTTTTTATTTTTCAAAAATAAATTTTTCTTAATTTTTTATTTTTCAAAATAATTAGCTTAGCATTTAATTTTTTTCCCGCGAGAGTTCGAATCTCTCAAGCGACACACTTTAATTTTTTCTTTTTCAAAATAATTGGAGAAATTGGCAATTTGATCGTTACGAGTCTTTGACCCTAATGAATTTGTCATTAGTATTTTTTTTTAACTTTCTGGTCACTAAATGATTATATCTAGTGTTAATGACAATTTTCGTCCCTGAGTTTCGATCACTTTTTAAAATTTGTTCCTGGGTTTTCGCGTTTATCACACGTAGTCCCTGAGTTTTGAAATGCAAAATGGTCATTTCGTCCACTCTCGTTAGCTCTTGAAACCAAATTTACTAAACGTAAAGGTATACTATTAACAATTTTACCTAGGAATTAAAAGGCATGCATTTTCTCTACTAGCTCCTGTTAGTTCCTAAGTGTATCGTGTTGGCTTAGTTCCGTCACAAGTGTGATGTAAAGAAATATTGTCTTGGATGAGTTTGATCAAGAGAAGATGCTTAATTTGAAAGGATTAAAGAAGTGAAGAAATATGGAAGTTTCAGAGTTGTTTAAGGAGTTTAGCGTTGTTTGGGCTAACTTGAGGCGAGCTTGAAAAAATCACTTTGTATTTTGGAGCTAGCTTGAGGATCAAGCCCGAACGCTGTAAAAATGAAGTGACTTACAACTGTCATTTACCCAGCCATATAAAAAGGGATTTTTGAGTGGCTTGACATACAGACTTCGACTTATAGAGAAAAATAAACATTCTAGAAACCTTTCAAAGACATTTTGTTGAGAGATTTGTGAAAATTTATGAAGGCTATGTTCTTGAAGGTTTGAAGAATCAAGATTGTTAGTGCTCTTCTTTTTGTGCTGAAAAAGACAATCAATCATTACAACAAAAACCCCACTTTGGCAGTGGGTAAACAACGGAGTTCCAGTGTTTGAAGGATTGGAGTTTCAATCGTCCATAAGCAAGTTTGTTTTGTTCAAGACTCATTGAATTGAGAGAGAGATTCAGAGGTTCTGATTCTACCGCTTAGTGCATGTTCGACTGTATCATTCGAAAGACTTTCTTCGGGGCTTGTTGGATAGAAAATGTTTTGTGGTAAACAAGGTGACCGATTATAAGTGATTCTCTCATTTAGTGGATTCGTTAACTGACGATGAGCCAAGAGTAGTTTTTCGCTATCGAAGGAGTTCCTTATTGTCAATTTCGTAAACAATCTCTTGTGTTTGTGTGATTGTTTGCATATTTTTTTCTCATATTTGCTTGTTCATTAATGATTAGATTAGATAATTTCGAATCTTGGATGGTTGCACGTGAATCTTGGTTAAAAAAATTAGAGCAAAACTATATGCACACTAAGTGTTTGTGGTAAAGTCTAAGAGTTCTTACAATTGTTTAATTTGATTAAACTAAGTGATTTTTGTCTTTGTTTAGAGCTGATTTATATCTTGCAGATCTGTGTAGGTTCTATTAATTCATTGTGCTCAATTTTGTATTTAGTTTTCCGCATTAGGGTGTATTAGTTTTTTCTGTAATTTTTATACTTACTATTCACCCCCTCTAGATAAGTTTAGGGTCTAAACCGTGTCCCTCTGACTACTTACTAAACTCTTCAAGAATGAAGGGACGAGCTGATTCTTCGCTTTTTCCCTCCTTAAAGAATTTGTATCCTGCCCCATACCCAAAAAATAATAATTAAAGATCCTATTTTTTGATATTTTTATTTGTTTTAAACAAAAACAAAAACAAAAATCAATTTCAATTAAAAGAATCAAATAATCTCACAAGGCACGGAAATATGAAAGACGAATTGTCTACCCTTTTCAGTATTTTTCTTTTATTATGTGGTAGTCCCAATTATAATTTCTCCCATTTGTATATTAATTTGTTTTCTTCACTTTTAATCTTCTTTCAGGGTTTTATAGCAAGCAACACATAACAGATAAATTTACTTGACAACTAATCTTCCAGTAAATTAGTTCTTATTCTGTTACTACTTTTTGTCTCTATATATTGATCATATACTCAATATATATTGATCATATACTCAATATCGCTCCCCTAAGTTTCAAATTATAGATTTGTACCCGTTATGTTTTAAATATGATCAATTTTCACCCTCCATTTGAAATTACCTTTAAACTACATGGCAAATGATCGAGATGCCTTGCAAGACAAAATTACTAAAAATATTAAAAATTTCATTAAAAAATAAAAAATAGTTTTTTTAAATACAACTATTGAAACTTTATTTCAGTAATCTATTTATTTTTAATTTATTTATTTTTTAAAATTTGTCTTGAAAGAGTATTTCGGTCCTTTTATATGTTTTTCCGTGTTTTAATGTCTGATTTGGATCTAGAGTAGTAGAGCTTACATTGAAGATTTTCAAAAAAATAAAAAATAAAGATCGTCATTTTGAAAATTGAGAGAAGCGAGATTAATTTTGACCAATAATTATGGGGCAAACTATGATATTTCCCCTTATATAAATTTATAGAGTTATTGCCTAACATTGTATGTATACTTTTAACTTTTTTATTCAGGCAATAAAAAGTTACTCTTATTTTTATATTCAAATATATGTTAAAAAAAATGTCTGTTGTGCAATTCTTTTTGGTAACAAATATTTAAACAAACGCATAAACTATTTTTAAGACCAGGTTATAAGAATACCTCACCTAGCTTGTAGTTCCGACTGTCAACACTTGCAAGACTTCAACCGCCATACATATACATCAATTGCCTATGGTACACTATTGTGCCCACCTGGCCACTCGCTTCTTTTGTAACCCTCGTTTAATATTATAATTGATTATAAGGTTAAATACATTTTGCACCCATGTTAGCCCAAGGTTATTTGTAAAACAAACCATATTTAATTTTGATGATAACAAAAGTTTCTAAATTTTGAAAACTCTAGATTTTATCTTGTCAATCCACAATTTCTAAGTTGTATTTCTAAAGGATTGAGGGTTCTCTATCTAAACATCATATTTGATTTTGATGATAACAAAAGTGGACTTGAACACCATTACACATGTTGATAAGATCATTTTTTCCCTTATAGGTGTTTAAAGATGTTTTGGAATAGTTTGGACGCTTTAAAGTTGTTGATTTTCTCTCCAGCACT
This sequence comes from Myrica gale, assembly GCA_963930655.1. Lineage (NCBI taxonomy): Eukaryota > Viridiplantae > Streptophyta > Magnoliopsida > Fagales > Myricaceae > Myrica > Myrica gale. Next base: position 11,435,288 of record OZ005616.1, read on the forward strand.
TATAGGTGTCTACACATACAGGACAAGTGTCGACATATTACACTTACTTCCGAGAGATGAAAACATGGTGTTGAAACATAGAAGACAAAGTGTCGATACATTGTACTGACACCCAAGAGCATCATTCCAGACCATTTGTTGAAGTGTCGACACATTGAAGGCAAGTGTCGACACATGCCACGGAGTTGCAGAAATTTCGGAACATTGCCATATCATTCAAAATGCTCCAAAATTACTTGAAAACCCTTCCAACGACACTCTTGTTGCCCTAGAAGACCGTTGAAGCCAAAGAAGCTTTAAATAGAACAAGATAGAGAGAAAAAGATAACGACTCTCTTGCAATTACTTCTGACCTAACTTCTAGAGAGAGAAAGTTCTTTGAAGAAGAGGGAAAACCACACTTACCAAGAAAGCTTGTGCTCCCATCTGCCAAACTTTAGGTTTCCTTCAAGAATCTTGTCTTCTTGCACTTTATTGAACTTTTCACTTGATAATTTTTCCTAGAGAGCCATTCCACACGTTGTGAGCTTTTCACTTGCATTTTCGGCTTAGAGAGTCATTTTTCATTATACCCATCTATTGTAAAACATTTTGAGTGTTGAGAAAACACCTGGTCGTACTTGTGAGAGTAGAATAAATCCCTTAGGTTTTGGAATTTGTGAAAAGAGTTAAAGAGTGAACTCGAAAAACACTTTGTAAAAGGTTCCTTAGCACCCCGGAAGCTAATGTGTATTCGTTATTTGGAGAATAGTGAAGGAAGCCCAAGGAAGTCAATAGCCTTGGGGGTGGACGTAGGCAAGTGTTGGTCGAACCCCTTAAAATTGCGGTGTCATCTCTCTAACTCTATATCTCTTATTATTCATTTCATATTCATATTTGTGATGTTTTATGCTTTTATACTTTATTGCTTATACTTAGCTTAGCATTTAGTATATTTAGATCTGCATTTTTATTCGTAGAAAAATAGTATTTTCCAGATCTGTATTTTCATCGAAAAAAGGATTAAGTTTTTGAAAAACTCAATTCACTCCCCTCTTGTGTTGTTATTTAGACTTACAACCCCAATGTTTTATTTTTGAGACATTGAGCTCATTATGTTACCTCCCCCAATGATTGCACCCTGAAATGAAATTTGGCATCAAATTAGACGCTAATCGTTTACACGTGCCTCTCACGTGACCTCAATTCTTGTCAGATTACCGTATTGCCCTTGAATCTCAAACAAGTCATGATCAAATGAGCTTCAAAACCCAATAGGCGAAATGAGCTTCAAACAAGTCACAATTTTTCACCTATTGAGTTTTGAAGCTCATTTGATCACAACTTGTTTGGGATTCAAGGGAATACGGTAATCTGACGGGGATTGAGGTCACGTGAGAGACACATGCAAATGATACGTCTAATTTGATGTCAAAATTTCAGTTCAGGGTGCAAATCGTTGGGGGAGATAACATAATGAACCCGATGTCTAAAAAATAAAACATTGGGGTACAATGTGCCAACACCCCCAAACATAAGGGGTGCAAAGTGTATTTAACCCTTGATTATACTATGTTGCTTAGCAAACACAATAAAAATTATGCATGCATCTATCAAGTTTTTTTTTAAAAAAAAGAATTAGTTCCATATTGAAAAAATTGTGGCAGACATGAGTGATTAATATAGTATAATTGAATCTAAAATTACTGGTTTATAAAGGTTTAACTCTAGTAATATTCTATTATGCTATAATCTTACTATTAGATATCTTCTCAAAATAATGATCTCCATGATATACACGTATCGCATATATAATTGACCCCGAACATAAACGTTTAATATTATGAAAAAAAATATAATAAAAAAGTACATAAAAACGAAGGAAACTGGATTTTGGGTGCAACTATTACACAAAGAAGTAGAGATAAAAGAGAAAGTAGAAACCTAAAATTAAGATTTGTAGGTTATTATAATTACCAAAGTTGAGTTGGCTTTTACTGTGTAAATTTTTTTGAGATATGAAATGACAATTTTATCTCCATAAGTTTCTTGATAGTTTCCACTTTATGAGGGTAAAATTATAATTTTAGATGTCAAAAAATTAATTTTCGTTAAAATTGACGAAAAATTTTAATAGAGAATGCAAAGTATCTAAAATCAATAATTTGTGAGTACAATGTAACAAAAATAATATTTAAGGATGCAAAGTGTCAAGACTCTCAAAATTAGAGAACGCAAAGTGTATCTATGCCATGTTTATATTAACCGACGAATTAGAAAAGCAATATTTTTGTAAATCTATATGTAAAATACAGAAATTCATAATGAACCTAAGTCTGAAACCTCGTTTTATTTGCATTCACAAACCTCTATAATAAAAATTTGGGTTAATGACCATTTTCGTCCTTGACTTTTGATCACTTTTTAAAATTCGTTCCTGGGTTTTCGCGTTTATCACACGTAGTCCCTGAGTTTTGAAATGCAAAATGGTCATTTCGTCTACTTCCGTTAGCGAATTGTCTAGTCAACTAACGACTCTATACGTCACCACAACAAGAAATGATATGTGTAACAAAATTTATTTAAAAATGTCATGTCATTTTTATTAACCCACATCAGTCCATGGGTTTTTTGTGGCATCGAGAGCCACCCTAAAAACCAGGGAGGCCACGCAGCTCCCCAGTTCTTTCGAAGTTTTTAGTTTTTAGTTTTTTTTAAAAAAATTGTTAATTGAGTTTTTCTTTATAATTTTGTTTATTTTACTGATGTGTCTTAATAAAAATGACGTGGCATTTTTAAATAAAATTTGTTACACGTGTTTCTGGTTAGTGACTACGTGTAAGATCGTCAGTTGACTGAGATATTCGCTAACGGGAGTGGACAAAAGAACTATTTTGACAACATCCCAAAACTCAGGGACTACGTGTGATAAACGTGAAAACCCAAGGACAAAATTTTAAAACTGGTTCTTTCGAAGTTTTTTGTTTTTAGCTTTTTTTAATCATTAATTGATTTTTTCTTTTATAATTTTGTTTATTTTAATGATGTGGCTTAATAAAAATGTCGTGACATTTTTAAATAAATTTTGTTACACATGTAATTTCTGGTTGGTGATGACGTGTAAGCCTATTAGTTAACTAATCAATTCGCTAATGAGAATGGACGAAATGACTATTTTGACAACATCTCAAAACCCAGGACTACGTATGATAAAACGCGAAAACTCAGGGTCAAATTTTTAAAACGGGTTCTTTCAAAGTTTTTTTTTATTTTTTTAAAAAAAAAATTAATTGAGTTTTTCTTTTATAATTTTGTTTATTTACTGATATGGCTTAATAATAATAACGTGACATTTTAAAATAAATTTTGTCTTGTCATTTTTGGTTGGTGATGGCGTGTTAGACTGTTAGTTGACTGGAAAATTCGCTAATTGAAGTGGACGGAAGAACTATTTTGACAACATCCCAAAACTCAGGGACTATGTGTGAAAAACGCGAAAATTCAAGGACAAAATTTTAAAACTGGTTCTTTCGAAGTTTTTTGTTTTTTATTAAATTGTTAATTGATTTTTCTTTTATAATTTTGTTTATTTTACTGATGTTGCTTAATAAAAATGACGTGTCATTTTTAATTAAATTTTGTTACACGTGTCATTTTTGGTTGGTGATGACGTGAAAGACCGTTAGTTGACTGGGCGATACACTAACTGGAGTGAACGGAATGACTATTTTGACATCTCAAAACTCAGAAAAAAAACCCAAGAACTACGTGTGATGAATGCGAAAACTTAAGGACAAATTTTTAAAAGTTATCAAAACCCAGAGACGAAAATGATTAACCCTAAAATTTTTAAGAAAAACTTTTCCCTAAAAATTATAACCTAATTAATTTTTTTTTCCTAGCTTCCAACAAGTTAATATCACAAATTAAATCTTTACTCATGTAGTAAACATTGACGGCTTGAGATTCTAGAGACCGCCCAGCTCAGCAAGACATTTTTTTTTTTTTTACGATTTTCATCTGTTTTTTACATATTAGCCTTTTTAAATTTATTATTTCGTGACTGCTCCTCTAATGTCCACCGTGAGAGTTTCTCTATTGTTTGTTTCAAATTTCTTTATAATGTTTTGTCCAGATTGTATCGTACATCTTTGCCAATTATACTACTTAATTCGGATAAAAAATTGGAAGTTTTCTGCTCAGAAATAGGAAGGGAATTGTTTTATTTTTCTTCTTTTGTTATTTTGCTCTTGATTGTACACAGCAAGTTTAACCCGCCCTTTGCCTTGCATGTAAATGTAGTAACCCTTTTCCCAAAAAGGAGAAAAGGAAAATATCACAGCTGGCCGTTGACATTATCTGCCCTTGGCGTGATTAAAGGGCTAGATTCTTAGATTCGAATAGGAAGAGTACTACTGCTCGTGTTCAAGAGACAGCTCATGACAGATGGAGACACCACTGTTTCCTAATTCTTTGGCCAGCTGTAATTAAAATTTTAAAAAAACCACCATGATTGTCCCCAATCCCCTTATGTGTCGAGCACTTTAGTGCCTTATAAGTCAACATATCATTAAACTAATTGCTAAAACCTACTAACATATCATTAAAATTATACTCTCAAACATGGACAGTATCTGACCACAAATTACAAGAAGATTATGTAGGAGTGAACAGTCTGGCATACATATAAAAAGACACCATCGAATCCAATTAGGTTCATGAGTCAAATACCCAACCAAACCCTTAATTGCCTTGCATTCCACTCTTAGGCCACTTGCACATGTACACAACACTCTACCATGTTAGAAAAATTTTGCATCCATGTCTTATTTCTCGGAATAAATATAAAATCAGTCCTTATAGTATACGCAAAAATTCAATTAGTCCTCATGATAACAAAAGTATAAAATTAGTCCCTCCTGATCTCACAAAAGTATCAAATTAATCCCTGGTAGAGAAACCAACGACAAACGAAAGTAGTGACTATATGAACTAATTTTATGCTTTTATTAACACGATGACTAATTCGATTTTTGCGTATACCATAAAGACTGATTTTGTATTTATCCTTATTTCTTTACTAACAAAGTAAAGAATACTGCCCACACTGAGAACATTGCGTATTTCCATTGTGATCTAATTTAAGATCTAAATTAAGCAACATAAATGATGTAGTAGGTGCCGGTTTGGCTAAAATCGGCACCTTCACCGCTAAGGGCGGTGTCTAAAAATGGACACTGACACCGACAAGTAAGAATAACTGGCCTTATCGGTGCCGGTTTGGCCAGTAACTGTTACACAGTAACCGTGTAACCATTTAGAGAGTGAGAGGGGAGAGAGACGGTGGAGAGAGGGAAAGAGAGGCCGAAGAGAGGGAGAGAGAGAGAGGTCGGAGCGTACCTGGGAGAGAGAGACTGCAAATATGATGTCAAGTTAGGGTTTAATAAACCTAACACAAACGGCGACGTTCTCTACTTATAGAGAACAACATCGTTTTATTTTGTTTTTTATTAAAAAAATGAAACAAAAGCGACGGGGTTAAGGGCCATCGCAAGCAAGGCACCGTTCTCTTGCAGTCCCATCGATTGCGGTTTATTTTAACTATTAATACGCAGTATAATGATTTTTTTTAGGTTTATCTCGATTCGAATTGTAACATATAATTGACATATGAAATTGTAAATAACTTCGGTACAATCCCATGGAATTGTGATGCTTATTAATGAATCAATATATTAGGGTCTCACAAATAGAACATTCCAATTAGAGGTCATGAATTTTTTTTCTTTCTTATTTTGTTTTTGTGGGCAACTAGAGGTTACCATTGCTCAAATAATGCTTGAAAACAACGGCCTCTTCCCTTGTAGCTGGTGCACGCTCAGATGTTGGGACACCATGCCTACCTACTCCGTGACGTCAAAAGTCAACACATTTCTGCTTTCTCTCTAAAAGGAATCAAGTGAGACTTTCTAGCGGACCAAATTTATGAAACTTCGATAATTGGTATTTTCGATCAGGCCTGAAACACACGACTGGAGGATCAAAGGAATCTCTAAACGGGAATTGAGAACTTATTGAAATACCATTTCCGAACAGACTAGCTAGATTACACATTTTCTTAAAAATAGCCACTGAAAATAATTTGTCTTTTCTCTTTACCGTCTCTGATAAACCAAATTCGAGATGATTTTTCCAACGATTAGAGAGACATGATGATATTTTTCCTTTTCAAGGTCATCAAATCCACATCAATGACCGAACTCCACCGAAAGATCATGCCGTCAATCCTCCAGCAGCCAAACGTTAGGCCACCCCACCAATCAAGCAGAAGTAGCCGTTGAGAACATCCAACGGTCCTTACAGCCGGGCCGGCCTCATTAGTTGGCGCGTCCCGGTCCCCAACGTCTCTCCCTTCTCTCTCTCTCTTTATTTTCTTTAATTGAGATCCATCATCAACGGTCACAGTTCTCAAAGCAACGACAACTTTCCGTATTTGTTTAGTTACCATTAAGCCACCACACCAAAACAGAAACAATAATAACTCCGCGTCTTTGTATTTGAATATTGTTGAGTATCCATCTAATACCGCGTGAAAGTTTAACGAGGACAGCTCTACGAGGACACCACCACCACCTTCTTCTCTCACTCTCTAATGGATTCAATGCCCGATTCATCTCTCTTCTTCTCCCTATTTAAGCACCCATTTTTCTCCCCAAGTTTTTCTCATCCACATTAGCCAAACAACACCGTTAACCCCTCTCTCTCTCACACACACTTGTTCGACGCAAACTATTCTGCTAAGGGTTTTCCTTTTGTTCAAAACTATCCTCTTTCTCTTTTGGGCCCAAGAAGCTTATCCATCTTGTTAATATAATGAATGCCGCCGAACTCAAACGTGTGTTCCAGATGTTTGATAGGAACGGGGACGGGCGTATCACGAAGAAAGAGCTCAACGAATCGCTGGAGAACTTGGGAATCTTTATCCCCGACAAGGAGCTAACTCAAATGATCGAGAAGATCGACATGAACGGAGACGGCTGCCTGGACATTGAAGAGTTCGGGGAGTTGTACCAGACGATGATGGAGGAGCACGACGAGGAGGGGGACATGAAGGAGGCGTTCAACGTGTTCGACCAAAACGGTGACGGGTATATCACAGTGGAGGAGTTGAGGTCGGTTCTGTCCTCGTTTGGACTGAAGCAAGGGAGGACGTTGGAGGACTGTAAGAAGATGATAATGAAGGTGGACGTGGACGGAGATGATAGGGTTGATTACAGGGAGTTTAAGCAAATGATGAAGGGGGGTGGGTTTAGTGCATTGCGATAATAACTTTGTTGGAGTCGGGAGATCCCGTACGGCTCTGTTGTGCATTAGTTAAAGCCAGGAATTAGACATGTTTCTCTCGCGTTTGGATCGAACAAGGGAAAGAACGAGGAGCTGAAACAGCTATTGGATTGTTGGCAGACACTGACCAAATACTACTCTTTGAAAAAAGGAAGGAAGTCATGAGTGAGAAAACGGGAACCATAGCATCAAAGAATGTAAATAAAGTGTTCTATTTTTGTTTCTTCCGACTCTATAACATTGGTTTGGTCGTGTCTTCAGTTTCGTTTTTGGTTGCTAATTTCCTTTCCAATTTTTCTGATTACGCTTGCGTTACGTTAGGAGATATTGCCGTTAATCTAAAGTCATGATGCAAGATAACTTTGCTTTAATCAAGGTGATATTTTAGTGGACTTTACTTGAGCTCGTTGATTCCAACCCAAGAGACTAGAAGTAGTACTGAGTACGTACAACAGGACTGCTCAATGTGAATGAAGCCGTTCGGACGAAGCTTAAAATGAGTATCTTTTTAATTCAATAGACTATTATATATCAATTTTCAAATTAAATAAAGATAGTAATCATGGAGTGTGCTTTTGGCTGTCTATAATCTACAAAGTGGCGGATGCAGCGTCCGCTGCCCATAGATTGCCAAAAAAAAATTTCACATTTGTTTTTTTTTTTCTTTTTTTCTTCGTAAGTTTGCCTAGGTTCGATAACCATTAAATCCAGATTCGATACCCCATTAAGTCCAGATTTAATGGGTATTGAACTTAAAATAATTTTTTTTCTACACATTTATTTTGCTCCTAGTGCTACATAATAACTGAGGCAAATTTACAATTATTATGATTTTCTGTTTTGCATCGATTACAAGCTCTTCAACTGAGGGGTAACTTCCTGCCATCTTGCTAAATTTCTGTTAGTAAAAAATTATTTACTCTTTGCTCCTAATTTTTCACAATCAAGATCACTTCATTTCTTTCTCCATTTGTTGATTTGTTTCTTCATTTTTATTAGAGACCTCGAAAAATGTTGTGTTTGTTTAGGATCCTTGTATAGGCCAAACCAAAGTTCTGACCACTTTTTGGATATATTTATCTAAGAAACTATTTTACTAAATCTTGCTTATCCTGAAAATTTTTATTTTTATTATTCAGAGCATGGTTTGCCTTCAATTGTTGTTTTGTGTGCGGAAGTCGCTTTGGCATAGAACCTAGAGAAAGTAAATTGCAAATGTATCCCCAGTAACCTTTTGTCAAAAGAAAAAGGGAAAGGAAAAAAAATACAGGCCCAAGTTGTGGTAGTAACCAAAAAAGGTAAAAAAAGGTAACCCCTAGTGGCATCAAGACCTCAACCATCAGAATCATTTGTAATTTGTTCTAAAGCTTTAAAATTAAGTAGAGAGTTAACTTGGATTAGATCATCAAGAGTGATTTTCGTAATAGGATGAGAGATGACTGGATGAATGATTTCATGTTAGTGTACATTGAGCAAGAATTTTTTAAAACTATTGAGAACGAAGTCATTTTGCAACATTTTCAGAAGATGCAAACTTGTAAGATCCAATTGTCACCTCTCAGTCGCAGTACATAGTACAGTACATGTATTCCAATATTTTTAATGCTTTTAGTCCTTAATTTTCAACATTTTAATTCTAAGAAAATGTTTTGCATTATGAAGAAATTGTTTTTTGTCATTTCACCTTTAAAGTTCGACACCCATGAATTTTAATCCTGGTTCCGCCACTGAATCTATATGGTGCCAAAATGCTGACCATGAATGCCTTAATATCAAAATTTAACGAAATAAATGTGACGTTAGGAGGACATGAATTTTGTCGTTTTCGAGTTAGGATTTCAAATGATATATATATATATAGGGGTAAACTCATAGTTAGCCCCCTATATTTGGACAAAAATCAAGTTAGCCCCCTATTTTTCAATCCAACAATTTGAGACTCATAACTTTCAAAACCTATCAATCTTAGCCCCCCTTCTAAATCAGGTGTTAAGGCCGACGGAAATTCATGCAAAATGACCGAAATATCCCTCCAAAGCTAAAATTTTAAAAAATAAAATAAATAAATAAATTTAAGAAATGAATTAAAATAAATATATTATTGAAATAGAGTTTCAATATACTTTTATTTAAAAAATATTAATTTTTTTAAAAAAATATCATTTTTATTTTTAATGAATTTTTTAAATATTTTTAGTAATTTTAATTTGGAGTGGCATTTTGGTCATTTTCATGATTTTTCGTCTGATTTAACGTCTAATTTAGACGAGGGCGAAAATTGATAGGTTTTGAAAGTTATGGGTATCAAATTGTTGGATTGAAAAATAGGGGGCTAACTATGATTTTTGCTTAAACATAGGGGGCTAACTATGAGTTTACCCTATATATATATATTTCATTTTCTAACATTATACCATCTCGCCACATGTAACTGCAGATTCGTTCAAGACTATGTTTCTTTTATGAAGCGTACTACTTCCATATTTTTCAAATGAAATTATTAATTGTACACAAGTGCTTTCCACGATTATTGTTTCAATAGTCACTCTTCAAAAAATTTTAAAATTAAGAGGTTTAGTTACATAGAGTTCTTATGATATTGACTTTTAACAAATTAGTCATTGGAGTACGTCTTTGAACGGACTGACTCTTATGGTCATTTTTAAGACATGTAGGTCTTCCGTCCACCAAATCTTAGCCCACTAATAAGGATGAGGTTCGAGATAAACTATCCGACCTTGATAATGAATATTTTGACCTTGACCTGGAATTAGTCTTACATTAGTCGGCTAACTTTTGGTGACGACATGACTCATATGTCTGCAAAATGGGACCATAAGAGTCAGCTCCTTTAAATACGTACTATAAGGACTAATTTGTTAAAAGTTGATAACACATGGATTGTAGTGGTAGGTAAGACCTTATTGTTCATATTGTAAAATACTCGGATATTCACTTGACAATTGTTTCAAATTTGGGAATGATGAATCCTAGTTTGCACGAATGTGACATGGCGGGTCACGTAGTAGACAAATGTTACAATCTACACGATTATCCCCTAAGTCATAAAATACATAGCAAATCAAAGAGTAATGATGCTGTTACAAATCAAATTAGAAATCAAACTAATGGGGATGCAAAGGAGGAAGTGGATGAGAAAGTTTCTTTGACAAGAGGACAATTCCAAAAATTATTGCAACTTTGCTCAAATTGAGGGACTCTCTTACAACTCAGAACTTGGCCAACCACATTCGAACTCTATTTCCCACACCGTCCAACCCACCACACTCCTCAAATCTCTGTGGTATTGCATCATGTTTTTCAGCTTGCACTTCACATGGGTGCATCAAACCACATGATCTGCCACCCCTCATTTCTTATTTATGTCAATGCAGATGTTTCACACTGAGTCAAACTCTCAAATGGTGAGATGACTGCAGTCACTCACATTGGTGAAGTCAAGATTATAGACTCCATTACCCTACTAATATATATATCCATACATATAGTCTTGATTTGTTGTCTCCTATAAAGCTAACCATGCAACTCAATTGTTGTTTCATATTCTTACCTACTTCATGTTTTATACGGGACCTTGCATCGTGGACAACAATTGAGAAGAGTATGTAGTGTGTGGCCTAGTAGTTTTTGCAGGAACTTGTTTCACCTTCAGCTCTTTCCTAGTGTTCCAATAGTCATAATTTCATTTCTGCTTTAGTTTTGAATATGATCATAAACTGTGACACTACCTATTAGGACACTATTCCAATTATAGACTTAAGTTGATTTCAGATCCTATTGTATTTTTCAGATTTTACTTCTCATAATAGAACATCATGTGACATTTATCCACTGTCTAAGCACAAATTACCTATTTTTGTTACTACACATCAAACTTTTACATTGTGACTTGCAAGGACCTTCTTCAGTGATTGCTAATGATGGATTCATATATTTCTTGACACTTGCTGATGTCTACTCACGTAGCACTTGGGTTTTCATGTTAAAATAAAGTCATGCCAAATTTAGCATCAACACCTTCTGCAACCAGCTTGTTGAAACAAAATTCAGCACAAAAGTGAAATTCAACACAGATACCTTTTACAAGTTGCTAGATCCCTACGATTTCTCAACCAGGAATTTCAATCAGGTACTCCAATGAATATGTGTTGACAGCCACCAATCTTATCAATAGGACCCCAATTCCATTGCTCTAAAACAAAACACATTTTCAAGCTTTATTTAACATAAAACCTACTTACAACCATTGAACAGACGAACCTTTTTGGGACAAGTAATTAACCTTAGGGACTTTCAGGGGAAGGATTAAAAATGTGGGACCAAATTGAGAAAAAGATAAACCGCAATGATTAGTGGATTAATTAAGACTTTAATTTAATAGTTTAGTACTAATGTCCAACACATTCATTGCCCGAGCTCTATGGTTCTAAACCCCTTTATCAGTGGTAATTCTTCTCTCTTTTTCTTTAAAACAAAACATTTTAAAGCCAGATGAAATAAAAGTTTTGATTAAAAATATTATTTTCCTCATCCAAAGTACTACGCAGTTCCTCCCTATCTCACATGGAGGTCATTATCGCATTTATTCTTACGGCCCTATTGGGCTTGGGCCATTGTCGCCTTTTAGGCGTACAACGGTAGCAACAATGCCACTTGGGAGGATGGTGCTAAGGTTAGAGACCGAAAAACAATTTTGGGATTTCGACAAACAGTTGGGGAGCAGAAATTCATTAGCATAAAAAAAACTGGCATGGCTCTGATACAAATGTTGAAAATATTATATGCACAGTGAAAATCAAATGGGGGTTTCAGTATATCTAGCGTCCCCAAACCAAATACTCGAAGTTCTTTCACGTGGTCCAACCGTCAAAGCTCTAGAAATTTTGTGTGGTGGTGGAGTGTGTTAGAATTATGTGCCCTCGATAACCAAATTGATTAATTCGGTCCTAATATCTCATATGGAATATAGTATGGTGGAAGGAATTAATTGTATATAAAAGGGGCATATTTGCAATAATCTTAAATTCCAGAGTCAATTATAATATGTTGATGGACTTGATTGTAATTAGTAGAAGCCCTAATTATATTAGAAGAAGAGTTCTTCAGTGTTATCCTACGGCTGGAATTTGAGATCCCTAAGGATCCTATGTCTCATGCTCTTTCTAGGGTTTTTCCAAGGCCTATAAATATAATTGTTATATTCAAGGGGTTGGCATCAGAATCTATTAGGGAAATCCCAATAACGAAAGAGTGACATAAATCCCTTAGGAGGCAACACATCTGAGTTGCTATTCTGAATTGCTGGAGCTTTTGGATTGGATCGTAAAGCGGCTTAAGGTTTGTAGATTCCTAAATTCCCGTGTCAGGTATGGAATCGAATCCGAAATTGTAATCATAAATCCTGGATGATGTTTTGTTGAAAACATGTTGTTTGTTTATAGTTTAATTCTGCATATAAACTATCAGTGGTATCAGAGCGATAGGTTCACATGATTGCAATGGTTGGATTATATGAACTTTGCTGTATTTTGATTGAGAATCAAAAACCCAAGTTTTTTTCGGTTTACTATCTACGTGAAAGAGAAAAATTTATTTTTCTGTATATGCGTATGTGATATGCTGAATTTTTTCCGTATTGATTTAATTCAACAGTGAATGCATAACATGTTATTTGCTGTATTGTCGAAAAAAATTCTTCGAAAGAGTGGTCGGCGGCCATAATGACGGCAGCCGCCACACCACTGGCCGGAGATGCCTCCGGTGGGACCGGAGCAACCTCCTGACCGGAACAGGTGGAGGTCCGGCGGCCATAAGGCCGTGGACCACCACCAGCACACCCGTGTGAGACACGGGTGTGGAAGGCTATTTAGGCCAAAACGGCGGCAACCGAGCGCCGGTAGGCTGCACTGTGGCCGCCGATGACAGGGCCGGCCAACGTCCGGCATTGGACTGGCCGGACGTGGCCAGCTAGTGGCTGCTGGCCGCTGTCCTCTCTCCCGAAGGCCACGAGCTGCGCCCGGGGATGAGATCCCCGGGTCGCCCGCTTGGGCCAAACGGGTGGGGCATTGTTTGCCCTACCCGGTACAGTAGCCCAGCCCAAAAGTTGGGCTGGGTCGAATTAAAAAAAAAAAAAGAGAGGGAAAAATGGGTTGTTCCCATGGGCTGGGCCTTAATGGGCCAGCCCATGTGGGGGCTAGGGCCACGGGTTGGACCCGGGCCCGTAGCCCAGCCTAGGTCCGGGTTAGACCCGGACCGTTACCCATTACCGGTCGGGTTAGACCCGGACCGGTGGTCAACGGACCAACCCGGTTTGACCGTTGACCGTTGACCAACCCGGTTTGACCGAATTTTCTTTTTTTAAAAAAACAACTTTGGAAATTTGTTTTCCAATTTTTGGTATTAAATAGGATTAATTATAGTAATTTTTCCTATGGTATCTATTATCAATAAATAGGAGTTTTACTTGATTAAAATTGGTTGAAGCCAAAATGGATACAACCGATTTTAATTTTGTAAAATTTTCTTGTTTATCTCTTGGGAAGATAAGTGTCTACATCTTAGTGGGAATGTCTTCTAAAATAGTGACATAACTCACAAGTATTTGGAACACACTTAGATAATGGAATGCACAAACCAAATAAACGCTAGTGCTAAAATAGTACAAGACGTGTTTATTTAGGTAGACCAAAAGTAAATCGAGAATCACAAATATTTTAAAATATTTTGCATATGATGTAGATTTTGATGAATAGTAGCTATTCGCCTTTACAAGGTACAATGAGTACCAAAATGGATTTGTTGTTGCATGTAAGGTAGATGTTCTCGATACCCATTTAGAATATTATAAATATAAATGTTATATTTTTCATTATTGTGATATATGTGATATATCTGTTTATTGTTCGGATGGGTGGTACCATTAGTTATTCAAAAACCTGAATCTAATGGAATTATATATGTGAATGATTTTGCAGATTCAAAATGACTTTTAATCCTTTGGCTAGGATTCTGGATGACAATCGGTTGACAGGACCGAATTATGTTAATTGGAAGAGAAATCTTATGATTGTTCTCTCAGCCGATAAGATCGGTTATGTTCTAACCTCTGAGACACCTGAGCTTGTCCTGGACAATGCCACTGAGGAAGAAAAGAAAGTCTTTAACAAGTGGCATGATGATGATAATATGGCAAAGTGTTATATTATGGCTTCAATCTCAAATGTTTTGCAGAAAGATTGTGAGGGCATAGCTACTGCTGCAGGCACTATGTTGCATCTCCAAGAAATGTTCGGAGAGCAGAGCAGATCTGTTAGGCAGACTGCTATGAAGAATCTGATGTCCACCAAAATGGTGGAAGGGAGCCCAGTTCGGGATCATGTCTTGAAGATGATTTCTTTCATCAACGAACTGGATTTTTTGGGAGCTGAGATGGATAGTGACACAAAAGTTGATGCCATACTTTCATCTCTGCCTGATTCTTTCAATCAGTTTGTCCTTAATTACAATATGAACAAGATGAGTGTGACATTGTCAGAGCTGCTCAATATGTTGCAGTCAGCTCAAGATCTCATCAAGAAGGACAAACTTACTGTGATGGTCACAGAGAAATCTAATGCCTCTATGAAACTGAAACCCAAGTTTAAGAAATTCAAGAAAAATAATAAGGGGTTTCAGGCAGCAAAGAATGTTCAAGGTGGACAAGGAAACAAATGAGGTGACAAGAACAAAGGCAAAGGAAATTGTTTCCATTGCGGCAAGCCCGGTCACTGGAAGAGAAATTGCCGAGTTTACTTAGCTTCTCTTAAAAAGGGCAAACCTTCTGAAGGTGTGTCTAATATGCTTGTAATTGAATTGAATTTAATGGATAGTTCATTTAATTCATGGTGTGTGGATTCTGGTTCTACATCTCACATCTGCAATATGTTGCAGGGGTTCAAGGAGACCAGAAAGCTCCATGAAGGGGAGCTGATCCTTAAGATAGAGACGGGTGCAACTGTTGCAGCGACTGCCATCAGAGTGTTTAGTTTAGAATTATCGAATAATAGAATTTTGATTCTAGAAGATTGTCTTTATGTTCCAGAAGTGGGTAGAAATTTGATTTCTGTTTCGAAACTTGTTTCATCTGGATATTCGTTTCTTTTCAATTCAAAACTTGTTATAAAGTTTCAAAATAAATTTGTTGCTTCTGGAATTATTTATGATGGTCTTTATCTTTTAAATGTTGATAATTCTTTGAATAATGTTGAGAATGATGATTCCAGTGTGTTATCCCTTAAAAGGAAGAGGGATGTTAATCCAACCTACTTATGGCATCTAAGACTTGGTCATGCCAATATTGATAGGATCAATAGATTGGTAAGGGATGAGCCATTACAATTTCTAAAAATTGAGCCATATCCAATCTGTGAGCCCTGCTTGCAAGGAAAGATGACCAAAAGTCCTTTTACAGGAAAAAGAATAAGAGCCACAGAAGTATTAGGATTAATACATACTGATGTTTGTGGTCCCTTCAACCACATGGCAAGAGGAGGTTTCTCTTATTTCATTACTTTCATTGATGATTATTCCAGGTATGATTATCTATACCCGATGAAGCATAAATCGGAATATTTTGAAAAGTTCAAGGAATTCCACAATGAAGTTGAGAAACAGATTGGAAAGTCCATTAAAATGATTCGCTCCGATCCGGGAGGCGAATACCTCTTGGATGATTTTAAAGTTTATCTTAAAGATAATGGAATCATATCTCAACTCACACTACCAGGCACACCACAACATAATGGTGTTGCAGAGAGAAGGAATAGAACCCTATTGGATATGGTTCGTTCCATTATGAGCATATCTGAGTTGTCCATATCATTTTGGGGACATGCTTTGGAGACCGCTGTTTACTTGTTAAACAGGATCCCTACAAAATCAGTTCCTAATACCCCATATGAGTTATGGACTGGCAAGAAGCCAAGTCTTAGTCATTTTAAGATATGGGGTTGTCCAGCTCATGTTAAAAGGTTTAATGTGGATAAACTGGGATCAAGGACTGATAGATGCCTATTTGTAGGCTATCCCAAAATGACTACTGGTTTCTACTTTTATAATCCTAATGAAAACAAAGTGTTTGTTAGCAGAAATGCTACTTTTCTTGAAGAAGATTATAGTTTGAATGAAATCGAGAGTAGAGTTGCTCTTGATGAGCAAAGAGATAGTACAGTGACTGTGCAAAACGAGAACAATGAGGATCAAGTGGTTGCTCCCACTGATCAAAGTGAACCTGTTGAGACACAGGAGCCTCGTCGTAGTAAAATGATTATAAGACCTCCAGTAAAATTCAATTTGTTAAATGAGATTTACCAAATGGAATCTGAGGGACTGGAGATTGATCCTTGTGGTTATACAGAGGCCGTTAATGACAAAGATGTTAAGCATTGACATGTGGCTATGGAATCAGAGATGGACTCCATGTTTTCCAACAAGGTATGGACCTTGGTAGACAAACCAGAAGGCATTAAGCCTATAGGTTGCAAATGGGTCTACAAAAGGAAACTTGGACCAACAGGAAAGGTAGAGACCTTTAAAGCTAGGCTGGTGGCAAAAGGGTATACTCAAAAGGCTGGTATTGATTATGAGGAATCCTTTTCACCTGTAGCCATGCTAAAGTCCATAAGGATTTTATTAGCGATTGCGGCATACTATGATTATGAGATATGGCAGATGGATGTGAAAACCGCATTTTTGAATGGGTATATCCATGAAGAAATTTATATGGACCAGCCAGAAGGTTTCATATCTCGGGAAAATGAATCAAAAGTATGCAAATTGGAGAAATCCATTTATGGCCTAAAACAAGCATCACGTTGTTGGAACATCCGTTTTGACGAGTCAATCAAAATGTTTGGTTTCTCACAAAACATGGATGAACCTTGTGTCTACAAGAAGGTTAGTGGGAGTGCTATTACTTTTTTGGTTCTTTATGTAGATGACATACTACTCATTGGGAATGATGTAGGGGCTTTGTCATCTGTGAAAATGTGGTTGTCTAACCAATTTTCAATGAAGGACCTTGGGGAAGCATCCTACATACTAGGGATCAAAGTGTTTAGAGACCGAAAGAAAAGATTATTGGGTCTTTCACAGGTCAATTATATTGACAGAATATTGGCTAGATTTAGCATGGTAAATTCCAAGAAAGGGTTTATACCCTTTAGACATGGAATTCATCTCTCTAAGCAAATGTGTCCAAAAACACCTGAAGAAAGAGAGAAGATGAGTAACTGCCATTATGCTTCGGCTGTAGGGAGTCTCATGTATGCTATGCTTTGCACTAGGCCTGATATCAGTCACGCAGTTAGCGTTGTGAGTAGATATCAATCCAATCCAGGTCCAGAACATTGGTCAGCAGTGAAACATATCCTCAGGTATTTGAGAAATACAAAACACTATTTCTTAGTGTATGGCAGTGAGGATCTGACTGTCCAGGGATATACAGATTCGGATTTCCTATCAGATATTGATGATAGAAGATCAATGTCTGGATTTGTGTTCCTTCTTGGCAAAGGAGCATTTAGTTGGAGAAGTTTCAAGCAAAGTACTACTGCTGATTCTACAACTGAGGCAGAATATGTTGCTGCAAGTGAAGCTGCAAAGGAAGCTGTGTGGATTCGCAAGTTCCTTCAAGAACTTGAAGTTGTCCCTTCGATTGAGGCACCTATTCCCTTATACTGCGATAACAATGGTGCAATTGCACAGGCAGTGGAACCAAGGTCTCATCAAAGGACAAAACACATAGAACGTCGTTTTCACCTAATACGTGATATCATATCCAGAGGTGATATCAAAATGGTGAAGGTTGCATCAGCTGATAATTTAGCTTATCCATTTACGAAACCTTTATCTCAGAAAGTGTTTGAGAAACATATTAATGATATGGGTTTGAGATATATGTATGATTGGGTTTGACGTTTTATTTCTTTATTATATGATAATAAAAGTTTATTTGTTTCTCACATATATTTATTGTTGTTATGGGTTTATACGTAACATGAGATGTTATGTATGTAAATTTGTTCAGGTAACATTGTAGAAAAATCATGCTAGAGATTAATGAATCAAAGGCAGAGAATAATGATTTTTCAGTTCCTTGTAAGCCTGAAAGTGTTCTAGACTTTTGTAAAATAAAGTCTACACTTGTTGTGCGGAGAATGATTGATTCCATCATTGAGGTATGACCTTAAGCAAACGAGTGGGTGTCATGTAACAAGTACATACACTGAACAGGATCCGATTAAGAACACCTTTTGGAAATGATCACTGTCAGGTTAAAGGTTGTTCTATCACAATTCGATATTGTCCTTAGACCTGAGAGGTTTGTATTTATTCATGAATTGTGTACACAACTTTGATATTGTCAACCGGTGATGTTCATTCAGGACTATATCTGGACATGTTGGGTTGTGTGCGTGATGATTGAGTGGTATGAATGCTCAACAAGGAATCCACCAGTCTTTTGGAAAGACAGTATATTCAGTTAGTGTTCATGAAAGAGTTGGACCAAAAGAATCCGGCCGGAGTGTTTTACAAAACTATTTTATGAATACATAAAAGTATATGATATATATTTCAAAATTTTTTTGTGGTCCAACTGAATTATGAACTAAGAAATCAAGTTTACATGAGATAGGGACATGACGGTGATATTTGGTTTTTAGGGCAAGTGGGAGATTGTTAATTATGTGCCCTCGATAACCAAATTGATTAATTCGGTCCTAATATCTCATATGGAATATAGTATGGTGGAAGAAATTAATTGTATGTAAAAGGGGCATATTTGCAATAATCTTAAATTCCAGGGGGTCAATTACAATATGTTGATGGACTTGATTGTAATTAGTAGAAGCCCTAATTGTATTAGAAGAAGAGTTCTTCAGTGTTATCCTACGGCTGGAATTTGAGATCCCTAAGGATCCTATGTCTCATGCTCTTTCTAGGGTTTTTTCAAGGCCTATAAATATAATTGTTATATTCAAGGGGTTGGCCATCAGAACCTATTAGGGAAATCCCAATAACGAAAGAGTGACATAAATCCCTTAGGAGGCAACACATCTGAGTTGCTATTCTGAATTGCTGGAGCTTTTGGATTGGATCGTAAAGCGGCTTAAGGTTTGTAGATTCCTAAATTCCCGTGTCAGGTATGGAATTGAATCCGAAATTGTAATCATAAATCCTGGATGATGTTTTGTTGAAAACATGTTGTTTGTTTATAGTTTAATTCCGCATATAAACTATCAGAGTGTTCTACGAGAAATGATCCACAAATTCTAAGGCTTAAATGCTCAAACGTTTCAAAAATTCTTGGTGTTGGTGTATAGTCTCTCCTCATCCTTCTTTTAGTCACAGACAACGATATGTGTCACATGCATGGCCATGTGTCACAAATGGGAGTGCTCACATGGGTGCCCCTCATTTCTAACATTTTACATGGGTGCCCCCAATTGCTTCCTCATCCTCTCTCTTCTTGCTTGAATCTTGAACTCTGACATCTCTCTTTCATCCTTACTACAAAGAACTTAAAAAAGGTCTTCACCGACGACATGGCTACTGAAGATGTTCAAGCTCTTCAAGAATAGGTAGAAAATATGACAAAGATGAGTATAATTGTCGATGCTATCTTTTAAATTGACTTGCGGATAATTGCTATGATTACTATAATACTAAGGTAATGTTTCCAAACAAAAGTTTTTTTTTAAAAGTTGGAAATTTTGTGAAAATTAAGGTAGATTAGAGTTTAATTGGATTTAAAGAAAAAGTAGTGAAAAATATAATTTTATGGCAATGGGTGAAAAATAAAGAAAAAGATGAATTGAGTGAATATTTTATGTTTATTGTATTAAAAATAGATGATTTAATGGGGAGGGAAATAATTTTGAAGATTTTTAGGCTACATTACTCAAATGGTCCTTGTGGTTTCACTTTGTGACAATTTAGTCCTTGCGGTTCCTCTTTGAACGATTTAGTTCTTGAGGCCACCAAACTGAGACACAGAGGTCTCTCTGTCCATACCTTAATTGCTCCCCTGACGGAAAAGGCTAATTTGACATTTTTTTAAACATATGGATACCCTCCCCTACAAGTCTTGAATTGTACCCGGATTGTATCCCATTTGAAGAAACTAGAAGAACCACATGATGTTGGAGCTTAATAAGTGGACAAGCCTGATCTTTAATGTGGGAGGTGGCAGGTGGTGAGCTGGAGGATGATGAATGGGAAGAGGAAGAGGAGAAAGGAGACAAAAACGGGTTTCCTTGGGTATACTGATGGATTTACCATATAGATCAAGGTATGAAGATTGATTACCAAGGAGCTTACTTTGAAAGGACCAAAGCGGTTACTGGAGAGTTTATGATGAAGACGAGCCATGGAAGCAAAGAAACAGAGAAGATAGCAGCAAGTAAAATTACTTTTGATTCAAGATCTCCTGTGAAGGATTCCTATTGAATTAGGGTACAAGTTTCGTTTCACCCGCAGGTCGACATGAATGTCACTTAGCTGGTATCCAGTTGTAAATAATCTTGAGAAAATAACTTAGTAGAAAATAATTAAACCAGCCATGAAGGCGGTATGCATGAAGCGAAAATGTAAACCAGCCATGAAGGCGGATGCATGAATGCATGTAACTTGAAATATAAAAACCGTCCAATCTGGCGGTATGCATGCTTGCAGAAAAGATATAACACAAAGATATACTTAGAAACTTGGTTTACTTCAAAGAACAGTTGACTTACAAGCAAGAACTATTAAGTAAGAAGACATATACATCGTGTTCCTCGACTTAGATAGACTTGGGTTACTAAGGATACAAAGACTTGAGAGAGAGAGTTTAGAAATCCGAAATGGAATTCTGATTCAAAGGATACATATACTCACACTTTCGTGAGCAACCATAAACCAAAGTTGCAAATTGACCTGAGTAAATATTGGACGCCAGCCTCTGAGACCACAGCTCCAATCCAGTATCTGGTAGCGCCGAAGGCCCATAATTCAAGAGTTCACCAAAATAGGCAAGGAAGGAATTGGAATACATGCAAATGTTGCTTTTCTCCATCAACCGAATCGCAGTCCACAGGAGAAATCAGACAATTCTAATCTACATATAAACTGTAAGCATACCGTTACATTATTGAACAACGATTCTACAAACAAAAAATGGCTTTTACACTAGAAGGCTTGTACCCTTTCAGCTATTTGGCTGAGACAATTTACCCCCCTTTCACTAAATCATGATTCAGCATTTGCAAAGAAGAATGAATTACCCCTGGTATACCGCAAGCCTTCCGCGAGATTAAACACCTCAATCCAGAATATCTCTCATCAGCCACTGATTTTTTCAGCAGTGCATGATTGAATTTGACGACCTTAATATATTGGCTTCAAAGATGAATTTGACTTGGGCGAACTAGGGAAGTTACTTAACATGTGGTTGGTGAAATAAAACCAGGATTGAGGGAAGCCTGGGAAGGCACAGTAGAAGCTGCACTAACTCTATCCATTATCAGAGTTCAATTGTACGTCCTCAATATCTTTTATGCTTTTTACAATATCAGCAACTTTTTTGGACATGTGCTCTGTGTGTTTTTCCAAATCCTTCAAAATCATATTTAATTGTTCTTCGTATGCAGCACAGCGTCGCTTACACTTTTGCCTCTCATTATACAACTCAAGGGATAGTTCTCGGATTCTCTTGTCTTTCTCATCCTGCGAAAAAAGGTCAATGGTTAGCTTCACCATACAGGACATTGTATTGACTAAGAGAGTACCTGCAAAGCAAGAACAATATATAGAAAGACAAACTTCGAACATAAGAAATAGCAGGTTAAATTTCCCGTCTAGTTGAAAGATAGAATTCACTATGAGCACTACCAGATCCAATCTCCTTTCATGGAGTCTTACCAGTTGTAAGTTAAAAATTTACATTTGTATTTGCGGTTCTTGTGCCGCAGGGCAGGAAATTTTTTGTGATACATTAACCCATGATTTGAACCAAATTGAAAGAGAGTTTCTATTTGGCCAATGACCCTCATTAAGTTTGGAGTCGTCAAAAAGTTATCCAAATGTTAACCTCAGTTAATGAGAGGGAGCAGATTAACCACCGAACCCTCATTTGACCATTTCATCCTTCCTTTTTTCTTGAAATTGCTTGCAAAAATAGTTTCAGTGACTCACATAAAACAATCCAACCTAGCACTTTTCACCACAAATATTCAGATCAAGTTCATTAAAGTAGACATCAAAACGGTAGCCAAATAGTTTATTAATGTTTTCATAGGATAGTGCTTCAAATAAGGAAAAGGAAATAAGAAACCATATGTAAATCCCTCATCCAGGGTCTGGGCGATAATTGATTTCAATCGTAATGGCTAAGACACAGCACTACCGGCTTGATGACCCTCTGTCCAGAAATAATGCGGCCATTACAGCAAATGCCACAGCATGGATAAGCAAATGACCTCCAGCAATATTGTTTTTAGTAACACCCAACTTTATCATGACTCATTAGTTAATGGAGCTTGAGTCATATATTCAAGATTATGAATATCAACCTCAAACATACCTCACTGGCTAAGTGCTTTCCAGATCCCCGCCATGGGACTTTACTGGGGCTCATTAACTTGTGATTATGCTCTTTCACAAATTTGGTAACAACCCACTTCATTCCATCCCTTAAAGCTAGCCTTACCATTGCTTGACAGCCCTCTCGGGTAATAGGAGGTGGGGGGAGAATTCTGTCTTTCCTGTATACATACTTTTTTGCACGAAAGCCTTCTTTTGAGCAAACAAAATCTTGACCAATAACTTGATTGTTTACTCGTGAACGACGGTTATGATGGATACGTACTGTGAAACCAGAGCGCCTACCATAGCCAATATAGAATTCTCTAGCTTCATCTCTTGAGTTGAACTCCATGCCGATATACGGTTCTAAAGTTTCTGCATTAGTAGGTGAATCTGCAAGAGACTGTTCTGCAATCAAGTCACCTTCGTTTAAACACAAGTTTGAGTTCTTTGAAAGCCCATCTTCTATCCCTCCATGTTTCTCATATGTTTCAGGTTGCATGTCTAGGTCATTTTCATCCAAGTCAAATCCCTGAGGAGATTGATGATCCATCATCCTCCTACAGCAGAATCAAAAGGTCCTTCCCCAATTATTGTCAGGGAAAGGAAAATTTACAGCAAAATTGCACTCAATAAAAATCTGCATACACTTTTAATACTATTGGTTCCTTAATCATCATTTGCCAGAAATTGTGACAACTGTGCTTACAATAGTTATATTAGAGCATCTTGTAATTAAATAAACTTATCTTTATCTTGTCATGGCAATTACTCTTATCCTGTTGATTATACTGTTTTATCTCTAGCTTGTGGTTAGAACTATCTTAAAGAGGTCATCCCTCTAAATTGGGCTTCTATCTCTAGAGTCTATAATGAATGTGAACCTCAAGCAGGAGGGACACTTCATACTCCCATGGTTCTCTTATTTTCTAATCTTCAACTTTCCTCTATATTAGAGCTCTAATGATTCTCACTATTCTTAATTTCTGTTCCTTAACCAATACCTATATGGTGTTTGCATCCCACCAAAATTTTGGCCTAATAAAATAACTACAAAATAATATCTCTTTCCCCGTCAAATCATCTCTTTCATTACAATAAACATACAAAAAATTAATTCAAATCATCTCTCTCTTTACTACAGCACCTCAACACCAACCCAACTTTTCATTATAAGTCGTTCATTTTCTAAAGAAGGGTGAATGGAATGGGTGGGTTGATTAAAGTTAAAAAACCCTAGTTCCCTTCAAGATAATTCTTCGGAATGAATACACTTTGGAGCCTCTAGCTATGAGGGTTATTAACATTTAGCACTCCAAAATACCATTTTTGTCACATTTTATCTAACAACTATTGATCTCAGATACATTGCACCCTCGGTCATAAGTTTCTATCAATTTGGACTGAAAGTAAAATTTTTTAGCTATGAAATAACAACGAATCGGAGTGTGAACTTCCATAATTTGAGGGTGCAAAGTGTATTTATCCCCTAAGGTTAACTAGTAGATTGATTTTACAAATTCATTTAGGTCACAACATTTTTGTATGTTATACGTTCTCTATCACAGGCTTATTTTTCCCACAACCTTTTTACCATTCCTACTTACTTGATGTTGGGTTACCCTTTTCGCATATGACTTTCAAAGAAAGCAAATGGTCCCTTGGGTTAAGAGAATCTAGATAGCTAATCGTTGAAGATTAATAGCCTGGAAGACATATAGATGTGTATTTTGTTCCATTGGCTACTGTTTTGTTAGGGAACAAATCTGACGTCTGTAAAGCCCAGAAGTGTTGGACCCACATCCCAGCATCACCGAAAGGAGTTGCTCTTGGTGATTGATCATATTTGAGATTAATGTTTTTGACAAGAAGTATCCTTCTGGAAATCAGAGTTTTCTATTGCATGAATTTTGGTGGAATGAAAGGTTTCTTCTTTTGGGAAACAAGAATATGTTAGGTAGACTTTTTGTACAGATTTATAATGATTGTCTTAGCATTCAGTCCAATGAATGAACTGACAGTGAAAACCACTTCATCATAATATCAGCTAAACCTTCTTAGTAGCTGTTAGAAATGGCTTCGATAACAACAGCCCAAGTTTTGATGATTTACGATTTACAGTTTCCTTCTCTTTCTTTGGATGGAAAAGAAAGAAGAACAAACATATATAAATTCATCCTATTCTTTCGTTTCTATTTATATCTTGTACCTATTTTTCTGGGCAAAAATTAGGAAGTCGCATGGAATTCAAGAAAAACTAACCGTTCAGACTTCAACATAGCATCAAGTTCTATTCACAATGTTTCGAACGACAACGGGCAACTGCCCTCTCCAGTAATAGCAGCAACTTTCGGAAGGAAAATTGAAGGAATGTGCTGACATATGGGGCGAGATTGATGAACTAACCTGTGGAAAAACGGCTACGTGGAAGAAGCCGTTGCTGAAGGGAGTGCAACTGGGAAACCAACCCTAGACCGAGATTGGCAATTCAGTGGCGGAGACAAGGGGGGCGGGCAGGGACCACCGCCCCCAAAACAAAATTTTTTCATTCAAATTCCATTATTGCCCTCCAAAAACAAAGGGTGCTTTTTTGCGATAAAAATTTCACAAAATATTTCACCAACTCCTAATAAAATACTACAATATAATCTCTCTCTCCCATTAAAAAATATAAAAAATTACAAAAAATATAAAAATTACATCCCTATTCACTTTTTCACTAAATCCATTACCAACACTAAACTCAATACCAAAAATTTTACAACACAAACATAACCTAAATTCCATTCTAGCCCTCCAAAAATCTTTGGAATGCTTTCAGCAACCAAAATTTTGGCTCTTTAAAATCTTATCATTATTTCAAAAATATCTCTTTTCAATTTTTCACAAACTAATAATTTTTTTATTTTTTTCTACTCTTCAATAATTTTTTACTTTTTTACCAACTTTTTTACTCTCTTTTTACTTTTTATTTTTAATTTTTCATCAAATTATGTACCTAAAATTTTAACCTTCCTATAATTTTGTTACTCAAACATGTGTTTTGGAAAATATTTATCTTATATAGTAATTGTGCCCCTAAAACAATTCTCATTCAAATTACATTCTCTTAAATTTTTTGAATTAGAATATTTTTGCACCAAGATAAAAGAAGAATTAGGTTTTTTATTTTTCATTTTAAATTCAAGTTAAGAGATTGCACCAACCATTATAAATCTTAACTAAATGATACAATAATTAATTTAAATTTTGTAAACTAGCACAAACTTTTGAAAAAGAAAAAAATGATATAATTAATAATAAGATGCTGAATTCTCTCAAATAATATCATCAAATTTATTTTTAGCTTCTTTTTCTTTAATCAACAAAATCAAATATTTTGTTGCAACTCAAACTTGTATTTTTTTTTATATATAAAATTATAGTATTTTTTATTCACCTGAATTTGCTTTTTTTCATATATGAGTGCTAAATTTGTGTCCCCGTGTAAAATTGGCATGGAGACCGAGCTCTGCATTGTCCCAATAACGGGTCAGCTCCGATCTCTTTTGGCCGCCAAACCCAATCAGAGCAACACCGCCCGACCCGACTCAGTAGGATCGCGTTCGGGCGGGCTCAATAAGCAGTTATATAGGATCGGGTTATCTGGGTCGGTATGGGTTAACAGTAAACGTACCCCGTACGGACCCGACTTGAACCATGAACACCCCTAGAGTTAGCGGGAAGCTTAGGGAAAAAATAAAAATAAAAATGGATTTAGCGAGAGATTTTCTCAGTTACTGTGTTTGTGTCTTTTTTTAGGGTATATTTGGACTCAATAATTTGAGCTCAAAAATTTAGATTTAATAATAAAAAATTTATTACATAATTTTTTATTATTATAATATTTATTAAAAATCTTTTATTTCTTCACTATCTACCCATTCCCGTAACATTTTTTTATTTTATAATATTTTTCAAATTTCAAAACCTTTAAATGTGTAGTGTAACATGTGTGCCCGACTACCCGTAAAAAAATAGTGCAACGTGTCGTTCTTGTGAAACTGCGGCGCGGTGTTACAACTCCGTACAGATACAGCAGGCAGATTAGCAAACCATCTGAAGCAAAGGTGGCTCCTCTTTCCAACCGAAGCCCTCTCATTTCCCGTCGCTTTCGCTATTACGCACCCAAATATAACCTAAAGATTTTCCGGTGAGAGTGAAACTAATGTCTTAAATATTTGGATATTCTGAATTTTTTTTCCTTAAGTGATAATTTGAAAATTCAAAATTCCCCCCCTCTTCTTGTTAGGTTCGTTTCTCATGATTTAGCTTGATCCCTAGAATTTATTTTCAGCTATTGATCAGAGCTCTGTGTACGGGTTCAGTTTATTCATCGAAATTCTCTGCGGTTCGTAAAGTTCGTCTATTCTCGTGATTCTTATTGAAAGGCTTATTCAAAGAGGGTAATGTTAATTATGAATATCGATTTTGGGATCTTGCTTCAATTACATTTTGTTCGAATTCTTTAGCTCCTACTGGTTTCTAGTTTCGTTGTAAGTTATTTAATGCTCATTTGGTTGTAAAGAAAGTTGAAGGGGCAATGAAAATAAGGCAAGAAGAAAATTAAGGCCTAATGTGTGTCTTCGGTTCCATTTCCAGATCCTTTTTTTCGGGTTTGGAAAAGCAAACGTGAATTAATGAAATAATTCTTAGAAAACTGAAGAATTGTAACATGATTATTGTTACTTTTGTTGCTCAAGAAAGCTATTACGATTGCTACACACCTTACACAGGATTACACAACCAGATTACACAAGGATACTACAACGGGCACTTGATATTTTCCTTCCTTAGATAAAAACGGCACTATTCACATTTATTTTGCTTTCCCTCGTTTACTTATTTCCTTCTTTACACACAGATCTCGTGGGATTCAATTCCACCAATTGTCTTATATATTCATGTACAGAATACGTTCAATAAACATATAGCATTCTCAAATCTCTCGAATTTGCCTTCTCCAAATATTAACATGGTATCAGAGCAGTGAAATTTTTTCTCTCCATGTCTAGCTCTGAATCTGATTCGGAGGTCTCTCCTCCCACTCCGTCCAAACCTCATCTGGATGCCTCATCTCCATATTTTCTCCACTCTTCAGACTACCCTGGTGCTACCTTAGTTTCCACCCTCCTCAATGGTGATAACTACCTCAAATGGTAGCGAGCCATGAAAATTGCCCTCAACGCCAAACACAAACTTGGTTTCATAGATGACTCTCTCCCAAAACCGACCTCTTCCTCTGCCGATATTCAACTGTGGGACGCTGTAATGATATGGTTTTGTCACGGATTCTCAATTCCATTGACAGATCCATTTCCGACAGCCTTCTATACCACGACAGTCCTCGGGGTGTATGGATTAATCTCCAAGACCGGTTCTCGCAATCCAACAACCCCCGCGTTTTCCAATTGAAACGGGACATTTCTCTTCTCACCCAAGACACCAAATCTCTCTCCATGTACTTCTCCCTCATTTTGGATGAGCTCTCCATTCTCCAACCCGTGCCCCATTGCAGTTGTGGTGCTCTCAAAGATATTCAACAACTCAATGAAACCGAACGTACCTTTTAGTTTTTGGTTGGCCTTCACGAATCCTACGACTCCATCCGCAGCCAAATCCTTGCCATGGACCCTCTGCCTCCTTTGTCCAAGCTCTATTCCATCCTCCATAAAAAAGAACGTCAACGATTGTTGCATCTTCCCTCTCCTCCACCAGATGCTGCTACAATGGCTGCCAACCGCCCTCCTTTCCGCCCAGATTCACGTGGCCGTGGCAGAGGACGCCCCAAGTGCTCCTACTGTAACCGTGATGGACACTGGCAAGAGCAGTGTTACCGCGTCCACGGGTTCCCTCCAGGCCATCGCAACGCCTCCCGTCCTCCTCCCGACTCAGCCGACGGTTCTTCCTCTTCGGCGCATCAAGTCTCCACACTTGGTGCCCCTCACGCAAATGGCCTCTCCAATCTCACGAGTGACCTAGTCCAGCAACTTATGGACTTGCTGAATTCCAAAAATGCCCCTCCAGTCAACACTGAGCCTCCTTCGGTCAACTTTGCTGGTAACATTGTGTCCTGCAACTCTGCCTCTTTATTTTCTTCTACTGAATGGGTTATTGATTCTGGAGCGTCTGATCATATGGTTTCTCAATTATCCAATCTTACTAACATTCATTCTCTTGCTCAACCTTGCCCTATTAAATTACCCACTGGTGAAATTGTTTCTATTACGCAATCCTGGACCGTCCATTTGGCTCCCAATTTATTCTCCACGGTGTCCTTTATGTTCCTCAATTTAAATTTAACCTTCTCTCCATTAGTAAACTCATTACTGATCTCAATTGCGTTGCTCTTTTTTCCTCACACTTTTGTATTTTTCAGGACCATGCCATGAAGAGGTTGATTGGAACGGATGAAGTTCGCGATGGACTCTACTATTGCAAATTTCCCTCGGTCACCGCTCTCCATTCTCATCGTGTTTCGCCACCTCATTTATGGCACGCTCGCCTTGGTCATCCTTCTATGCATTACATTTCTAAAACTCTTAATGTTTCATCTGCTATTTTTCCTTGTGATATTTATGCCCGTGCTAAACATACTCGGTTACCATTTTCAATAAATTTGAATAAAAGCACATTTTGTTTTAATCGCATCTATTGTGACATTTGGGGTGACTATTCCACGCCCTCTCTTTCTGGCGCTCATTATTTTCTCACTATAGTCGATGATTACTCTTGCACCACATGGGTTTATTTAATGCAATTCAAATCTGACGCATATCGTTGTCTCAAAAAAATTTTCGCATTCGCTCATAATCATTTCACTTCCTCTGTTAACTTTATTCTCACCGATAATGGTCAAGAATTTCTTTCTCATAAAATGCAACAATTATTCCATGATCATGATATTTTTCATGAAAAGACTTGCGTCCCCAACAGAATGGCGTTGGTGAACGTAAACATCGCCATCTCCTTAATGTGGTTCGATGTCTTCGTTTCCACGCCCATCTGCCTATCACTTTTTGGGGGGAATGCATTTTGACTGCTATTTATCTTATTAATCGCACTCCTTCTCCTAGTCTTAATCATAAATCTCCTTACGAACTTCTCTTTCATAAACCTCCCTCTTACACTCACTTACGTGTTTTTGGTTGCTTATGTTACGCTCATACTATTTCTTCTCATCGTGATAAATTTTCTCCCTTGCTAAACGTTGCATATTTCTTGGTTATCCTGCTCACCATAGTGCTTATCGAGTTTTTGATCTCGACACTCGTCAAACCTTCATTTCTCGGGACGTCACTTTTGAAGAACATCTCTTCCCTTATCACAATCGCGCACTTCATCCTTCCTCTGATCCCGTCCTCCCTCTCCCCGTTCCCGACCTTCCTCCCTCTCCTTCAGCCTCCCTTCCATCTAATCCACCCTCGGCCCCTCTCACCTTCCCACCTCTCCTGATACCTCCTACCCGACCCCGTCGTCCAATCACTACTCCTGCCTATCTTCGTGATTACATCTGTCCGACTCTTCCTTCGTCCATCCCGACTCACTCCTTCTCTCACCCTCCCTTAGGTACGGCTCACTGTCTCTCTTCTCATTTATCTTATCATCGTTTTAATATTGGTCATTTAGCTTTTCTTTCTTCATTAGCGCAAAATGATGATCCCACATCTTATTCTGCTGCGATCCGCCATGCTCATTGGCGTGATGCCATGGCCACTGAACTCACCGCTCTTGAAGCCAATCACACTTGGACTTTAGAGCCTCTTCCTCCAGGTAAGAAACCTATTGGCTGTAAATGGGTCTTCAAGACCAAACTTCGAGCTGACGGTTCTATTGAACGTTACAAAGCTCGTTTAGTTGCCAAGAGTTACACTCAAGTAGAAGGCCTGGATTATCACGACACTTTCGCTCCTATTCCTAAACTTGTCACTGTCAGATGTGTCCTTGCAGTTGCGGCCATCAAACATTGGACGCTTCATCAATTAGACATCCACAATGATTTCCTTCACGGTGACCTTGACGAGGAAGTCTACATGCTCCTGCCTCCTGGCTCTTGTAGTAAGGGGGAGTCTCGTGTTTGCCGCTTGTGAAAATCGCTTTAGGGCCTCAAGCAAGCCTACCGGAATTGGTTTTCAAAGCTTTATTCCGTCCTCCTTGCTGCCGTTTTCATCAGTCCCAGGCTGATCATTCTCTTTTTACTCATTCAAAAGCCTCTTCATTTACTCTCATCCTTATCTATGTTGACGATATTCTTGTGGCAGGTAATGACCCCTCGCACATCAGCTCTATTAAAGATTTTCTTTGGCACCGTTTCCGCATTAAAGATCTTGGTCCCTTGAAGTATTTTTTGAGCTTAGAAGTTGCTCGCTCTCCTTCTGGCATTTTCCTCAATCAACGGAAATATGCCCTCGATATCCTCACAGACAGCGGTCATCTCGGTACCCGCCCTGCTCACACTCCGATGAAGCAAAATCTCAAGCTCACCGACACCACTGGCGACCTTCTCCCGGATCCAAGCATCTATCGTCGCCTCCTCGGCCGCCTCATCTACCTTACCATCACTCGTCCCGACATTGTTTTCGCTGTCAACGTTCTCAGTCAATTCATGCACACTCCTAGTCAGCCCCACTATGATGCTGCACTTCGCATCCTCCGCTACCTTAAAGCTACTCCTGGTCAAGGCCTCTTTTATCCTATTGAGAACAGTTTCCAAGTCTTCGCCTACTCCGACTCCAACTGGGCTAGCTGTCCTACTACTCGCCGCTCTACCACTGGTTTCTTTATCCAACTTGGCACTAGTCCTATTTCTTGGCGTACCAAGAAACAACCCACTGTCTCCCGTTCTTCTGCCGAAGCCGAATACGGTGCCATGGCCTCTACTACGTGTGAACTGACTTGGCTCCGTTCTTTGCTCATCGACATCACTGTTCCTCATCCTTAGCCCATGCACATCTATTGCGACAACCAGGCTGCGCTCCACATCGCCAAAAATCCTGTTTTCCATGAACGCACCAAACACATCGAGATTGACTGCCATCTCGTTCAGGAAAAGCTTCGCAGTGGTTTCATCACTCCAGCCTAGGCCTGTCCAAGTTCCGGTCCGGGCCGGTTCCGGTCCGCGATTTCACCGGTTCGGTCTGGGCCGGTTTGGATCGGTTTGAGCCATGCCATTTTGGGCCGGTTTTTGGGTGGGCCGTGCCATTTTGGGCCGGTTTTGGGGTTGGGCCGTGCTATTTTGGGCCAATTTCCGGGTTGGGCCGGTTTAGTGAGGTATACTCCGGTCTAAGTCCGGTTTTCCACATGGATAACCCGGTACCGGACCGGAGTATACCGGTCTCGGTTCGGTTTGTCCAAAACCGGTCCTGTTCAGGTCCGGCCGGTCCGGCCGGTTTGGTGGACAGGCCTACTCCAGCCCATGTTCCTGCTTCCCAACAACTTGCCGATATTTTCACCAAAGCATTGGGCCGCGACTTATTCAACACTTTATCTTGCAAGTTGGGCATTTCGAACCTTCATGCGCTTGATACTTTCCTTCCTTAGATAACAACGACACTATTCACATTTATTTTGCTTTCCCTTGTTTACACTTAGATCTCGTGGATTCAATTCCACCAATTGTCTTATATATTCATGTACAGAATACGTTCAATAAACATATAGCATTCTCAATTCTCTCGAATCTGCCTTCTCCAAGTATTAACAAAAGCATAAAACTTAATTTCACCGCATATCACATTTTTCTTTATTGGCTTTGGTTGAACTGACATAGAATTACATATCAAGAAACGCGAGAGACACCAAATTCCTTTACTTTTTCTTTTCCTCCTTAACATATGGATGCTACTTGGGTCATCAGTATTAATAGATTTACTGCATAAGGAAAATTTTTCTTCGGATTAGTTTCTACAATCTGATTTGTAAATTACTTGAAATCCACGAGCTGTGTAGTTTAATCTGGTTCATACTTATCTGAATTTGTTGTACTAGAATCAGTTCTCTCCGTAAGTAGTAAATGGGTTGTTGTCAATCACATGCTTTGAGGGGGCCTTATTTTATGGTGTTTGCTATGCAGTTCAATAGTGCATATGGAAGCAGAGGATGGAGATGGGCGAATAGAAACTTCTTCCAAAGGGGAACCAATTACGTTTAGAGTTGACACAGATCAAGAACCATATGAGGGTATGCATTTTGAATCAGAAGAGGCTGCTAGAGCATTCTATGCTGAATACGCCAAAAGAGTAGGATTTGTAACCCGTGTGTTGTCATCCCGGAAGTCTGAGCGTGATAGGTCAATTATCTCACGGGGGCTTGGATGTAGAGGGAGTTCTGTTAATCAAAAGCAACAGCGAGAGGCTTGCACAGCAATGTTTATGTTGAAAAGAGAGAAGCCTGGGAGATGGGTGGTTAGAAAATTTGTGGGGGACCACAATCATCCGTTGGTGGGTCAAGTGCGAAAGACTCGTCGGACACCTGTAAGCTTGTCTTGCTTTGAGTAATTCCTCCTTTTTGGTAATAAAGGAATTCTATTTATCATTCAATTGCATGGTACTTTTTAGCTTATGTAAACCTTTAATGTGATTTTGATGCATGCCATGATATGGAAAATTTATCATTGGTTTTGTCGCTGAAGAGGTTCTAGCTCCATCTTTGACCAGCTTGCAAACATGTTTGTTCATGGGAAAATTAGAATACTATAGGAGAATATGGATCTTTCGAAATGCTCTTTGTTAGAGACTAATTTCTTAGAATGAAAGGAGCCATGATGCCCTGTTCATTCAGAGAACCTTTTCCCACAGCATTCTTTGGTGCTTTTTTGTTTCAATGTTTCTTCTTCACCTGTTCTAAACAAAATCCCTTTTGTTCTCATTGAGGTATCTCCTTCTTTGGCTATTTTCTCAGTGCTTGATTTCTCATGGAATTGGAGATAGTTCTTCTCTCTCCAGAGTTGCTCCTTTGCTTGTTGATAGTGAACATGTCCTCTCTTCTAATCTATGGCCAACAGTGATTAAGCTGATAGGCATGCACATTTAGGGAAAACATTCCATCATAAGCTCTTCTATAAGAAGAAGTTATAAGGAGGGGTCAGGATTTTAAAAAACAAATCCATTGGCCAAAGTTAGCTAAAGTCAAGTCAAACTAAGCTCTTTATCTCATCTCGTTAAATGAGACGGTCAAATTCAGACCCTTGGATTTGTTTTTTTAAATCTTGACGGGTGCTTATAATATCTTAAAACAAACAATCTTATAATGGAATCCCTGCCCTGCACATTTAGGTCTGAGATCACGCTTCCTGATTGACAATATTTGTGGAAAATGACCGAATGCCTTGGCCATGTGTCTCCTTCTCATTAGATAGAGCTACCGAATCAAGCTATACAGGGTATGAAATCAATATACAAGGTATGCAATCAAGTATCAAACTATGCAAGGAAAGAAATAAAGTATTTGTTGCCTATACACAGCTGTAGTATAATGGTGAGTTAAGATGAAATAAAGCTGTCCGTTGACATGGAGATGATTTGTGAGCTGGAAATTGGGAGATTTAATGGACAGCGAAGTTGTCTGTTGACACTGATAAGTAAGTAGGCACGATCACGATGATCTATGCAAGACAATGCGGCCCTTCCCCATTGCTGCCTTCTCTCTTTTTCTGAGTGTAGGGTCTACATTTCCCTACCCATAAAAAGTTATTTTATTAGCATTGTAATGTCGACTCTGACCTGGAAATAAATTGACTCCAAGGGACCAACTTTGCCTTTACCTTGCTATGATGCATTCCTCTATGGTAATTTGTGAAGTCAATATAAAAGACCTCTGGCCTTGTTTTTACTAGTTTTAAAAAGCTCTCTGTTTTGAATTTTCAGCGGTATATTTACCTGATTTGAAAATGGCGTTCTGTTCTATCCCTCTTGGTTATTTGTATCTGAAAATTATGCAGAGCATCTGCTTTGAGCTTGATTAACAGGGTTTTGAGAGAAATATTTGTCTCCAATGTTAATAGCAATGACATCCACCTTCACAGTTTCAACTGGCTCCTCCCTTCTAGGATTTATCCAAACCCTAAACGGAAGGAAAGAAAAAAGAAACAGGAAATGATACCTTTTCCAATTGGCTCCTGGACAAGGATAAATTTTTCTTGGGATATCCTGAAGCTTCCTATGCTGAGAGACCTAAAGTGTAGGACTTATTTAAGACTTTTTTGAAGGAGGATGTTTTGAGTTAGGTACTTATGGAAATTGGGCTAGAGAATCTGCTATCCAATTGTTTCAACCCACTGATCACAAACTCAAATGTCAACCATCTCATGAATATATTCATGGCCCTCTCCAAAGACAAATCCTTGCCATTAACCAACTCAAAATTCGTTTTTTCAGGAATGGTGCTTCAACTAAACTGTTTCAAGTCTCGTTTGCTGCAGGATTCACATAACCACTGGACAGTCATTTCATATTTGCTTTTTGAATGAAAATAGAAGTCAAAAACCGATATGCTGTTATGGAAAGAAATGTTTCTTATTTGTTCTCCAGTCCTTGTGATAATTTTGAGAAGTAAACTAAGTGAATTGGATTTCTTTGGGGATTACCTTTAAGGTGTTAGGACTCAAATGGAGTTTGTGTGCAGGTGCCATTTTTCAACCCTTTGAAGTATAACAATAAGTTTCACCTTGCCTGTAAACACCACTTAACCTACTAAGTTCTGAGGAACCTGTAGACACCACGATCGAGACATTATAATCTTTCCTAAGTATCTATTGAAAAATAATTTCAATGAGACAAATTGCACAATTTCGAAGGATAAAAGGTGCAGTTGATGTGTTTTAAAGACACTATAGTCAAAGAGTTCAGAAATTTAGTAGGGCTGTTACTCAACAATGTCGACTTTTTTTCTTGCAAAATATGCAGCTCTTTGTTTCTTTTACACCGAAAGAATTTCAGCTATCTTTGTTGTTTTCAATAACTTCCATCCATGATTGTTGTGGGAGTTTCCCAGTCATTTGTGTTTAGATGGTAACGATCTACTTAAGTGGTGATGCTCCATACTTTTTGTTTATTAATTCTGAATCCCTTTAATATGAGGTTCTTTCTTTCTTCCCCCTCCCCTTTTCTCCCCAAATCCGTGTTCAAGGATGAGAAGGATAAGAAAATCCAGGAATTAACCACAGAACTGCGGTTTAAGAAGCGGTTAAATGCAGTATATCGAGAGCAGCTACTTACATTTATGAAGGATGTTGAAGACCATAGCAAGCACCTGTCAACTAAAGTTCAGTCAGTTTATGACAATCTACGGGAGTTTGAAGCTCAAAGGAAAGATGTTTCAGATCACAGTTAACTTCTATATAGAAGGTGAGTAGCATCTTTCCTGATGGCTAATCGTGCGTCTTTGTTCATTTTTATATATTTGGTTCATTGTGTTTCCTTATTAGAGATTGAGATTGTGACAAAAGCTCTAATACAGATGGAAGGGACCTACTTTGCTCTATGATGCGGAATGTTTGTGCAGCAGTTACAAAATAGTATGTTCACAGAATGAGATAGCCAAAAAAAAGAATGTTAGATGGATGTTTGAGAAGACTAAGATAAGGAATGAAGCCATCTGTTCAAAAGTAGAGATCCCTCCTATTGATGAAAAAGATGGTTTGGGCATTTGAAATGGAGATTGATTAATGCGCTGGTAAGAAAGAGTGATGTACTCCGAATTGCCGAAGTGAAAGAAATAATTATAGCTTTAAATAAAATGGATAGGAGTTGTGAAGAAGGATATGCTAGGTAGAAAGCTACAAAAAGAATAGTATTTGGAACAAAATACATATGGCGGACCTCAATTATTTGCTAGAATCCATGGACCCTCCCATTTTGATTTGGATTGAAGTTTGGTCTAGCACAAAACTAGATGCATACTGGTATCTCATGTCTCATGGAAATCAAGTGACTTCATGATCTCTTACAGGACATTGAAGAAACAAATAAAAAATGGTGATGGAGAATTAAAAGTAGGATTCATTAGCAATGGCAGATTAGTTCAAGACATTTGAAATGTCACTGCATCATTTGATTCGATCATCTTTTTTTGCAATGGCTGATTCCTGTGATGATTCTTTTATATGATGGATTTTGGCCAAATAAATTGCTTTATTTAAAAGGGTGAAGTTCGTTTTTGGAGTTTTTTTCCCCGATTTTGTGTGTGTGTGGGTGGGGGGGGGGGGGGGGGGGCTTTCCCATCTGTCTTCTGCGCTTGCATTTTCTAGTGGATTTCTTTTTTCAGGAGTTGGAATTAAGTTGTCTTAATCTGTTTCTGGTGATCCAATAGAATTCCATGATTGTCTCTCTTATTTGTTGGGTGCCGAGAGAGAGAGAAGGGAGTGTTCAAGATTAAGTGAGAATTGGACTTATTTAATTTTATTTGCTTTTTATCTGACTATTGTTTTGAGGGCTGAAGAAGCCGTTAACACAAGTAATGCCTTTTTGAACTGGGAATTAGTAGGCCATCTTGTGTCAACCATCATGAATCTACCTGATCAACTTTCTAACCCTTGTCATATGGATCGACAGGGGGAGCACTAACAAAGAGCTGCATGGCTAACTTGATTTACGTACCAGGCAAGCATCTACAGACAAGGTGTAGAGATGGCGGCAGAAAATTCTGTTCACGTAAGGGCTCACAGTTGCCAATGTTTTTTATTTAATACGCTGTGGTAGCGAAAGAAGGTTAAGTGTCGGTACTTCAGTTGGAAGATCAATCAAGTAAACCTTCGTAATTATGTACAAAGCTAATTAAAGATGAGACCTATATGCGGCAATTGTTTATCAGTCCTGGCCTTTATGATTTAACTTATAGAAATGGACTTAGCATCTTAATGATGGCATCACCAAGTTCCGATTGCTTTGAAGAGGCTCATTAATTTCTTTTCAAGGGGGTGGGGGGAGGAATTGAGAGAGAATTTCCCGCCTACTTTATGTTTAGGCCTTGAGGAACAAGGGAAAGTAGAGAAGGGAATGGATTTCTATTGTGGTGCAGGGGTGAGGCTGGGAGAGATATGAAGTGCTGGAAGGATTTCAGCTCTTGTTGAGTGTGACTTATTCTACGGTTCTCCCTTGTACAGGTCTTTTCTTTTCTGAGTAAGAATCTCTGTCTGCATTGTTAGTGAAGCTTTGAAAATAAATGATAGACTCAATAGCTTGGGTTAACTTCTTCTCATTGCTGCAAACGTTGCTTAGTTCCATAAGCTTGGTTTGCATGTCTTGGCTATTTTTAGGATTTAACTCAATTGATACGAAATAGGAGCTGATTAGTTTCAAAGAACATTTGGAAACAACATTACACGATTTGCTTCTTTTTTGGTAACATGAGTGACTTCTTTGCTTGAAGTTCTTTTCTGAATCTCAATCTTTTTAACGGCCTAATGATTTCCAATTAGCTGTTACATCTCGGAGTCATGATCAAATCATGTCCTCTCCATTTCCTTCCAAAATCGTTCCCGTTTTGAATTGCATAGTGGAGTAAAGCAGTTTATTGATAGCATTTTAAAGTCAGTGGATCAACAGTTAAACTTGTAAGTTGCAAATTCACGTCTAGGTATGATGTTAAGGTCTACTGATAGTTTAAAGTCAGTGAATTCCGAAGTGAGTGGGGATTTCACCCCACGAAATGGTGGTTAGCATATCTGAATCTGTTTCCTCTGGGCATATTGCCATTGGAAAATCTGTGTCTAGGTGAATGTGTGTACTTTTTAATAACTTATTTTAGGGACCGGCTTGAAAAAGAAAAAAAGAATTACTTTTAGGACCCATTTCGAAATGAGAAATGATTGAGGTTCTTCTCGGGATTAATCTTACCGCTCAGAATCTATGGGTGTATAGGACCCACTTTTAAAATGAATCCTGAGCCATCAGATTTTTCTCAATCTGGAAAGAACTCCAATCACTTCTCTTTCGAAATTGATAGTGAGAATTTGGCCTTGTCTGAATTGTTGCAAGGATATGCAAACTTCTTTGTATATTATCTGGAGAAGACTGATATATTCAAAGTTATTTGTTTCTGAAACCATTATGAAATTTGAATCTTTTGGAACTTTCAAATCCCATTCTGATATGATGAGCTTTGTATTGTACGTATGTATATTTTGGACCCTCATAAGCTTAATCATTTGAAACTTTGAAACTCCTTTCTTGTATTAGATTTATTATTTTGTTGATCCACACTAATATTTAACCGTTGTAGCTCATGCATATAATCTTTTATTGGTCGCAGTTTTTATGTCAGAATAGAGAGTAATCCGAAGGCGTCACTGGGCTGTTTGAAGATCGAGAATTGCATAACATACGGAACTAAAATTTTGATGTGCAACATGTTATCCCAGAATTCTGAACCTTAAACGTTTGTACCATTTTGGTTAGATTAGCTTGCAAGCTTGTCCAACTCTCGGATAGTGGACTCGAAAATGTTTTTTGTCTGATTGATGGGAGGCTGTGATCATGTTGGGCATCTGGTGTACAATTTTACGCAAATCATGGAGGAATTCCTTCGCCTTTCTTCAAAAAATGACTTTTGGTTCTTCGTTGTTGGGTAAGGCACTACAATATAGATTTGGGTACACCTACTTTCGTCTTCAAGAAATCATTGGCCTACTCAAACGAGATTGCCGAAATTATTTTACTGATAATTTAATTCATTGAGGGCCTTATCCGTTGCGACCAAATGATTGAGAATTAGGAAGAGTTGAAATTCATTTTGTTCTTTGTATTCAGTAAATGTATGAAATTCATTTTGTTCTTTGCATGGCCGAATAATTTAAGTTAGGGAATTATATATTAAGCGAAGGTTGCTTGAGCCATACCATGGTTGGTAAATGTAGGATTAAAGATCAGGGTGATACAAGGAGTGTGACAACTAAACATAAGACAAAGCATACCAAAGTTTTTGTTTTATATTGTCAATGAAAGTACTCGCTGAAACGTAGAAGGCAACTGTACACGAAACAATTTTGTTTTTTAAAAGAAAAGATAAATATAGTGCAAAATTGAAGGATAATATAGAGAGGGGAGATAAAGATATAAGTGGTTTGTTTTAGGGGACCTATTTTTACTGTAAAAACTTTCTATAGTGTGTATTTTATACTATGAATCCATATAGAATACAAGTTAAAAGGTCTCTATTTATAGAGACAACGCAAAACATGACAGAAGAGATATTCATACATTTAAACTTGAATTTGTGTGAGATATTGACAATATCTTACAATAAAACAAAATGTCTGATATCGTTATAATATTATATCAAAATCTTAGAAATTGATTATGGCATTATCTCTAACAGTTTTAAGCTCAAGTGTTAAAAAACACCTAAATAAATTAAATTTCTTAGATGAAAATGATCAAATTGGATCTTCACGACCAAGTGGACAACAATTTGAACTTGGTGGGACCAAAGTAAAACTTATTTGTATACGAGTGTTTTTTTGGTTTTCTTCATTTCTTTCTTTTTCTGTGGATTGTAAACCGGAATAAAAATTAAGCTCTGCCACTAAGGTAGTTTAATTCGTCATATATAAAAAATTGTAGTTTAATTCGTCCCCTACTAAAGATTGTAGAGCCCATATAAAAGAGGTTTTTTTTTTTTTTTTTAATCTTTTACCCCCCTAAGCAAGCCAATATAAGAGGGTTGAATGTAACCTTTTTTTTTCTATTGGGCAATACATTTTTTTTCTGAATAATGCCGTTAGGCTTGCATTGCAATAGTGTAACCATACAAGGAACATCCTAAATAAGGTCAAACTACAAACAGACTATAAAATAATACCAGCAAGAATCCAAAAAAAGATTAAGGAAACCACTATATGCGTCATGCTAGGAAGAGGGTGCGGGTAGCCGATAACAGCAGACAAGCCACAGAAATCTAGAGGAGCTAGTAGTGAAAGCGCAGACAACCTGAGCACTACAAAGCCTCAACGGAGGGCTGGAAAGATTCACAAAGAATCAGCAAAGCCCATCGAGGCGCTGGAAACAACCATACTAAAATAAAGACAAAGGCCAACACAGAGGCCAAAAACAAAAAACAACACAACAAAGGACAAAAACACCACGCCGGAACCAAAACACCACCAAGAAGGCGCTGAAGAGCTAAAAACACCGACAGAGTGGGGAAACACGCGGCAATGACAAGAGGCGCGTGGGACCCACGCGCGGCCGGAAAGTCAGTAACTCGGAGGCGTTGGGTTCGCTAGAGGCAGGGGAAGCCATCCAAGTGGCGCGTGGCTTTCAGAGACAACTGACAGAGGCCTAAAAATGAAGAACAAAGTCGGACGTGTGAGAACCACATGCGGCGCGTGGACCAGAACGTGCTGGCCAAATTGATCGGTACAGTCA
Source organism: Myrica gale (assembly GCA_963930655.1). Classification (NCBI taxonomy): domain Eukaryota; kingdom Viridiplantae; phylum Streptophyta; class Magnoliopsida; order Fagales; family Myricaceae; genus Myrica; species Myrica gale. The sequence continues at coordinate 11,476,636 of OZ005616.1, forward strand.
TGGCTGAGCTTGCCTGGAGGTGGAGAACATTACTAGAGAGGCGGTGGTCACCAAAAAAGAACAAAAACGCCTAGATCTAAACACCAACATATCGAACCAAAAAGAAACAAACATCACCGGGTTAGAGGCAAAAGAAAAAACAAGGAAAGGGATAAAGCTGTGGAGGGATGGAGAGGGAAGCTATGGAGGGAAGGGGGGTGGGAGGAGCATGAGGAACGGAGAAGAGACGCTCCTCCCACTGGCGTTACAGGCAAAAGAACAAAACTAAGACTAGAGTTTTAAAAAGCTCTAGAAAGAAGGTACATCACCACTCTCTAGAACTATAGTTTTCCTAGGGTTGAATGTAACCAAATTAGCAAGAAATCTGATTAAGTATAAGTGGGCGTATCGGTGGTGTGTGCTTCATGTACACATCTAGTATAGAAAAAGCAGAACTCCAATTGCATGTCAAGAGCAAACCATTTAAAATTGGTTTAGATTGCATCACCTGTGGTCATATATTTACGGGCTAAATAACCATTTCATCCCTAGATTTTGATATCTTTTAACAAATCATCTTAAATTTTCTGAGTTTATAATTTTTGTCAAACAAAATCCTCTTAAATTTTCATTCTCAAAGTTAATACTTCACACGTTAGTTTCAATCATAAGTTGACACGTGTCACTCAAAACTAAAATCAAGTTACTTATAATTTTTTTAAGTTTTTTTTCCTAATTTTTGTTTTTAAAAATAATTTCATATTTTAGTTTTTTTTATTCTTTTACAAAAACATAAAATTAAGAAAAAAAATTATAAAACACGTGATTTTAGTTTTGAGTGCCACGTGTCAACTTATTATTTGAATTGACGTGTAAATCGTTAATTTTATAGATAAAAATTTAACAAAAGGACTTATTTGATAAAATTACAAATTTAAGGATCTTTATGATCAATTTGAAAACTCAAAGACTATTTATTAAAATGGATCAAAATCTAGAGACATAACCGGAGGTTACATGATGTCCTTGTTTAATTTGATTTTGGATAATAATAAATTATTGTAGCTCATTTTAAGAGATTCTAATATATTAAAAGTTTGATTTCATGAAAAGATTGATGAATGATGTGAATCTTGATTATTAATAATTAATGCTTAATATGATGTTCTTCTATTCATTTATGCAGATTAATTTGTGTATATATTCATAAAAGGTTTAGCTAAACACTCAAGTAATTACACAAGTAAAATAATGGATTTCTGAAAGATCCGAATGAAAGTGTCGACCACTGTTCACAGATGTCGACTACCTGGGCAAAAGGTGTCAACACCTTCACATGGAGTCAAATTCGGACAGCCCAAAAACCACAACTTTTCAAATGGCTCTTTCCGCATTAAATGCACCCCAACGGCCGAAAAAAGGTGCTACTATAAAAGAAGCTAAGGTGAGAGATCTAATAGAGATTCTGGCATTCATTCTCTTCAAACCCCACAGGAGCTCTCTCTTCCTCTCATTGTTTCATACTTGGGTGGTTATGAGCTAAATAATTTTATATTTTCACTCATTTGTACTTTATTGGCAAATCTAGCTGCCTAGAGTCATTCTTTGAGCTTAAATTTCAATCATTGTGATGGTTTTCAAGTACTTTGAGATCTTGAAATCTTGATATTTGAGAGTATTGAGAGAATGCTTGTAACTAATCGTGAGGTTAGGAGAACCTTGGTGAGGATAGCCTTCGTTATAGGTTTTGGATGCTAAGCCTTGGAAAGTACTTGGATTGTTAGTATAGATCCCGTGAAAAACACTTAAGTTGTGTGTGTTGAGCCTGACAGAACACTTGGTGAGTTATAAGTACAAATTCTGCAAAATCAATTGGATTGTGAGTGTTGAGTCCGAAAAATTACTTAATGGGTTGTGAGTGCAAATCCTGTAAGGCACTTGGATTGTGAGTAATGAGCTTGAAAAATTACTACTAAAGATTCTCTAGCACCTGCAATTTAGAGTGTATGCTATTTTGAGATAGTAGAGAAAACTCAAAGGAGGATCCTTGAGGATGGCCGTAAGCTTTGATTTAAGTCGAACCACTTAAAAATCTCGGGATCGTATCTCTTAAGCTTCTCTCTTATTTTACATGCCTTACATGGTTGTTCAATATTTGAGTAGATTCCAGGTATTTGTGCTTGTTATGCTTATTCGAAAAAGACTTGTGTTTTATACTATATATTCTTCATCTCAAGCCTTTGTCCTCTTTGTTCATCTTGATAACTTTCAAAGATTTACTAATTCGGTGACCATTGTGATTTCATGATGATGGTTAAAGCTTTGATCTTGATCTTTTTTTATTATAAAGATTTATGTTTTTTTATTTATATTAGAGTCTAAAGCAATGTGGGCTATTGTAATCAGAGACTTATAAATATAGCCTCTTTTGTAATATCATCTTTACATCAAAAAATGCACAAATCTGCTTGATCGGGCCTTCCCACAGTGAATGTAGGTATATATACCAAACCACTTAAATATTGTGTCTCATTTATCTCTCCTTCCTTTCTCTTAGTCTAAATTATTTTTCACTTTTATTTTTAATTTTAACATGGTATCAGAGCCATTTCGATCCTATAACCCAGTTCAAGCCCAGCCATGTCCAGTCTGGCCTTGTTCAGGTCCAGGCCCCGCCTAGTCTGGCCTCGTTTAGTTCTTTTGTTGGGTTTTCCAGTGCCTGTTTGACATCATTTCGGTGAACTTCCTACATATTTTCTAGCAATCTCCCCACTTCTGTTGCCCTTCTACGGCCATCGTCAGGCATCCGTCTGCCCTTCTCTGGTCAAATTTCGGCGCTCCTTTCCAGCCAGCCATCTTCCTGTGTTCCTTTCCAGCTACCATCATCTGGCAAGTTTTCTTCATTACTTTATGTGCATATCTTTGTAATAAGCGTTGATCGCTCCTAAGAAACATATATGTAATAATATAGGTTGAACAATGCATATACCCATGTGTCATTATGTTGTTTCTTCATTACTTCGATGAATAGAAGAAACTTTGATGAATTGAAGAAAATATTAGGTTATGTGCTTTTTTTCGCTTTCCACGAATACAGGATTGTGATTACAAATTGCTTGATAGGTTAAATGCTATTTGGACAGAACAAAATACTTCCCTGAGTGCATTTTATAAACTGTTTTGACAAATCTGAATAATTGCAATACTTGTTTGATTGCATTTTACAAAACAAGTTGTCCCATTACACAAAAGTGCACAATAGAGTGCCCAACCATTCTACTAAAGCCTACTACTCATTACACAAAAGTGCTAAACAAAGTACCCAACCATTCTCCTAAAAGTGCCAGACAACTACAAGTTGTCCAATTACACAGAGTACCCAATCATTCTCTTTCTTCTTGAGTTTGTATTGGTCAGCTTCCAACTTCTTCGTCTTCTTGATCATAAGTTACCCAAAATGCATTAGGGTGCCTTGCCAAATATGCAGTACGAACAGCAGCTCTATCATTTTCAGAGACCTGTACAATTGGTAAAACCAAAATGTCAAGTCCTTACATTTAAAAAGCATTAAAGAGCAAATCCTAACCCCCATATCACATATGAGAATAGAAGCAGAATGAACTAAGACACTAAGCAATGAGCATTTGGGATTAGCTGTTAAATCCTGCACAAAACAACACGGTGTCTCTTTGAGAAGACCAAAATTTTCAAAATCAACAAGAAGAAAAAGGTTTTAGGCTTTATAAAGGAAAGTTAGTCAAATGACTATAGTACATTTGTGTTCTTATTTACACGCAGACATACGACAACAAGGGTATCTATCAGAATAAGTATGAATATGGAACAAAACAATATTCAAATGAGGATAAATTATTAGGAAACTAGAACAACCCAGCTTTTTGACTTGATCAAGCATAGATGGCAAGCAGGGATTGCATCTGAAGAAAGTTAGATTCAACAAGCACTTGTGCAACCAAACATTAGCAAAGAAGCTAATTCCACTATCAAATCATTTATTTTTGATACCGGGAGCATTTAGTCCCCTCAAAACCTATCACCAAGCAACTAAGTCAATTTTTTGGCTAGGGATGGAAACATAGTCTCAGTCGTTAACCCCACCTGTTGTGCATCACGTGTCCAAAGAGAATGACAGTTCAAAATGGAATATGAAGGCCTTATCCAGGGACGTTATCAACAGTATAATTGCATATCCAAAAAAACAATCAGAACTCCAAAAAGCCAACAGGGAAGAACACCATGTTTAAACTCATTCTCTCTCCTCTTCCCCCCTCTCTCTCTACAACTCTCTCACGCCTTCATTATCCAAAAAAAAGACATCGTAAAAAGAACTCACAACGTTGGGAAGCACCACCCCACGTTGGGAAACACCAGATCAGTGGGAGGAAGACTGGGAAGCTGAGTGCATTGGGCTACGCTTGGCGTTGACAACAATTTCGTTCATTGGATAATTTAGGTTCTTGGTATTGAATGGGAGAGATTGGGGGAAAATTTTTCGAAGAGGTAGAACGTGGGGAAATTTGGAGACTTTTGGTAACCTCTGAACGTTACTGTTTCTAAGTTTTAAGTTTTCATGTTTTGTTTTTATTTCATTAATCAAACGTTTGACTTTTACGTTTTTTGATTTTTTTTAGTATGACGTGGCAGTACAGGTGGCAAAAAAAATACGCGTCCAAAAAATATTGGTCCACGTGTCTACCTGTGAACCACGTCATCACATGCCATTAAATTATTAGACGGAGAGGGGACAGAGGGGTATATATTCGATTAAACTTGCACCCTAGGGGTATAAATCAAACTTTTTTACCACAGAGACATATTTGCAACAAAGTAATACCACAGGGGCATGTAGTGCATTTAAGCCTACAATTTAATCCAAGCTATCCATTTAGGGTGGAATCCGAACAGCTCTAACGCTTTTAAGGATAAAAATCCATTCGATCCTATCATATGCCTTTTTCATATATGCCTTAATTGTCATTCACCCCCTTTACCCCTTCTATGCCCTATGGCATGAAAGATTTCAACTGCAACAATAAAGTTGTCCTAGATGAACCTTCCAGGACGAAAGCAAGCTGATAGGGAGATATTAACTTGGACATAAGAGGCTTGAGGCGATCAGTGAGAATTTTGGATATTAGTTTATAGCTAACATTACATAAGCTAATTCGTCTGAATTGACCGACCTTGGAAGCATTTTCTACCTTAGGAATGAGCACCAGATTTGTATGATTCATCTTTAAAGGCATTCGGTTATGTAGAAGAAAATCATTCACTGATTTAATCACATTAGGGCCAACAATATGCTAGAAACTGGTAAAAATAATATCATCATACCATCCGGTCCAGGTGCTTTATCTGAACTCATTCTTCTAAGAGTAGCGTAAATCTCCTCATCATCGGGAATACGAGTGAGCTCGTCATTTTCCAACACTGAAATCTCATGTGTGACCACTCCTTCAAGATCACTAGGAATAATTGGTTGGTCTAAAGTATATAGTGAATTATAGAAACTGACTAATCTGAACCAAGAGAATGTCGCCCAGAAATCCAGCTCCCATGATCCCCTTTCAGACGATCAATGCGGTTCCGACAGCGATGGATAACCGTGGAGGCGTGAAAGTAATGAGTATTAAGATCGTTCAAAGTCAACCATGCCACTCTAGACCGTTGTTTCCATAACATTTCTTCACGTTTCCATAGCTCATCTAATTCCAATAACATTCTACCTTCCAACCCCAATGACTCAACCGTTTGATCACCTTGTTGGCATAAACTAAGGTGGTGGGAGACCTTAATAGATTCAAAAATATTCCCGAAAGTTGCTTTATTCCATCGCTGCATTGCCCGTTTTACAGCTTGTATTTTCTGAACCAAAATCCACCCTAGTGAGCCGCAAACCTCTAGATTCCAGGCATGAGCAACCACTGCATAACATGAGTCATTCCGAAGCCAAAAATTCCAAATTTGAAGGAGGGAGGAACAGTAATATCAGAACTCATCACATGTAGAATGAGTGGAGTATAATCTGAAAGGGCAATAGAATGGTGGACGATGTTAGCACTTGGATACGCCAGCCGCCAAGAAAGATTCGCAATACCTCGATCAATTCGCTCTCGAATATTTGCCAAACCGGGACGTCTATTAGACCAAGTGAATTGTCGGCCCAAAAATCCCAAATCAACATGCCCATTGACTTGCATATAATGGCCTAATCTACGAGAAGAAGAGGATCTGACCGCCCTTCCACCGCTCTTCTTTTCTTGGTAGAGCAGGTCATTGAAGTCACCGAGGCATATTCGAGGAGATTCAGGTGTGCATTCAAGGAGCTACATAGCTTCCCAAAAAAATTCTTTCTCCCCCCTAGCGAGTAGGACCATAGACCAAAGAACAGAAAAAAAAATGGTGAATCAGCCCCCCGTATGACAGAGGAGATGGATGATATTAAAAGATTTCAGTAAAATTTCCATCTTCAAATTTGGCCTCCAGCAAAAAAACCAAGCCCCCTTTACAACATAAGGGAGGAACAAACAGAAAAAGGGAGAAACCAATAGATTTCATGAGATTTCCAACCAGTAGGATCGAACTTTTTTGTAAGGGCGCGGAGAGCCCTTGCTGCCGCAAGTCGACGTAGACCCCGGCAGTTCCATGAAATAAATCTCATGGCTCGGGTGGGGGCAAGGCAAGGCCCGCCACCCCAGCCATTTGTAAGTCTGCATTCGGTACTGTGACTTCAACACTATCAATTGGAGGAGATTGATACTCCTGGAGAGGAGACCGTAACTTTTTCCCCCCGAACGAGTGCTGCGACGAAGTTTGCCATCTCCAGTAAGGGCAGCTAAAGAAAGTTCCCCACCTTCATAGGAAAAGTCTCCTACAGCCTTTTGTTTTTTTGATGGAGAGTCAAGAATATAAAGTGTTTCAAAAAGAACCTGGCACTTGCGACGACCAAGATGGAGATATCCTGTTGGTCAGCTTCTTGGGCTCCCATATCAGGATCAGACCGCAGGCTCACATCCCCAAATTTACCCTTTCTGCGTTTCACAGTCATAGGTCCACCAGTAATTTTCTCCAAAGATTGTAGAGCCAGTTCTATATTGCCACGATCAATGGAAAAGCCACCCTGATCCACCAGATGTTACCGAGAATCCAATATCGTGTCATCCACGTTTTTTTTTTTTACAGGACTCTCCAATGCTTCGCCACCAGTATCAATTCCAATTGTCAAAGGGAGAGAATGGTCTTGTCCAAGATCAAGATTACTAATTGTAGGCAAGACTCTCGAGGGAACCTCATCATTTAGTCTATTCTTCACTACAAGACTTGATTGTTGGTTAGAAGAACCTATGTCCCTATCATCACTAGAAAGCATCTTAGGACTACCCAATCTATCATTTAAGCGGGAGCCTCCCACATTTTCATTGTTGCGAATCCGGTCCAGTAGTACATTAACTGGAATATCCCCTCTAATATTTTCAGTCAAAGTCGAAGAATAGGAGTGTGGAGCCTCCTGCTCACAAATACCAACTGTATGATCTAGACGATCACAATGATTGCAAAAATTGGATAATCCTTCGTATTTAAAACCAATCCAAGATCTTCCAAGAGGGCCTCTATCAATGAAAAACCCAGGCTGTAACGGTTTATCAATATCAAATAGTACCTTAATTCGCATATAACTCTTATTTGAACTATCATCATCAAGGGATAGCACCTGGCCAATCTTACTGCCAATAAGGAGCATATTTTCGCGAGCAAATCCTACAAGGGGGAGTCCATGGATCTGAACCCAGAAAGTAGCCATATGCAACTCAACTTCCTCCACCGCAATGGAAGGGGACCATTCCCGAAGAAGCATTCAGGAGCCCTTGAAATTCCATGGTTCCGGAAGAATAATGCGTTCCTTGTCCTCCACCGACGAAAAGGTGAAAAGAAATTTATTTGGACCTGCATCCTCAATCTGTAAGTCCAGCAGAAACCTCCAGCCCATCCGAACAACAGGAAAGATTACCTGTTTCAGGTGGATTTTTTTCGACACCAAGCGCCCTACCAACATCAGCGCCGACTTCCGGTGAGCCTTGGCAGAATCAAAGCACAACAAAGAATCCATATCATCCCAGGCTATGTCGCGAGTTTTCTCCGTAATTTCTGCATTTTCCCGCTCGAAGCCAAGATCAGAAGTCTCCATCGAAAGTGAAAGGGGAGAAAAGGGATGGCCTGAAGAAAACGCTCAAGAGAGGGGGGAAGAGGGCAAATAAAGAAATAAAGAAAGAAAACAAGAGAGATCTTTCGGAAAAAATGCGCTTGAAAATGGAGCAGAGAGGGGGAAAACGGATAGAATCAACGGGTGAATATAGGAGGGAAGAACTACTGTCCAGGGCGGTACGGGGAGAGGAAAGGCGGTTGGAAGGAGGGGAAGGAAATAAAGACAGGATTAGGAAAGTTAGGAATAGAGAGAGGGAGAGCGTGAGTCGCTCAGAGGCTCCAAGGAGCGACGATTCTTCAAGACTGGCACACGCCTCCCTTATAACATCATCTACCAAAATCTGTACGGTTGGAACATTCCATAGTGAATAAGTCTAAGACCGAATCATTTAAATTTTGTGCCATTTTTTTTTCTCTCTTAATTTAAATTATTTTTCTGTTATCTTTAATTTTAACAATTTGATCTCATCTTTTCAAAGATATTATATCCTATACTTTATCTTGTATATCTGAAAAATAACTAGAGTTTGGACTTGATCTTGTTTTTTTTACAACATTGTACAATGTGCATATCTTGATCATCCAAAAGAAAATTCTGCAGAAACCAAGTACTGTGTGCTTATCGTGCTTATGTGAAAAAGGTATCAATGTATTAGTATGTGCATATCTAAAAAGTCGTGCTTTTGAGTTAATATTGTTGATGTGAAATCACTGTACTCTGTGCTCATCTTGAATATTCTGATAAGTACTTATTGACTGGGTTTTGTTTCAATCATTGCGAAAAATATTGTAAAACCCGATTCACCCCTCTTTGTGTTGTCGAGACTCACAAAGAACAATTCTATCTAAATTATAAGAATATCAATGCCCTATATAATCACACTTATGCATCAGTTATAAAGTTGAGAAGCTCATCTTCTACCATATAAATATGCCCTCTAACCCGCCATTCTTTATCCTAATTGCTACACCTATTTGAAGAAGAATTATTAGTACAAACCTTTACAAATACAATGCCGAATCAGGCTAGCTCCATTGTCACTGGCATTATACGCGACATAAAACTTCATCTTGGTTTCCTGTCACTGTTTCTTCCTTTCAATGTATTCACGCAGCAACTGAAAATAGATTAGATTCATTTTTTTTTAAGAAATATAGGTTACATTAAAACTTGTGTCCTGTTTGAACAATTTCTTTGTTTCTTTTCTACTTAACACTAAATGTTTTGGAGAAGGATACTGAACAGCAATCAACCAAAACTGATCTGAAGGAACTTTCAAAGTAATGCCACCAAAGCTGACACTAGAGAAACGCCCAATGGAATGTATCAGATTCTGGCAAAATCGTATGTGTAATTAAACGATACCATGAAATGGACCAGCTACTCATTCTTCTATTAGGGGCAGGTACACAAGCTACAGCCCCAAACGTTAAACATCTGTAGTTCACTTACTGTTTAGCCACTAACACAAAAAGCTTGATCCCAGTATCGTTTGGTCTCAGCATAAACCAGTCCTAAGTTTCGAACAACTCATTGACAGGCCAAACTACATGAAAGGACAATAGTTATTTAGGAAATGCCTATCATGATTCGTGTAAGGCAACGAGGATTAGGAAATTGTTTGCAGCAATCTAAATAAGAAACCTACTGAAAGCACTCACTGATGTTCTTGCATGTACCAAGACATATTACCAGCAGCCCTGGACAATTACCCAGGATTTATATCACTGTATTACACCATTATTCGAAAATCAACTACTTTAGTTGATTGCCTGACATTCTTACCCCACTCCTACTCCCCCTGCCCCCAGCCGAAAAAGAGGAAAAAAAAAGATTCCCTTCTGCAACTATAGTAATTGTGCCTTAACCAAAGGGACAGTAAGCGAAAACAAAAATGAAAAGTAACGGGTGCAATTTAAAGATACGGTACGGAATTACGTACTCTAAATGCCAAGGCTATCCATGGTGCAGAATCTCCTGTTCTAGGGACTCAAATTCTTTAAGATTGTGAATTACATTTTGGACTTTCTTGGATAGCTGTTGGCTATGCTCTTCAACCATTTTGACAAATGCATTTAGCTGATCTTGGTAAGTTGCACATAATCGTTTCTTATTCCGCAGCTCTGCAGTTAACTCCTGGATTTTTTTGTCCTTGTCATCCTACAAAAGCAGTGCAAAACACACTTGATTGGTATAAAGAATAATAACCAAAACCATTACTGGTTACGTAAATCGCCAATTCAAAGGATCAATTCATTCTCCAATTAAGATATGTCATCCTCAAGATTGCCACTTAACAAGACTGCATGTTAGTAGGACCAGTATGTAAATAACTAGACAAATATGTGTATGCATAAAAGTGATCTGCATCAAAAAAATTAATAGTACTTTTTTCTAAGTAAAAAAACGGAATTTATAAATAAAATTTATCTATTCTTTTCTCTTTCTAAGTTTATCAAATGTATTTCAAAATTGGCAAATATGACTTTCTTTAAGAAGCTTCATAGGACCCTGAGGCCAGAAAAAGAATCTCTTGTTGTGATCAAACACCATGTTTTAGAAATGAGCCCTAGTTCATTTCATACCTTTTCCACTTAAATAGCTATGCACGTGAGGCCCCTTCCTATCTCCAAGGGGTAATTTACGAGATTCATTGTGGATATACAAAACATGATAATAACATCAAGTGACGTATTAATAATAGTCATTATTCATATGGAGAAGCAAGCAAACCTGACAAGGACAGCTATGGTTATCTGAGCTGGAAATGGAATAACAGAGATGATAGAAATGCGGCAGCATATAGTTATATCAGAGGAAAGAAAACTCACCATCGTTTGACGAGCTTCACGTGGGGACACCACAAGTGGATGATTATGGTCCTTCACAAATTTGGTTATCACCCATTTTCCAGACTTATCATACTTTACATGAATCATTGCCTTGCAACCTTCCCTTGTGCTTGGCCGTGGCTTTCTAATTGGCCCAAATTTACCACGAATGCTAACGCAATGGCCCTCTTTATTACATCCAAGTCGGCGGGCAAGAATTTTTCCATCTCTTTCAGAGCGACGGCAAGACATCACACGCATGACAAATCCTACCCGCCGTGCATACTCATCATAGAATATCTTGGCAGCATCTTCCGAATCAAATTCCATACCCTCATACGGTTGTAGAACCATCTCTCTTTCATATCCAACCAACTCTGCTCCATCAGAATTCTCCACTTCTCTGGTCCCCTCATCAGAATCCACTGCCATGCAAAATTATTTGCCTTATCTTTCAAACCCATATGAAAATATCATCATCTTCAAGAATAAGCTAAGTCATGCAAGATCAAAATTGGAGCAGTAGCATTCTAGGTCATTGCCATCGAAGCATAGAAGGATAAAGATGATAATTTCCCAGGTTTCAAATTTTATTCTTTTGATTCTCAACTAGAAAACATAAAACGAAGAAAAAAGAAAAGAAACCAAATGAGAAAAAAAGAAAAATAAAAACCTATACATTCATATTAAACAAGTAGCAGTACAAGAAGCAATTGGCGTTTTCTTTTCTTTGGAGAACCCAACCAGAGAGTACGGACAGCTTACTTCAACTTTTATTTTCTTTCCCAACGTAAAGATTGATGTTCATCTCTTAGTTGATTTATCTAGCACTCGGTGCGCAAAACCAACATTAAATATAAAGGTCATAGCAAACGAGTATTACAGTTACTTATCCAATTGTCACAAACTAACAAATCAAATACCACACGAAACCACTACGTAAGGCAAGAAAAGAAGCTGCAATTTCAGCACATTTGGTAGGGTACACGCAGTAGCCAGCTAACGTTCTTCAATACAATTGAAGTTTCTATCCGGACAACGCATCCCCGAATTAAGCAAAAATTCATCAAAATTAATGCTCTTCAGCAAATTCAGTCTTTACATATGAACATGAATGGCTGATTCAGGAAGGCAGACCACAAAAACAGCAAAAGATATGAAGGGGTGGGATCCATTCCGGAAAGAGGTATGGACAGTCTTTGCAACTGTGAAAAAGAAGCGACATACTTGATTATCACCGAATTAAGCAAAACCCATCGAAATTAATGCTCTTTAGCAAATTCAGTGTTCACGTATGAACTTGAGTGGCTGATTCAGGAAGGTAGACCACAAAAAAGGCAAAAGATAATACGGGGTTGGATTCATTCCGGAAAGAGTAATGGACATTCTTTGCAATTGTGAAAATGAAGAGTGACTTACTTGATTATTGGTGCGAGCGATGAGGAGTTCCGTGTTTGTGATAGGTACAATGCCTCAAATTCCAAACCTTAAAGGAGCAGAGTTCTGTCTATAACTTTAACTTCCCCCGGCTTTACAAAATTAATTTCAGATACAAAAATCCAAAAGAAAACCTCCAAACACAATAATATATATCCAAAATTCTCAACCATTAGGCTGCGTTTGCACCAAATATTTTACAAAATATTTCACCAATTCTCAATAAAATACTACAATATAATCTCTCTCATAAAAAAATATAAAAAATTACTCTTTCTTCACTTTTTCACTAAACCTAATACCAACACTAAATCCAATACCAAAAATTTTACAATACAAACATCTAATAAAGGTCACTGTCAATAACATTCATCAATATTAACTTTTTCCTAATTTACTAATTAAGATTTTTTATTCTTTAGAATATATAGTAAGGGTGAGTAGCGAAAGCGCATGTAACCCATTGTGATTATTCTGATAATCACTAGAATCAAATATTTAGTTCCAGAATTAGAATGGTCGAAAATGGAACCTAAATTTTCTGTTTCATTGTGTGGATTTTTTTGTTAAATATTTTTGAACCCTAATAAACCAATTAGGCATTGTTGGGTCGAAATTTTGTACAAATTTTTTTGTTATACATTTAAATTAAAAATAAATAACATGTAAAATAACCATTCATCTAAAATAAAATTACAACATTCAAAAATTATAAACATAAAAAAAATTGTGAATCCTATTTTAAAATTATAATATTTTAAACCCTATATACAATAAAATAAACTTTCACTTAAGTAAAATTACAAGATTTTAAACCTTAACCGAAAGATATAAAAATTACATTCTGATTTCGGTTCTGATTTCGATATATGCCGGTATCAAACCGAAATCGAAATTCATAATTTCAAGTTTTGGTTGGAATTCTTTTTCACCCTTGCTATCTGAAATAAGACTCTGTTCTAAAAAGGTGTTTCCATTTACTCTCAACTATGTAGCTAACAGCCTAGAAAAAAAGACCACGTCAAAACCAATCGTCTCTAAATAGTCCTCGTGAGGCGATAGCTCAAAAAATGTCATGTCACCAAGGACTTACATGGCAGTCCACTTAAGATGTTCGTTGGTGATTTGTCCACTTAACATGTCACCAAGGACTTACATGGCAGTCTACACTATTTCATGTGTCTATCTCTTTTCAAATTGTATATAATTTGGATAAAAAATTATAGAGAATCATGATCCAAAAATAAATCGGGTTTCTAATTGGCCTGACCTGACCTGACCTGACCTGAGCATGGTTTTCAGTAGCTCCAAACTTAAAATTTCTTCAATCAAATTTCATTCTTTCCCTCCAAAATTAAAAATCTTACCCTGAAAATTAAATTCTCCCCCCTTCCTCAAAATTGAAAAAAATTCTTATTCAAATTACATTCTCACCCCCTAATTTTTCTGAATTATAAAATTTTTGCACCAAAATAGTCAAGCTTTTTTTTATCTTTCTTTTTAAATTCAAGCTAAAAGATGGTGTCAACAACCATTATAAATCTCTCAACTAAATGATGTTATAATTAATTTATATTTTAAAACTAACACCAACTTTTGGAAAAATAAAAATGATACAATCAATAATAAGAGGCAGAATTCCCACAAATAGATATAATCACATATGTCTTTTCTAACTTTTATTTTTCTTTTTGTTTAATCACAAACCCTAATATTTCTTGCAATTCAAACTTGGTTAACTTTTTTTTACAAGTTTGTTCTATTATTTTCACCAATTTTGTTGCGCCTTCTCTATTTGTATTGGTTTTAGACTTGCAACAGTGAGCTACAAACAAAAAATAAAAGAAGCTGCTCAATAATGTATCATTTTTTTCTCACTAATACAAATATTCCTTCATATCTATATATTTATGTACTGATTAAAAACTAAGTAACATTAATTTGTTATCAGCCTTTTATGTCTATATATATTTTTACATAAAAATAAATTTTATTTATGACTGTTAAATCTGATGAATTTACGCCCATACCAGTGAATAACAACATTAGTATCGTATTATATATATACATATAATTTTATTCACGTGAATATGTGCGTTTTCATATATTATTTTTCTACTTTTTTACTCCCATAAATTGGCGAGTGGAAAAAAGTTACTAGCTCTGCCATTGTCAGGTTACAAACGAAATGGGTTAGAGACTAGGCCTAATCACTAGTACCGGCGGTGTTTTGGTTAACCGGTATCATGTACCGATGAATCGCGTCCAGCGGCATCGGTACCAATGAGCATTTTGCCAGTGAATGGGTTCGGTTGTTTCACCGCTTCAAAACGACGTCGTTTAAAATTTTATTTCAAACAAAACGACATTGTTTCTCATCAAAAGGAACAACGTCGTTTCGTATATTGATAGTTATAACCCAATATTTTTTTTTTCCATTTTTTCTCATTCTTTCTCTCCCTCCTCTTGCTCAGCCGCCTCTCCCCTCTACAACTCTCTCGCTCTCTCTCTCCCCCCTATTTTCTTGCAATTTGTTGGTTGCATTTTTGAAAGTTTTGTTTAGGTTTTTTTTTTGCGATTTGTTAATATTTGGAAAGTTTATCAATTGTGTAGTTGATATTTGGAATTTTTTTTCGAATATATGGCGATTTTGTTGTTAATGTGTTGCGATTTGGGTTGGAATTTGCTATTGATTATTTGGGTTACAATTGTGAAAATTTCTTTTAGTTTTTTTACGATTTGGTTAAAATTTGGAAAGTTTTTTCGAATATGTTGTGGCATGGCAATTTTCTTGCACATATGTCGATTTTGAAATTTTTTCGAATCTACGGTATAGGTGGCGGTAACCGCTACTACCATCGTTAGATGTCAGTTTTCTCTCCTAACAGAGTTGGTGGCAATCCATTTTGGACAACCGCCCATCATGGTGGTGGTTGCGATAGAGGCAGAAACTTTCCACCGCTACTGCTTATGCACAACCTTAGTAGAGACTAGAGAGATTGGCTCTTAAAGCCCGTCAGAGGAATTTCAAAATATTGAGTTAAAAGATTAGGGATTCTAGGCTTCTGCACATGGTGACAGTATGGACTAGTGTTTAGCACGAATAAACATATATGTATGAAACCATATGCATTCATACACACATATGTGAATGAAACCATGCCCCCATGGCTCCGTCCCTGTGGTAGGGTCCCTTTTTCCGACCAATAAAGGAAAGAGAATACCCACGGCTTGGTTATGGTATCTATGTGGCACAAGGTGCTACATGGATAGGAAATGGTATGTGAGAAAATGTATGGAAGAAATATGGTGGTACTCACAAGCTAACAAGCTACGAACACTTGGGGGATTGTAAGTGATGGATATTTGTGCTCAAGCACTAACTACGAGGAGCTAGGCTCAAGAACAATGACGAGTTTGAGAATCAATCACGGGGTTGCCTCAAACTCACAAGGCGTGTGCTAAATTATCTCAAGATCGGTTTAGACAACCACTATGGGCATGATGCTAAACCATCTCAGGATCAGTCTAGACAATCGCTATTGTGCTTTCTTAAATCCCACAGGAGTAAAGAAAAGACGCGAGTTTCAGTAAAGGCTCTAGAATTATTCTCTATTAATCAAAGCATGGAAAATAAGATACATAGCTCCACCTATTTATAGCACACGACCAGCTATTAAGAAATTCCTACTCGCCACATGTCGTGCTCTTATTCGGCTATGTGTTGATTCCTACAAGGATATCCTACGAAATATTCCTTTGTCCTTGAGTTAGGTGGCTTCTCATCCTTGAATCAAGGAACCAAAGATATTAGGTAGTGATTTCTCTATGTCTTCAAGGATAAAGGATATAACCACCTAATATTCATTGTCCTTATCCTTTAGCTAAGGACGGAAGGACATAACCTCTATTTTTTGTCCTCTAGCTAAAAAGGACATAACCACCTAATTTTCCCTGTCCTTGTTCTTTTGTTAAGTGGCCAATGTACCAAGACAAAGGACACCTCTTCCACGCAGTCCTCTCTCATGCCGCCATGTGTCACCCCAAGATTCCCTAGTAACCGCTCCATTCTTCTGCTGCCACGTTGCAACTTATCTATGAGATGATGGTTCACTGAGGTAGGTCAGTCGACTATGCTGGACTGGTGGGTGGCTTGGTCATGTCGTCCATGAGTACAGCTTGGCCACTACTTCTTGCCCTACGGGCTAGTGCGCCTATGTGGCTGGTCTTATATAGTAGCTGCGCGCGTTGATGTGTGCATAAGGCTAATGTCGCGCGCGTTGTTGTGCAGCTATTGGGCACGCATGAATTGTGCCGCATGCCGTGTTCTCCTGGCCTTGAAGCCCTACGAGTGTATTGCTGAAACAATCGTGCGCGCAAGGCTGCTATGGACTCGTGCGTGCGCACATGGCTTGTTGCTCATGCGTGCGCATGACTTGTGCCACATGTTGTGTTCTCCTGGTTTTGAGGCCCTACGCTTGCATGTCATGTGCACGCGCACGCCTTGCTGCTCATGCGTGCACATGGCATCTCTCCTCGACACTCCTTAGCATGCCACATACGGCCATTTTGAGATACTCATTACTTCTTTCGGCCTCCTCCAGGCCTTCTCCTCCCTCGCGGATGCCCTTCATACCTCTAAACTTGTTGCCATTTTTACGTGGTTTTACAGGTACGTATCACCCTGCCAAGGATCATGTAGGAAGAAAAGCGAGTCCAAAAAGGGTGGGAATGAAAGAGTTAAAATAAATGGAAAACAAGTTTGCTTTTGATCAAATTGTAATCCCATGGTCTTCTTCCTTTCCCTTTATGGTTGCATAAAGTAGCTCTAACTCCGTAGCACTCCTTACTAATGCTTATTGCTTAGTGGTCAGGTGGAAAAGTCCGTTTCGTCTGAATTCCAGTCACCTCTCTGTAGAAATTTAACGTATAGGAGATCAAACTTCCTTTCCTTCTTTCCTACCCTTTCATTTTTATTTTCCCTTTTCGATTTTTTATTTTGGTTAATTCAATCACTTCAAACTCTCAAAGGCCAATATAATCTCAATACTTCTTAGAGGCTATCCAAAATTTCAAATTAGTGCAAGAACGAATATGCTCCAAGTGTGTATTTGGTCATAATTGAGGTTTTCAAAAATATATATCACTACATAAACACTACTAAGGGCTGGTGCATAACTCCTATTTGAAACTCAAATCAGAAGAATTCATGTACCAACACCACTACATAGTTTTCGTTACAACAAGGAGGTTTTTTGACAAACTAAATTTCAGCCACATAGTGATGAATTTGATTCTGCAATAAATATATTATGCCTTCTGATCCTCCGATTTTGGGCGCAGAATGAGATTCTGATCCCCCATATAATCTTATACACTCAGAAACCTGAAATGCCAAGAACATAGATGTATCAAAACCCAAACACATAATCTCGTTAATTAATTTCAAGACAATGAAAAGACAAGTTATAGCAACAAAATTAAGAAGACATCATGAGGAATGTGCTAACGGCTAGAAGAACAGAGCTGAATCTTTTTGAGCCCTATAAGCATGATCACTGGTAAAATGTATCCAATCCAAGCTCACCATACACTGTAAAAGCAATATACAAAATCTTTTGCTGGTACAATTCACTAGCATATATGTGATGATTTCTTTACAACATATGTGTTGATTGCAGTACAAGTAGTATTTGAAATGCAAGTGCAGCATAAATAAGTCAATTTTCCAATTAGAATTTTATACCGTTCTTGATTGATAATCAAATACGTGTTTGAAATGTTGTACCTTTTGCTTTATGCAGAGGATCTGGACGAGATAAATGCTAAGACTCCTAATACAACTAAACTCTTACTTCTACAAAAATCACTAGCTTTCATATTACTTTGTAATTCAATGAGCAACAAGGAATTTAGCTCTTTGTATTCAAACTTTTTTTTTTCTATCTTTAGTATCTCTCATACAATTTTATTATGGCTACAACCTTTTAGCTTTTTCGACGAAATCCCTATAAAAAACAAATAACATTCAAAGAAGGAACTAATTATTGATCTGTATCCAGGTAGTATCAGAAAGAACATGCCTTGAGATCTTCCAGATTTAGCTTCTTTTCTGCATGGAACTATTCATCTCAGAAGCCTCCTCTCTCTCTCTCCAGATTGCATGAACTTCATCTGTCCGGAACCGCTGGGTGAATGTTGATTCCTCCAGCGAAGTTGACATACCATGGGCGTAAGCAAGAAGACCAGTATAGGCAATCATTGCCCCATTATCAACGCAATACCTGTCATCAGTAGCAAACAACCGTCCTCCACGCTCAGAGCACATTATTCTCATCATCTCTTGCAACCGCTCATTGCAACCAACACCACCAACAATAAGAATATCTTTCTTGTCACAGTGTGCCATTGCCCTTTCTGTAATCTCCACAAGCATTGCAAAAACAGTTTCCTGCAACATATCATAGCCAAACACGGCAGAAATGTATGAATTAACATAAATAATGATTGTTTCAGAAATGTAAGTAAAAAAAACACATAAAAGGGAAAGAGCAAGGCCCTAGTACATAGGAATTGTACAAAAGTTCCTCCCACAGAGAATGAGTTAGGTCATGAGACAATGAGCAGAAAGGTCTTAAGGAAGAGAATCCACTTGTAGCTTAAGTTTTCAGTCTGCTATCAGAGTAAGAGAGACTACTATTGAGTAATATATGAAGATTAACCAAATTCAAATACAGAATAACTTACCCATATAGTTTTGTAAAAACCAAAGATGTAAATGATCATGATGTAACTGACCTGCAAGGAGTAACACAAGTCTGCAGGGGTGCACTCATCATTTTTGAGCTTCTCCACAGCAGTGGCTTCAATATAGCTTAATAGTCCGCTGAAAGAAACATCCATCCCTTTGACAACATAGGGAATGTCTATGAACTGTTTCCCTTTCTTTGCAAGCTGGTGAAGAGAAAAATTATGTTAAGCATGTCAGGAAAGAGTCATTTCAACCACATCATTCAAGAATTGAACAAGAATCAGCAGCCAGAGCTCTGGCTTCTGGAGGGGTAAAAGATCACTCAAAAAGACACGATAGAAAATCACATAAGTCTTGTCTCTACCTTAAACCTAAACCGTACCCAAAGAGCCCACTACTACAGTTCCCTGCATCTTTCAATGCTAATTTCAGTCATAAGCCTCTATTGTGTTTATATGGTTGTATGTTCTACCTTATTGGCCCTACTTCCTAAGAAAGATATTTCATGCAGAAAGAATCTGCTGGCACAGTTTCTTGCAACTTTCAACACTCAACCTCTAATTCTGTTTATATCGTTAGAGCATTAAACAACTTTCTCCAACATTGCCCCTATTTCTAGGAAATACTTACTTCCTACTTTCCTATATCAATTATGCATAAAGCAGGAAGAAAGTATTTGAATTGCTTTGTGTCACAGAATCTCCTAAACACTAATCATTGTGTCAACAAAAGAAAGTTTGAACCAAGTTTACTCCGTCTCTCGGACTGCGCCCCAATAGAGAACCCCAACAATGAAACCTATGATGGCTCGCCATTGAGGCTTCCTTAGCCCCCACAATACTAAAGACAATAGGGAAAAGTAAACTTCCACCATACATTCCAAAAACATATATCATACAAGAAATAACTCGCCTTTTACCAAACCACTATAAATAATGAACAAACACCCACAATGACTATTCATGCAGTTGAATAATCTCTTTCCTGAGCGACCCCTTTGAGACTATGTACTACTTCTATACTAATCAACCCCCCCCCCCCCCCCCGAATGCCACACCTCACTTATTCTTACCAGGTCTTCATAGCCAAAAGATTTCCTCAACAGTTTGGATACACCAAGGACTCAACAATTATATTTAGACACTAAGAGTCTAACCTCTGAACTCTATCGCTTGAAGGAGAACAGTTCTCATCCCAAGTCATTGTGGTATTTGAACTCCTTTCCTTAAATTCCCATAAAAAAATTCCATTTTCAAAGCTTTTATAATAGGATTATGAACTGCCTCACCACTAATACTAGCATAATAGCTATATTCTGTAAGCAGATATGAGTTAAAAAGTAAACTTGACCTTTTAACAAGTATTACTTCAATCAAACATCCTCTTTTTAAGAGCCAACCAATAAGGGAAAAAGTAAACTGGACCTTTTGACAAGTATTCCTTCAACCAACCCTCCTCCTTTTAAAAGTCAACCAATAAAACCGTACAGACCTTAACTCACAAAGCTAATGAAAGACAACAGTTTAAGTCAGCTAGTTAAACTGACCATCTTCATGAAAAGATTACATGAGAAACTTGCCAATGAACAAGTAATCTTTCCCTGCTCCAAGGAATATTTGGTCAGCAAAACTATTGAGAATATAATGACTACATGCTTGACAATGGATGGAAATAAAGAGGTGCTGCACGGCTAAACTAAAATTCATTTGCCAAACAAAAGATCGTCTATTCCATTCATTAAAAGAAAATTGAAATGACTTTTTCTCCGTTCTCTCTCTTCCGCGCTCTTCTCCCCGTTCGTCCCTCCAGTTGGGTTAGTGTCCTGAGCTAGTTTGAGATGGTTTTTTTTCGTAGTTTAGTGATTGAGGCGAAGACGTTTCATTTCTCGGTGAACAAGTTGGGTATCGTTATGCTATCAGAGTCGAGTCGGAAATCGCAGAGCTTCATTCGTCTTGGTAGATATGAGGTGGTTTGGCTTGCCAACTTCTTTGGTAAACTGGTGGAGGGGAACGAAGACAAGGATTTTCCGGTGAAGTTCAATGAATCGTCACGAGCGTTTCTTGCCCAGAAATGCTCGAATGAGCATGGTAGATTCGTTGTGTTGGTGGAGTTTGGGGATAGTAGGCGGAGGGGGCAGTAAGGATTCCGGAGGGGCGGTTTGGCGTTGGCTGGCAGGCATTTGCTCAGTCTGTTGAGGAGCTGATTTCTGTGTTTGGGGAGATGCGTCGTTCAAGCGTGGGGCAAGCAGTGCCAGAGGTTAGGCAAGGTGTTTCTTTTGCCCAGCTGGTGAAGGGTGGCTCGGCGGCGATGGAGGAGGGAGGGGGAGTTTCGGGAGCCTTGCGTTGGTAACGGAAACCTGACAAGTCACGTGAGTTCAATTCGAAATGTTGTTGTTGGGGGGCCTGCTAAGTTGGCTGGGACTGATGGGGAGCTCTGGGCGCATTTAATGCGCTTGCGAGATGAGCTGGAAAGCCTCATCACTCTGGTTGAAAATCAACGGAAGGAATCACGGAAGGCATGTGCTTCTCTTGCGTTGGACCGTGGATCTGGGCTTTGTGAGTCCGGTCCATCGACCAGTTTGGGCCTCGTAAAGGCTGTCTCAGAGCCTCTCGTTGGTGTGGAGGGGGAAAGGGCCCCGGCTGGGTGGGTGGACCGAGCTGGGCTCTCTTGCGTCAGGCCGTGGGTCTGGGTTCTTTGTGTCTGGCCCATCGACCCAGTTGGGTGTCGGGTGCCGAGATGTCCCCTTGCAGGCGGAGCGTAGCGCCATCTCCGTTCCCGTGGCCAAGCTCTCGGATGCTGACCGGATCTCCACGACGGTAGAAGCCTTGCCTCCGGCGACCCTTTCTGTGGTGACAGGGATGGGTTCCGGCGAATCACCGGCGCCGGAACAGTCTCATGCAGCTGGAGCAGATTTAACCCATTTCTCTCTTGACATGCCGGAGACGACGGGGGGCTCCGTTTCGGAGCCAGATCGCGTCGATCTACAGGATCCGGGGAGTTGTGATACCGAGAAGGGGTGGGCAAAGTTGGATCCTTCTGCGGGGGCTATTTCCGATGGTTTGGAGGAGGGGGAATGTCCTCGGGCTATGTTGGATCCTCTGGCTGGTGTTGAGAGTTCTCACTCTCTAGAGTTGGAGGTTGGAGTTCCAGAGGTGGGACTGCTAGAAGCAGCGGGCACTGTTGGAGGGGAGTTGTCTTTGGTGGAGGTGGGAATGCTAGAAGCAGCGGGCACTGTTGTAAAACCAGTTCTCAAATCTCAACCCTGGACGGTCAGTTTCCCAAGTAAAGCTGTGGGGGGGGGGAAATCTCCGGCGTGGGTCTTGGACATGGTTTCCTCGGTGGGTAAGATGGTTGGGGTGTCGTGTAGTGGTCAAGAGGAAAAATTGTGGGATCTCTTTGCAGCGTTGGAACGTAATCGGGTACCGCTTACTTCACAAAAGTCCAGAAAGTCAGGGGGGCGGATGATCAGGGAGTTGAAGGGGTTGAAGTCTTCGGTTAATTATGAAGGGTCTTCTGCACTCGCTACGAAGACGTAAAAGTTACGGACTGATTGCTTGGGGACTCAGTTGTGGCGTCTTGTTGGCTCTGAGGGAGGGAGGGAGTTCTAGGGAGAGTCTACTTGGCTAGTGGGCTGAGGGTGTTTTTGTTTCTCGGGAGAGTCTTGTTGACTTCTCTAGTTTGCTTCTCGGGAGCGTCCTCAGTATTTTCTCTTGTACTGTTGACTCCATTGTCGCGTGTACTTTGTCTTTTCTTCTTTTTAATAAAATTGGCTTAATTATCAAAAAAAAAGAATAAGAAGAAAAAAAGAAGTAAATGGAACAATAACTAAATAATAGAAGAGATCTGCCATCAATTATTTGTTGTACATACATGTGGTCATCCATGAAGCCGTTAGCAACCAAAATATCATTGCATTGAGTTTATTCACAGGCAAAACTTCTTAAACAGTTTAAAGACAAAAGTATCAAATGGAGGCCTGAAGTAGATATAGAAACATCCATTTGTTAAAACTAGTGTAATAAACCATGTCGATAACACATTCCTACACATTGTGTTAGTAACCACAATAGACTCATAACCCATCAAGCTGGTGGTTTTGTGAGCATTGTCAAAAAATAGCACCACCAAAAATAGATTGCTAGATTATCAAGAGAAATTTTAGAACTCGTGTATCATCAAAGCTTGGACTCTTGTCCTTTGGCTACATATAGTCGGAAGCCAAGGTTTCCCCAAAACAAATAATATTGTTATCCTAGATACTCGACATTTTAAACTCCAGACAAGATCAAGAAACCACTAGTGTCTTCATTCACATATCCTCCAAAAATTACAATACTTGTAAAACAGCCCAGGCTAGATGAGGTGAGTTTTGTTGAGTTGAGTGGAATTTGTATTATATATGATGCCTATCCTAAGCATTCGACAAGATAATAAGCACATCATTCCTGTATGATCATGTAAATCAAGAGAGGATCTAAATACATGTCTTGCCAAAAAACAAATATATAATACTGTTAGCAATCCTCATTGGCAAAATAACTATATCCCAGTCATATTTACTAAATTAATCAAGGCAAGAAAATATCGGTTAAAACCAAAAGAAAGAAGTGCCAGACTAAGAACCGTTGAATATGTTTTAACATGATGTAAGGGATAAGTAACAAGATCCACAAATACATACCTGCTCAATGTTATACCCAGGACTTGGATCATTGGAAAGGGTTAACACCCTAGCAAATCGATCCAAGCAATTTCCAACAGCAATATCAATAGTTTCCCCAAAGATCCGGTACCGCCCTTCACTATATGCAATTACCTGCGTATTCCCACCACTAACATACAACACAACAGGATCCTCTGCCCCAGTCACAATCCTTCCCATCTCAATATGTGCCACACAGTGATTAACTGCAACAATGGGCTTCTTCCACAATTGCGAAAGAATCCGAACAACAATAGCAGCAACTTGTAGTGGGGCTCCCATACCAGGGCCCTTGGTGTAACAGAGGCAATCAATTTCATCCAGGGTTATTTGGGCAGTCTTCAGAGCAGATTTCACCAGTGGAAGAATGTGCTGGAGATGGTGTTGGGCAGTTTCTCGGGGAAGGAATCCTTGCCCAGGAGGTGTAATGTAGGTGTGGCGTGGGTTGGATAGAATGGAGCCATCTAAAGTTACAACCCCAACACCAATCTTGTTGGCTGAACCCTCAAACCCTAGGGCTATCATTTTCTTCATTCTCAAAATAATGGAAAGCAGACCTGTAATTCAAGTCCATAACCAAACAGTTAAATATCTTTAACTACCTAAATATCTTACAGGTTAGGGAAATTGTCACCCAAGTCTAAGCCTTGCAAGTCAAACAAAAAATCATTATCATATTATGTCAAAAGACTACGCTCGGAAGTTCAGCTAGTCCCTAAACAACAATCTAAACATTAGCAATACCAAAATACAACTGCCTCAATTATTTCTATATAAAATGTAATGCATTACCTCTTCTCCTTTATCTTTAACCTATGATCCAGACACATTGAAAAGATACTCGGTAATAATCACTTTTCCCTTTCATCATGAAGCGACTAAACAACAGGACTATTGGGATTACTCAAAACTCAAGCATACACAACAAAGTTATAAGCAACGTTTAAATTATACAAATACTTACATACGTATACAGACCCACTCAAAAGGGAGAGGGAGAGGGAGAGGGAAAGAGACACGAGGCAGGCGACAATATGAGGTGCAGAGTCTGCAGACGGGGCAAATTTGATAGTAACCAGAAACCGCTTAGTGCATTTGGTTTTTCTTTCTATTTAATCGTTAAACAAAAAAAAAGCTCTGTTTGAAGTGTGTGAAATCTCTAACACCCCACTTTTTTGTTTTTTGCAATTTTAGTTCAGTCTCTACCCTGAGGGACCCGGACAGGAAAGATATCACCACATCGAAAGTAACAAAATAAAGATTAAAACCTTAACAAATCTGTCCAGAACCGGAGAAGGAGAGGGAAGCGTCGCACGCTGAGGATGAGAAGGAGGAGGAGCAGCAGCAGGTGCAGGATGTCGAGCCAATCCGGGAGCAGGTAATGTTCTCAGGAAAAAAAAATCAGAAATAGCGACAAAGTTGTGGTGTTGAGAGAGAAAGAGAAGGCCAGCAGCAGGACAGTAGAAGAAACATTCCTTAGTTAGAGTGCGGCGCGACAGGGAGAAGGGAAGACCGAAGAGATGGAAGAAGAGGGGGGAAAACAGAAAAATTGCCGAGAGCAGAAAAGAGTTGGGCAGTTAGCCTTACCCAAAGACATTTTTATCCGTCACCTTTAAAAATCAAGCCACTTTTATAAAGGGCAATCACGTAATAATAAATTTTATATATGTTGATCATATAATCATATCGAGAAAATAAATTAAATCTATATCAATATATTGGATGACATCATAATATATCTTTTCCAAGATAATTTTTTCCAATGTTTGCAAAAGTCATTCCTTAATTGTTCAATATAGAAATTACCATCAATATTTTCCACGTTTTTTGAAAGGGAAATAGAAAAGTAAAAAGAAAAAAGATTGTGGACAATCAAATGCATATGAGAAATCTCACCACGAGAGAGGGTGCTCTTGTGATCACGTCCAGAAAAAGTTGTTACTCTAATTTTCTCCCTTTTTTAAAAAAATGCATATGACAGATTTTATTCTAATGGAATGAAAATTTATTATCAAACTTGCACAGAGTAGATATCAGAAATTCTTACATCTTTGTCAAACGCTTGGTCTCTTGTTATGTTTCCTTAGGGTGACAAAATATTTCACCAACTCCCAATAAAATACTACAATATAATCTATCTCTCCCATAAAAAAATATAAAAAAATTACATAAAATATAAAAAATTACCTCTCTCTTCACTTTTTCACTAAATTCAATACTAACACTAAACTCAATACCAAAAATTTTACAACACAAACATAACCTTAGTAAATTAAGGAAGAAAAAAACCTTTGGCCAGTGCCAGAGTTAGGAATTCACCTTTTTAGAGGGCTAAATTAATATTATTATATCTTTATATTTTTTATATTATATACTTCCTATTTATAAAATAGGGATAAATACAACATCGGTATATGCAGTTTACTTCAAAATCAAATAAGTCCTTGAATTTTAAAACGCATAAAAATAGTCTTTAAAGTTTAAAATCATTCACATTTGAAGGGTCCCGGAAAGACTAAAGTCATGATGAATTTTAAACTTTAGTGACTAATTTTATGCGTTTTAAAATTTAAGTACTTATTTGATTTTGGAGTAAACTACAGGGACTAATATTGTATTTATCCCTATAAAATATGAAAATATTAGTATAAACATAATTCAGGTTGTGAAAAAAAATATTCTCAATAGATTTTATTGGCTTAAGAATATATAGTACTGCACGTTTATATTACTTTAATTTATAAATATAATTTATTTATTCAACAAGTATATTAAGTATGAAGATGGAAAGATAATAGAAAATATATATAAAACAAGAAAGAGTTTAGAGAGACATAATGGAAGGAGAAATCTCTCATATTATTTTTTTTACAACATTTATGTTTTAACTTTAAGAAATTTTCATATTCAACAATCATAATTTTAAGAAAAAATTCCAATGTTTGAAAGATTTGTGAATTTTTTAATTCTTTTTAAATGTGTATTTTAGATCTCTCTAAAATAAAAATTATAGGTTATTGTTATATATTCAAACCTACTAATTTAGAGGAGGTTTGGCAAATTAGAATTTTCAAAAAAATCTATAATGTTGAAAATTCTCACTGCCAAACTTGAAAGCAGCTATGGCTGAGCGCTCATTTTATTCTTATTTTTTTATTTTGATTCCTGGGGTGAGATTATTTTTATTGGAGTTTGTAAAAATAGATTTATAGGTTTAAAACTAGTTTGGAAACTATTTTTAATTACATTTTTTTTATTTTGTGAAAAGTTGGTAAATATTTATATTTTAATTGAAGTTTTTTAAAAAGTTGATAAATATGATAATATAATTTATCATTAAATGACCTCTCCTTGACGAGCAGGTAAAGCCGTTTTTTTAACGTCAACTACGTAGAGATCTCCATATACCTTTGAACACACTTCATTTTGATTCCAATTTAACCAATATCTGTTCGTTAATGTATGTCTAATTTAAAATTTAATGTTAAGTGAATATAATATGATAATATAAGGCTGCGTTTGCTACCACAATATTACCTAAAATATTCTCTCTCCTAATAAAATACTACAATATAATCTCTCTTCCATAAAAAAATATAAAAATTACAAAAAATATAAAAAATTACCTCTCTCTTCACTTTTTCACTAAACTCAATTACCAAAAATATTTCAACACAAACACAACCGAAGTTGGCTAAAGCCATTTTTTATTTTCAACTACGTAGAGATCAAACATACTTTACAAGCATTTAGCTTCCAATTTAACTCGTGCAATAATTGACCTTGCCCCGTCTGCGTTCATATTGCCTTGAATCGTTGGTTAATGTATTTCTATTTTTTTTCTAAGCAAATGTATTTCTAGTTATAACACATAAATATAGTACATTTTATACCGCTAAACTGACACGTTTTTTCTCTCTCTCAACATTGGAAGAATCACGGCACCAAATGATCAGCTATGTTTTAATAATCACTTTGCGCACCAGACGTTCGCCATTAAGCACGAGCCATATGGATATTCCAAAGAGGTCACGCTGGCCAAACGTGAACAGAATGGCTCGAGCTTATCGTATTTCTAGATTTTCTACAGTGTAATCTTGCCACACGTGCTTAGCGGTGGCTTGAGCGATGGGTATAAATTTTTTTAGAGACACTGCAGCCTGCCTGAAGCTTCCGATATATACATAAACATTGTCTACAAGAAGACATTCCCATAAGTCTCCTACTTAAAGTGGTACAGAAGAGATTCCGAATAGTCTTTTACGTGATACACATTACTAAAATGTTAAATATAAAAAATAAGCAGGTCCCCACAAGAGAAGTTATAGGCAGTATCCAACTCTCCATCAATATAACACTTTTCAAAGAAGTGACTCCGTTGCAAAGGCCACCACAAAAGCAAATGCAACCATTACAGTGCAAACCATATATCTGCAGCAACATCCACTGAATATATACTATTCTCCTAGAGTGACGACGTGTCTCCTCCCAACCAGGTACTCCTTACGAAGAGCTATTTGATATTGTGCTGGGTTATAAGAGTCCATCCATATGAAGCTTCCAAGATGGTTCTACACCCAAATTCAACCAACCACATCGTGAGAGTTGAGACTTGTAGTGTCACCTTCTTGTTGTAAATATGGGACTGGGTGTCTACATACCTCGCCGCAGGCATCGAAATGATGTGAACCCGTAGGATTGAAACCCCTTGAACTCATGAACAATTTCAATAAAGACCCAACCATTACAGTGCAAACCATATATCAACATCCACTGAATATATACTATTCTCCTAGAGTGACGACGTGTCTCCTCCCAACCAGGTACTCCTTACGAAGAGCTATTTGATATTGTGTTGGGTTATAAGAGTCCATCCATATGAAGCTTCCAAGATGGTTCTACACCCAAATTCAACCGACCACATCGTGAGAGTTGAGACTTGTAGTGTCACCTTCTTGTTGTAAATATGGGACTGGGTGTCTACATACCTCGCCGCAGGCATCGAAATGATGTGAACCCGTAGGATTGAAACCCCTTGAACTCATGAACAATTTCAATAAAGACCCAACCATTACAGTGCAAACCATATATCTGCAGCAACATCCACTGAATATATACTATTCTCCTAGAGTGACGACGTGTCTCCTCCCAACCAGGTACTCCTTACGAAGAGCTATTTGATATTGTGCTGGGTTATAAGAGTCCATCCATATGAAGCTTCCAAGATGGTTCTACACCCAAATTCAACCGACCACATCGTGAGAGTTGAGACTTGTAATGTCACCTTCTTGTTGTAAATATGGGACTGGGTGTCTACATACCTCGCCGCAGGCATCGAAATGATGTGAACCCGAGGATTGAAACCCCTTGAACTCATGAACAATTTCAATAAAGACCCAAGAACACCACAAATTCAGCCAAGGAACAAATCTTGACCCATTGAACTCTTGTTCCAAGAAACAAGATTATAGTTATAATCTTGACTCGTTGAAAATCTTGCTTCAAGAACCAAGATTGAAGTTAGAACGCCACAAGGAAGAATCCTTGATAAGTTATTTAGTTCACTCAAGAACTAAAAGAGAAACTCTCTCTCAGAGTGTTAGCCCAAGGTTAATCTTGAGTTATCTAACTCAATTTTGATAATAACAAATAAGAAAATATCTTTGGAAGCATTTTAGAATACGTGGTTGTCAATCCACTATTCAATCAAGCATTCTCAATTGTATTTAAAATTTATTATTAATTCTTTATGCCCTATATTTGATTTAAACACCATGACTTACACCTAAACTATGATATTTTTCATTGTAGGAGTTTTTCGTGTTGATATGAAAATGATTGGATATCAAAAGCATTGAAAAACTCTATATGTCAAGATGGTGTCCACACATGGTTGACATGGTGTCGACAGATAGCATAGAAGCTAGACTACCATTCTGATGGTGTCGACACATGGGAAGCACAATGTCTACACATGCCACAGGCACCTATGAGTCAGTTCCAAACTTGATGAAGTTGTCGACACATAGGCATGTATGTGTCGACACATGTTGCGGGAACGCTGTTTTTAAAACGATGACTCAGCATGCGAATCAAGACGTTATAGCACTTAAGGCACCTCTCCAACATTCCAAAAAGGTCCTTGGATACCTCAAGACTAAAGACCTATAAAGGGAACTTTATGGAGAGAGAAAAAGACTTTTGCACACATTTTGCCTCTCTACATCATCAATCTTGACCTAGTCTTCTTCAAGTGAGAGAAAAGAGCAAAAGACAAAGGCAACACATTTTCCAAGAGATCTAGTCGGTCATTGTTGTCATCATCATCATATCTTGTCTTGTAGCCATTTATTGAGCTTTGTTTTGCTGATTTGGTTTTGAGAACTATTGTTTATTCATTCATATCTTTGAACATTGAAAATCTTTGAGTGTGGGATACACTTGGGCCTACTCTTGAGGATAGAAGAAATCTCATAGGCTTTGAGATTTGTGACGAGCGGAAAAGTGAGCTCGGGAAAACTCTTGTAACGGTTAATTAACACCCGGAAGCTAAGTTGTAGACACTATTGGAATATAGTAGAAAAACCCAAGGAAGGAAATAGCCTTGGGGGTGGACGTAGGTAAGTCTTGGCCGAACCACCTAAAAATTGCGGTGTTATCTCTCTTCCCTGCTCTCGTACTTATTACTATTTGGTCTTTATTGATTTACTATATATTGTCTATCTTTGGGCTTGGCATTAAACATATTCACATCTGCATTTTAATTGCTGAACCAAAGGGATGTTTTTCGAATATGAGTTTTTATCAAAAATGGGCTAAATTTTTTATAAACTCAATTCACCCCTCCTCTTGGGTTGATATTCGGACTCACACAGAGAAAATTATACTTAAGTTTTTTTATGTTCAAAACAATACAAAAAAGCTCATAAATATAGGAGGAGGTTTGTACAAGTCCCTTATTTCTAAACAATGTGGGACAACATGTACTAACCCCTAGTGAATAGTTTCGCGTGAACATTGACGAGTGAACAGTAACCCCAAACAAAAGCCCAACAAGCCCACAAATATGAAGCCTAAAAATTAGGTTGTGCCTCCCTCTATAGCTTGTATCACATGAAGTAGGATTGATTCTTCTTCCTATGATCCTATCTTGAACGGTGGAGGAGTCTTGTAAAGTAAATTTGCATACTCGGTACAAATAGATTGTATCAATCCTTACATAGCTTCCTTAATTTTCTTTGCTATTGATCTTGTGATTGGCCCTTTTGGAACGTGCAAGGGGTCTCTGGGACTCTGTCCACCTTGTTGCCCATCATTACCCCTCTCCTCAACAGGATTTGACCACGAATCAGCACGTACATCAATAGGAGAAAGGTCAGAAACATTGAAAGTAGCAGAAACATTGTACTCACCGAGAAGATCGATTTTATAAGCATTGTCATTGATCTTCTCTAGAACTTGGAAAGGTCCATCGCCCCGAGGGTGCAATTTAGTTTTTCTATGGGTTAGGAAGCGTTCCTTGCGCATATGCACTCAAACCCAATCTCCTGGTTCGAAGATGATGCATCTTCGGCCTTTATTTGCTTGGGAAGCAAACTTCTCGTTCTTCTGCTCAATTTGAAGTCTTACCCTTTCATGAAGTGATTTCACCAATTCAGCCTTCTTTTGGTCATCCAAGTTGCTCTTACTATCAACAGGTAAAGGCAACAAATCCAAAAGAGTAAGTGGATTAAAGTCATAACTAATTTCAAAGGGGGAATAAGAAGAGTTAGCATGCATAGTCCGATTATATGCAAACTCTATGACTGGTAAACAATCCTCCAAATTTCTCAAGTTCTTTTGAATGACAGTGCACAATAAGGTAGATAAAGTTCTATTCACTACCTCGGTTTGTCCATCCGTTTGCGGGTGACAAGTAGTTGAAAACAACAATTTAGTCCCTAACATGCCCCACAAGACCTTCCAAAAATAGCTAAGAAACTTGACATATCTATCAGACACAATACTCCAAGAAACACCATAGAGTCGTACTATCTCACGAAAGAATAAATTAGCAATATGGGTTGCATCATCAGTTTTATGACAAGATATGAAATGCGTCATTTTAGAAAATCGATCAATAACCACAAAAATCGAATCTTTACCTGACTCTGACCTAGGCAATCCTAAAACAAAGTCCATAGAAATATCGACCCAAGGCGCACTAGGTACGAGTAAATGAGTGTATAAACCATGTGGTAAGACTCTAGATTTGGCCTGCCTACAGGTAATGCATCGAGTACACACTCTCTCCACATCACGTTTCATTCTTGGCCAAATGAAGTGTTCATGCAATATATCTAAAGTCTTCCTCACTCCAAAGTGATCCATCAAACCACCTTCATGTGCTTCATGCACAAGCAACTCATGCATAGAACTATTATGCACTCAAAGTTTATTTTCTCGAAACAAGTACCCATCAAGTCTATAGAGCTTATCCAACGTTGCCTTCTCACATGCTTCATACACACTAGTAAAGTCATTATCAGTGGCATACAATTCTTTAATGTACTCGAATCTCAATAACTTTGCATGTAAAGTAGAGATACGGGCATACCTTCTTGATGATGCATCGGCCACAACATTGTCATTACCTTGTTTATATTTGATTACATAAGGGAATGTCTTAATGAATTTCATCCATCTAGCATGCCTTTTGTTCAACTTACCTTGTTCATTCAAGTGCTTCAAGGACTCATGGTCGGTATGTATGACAAATTCTTTCGGCCACAGGTAATGTTGCCAAGTCTCCAATGCTCTCACCAATGCATAAAGCTCATTGTCATATCTTGGATAGTTCAAAGCTGCTCTATTTAGCTTTTAACTGAAATAGGCTATGGGCCGCTTCTCCTGCATCAAAACAGCTCCAATACCTATTCCTGAGGTATCACACTCAATCTCAAAAGTTTTAGAAAAATCAGGTAATGCTCAGACAGGAGCGATGCAGCTAGTGTACTGAAATCTTTGACAAAACGTCCATGAAAACTAGCCAAACCATGAAAACTTCTCACCTTTAAGATCGACTTGGGCGTGGGCCATTCCTTGATAGCCTTCAACTTTTCCTCATCCACCTCGATTCCTTTTGTACTAACAACATAACTAAGAAACACAATTTTTTTCAAGCAAAAAGAACATTTCTTTAAATTGGCATATAACTTTTATTTTCTCAAAACATCAAGCACACAATGCAAATGTTCTATATGTTGATATAAGCTCTTACTATACACCAAGATATCATCAAAATAGACTGCAAAAAATCTGCCTATAAACGCACGCAAGGCGTGGTTCATTAACACCATGAATGTACTAGGTGAATCAGTTAGACCAAAAGACATTACCAATCACTCGTAAAATCCATATTTAGTTTTAAATGCAGTCTTCCATTCGTCACCCTCTCTCATTCTAATCTGATGATACCCACTTTTCAAATCAATTTTTTTGAAAATACATAACTCATGCAGTTCATCCAATATGTCATCTAACCTAGGAATATTGTGTCTATACTATTGATATCCCTGCAATCAACACACATTCGCCAAGTTTCATCCTTCTTAGGTACAAGCAATACTGGTACCACACACAAACTCATGCTCTCTCTTGCGTGTCCTTTGGTCATCAACTCTTCAACTTGCCTTTGTAGTTCCTTTATCTCCTCCAGATTACTTCTATAGGCTGGATGGTTGAGGATTGACGCTCTTGGTACAAAATCAATTTGATGCTCTATTCCCCTGATAAGTGGCAATCCACTAGGCACTTCGGTGGGGAACACGTCTTCATATTCCTATAACAAAGAAGCAACAATACTAGGCAAAGATTTGTCAAGTTCGTTAGTATTAAAACATGCCTCTTTGTACAGAAGTACAAACATAGGCTGGTTTATATAAAAAGCACTATTGACATCACTCTGCTTAGCATAAAAACTAATTTATTTTCTTTGTTCTTCTATCTTTTTCTTCACTCTCTTTTTTCTTTTCACCCTCTTTTTTCTCACCACTCTCATTTTTCTCTCCACTCTTCTTTTTCTTTTCACTCTTTTTTTTAACTCTCAGTCTCACAAGTGTTCGCAACTCCTTTTCTCTTTTCAATTTCATCTGATCTTCAACACTGTCTTGGAGTCAAAGGAACAAGAGTAATGGTCTTATTGTCATTTACGAAGGAATGCCTATTCTTGAACCCTCATGAGTAACCTTCCTGTTGAATTGCCCAAAAGTATGTGACCTACTTGCATAGGAACATCACAAAGTACTTCATCCTTATACTTTCCAATTGAGAAGGAAACTAACACTTGCTTGTTTACCTTGACCTCCCCACAATCATTCAATCACTGCAACTTATACGAACGAGTACGTTTTAAGAAAGGTAAATCCAACTTTTCAATTAAAGTAGTACTAGCCACATTAGTACAACTTCCCCCATCAATAAGCATACTACGGTTATGTTTGTGTTGAAAAATTTTTGGTATTGAGTTTAATGTTGGTATTGGGTTTAGTGAAAAAGTGAAGAGAGAGGTAATTTTTATATTTTTTGTAATTTTTTATATTTTATGGGAGAGAGAGAGATTATATTGTAGTATTTTATTGTGAGTTGGTGAAATATTTTGTGAAATTTTTAGTGCAAACGCACCCTATATACCTTGTTGTTGATGTGGCATCTAGTATGAAAAATGTTCTCCCTTTGTTGTTCTATGTCATCCTCTTTGACTTAGGCACTTAAAGCACGTCCAGTCACAAGTGACTCACCCTTTACCAGATACTCCACATGATCATCACAAGCGGCCTTAGGTGGTGGCATTTGTTCATCCTCACTTTCACTTTCAGTTTCCACCTCTCCATTAACACGTACAATCATGGTCCTCTTATTTGGACATTGTGTAGCTATGTGACCTACTCCCAAACATTAGAAACATTTAATATCACGATTACGAGTTTGAGGTTCGGTTTTACCTTTGGTGGCGTTGGACACTTCATCTCTCCTTTTGAGTGGTTCCGTTTTGGGCTTGACAACAGCTCATTCGTCTTTCTTTTCATGAACAATTAGAGATCTTTGATTAAAGAACTTTTTGAATTTGAAGTATGGTTGTTCAAAAAACTTGAGACCCGATGACCTAACTAGAAATCGCTCTAGCCTCGTCAAGTTGGGTTTTATTTGCTCATTTCGAAACTTTTTCTGATCATGTTAAGTCGTGAAATGCATTTCATAAAAAATGAACACTGAAAATACGTAAATCATTAAGTATGTCAAACATAAAAAAATATTTTCTTGAAAATATTTTACAATAATAGCCAAACGCTAAAAATGAAATTGTTTTCTTGAAAATGTTTCAATAAAAAACTTTTTACGTAAAACAATAGTTTTACAGCCAAACAAACGGACCCTAAAACGAAAATGACAAAATCATATAAAGTATCGTATCGTAATAATATGCAATTATGTAGGAAATCTCATTAACGAATTAGGATGGAAACTGATTGGTATCGTAAAAAGATTAAAGCGTAATTAAAGGAAATAAATAAACGTTGTAGTAGTAAATCAACAGAGAAATACGCATTTTCCTTTAAACGAACACGGTTTGATATAAAAAGGTCATTTGGGAGGATTACAAAAGAATATGGCTAGGTTATACAAAAAGGTGAGCTTTCTATACTCTACCTAGTCTATCCAACCGCGTTTCAAAGAATCAAAAACAGTTTTGAAACACTACCATCAAAAGAAATAAAAGAAACAATAAAGTAGGGAGTACAAAACAGACTGCATCTCAAATCTCTTCGACCTTGAAATAGTCCAATATCCTGCTTAACAATAAAAAGGCCAATACAAACAAACATAAAATGGGTGAGTCCTATTGACTCAGTAAGGGGGGGGGAAAGGAGACATGTCATATGAAATAAATAAGCGGGAATAATCATAGTAGCAGGTAAACAATAAATAAGCACCGATAAGAATAAACAGGTTAACGATGTATGATTGATGCAATGCATAAATGATGAATCTGTTTCCCCATCATTTCATTTTCTTTCTTTTCCGGTTCGATAGAGGTATCCCTACTGGGCTCTATTTAACCCCCAGAGTCCGGATTGTGCGTCCCTCCTCTCCTCTGGGACTGTCCCGTGCCCTGGCACCAGGACTCGGTTAGGCATGTATTGTTCCATTGCCTAGGGACACCAATCAATATTCTCTCAATGGTGGCATGCACTATCCCAATGTGAACGGTACCGTCACCCGATCTCAGGACCACCTTTGGGTACATGTTTTTTCCCAATCGAATCAATACCAATGAGATGTTTATGGAACATGGCATATCATACGCATCACAGATAAATAATTCACCAAAGACGATAATGAAATGCATATATACACTTTCACATTTTACATGAAAAGATATAGCATATAAAAATGCAGTTGACATTTGAACATTAAAAGAGAAAATATTAGAATTTTCAATGTGTCATTTATATTTGAATTTCATTGACCTAAAACATGTGCTTGCATTTTATAGCTCTTCCTTAGATTATATCTTAAAAGTTACTACTACTAAATTATTTATTCTATATTTGGTTATTTATTATTGAACATAAATGAACCAAATGAGAATAGCATTTTAAAGATTTTAGTAATACTAATCTACCTTATTCAATTATACTTTTTGATCAATTGATTATTATCTTATTAAATCTATTAGACCTGTTCTATTTTAACATTAGGCCTTGTGTTTCGGTCCTCATGTGAATTATTTATGGGCTCTATTTGCTACCTTAATTCCCTTGAATTAAGTCCACAATAATCATAGGTCTAACTTTTGGACTTGGACGTTTTTATCCCCCAATTTTCTCTAATATGCCAAAACTGCCCCTAGGAGCTTCCAATGGCATTTCAGTCATTTTCACATATTTAATTGAGCTGATATTTTTAGTATAAGACCTATAATCAATAAAATTCAGATCTGAAAAGTTTGGTGTAAAAATTTGATCTGCACCTATTAGAAAACAAAATCCCTAGGGCATTCGAGTATCCTACTTCCTTAGGAAAGTTTTGCATGTACCTATTTTTCTTGGCTTTAAATATCAATGCATGTACACTTATATGCATGAGACATTTTTATGACATCAAAGCACGTTCAGAGATGGCGGCAGTAATAAATCACAATACAAAAGTCACAATAAATAGTTTTTTTTTCTTTTTCAAAATCACCACGCATTTAAAGATGTGGAAAAAATATCATTCATTTCACATTTTTCCAGCCACTAAAGCTCAAAGAAAGTTTGTCATAAGGCACTGTCGTGCCCCTCATATTTCACAAAACTTCGTCTTTCATTTCCTTTTCCATATCCATGGTCATCAATGCACATTTTCATTTATGGTCATCAATGCATACAAAAACAAGATCATGATTGCATGCATTATTCTCCTCTCAAGTGCAAACTGTGGCTCATCTAGGTCTCTAACCCCCTTCTAATATCCACATTTATAACATGCAAGATGTCTTCAATACCCAAATATTAAAGCAAACCCGAATCACTATAAAAGAAAAGCAAAGAAAGTCCAATCGGCCAAGTGATCTTCCCCCATCCCATTTCTTCTTCATCTAACTACATGCAAGCATCTATTTCACAAGAAAACCAGGCATGTTCGTTTCTTGAAAGTTTTAAGAATTTGCATCCAACTTTCTAACATTACAATCTCAACATTACTTTTTTACAAACATTAATACAAGTCAACACCTTCTACATGAATACCAATACAATTCAAACATCACCTAAAAATTCTCAAAACAATTTAGAATCCTAAAAATTTCACCAAAACAAACATCCAAAGGACAAAAGACCATGGCCCTCAAGATGGTTTTTCCATCATCAAATCACAGCCAAAGACCCTAATACTCATTGACAACAACTCTCTATCACCCTTACTTGCTTCAGTGGATGTGGATTTCCAAAGGACAAAACACCTAAAAGCAAGACAAAAGTTAGAAGAAAGAAAACAAAAGCACGAGGGGACAAGGTGCAGGCCGACCACCTCACCCTTTTCCCCCCTTGTAATTCCTTTTTTCCTCCTCTTATTTCCTTCGGCTGCTCCTCTCCCTATCTCTTCTTCGATTTCTCCCTTTTGACTCTTGGTTTCTTCTCTTTTCTCCTAAGTCTCTTCTCTTTTATCCTTGGTTTCTACCCTTCATTTTTCCTTCTGTCAGATGGCAATTCTCTCTATTCTCTCCTTCGGTCACTAAATCTCACGCTACGCTCCCTGATCTCTCTATATTGCTCTCACTTTTTCGATAACAACAAGGCTCCCCTCATTAACCAATGGTTCTTGGTTGCTAAACCCTAGGTCTATAGTTTGTAATAGCTCATGATGAACTGGTTGATATCTAAAAGAAGGCAGCCCACTAATTGGTCACCTTGGACGGCTAAGAGGCATATATTGGCAAGTGTTTGCATGTCTCTAACCTAGGCAATCATTAGGACTGATCAAATCCATTTTGCCCACACAAAAATCATCTCCGAACTGACCAAGCCTCCAACGTATTAATGCATTTACAAAAGACAAAATGAGGGCCAATTGGAGAGTGTAGAGTAATCGGCTGAAGGGGGAAAAGAAAGAGAGAGAAAACAGATGAAAAAGTTGCAATTAAATGCATCATGCATGCCTTAATCGACCAAGATATAAAGTGTACTAAAAATTAATTCAAGATAAAGGATATACATTAGACTAGGATATAATATAATTATAAGTTTGAAAGCAAAATATTTAAGGGCATAATATACATTGGTAATCGGCTATAAGCTAAAAAGAACAATTAAATGTTAATCCCCTGATGTAAATAGTAATGAAGTGATAACAATTATCAAGCTCGATAAGAAATATAATTAAAAAATTAAGAGAATTAAAAATATGCAAGCAAGTATATTAAAAATATTGTAAGCTCAATAAGAAAATAAATTTATACGAGAAAAATCCAATTAGCATATCATACTAAGTTTATATATATGTCAAACAAGTGAAAATTGAGAGGGGCGTTACATTAACAGATCTATTTTTCAAAAGATATACTGGTCGACCGCTACACCAAGCAATCGACCTCCACAACTTAAGTACATGATCCGGTTTATTTAAAACAATGATTTTGACCAACTTAAAACACTAACTTTTCATAAGTATATAAAAGGTTTGAGAGTTTGATTGGGATGATTTGAAACCAT
Organism: Myrica gale; assembly: GCA_963930655.1. Taxonomy (NCBI): domain Eukaryota; kingdom Viridiplantae; phylum Streptophyta; class Magnoliopsida; order Fagales; family Myricaceae; genus Myrica; species Myrica gale. Next base: position 11,515,793 of record OZ005616.1, read on the forward strand.
TAAAACATTTTGGTCTTTCAAACAAGAGGTAAAACAGTTAATGCACGTTTTGAAAGATATGTAAGTGTATGATTCAAATCCTTGTCAAAAGTGAAACTAAGAATTACAAGATTATACCCTATGGTATTGAATCTTCACTTTTGAGCTCCTTGCATCTTCAATCTATTTATTGAAATCATCAAAATATCGATTGTAAACAAAAGCCAACATTTCTCCCTTTTTCTTTTCTAGAGTGTTTTTTTTACTTTTATTTCTCTCACCCTCTTTTCTAAAATTCCTCTATTATTTTTCTCTCAATACTTGCCTCTCACTATTTACACTTTTATTGTCCAGAGTTTCTCTCAATGACCTCTCTCTTCTCTCTATCTCCCACTATTTTACCTCATATACAGAAAATAACAAAATCCATACTTAGCGCGTGGAATACAACAAACTTGTTGCTTTGCACACAAAAAACATCACTCACACGTTATTCTGGGCCTCGAATGCAAAACACAAATACACTATGAGGCTTTGCAGAAGAAAAGCTATAGTTGAGAATTTAAACCACAATGGTAAACATCTCTTGATGTTAAGAAATTCTTAGATTTAGCTCCTGCATAGTAGCAAGAATAACGGTGGTAGTATAATTAATTCCATCATACATTGGCTTAAGACAGGGAGAGGCAGTTGACTATAAGAGGCTAGATGCATTTATGATGAAGTGTCACATGTAAGGTCGTTGATAGAACTGAAGTTGGAACGGAACATTTCTTCAAGACATGTCAGGACTCCATTTGTGGCTATTAAAATAGTTTCGTCATTGGAGTTTTGCTCTGAAGCATAATAGTATTTTTTTTTCTATGCCAAATACATGAGAAGGGAAAATTACAGACTACGGTTGACCATAAAGCCAGTCACAGTTCGTTATAATAGGGGGTTATAATCCACGTAGCAAGCTTATGGGCGTGGTGATTCTGCTTTCTCGGATTCCAGTTCGGTTGGTCTGCAAAAATGCATGTCAGCTTTGACAGTCAGCAACAAGGTATCCTTCCAAGTCCTGGCCACTGTTTTGGATAGCCCTGCATGTATTTAGAGAATCTCTTTCAAAATATACAATGTTAGGCTGCATAGAAGCAGTAAGTCTATATGCCGAAAGAGCAGCCTTGATTTCACACAACCAGAGAGGCTGGACAGGGGGAATGGTGTTAGTCTAAGACTGTTAAATTGTACCCCTATGATCGAGAAAAACTGCTGCGAATCCAATGATAAGAGTATTGTTGGCTGTAAGATAAGCAGCTTAGACACAATTTTACTCTTACAGATCATCAAAGAGCCAAGATTGGAAACATTTGGCATCTTGAGAAAGTAGGTAATGCAGAAACGTAGCGAGAAACCTCATCCTAAGATGTGCCATAGTCACTAGAAGAGATTTCAGCACAGGAAGGTGCTTTTGGCATTAGATCTTTTGAGGACCACTTGAAGCTTTTTGTTAGGCTTAAATAATACGCGTGCCCCTGTGGTATAGACTTTTCCTGAATATGCCCCTAGGATTCAATTTGTTGTCCCTCTGCCCATGTGGTGATGTACATTTCCAAAAAATACTCATATGTCCATATTTCGTCTCTAAACTAACGGGAATTGTTGAGCTGTCAAAAAATTACACGTCATGGCCGATAGGAAGATGACACGTGTTCAATTTGCTAATTGGGCATATATCCATGTGGTTGTCGTATAGTCCACGCTGTCCACAATTTTCTCATTCCGAAATTGCCCCTGCCATGTCAGTAAAAATTGGACGAAATACCTTTCGAAACCCAAACTCCTTCGATCCCCAAATCCTCCTAACCTTCCATCCCCCTTCACTCGAACCCTAGGTTCATTCACCCCATTATTTCTCCAAATCCAGCAACCACATATCGAAGCCCCAAATCTGTTGGTGATGTCCCATAGACGCTCCTCTATAGCAAGCACTCTAAGTGACGGTAGATCTGCATTTGAGAAAAGGAGCGATGGCAAGGTGTACGTGAGATGGCAAGGTGTACTCTATGGAATCAGTGCTCGGGTGAGGTTTAGCAAGATGTCACTCAATCCAGGATAAATATTTTGGAGTTGCTCACAATATTCTGCTGCTATGGTGAGTACAGACGCCACTCAATCTCTACGATAGCAACTAGCTCTCTCTCTCTCTTCCACATTATATTGCAGGCCAAGTGTATGACCAATTGGCCAATTGGGTCACAAAATGTTAAATTTAAGTTTTTTAGGAGCTCATCACAAATTGGCGAATAGGTTTAACTCATCATCAATTTTGATGCAACTATATATGTTCATGCACAAAGAGTTGCCATCACAAATTGCCTGAACTGCTCCAATGTTGTTATTCCTGAAAATTTGTTAGCTATGTATTTTAAGGGAGATCTTTTAAAGTTTAAATTGTTGATTGGTGTAAGGTTAATGGACTTAGCACTGATGACCTATTATGAAGATATAAGACTACAAGCCTGCAACAATAGTTTCCCAGTCTGCTATTTGTAGACAATCTTATATAAATATAGAACTTCAAATGATGATCTATGTCAGAGATGCCCTTTCGATAATGAGATATTCATTCATTGCTATTTATTTCTTTTAATTTTATTTTGTTTGCTGAAAGTGGGTAATTTAGCTCTGGACTAGTTGGTGAGTTTCTAATGTTTATGTGTAAGTGGCTTTGTTGGTTTATAATTGTTTGATGCCTCAACCTTATATGTTCAAAGTAATTTCAAAAAAAATTGAGTTAGCAAAGGTTATGGATGTCTTTTTAGGACAGAAGGATGAAAGATTTGAAGTCTCACTAATCTAGAACTGAGGTGGATTCCTTAAATTTATGTTGTTTCTTAATTTTTTTATGTTAACATAAGATTATGATTTTTTGCACTATCTATTGTTAGAGAATAGTTTTTAGTATTCAACTTTGTACAGTTCGAAGGACTTTTCATGTATGGTAGACTTATCTAACAAACCAGCTGCATGTATATGGACTCTTATATCTATGATTTCTTGATGATAGTGAGTCACGTCGGAGATAAGGTTTCATAATGGTGGTAAAAAAATTTGAGATGGGGTCTCCAACGCAAATGGTTGTTAACTTGGTCCTAGTGAAAGCGTGACTGTCTTTGGATTGACACCAATATATTCTTATTTTGCCCATGTCTGGGTAGTGGTTTATTTTTGGTACCATCAGTTTATAAGAATACAGTGTTGTAGAAGAAGTTTGAAAGTTTATAGTTGGATTTCAAATTGAACTTGATTATTGCCTCTAGATGACCATTTAACTGTTTTTATTCATAGAGGGACAATGGTTGAGATTTTTTGAATGGATTGATCCACCCTCTCAGCAACAAGAGGAAGATGAAACATATAGTGTCCTCCTTAAACAGAGCTATATGGAGGAGAAGTTGAAGCTATACGAGAGAAGTTGAAGTCCATGGAGGAGATGTTGAAGGCTACAGATGAGAAACTAAAGCGGCTTAAGTTATCCATATCGCTCAACGTAAATTCAAAAAGATTACACTGGACCCCCATTCTACATATCTAATGTCAATCCCAAAATAAATCAGTAGTTGCTTCCACAAAATGTCGAACTACGCAAAATCATCAAAAACTATTGGCCGGGTCGAACTGATGGCAGCTTGGGCAAGCGCCTCAGTTGTGCCGGCTGTGACCCACCTTTCATCCTCGTCTGTCCCTTTTGTGGAGTGAATTTATAATTAGGCTTAGGAATGTAATGACAATTATTGCACATTTTTTAATGGCTAAAAATGTTTACCTTAGACATGACTTTCCTCTTTCTTGTACTCTTTTTGGCAGACAATCTCATTGGCTGAAATGGATGCTGTGGTTGTGATCCTTGTCCCTAATTTTCAACAAATTACATATATATTTTTTAGACAAAACTTTTAATATGACTTATGATAAAGAAATCAAGGTAAGTATTTTTTTTAACGTTACCTCCGTTCCAGTTTCCCTTCAAGTCTCTGGTGGTTGTGATGGTTGCAATGGTTGTGATCCTTGAACCTAAATGTATGACATATCATCATGTTTCATTTGTCATGTCAGATTCAATATGTGCGTAGGGACTTTGTCCTTACCTCAGTTCCAAATTTCTTTCGGGAAGATCTTCGAGGCTGTGATGTAGGGACTTGCGTTGATTCGCTAGTATGAGCCTATATATTAAGATGTGTTAGCAATTATTTATCACTAATTATCAACGTGAATGAGTTATGGTAAAACAAATATTACCTCACAAGGTTCTACAGTCGTTGTATTATTTCCAGCAAGCTGCGACGCTCACTTGATGGTCCGACCTCATCCTAAAATGAATCTAATGTCAGTAATTATTTGAAGTACCGCAATAAAACTCAAAATCCGCATAATGTCACCTTATTTGTAGCTTTCTGTGAATCCTAGTTTTCAGAATTAAGGCAACTCAAGAGGGGGGTGAATTGGTTTTCTAAAAATTTTTGATATTAACCCCCAAAGACGTGTTTGCTAGTAGATACTACTTTAGCACAAGTATAATATCCAATAAGAGTAAGTATGTGCTTAAAGTAAAGAGTAGGGATAAGAGAAGCAAACACTCGATTTTTAGGTGGTTCGGCAAACCCGCCTACATCCACCCCTCAAGCTCCTTCACCGAGCCTTGAGGTTTTCCACTATCTTCTAATAGCTTTACACACTAGCTTTCGGGTGCTAGTGAACCGTACAAGTGTTTTCCCGGGCTCAACACTCAAACCCACCCAAGTGGTTTTTTCGGGCTCACCACTCACAACCTAACAAGCTTGAGATATATACTCTATAAGCTTCTTCTTTAGTGAACAACCTCACTAAAGGAAATACTTCACTAAAGGAAACACCTCACTAAAGGAAATACCTCTCTTGGATATGAAGATAGAAGAACAAAAACTCTCTTGATAGAGTAGATATGAAAATGGAAGGTTCTATCTCTTGATTCACACAAAGACAAGGATATGAAAGTGTTTTTTGTATGAATGATATGAGAAATATGAAATAGGAAGGTTTGGAATATTTCTCAAGCTATACAAATGATATGTGGTCATTGGTTCTTTGTTTTGGACGTTATGGTCGTGTATTTATAGGTCACATATGAAAACTAGCCGTTTATAGCCGTTAGGGGTCGATTTGACAATTTTATAGTTGTACCGGTCGACCGGTTCAAGTAGCCGTTGCCCAACGGTCATAAATTTGAATGCTGTCAAGATCATCCACTTCATGTAGAGGTCGACCGCTACAAAAATTTCATCGACCGGTTCATTTAAAACCATGTTTTTGACCACTTTTAAACACTCAATTTTAAAGACTTACTTCCCATAAGTATATGAAGGGTTTGAGAGTTTGTTTGGGGTGTTTTGAATCCTTTAAAAATATTTTAATATTTCAAACAAAACTTAAAACGGTTTATGCACGTTTTGAAACATATGCAAGTGTGATTCATAATCCTTGTCAAAAGTGAAACAAAGAGTTACAAGGATTATACCCTAAGGTCTTGAAACTTCACTATGAGCTCCTTGCATCTTCTTGTTCTTATTTCTTCAAGTCTTTGGCTCTTTCATCAAGTCGTCTTTGTCTTTGAAGATGTCTATTTTATAAACTTGATCAATTTATTGAAATCATCAAAATCTTGATTGTGCACAAAAGCCAACTCTTGGATGGCTTCTTCGGTTGGGATTTGGCAGGTAATTGCATCTCCTTGCATTATGGCCAAGAACGCCGCATGTCCCGTAACGAACCGGTAAGCCACACTGAGTAACGTTATACGGATGTTGTGGCTCATCATCTGCTTGTACCCTTGCTTTCCTTGGACGGCCAGTCATAGACCAAATCACAGGAGGTCCTATAGGTAATACATCAGCGCGATGCCACTCTCCCTGTCCAATCATGGACGTAATCCTCGGAGAGCAGTTTATCACAATATATAGTAGCGCAAGCATGCGCACATGGGATGTCGTTAAACTGCTATCGTCCACAACTGCATTCTCGGTCTCCAATGTTAACCAATTTACGATCCCTATCAGTTGTTTCAACCTCAAAACTGGTCCCATCCATCCACTGGCAGATGCAATGCCAAGCTTCATGTTTGTTCTTCTCAAGCTTCCTCTATATATGAGGATAGATATCCCAAGTTGCAATTTGGAGCATCGCCCGTTTGTTCGTGAGCCGGTTCATCAATAAACGTCTGATATCCTCCATCATCGTCAAGATAGGCTTATCCCGTGTTTTGAGGATCCAAGAATTGAATGTTTGAGCGATGTTACTAAGTAGAAAATCGCTCTTCGAGGTTGTACTAAATGCATGTCGGGACCATCCTTAAGGGTCAACCTCTATAAGATACTTTCAAGCTTTTTCATTCACCCTTTCAAGATCTGCCATAGCTCTATCAAACCCAGATCTGGTACATGCACATGTTGCCTTCTATAGGAGGTCCTTCACAGAGTTGTCTCTCCACTGTTTGCTCTTCAAGTTGGCGTTCAAGTGCTTCACACAATGTCACTGTTAATCATTCGGCACTAACTTCTCTAGTGCCTCCCGAAGCCGCTATAAAACAGTTTGATAGTTAGTATGGAATATCAGTACATGATTTCAATTATGGAAGAAAAGAGCAAACAGATGGTGTGCACTAACCTTTTGCCTGTCCAACATCCAACATCATGGGTGCTGATCTTCAGATCTAATATCGTCCATGAGTATCTGTATGAACCATGTCCAAGATGATCAACATTCGACCTCTTCCATAGCATCGCAAGTGGGTACATATCATCATTTGCGTCTTTCGCCACTGCGCATAGCAACTGGCTCCCAAATGAGCCCTTAAGATGACAATAATCAAGGCAAATCATTCGCATAACCTCAGTCAAAAATCCACATTTAGGAGCTTCAAGCCTGACATACATCCGTTGGAAAAGATGTCCACTTCTTTGAATCTTCACCCATGAACCGAGGTTCCACTTATAGACAGCCAATGCGTAGTAGCATACATACTTGTATTTGTCCGCATGCCTCCCATAGACTAGCTAAAGTGCCATCTTTTTTGCCCGATACATGTGGTTCTTAGAGACTTGTACTTTATAGTCTCTACGAATATTCCCTCCAATGTCGTGGGTGGTATGTTAGGGTCGTCCCGGATGTTTTCAAAGTACCAAGCAACAGTAAATTTGGCATCCAACTTTATGTTCTTATGGTGCGTGCCACAAGTGTCCTTCGAGTTAAATGTCTTGATCTAAACAGCTTCTTATCATACATAAAAGACGCGTGGATCCGCCAACCACACTTGAGTGCACAAACTGTTGTAACCCTTTTCTTGTCACTCTTAAGGCGCCGGTAGTCATAATTATTTTGGATGTCTTGCAACGTTAAAGCATTTTTAAATTGGGCCGAATCTCTAAACTTTATTCCCTTTTCGAGGTGCATTGTACCATCCTTCAATTCCTCTTCTCGAAAGTCGGTAGTCTTCCTCTTACTTGGTTTATCCCCATCAGAAACATTATCCTCACTGGTACTTTTCATTACATCATCATCCGAACCCTCAACAATCTTGGGCTCATCCAATGAAACATCATTCTTTGCACCTTGCCCGAACCACCTCATCGAAGCCTTCCTATCATCATCTCTACTCTCATAATTCTGAACTGCATATTCATATAGTTAATAATCGTTATCAGACTCATCAAAATCACTGACATCAACTTCATTATTACCCCCTCAATATCATCATCAGCATCAATTTCCTCTCCATCACCATTGACACCCTCGGCATCCCTCATAATATCCTCGACATGGACACCTTTAGCATCCCTCACAATTTCCTCAATATCAACACCCATATCTGTCATACTCCTATCTTCCAAAACATCATGAAAAACCAAATCTTCCTCATTGAGATTTTCCATTTCATCCGGTTCAACCACTAAGACTGGTTGACTAGTAGCATGCTCAATGTAAATCCTCAACGTGTCTCGACCTTCAAGAAGAATTCTTGCAGTGATCGTCAAGACATCAGTGTCATATTTAGAGGGGTCATTTCAGACTGAGAGTCATCTCTCTCTAGCTTACACCACAACTCCACAACATCTGTGTAGTTCATAATTGTCTTCAACAACGTCCACATATGTGTGACTGAGATATAGTCACGGTCGAGGTCGCCTAACTTGCTAATCTGCCCTCCAATGTAGTCCCCCTTCCAAAAGTCCACTCTCCCTCCATGATGCATAACAATATTTACCATATGCAAATTGAACTTAGAAAGTCATATTTTTTAACATGTCATAGAGCCTATATAATATTTGCTAACCAAATAATCAGACCTGCATTCGTATGAAAGGATAGAGAATAAGAGATAGGGGAGGGAGAGGGGGATCCCAAGCAATAAGGTCTACCCAGATGGTTAGTCTTTTCTTTTAACCAAATCATTTTTTTATGTCAAATTCTGCAGCTTTATGAATATATATACAATCATAACACTAATTTAATCTCTTTCTTGTAAACATTATCCCAATACAATAGCTGCAATAAAATATAGGTTATAAAGGTATGTAGTCTAGTGAACAATATACATCCTAGATTGATCTGAGGCTAATCCAATTGACCAGAGTGAGCAACATAAAACCCAAATTGATCTGAGGCTACTGAAATCATAGTCAAGAGTGATATTCAAACCTATGTGAGAATTGCCAATTATACAGCAATGAAAAAAAAAGGTCAATTACCATCACTAGTTAGAGCAGCAGAACTAGTACATGGTATGTATAAACAAAGCAAAAAAATTAGTACAATTATTCATTCATCCACCAATATAGTCCTGAACATGACTTTATCTATCTGTTACATCTTCATTAAATTTCTCATTTCCTAGAAAATTAGTACAATTTATCATTTCATCAGTCATCATACATATGAAGAGGAGTATTTTGGGGAAAGGGTTTAGTTATCATGAAGCATGCCCAACTCTAGAATTTAAAACACAGGGCTTTCTATGTTCAATAAAATGAGTACAACTAGTCAGCAGCATTTAAGAACTTTATTCAAGTTATTAACTAGAAGTACTGCACGCCAAGTTCCATTCTTCAAAATTAGCCTATCCTAAATTCATTTTCTTTTGAAATTCCAACCTACTTTGATAATTCGAAGCTTAAGAATAAAGTGGACCAAATGTAAACCACATGGACATTATAAGGAAACCTCAAGGATACAAATGTCACCCTGAATTAGTCAAACACGCATCTCAATAAAAAAATGACAGATAAAAAGACAGCCTGACATTCTAGGAGGGACCACTTCGTTAATATATGGGCAAACAACAGATAAAAAGACAACTTGACATTCTAGGAGGGACCACTTCGTTTTTATATGGGCAATTGACAAAGTTGCAATTCAACCAAGAGGGGACACATTTCTAGTAGACAATATTCAATTCAGCAAAAGGGGGGACATGTATGGGTGGACGAATGACAAAACAATTCATATTTGTAGCTAACCCAGTGGTTATTGTCACCAACTACTTTATAGCTTCAAAAATTCCATATAATACCCACTAAACATTCCCAACACAGAAAAGTTAAGTACAGACATTTTCAACAACAACGACCTATACACTTTAAACAGAAAACCATATAAAAGTACTGAAAAATTCCCTAAACAGTTTCGTTACTTGCCTTTCGAAAACCTCAGGTAGGGTGTTCCTTTCGTTGATCCCCGATGGAATTGAAGACAACGTGGAATGGGACGGTTCGATTGTCTGTTCCTTTCATTCGAGTGATTTGGGGAAAGGGGGCACGGTTCAATTGATTTGGGGTAAATAGCTAAGGTTTGAGAGTTTTCAATGATTTAGGGAACGTTTGGAGTGTTTTGGGGAAATGTTCAACTGTTCAGGTGAAAGGGGACACGAATGAGAAAGGCGATGGGGGGACAAAAGTTGTGCGATAATTTTTTAGTAACGTGGCAAGGGCAATTTCGAAATGGAAAAATTGTGGACAGCGTGGACTGTACGGCAACCACATGGATATATGCCCAATCAGCAAATTGAACACGTGTCATCTTTCTTTTTGACCATGACGTGTAATTTTTTGAAAGCTCAACAATTCCCGTTAGTTTGGAGACGGAATATGGACATAAAGGTATTTTTGGGAAAAGTACATCACCACAAGAGTAGCGGGACAACAAATTGAACCATAGGGGCATATTCAAGAAAAGTATATACCACAGGGGCATGCGTATTAATCAGTGGCGGAACGAAGGGGTAGCGGTCCTGGGCGGCCGCTACCCCTCAAGCCACCAAAAAAGAACTATTACGTGCAATTATAAATATTTTTTTTTTAAAAAAAATAAGGACCGCTGCCCCTCAAACCACTAAAAATGAAAAGTGTAACTTTACGCTGACAGGAAAACAATGCTGCACACGTGAGGTTTGACAGAAAAGTGTAACTTTACGCTGAGAAAAGTGTAACTTTACGCATAGTGTTCTCTTTCCACTGTGCTCACGCAAGCATAATGTAAGAGAAATCACTATGCTCGCGCGAGCAGTGGAATTTCCACTATGCTAGCAATTTCTTATTTGTTTTTGTTATTTATCTCTAAATTTAATTTAATTTTAATTATTTATATTAAATATTTTCAGTATGCAATGAAGGAGCCGTCGACTCAGACGCTTTTTGACAAAATATATAACCATAGTCTTAACCCACGGCCAAACGATGAGTTTTGGGTCCTGGTTTAATTTTTAGAACCTCGACCCCCTGAACCAGAACCTGACCCCGAATCCAAACAAGCCTTTATAGGTTTCCATAGTCTTGCAGAGCAAGTTGAACTGCCAGAGTCTCTGCACATTCTATGTTAAAGATCATCAAAAGCAGGCATAGCTACAAAAGTGAGAAAAAAAGTTAATGAGCAGGATGCAATTGTCACCTATGTACATGTATTGTAATATTTTTAGTGCTTATAGTTCTTAATTTTTGATATTGTAATTGTAAGATACTTTTTAACATTAGAAAGGAAAAAAAATTCTTGTTATTTCGTTTTTAAAATTCGACTCCCCTGAATATTGGTCCTAGTTCCGCCACTGGTATTAATTAAGCCTTTTTGTTATTGCGATTCGACAGAGGGTTTTTTTTTCAAATGGTTGGTCAGAGTCAAATTTCAAACTAATGTGATGGATACCTCTGCAAACAAAAAAGGAAAATAATTCGTAAGAATTATAACTACTTTCGGAATGCATAAGATAAGGAAAAAGAAATTGCAGAATAGAAGAATAGAAGAACTTTGCGTGCTGGAGGTTGCGTCCACATGCAAAACATCCACAAAACTGAAGTACCCATAACTATTGATCAAAAGCTTACAGTTTTAGCGGTCTTGCTATAAAGTAGACATATGTGGTTTGGTGCATTTTTCGGTAAATCATACCCATGGTTGCAGTCTCGTACGAAAAAGAGTCAAAATAAGCTTCACATGAGTCGTACAGAACTGATCAACACAGCTGCTTTCTAACTGGAAACTCAATTAAAAAGAAGCACAACATAAGAAGTTCAACTTTAAATTATTCCTCGATATCTCTTGTGATGACTGTCCACCCACATTACAAAATTTATGTCTTTGAACAAGGGAAATTTCCCAAGATCTTATAACCATTAGAGCAGAACCAAAGTACCCAGGAGTTTTATTCCATACTCGCAACTCCTCCAGCCGCCTTTATTTTCTCTATTATGTTATTCGCCTCCTCCTTAGTGACCCCTTGCTTTAGTAGAGTGGGAACCTTCTCAACCAGGTCTTTAGCCTCTTTCAATCCCAGACTAGTAAAAGCCCTGACTTCTTTGATCACCTTGATTTTGGCAGCTGCATCAAACTTCTCCAACTTAACATCAAATGCTGTTTTCTCTACCTTTTTCTCCTCAGCCTTTGCAGATCCAGCAGCCCCACCTACCTGTGAACCCAAGTCCATCCCTTCAACCGAAACTGGCTGCAGCTTTGGATGCCTTAGCCTATCTCTGAGGGTAGGACCAATCTGTCTGCGGTCTTCAGGAGAAAGTGCCGCTATTCTTTCAGCAAGATTAAGGATTTTATCTGAAGGTGGGGGCCTAGGGCCATAGGGATCATAGACTAGTGGGTATTTGTACCTTTTCGGCTTGGCCTTGGGATCCCTGGGAACAAAATCAGGTTGGAAGCAACGAAACTGCAAAGGCCCAGTTATTTCGGGGAGGGTGGGATGAACACGAATGGATCTAGGTAGGGCGATAATTCCACGCAACAGGATATTCCCGCCCATCTGTCAAGAAAGAACATTTATCTTTTTGTAAGTAGATATGCATTCAACGTTTGCAAAAATAAATTTGACAGTATAATACACCATCCACATGCATGCTTCAATTTGGATTTGGAGAACACATAATTGCAGACTTCTGGTGTTCCGGTGTCCAGTGACTTATGATACTACGCATGTGAATAACTACCCTCAAGGCTGGTAATGAAGCCTTTATAGCAGCAAACTGAACTTCACCGGTGAATGATTTTGAAGAGGGTGACATGGTATCAGTTAACTTGAGACAAGAGGTTCTTAGAACTTATTCCATTCTCAAGTAGAGGAACTTAAGGCCATCCAGTGGTTAACAAACATCAACTTGAATGCTTAAATTTTCTTCAGTTGCCATCAGAGCTGCAAGTTGACCTGCTCTTTAATGTTTCCAGTAGCTACCTATTTGAACACCTGGTAGATTTGATGGAAAGTAGAAGCTGTTGATAAACATGTTTATTATCCACCAAAGCTTAGAAACGGGTTATTGAAGATGTCCTGGATGTCATAGTGGCTGATTCAAGGAAGGACGGCCAATATAGATATTGCTTAATGAAGAAATTGAGTAAGCCAGTGAGTGAAGTTACATGGATTGATAAAGCAGAGTCGAAAAAAATGATCAAGAGGTTTCTGCTAAGACTGTCAAGGTTTGCTCGTCCCGACCAAGAATTCCCCCACCTAAGAGGGGTAGGGGATCCAAATCCAAAGCAACAGCAAACTCACCAGTGCACTTGGACATGCCCACTAGCTACCATCATTCCAACCTTCTATTTAAAAAACTGAAAAATGAAAAGAAATTTGTTTCATTTTTTCCCCAACTGCTTCTTCATTTTCTCTTGGAATTATGAAGCATCATTATTTTCCAATTCATGTCCATTCCATGTTAAATTACACAAAGCATATTTGGACAGAAGGGCTACATTGACAACAAATAAAAAATTCAAAGATATTACATTGATCAAATCTAAACTTGTTGACAATGATATCAAAGTTGAAGGGAGACAAAATGTATTCATCCCTAAAAAATTTATCCATTGCAATCAAAATAGCAGCTTCAAAAAAAGAAAAATGCAATGCATATTCTTGTCATGCTTATTTTCAATTTGTATACGAAGATAGACATTCCACATGCATATAATAACACTGTTTACACAAGTTCATCAACCAACATTCAAACATACGAAGTTCATTCTGGAAATAAATGAAAGAAAACTGCTGCAGAGTACCTTAATGAAAAGCTGTCAAGATTTCATAGATCCCAGAGCGAGCTCCAACACCCAAAGTTCTCACCAAAGCTAACCAGCCAAAACCACTGTATAAATCTACAATATTAAGATAAGCAAATACGCAATAGAGAAAGAGATACAATTCAGAAACAGCAAATCCATAACGAAACCCTAAAGCAGTTTAAAGAAATCAGCCGTAGGATAGACAACATTTACAAAACTAAACATACCTTGGTGAGAGTGAGAGAGAGAGAGATTCGGCGCCCAAAGTGATTCCGGCCAGAGAGAGATTTCGGAAGATGGCAGCGACGTCACGGAGAGAGAGAGAGGGGGTTTCGGAAGGGAGGAGCACAAAGGGAGCGGCGGCAGGGAGGGTGGGGGGCTGAGTCTCGGTGTCTTCTCGAATAAACGGAGTTCTTGTACTCGTCCGTTTAAACCAAGGTGACTTGCGTTTTTTTCTTTTGTGTTCAAAAATAAAAATGGAAAGAAAATTTAGACATTTCCGCCCGAATTTTCGGTTTCAATTTCGAAAAAATAAAAAATATGATTCTGTTCTGATTTTCGCACTGAATTGGATATCAAATTTTCGGAAAGATTTGGAAACTTTACCCATCCTTAAAGATGCTAGAAGGTGGGCAAAAATTTTGGCCAATATCAAAATTTCAGGTTAGTACATACTGAAACTGGAATATATTTTTTTTCATTTTTAAAATTGGAATCGAAAATTCTAACAGCGGAATTTTCTATTCCGATTTTTTTTATTATTTAAATAAAATATGGCTTAAAATCTTGTAATTTTACTTTAGATTTTGAGTGAATCTTTATTTTATTTTAGAAAGAATTTAAAATATTGTAATTTTAAAATAGGGTTCAAAACCTTTTGTGATACCCATAATTTTATAACGTTGTAATTTTATTTTAGATGAATGTTTATTTTAGATTTTGGATAAATATGTACTTTACATTTTATTTATTGTTAGTTTATGATGTATAATAAAATAATTTGTGCAAAATTCAGACGCATAAAATTTTAGGGTCCAAAAAAAATCTAACAAAAAAAGTCAACATAATGAAACCGAATTTTTTGTTTCTAATTCCGAAATAAAATAAAAATTAAATATTTAATTTCGATAAGTACCAACACCGAAATCGGAAAAAGTTCAATTTTTATTCTTATTAGTTTGGTACCCACTCTTAATGCTGGCTGGAGGCTAGGAACCACGTTGGTCTGACTTTAGAAGCTGCGTTAGTAATGGGCTGAGTGATATGTACTGGGCTGGCTCATCTGCTTATGTTTTCTTTTTAGGCCTTGTCTAGATAATTACCTCATATCATATGCTACAAAAATAGAGAAATCGAATAAGAATTAGAGAAGAAAAAACCTAGGATTGTGTAAATCTTGGAAGTGCGACCTCGAAATAGCGTTGTCTCTTATAACTGTTTCTTATCTTTTCATTAGAGTGTAATTAAATCCAGTTAAATACAGTAAGTTTCAAAGAATTTGTATGCGTAATTAGAGGTTTCATTCTCCATCCAATAAGCTGTACCTCCAAAAGAATTTAAATGGCTAAATGAAGAGGGACTGAAATCTATAAAGGTTCTAATGTCTTATACTCCATAACGATATTAATTAGAACATCTTATATATGTGAGACGAAAAATATGTGATTTAATTTTTAATAGCTTATAAGTAAAGAGATATACTTATATTTCCAACCTCACAAAAACATTAAAATGAGAAAAGGCTTGGAATGCCATTAAAATTAGGATCATACTTGAGTTCCTCGTCCCATTATAGTCTTGTCGATTGTATATCAAGGACCTTAATATCCAAAAGCTCCATCGACTTGTGAAATGCAGATTTAGGATATGTTTGTTTCCCCACAATTTGGGGCATGAAAATTTCCACAAACAAAAACACTTAAACATTTTTAACTTTTACACATACGCACTTTACTTTTCACAAACCCCAATAACTCTCAATAAAATAAAAATTCTCAAAATTTCGAGAATATTTCCTAAAATTTTGACAAACAAACTCTTAGCCTTAACGAATAGATTTAGAGGCGGCCTAGCAAGAGCATGGGTTCTCTGATTCTCTAGCGAATAATCTCCCCCACCAACCCTCTCTGTTTTCTCTCGCACCCCAACACTCCTACTACGGAGGGGGGAGCTGGCTCCCTCATCCCCCCTCCTCCTTTTTTCTTTTTCCCCTCCTCCCTCTTCTCTCTCCCCTTCCCTTCCCTCTGGTTCCTCTCGGTGGCTCCCTTTTCCGTTGGTTGGTTTTTTTGGTTTTTCTCTTGTGCTGTGCAGGTGGTGTTCTCTCGTCGTCGTTCATGGGCTTCCACCCCGTTCCGCCCCATGGTTGGCCTTGGAATGTCGGGATCTACGCCTCCACAACCCCTTTTATTCCGTAGACGGCGTGTATTCATTCACGCGCGCCACGGGGCGCGCCGGTCCCTTTAGGGGCGCGTACGGCGCCCCTCGCCCCCTGTTTTGGTTCCTCGGTTTGGATTGTGTGGCTTCCGGCCTCCCTTCCAGCTGTGGATCTACACCGCCTACCCCCACGCGCCGCCACCGCCGCCGCCACCGGACCTGCCAGATGGTTCCCTAGTCCGACTACCAATAAACTCGTTTAGGCCTGCCCCTATGTTTAGGGCTTGTTTTCTGTTATGTTTTTGCCCGTTTGGGCCTTGTGTCGCTTTCCTTATTTGTGTTTTTCGCTGTTTGTAATTACAGTCGCTTTCCTTCAGCGGTCGGTTTGTTACTTTCACGGGTATCCTGTGTTTCTTAGGACCCTCGGGTCCTCTCGCTTTGGGCTTCGAGCCCAACCCATCTGAGGATCTTGTATCCTCCCTCAAAACCACTTTATTGTTGACCCCTCAACTTGCCGCTTGTAAAGCCCCTTGTGGCTCTTTTCTTTGTTGTTCTAGCTTGTAATTTTTATTTTTTTGTTTTTCAATATATAAACATAAATGTTTCAACAAACAAAAAAGATTTAGAGGCGGCCATTATATGTAAGTACGGAGACACATGGCAACGCAAATAGAATGTTTTGCTTTCACTCAAAACAATTAATCTTTGGAGGCTGCTACATCGAAATAATTACTCCGTTATGTTTGCTTAATTAATAGTCTTGAAAATATTTTTAAATTTTAAAAATGTTTTTCAATCAAAACATGATTTTTGCATATAAAAAAATATTTTATTTTTGAATGAAATTTTCGACCTAATTTTTAGCCAAAATTTATGTGAAACACAACATAAAAATCAATCATTTTTTCATTAATCTCAAAACAATCTACACTACTTCCAATAAAAAAATACTAATTCACAACCCATCCCTAATTTACAAAAATTATTGTTTTCTATTTATTTCAGTATTTCACTGACATTTTCCAGAGTACACTACAGTCTTTGTCTTGAGGTGACAAATTTTCATTTCCATTCAATTTTTGCCACGTACAAACAATCTTCTTCTTATCCTAACTCCTTGTTCAAATTGATTAATCTAGGATTCAAATGGGCAAACTACACATTTTCCGAACATCCTATAGTATTTGAAGAGTTTTCATTCTCTAACTGCCACTTATTTTATACTTTACACCATAAGTAAGATCTTGTCCTTAAAATCAATAATAAACAAAACAGATAACATAATCTTAACAGTCAAATCGTAACATGAGTTGCAAAGTATTAAATTTATTGGTAATTGAAGGTGCACTTTTTACATGAGTAATAGTTACAAAATGGAAAGTATAGTTTTTTATTTTAATCTTTTTTCTCTGCGTTTTTATTAAAACCTAACTGATATGGAACGTGAATAGTTTTTTTAGGTCCAATTCTAATACATTTTGATGGGAAAAAATCTTATTTGTTTATTTAATACCAATCTAGCACGTTATAATTATCTACAAAAGGGGTATTTTTGAAACAATTACGGGGACTTTTTTATCCAAACAAACTTTTCTATTCCTTCCAAATAGGGGTGAATAGCAGACTAGTCGGAAGCAGAATTTAACATTCCGACATCTGGTCTACTAATTAGCGGTTGACCAAAATGGATTCCGCTTCTGACTTTTAGCGGACTTAACGGAAGCGGATAGTGGAATTTCAACAATATTTTGTGCCATATTTTTTTGGCCCATTTTTAGCATTTTTACAAAAAAATATATTTTGCAAAACATCATATGGATAAAATTTAATCAAATTCACAACCATTAAACATGCAGATTCACAACTATTAAAAAACTACAAAATGACATAAGGATTCTATGCACTGCAAAATGATATAGTTATAACTAGATTTGTTAAGTTGTTTCATAGCCACTAAACCATTAATCAGTTGTTATCTACAAAATTTAATCAGTTACCTACAAGCAAATTCACAACCATTAAATTAAACTAGGCCACTAAATATATGCAAAATCTATGCAAGATACAAGCATATTCACAACAATTCACAATCAAATTTTGAACCATTATCTACAAGTAGATTCACAACCATTAAATCGAACCAGACCACTAAACATATGCAAAATCTATTCTAGAACAGATCTACAATCACTAATAGTCACATTCATACTACTTTCTCTAAAATCACTTATATTGCTGGGATAATAGTTGAAAGTTGTTACTTCCACACAGATCAGGTACTATTGCGAAACTGGAAAGCATATTGCAGCCTCTTTTGTTCGTTACAATGCATTGATTCACTACACTGAAACTGACACACTGATTCACAACAAATTCACAATAGAGAGAGAGATAACATATCTGCTAAAATAAAAGAGAGGGAGAGAGAGATATAGCGATGGAGACAGAGAGGTAGAGAGAGAGTCAAAGAGAGACAAATACTAGAGAGAGCGAGACAAGATAGATAGAGAGAGAGACAAAGAGATAGAGAGAGACAAAGACGAGAGATAGAGAGAGCAACATAGAGAGCGAGAGAGACATATACAGCGAGCGCCAAGCAGTAGGCTAGCAGGCGGTAGCAGAGGTTGACGGAGCTCAGAGAGACAAAGAGTAAGAGAAGAGAGAGAGGGGGGATTGTGCGAAGGAGAGGATGGACTTCAGGGAAGGAGAGTTAGAGACTTAGGGTTTTGAAAAAAATTGTGGATCAAAACGCACGTTTTGATCCATATATAACAACGAAACAATGTCATTCTATGTAAGATAGAACGTCATCGTTTTAATATTTTGTTTAAAAAAAAATAAGTGGAACCGATTTTTCGTTGAACCGGCGAAAACTTCCACTTCCGGTAGAGCTCTAAAATCTCCTCCGATTTTGGTTCCTAAAAGCTATTGACCTCAACTTCCCGAAACCGTACCCGGACTGGACTTACACCTCTACTTCCAAACAACAAAACCCTAGTTCGCTTCAGCCAGGTTATAATGGTGATGTCGTTTCCCCAACATTTCGGGGCATGTAAATTTCCAGCAAAACAAACACATTCCAAGCAGTAGGCTAGCAGGCGGTAGCAGAGGTTGACGGAGCTCAGAGAGACAGAGAGTAAGAGAAGAGAGAGAGGGGGGATTGTGCGAAGGAGAGGATGGACTTCAGGGAAGGAGAGTTAGGGACTTAGGGTTTTGAAAAAAATTGTGGATCAAAACGCACATTTTGATCCATGTTATATATATATATATATAACAACGAAACAATTTCATTCTATGTAAGATAGAACGTCATCGTTTTAATATTTTGTTTAAAAAAAAATAAGTGGAACCGATTTTTCGTTGAACCGGCGAAAACTTCCACTTCCGGTAGAGCTCCAAAATCTCCTCCGATTTCGGTTCCTAAAAGCTATTGACCTCAACTTCCCGAAACCGTACCCGGACTGGACTTACACCTCTACTTCCAAACAACAAAACCCTAGTTCGCTTCAGCCAGGTTATAATGGTGATGTCGTTTCCCCAACATTTCGGGGCATGTAAATTTCCAGCAAAACAAATACATTCCAACTTTTTTAACTTTTACATATACACACTTTACTTTTTACAAATCCCAATAAATCTCAATAAAGTAAATATTGCCAAAATTTTATAAATATTCTCCAAAATGTTGCCAAACAAATATACACAATAACTAATAAGGCCCAAGGCGGTAACTAATAAACAAAAGCAAAGCAAATGGGCTCAGCCCAGTACATATGACTAACGTGGCTCCAAACACTGACGTAGCTTCAAAGACGAACGTGGCTTCAAAGCCTCCAGCGTCCTTATCAACCCTAGCCTCCAGCGCCTCCATCTGGTACCTCTCCACTCCCTCACGTAAACCCTAGCCTCCGTCAATCTGTAACACGCGGCTATGGTACAGAAGTCCTACCTGAGCTCATGTTTCTGTCCATGTTTTTTACCCTTCTAATTTTTTTCTGAAATTGGATCTCTATTTTCTCCTTGGTTCATTGTAGGCGCCAAAGAAGGAGAAGGCTCCTCCTCCGTCCTCGAAGCCAGCCAAGTCTGGCGGAGGCAAGCAGAAGAAGAAGGTAAGCTTATGGTTAGGTTTAGGATTACGTTTAGCTTCTTAGGAGTGCTCGTTTAGAATTTATGGCAATTGAATGGCTATAATGTTGTTTCGACGGTCCATTGGCGTGAATTTGAGTACATGTAATGGGTATTATCAGTTCTCTTAAATGTTGCACGTTTTGTTGTTAGATAACTTTATTCATTATTGACGGTACCGGTCTTGTTGTGTTGGTTTAAATTCCATCTGTTGATGTGAGTAAGTAATCTTCGTCTTAGGTATTATTTAGACTTGGCGTGTATGAATTTTTGAATGCTTGGCAATCCAGGCTCAGTTTTGAGATTGGGATTGCCTGATGATATTAACTTAGTTGGTGCCAATTCTATGTTTACTTATATAAAAAAAATCTATGTTTAATTTTGTCGAGGTTTCTGTGTAGTATCTCAGATTGTTTAGTTTTGGTAATTGTAGAAATGGAGCAAGGGCAAGCAAAAGGAGAAGGTGAACAACATGGTTCTGTTTGATCAGGCGACTTATGACAAGCTCCTTAGCGAAGCTCCCAAGTACAAACTTATCACTCCATCAGTCTTGTCCGATCGTTTGAGGGTAATTTCAATATTTCTCTTCTGCTTATATGTTTCATTGCTAGGTATCTTACATTGCGATTTTGATGGGTATATCAAATTCTAGTACGATATATTGCTTGGTCTTTGTTTTCTCAAGTTGCTGCATTGAAATGTCATGAGAGTTGCTCCTACTTGTTCTCATCGATTAGTGAAACTTTATGCACTCTCTTGGGGTCAAGGCTTTTAAAGACACCTGTCTGCTTTGCTTTGGATTTACCTAGTTCATCACTATGCAAACACGTGTGAGAACTCTGCTTTCCAAATTATTTTTAAGAAGTTGGAGCATATCAATGCACAAATTTATACATAATTTTTTTTTATCTTGGTTCGTCATCTTTTGGTGGATTGTCCTTTTCTCATAGAAGGAAAATTGAAGCATCTGAGTGTTAAAGTCTAACCATTGAGGCTTACCCTTCTCTCTGGCAAGTATGGTTCATTGAGCTGTTTGTATTTGGTAACTTTTTTTCAGAATAATAATCCTATGCCTTCCCTTTCCTTGTGAGTAGTATACGTCAAGTGACTAGTTTTATTATTTGCCTAGTTTAATCTGCCTCTGGATCTGGTACGTCTTTATTGTTTTATGAGTACTGGTTTTAGCATGAATGACATTAGACGTTGCATGCTTATGTACTAGTCTTCT
Source organism: Myrica gale (assembly GCA_963930655.1). Lineage (NCBI taxonomy): Eukaryota > Viridiplantae > Streptophyta > Magnoliopsida > Fagales > Myricaceae > Myrica > Myrica gale. The sequence goes on from OZ005616.1 coordinate 11,537,064, forward strand.
AATAAGAGGTTGCAAAGTAGGAGAATAAAAATTGTTATGGAACTGGTTAAATGTCCTTTGGTTCTTGGAAAAGAATGAGTGAAGCGAAAATGGAGAATTCTTCAAAAGGCATCATTGTCAGTTGGCGATATGTTATAATAAGTGGAAGCCTAATAGTGTATTTCAGCTAAATGTCACTTCTGGTTGATGTAAGCCACATAAAGACGCAGATACTTTCACAATGGTTTGAACTGCTTCAGAGTAGGCGTAATCCTTGCATCGTACATTCAAAGCAGTTGGTTTGCTTGCCCAGGGGACAATTTTCTTTCATTAGTTGATTATTGATTCTTGGTTTTTTTCCCATCTTGCAATTTTCAGATTAATGGATCACTAGCACGCAGAGCTATTAAGGATTTGATGGCAAGGGGCTCGATTAGAATGATCTCAGCGCATGCCAGTCAGCAGATATATACTAGGGCCACTAATGCATAAGTGATTGCATTTTTTCTCTGCTAGAAGTCATGGAGAGCTAGTTATGTTCCATTTTTCTTGGTTGTTCCAAGTTTTGTGGAGAGAATTGTTATCGACATTTGTAGTTGACTACTCAATTTATTGTCTTGTTGAACCATAAACTTACATACTCCTTTTGTTGGTTTCTAGCTGGTTATGCAATATTGGATGTTCAAGTTATACTTATCCCGCCTTACACATTTCAAGAGTATACTTGACCTGTAATTGTTTTCTCTATCGAAATTGACATGACTGGTGATGACTGGTGATGACTGGTGATGAATGACATTCTGTGGTTTATATATTAAAGTGACCCCACTCAATCGGTGATTTAAATCTGAATGATCTCTGGTTGAGAAATTCCTCAGATTCGTTCATCGAACAGTATGGGAGGAGAAAGGGAGGAGAAAGGTGATGACGCTGAAAAGATTTAGATTAGTGAAGGAGTCCTTTTAGTTTGGCTCAAAGATGCGTTTTGGGAATGTCTTGGGGCCTTTCAAGAGCTTTCTGGCTGTATGGGAGGCAGCCATGGATGTGACCATGAGGTATGATGAGATTTTTGAAAGGCTGTTGAAGCAGCATGAAGAGGGTGGGAAAGGGCTGGATATGGATTTCGTGGATTTACTGTTAAGGTTGTTTAAAGATGACAATGCTGTGGTTAAGATTCCCAGAGATCATATTAAGGGTATATTGCTTGTAAATTGCGTCTCTTTCCCAACCTTATTTCTTTCTCTTGATTTCACTACACCTCCGTGCAGGACGAACTTAGGATTTGAATATTCGCCGGGGGGGGGGGGGGCATGCCACACCCCCTAGCTTTGTCACTGCCTCCATGAGTTCATGAATACACAAAAGAAGTTTGTTTTTCATCTCTATACCGTTGTTTGTTTATACTTTATTCTAGAGCTGTAAACATAGGCACTCTCAAAACGTCAAATAGCAAGTTTAATTTGTATTCGTTCTAACCCCAAAGGAAAACAAATTAAATAAAGTAATGACCCTCTTTGGCCGTAAACGTAATATTCCCCCGCTCTGTGTTCTGTCAAACCAAATAGTGATATAGCATTTGATTGATGATTGTGGGTTGCTTAAGCTCATGAATGTTTGTTCTAGACCACGGTTCCGAATACAAATAGATTGGTTGGTGATCGTGAATCAGAGTTCTTGTAAAATAAAAGGATTTTATTTCTGTAGCCGAGAAAACAATGGTGGCTATTAAACCTATATGTCATCACGAGAGATCCAAAGTTATGGGGTAATCCTAATGAGTTTCGGTCAGAAAGGTTTCTGATTTCCAATAAGAACAAAGATAATTTTGACGAGCTTTTCAAATGGCCACTCATATTCAAATACCTACGCGCAACATGTGAAACTTTTCATTTTGGGTGCTTTATCCTCAAGTGATGAAATGGACATGCGAACCAAATGGTCCTAAAGACCATATAACACTCAATTATTGTGTCTAGGCCTCTCAACATGATGGAAATATTACGCTACAACGCCCTCCACTTCTACTTTTGTTGAAGGGCAAATTGCAAAGCAGTAGTAATTTTTAATTTAAGATATACGAATGAATTTGTTTAAGATGGATGAGAGTAATTTTCCTCCAAAATAATTCTTTCATATTTGTGATGGGCCTTCGATTGCTGAGTGATGGCCCACGCTAAAGCAACAAGATGGAAAACAGCAGGGCATAGAGAAAACCGCAGGGAGGACGCAAGAGACGAAAATATCAGTATAGGCGGTATCACTTGGGCTTAGCCCATGGCCTACCACTTCAGCTTTGTCCTGAGGTTTGGGCCTTCACATGTTATGCGTTTGCAAAAAGCTTCTTTTGTCCTCCATTCTTTTTTTTTTCTTTTTTTTTTTATATGCAAACAACCAAAAATACATCAGGGGTGCGGACTCATAAGAGTCGCATGGTCACATAACAAAACATCAGACGGTAAATCCGAATGATTTATATCCCCAATGACAGAACTAGAAAGGCACCATTTAGCAAGATTATGCGCAGCATAGTTTGCTCCCCGAGGGATCCAGAGAAAAATCCATCCTCGGTGTTCCTTGAGCAATCTGCGGATCGTGGTAACTTCCCCCATAATATCCCAGTCGATAGTATCAGTAACATCGAGCACTTGGTTAACCAAATGCAGACAATCACCCTCAATAATAATATTGTGGCTCTCCAAGTCAACAACCATCTGACAAGCTAATCTAGCCGCCCTTGCTTCACCTTTGAGAGGGTTGTGCCCCACAATCTGGCTGGTGCGAGACATCAGAATACGACCAAAATTATCCCGACAAACTGCAGCCAAATCCAAAGTATCCGGAGCTACAGCAACGTCATAATTTATTTTAAGCTGGCTGGGGTCTGGTGGAATCCAAATGTCTGTTGGCCCTTGCTGAAGAGATGCCCAAGCCAATTGATGAACCTCAAAACGACGAATCAATTCCTCAATCATCATGGCTGGGGTGGGTAGAGATTTCCCATGAGTAGCTTGATTTCTTGCATGCCAGATGATGTCAAAACGGATGGCAACCGCAAGCATAAGCTCACCCCAATTCTTCCTGGACAATTGCGTGGAAAGATGGCAACTTAGAAGCACTTTCATCCAAGACGCAAGAGGGTGGGTAATAAAAAACTCGGGATTCACGGGCCAAGGTCCAGAATGCCAAAGAAACTTGCTGCCAGAGCAATTAAGGAACAGATGAGAGGCTTCCTCCAACTCAAGACCGCAAACAGAACAGAGACTGGTCCCAATATCCCCCGCTTGCGTCACTCGAAACTTTCCTTTGAGGGGCAAGGCTTCAGCTGTAACTTTCCACAGGAGTAACTTGAGGCGGTGTTGAATTTTAAGTTTCCACAGACGTTCCCATTCCCCCGAAGATAATCTACCTGGAGATGTGACCCTTGAGTGAACTATAAAATTGTAAGCAGATTTTACAGATAGGATACCCTTTGGATCTTTAGTCCACATGAGAGAGTCTACTCCAGGAGAGGAAGGGAGAGGGATAGAAAGAATGGCAGCTGCAGAAGGTGCATCAAAAATACTGCAGATGAGGGGTGCATCCCATGACATGGCATCAGAGCGCATTAAGTCGCTCACAAAATTGATATGCCGACTTACCAAGGCTCCCGATTGCAATTTAGGAACAAAATCCTCAAGGCCGGGTACCCAAGGAGAACACCAAAGGTTTAGACGCCCACCATCCTGAATCCGCCAACACATACCAGCTTTGATAGTACTCCGAGCCTTCAAAAGGCTTTGCCAGAACCAAGATTTGCTGCCTACCTCCTGATTAGCCAAGAAATCCCTATTACGACAATATTTAGCATTGAGGGCCTGGACCCAAAGGGACTCCGGCTCTGTAAGGAATTTCCACCCCATCTTAGCTAACAGAGCTAAATTATAATCCTCGGTGCATCCCAGACCAATGCCTCCCAATGTTTTTGGCACACATATAAAGCTCCATGCTTTAGGATGAAAGCGACGCTGATGGTCATTCGAAAAACCCCACCAAAATTTTTTTAGAGTCCGATCAATCTCATGGTGGACCTCCCGGGGTAACAGAAAAACCGTCATGAAATACGAAGGAAGGGCCGAAGCAACTGCTTGAATCAACACCGTCCGCCTCGCTTGAGAGAGAGCTTTGGCCTTCCACCCCGTCACCCGACCAGCCAACTTAGATTGGAGCTCCTTGCAGGCTTGTTGTTTAGAACGAGGGACACAAAGGGGCAATCCAAGGTATTTACCACCCGGAGCCTCAGGGGGTAACCGAAGGAGGGTAGAAACAGACTCCTTATCTTCTTTCCGCATGTTGGCGCTGAAATGTAAATAGGACTTCTGTAAATTCATAGATTGACCCGACCACCTTTCGAACATGTTGAGACAATATTTGAGACGAAGCACTTCACCGTCGTTTGCTCTGCAAAACAACATAATATCATCGGCAAAAATAAGGTGAGATATGGGGGGGGCACCGCGCGCTATACGCACGCCATGAAGAGAATTTGCAGCCTCCTCCTTCGAAATGAGTTTCGAGAGCACTTCCATAACAAGCACAAAAAGGAACGGGGAGAGGGGATCCCCTTGACGAAGACCTCGGCCGGGGCGAAACAAACCAAACGGAGAACCGTTGAGTAAAATGGAGAAGGACGTAGTGGAAATGCATTGAGAAATCCAATGTCTCCAACGTGCAGAAAATCCAAGACACCGCATAACTTCATTAAGGAGCCCCCAGTCCACTTTATCATAAGCTTTTGCTAAATCAATTTTTGCCGCAATCAATCCGCCTCGCCCTTGTTTCCGTTTCAAAGTATACATGAGTTCATGCACAAGGATAATGTTCTCTTAAATATGGCGCCCTGGAACAAAAGCATTTTGACTCCCTGAAATAATTTTTGGAAGCACCGAACGTAAGCGTCCCGAAAGAATCTTCGAAAGAATTTTGTACCCCACATTACAAAGACTAATGGGTCGAAATTGTGCAACCGAGGTCGGTGAATCAACTTTAGGCAGCATGACCAGATTGGTATGATTAAGTTGCTTCAACATATTACCATTCACAAAAAAACTACGGACCATGGAAATCACACGCTTTCACCACTCTCCAATATTTCTGGTAAAAAAAAACCATGAAGTCGTCTGGTCCCGGGGCCTTGTCTGCCCCAATGCTGCGAACAGCCGCCTAGATCTCCTGCTCCTCAGGAATTTGGCAAAGGCCAGTATTATCAGCTTCGTCAATAATAGGCTGAAACAATCCCTGTAATCCACGGGGATAATGAGGATTGCCACCATTGAAAAGGCCTTTGAAATGATTCACCAAATGAAACCCAATGTCGTCCCGATCATAAAGCCAACGACCTCGCTCATCCAACAAAGCCTCTATACGATTACGACGTCTTCGCACTGTAGTGGATAGATGGAAAAACCGAGTGTTTAGATCTGGGGTGGTAAGCCACGTCACCCGAGATATTTGTTTCCACATCGTTTCCTCGTTTTTCTGAACCGTAAGAAGCTGGGTCATAATAGTTTGTTCCTGCTGCTTGGAATAAGCATAATCTCCAGCACATTGGACCCGGTTTAACTCCTCCTGAAGAGTGGAAATTTTGGATTGAATGTTTCTGAAAACATTCTTGTTCCAGAGTCTTAAGGTCTCCTTAGTGGCCTTAAGACGCTGGCAGAAGACGTAAGCTGGCGAACCGTGGAACTCCTTATACCATGCATTCTCAATTATCGCCATACTACGTGCATCTGAGGTCCAGAACCTTTCAAAACGAAATTGTTTCGGTCCGACCAGAAAATCCCCCCGGGTGTTGAGCAGCAAAGGAGCGTGATCTGAAGCAACGCGAGGAAGATGTCGAACAAGAACATGTGGAAATAAACGAGTCCAATCTTCATTAGCTAAACCACGATCTAAGCGCTCCTGAATAAGCGCCCCGCCTTGCCTACCGTTACACCAAGTAAACCGATTACCCAAAAACCCAATATCAATCATGCCAGCCTGATTGATAAATTTGTTCATTGCACCAGCTATAGAAGAACCCACTGGACGACCACCAACCTTGTCAACTTGGTGAGAAACTGCGTTAAAGTCACCCAAACATAGCCAAGGGCCATTGAAAACATCACCCTGATGAGCCAAGTCGTACCAAAAGTCATCTTTATTATGCCAAGCTGGAGGACTGTATACAAAAGACACCAACCAGGGGTGATTAGGGGGATCGGAAGACAAAATAACATTGACCATATTAGCATTACAAGCACCAAAGGTATACGAGACCCCCAACCTCCAACCAACAGCTAGCCCACCACAAGTGCCCCTAGGGGGACTTCAAAAACATCATCGAACCCCATAGAGAGAAGGGACGTACGCGACTCCAGAATCTTGGTTTCAGTAAGACATATGATCTCGAGCTGGTGTTGCCGAACCACCAACCGGAGATGACGAATTGTCGTGGCTCGACCGAAGCCACGACAATTCCAGAATAAGATTTTCATGGCGAACGGGGGGGCAGGTGCTCCCCTGCCGCCCCTGCCATGAGAGTGGGAGAAGGTTGCTGACCACCTTCCATTGATGCACTCCCGCCATCACTAGTCTCCGATCCATGAATGCTTGCCCGAAGCTGCGAATATTTACGACGAAGGGTCCCAAGAGCCTTACCTTTCGCTTTTGTCGCCGTCTTCCGCGTACTGAGGCTACGAACCAGTTGGGTTAGAAGAACTTCCCCTGTGTCGTGTCCGCCTTTAATTTCCTGGACACCCAGGCTCACTCGCTTTCAAAAGCTGGTCCGACGTGGCGTCCTCTAGTTGACGACGCTTTTTAAGACCTGGAAGGGAAGACACCGCTGACTCCTTCACCTCCAGAGGCTTCTTTGCACGGGCCAATAATTTCAACCTGCACTTTGGCCCACCAGGAATGCGAGAGGAGGACACAATCTGTGTGGGCCCTTGGAAAGCAGAGTCTTGGGTGATGAAAACAGTTGGGCTTCCAATAGGATTTTGCAGGACCTCGAAGAGTCCTGTACCACCGAAGTGTCTGCCAAGAGGCCCTCTGTTTCGTTTCCTGCCGTATGGGACGTGACAGAAAGAAGATTCACATGTTGTAACTCTCGTTCTGCTTTTTCACGTTGCATGTCAGCAGCGACAGCTTCTATCCTTTCTCTGTCAGTCTGTTTGAGAAGCTGTAAAACTTCCTTACTCAGCATCGGACCACGATCCTGCGGTGATAGATTTTCCCAGGCGCTAAGGAGAGCAGTCATCTCCTCTGCGTCTTTCCATTCCTCATCAGTCTTATCAGCAACTTGAACCAATAGCACTGTGCTGGAGGGTGGCGTATGAGGGGTGTGTGACCGTTGGCATGATCCTTTTCTGACATCCCCAGTTCTGAATTTGCCTTAGGACTCTCAGCATGAGCTTTCTTCGCGTCACTTTTCCCAATGTGGAGACCATCTGAAGCCTGGCCTCCGTCCTCTACCGTTCCCGGCGGAGGCAACGCTTGCTGTAACACTGAAGACCCCATGGGAAGGGGCCCTGTCACAGCTGGGAAGTGAGACACATCGGTAGTCAACTCTCCATGTCCTGGGTCCCTACTCACCAGAAGAGGAGATGAACGAGGAAATCGTCGCACCGGTTTCTCGGCTTTCAACCAAGAACCATATTTCTCAGCTTGACCTGGGGAGGCGACTTTCGTGCATAAAAATTGCATGTGTCCCAACATGCCACACGAATAACAGAACCAACAATATGTTCAAATTTAAACTTGATCCACACAGGAGCAGAATCATGGCGGTGAAGACTATAACCAGTGGGTAAAGGTTTGGATGAATCAAGCAAAACCTTTACACGAACAAAAGGAAGACACCAGACTTTCCACCCAGGTTGACCTTCCACTTCCACAACTTCACCAATAGAGGCTGCTATCATCTTCACCGTCCCTTCCGTAGTCTGTTCCATGGGAAGCCCGTGCATTTGAACCCAGAGTGGAAAAACAGTGAGGTTCACTTCTTGCCAGTGAAGACCCAGAGGCCAGGTGTTAAGGATGAGCAGATAGCCCTTCACATTCCAAGGTTGACGGTTATACACCCGATCCCTGGATGCCTTCGTGCTGAACTCGAATAAAAAGACATTGGAATCCAAGTCTTTAACTGCCACATGAGGGTCGAAAGCCCAGGCTTTGAGCAGAATGCCGTGAACAACATGGGCTGGGATAGCTTTGTGTGCAAAGATGCGTCCCACAAGAATAGTATCTGAAAGCTCTTCTGCATCCTTCTCCACAAGAGAGTTTGGGCCAGTCTCCGTATTCCAGCCCAGAGCCGTCGTACGTTGGACAAGGTTATCAACTTCCTGACCAAGATGTTCCATGAGAAACAAGCGAAAGAGCAGATACCAAGGGCGTAAAGGGATAAGGTTGAAGGTAAGCCAAAACAGGGACGAGGAGAGCATAAATAGACCAGAAGACCGGTGCTGAACCAGGGGACAACGATAGGAATCGGCAGGCGGCGCCTCTCTTACAGGGCTGCACCACAGCGAAATTGCCTCTGACACGACGGCTGGACCACGCCGAAACATGGGAAAGGCAAAAGGAAGCCAATACTGACCAACAGGTCCCTAGAAGGGTACGGAGAGCACTTCGCTGCTCACTTTTACTTTTCATCTCTTGTACTCCATTCTTGATTATGAATACTACGTGGTTTTGACCCACATATTGCCATAGCGTCTGTGGCATATATGCAATTTTGGGTTCACAAAGGAGTTGAAAATAATCAAAATCACAGAGGAGTTGTATTATTTTAATACTTAATTGAAGAATTACTAAAGTACATTGCGAGTTTGAGATTATGGGTTTAATTTTGCTAAATTAAAAAAAAAAATCATGTAGTTTTTTTAAAAAATATTTGGCAAAATTATATTTCATTATTGACTAAATAACCACGGTTTTACAAGTTTCCATTCGGGTGAGTACCGGAACGGATGGAACCGCGGTTCCATCCGTTCCGGTACTCACCCGAATGGAAAATTTCTTTCCGGAAACGGAATCCAGAAATTTCGGTTCCACATAAAAGTTGAAAACAACGGTTTAAACCAACAAATTAGAACAATTGACTCCCACAAATTCAAAGCAGGGCCAATAACACTTAAGAAGGTCATCACTTTGTCGTCACTCTGCTGGATAAAACCGACGATGTAAGCTGTACTAATGAGCTTGGTTGATGGTGTTGGAAAGGAATACAATATGACCAAGTGGTTGACATGCAAAAGTGTTAGTTGTATATATCCATCTAGAAGCAAAAGTTGGCATAAAGGTCCTACTACAAAATGTAGTTCATAAATAAAAGAAACAGAACCTAACTAAAGTCGAACACAAGGGTCTTGAGTTTTTATCTCTCAACAACATTCAAGGTCTATAAATCCCTGTATCTGCAGCGTGGCCATAAGGTCCTACTCGTAACTATAGACATCTTGGATGTTGGGAGTGCCCTCTGTTCATACAAGGAATAGAAATAATTTTGACCACTTTGCTCGGATCACAACACTGCCCCAAACACAGAGAAGGAAATAATAGAGTTTTACTTGGAAAATTGTAGTAGACTGGAAGTAAAAATACTGCAAAATACATGCCTAATTATTGCGGCAAGAACCTCCTAAACAAATCTACCACTGTTATGACACTCTAGAAAACAATTACTGTCAAATATAAGACACTAAGAGACAATACAAAAACAAAGAACCACTGGTGTACATTTCAGTTGTTTCATAATTTGAAAGACAGATTAATATGCCATAAAACTATTGAGTTAATCAACAGAGTAAGGATCCAGACCCCCTCCCCCTCTTTTTTTCTCTTTTTATGAAGACACCGAGTTGGGTTTCCTCCATCTACCCAGAAAGCCTTACTCTCTATTTAAGAAAAATATTAGGTTGTGTAAATGAGTTCCAAATCACCTATTCTAATTTAATGACATTATATTGATACCGCCTCTTCTAGCACCAGCAAATGCTTATTGTATTCCTTTCCCCTCTCTCTCTCTCTCTCTCTCTCAGAACTTGTGATTGGTCCAAATCGTGAAAAAGAAAAATCAACCATGCTCTGAGCTGAGATTAAGAGCTCACCTTCGCTGGAGGGAGTCCAAGTGAAAAACCAATAAACATCGTTATCATCACATGGAACAAAACCAAATCGAACACCATTCCCAAAGAACTGCATGGACTTGGGCGCAAAACCGTGACTCATGTGCTTGAAATCTATGCAGCCTCTAATGGAAAATCTCTCTGCCGAAGCCGGTTTCTTCAAGCCCAGCCACTTTGCCAGGTAGCTTTATAGAGGGAATCATTGTTCACTTTTCATTCTCTGAATATGAAATTGGTGATTTGAGAATTCATTCAACAGGTTTGGGAGCATGGTTGCATTCTTCCGGTACTCCCCCATTGATATTCTTTCTGTCCATTTACCGCCAGCAGTACTAGATTTCAATGGCCATGTTCAACATGAGTGGCTGAGAAAAGAGGCAACAGAGGTGCTTTAAGAATCTGAAATTGCTATTTGAAAATCCCCAAATCAAAATACACAACCCCTAAAGCAATTTAATGACAAAATACAAGATTTACAAAATTAAAATTAACAAACCTCACCTCAAGAGTGCTGGTGAGAGATTTGGCCACCAGCTCAACTGAAATCAGCCACCCATGAGAGATAGGGAGAGAGATTTCGGGAGGGAGAGATTTGAGAGATCTGAGAGAGAGAGAGAGAGAGATGGAGATTTCGGGAGGTAGGCTGGGACTTGGGAGGGAGGGAGGCCGGACTCAGTTGGGGGGGAGAAGGGGTGTCGCTGGAGGCTGGGAGGTGAAGGGTGAGAACAATGAGAAGTGAAAACTTTTCCACGACCACGAAGAAGATAAGTCTCAAACCAGGAAAAAAAATATTGGAACCGGAAATTCCGGCATTTCCGGTTCCGGAATTTTCCTAAAATGGGTTCTAGTTCCGGTACTGAAACTGGAACCGGAATTTCCGGTTTTTACCGGATAAAAGTCTCACCCTTAAGTTTTGCAAAAAACACAAATAAGTACTAAAAGTTTATAAGTATTCTAAAAAGTAGCATGTTAACAACAAATAACTATGACTTTAATCCTTAGCAACTTCAGTGCTCTAACACCATCTTCACCAGCACTATCTACATCATCATGACTATCATCAGCACCATAATTTTTTTTGATAAGGCAGTTTTATTAAAAAGAAAAAACGAAACACACAACGGGAATACAACAGTACAAGAGAAAGTACTGAAGAAACCAAAACACAAACAAGAAAACCCACCCACCCACAACCCACTGGCCTACAACCCTAACCCCATTGGCCAACAAGACCCTCCCAAAATAATTGGCTGCAATTGCAATATTAGAAAATTAACAAACAATAATATTTTGAACAAAGATGAAAATAAATAAATACAAACACAAGAGCTTACTGCACAATTAAGGATAAATACACATAAAACATAATAGAAATTTTTTTTATTGATGATTAAGCTCGTTAACATGTATAAGATTAAACCAATTCTTTGTAAAAATGTATATCATTGCGGGAAAACAAATTCTTTGTAAAAATGGAAGTTTCCAGAAAATTAGTAGTTACATAACCAAACCATCTTCTTTTCTACAAGTATCACAGTACTTGTTGCGTGAGGTGCCACCAAAGAGTCCATCAGCTTTGCAACAATGTCTTTCTGCATTGCACTTTAAGCTCATGAATACATTGTTACTTGACAAGTAAAGCTTCAAGAACGTCAAAGCTAGAATTTACAAGCATGGTACAAATAAATACTCATAGTAGCTTTGGTTTGAGTAGGAACAAAAAGTCCATTAACAATTTTCTAAACTAATTTTCACAAAGGACAATAAGCAACAAAAAAGTTCCACCAACAAATAACTTCCTAATTCAGTTAGCAAGAGAATCAATAATATTGAGGCCAAGAAAACAAAGTCATTCAGCCATAAGTACATTCTAGACTCAACGTGCAACAATAATAAATAGACAATGAGGTGTACAGAGACACTCACCCACTGCATTTAGAAACCTTCAGTGGGTGGACCGCATCTTCTCCCCGCCTCTGCCTTCGTCCCCTGCTGCTACCATCTGCTTTCAAAGACTGTAAACTTTGACGCATTTACTTTACCATTACAACAACAACACTAATAGATTTCCTTATTGCACAAGTAACCATACATAGCCAGTTATTCAAATCTGTCCAACATCACTAGAACATCCAAATTGTTGGATCCTCCCATTAGATATGATGAATAATAATCTGCCACTTGCCAGGAACATGATGATGTGAAAGAAAAATTTATCGTATTCTTATTCTTGTCTCTTCATTCTTATTTTTCCTTTAATTCTATGCACTATTGTACTCTTTTTAATTAGCTCTCTTATCTCTATCAAATACAAACATTATATAATGCAACAGCGAAGCAAAATAAGTATTGCATTAAGAAGGCAAATTATACAACTGGAAAGATTACCTTAAAGTATTAGGCAGAGATTGCATAGAGAGAGAGGAACACCACTGGAGTCCATGAAACCCCTAAAATGTTTTCCTGTAATTCTTTTAACAACAAACAAATGGAAAAAGAAATATACAATTCAATGCCTTGGGCTTCACCAATGGCTTCCATCGGGATTAATAGGATTTTCACATTATGAAACAAGCATTCTTCAAGTTTTTACGTAAGCATTTTCTTACCAATCAAGTAGTCCAACAACAATATTCGCCTTACATGTCAAAGGAAGATCAAACAGCTCAACAGGGTCGTAAATCTACCAACGGATGGTTTTCTTCTTCTCATTTCTATTCCAATAACAGAACACAAGAGTGTGAAAAGTAAAGGTTTGACACTACCATGTCTCAAAGGTATGAGATAAGAAAGGTGAATTTCCACCGAAAAATAGGTATATGCTCTCTTCAGCCTTGCTAAAGAAGACTTCATTCAAACCAATGTCCAAATACTATAAAGGAACTAAAGCCGACCCTAGAATCCTAAAGTTAATATAAAATTCTAGCCTTGGAATCCTAAAGCCAATAAAAGCAGGAAATAGTGGTGAAACCAACCGATGTATTCTGGGTTGCAATAGTGCTTCTGTTTCTGCAGTGATGAATCTGTCCCTCGTTGGCTTCTATTTTAAGGGGAAGTTTAGCGCGACGGGAGGACAATCAAGGCAGCCTTCGATGGCCTTTTTCTGTGAATCTTGTCCCCTAACTGTAGACGATGGTGGTGCGCGGTCAGCTCAGCCATTGATGCGAACTAAGGAGTGTATCGACGAGCAAATGGGTGTGGGGAGACCGTGCAAACTTTACAACAAGAACCCCCTTAACCCAGCGTATTTCCTCTTCGTCCCCTGCTGCCACCGGTGATCCCAGCCATCATGGCTTGTTGAGCGATAAAGGAATAAAAGAGGAAAATCGGAGATTATTGAAGGCACAATTGCTGCTTTCCCCCATATCGTTTCTCGTTGAACGAGAGGTGAAAAACTAAAAGAGATTTCGAGGGAGAGTGATAGCGTTTGACTAAGAGGAAGAGAGAGGGAGAGATTTCGGTCAAGGGCAAGTAAATGAAAATGAAACCCACCGTTTTGCGTTGTTTTTTTTCTTTTCCTTTATATTTTGATTTAAGTAATGATAAACTTTATTGATATGCATGTAGAAGGTGTTTTTAAGTGATGTTAAAAAATATATTCAATTGTATAATTCTAGAATTGAATTATAGAAAAATAAATTAGTTGAACATGTCCTTAGATAATGTTCTTTTATTCTGGTAATGTAAATTTGTAAAGCCACATGAGTAGTTGACATGTTAAATTAGTGTCAGATAAGAAAATAATTAAATAAAATTAGTATCAAATTTCAAAATTTAAAAAGTATATATGTATTGCTTATGTAACATGTACATACTTATTGCTTATATAAATATGCATATACTTATATAACATTGTTGTCACAATACAAACTACATTATACTATATATACTCATGTATATCACATAACAACAAGTGATATAGTATTTAAAATCTTTATACTTAGTATTAAATACATAGGATATTATTTTACACTCTTTTATAACTAGTATAATAATCTTAATTAAAATAGGTTGGTAGTAATAATATATACTACTTATAATTTAAAATTATAATGTCTTCTATATAACATTGCATGCTTTTTTATATGTGTTTATCATATACATGATATGTGCTAATTAACCTATGTACTTTATATGTATGTACCTACCTAATGACTAAATCATAGCTTCTAAGACCATATATTAAGTTATGTACTTTAATTGCATAAGTTAATCTCACAATATCTTTTTTGTTTGAAATTAAATAATATGTTCTAATTAAATAGTATTATATTACTAATTATTCAAAATATTTATGCTCATTATAAGTATGATAATAGATGTTTTCTAAACTACTTAGATATAGTCAATAAATATGCAATTATCATAACAATCATGGATTATAATTTAAAATATATCATATAACAACTTCAATTTTCATAATACTCCCTCTAATTCCATATTTTATTAAGTGGGTCCTTTAAAATAATTTTTTTCAAATACATGACAAAATAAAATTATATATTAAAAGGAATATAATAATATATAAAATAATTATTAACATTAAATAACTTAGAATTAATAAATAAAAATATTATATTTACTTATACCTATAGCAGCGTTTGTTGACACCAACGCTGCTAGAGGTGAATGTTTTAGCGGACACCTAAATTATAGCAGTGTTTGTGCACAAACGCTGCTAAAGCTTACGACCTATAACGCCGCTATAAGTTCGGCTTCTAGCGGCGTTTGCAGAATTACGCTGCTAAAGATCTAACCTTTCGCACGTTTTCAAAAAACGTCGCTAAAGATTGAACTTTTAGCAACGTCTTTTTGCAAAACGCTGTTAGAAGTCAAACTTTTGGATGTTTTTTTTAATACACTTTAAAAGTTTGATCTATAACGACGTTTTTCCACAAACACTGCTACACAGTGACAACCGCTAAAAAGACCGCCTCTATAGGTAGTTTTTTTCGCTACAAGGTTTTTTTTAGCGGCATTTGTTAAAGGGTGTCTTTAGCGGCGTTTTTAGCGATCGCCGCTAAAGACCAATTTTTTTTTGTAGTGAAGCTCCTAAAATTATATTTAGCACCACAATTAATAAAAACTACAGAGTATGAATAGATACAATTTACCTCGTACTACTCATAGAAAACCCATTGTTATTTTTCTCATACGTTGTTTTTTTTCTTTGGCAACGTATATTAGGTTTGAGCGTGTAATGTGCATTTGGAACGAAGGGTTGATTTGTGAAGGAAAACATCTCGGTTAATATGCCCTCTTATGTTACTTCCTTTAGAAAACAAAACAACAAAGCTTAATTAATTTTTTTCAATTTAGTCCGTTAGTTTTAATTCTTCCCTTGAAAGTCCCTTAAACTAATTGCTTGTCCCACAAAAGTCCTTCAATCTGATCCAGCTCTGCAACTGACAAAATATGCCTACTTGATTACTGAAAAATATGTTGCCACCAATTATCAATCAATATCTAGATTCGCTTAGCCTAGATCTCTTAATAGTGACATGTTTTCCGTTAGTAGAATATGCTTACGTGCCCTTTGTGTGGTCCGTGTTTGAACATAAGGACTTTATTGGGATAAGTAGCTAATCACATGGACTCTCAACAGAAGAATTAAACCTGGGAGACCAAATTGAAAAAATAGTTAAACCACATGACTCGCATATTAATTAAGCCTACAAAAAAATGGAATAGCTATCTCAACCTAGATCGCTTGAAGTTCCAACATGAAGCACCCACAAAATAAAAGAATCAAAGGCACCAAAAAGGAAAATTTTATCTTAAATATGTAAGAACTAAATAATATGAGATAGATGGTCTTTTACCTCTAGACATTTTTGCTTGAACAAACCGAAATACCTACAGAAGATAATATAATTTTTCTATAGGGTCTTGATACTTCTAGTTTTAGCCTTAGAATACTTTTGGTAGTTCTAATGAAAAATACAAGTCTCTTTATATAAGTAAGACGAGGACCCTCATTTATTATTTCTACAACCTTCGAGCTACTCGCATTATTCCATCCATCACATAATAGAAAGAGTCAGCCACTTTGTTATTAAGGGCATTTACCTATTCTGAGTAGATGTTGTGAACAACCTTTGGGATGATCAATAGTTTTCTAGGAAAATCAATAGTTTTTCCAACATTTTCCCACTTGGTTCACTTAATGTGGTAGTTAAAATTGAAATGACAAAAAAAAATGCCCTCAAATTTTATCAAGGTATCCTACATATGAACCATGGAGATATTGCTCTCTATAGCGAGCATTTTTCTTCCATGAATCACAATATACTGTATCCCTTAAATTACTTTATGAACAACTATTAAAAGTTATTCGGGTCCAACTAAAACACCCAATGGATATAAAGAATTTGTTACTTTATGTGTGTAACACCCGACCTTTTAAACTTTATTCATTATCTTAAATTAGGTAATTAAATTATAGAATAATATTTATTTATTATTTTCTGATTAATTACTTTTATTAGTTAAAAGAAATAGAGAGAAATCCCTAAAAATAGCTAGAAATTGCCGAAAATTACAAGAAAATTTGTCTCTTTCATTTATTTTCAAGTTCTTCAACTTAGTGATACATTTTACTCTTTTAATATTTTTAGAAATAGAGACTTTTTTCATTTAAAAAAAATTTGAAAATGCTATTATTTCATTATTTTTTGCCTAAATAACCTTTTTAAACTTAATCTTTTTCAAACTTTTTGCCTAGACTTATGTTAATTTCTTAATTACTAAGCCAATAGGATGTTTTCTAGCCTAGCCGTGTGTCTTAATAATATTTTTGATAATTATTTCATTTAATTATCTAAAATATATTTAGAAAATAGGTTTAATTAATGCATTTGGGCTTGAAATAAAAACCAAATGGGCCCGCATCAAGCCATACTCGGCCCAGCCCACCCCTAAAGCCCAAGCCACCTCATCTTGCCCCCCCCTAGAAACTGGCCATGCCCATAGTTTTGCAACATGGAATGATTACAAATGATTTGTAATCATTATCACATGCAAAACCATGCAACACTTGGTGTTCACCAAGTAGTTGCCGCCCAAGCTCTCCAATACCCTCATTTTGATTGGTTAGACCACTTAAGCTAAGCCTTGACAAGATGATTGCAAATCAAACTAACCCTAGGAACCTAGAACTAACCATAGTAGCTTAACTAAGGTCATGAGTAGTATAAATAGGGTGCAAATGTGAAAGTTAGCCTGACACCTTCATAAGGAAATACCAAAGAGATAGAGAGAGTTGGAGAGAGCTAGAGTGTTGAAGAGAAAGAGAGAAGAGAGAGAGGAGCAAGCCGTGTCCCCTAGAGAGAGAGAAGAAGAAGAATTTTTGAAGAAAAGGTGGAAGAAGGTTGAAGTATCTTGTGCTTTGATCTTTTAAGTTTTTGTTTTTGATTCTTATGCTAACAGTGAGCTTAATCTAGGTTTTTGATACTCAAAGAGTCACCAAAGAGCCAACAAGTTCAAAAGGTAAGGGATAGATTCAAGTTGGTGATGATTGGCATATTGATGTGATTAGTTTAGAAAATGCTTAAGAATATGCTAGGATTGAATCTGAGATCTTTGATTATACTATACATGTGTGAGTCCTAGATTTCAGGATTAAGGCAACTCAAGAGGGGGGTGAATTGGTTTTCTAAAACTTTTCGGTATTGACCCCCACAGACGTGTTTGCTAGTAGATACTACTTTAGCACAAGAATATTATGCAATAAGAGTAAGTATGTGCTGAAAGTAAAGAGTAGGGATAAGAGAAGCAAACACTCGATTATTAGGTGGTTCGGCAAACCCGCCTACATCCACCCCTCAAGCTCCTTCACCGAGCCTTGAGGTTTTTCACTATCTTCCAATAGCTTTACACATTAGCTTTCGGGTGCTAGAGAACCGTACAAGTGCTTTCCCGGGCTCAACACTCAAACTCACCCAAGTGGTTTTTTCGGGGTCACCACTCACAACCTAACAACCTTGAGATATACACTCTCTAAGCATCTTCTTTAGTGAACAACCTCATTAAAGGAAACACCTCTCTTGGATATGAAGATAGATGAACAAAAACTCTTTTGATAGAGTAGATATGAAAATGGAAGGCTCTATCTCTTGATTCACACAAAGACAAGGATATGAAAGTGTGTTTTGTGTGAATGCTATGAGAAATATAGAATATGAAGGTTTAAGATATTTCTCAAACTATACAAATGATATGTGGTCGTTGGTTCTATGTTTTGGACGTTATGGATGTGTATTTATAGGCCACATATGAAAACTAGCCGTTTATAGCTGTTAGGGGTCGATTTGATAATTTTATTGTTGTACCGGTCATCCGCTTCATGTACCGGTCAACCGCTTCAAGTAGTCGTTGCCCAACGGTCATAAATTTGAATGTTGTTAAGATCATCCGCTTCATGTAGCGGTCGACCGCTACAAATCATTTTCATCGACCGGTTCATTTAAAATCATGTTTTTACCACTTTTAAACACCCAATTTTAAAGGCTTACTTCCCATAAGTATATGAAAGGTTTGGCAATATATTTAGGGTGTTTTGAAACCTTTAAAAATATTTTAATCTTTCAAACAAAAGGTAAAATAATTTATGCACGTTTTGAAAGATATGCAAGTGTGATTCATAATCCTTGTCAAAAGTGAAACAAAGAGTTACAAGGATTATACCCTAAGGTCTTGAAACTTCACTTTGAGCTCCTTGCATCTTCTTTTTCTTCTTTCTTCAAGTCTTTGGCTATTTCATCAAGTCGTCTTTATCTTTGAAGATGTTCATTTTATAAACTTGATCCATTTATTGAAATCATCAAAATCTCGATTGTGCACAAAAGCCAACAGTGGGCTCATGACCCCTTTATCTTAAGACCCCAGACTCAACCCTTATTAGGGGTGGGCAAAACTTGCGCCCACTGCATACCGGTTTCGGTACCGGTTCCGCCCACTGCATACCGCCCAGAACTGGATCCGGAGCCAGTATACGATATAGGAAATAGCCGGAATCGAACCCTGTATCGGTAATTCCACCGAAACAAGGCGGAATTTTGGTAAAGTTTTTTTTTTTTTAAAAAAAAAACCAAAAACGCACAGTTTTGGACAGGACCAAAACTGTGCGTTTTAGCCCTATGGTTTTTTTTCAAAACCCTTCCCCGGTTCCCCCCTCATTCAACGTCTCTACTCTCTCTCAGCTCTCTCTCTAGTCTATCTCACTCTCTCTCAAGTCTTAGGCCTCTGCTCTCTCTGTCTCTCACTCTCTCTGGTCTGGTCGCCCATGGTTGTCTCCCTCACTCTCAACCCTCTGCCGTGACGCTATCGAAGGCCAAGGGCCAAGGCCATTGCCTCTCTCATCTCTGCCTCTCTCTCAACGCTTGCTCTCTCTCTCTCTTTCGAATTTGAACGACGCCTCTGCTCTCTCTGCTTAATTTTTGTAAATTTTTTTCAATTTCATTTTCACTATAATCAACTGTTCTTTATTTGATTATCTATTAACTAATTAATTTTTTTAGTGCAGGTTACAAGTTTGACAAATGTTGATTTCACTGATTTGATGAATTTGTGTTGACTGTTGTACCGTGTGTCGTCAGTGCACTGCATTGTGGTAAAAATTTGTTCACTTTTTTAGTTAATTATTTATTGTAGTTCATTAGTTAATTTAGAATTTTAGAGTATAGATTAAGCTGTGAAACTGTGGAGGATGAGCTTGATTGGAGGATTTGGTTTTGTTTGAAGTTGTGAATCTGTTTGCAATTGGAGGATTGGTAGTGCGCGTGATTGATTATTTGATTGGATATTTAGTTTTGATATTGTGCTTGAAATTATGTGGGAATTTTGTTTCATCAGTTTTGATGGTGATTGTTTCGATTTTTTGTGGATTCGTGTAAAAATTAAAACTAAATATAGAAAGGAACTAGTGTTTTTTCAACATGTTCTCTGAAAAAATTGTTTTGAAATAACAAAAATAGAATTGAAATGATTTGACAGTCACAAAGGATTACAAATGTTCATGCTTGGAGAAATGAGATTTGAAATTTTGAATGCAATAAACTTGGAGAAATGAAATGTTTGGTTTTAAAATGTTTGAGTATGTTTAATTTAATTTAATTTGGGGAAATATACAAATATCACACTGGGTTTTAACGTCATTTTTGAAAACTCACCGGGTTTTAAAAATTTCAAACTGCTCACTAGGTTTATCATATTTGTATAAAAAATCATTGAACCCATCGTTGTTAGACCGTTTAACGGAAAATCCATCAAGTCCAATCACAATATGACACGTGTCACTAAATAAATAAAAATAAAAAATAAATCTAAAATTAATAATAAAAAAACATTATTTGTTTTAAAAAAATAAAAGGATTGGGCAACCCCGATCCTTTCACGGAGGGGGGCCTCTGGCCGCCCAGTTCTAGGCGGCCATGGGTGGACCTCCTCCACCCGTCAGCGTGGGTTGCGCGATGGGGGAGATCCCCCAACCCCCACCCACCTGTCAGCGCCCCAGAGGCGCCCTCCTTCTGGCCGCCCAGAGGTGGAGGGGGGGAGACCCTCCTCCACCGGAGGCTAGAGGAGGGGGGCCTTTCGTTTTTTTTATTTAGTAACACGTGTCATATTGTGATTGGACGTGATGGATTTTCTGTTAAACGAGGCTAACGATGTTGGGTTCAGTGAGTGCTGATACAAAAATGATAAACCTAGTGAGGAGTTTGAAATTTTTTAAAATCCGATGAGTTTTCAAAAAATGCATTAAAACCCGGTGTGGTATTTGTATATTTCCCTTTAATTTAATGTTTGGTTTCTATTTTATGTTTTTTAAAATGACTATTAGGATATGAGTATTTTAGGGGATAAAAATCTTATAATTTTTTTTTCCAAACTTTTTGTTTTCTCAGATGGATCCGTTTACTTCTTCTTCTACTCCTTCGGTTGACTCATTGACACCACACCCCCAAGTAGGAATCGATGCTTCCTCCCCTATTATTGGTGAGGAGCCGACTCCTCAAGTTGGTGGTGGTGTTGATGTGTCAGCACCACCTCTCCCAAAGAGGAGGAAAGTTTCTCAACCGTCTCTAATGTGGGATCATTTCACAAGGGATGAAAAAGTGACTGATCTAGAGAAGCCAATGGTAAAATGTAAACTATTGTAATCCCAAGGTTGGGGTTCACCACACTCGTCGAGGGACCTCCGGTATGAGGTCTCACTTGAAGGGTTGTTTAGCCTATCAATGGAAGCAAAGTAAGTTGGACTTCTCTCAATCGAAGTTCACTCACAATGCTTCTTCAAAATTGGTGCAGTGGGATGTGATGGGGGAGATAAAGATAGATACGCATGATGAGAAGAAAGTTAGGAGGGGTTCCATTTTGGGAGGTGAGCAAGGATGGGTTCAAAGATATGATTCATGAACTTGAGCCTTGATTTAGGATGCCCTCTAGATACACAGTGACGAAAGATTGTATGGGTCGTTATCTTGATGATAAGAATAAGTTGATGAATATCATTTTGGGAACGCGTCCTAGGATTTGTTATACAACCGACACGTGGACTTCTGTTCAAAATATGAACTATATGTCTATGACTGGCCATTTTATTGATTTGAAATTGGTGTTACACAAAAGGATCCTTGGATTTCGTAGAGTCACTAATCACAGATGGGTTACAATTGCAACAAAATTTGAGGATTGCGGGCATGAGTGGGGGATTGATAAGGTTCTTGCGATCACAGTGGATAATGCATCATCTAATGATGTTGCAATTAATCATTTTAAAAAGAGACAAGTGACACTTGGTGATGTCAGTTGAAGGAATTTTCTCAAAATGAGGAGGGTCGTGAAGATGATGCAAGTAAAGTATGATAAATATTGGGATAATCTGAAGGATGTGAATAGGCTATTATTTGTGACAACATCTTTTGATCTCCAATTGAAGTTCAAGTGGTTGCGTTTTTGCTTCTCTAAGACATTGGGCAAAGAGGAGGGTCGAGCGATGACTGATTTTGTTAGAAGTACATTGGATCGATTGTTTATGGAGTATAATATTGTTTTTGGTTGTGATAATATTTCAAGGCATCAAAGGACAACAGGTGAAGCTGGTGATTCTAGTTCTAGTAGAAATGGTACATAAGAACGGATGTGGAATGGATATATGTCTTTCATGGAGGAGGAGGATGTCTTAGAAACCACGTTTGAGGTGGATAGATATCTGATGGAGCCTCCTCAACCTAAGATCGAGGATTTTGATATTCTAGCTTGGTGGAAAGTGAATCGGTTTAAATTCCCTATACTTGCTCGGATTGCTCGAGATGTACTTGTCATCCTCATTACAACCATGTCATCTGAGTCGATCTTCTGCACAGGAGGAAGTGTATTGGATGCTTTTCGAAGCTCTCTATCTCTGAAAATAGTGGAGAGTCTTATATGTGCTTAGAATTGGTTGCAATCTGTGAACATTCATGAAGATGCTCAATGTGAATCTAAGATTGGTGATGAAACATAATATTTGGAAAGTTATAATGCGGAAAAAGGTAATGTTTTCTTTGTTTAGTTCATTTTAATTGTTACATGTTTTTTTAATGTTCTTTCTTCTAAATACTCTTTGTTTCCAGACATGACTAATAACCCTACACAACTGATGTCTATTATCTCGGTCTCCAACACGGATGGCGTGACTCTTGACGTGGACGATTAGAGGGAGGTATTGTTTTTCATTTTAATTGTTACAAAATAAAATATGAGTATTAGAGTATATGTTTTATTATTCTATATTAGTGTATTGTTGTTTACTTTCATGGAAAATGCCCATAATATTATATTAATAATTATTAGACTTAGAATCTTAGCTAATGTGATTGATTGGTAATTAGTAATTTGGATTTTTTGGGGTGTGTTGTATTTTGTTCTTATTTAACTATGAATATCAATAAACATAAACAAGTATTTTTCGGATTTGGATTTTTTTTAATGATGGACATGGTGTTGTGAACATATTTCCTAATTTTCATTAATTTGTAAAGTTGATCATTTTGATATGGTGATGTTTCATTGTTTTGGAAAATAGAAAGTAATTGAAAGACTAAATAACAACCCAAGATGGGGTAAATTGGATTTTAATAAAAATTAAAACTTTAAAAAAAGTTAAGCAATATAACCGAAAGTTATAAACCACCACAAAGGAAGATATGACACAAGCAACGATGAGAGATAGAGTTATAGAGATGACACTGTGTTTTTAGGTGGTTCGGCCAACTCTTGCCTACGTCCACCCCCAAGGCTATTGACTTCCTTGGGCTTCCTCACTATCCATCAAATAGTAAATACACCTTAGCTTCCCGAGTGCTAAGGAACCTTTACAAAGCGTTTTTCGAGCTCACGCTTTTAACTATCTTCACAAAATCCAAAACCTAAGGGATTTCTGTAAGTGCTAGGATTAAGGCAACCCAAGAGGGGGTGAATTGGTTTTTTAAAATTTTTCGGTATTGACTACCAAAGACGTGTTTGCTAGTAAATACTACTTTAGCACAAGTATAATATGCAATAAGAGTAAATGTGCTGAAAGTAAAGAGTAAGGATAAGAGAAGCAAACACTTGATTTTTAGGTGGTTCGACAAACCCGCCTACATCCACCCCTCAAGCTCCTTCGACGAGCCTTGAGGTTTTCCACTATTCTTCCAATATTATACACTCTAGCTTCCGAGTGCTAGAGAACCGTACAAGTATTTTTCCCGGGCTCAACACTCAAACCCACCCAAGTGGTTTTTCTGGCTCACCACTCACAACCTCACCAAGCTTGAGATATACACTCTCTAAGCTTCTTCTTTAGTGAACAACCTCACTAAAGGAAACAACTTTCTTTATATAAAGATGAAGAACAAAAACTCTCTTGATAGAGTAGATATGAAAAAGGAAGACTCTATCTCTTTATTCATACAAAGACAAGGATATGAAAGTGTGTTTTGTGTGAATGATATGAGAAATATAGAATAAGAATGTTTAGAATATTTCTCAAGTGGTAGAAATGATATCTGGTCGTTGGATCTTGATTTGGACGTTATGGATGAGTATTTATAGGTCACACATGAAAACTAGCCGTTTATAGGCGTTAGAGGTCGATTTGACGATTTTACCATTGTATCGGTCGACCGCTTCAATTAGTCTTTGCTCAACAGTCGTTTACAGTCGTTTATAGTCATTCAATTAGGTCACACATGAAAACTAGCCGTTTATAGTCTTTGTATCGGTCGACCGCTACAAATCATTTTCATAGACCGGTTCATTTAAAACCATGTTTTTTTGGGGTGTTTGAGAGTTTGTTTGGGGTGTTTTTAAACCTTTAAAAATATTTTAATCTTTCAAACAAAACTTAAAACGGTTTATGGACGTTTTGAAAGATATGCAAGTGCGTGATTCAAATCCTTGTCAAAAGTGAAACAAAGAGTTACAAGGATGATGCCCTATGGTCTTGAATCTTCAATTTGAGCTCCTTGCATCTTCTTGTTCTTCTTTTTTAAAGTCTTTGACTCTTTCATCAAATCGTCTTTCTCTTTGAAGATGTCCATTTTATAAACTTAATCTATTTATTGAAATCATCAAAATCTCGATTGTGCACAAAAGCCAACAATTTCTTCTACCCACACAAGTAGGACCCAGTGTTTATCCAACACTCAAATGGTTTATAAAGGATGGGTACAAAGGAATGTCATTTAACGACTCTCAAAGCCGAATATACAAGTGTAAAGTACAAAAGAGTGCAAGAAGACAAAATTCTCAGTAGAAAGCTGAAGTTTGGCAGGGAAATTGCAAACTTTCTTGGTAGGTTCGGTCTTCTCTCTTCTTCAAAGCACTTCTCTCTCTCTAGAAGTTAGGTTGAAGAATAATTGCAAAGTAGTTCGTGCGATGGTTCTCTTTCTTATAAATTCTTGTATTTGAATCTTCTTTAACTACAACGGTCATTAAAGCTAGCAAAAAGGACCGTTGGAAAGACATCCACGTCATTTGGGAGTGATTTGAAGGTTCTGACAACTTTTCAAATTTTTCATTAAAGCTGTGGCATGTGTTGACACATGTTTGGCATGTGTTGACATCAAAAAATGAACTGGAGTTGGGCTCTCGGGAGATAATGCAATATGTCGACACCATAAGGTCAATGTGTCGACACTTGTATTGGTCTGGAAATGATGTCTCGGGTATAGGTGCAATGTGTCAACACTTATAAGTGTTGAAGAGAAAATCAGCAACTTTAAAGCGTCCAAACCATTCCAAAACGTTTTTAAACACCTATAAAGAGAAAAATTGATCTTATCAACTTGTGTAATGATGTTCAAGTCACTTATAAATATTTTAGAGAGAGAAATCTCAATCCTTTTGAAATACAACTTGGAAATTGTGGATTGACAAGATAAAATCTAAAGTCTTCAAAACTTATAAACTTTTGTTATCATCAAAATCAAATATGGTTTGTTTTACAAAAACAACCTTGGACTAACAATAATCAATGAGGTGTTATATTATGCATTAGTTAAAACTTAAATTAGTTTAGTCATTAGTGATCAATCTTTGTAGTTGGTCATTAAATATTATGGGCATAAATAAAAAGGGCATAATCATATGATAGTGATGTTTTGATTGAATGACCAATATTTTATTCCATTCAATTCAACTATCCAATTTGTAATATTTGTAGATTTTTTTTTTCAAAATGTAAATTTGTATTATTTGTAGATTTTATTTATATGTTTATTTGTAATTTGTAAATTTGTTATTTATAATTTTGTATCATTTTTCTTTCATTAGTGTATGTATGTGATTTATTAATTTAATGCAATTGAAACAATTATAGAATTGTAATATGTAAATGAATTAAAAAATAAAAAGTATTGGATCCAACATCCAATTAAATTGTAATTTTGGATCTAACATCCATCTTTAAAACTTGCCTAAAAAATCAAGTCTAAAAGACTAAGGCCAATTGTATAGTTACTAATAAGCCTAGAATAAGAAGCCCGAAAAATTGAAATTTTGGGCCCAAAATGGGCCTAAAATCAGCCTATATATAGATGCCGGTACTAGGATTGCCGGAATTCTGGCAGCTGTCGGACCGAAACCGGATGCCAATATAGACATCCGGTTATTAACGGTATCGGAGCCAGAATTTCAAATTCGGGCTCGGGTAATACCGGTAACTACCCCTAACCCTTATGGTGCACGCAAGGTTCTTGTGCAAGCGAGCTATAAATGATTGGTAGAATCAATTTCAAAACATAAAATGAGAAATAAGTTACTGTGGGTTATAGAAGGCCTCCAAAAATGATAATCCGGCCGGCAATAAGAGAAAAACAGGTGGCATCAGAGGCGAAGCCAGGGGAGGCTAATGGGGGCCATGGCCTCCAAACCTCTAAAAGCTCATAAAATACAGCATATTTGCACTCTTTATTAATGGATATTTGACATTTTTTATGTATTATTTATTTTGGCTCCTCCAAAATCTTTTTAATATAATTGACCCTCCCAATAATTAATTCGCGTAATACTACTTAAGTTTCGCTGAAATCGGCAGGCAATATATACATCATTATCTGATCAACATGTTGAAGGAGAAGAATGTTAGAGATAATATCATAATCAAATCTTAAAGATTTGATATGATATTATGATTATCACAATATCAAAAATTTGATATTGTTATGAAGATTCAAATTCAAATTCAAATGTAGAGATTCAAATTTAAATATAGGATATTCTCCTATCATGTTTTGTATTATCTCTATAAATAGATATCTTCAATTGTAATCTGTATGGACTCATAATACAGAATAAGTGCTTTCACAATGGATGTAGGTATTCTAGACTAAACCACTTAAAATCTCTTGTCTCTTATTACTATTTTTCTCCCCTCTTCATTTTAACCTTTTTTTTCTTCTAAGAAAGCTCTACATTTTTCCTATTAGTCAACAACATAACTCTACCGAGTTGAACAAAACAAAATGCTATCAGTTATTAAAACATGTAGTCACCACGAGAATAGTGCTCTATGGGAATATATATATATATATATATATAAGAGGACTCACCAAAGCAGGCAAAAAAAAAAGAATGAATGACAGGAAATTAGGAAGTTCATTCGCCTGCACATCCTTTAAAACTCCGACTTCTGTACTTTTAATCCTCTTTTGTATTTTAAGCCTGGAACTAAGTAATTACTGTATGTTATGCACTTTGCACTTTAAATTACTAGCTTGAGAAATTGCATCTATAAACTACACAACCTAACAAATTACACCTCTTTATTTTTTCTGTCAAATTGAACGGAAATTAAATTTTTTAAAATAGGAAATATCGATTATGCTCTTAAAAGTCAAATAGCATGTTACATTTAAGGGTATAATTGTTATTTCATTTTTTTGTTTAAAAAAAGTTAATTTCCGTCCAATTTGTCGAAAAAAATGAAACAAAGTGTACAATGTGTTGAGGATTGTAGTTTATGCGTACAATGTCTCAAATATGGTAGTTTAGGGCACAAAGTGAAAAACTTATAACAGTTCGTAGGTAAAAAATATATTTTAGGAGGAAACATCATAGTATGCCTCGTATCTATGGGTAAAAGTCAAATTGGATTGTATAACTTTTAATTTTTGTAATTACATCCCAAAAGTTTTGAAAGATATCAATCATCACCTTCCGTTCAATTTGGCTATTAAACTACATGAAAAATGATAAAAACTCCACTCTTTAGACAAAATGATGCACACACATTATTTGCAGTATCTGAAGCTGACAAAGTGAGGCGTCCAAAAATTTATCTAGGAAAATGTTCAATAAGAATTTTGGTTCATGGCATTAAAAAACAGTCCCGATGAAACAGATTGGAGAAACTTCCTTCACCACCTCAAACATCCACCAGACTCTCCCTAATTTTGTCAACTGGAATGTCCAAAATGTTCATTATCTACAAATTCAACTGTGCATAAGTTGGCACAATATGTTGCAAATAATCTTGTATTAGGACAATACCTATTACAGTTTATCCCTCTATAGCTGTCTGATAATGGATGGGATCCTCCTAGCTGTAGTTTTTTTTTTTAAATCCACTATATACTATTTATTGTGATTAGAAAAACAAAAAGAATAACTGCAATGCTGTTTCTGGAGAGCCAAGAAAAGCCTGCATAGGATGTCATGACACGAGGATATGAGGACGGCCAGTAGTTCATTTGTCACAGATATACTTTGAAAAGGACACCAAACAACAAACACGCACCCACCAGCAACCTCCCTTCCCATCCCTCCCCATCAAAACAGGAAAAAGAAAAAAAACGAAGGGAAACCAGCAATGGGAAATAAAATTAAGATAATATAATCATTTGAATTGCTATACATATCAAACTCTACACGAAACACAATGGAATGAATCAACTTCCTGAGGACGACCTGATGCCCCAATGAATCATTGTAATGTTACAACAACCTCAGAACGAAGGGCTTCAACAACTGTACATCGACTCACCTAATCTCTCCAGCCACTATTTTGTTCCAGAAAAGATCACACCATCACAATTCACCCAATGAATGCCATTGAGCCAAACATACCGAACTACGAACTACCATGAACCTACAAACTCGAAGAAACCACATAATTCTTTATGCAGGCAGCACATGCTTCATCCAGGAGCAACCTCCATACTATTTCTAGATTTTTGTTTCATGAAAACAAAAACGAAAAACTTAATTGCTTAAGCTATCTTTGGCTTCGCTGCTCTTTGGTCTCCATATCCTTGACACTGTCTACTATGTATTGGATCTTCTTTGACAAGCTCTCGTTGTGCTCCTCGATGTGCTCAAACATCATTTCCAGATGCCTTTTATAGGTTGCAGATCTTTTTTTCTCTAAAGCCAGTTGCTGGGATAGTTCTCGAATCTTATCGTGTTCATTCTATGAGAGTAAAAGTACAAAAATGTGAGTTCCTAAAAGAATAAAAAAAAATTGCGACTTCATTTCCACCCCCCTGCTTGGACATGACAAGTAAACAGGGTTATTCCACCTATTATATAGCATTCCACACAAGCAAGGCATGATGTTCATTAATTAAAATTAGTGTTCGAAAATTATGTTACCTATCTGCTTTTGTTTCTATGTTGTTTTTGCTTTTTTTGTTTAGGGGGCGAGTTTTACTTTGTTTTAACTACAATTTGAACATTATCTCAAACACCTACAACCAATTGGAGCAAGAACTCCATCTCAAGCATTGATTTGTGCCCTCAAAAGTTGAAATGCAAATATATATCACAAATGGTAGTAAGATAATTAATTATGAATTCAAGTTATCATAGTTTTTCTACCCAGTTCAGGCAAACATTAGAAGTGCTGCATAGCTCATCAACCAGATGACTATGTTACGGAAATAAACATTTCATTTCAATCTACCCCTCTATATGTGTTTTCACTAACCACTATAATGCCTACCACCATATATTCCATTTCCATCAAACTATGATATCCTAGAAGATTAAGATTTATAAAACCTTAAGCCTCAAATCATATATGACCATTCAGAAACCAAAACTCCCCAAAAATTAAGGAGAAAATTATTAGTTTAGGCCTTATTTTTTAATTGCTTTTACATTGCCCCCCTAAAAATATCATATTACAGCTTGGCCCCCCCAAAAGTAATATCCTGACTTTGCCCCTGATCACACTA
The DNA here is from genome assembly GCA_963930655.1 of Myrica gale. Taxonomy (NCBI): domain Eukaryota; kingdom Viridiplantae; phylum Streptophyta; class Magnoliopsida; order Fagales; family Myricaceae; genus Myrica; species Myrica gale. The sequence goes on from OZ005616.1 coordinate 11,566,882, forward strand.
CAAGGATACATAGATATGCAGGAACAAAACCCCAATCATCAAGCTCAATAGAATCAACTTGAGTTCAAACAAACGTAGAGATCCTCATATAATTGTGAGGACTAATGATAAGACAATGGTGTCACCTATTTCAACACAAGCATTTGTTATTGACAACCGATTCAAATTTATATATCAGATTCCAACTCCTCTGATGCTCACCTTATTTACACTACAGACATTACAATGACAGAGTGATGTGAGGTCTTCATTTTTAGTGTATTAGCAATCGATGCTGATAATTTCTGAGTTATGTTCATTTTTTTCTGCTTCTTTTTTTTTTGGGTGGTGGTGGCGGTTGTGTGTGTGTGGTGGGGGGGGGGCAATGAACAAACAAATAAACAACAATCATATATTCCCCTGCTATATTTGTGCCTTTATCAAAAACCAACAACTTTCCAGGCCACGTCCTTTCTGGTCTTCCTCTACTTGTTGAAGGAATCCCAACTTAATCTGAATTGCTTCTCACCTAGTGCATTCATAATTCATTTAAGCACAAGGTGGATGACCAAAATTCTCTCATTGTATTTTTGGTCAGCATTCTCCAACTCTCTTGTGGAGTCTTTATTTACATTATACTTTTCCACGTCCTTATTGCCAGTAAACATTATACACCTGTTCTTGGCCAGTAAGGTTCCAGCCTCCTGCTACGAATACAAATTCAACAGATACTCTTCTTCACAGACAGGCTGAACTCCCTATTAATAAGTAGACTTGACTCGTGGAACATTTATCTGAAATGGGGTTTTTAGGGTTGAGATAGGCTTAAAACGCAGGATCACTACTTTGATTCCATGCTGAATCACCACTTTCCTAAATGATTAAGCTCATTGAAAGAGGTGCACTTAATAATTTAACTCAAATTTGTAACACTTTCTTCGAACTTTGTTCCTCTAGTTGACATCACTACAACATAAATATAATCAACCCCAAATAAATGAACCAAACTCCCTTTGGACAAAGTTACAGGTTTTGTATATGGTGTAAAACTCAATAGTCAAAGCTTAACGATTCTATGCTTTCTCAAAATGGCCTTTGCAATCACACTAATTCCATGTAATACAGAAATTTCCTTTCTAGGGATGGATGGAATATATTTATGCCATCAAAATTTTGTTCTAGTAACTACAAAGTATTCTGATTAACGAAGTTCTGCACATAGACCCTCACTATTCAAACTCTTAGGAGAGCACCATCACAGTTTTCGACAAAGAAACAAAACAATGTTCTCTAGATCATTAGAAATTTTTAATTCCTTTGAATTTGATAGGCAAATAGGGATCAACCACTCTTCACAAACAATTTTAAATATTTATGTGCAGTTCACCAAATCATCAAATTATTCTGCAACCTACTTAGAATCAGTTAAATGAATCTTATTTGCTATTATCCTAAGGGATGCCTCCACAAAGCCAAATTTTTCTTGACCCAATTCATTTGTCACAAACACAATCATTCCAATACCAGTAAAATAATACCTTTTGATATTTTTATCTTTTTATGAGGGACTATCTGAGTTCTTATCCAATGAATTTCCAGATTCTATCAAAGCGTGATTATTGATAGTATTTGAATGGGAGATAATAAGAAAAATATTGCTACCATAAAATTTGAGCGCCCAATCATCTATCTTAGGAAGAAGTAAAGAACCTTGAGATATTATTGTTATTCCTATTATCTTTCTTGTACCTGACAGATCATTAAACGTATCCAATTTCCACGTCATCCCATGAATTGCCATAAATGGGACAGTAATTCCCACTTCTCTCATCTAGTTGACCTTACAAAATTTTCACAACAATCTATGTCCTTCACGATTGATCCTAACAGGAGCATACCAACACCCAATCTGCACCTATGGTCTTGATGACTATCCCAACCCACAATCTTACCAACAACACTCTGACGCCCACTCAACCCATGCTTATAGCAAAAACAGCTCAAGTAAAATCGACTAAGTCTTCTTCCTGCCACCTAAAGTTAGCTCCATGAATCCTCTTTCAACTAGAGGAGCAAAAACTACAGAACAGCATTGACAAAATCTATAGGCATCTCCCTTCTTAATGAAAAATAAAATAGCTTTTCTCCACTACTAGTAAAGGTGATCTATTAAGCTTATTACTTACGTAATCTAGAAACTTTGACAGTTGATCTTTCAAAATAGAATGACATAGCACTTCAGTATTAGCTGGTGCAGGAGCAGGGACGAATCTACGGGGGGCCCGGGGGGCCCTGGCCCCCCCAAAGATTTTGAAAAAAAAAAATTAACATTTTTTAAGTTATATTCGATTTTTTTTTGAATTTTGCTTATAATTGTATTCCGGCCCCCCCGGAAAAAATTTTCTGGCTTCGTCCCTGTGCAGGAGGGTCCTAGTTGCATTCATTAGAAAGTTGCTTTGTTAATAGCTCTGGACCCAAGTGACAGGCCAGAACAATAAGTCATAGTGGCATATGTTCTTCAGTATTAGCTGGTGCAGGAGGGTCCTAGTTGCATTCACTAAAAAGCTGCTTTGTTAAAGTCGTAGCTCTGGACCCCAAGTGGCAGGCCAAAACAATAAGTCAGCTAGGTCGCTAGTCAAACCAAGCTAGGTCCTTGATGCAATGATCAATCCAGTTTCCATATAAAATTTACAAATCCATTTTCTACCTCTGAACCATGTTTAAAGGAACACTGCTTGGTTGAAATGCCTAATTTAGATGGCTTATCTCAAAGGCCTTTGCAGCTATGATGGTAAAAGAAGTCAAGAATTTTTGTATTTTGTGTTTCTCCATCATTTTGATTTGAAGGGAAAATATAGCAGCTTCATTCATTCCTCCTTTTCTTGAATAAAAATAATTTATTCCTCTACTCTAAACTTGGCTCCATGTATAAGATCAAGACATCTCAAGAAATCAAATCACACGTGTCAAGAAATTTTCTATATATGTTATCAAGATTACCAAAGTACCTCCAAATAATCCACCACCAACGCATCCTGATTTTGAGCTAAAGAGAAAAGAAGAGGGAAAGCTAACCGTAGCATTCTCTCTCCACACCAAAGATCATGCCAAAAATGAACTCTGAGCCCGCACCCCACCACAAAAAAATCTTCTCAGAGAAGAATTCTCACCCACGACTAATATGCTTCCACAAGCTCACTCCATAAGAACCATGAACAATCGGAGTCCTTCATCCCCCCCACCTCGCCGCCATACTTCTCTAAAATGACAACCCTCCATAAACTATCGGTATCCATAGCAAACCGCCACAACCACTTCCCCAATAAGGCCTTATTGAACAAAGGCAAACGCCTTAGACCCAACCCACCGGCACTAAGAGGAGAGCACACCTTTTCCCACCTGACAAGATGAAACTTGTGCCCCTCCCCCCGCTACCCCACAAAAATTCTCTTTGTAGCTTCTCCAATCTTTTAGCCACAACCATGGGAATAGGAAAAGAGACATGTAATAAGTAGGAAGGCTCGAAAGCGTGGACTTGATAAGAGTGATTCTTCCCCCCTTCGAAAGGTATATATACGCTTCCAACTAGCCAATCTCCTTTCGATCTGCTCAATAATGTCATCCCAAATGCGGGTACTCTTGCATCTCACACCGAGGGGCAACCTGGAATGTTCAATTTTCTAGAATCGTCAATGATTGGGAGTTGGATGACTTCGCGACCCTTTATTCTTTGTTGTATGAGCAGATAGTTAGGAGAGGGGAGGTGGATAAGATGAGGTGGCGAGATTCCAAAATCGGTGTATTTTCGGTCAAGTCAATGTACAGCCTTCTTTCTAGTGACACTAATCCGCTCTTCCCTTGGTGTAAGTGCTGGAAAACGTTGGCTCCCTCTAGAGTCTCTTTCTTGGCTTGGGAGGCGACCCATGGGAGAGTTTTGACCATCGACAACTTAAGGAGGCAGAGCCTTTACTTGATTGATTGGTGCTTCTTGTGCAAATGCGAGGGGGAGTTTGTGGATCATATTTTCCTAAATTGCTCAGTGGCTAGAGGGTTGTGGACACATTTGTTATGCATTATGAACCTTTCTTGGGTTATTCCTAGGAGGGTGATCGAGGTATTGAGGTGCTAGAAGAAGTTTGATAACCTCGTTGCCTTGGTAGTGTGGAGAATGATTCCTCTTGCTGTTTGGTGGGTCTTGTGGAGGGAGAGGAACAACAGATGCTTCGATAACTCTGAGCAATCTTTGGATAGTTTAAGGGGCCTTGTTTTGCAGTCGCTTTTTCTTTGGGCCAATGATGTTGGGTTCTCCTTTTTCGGGTTTTCCAGACTTTCTTAGCTTTTTTGCTTGCTTATATGTTAGGGGTTTTCAGTATAGTCTTTTGTACTGTTGACCTCTTTGTTTTGTATCTTTGTTTTTCCTTTAATAAGATTGGCTTACTTGTCAAAAAAAAAAAATTACCAGAGTACCTAAAATTCTCTTCAAAATAGTTAATGACACTAAGGGCAAAAGTTTTTCTCCCTACCACGCATATGATCAAACAGTAGAAATCAGTATACAACAACTATAACTTATGAACAAGGAAGGAGTGAGGACAGACCGGATATTGATCATAGATGCAATCCCTTCGAGCTTTTCCAGGTGTCAACGGATGAGTATGCTCCTTCACAAATTTTGTAACAACCCATTTACCTGAACTTACTTTCCTCACCAAAATCATCGCTCTGCAACCGACCCTTGTCTCTGCCCTCTGCCTCACAATTTTTTCACGCTTATCAGGCATTCTAAAACCCTCCTTGTTACAAACAAGTGCCCGACCAATAGCAGATCCATCACGCCTTGACCGGGAAAGTTTGCTTACACGTATTACGAACCCCAAGCGTGTGGCATATGCATTGTAAAATGCATGTGCAGCTGCTTCAGAATCAAACTCCTGACCCACATAAGGCTCATCTGCCGAGATTATTGATACTGACGGAATTACAGCAGGAGCTATATCTGCTCCATCCATTTTATCATTCTGATCCTGATGGAATGCCCCTTCAACAGAACTTCCACCAGTTTCATTTTCATCACCAACCCTACGATCATCCATCTCAGCAGAACTTCCAACCACCTCGCCATTGGTATCACCATCAACACCAAACTCCACTGCAGTAAGAAGACTTATCACGATTTTTCCACACCCAAGTGAAATGTCACAAACTGAGATACAAACCAGCTCCCTCTCAGGAAGCCAGAAAATATGCCGAAAATTAAATGTAAACAAGTATGACTTCATGCCTTTTCTCCTTAATACTTTCACAGATATGATTAAAAGAAAAAAAAAACTGCCTCAATTATCGGAACGGGGCTCAGTACATGCACACTATAAAGCAGATTTCTCTTTTCAGATTTCGATGTTGTGAACCAAACCCCCACATTAACAAGCGTTTTTGCACACTTTCATTTTCTCAGGTTTCTACACATTGAAAAAGTCATAACTACATCTCTCTCTCTCTCTCCCCCCTCTCTTTCCTACATGGCATGTCTTAGCACAGAGGCTTCTGCATACTAAAACAAAAACCAGGCTTCAGGAAGTATTAACCAAAACATAAATGCACAAAGTAATCTTCACAATTCAGTCATGTTGAATTCTCTTTTCGTTTTCTTTCCCCTCTCAGGCACAACCAATTATAAATGAAAGATTCACAGTTTGTACTTTCCCACCCTAATTTGTTGAGAACAATACAGATATGAGACTTTCACCTCAAGAAAAGAAAGGAAAACAAAAATCTATATTTTCAACTACTTCCGCTTTGTTAGAATTAGTCGGCAACTAAACTGACGAGTAATTAAAATTGAAAATTATTTACTGACGAATTGGTCCAATTTGTTCGGTATTAAGCAACCTTTAACCTTCAATTTGTTCGGTATTAAGCGCCAAAAGCATAACGAAAAAAGTTAAAACCCCTAAATATCAGAAAATTCTAATTAGAAAAATAGAAACAAAGTTAATCACTCAGAAAAGTAAATCAACAAAACTTACTGAAATTCTATATGATTCTGGGTTCGATGACAGGGAGATACAGAGAGAGTTACGCTTCGAAACCCCGAGAGAGAGAGAGAGAGAGAGAGAGAGTTCAGCTTGTAAATATGGGGGGCCTAAAGAGTCGCTGACGTGCCAAATGATTATTGGTCATGTGGAAAATTAGAAGTCAATCTTCTAAGTCAAAACCTGGATTTGCCGACGCGTGTTTAGTTGGGTGGACCGGGGCTCGTAGGATTATTGCTCGGACTCAATAATCCACCCGGTCCTCAATGGGTTAAACCGGTTTGTATAACTTGTCGCCTCTCTGTTTCTCTCTATGGGATATGGCAAAGGCTTTGTTCGGTAATCTGCGTAGAGCTTCTTCACTCCTCAGATTCTCATCTCCCAACTCGCTTCCTGTCAGGTACTCTTCGTCTCTCTATCTATTCTTTTGTTTCTGTATCTGTCTTTTACTATTTCCCCACCGTTTCCGTCACCTTCCAGGGACCGCATTCTCTCGGAGAATCTTTTTCTATCTCTCTCTCTCTGCTTCCAAACACTTGACCCCAGGAAACCCATTAAACTCTGAAATGGGTTTGTTTTCGTGTTGGTCTTTGATAGAATTGATTTCGGGGTTGCGGGGGAAAAATGACCTGTGAGATGGAGAAATGGTGGGCAAGTAGTGGGACAATAAATAGCATAAGGGAAATGATTAAGAGAATGGAAGACAAGCCTTCGGGTGCGGACACGTAAATCCCCTTGTACATTACACGCATCGTTTTGTTCTCCTCACTTTTCCCCGCTGTTTTTTTACTGTCGTGCTTCCCGGTCGATTTTCAGACTGATGAATCATTTTTCTTTCCGTCCAATCTGTAAAATTCTTCCATAAACCCTTTAGCGGGTTATTTACACTCTTATATAAATAATTGTCAAAGGCCCGGAAGATAGAGAGATGGTAGGGAAATAGAAAAACAAGTAAAAGGAAACTAGAAGAGAAGGCAAGTAACATCAATTCTTATTTCTTCCATGCATGATAGTTTCATCCTTTGCTGATGATTTGTCTATTTTCCAGGTCAATTCTCCAACACCAGGACTCAATTTTCTCTCTAACCAAGCGCTTTCTTCCACTCAATCAGGCGAGCCCTTCCTGTGTTTCCAGAAACTTGAGTCATGGTTCAGTGAACCTCGTGATATCACAAGGAAAGCCCAAGTTTGAAACACATGAGGTGGATCCTCCAAAGAAGTACAAATGGAAGACCAAGAAGAGGCTGAAGATGCAGAGGAAGAAGGATAAGCAGAAGAGAAAATTTGCAAATAAGAGGGACCCGCGCTGTCTTGGTGTCACGGGGAAAAAGAAGAAGAAGTTTGCGAATGCTGAGGAAAGAATCAAGTACAAGCTTGAAAAGGTGATGCTATGACTGTGACATCACGTTTTGCGTCAAAAACCTCTTTTGATACTTTTGGCATATTTACAGCATTCTGGTTGTTTTTATTGAGGCCTGAATCATATACTTGTAGTACCATAGTAATTTCATATCAGGTTTAATTTCTCTGCACAAAATGGGCCCTTTCTTTTCACGTTGTTCATTGAGTTCATTTTGGCCTATAACTCTAACGTGAGGTTAGGGAAAATGAGAATGCAGCCTGTTTCCTACGAACACATTTTCTCAATTTTCATTGGTCCTAGACGTTAAAACTGAAGCCTAAAGAAGGGGAAAACAAAACTTTCAATTGTCTGTGTCTAAGGATGTTTTGTTTACATGGTTTCTTAAGGATGGCTGACAAGAAGATTGATATCTTAGCGTAGCTTCCGTGGACATTTTATTCAGAGAATTTTCCTTTATTTGGATTCAGAAGCTAATGCAATGGCTTCTTCTTCTTTTTAAACGTACTTTCTTTAAGCTCTTTCTTCGCTTTTCCTCTAGAGATGATATCTTCCCTATTCTCACTGTCTCTTTCTTAAGTGGATATTTTCTTTTAAGGGAGAACATATATAAGAACTTGAAAATAATACCCTTCTTTTGTTGAATGGCAAATGCAAGGAGAAGAGCTAATGTTGCCTCTATTTATTATGAATGCAAGAGATTAAGAGAAGAAAACGTTAAAAGTTGCTTAGAAATTCCAAAACAATCACGAATGAAAAACAACAATGAGATGAGTTTTCAAACTTTAAAGCGTCCATTTTTAAGTTTTGATGTTTTAGTGTGCACTTCATGAAGGTAGGAACTTATTCTTTATTATATTATTTACTTTGAGTTTTGCTGGTCTAGTGTGCAGTTATTGACGGCTCTTTTCCATTTCTCGTATGTTGTTAATGCCTTCTTCTTTCCACTGGCCATAATGTTAGCTTTGGCTGATTCTTTTCATTCCAGGCCAAAATCAAAGAAGCTTTGCTGATTGAAAGACTGAAGCGGTATGAAGTTTCTAAAGTTCAGGGTCCTGAGGTAAAACCTCACGAGCTGACTGGTGAGGAGCGGTTTTATATGAAAAAAATGGCCCAAAAGAGGTCTAATTATGTACCAATTGGCAGAAGAGGAGTATTTGGAGGTGTTATTCTTAACATGCATATGCATTGGAAGAGACATGAAACTGTTAAGGTCATTTGCAATGCTTGTAAACCTGGGGATGTACATGACTATGCACAAGAAATTGCTAGATTGAGTGGCGGGATTCCCATTCAGATTATTGGAGATGACACCATAATATTTTATCGAGGAAAGGACTACGTGCAGCCACAAGTTATGTCACCTATAGATACGTTATCCAAGAAAAGGGTGTGTTTTCCAACCTCCAATCTTTTCAGGTGTTATGTTTCTTTACTTCCTTACACATGTACTGTAGCACAGTTAAATTGTTGTCCTTTGAGTTCCAATCCACGTGACCTGAAGGCTTCATTGTAGCAAACTAATGATATTTGTCATACAAATCTCATAACAAAAAATTTGAGGTTAGTGGCACAAATTATGTTCGTGCACTGCACTTGAGCACACCATATAAACTAATGTCTGTCAAATTAAATTTTTTTTTAAATTTCACATCCTGTTTGTCTCCTTGCTCTTAAAGAACCTTTTTTTTCTATGTACTAAAGTGCACCTTCTCTTATAGCCATGGATGCTATAAAAACAAATTTTTCTATATTGCGGAACAAATTTGTGCATTGATCTATTAATGACGCGGATGACTCTAATTATAGCTATCACAATTAAACCTGAGCATTTTCTTCTTCATCCTTACTTTTTCTGTTCTATGCTCAGGTTTAATTAGAGGATAAATATGCTAACACTAAATTGTTCTGTTGTTGTTAATAAGAAAGTGGAAGTTGTGAACACTCATTTCTTGAGCAATCTATGCTAACATGTCAAGGTATCTCTGTATTTTTATAGTGAAATTATTAACTTCAGTTCCAAGTAGGAAGATCATTTGGCTTTTCCACATCTTCTTTCAATAAACCTCTAAGAACCAATGTGTCTTGATTGTTCTTTGAGCCAGTGTTTGCAAAGACTCATGTTGAAAGTGATCTTGATAATGCATGAGGCCTTGTACATTCATCCAAATTGATGCTTTTTGGCATTAATATCTAATTCTCAGGCAAATACCTAAACCTCCTGGGATACCACTAGTCTCTGTAGAAGACCTGATCTTACGGATATCACATTTTGCAGTCAATGGTTGGCATGTTGACCACATTTTGCAATTATCTAGTTAGTTTGGGAGCTGCCATCAGGATTTTTGATATGTCCTTGTTAGGTGCACTTCATGGACTGGGATTTTGTTCTCAAGAATGCTTGCAGAACATCTCTAGTTATGTTCAACCTCCACCATGGATTAGCATCTTGGCGGACTGGGACTTTTTCTCAAGAATGCTTGCAGATTATCCCCAGTTATGTTAAACCTCTACCATGGATTAGCATTTTGCAGTTTAGGCTAGGAAGAACATCGGACTAAGGTGTAGCTAGATTAGAATGATTTTCTTATAAGATTGGGGTTGAAGAAGTTCTAAAGTTGATAGGCATTGCTTTGAAGGGGGTACAATAGAGATGGCTCAGTATTGAGTACACAGTGGCTATGTTGCTGAAAGACAGTATGCTCGGAGTAAAAGTGTCACCTTTGCATAGTAAGAAGGCTAATACTTCCTTCTTCAATTCATGTCATCGTTTTAAGAGGTTGCTGGGGCTGGGGATTTGTTGATCTTTCAAACTAGGCTGTTTTCAAATTGATGTGGTAAACAACAGAGAGTTGAGTTGTTTGCATGCGTTGACACGATAAGGGACAGAAAACTTGTTGCATGCGTTGACACGATGCTGCTGACAAAATCAGTAGGGAAGCCTAACCAGAAAACATTTTCTCGACCCCATTTCTCAATCTTTGCAGCTTTATAGGATAGTTGAGTTGGACACTAACCTACAAAATGAGCTTTGTAATGCACTAACCAATGAAACTCAAGATTCATACGAGGGGACAATTGCTGCTGAAAAAAAAAAAAGACCCGTAACTGAATCTGTCAAAAATCAAATTGAAATGGGCAGGCTGATTCTGGAGCCTTCAGAAAGAGTCATCTATACTCTATCATGAAAGTTTATTGTTCTATGGCAAAATGATTGATCTAAGTTAATCAGGTGGTGGCCATGTGTCAATTCCTGTTGTCAGATTATGTTCAGTACCCCTCCCAGGATTGAAACTACAGTATATGATGAGATAATGGTTTAAAAATATTTCCAGATGGGCCCAATGCCTCATATAGTGCAAGAACTTGTGCATTGAAACTACAGTCAAGACTTTTGGGTTGACTCTAATTTTTTTCTCTCCCTGGCTCTTATTTCTTCCTATATTGTATTGATGGGGAAAATTAAATACCAAACATCACGGTAGGCAGGCTCGATATGATCTGTTGTTGATGGTCTAATTGCCTTTCTACCCTTAGTTATTTCTTGTTAATTGTTTTCTGAAGTGTTTTTGTTTTGAAGCACTTAAAAGTAAACTCTGGTCTAGATAGGCTAATTAAGTCTGGTTCCTCTTGTTGACGACAGGCACTGGAAAAATCCAAATATGAGCAATCACTTGAATCAGTGCGTCGCTTCATTGCAATTGCGGAGAAGGAGTTAGAGCTGTACTATAGGCACATTGCCCTTTATGGTGACCCGAACGATAGGAATCCCATGTCCATCTTGGACAGTCCATGCAAAAACGACGAGGAATCAGGGAAACTTGAAAAGAAAAGCCTTGATTCAACTAGTGGTTGCTTTCAAGCAGGTCTTTCAGATCCGGAAGCCAATTCCCTAGAGGCATCAGAATCTGAAGATAATTTTGAAGAAGACTTTTCAATAAGTGAATCAGATTCTGAAGATGATGGCGTGTTTGTTTCCAATTTTGAAGAAAGAGAACCAAGATCATCTCTGCTGGAAGAGAGCTCCAGCACGCAGTTGGGTTTAAAGACATGAAAATTTGAAGATAAGTCTCTGATTCTTTTTCCTATATTTTTGAGGAAGCCGAGACACTCTTGGCTTGATAAGCCCGTAAGTAATTTTGGTTGAACAGAAGTTAGGGGAACGCTTTTAACTGAGTTGCGTGAACTATCTTTTCATTTACAAATGTCTGTGGCCTCTGTGAATTTGTAGTTTTAAGGAAGGTGGCTAAAAGAAGTGGTTACCCCTGTAATGGGAGGTTCCCAGCCAAAAAAACTTGTGCTCTATCTAGAGAGGACATCTGTGCTAAAATGTTATGTGGTGGCAAATTTTACGCTGGCCAGGAGCCAAATATTATTATTACATGCCTTGCAGGAAGGAAATATCATACACAAGCTTGCTTCCGACACTATCATCCAGCATGAAATTTGAATTCAGACCGTCAACTGTGTGAGAGCCCACTTAGGCTCGTTGATGGGGCTGCAGTTGAGTTGCCTTCTTAAGAATGAAACTTAGAGAAGGAATTGAATCGAGCGACACCGTACTCGTAAGGCAGAGACTACGTCTGCATAGTGATGGGCAAGTAAATTACGTAGTTATTTCCGTGGGAACAAAGCAAGCAAAGTCATATCTCCCACACCTTGTGCTTTCCAAAAGGAAGCAGTAGGAGGAATGTTCTGACTTCTCCGTCCGTCCACCGTTGAAAATTGTTATCTTGCTTGGTTGTCTTTCCAATAGTATGTTGCTGGTGGCCTCTCCACTTTACTAGTTAAGATAAACCCCTTACCTTCATTTCATCTTTTAGATGTTGGCGAAGCGTGTCCTCCGTGCTTGCACGACTTAATTTAGTCATGTTACTGTCTAAGTGGTCCAGAGTTTACAACCCGTTAAATATATAAATTGGTAAACTCTGATGGCATTGCAGAAATTATTGGAGCAGGGAGGGATCGAAGGGTCTACTAGTCCATCCAAAACGGTCTATTTGAAAAGATAAAGAGAAAGTGGTGGAAAACTTGTGCAAGCAATTGCTTGTATTATGCAAAAGGCCTCTGCTAGTCCATCCAAAACCGTCTATTTTAAAAGATAAAGAGCGTGGCGTATACAAGTTGCCTTGAACCACCAACACCTTTATAATCGTCCCTCCTTCCGGCTCAAGGGTCTGTGGATATATATTTACAATGTTTTCGTCGAGGACCCGGCTCCAGATCCAACAACAAGCCCTCAATCCGTATGATATTAATCCCAAATTTGGAGATTTAGGGTGAGATTTGGGAATTTTCTTCCACTAGGGATTTAATCTAGACAACTCAATGAAATTTAACTAGATTGAGATTTGAAAATAGAAACAGAATGATAATCAAATATCAAGATAAAGAAAAGATAGTTAAATGGATTACAAGAATACAATTTAAAAATACTAATAAAGATAAAAATGATAGATTAGATTAAACCATATTCAATGAATTGCACCGAGCTGGCCTAAATCAACATGAATAAAAATAATTCTCTAGGTCTACAACTAATTAAATTTAACCTAGATAAATCATAATGCTTAATTGACCATTAAACCCTCATTTACTAATTTTAAAATTATAAAACTACCCCAACTTAAATATTCCCAAAAAATACCCTTCATGACCCATTTGCCTCTCACGGGCATTCCACCCCCATTTCTAATGATTTTTGAAGTAGTATTATAATATTAATTTGCTATATAATAATAGATTTCTATATTTAAACCAAGAGCTTTTAAGTCATTCGTTCATTTTGGACACACCCACAAGTCAATCCTTGCGGTTGTAGCATTTATTTTCATAGAAATAGAAACCCATTTCTTATTGTTCAATCCTCACATACAGTTCTATTGAATTACAGCAAAAAGAAAAAAAAAACAAATATATCCACAATAGCCCTTCAAAAATTTTAGACTAAAAAAACAGATATTTATATACATAATTGATTTGGTCCTAATCACCATATACGTCAAGAAATTTAAATTAAGATCCAAACAACTTAAGGAGTATATCCATGACAAAGGCGTTTAAAAAGTCAAGTCATGTATGCTTTGGCATGACTTTCTGCTGCGTCTGTCACTCGAGGTGGACATAAAGACTAACTTTGCAAAAGTGGCTTAACCCTGAGGGTTTCTCTTTTCTTAAAAACTATAAGAACTACCTTTGTATTTATTTCAAAAAATAAAGTAAGACTGTACAAAATAATAATTTTTGTTACCAAATTATTGCAATAAGGAAACCAGTGAAACGTATTATAATTGGACAAGCAGGGTATTCGACTAAAACATACATAAAAATACTTCAACTTAGGATGGATTGATCGATGAAAACAACTACGTAATTGTAGAATCATTCCTAATATACTGCAAAAGTTTACCAAATTTACACACTATTTGTTCTTTTTTACCCCAATTGTGCCATCCAATTCAGAGAGGGGAGGAAAGGAGAGAGGGGAAGTAAACATTAAAATGTCTTAGAATTCATGTTATTTGACATTAACTCGTGCAATATTAGATACTATAACGCTCATTGTTCTGTTTCTTTATATCTCTGAGTTAGACTCTAAAATTTGAACAAAAATCGCAAAAGATATTAAAATTACTCGTTAAAATTATTATCTATCTCAAAGTCAAGATTGTAAAAAGTTGTCTTTTCAAACCATCAATGGCAACTGAATATTTATCAAAACTTATGATGTTTCAATTGAACTCTGTAAGAGGCATATGGGCTTTTCGGTATACAAATATTCTCAAGATTTTTTTTATTTTCAGAATACAAAATATTTTACAATCAAACATTATTTTTAACACTACATAAAAATAACTAAAACACGCATACCAATAAAGTTAACATTACCTAAAAATTCTCAAAACACAAAAAATTCTCAAAAAACATTCAAACCAAACAGCCTCGTAATCTCTCTAAAAAGATGTTTGAGTCCCATAATTTGCTACAAGAGAAGAAAATATAAAAGATGTTTATATAATTACATATACGACATGTCAATATCATATCATACCACATTGCAATCATTTTAACCTTGAACTGATATCATTCCACTCACAGAAGAGATAATATTTTTCTTTTCCCCTGTTCAGAGGCATTGAAGAGGTAATATGATGGGACATCATCGATTACTAATATCTTTTTAAAAAAAAAATGGGAAAGCAAATTCGAAAATTTTCGATTCCACAGATACCGGATTCCCGGTGGCTCCTATTTATAGAAACCCGATTATTTTACCGGTTCCTGAGTTATCCGACACAAAATTTTATTATTTATTTATTTATTTATTTCTCTCACCTCTTACGTAGTGAATTCATGATAATAATAAAGAAAGTAGCTTTTTCTTTACAGTTATGTTTTTATACCAATTTTTTTTCCCTTTTCATATTACGTTCCTAAAGATAAATATCCTAACGGCTTATTTTACAAGAATCAGCGTTCATGAGCCTGTCCCACAAAAATGATGAATTTGGATCAATTTGGTTGAGAGATGCAATAAATATTGTATATTTTACTTTTCACTTATTCATGAACTTATTTTGGATTGATAAGAAAAGCCTTAAATTTTGAAAAGCAATGAAAAAGCATTATTATGTTGTATAATGGAGCGCTAAGTTGAATAGTATCTGATTAAGAGCAGTAGAACAATTAATTCCTAATTTATGCCTTTGTTGGTTGTTGGCATCATGCAACACTAGAAACTACTTTTATGTGTTTAATATATTAAAAGAAAAAAATATTGAGTCAAGTGAGTAAAATGTTAAAAAAATAGTTTAACATAAATTCAAATTAACTGAGAATCGCTACTGCTAAAACTGTCACCACTAAAGACTAATTATTGTCTTTAACTGTGGTGGTGACTGTGACTAATATTTAAAAATCAGTCTATCAAGTATAGGTGTCGATTATAGAAATTTATGTTCAACCAGATACGTCTAGTCGAGTTTCGCTGTTATATGAAAAAGCAAATAAATTAGAAAATGAATTTTTTATCCATAATTATTCTCCTAGTTCTAGTATCACAAGTAGTACTATTATTCTTCATATAACTATTATATATATATATAATTGTATTATTATATTAATGGAGTTTGTTTGTCCGTCGACTTCTTTTCATTGAAGGGGGACATTAATTCTTGCACCAACTCCATCCGAAGGTCCCCAAGGGTTGGGTTGTTAAAGTTGCATACCTTCCCTTCAAAGCAGGCTACCCTGTACGGCCGATGTACCATCAAAGCGCTTATCCCAAGCTCCTCCTTATACCCACGTGACAGCAACTTTCTTTTGCCGGCCTTTATATCAAAAAGGAAAAAGGTTTTTTTTATTATTAATTAAACCACACATTAATCCATCTAAAAATTAAAAGATATAAGAAATTATTGAAAAAATTTAAATTATTTGTATGTTTACATTCTCTTATAAGATGTAATTGTCAAAATTGTGTCACGTGGTGAATTTTAATCATACGATCATGCATGAGGATATAATTTGATGTATTTACTAGTTCGAGCATTTAATATAATGAATTTGGTAATTTGAATTATTTTAATTTGGATGATAAAGTGATTTTTTCTCGTTAAAAAAGAAAAATTAATTAAAATCGCGTCGCATGAGAATAATAATCACAATCCATGGAAAATAGATTCCCTTAATTTGTATTCATCAATTTACGATCATGTAAAATAACATAAATAATTTTTATTTATTGGAATTCAGTCAGTCGATCGCATTAGTTATTTCTTTTGAAAAAAAAATGCTACTCGAGTTAGTCCAAAATCTTCTATATAAATCACGAGCTTTTTTGTTTTAAAATCAAAATTTGTACATGTTTTCACTCTTCAAAAGATTTTTCAAGTGAAATCATAGGGCAGTTAAGTGGAAATTCGAGAAATTTACAAGTGATTTGGATTGCTTATCAAAGAAAAAAAACAAAGAAAAAGATTTAGACTACCTACATTAAGTATTTACGTCCTTTTTTTTCTAAGTGAAGTATTTACGTACTATATGAAGTAATTTCATTTTATTTTTTCCATGCATACGACGTGTAGTTTTATACTGGTGCCGTCAGCTTCACGTACGGGTCTCTGCGTGAGGAAAGTGAAACCGCCTCTCACTCCGATTCAATCAAATTATGACATAATTGGGTATGTTTGAGGGTGAAAATTTTGGGTATTGTTGTTTGAGAAATATTATAAAGTAAAGAAATGTAACGTGAGTTGGTGAAAAAGTGAAGAGAGAAGATTTTTAATAAATATTATAATAATAAAAAATTATGTGATAAATTTTTTAGTAATAAACTTAAAATTTTGAGCCAAATTAATTGAGGCTCAAACATGCTCCAAGGAATGCTACCACGCCTAAATTAATGGATAAGAATCTTTTTTTAAAAAAACATTTCTCTATAATATCAGTTACCTTGTTTGGGTGTTAAGAATTCTCTATAATTTCACAACTCCAATATTTTTGTACACACTCTAACAACTTTTTACAAATTTCAACAACTTTTTTTATAAATTTCAATACATTCTTACAAATTTTAACAAACTTTTTACCAATCCTGACAGAATCTTCATGAAAAAATTACCCATCCAAACGCAGCCTAGATTTTTAAAATATTTATCTTAAATAAATTAATGGATAAGATCCTGCTAATCAAACGGCACTTTAATTATCCAAAAATTGAGATTAATCTCTTTTTTGAATTTTGAAATTCTCTATAAATCAGTTCCATTCTCAAAATATTTTATCTTATTGGGATCTACATTTCTATTTCAAAACTTTTATATATAACTCATTATATTAGTACGAAGGAAGAAAAGGCGAAAGAATAGTTTGCTCTGCTCTGTGCTATTTAAACTTTTAAGAATTTGGAATTTATAGAAGAAAAACTTATGGGGTTTGTAAAAAGTAGGTGTGAAAAAAATTTAAGAATGTTGGATTGTATAATAATTTTTATTGAAGTTTGTTAAGAGTAAAGAAAAAAAATTGATGGAATTTTTAAATAAAAAGGAAATGGAGTTTGTTAAAAAAATATGTATGGATCTAGATATTTATGGAAAGAATAGTAGAGAGAAAATATTTGATATATTTTTTAATAAAAATATATTGAAATTGGTGTGAAAAGATTTTGGAATTTGTGTATTTTTTTTTTAAATTTTGGTATTTAATTTTACAAATTTTGAACTTTTGAAAATTTTATTAAAAATTTGAATGTTTTTAAACAAACATTGGGTCAAAGCTTTTTTTTTGTATTTTTGCTCCCCAAATTGAATTTCAATGCAATTTGTTTCCAAAATTTTAATCGTAATTTCGTCCCCGATGGCAAGTTCCATTATCCTTCGAGAAGTTTTACTAACAAAAAGTGTTGACGCGACTAAGTGTGATATAATAAAAATATAAATTAACATAATAATTAAAAAATATTTAAATTAGAAAATTATAAATTATAAATAAAAAAACTAAAAAATATAATTATTTTTTAAAAGGTATGACATGACCCTCCACCCCTTGAAACAAATATATTATATCATATAAATAACTGAAAATATAAAAGAAAGAGATTAAAAAATGCCCTCAAATTATTTAAAAACTAATGAAACCTTTGAAATTTAAATTAATAACTAAAAAATAAAAAAGAGAGAGAAAATTTAAAATAAAACCCCTACTAGAAAACAAATAGAAAAATGGAATAAACAAAAGGCCAAAAAATAAATATTAGAAAACGACACTAAAAAAATGAAAAAACAAAGGATCATACCTTTTTAGAGTTTATTGAAAATGTTCTGTATTTTTTATGCTTCATTTGATTTTCATTTTTACAATTTATTTTGTCATTTTAATCTGTTTTCAAGTTATTTATTTAATTTACTATACTATTTTGAACGAGTGAAGGGTCATACCATTATGCATAATTTTTTTTTTTAAATTTTATTATTTTTGTATATTTTTCACATGTAATTAATATTATTTTATTTTGATGTATATCTAATAATTTTTTAAAATTTTTTTAATTGTCACCCTTAGGCCGCACTCCTGATAATAAGATAGACGGAAGGTCTAACTTGAAAAAGTGTTCCTATTTCAAGGGTCTCAGTAGAAATTTTTTTACGATCAAGAGTATATTAAAAAAAAGTGTAAATCACTGGGACCACTGACAATTAATTTAACTTGAAAAAAATATGATTCTTAACTTGTACTTTCTCAATAGGCAATATAAGTTGTTTAACAACTCTATGTCTCTATTGTGTTCGACTTCAAAATTTGAATTTATTTCTTGCTATTTTTTCTTTTACAAAAAAAATCATTATCGTGGATAAAACACAATACAATCTCTTTCAAATTTTAATTTAGAAATACTTGATAAATATGGATTATAATTTTGGCAACATTATCCATGCCAAATTTCCTAGTTTATCTATAATTCTCTACAACTCTCATTCAAATTTACCTTGTATTTTAGATATTTTTTATTTTAAATTTCACCTCGTAGTTTTCACCATCAATGTGCACAGCATCACACCGTCACACGCAATTTTATAACCTTTTTCTCAATTGTACTCGATCCACGAGTGGGCCCGTAGCCGTTTTGCCAATTAATTAATTTCCATTAATTGTAATAAAACGTGAAAATTAGCAAGTTTTTTTTTTATTTATTTTAAAAATTCATTTTTCCACGATGCACCACCACCGTTTCCTCTATAAATACGTCCTCGGAGTTCTTCCCCATTCTCTATCTCTCTTCGTTGCTCTCTCTCTCTCGCTAAAAGATTTATTTTATAATAGAAATCAGATGTCTTCGTCGCTAGCCAATGGAGTGCCCCAGACAGGGAGCGGCCTGATCGTGAGCTTCGGCGAGATGCTCATCGACTTCGTGCCGACCGTGGCCGGCGTGTCGCTGGCCGAGGCGCCAGGGTTCGTCAAGGCACCCGGTGGTGCCCCCGCCAACGTGTCGATCGCCGTCTCCAGACTCGGCGGGAAGGCCGCCTTCGTGGGCAAACTCGGCGACGACGAGTTCGGCCGCATGCTTGCCGGAATCCTCAAAGAAAACGGCGTGGATGGGCGCGGCATCACCTTCGACCAAGGTGCTCGCACCGCCCTCGCCTTCGTCACCCTACGCTCCGATGGCGACCGTGAGTTTATGTTCTACCGCAACCCCAGCGCCGACATGCTTCTCAAGCCCGAGGAACTCGACCTCGAACTCATTAGATCTGTACGCTCTCTAACTCTCTCTCTCTCTCTCTCTGGAACTAGCTTGCTGTTCCTAGTATCGCTATTTTCCTGCGCACAGATTTTCCGGGAAAATTTTGTTTCCTATTAGTCAACATATGAGGTGAGGGAAAATTCTAATGTAACGCGCGTCCACCGCGTGAGAGCACAGCCTCTTCGTGATCTGCCACGTAAGCAACTGTGAAGCTGGCACGGTGTCAGAGGGTCCCACGAGTAGATCTAAGTATATTGCAATTTACGCATTTCCTCTCTCTAGCCACGATGTGAGGTGGTCCTACTCTCACGTGCTGGCATTGTTTTTGAAATATGCTGTCATCCGCCACGTCATCTAGACTGGGGCTTAAATGGTCCCCCCGTCTTGTTGGATCTAGCCCGTAGCAGTAAGAGAGATCTAATGCCGGATATTTTTTCTCTTTTGGATTTTTGTTCTATTTTTCTGTAATGAGTTGGGAGTTTCTGCGAGTGGGATTGGTCCGTTTCACAAAAGTTTGATGGGTATGACTATGGTATATCCAACTTTGACTTGCTAGCAGCTTTTCTTAACTTCTGGGGCATCTGCGTTTTGACTGACCAACGCACGTGACTTTCCCAACTCTCGTGTCCCTTGACACGCGCTTTAGTAGTACTCCTCCCTGTTTTGGCCGCCCCCAGTTTCTGTTCCGACCCCATTTCTGGGATCGGGAATCGTGATCTGCCACATGTTGTCTATGGTTTAATTTCGGAAGAAAGAAAAATTTCCGGTCTTTAATCGCACTTTTGGGCTTAATTATGGAAATGCCAATGTCTGAGACCTTGACGGATCACTAATCGCTCAGAAGTCGGCAAAGAACAGAAAAGATCATAAATTTTTGGAAGGAACAAGATCTGGGTCTTATCAAAGTTATTTTAGTTATCTACTCGATGTATGGATCGTGATGCGAATAAAACTTCTCAACTAGCATTAGATAAGCATTTACAGGTAATGGGATTTGTGGTACATATAATACTTGATTCGATACATGGAATTGGTAAACTACCACGTTCAAGCTTGTGCACTTTTTCTTTGAATTAACAAAGTGGTTTGAGATAAATGGTGCATTGAATCCTAGATGGTGAGAAAATGGATGCTAAAATGGCCTCACCCTTTTTAGTATTACCCATTTCATCTCAGCAAGCGCTTGGAGCGTCAGACGTTCGAGTCATTACCTATTCCTCGCTCCACATTTTCGAATGATATATGTTGGAACGATTTCGTTACCATGGTTTAGTTTTATCTGTCTATAGCGTAAGGTTTTCTGCTAATTATGGGTGAAGCTAACAAAGTCCAGCTGCGTGTGTTGTTATAGGCTAAAGTATTTCACTACGGGTCCATAAGCTTGATCGTGGAGCCATGTAGATCAGCGCACCTAAAGGCAATGAAGGAGGCCAGAGATGCGGGTGCTCTTCTCTCCTACGACCCCAACCTCCGTTTACCGCTGTGGCGGTCGCCGGAGGTGGCACGTGAGCAGATAATGAGCATATGGGATGAGGCAGATTTGGTTAAGGTGAGTGATGTGGAGCTTGAGTTCCTTACAGGGAGTGATAAGATTGATGATGCCTCAGCATTGTCACTGTGGCGCCCCAACTTCAAGCTCCTCCTTGTCACTCTTGGTGAGAAGGGCTGCAAATACTACACCAAGGTATGTTGGTCGCATCTAACATCAATTAATTTTTCCGTTTTTTTTTGTCTGTGATTCAATTTGACTGTTAGCAACTGTCCAAAACTTTTCTGACCCTTTTAAGTAGAGTTAGATGCGATGGGTAGGTGAGGGTCTATTGAGTGAAACTTCCACGCGCACAATGGCATGTTAGGTATGGGAAGCTTTGCCTTGTTAGTGGGTCAGCTGCTGCGTGTTTCCTTTTGGTTTCACTCTCCTCTTAAAACCAAAGTTCCTTGGACAAATTGCCGTTTACTGTAACTTGGATTGGCAGGACTGTTGGTGATCGAAAATGGTGCTGTTGTAGACCCACTTTTTCAGATCATGGTTTGATTGGATTCTTAAGTTTTAGTTGCGGATTTTTCACATAGACCTTACAGGCTATCAAAACGCTGACTTCAATTAGAGTCTATCTTCTACCGACTCCATATTTTTCCCAAATACTGATTAGATTTTTGTTTTCTTTATAAGATGTTTTTCTGAACAACTCTATAGAAAACATCCGTCATAGCACAACTGATTGCATGCTTTCTGTAACATATTATTTATATAGAAGAAATGTTAGAATTATCTAGAAAGACGTGATTGAATAAGCTTTATACTAAGTAATAAATAGCCAATGGAAGAAGTTTTACAGTTGGTCAAACCACTACCTCTATTGCCAGTCAATTCTTCCTTTTTTTTCAAAAAAAAACAAATCTTTTTGGAAGTCTTGCAGACTGTACAGTCAATTATGGCCTAATGGGCCTTGCCATGGGCATATTGTCTGTAATTTTTAAGCTGGCTCTCTTTCCTTTGTCCTGCTGCCAGTGGGCATAGTGTCCCCAAAATCATAGTGGAGCTTTTTTAAAGTTTAACGTCAAGCTAACTCTTTTGCAGATAGTTTGGCTAAGTGGGTGGCTTTTAGGCACTTTTTTTTTTGGGATTATTCCTATTTTGCTTTACCTGTTCGACTGTTTAAGATTCAGTGGCTTTTTTAAGCCCCTTGAGGCGTTTTTGCCTCCGTTTAGTTTGGAATGCATTTCTTTGTGCAGAAAAAGGAAAAAAAAATGGGCATGCTTAACAAGCCGTGTCATCTAAATTTTTTAAGTGATGATGTCTCTATCACCTAACTATTTCAATCATGGGGCCAGCCCCAACTTGGCATTCTTATCTACATTCCCGTCTGCTGGGATTCTTTAATAAAGGCAGTTGGACTATTTAAATCTAAGCATGCGGCTCTTATGTGCACCTAAGCATGACGCGGCCTGCTGCTATTACATCACAGTCGACTTTTCATACTCACCTAAGCGGTAGTAGTAACAAACCTGGGAGATTGGTCTGTCGTGAAGCACATATCCTTTTCCTTTTTAAACACTAGCAGCATGTGGCTTGCAGATTTCTACTTTTTTTTTTTTTTTGTAATTTAAATTTTCCTTTCTGGAATTTGGGGGATTTTGTTTCTCAACTGCATGCTTTCAGACAACTTCATTTTTGTTTATTACTTTGTTGAAAAATCATAGAACTTCCATGGAGAAGTAGAGGCTTTCCATGTCAATACAGTAGATACAACCGGTGCCGGAGATTCTTTTGTTGGTGCCCTGCTCTGCAAGATGGTCGATGACCAATCCATCCTTGAAGTACGTACACGCTTTCATTCAGCAAAACGTTTATTTAGATCTAATTGGTGTTCACCTAAACACTGAACCCAAAGGATCATCTTGAATTGATCTTAATTTTTTTATTAAGCATTGCGATATAATCTGCTTGCGTTTACTTTTGGTTGCAGGATGAACCAAGGTTGAGGAGAGTGCTCAAATTTGCAAATGCATGCGGAGCCATTACAACTACCAAAAAGGGTGCAATCCCTGCACTTCCAAATGAGGCTGAAGTCCTCAGTCTGCTCAACGGGCCTTAGAAGATTGGTTGCGTCTCTTTTTTAATTCTCATTTTTCCTTTGGACTTTTCGGTTTGTTTGTTGTTTTTGGGTTTTTTTTTTCGCTTAGGAGTTGCTTCTCAGCTCAATTAAAGAGGGTTTCCCACCTCTCATTTTGTTCTCCTTTTGTCTTTTAAGGTATTCAATAAACTTTATCGGTCGGGCTTCTTTTGTGGTAATCTTGCTGCCTTTATGGTATCAGCTTGTTTTTTTTTTTTTTGCAGAAAGATGCCTGCAAAAAGCGTGGGTGACTAATCATTGTTATGTCATTCCAGCTGTCTCTACTGTGGCTGTGGAGGTCCGGCAGTTGTACAAAAAATCACTGGTCCTGTTAGAAGAGTAAATTCGGCAATAAAATCACCAAATGTCAACTGAAATCGTCAAATCCCATCAAAATCCCCTAATGCGAATCCACAAATCTCGACAAAAATATAATCAAATCGCAATAGAATCGCCCAATCTTAACTTAAATTATCAAATCGTAACAAAACTTTTTAAATCGCATTCGAATCTCAACTAAATTTATACAGAAAAAAATCTCAACCAAATCGCATATAAAAAGGGTATATTTGCTCCTGAATGTTTACTTCAGGGGTATGAAAATGACTTTGTTTACCTCAGAGGTATATTTGCTATTACCGCATACCACAGGGGCATGATATGCATTTAACTCTATAAAAAATATCAGTCCAAAGGAAAGCTGGTGCCAGAGAGCTAGACAGTGCAGCAAGTCTTGTAGAGAGGGAGAGACAAGGAGAGAGATTGAAAGAAAATGGGGAGGGGGCGGCTGAGAGAGAGGGAGAAGGGAGAATGAGTAAGGGTATATTTGCTCCTGAATGTTTACTTCAGGGGTATGAAAATGACTTTGTTTACCTCAGAGGTATATTTGCTATTACCGCATACCACAGGGGCATGACATGCATTTAACTCTATAAAAAATATCAGTTCAAAGGAAAGCTGGTGCCAGATAGCTAGACAGTGCAGCAAGTCTTGTAGAGAGGGAGAGACAAGGAGAGAGATTGAAAGAAAATGGGGAGGGGGCGGCTGAGAGAGAGGGAGAAGGGAGAATGAGTGGAGACAAAAAGTGGGGAGGGGTTTCAGGTCAGACGTCGTTTTAATATAAAGGAAAAAGTTGCCTTCAATTTCAATAAATTAGTCAATCTCGTAGAAAAACTGTTGCACCATGATAACTTTGTCAATTTCCCGTGAAACCATTGGCGAAGAACGCTAACGTGTCAATAATTTACTAAGTGAACACTGATGAGCTGACAATTTTTACATGTGGCCACCACACATAATATATTAATAAATAAATAAATTTACAAAAAATACCCAAACAGTCTATGTGATTTCAATTTGAACAAATTAATCTATGTGATCAGCAAACTGTTGCACCGTGGTCCCTCCGACAACCCCAGTGAAACCATTAACGGAGAACGCTGACGTGTCAATAATTTATCACGTGGACACTGATGAACTGACAATTTTCACATGTCGCCACCTCACATAATATTTTTTAAAAATAAATAAATTTACAGAAAAGTACCCAAACAGTCTATGTGGTTTCACGTTATGACAATGGTTTCTGTGGTTTCAATTTGAATAAATTAGTCCCTGTGCAAACTGTTGCATCGTCGTCCCTTCGTCAATCCCCGTATGAAACAATTAACGAAAAACACCGACGTGTCAATAATTTACCACATGAACATTGATGAGTTGATAATTTTCACACGTGGAATGCCACTTCACATAATATTTTAAAACTAAATAAATTTACATAACGTTAAAAAAACAAAAGATTCGAATGCCCTAAACTTATCCCTAAATCACACTACCTTCAGAGAGAAACCTTGGCTCGAGAAAATAGAAGGAAAAAATGATAAAAAGAAGCCCAATATCAAACTCACTAATGGAATTTCAAATCACTAGTAAAGAGTAATGGATTGCGACTAACTTGTTTGTGTTTTTTTTAGTGATTTATTTTGTAACATGAAGTCCTCAAAATAAGATCTTAATTCGACGAAGATCTTGATTTTGACACTGAGCTTCTTTTTATCATTTTTCCTTCTATTTTCTCAGGTAGTCTCTTTCTGGGTTCCTAACACTGCACATTTTAACCCGAATTTAATATATAATACTCATTTTGTATTTTTTTTTTCTTATCACAAACAAAAAATAAATTTTTGAAGAGCGAGATTAAAAGGGAAACAAAATTCTTTTGCTTTCTAGGAGGCTCTGGGTGTGCACCAAGGGACATAGCTTAGCTCGAGCCTGAGCTTTTCTTAGGTACGTTAACGGAAATACACAACTCATTTGGCTACTGCTTCGTTCCGACCTCACAGCACTGATCTGGGAAAGTAAATATCTCATTGGAAGAGGGAAAGATCTCCTCAATACAGATGTTGTCACAGATTGAGAAAGCTAGGGCTTGGAATAAAAGACACGAAGACAAAGAAGAACGAAGACAAAGAAGACTAGAATGTTCGGGGGTTGTCGTTTGAGGTGGACACATCAGATGCTAGTTAAGTAATCGTAATGGGCTTGGGCTTATGATTAGTTGGTTAGCTCGTAATGGGCTTGGGCTTATGATTTGTTGGTTAACTGGGTTAGCTTTTAAAACCATTTACTTAGGCATGAGTTCGGGTTGGATCGACCCATTACGTATTATTTTATTCTGTTAGACAATTGTTCGAGTTGTTAGAATATAGGAAGGGGCGTGCAGGGAAATGGGGTATGGTTGAACTAAGGATTCCCTACGTCTCTCAACCCTATTTTCGGGGGTTGCGTTTACCCTTAAATCACGATTCATCCTTCTAAACATCCTTGAAAGCGTAGCCTTTAATTGCCACCAACAGATTTTAAAGAGTTGTTTCCCTAGTTTCCAGCTTCTTTCATCCACCAAAAATCAGCCTTTTTAAGTCATAATTCTCTCTTGGAAACCTAAACCTTTATTCAGAAATCCTAATCCCTAGAGATACAGTTCTCCAGACCCTATTCCTGAGAGGCAGTTAGCAACACCAACAAGAATACACCAACAAATCTAACAAGTTATTACAGAGTAAAACCTTTTGAATAAGCTTCACAAGTGCACATAGTCGCTCCTGCAGTTCAGCCATCCTTCCACCATAGTCTATCATTACAGCTGCCCTCATTCCTGTACACAGGGCTAGTATATCTTCCAGAAAATATTCCAAAATCACAATTCCTATTCATAAAAATAAGTTCTCCACATAAATTAGCTATAAATTAAAATGAAACAAAAAACACTAACAAGGAAAAAATGTCAAAAAGGGAGCAGGGTTACATACATTTCAACAATAACAGTATATAAGTGAAAAGAGACATAAACTTGCAATTACTACATGAAAATTATCAGTGTTTCAATCATTATTCGAGAGGTCTGGTCCCAATAACGAATCACATCAATGGGGAGCATATACAATATTGCAATACTAGGGCATGGTAGGCTCTGAAAACGTTTCCGCATTTTCATTTTCCAGAACACATTTTGGCAGAATCTTCAATCCTTCTTCCCGATGAGTGTAAACAGAAACTAGGAATATGTTCACTGACCAGACCCACCGTAAAGCTTCACCAGCATGTAGACTACAGACATGAACGAAACTAGGTCATGTTTGCAAACCAAAACTTCATGAAAATTTTCGGAATGTTATAAAAATTGAGGTGGATTACAGTTTTGCTGGAACTTGAGAGAAAGTAGTGAAAAAACAAAATTTTTTATGAGTCAGTGAAAAAGTGAACAGAGAAACTCACACCTCCCGCAAGTTGTGCAAGATAAAAATTCTTGACTTAGGTTTGGATGAGATTTCACATTTTGCAAGCGAAAACGAAACAGCGTATCGAATGTATTCAGACGCAAAAAAAAAAAAGACAGAAAAAAGCCACAGGTCGAAATTCAAAAAAAAAACACCAAGAACGGGAAAAGCAAAAATCTAAAGGAAAAAAAATCAAAAGGAGGAGGAAGTGTATAGCCACGTACCAATTTCGAGTCTGCGCTTGGATGGAGATTTGAGAGCCATTTGATAAGAGAAATAGAGGAGTCCAGCATCTTGAGTGCTTGCTCCATTTCTGCTACCTCCATTACACAACAAGAATTCTGTTAAAGATCCAACCAATATCCAACTTGATTAACTATCAGGCTGCGTTCGTTTCGGAAGAAATAGTAGAATAGTTTAGGAAAAATGTGTTTGGCGACGCTGGGAATCAAAAGAAGAGCTAATCACAGAACTAAGGTGGGAAAAAACTTGTACTGTCCGAGAAAGCCGTTAAAAAAAAAGGGGGTACATTTTCTACTTATCAACTACTGGGTAGTGACACATTGCACCATAAACTATCATCTTTAAGACATTGCACCCTCAAACTATCAATGTTAGATACTTTACACCCTAAACTGATCACTGTGACACGTTATACCCTCCAACTACTAATATTAAACACTTTGCATCCTCCATTTGACATTAATACTCTTGAGAAATTATGAATGACAACAATATCTTCAATATATGCAAAATAGGTCAAAGAGAATTATCGTCATTTTAGTCTAAAATTTGACAAAAGGGTGAAACGTATCACAAATTGGTAGTTAGAGGGTGCAATGTGTCAAAATTGGTAGTTTAAGGTGCAAAGTACAAAACCTATGGTAGTTTGTGGGTGAAAATGTATTTTTTTTAATACATACCGAAAAAGGCCGTTCCCTAGACGTCTAATTATTTTTTGCTTTTTTATAAGTAAGAAGAAATTTATATAAAACAAAAAGAGGTAACAGTACAAAGAGCTATACTGAGGACCTACTCCAAACAGGCTACAAAACTAAGAAAATCAGCAAAATCAGAAAAAAGGAGAGCCTAAAACAGCATTGCCCAAAGAAAAAGAGAACTCAACAAACCCCTCAACCCCACTAAAGACGAGAAAAAGTTCTCAAAATACCTCTCATTCCTCTCCCTCCAAATAATCCACCAAATACACAAATGAATCATCTTCCACACCCTCGAAGCAAGAGGGTTGATGAACTTCCGGCTCCAACAAAACAACACCTCAATCACCTTAGAAGACATAACCCAACAATAATTCATAATGCTAAGCACATGATACCATAAATCCCTAGCGACATCACGATGAAGGAGAATATGATCCATCGATTCCCCATTGCACCTACAAAGGTAACACCAATCAAGTAAGCAAAGACCCATCCTCCTCAAATTATCTATAGTCAAGAGTTTCTCATGCGTCGTATTCCACACAAAGAATGAGACTCTTATAGGAACAAGGGACCTCTAAATCTGCCTCCACGGAAAAGACATAACGGGGCTACAAGAAAGAAGCTCATACAACAATTTCACCAAGAAGATGTCATTCTTGGTGCCCATCCAGCTCAACTTATCTTCAACCCTACTCCTCAAGGGCTTGGAATAAAGAAGAGAGTAAAAAGCCGAAAAAAGCTCAACTTCCCAATCATTCGTAGCCCTTAAAAACTGAACATTCCAAGCTCCCAAACCATAATTTCCCTCCCAATTATCCGCCACCCAAACATCCTTATTACTAGCAATAGAAAAGAGGGACGGGAAGACATTCCTTAAGGGTCTCTCCCCACACCAAAGGTCACTCCAAAAGTGAACTCTATTACCACGACTCACCTCAAACCTGATCAAGTGGCTAAAAGGATCCCACCATTTGCTAATAAACCTCCAAAGACCAACTCCATAAATACCTCTCCTCGGAAGGTTCTCCACCCACCCAACGCACTCCCAAACTTATCCACTATAACATTCCACCACAAGCTGTTACTTTCAAAAGCAAAGCGCCACAACTACTTCCCAAGCAAAGCATTATTGAAAGTGATTAAGCGTCTAATACCTAACCCTCCTTGCCTTATGGGGCAACACACTTTCACTCATTTAAGCAAGTGAAACTTATGCTCTGACACATTGCTGCCCCACAAAAAATCTCTGTGCAACTTCTCAAATCTACAGGCCACGACTGAAGGGATGAGAAACATAAACAAGAAATAAGTTGGGAGATTAGCAAGAGTGGACTTGATCAAAGTAACTCTACCACCTTTCGAAAGATAGCTCATCTTCCAGCCAGCCAACCGCTTTTCCGTTCTCTCAATAATGCCATTCCAAATATTAATGCTTTTAAAGCGAGCTCCCAAAGGGAGGCCTTGATAAGTGATAGGTAGAGAAGCAACCCTACAACCCAAAATATTAGCCTGCACATGGACATTGCCCACCTCTCCAATAGGAATAATCTCATATTTCGAGAGATTAATATTAAGGCTGGACATCGCTTCAAAACAAAGCAAAAGAGACCGGAGGTGGCGAACTGGCTCTCCTCAGTCCCACACAAAATAAGAGTGTCATCTACGAAGAGCAAATGAGAGATGCTCACCCCACCACTGCCAACCGTGAAACCCTCAATGGATCCCGCCTCGACCAACCTATTCAGCATCCGACTCAAGGCTTCCATGACAATAACAAATAAAAAGGGCGACAGGGGGTCGCCTTGGCGCAAACCGTGAGAACCACTAAAGAAACCCTTAGGAGACCCATTCAGCATCACCGAATATCTAGGAGTAGAAATGCAAAACTTCATCCATCTACACCACAAGTAAAGGAGAAAGCTCTATGGATATCGAGTTTGCACAACATGCTAGGCAAATTAGAGTGCAACCTAGAGTCAATGCACTCGTTCAAAATCAAAACCGAATCCAAAATCTTTCTACCCCTCACAAAAGCACTTTGAGAAGGCAAGATAATGGAGCCCAAAACCAGCTTAAGCCTATTAGCCAGAACTTTCTCCAAGATTTTGTAAACCCCTCCCACAAAGCTAATAGGACAAAAGTCCTTCAGCTCCACACCCTCATGCTTCTTTGGGATCAAGACAATGGGCATTGAGACTTTTAACAATTTCCCGACTTGAGCAAACACATTAAACATAGGAATTACATCACCCTTGACTACATCCCAACAAGATTGATAGAAAACTAAGGAAAAGCCATCCGGACCGGGGGCTTTGTCCCCATTAAGACTCTTCACAACACCGGTCACCTCATCATCATCAAAGGATCTTTCAAGCTAATCAGTCTCTCTAGAAATCGCATCAAACGCCAAGTCATCCAACAAAGGTCTCCACGATAGAGGTTCCTGATACAAAGAGCCATAAAAGCTAACAATCTCCTTAGAAAGACGCTCAGTATCCTCCACAAGTTCCCCGTCAACCACCAACGAAGAAATATAATTAACCTTTCTATTGGAGTTAGCCACCCGATGAAAATACTTGGTGCACCTGTCACCATCTTTGAGCCAAAGAGCTCTAGATTTCTGCCTCCAAATAGTTTCCTCCAAATCAATCAAAAGCTCTGACTCCTTCGAGGCTTCCAACTTCCTAACTTTGCCAACCTCATCGATTAGCCCACTTTCTTCTGGGAAGAGAACTCATGTAACAGTGAGGACTTTTGAAAGGCTACATCCCCAAACACCTCGCGGTTCCAAATATTGAGATCCCTCTCAAGAGCCTTCAATTTAGAAGCAAACACATAACTAGGCTTGCTAGAAAAAACATAAGATCTCCATCGCAACCTCACCATATCAACGAACCCGTCCGTCTTGAGCCACATATTTTCAAACCTAAAAGGCCACATTCCACTTCCCACTACACCACACTCCAAGCATATCGGGAAGTGATCCGACAGCAAACGAGGCAACCTCTTCTGAGATACATCCGGACACAAAGACTCCCAATTAAGATTAAAGAGAAAGTGATCAATCTTGGACCAAGATTGAACATGCCTTCCATTAGACCAAGTGAAGTGGCCACCCAAAAAAGGAGTATCGATCAATTGGGTCTCATCAATAAACTCCACAAATTTCGTCATGGCATTACTAAACCCCTCCGTCCCAGAACGTTCACTCGGAAAGCGGGAAACGTTAAAATCTCCCCCAATACACCAAGGTAGATCCCACCACTCCAACATCCTAGCCAATTCATCCCAAATAAACCTTATTTAATGACACGTGTGACATTGTGATTGAACTGGATAAATTTTCCGTTAAACGGGTCTAACGACGTTTGGTTCAATGAGTTTTTATACCAAAATGATAAGTCTATTGATCCTTTTGAAATTTTTTAAAACCCAGTGAATTTTTTTAAAAGACGTTAAAGTCCAGTGTGATAATGATAAATTTTCCTTACAAAAAAATACAGCTAACACTGATGCACGTGCTATACGTGAATGTTTTACTCTCAAGACAATGACGACCTCCTCAGTCCTCTCGCCACCTTGGCCTCCCTTTACTGCCAACTACATCCAGAACCGCGTCTTTCAAAGAATTTCAGCAGCGGATTGAAAATAAAATTTCGACTTGGAAAGGAAAACTGTTATCTCAAGGGGACCGTACCATGTTGATCCGGGCGGTGACATCTCTCATCCCTAATTATGGTATGTCTTCTTTCCTACTTCCAAGATTAACCTATAAATCTATCAACTCAACTCCGCGTCGATTTTGGGGGTTCAGACAAGAGGGCTCGTGCCATTTATCTGTTCCCCTAAGGTACCTGGTAGAATGGGTATCAAGTTGACTCAGGAGATGAACTTAACACTTATTTCCAAGCTGGAGTGGAAATAAGTTCTATACAAGCCATCGACCATGGGTTAAGTGCTTACAAGCTAAATATCTCAAAGGCCGAGTCTTTCTGCAGGCGGAACGAACAACATCTTCTTCATGGATTTGGAAGGGCCTTTTAAAATGCCGACCAATTTGCTTGGTAGGTAGATGCTTTATGGTGGGTCAGGGAGATACTATAAGGACTTGGTCGAATCCTTGGATCCCAGGCCTCCCGACTTTTAAGCCTACTCCTCTTCAGCATTCTTACATTCAAGATCCAGATTCTTTGGTCAGTCACTTTATTAATCACTCTCAACAATCTTGAAACTCTCGTATGCTGCTCCAATCTTTTGATCGACACTCGGTGGATAAGATCCTTCAGATTCACATCCCACCCCTATCAGTCCCCGATAAGATCATATGGACTCCAAATTCTTAAGGGAAAATTCTCTATGAAATCGGTGCTTCAGCTCCTATCTTCTCCTTGGGTGCCTCTCAAGGAGTGGCTCCCTCTGTAGCTTAGCGGTCCCTCTAGCGGTTAAATATGTCTGAACATTTAAAATTCTTCCTCTGGAAGATGGCGTGGGATATCCTGCCTACTAGAAACCGAATTGCCACTAATTTACGTTCTCAATATAGTGGAAATATCTCCTATGCACTTTGTGGTCATGCGGAAGAATCTCTACAACATATACTTTTCTCTTGTTCCTATTCAAAATTTCTCTAAAGATTGGTTCCTTGGCCGATTAATATAGAACCATTCCAACTGGGGATGATTCAAGACTGGATACAGAGTATCATTGAACCTTCTAGGCTCTTGGGTATCCCGGTGAAGGATAGCCATTCTTTCCAACTCTTTGCTATTGTTGCGATGGATTTCATTTGGATGGCCAGAAATAAATTGGTTTATGAGGAGGTTCAATTGGATCAGCAAGAGCTTCTAAAATTGATACTGTGATGTCATAAAGAACATTTGGCGACCTGGGGAGTTTCTCCTCGTTTTAATGCCCCCATTACGGCTTCCACATTCCTTCTAGGTAAATTCCACAGAATGACTTTTGATGTAGCCATCCGACCAGAGTCTATGGCAGCAACAACCCTTTATCACTCCAATGGTGATCTTCTTCATGCATGGACTTAGCGGCAAAAGTTATTGTGTGAGTGTGTGAGTACACAGCTGAGATTAGATTGTGTGAAATCTAATGGCTGAAATAATGTCATGTCAATTAATGAACCAGGGTCGCGAACCCGACCCGGTTTCATTAATTGACGTGACATTGTTACATTCATTAGATTTCACACAATCTAATCTCAGCCGTGTACTCACACACTCACACACACTCTCCACTCACACAATAATCGGTGCCTGAACTCAGCAATCCTCTTCAACCGACCATTTAATAGGTGAAGCGGAAGCCGCCTTGTTGGCTATCTCTCGTGTGAATGACCTTAACCTCTCCAATTTGGTTCTTCAAGGAGATTCAGCTATGGTTATTGAGCTTTCTTTCTTTTCAGTTAGCTGGGCTTTCTTCAGGACCAGCGCTTCCCTGGAAAATTTCTTCGATCATTCAAATCGCTCAATCTATGATCCTTAAGTTATCTCTCTTCTCTCTGTCTAAGATATCTCGAGCCTGTAATATGGAGACTCACTCTTTAGCAGCCTGAGAAGCTGCCCACTCCTTCAATGGAGTTGTTCCTCCTTTTCTTCTTCATCATAGTCCGTGGAAGTTCAACGCATGAAACCTCCTTAGTTTTCTTTTTCTGTTTGTTTTCTGCGTTTAGTTTTTCTTGTTTGTCTTCTTCTCTTGGTGTTTTGTAAGTTGTACCTTGTCTTCATATATAAGATTCGTGTTTTAACAAAGAAAAAAACATTGCTGAAGCACATGGAGAATGAATTTGCACTAGCTCACTAGCATTTTT
Organism: Myrica gale; assembly: GCA_963930655.1. Classification (NCBI taxonomy): domain Eukaryota; kingdom Viridiplantae; phylum Streptophyta; class Magnoliopsida; order Fagales; family Myricaceae; genus Myrica; species Myrica gale. The sequence goes on from OZ005616.1 coordinate 11,600,652, forward strand.
CTAGAAAACGCTGCAACAAATATCTTTTCCTACATTTTTAAAAGCTCTGCTAGAGACCCTTTATGTTTGGTTTGGTTTCGAAAACATTTTTTATATTTGGTTTTTTATAGGTAGTTTAGATTTGGTGAAATTTGTTAAAAATTGTTGGAGTTTATAGAAAAATTGTTAGAAAGTGTAAAAATGTATTGGAATTGATGAAAAAATGATTATGAAAATTTTTTGAAAACGTTTTGAGAGCAAACCAAACATAGTAGTTCTCTATTATTTCTCTATTGTTTTTGTCTTTTCAAATTAATTTTAGAAATATATTTCATTAATGTAAATATATATATATTTCATCATTGATTAAATGAACGAGGTCCTACAAATTTTGCAACAAAAACAAAAGATACATATATATATATATATATATTTCATCAAATTTTGCAACAAAAACAAAAGATAGTGTTATACTTTAACAAGTAGTCGAACCGAACAAGGTCTTACAAGTTTCTAACTAGTCTAAAAATAACAAATATCACCGACCAACATGAAATGACTAAACTTTACTTCTCAGTAGTAGCGGTAACATTATCACCACCACCACTATCATTATTATCATAATTATCATTGCCTGCAATTTTAGTATTGGAAAAGTAACAAACAATTATTCTATTTGACTTCTAAAACTTGTTTAGGCAATTTTTTTATAAGTAAAAGAGTGGAAGGGGGCATTCAGTGTAGCCAACTCTCTTTGGACGTGATCATAGAAATTTTCACTCACTGCAGAATGTTCGGATTGAGCCATAGGTACATGTCCCGAGAAGGGAGGATCGTCGCCTCAACCCCACAAGCATGCAAGTGATAATGGAGGTGGACGACTTATTTAGACAATCGCCTCAATAGAAATCTTTTAAATAATAACTTAAATAATTAGGTAGTAACTTCAATAAGTTACTAAATACAAATTCTAAACTCACTTCCACCACAATTTTAAAGCTGTTTATAAGACATATCCAACATCAGATTACGATTTAAAAATATATGAGATACAAAGTAAATGCCAAGTTACGTACTACATTGATTACATAACAACATTAATGGGCGTTAATATGCTACGTTAGTGATATAACATTCCTGAAATTAAGTGAAAGTTTGGAATATCATTGGTTAGTAAACATTCAAGGACAAACAAACCAAATAAAAAATAAAAATGGAAATATATTATTCTTTTATTATCAATAATAAAATCGATCCGTTCATAACATTTTTAAAAACCATAACACAACTACTATCAATAAGCCACTACCTTCAAACCTTTGTCCTTACTAATACGTTTTTTTTCTTCAAACTTAAGGTTCTTTTTTCAGCAAAAGTTCTTTACATTCCGCTATTACAATAATAAATTTTCATTTCCATAGATATTTATACAACAAAAGTTAGTTCCATCCTTTCATTCTCTGCTTGAAAATATATATGTGCAATAATTTATTATGACGACAACCCAACGAACATGGAAAGAACTATAAGAAACACAAGGTCCTAAGGCAGATATCAGTACCAGCGTACGTACCATCCGTCTATATGCCTATTTTTTGAACTCTGTTCACAAAATTTTGATCTTACCATTAGAGTTTGCATCCACAACATTCCGGCTCGCAGCAGATCGTTGAAGTGATGGAGTGCCGTTATTTTGTCGGGTCTGGATTCAGTCCAGACTGTACGGGTCCAGACTGATCCAGTAATCCAGACCCAATCAACGGCAAGGAGGGCTGCCACCTCATTTAATGAGCCCTCCCTTCCGTCGGCTCGGTTTGGCTCGTCCACACGCGACTTTTTGGCTCCGGATCTGTAGTGGTCGGACCACTATATTTTAGATCCGACTACAACTGCGACCACTACTCCCCGACTATTCTAACACGCGTGTTTTTTGCTCCAAATTTGTAGTGGTCGGACCACTATATTTTATATCCGACCACTACGTTCTGAACACACTTTTTAATCCTTTTATTCCCGAATATACGAGTGAATATAATTAACCACCACCTTTTGAACCCTCACAAGCTCCTACACTTCTATACGAGTGGCCATGTTGAGATTAGTGCTCAGGTATAGATATTTCACCTACTCTATTGATTGACAAAGAATTCATCTGTTTGCAGCCAGTTAAAATCATGTGAGAACATTTACAAATTGAAAACTTTCTCTACGGAGGTCTTTATCTTATGTTTTACAATGTGGCAGAATCACAATTATGCGGTTGACCCAGCATCCAAGATAGGTACTCAAAGGCTTCTACCCCATAACCTCCTTGAGAATACGCTGCAATTATAGTACTCTAGGAAACAATATCTCTTCTGCTCATCCCATGAAACATCAATGAAGCTGAGGGCAACAACCCGCATTTTGCGACACCGGAGATAACAGCTGCAAAAGTGTACTCATTTGGACTCACATATGACTCCTTCATTTTCATAAATGCTAATTGCATGCTCCTCCTGACCCATCTGTACATATGTTGTTATAATTTTTGTCCATGAAACCACATCCGGTGTCCTCATCTTCTCAAACAAGCGTGCGCCGTAGTCTAACTTTCCGCATTTGTTGTATATGGTAGCAAGAGTGTTAGCCACAAACGAGCTCTCATTGAACCTATTTTTCATTGTTTTTGCATGAATTTCCCTCCCATACTTTAGAGCACTAGAACCTGCACATGCCTTCAATGCAATAGCAAATGAATACGACTCATATTCCGCCTTTGACCTCTACATTTAAGAAAAGTAAACCACTCCCTCCTTATTATAACCAGCTTGAACAAGCCTGGTTATAATGGCAGTCCATGTCACTACATTCCCAAGCCAAATACACTCCCAAGTTATTCTAAAAGGGTTAAAACGCTTGTTCGGGGCATAGTGGTCGGATATAAAATATAGTGGTCCGACCACTACATATCCGGAGCCAAAAACACGTATGTTAGAATAGTCGAGGACTAGTGGTCGCAGTTGTGGTCAGATCTAAAATATAGTGGTTCGACCACTACAGATCCGGAGCCAAAAAGCCGCGTGTGGGACGAGCCAAACCGAGCCGACGGAAGGGAGGGCTCATTAAATGAGGTGGCAGCCCTCCCTGCCGTCGATTGGGTCTGGATGTAATCCAGACCGTGGGTCTGGATCAGTCTGGACCCAATTCATACCCTATTTTGTCTACCACGTTGTCTCTATAACAATAAAACAAATAATTAACCGGGAAAATATACATAATTAGATGCCCATAAACATACACACACGCCCATACATACTTGCACATTCAGATTCCCATATCATTTCCGATCTGTATATGACATCTGCTAGACTTATATGCCCATAAACACATGCGCACCTAACTTGGAAACATGAACTTGTCCATTTCCTTGAGAGCCACAAACAACAATTTTCAGGGATCCATGTCAATTTCTCTACCGTAATAGCATGGAAAAGATGTGCACGAGGGACAACGGAAAAAAGAAAAGCAACGAAAAAGGTCAAGGTTACCTGAAGCTTCTCTAGAGTTTTCAATGAAGATGAAAATATTCAAAGAATAAAGCAGGTATACAGTACAGAAACGGGTAGCATCAGAAAGAGTCTTGCTTTCCCAGGAAAATCGTTGGTATACCCCAAATGTTCAAGAAGTTCAAGTGCGTCGAAGCCACAATTAAAGTATGTCAAACCAAGGAGGAGCATTTTTGAGGTTATACAGCCAAGGATGGGTCGAATGACACCATATCCCATTGAAACTACTAGAAGAAGAAGTCCAAAGAAAGTATTTTTAATAGCACTGAAGGAAACTACCCATACTGTAATTCCCATTGGTATGCTTCCAGCGAAATTTTCAGTGAGGATTTGGCCCTCTCAAGGGGATGATGATAATGTATTAAAGTTCGTCATTCCAATCCTGGATGCAACACATCAGCCAGGAATTAAATTAGATGGCTAGGAAATTATGCACCTATAAGATGCTGAGCCGACAAACAATCATGTCTAAAAATTGATTTTGTGACATGGAGAATTCTCAGTCCATACCTATGACTAGGATAGTAGCTGATATATGGTTAGGAAAAAGAGACAACATGGAGGATGTTGTGACATGGAGAATTCTCAGAAGCATACATACACCAAAATTTCTGTCAAAGCAACCAAAATTTAGAGCTGGCATAGGGCCACTATCATGATTTCCTTGGTAATTGAAGAGTTACCTTCCCAAAACGTAAAGAACATCTTGTGGTGAGAGGTGGTTCTCCCTATATATTCTGATTATTCTTTGATCATAGGAGTCAAGAATGATGTCATTATTTACTGATAATTGTTATTATGATAAGACAATTGCATGCCTCTTGTTTTGAATCAAGAGATGCGCGGTATAAGGTTGGTACTCAGGCTGCAAAAAATCAATTTTCAGGCATGATTGTTTGTCGGCTCAGCATGTTATAGGTGCATAATTTGATCCATATCAGGCATTCTAAGCTTAGCATTAACACAATTTACAATACAAGAAACTGAACACCAATCTATACAAACATAACCATAAATAAACTCATACACCAATCCGTACAAACATAACCACGAGCACTGAATGAAAAACACAACATAAAACCATGGATAGTAGCTGCTCCTACAGGCACTACCAACGAAACTAGATACATAAGCCTACTTCAGGTAAAGCACGTAATGTCGACGGTGTTCCATGGATAGCCTCAGGAATGCTTGCCTAAATGTGGCACTTTTAATAATCTGATCCATCGCCCTCCCAAGGCTTCTTCACCAGACGGAATCTCAATAGCCAAGAGCGCATCAACGCACTCATCCACTAGATTATTGTGAGAATGACTAGAGCTTGCAATCCTCTCCGCCTTAGCACGCAAGAAGTTTTGAGATGCCTCTTTGAAGGGGTCTGTCTGAGTCTCCCCCTCCCTGGACCGCGTCTTGCGTGGACCACTACCCGAAGGCGTTGGAGATGGGTGCTTCCGCCTCCTATTGGATGTCCCCCTTGAAGCCTCGTCGGGGGCGACAGGAGGATCGTCCTTGTCAAGGTCGATCCGTACAGACCGAGATCGGGCTGCATTAAAGAGAAGTCGCTCTTCTTCACTCGTAACGAGCTTTTGAGTGGGTGCAAACAACATTAAGTCCATTGGCAGTGGTGTTGCCAAAGATATATGCCAACTCATTGTGGTGGTCTAACCCTCGACCAATGAATCTCGCATATTTTTGGTCCTCCTGCATATGGAAAACGTAGCACACTTGTTATAGGAGGCATAAATAACCATTACATGGATGGGGTAAGTGCTAGTGATGAAACTCACATCAATCAAGGCGGCCCAGTGTTTGGGATTTGCAGACACGGTATTGGTTTCCAGGTCCCAGCCAAATTCGGTCCTTGTTTTCAGCGCATTGAAGTTCCTAAACTCAGTGTGCATATTGTCCATCTTGGTTTTAATTTTTTTGAGCATCCAAAGACGGCACATCAACCCTCATGATGGCAACTATGTATTCGTAGTTGGATTGACCCAGTTTTTTGTCCTTGACACGTCTTGTGTTGAACTCATCCACTACTAGTTCAATGAGCCTTGCCACATGTTGCTCATCAGACCACATCAATTTATAAAATGATGCCATGGAAGTGTAGTTGAAAAGGAGGCCCAAGGAAGTGTGAATGATTTAACTTGGGAGCCCTACATACATCCATAAATAATCTAAATGATAGTTTCCCACACTACGTTAAAAATTCAATGTCCCTAAATTTTTACACCACATCGAAAAGAAATTAAAAATCATGCTAGGTTATATAATATTCCTTTGTGATAATGCGAGTAAAAATTCAGAAAGTCCCTAAGCTCAATACTTACGAATCTAACTCTAACCTACATAAGTATCACGAATGTAATGCATAAATAACGACAACTTACCAGGCTAATACGTATCATATCATATACTAAAAGGTGATGTTCGTATTGTGAAAAAATGTAGGATTTTGAAAAAATTGTGAATATTTAGGTGATGTTGGAATTGTATTGGTGTTTTTGTTTTTGTTGTTGACTTTTATTAATGAGAGTGAAAGAGGTAATGATTGGTTTTTAAGATTGTCATTCGTAGATTAATTTTATTGGGATGTGTGTAGAAGATAAAATATAAAATGATATTTATAATGATATTTCTTTAAAATATTTATATAAGTTCGAAAATTATATTTTTGACTCAATTGTAATAAAAATATTGATTTATTTATAATATTTATTATTATAATTTTATTTATTATTTTTTGTTTTGATACAAATGTTGATGTTTATTTATAATATTTATTATAATTCCAAAATTTTCTTTTATGTTCTTATTTTATTGTGATACAAATGTTGATGTTTATTTATAATATCTATTATATTCTCGAAAATCCCTTGTATTTCATTTTTTATTGTGATACAAATTTTAATATTTATTTACAATATTTACGACAAGTTCGAAAATATCCTTTATTGTCCATTTTCTATTTTTTAATTGTGATAAAATGATTATGTTTATTTATAATACTTTGCCCAATTCGAAAATCCCTTTTATTTTCTAATTTTATATTGTGATACAAATGTTGATATTTATTTATAATAGTGATAAATATTATTTTGGTCCATGTGGTTTGCGTGAAAATCAAATTAGTCTCATATCAATTTTTTTTCATCAATCAAGTCTTTGATCTTTACATGCTTTTATATTAAGTCATTCCGTACAAATCCGTCCACTGACTTAACGGAAAGTGTCAACTTGATCTGCTTCGTCACCCACTTGCCACGTCAGCGCACCACTTCAGAACGAAAATGACACTAAATGAACGCCTGAAGGAAGTCATAAATGGCGTCAAATTGAAAGAAAAAAAATTGGGATGAGATTTCAGCGCCCTGTCGCGCGCGACACCGCGCGCAAAGTGTATCGGCGTTGTACTGCGCACATCGCTATGAAATTTCCAATCAGCCCGAGCACAAGTAGCCCAGCCTGCTCGGGCCTCTTGGTCCTCTCTGCTCTCCATCTGCTCAGCACTCATCCAGCTCTCCACTGGGTTTAAATTTACACGGTTTGGTCCACGTATTAGAGCAGCCAGAGTATGAGTTGCCCAAGGCCGGGGTCCCACGTATTAGAGCAGCCCGAGGGTCTGGGAACATAAATGGGGGATGTACATGTTACAACAACTAGCAAAATATGATGTACATTAGACCAAAAAAAATGTGATGGGTCTACAATGAAGCAATGAATCTTCAATCACGTACTAATTAGCTTACTGAAGGGACATTATCAATGTGGGAAACATAAGTGATCACCTCAAAACATTAAAGTAATCATATAACTACAGTAAAATTTAAAATACATATAAAGTATTCTCATTGACAAATTTACTGAAATTAGAAAACCATCGTCCACAAAAAACAAACGTAGGAAATCAATTAGTTCGTTGTGTCTGCCCACATAGCCTTTGTAATTTGAGCACGTCTTGCACTCATTACGATGAAACTATGCTCGTCAAATGTATGAGATGCACTTCTCGAACCCGTACCAGAGCTGCTCCCATTGTCAATGTTTTCCGTAACTAACTCCTCGTAGTCAGGAACAAAAGCCTCTAGATCGCCTGCTTGTATCAAGAAATTGTGAACAGCAGCACATGCCATTATGATATTTCGCTGACTGGCAAGTGTATATCTAGGCATCTTGTCAAATATGACAAAATTTACCTTCCATTTGCCGAACATTCGCTCCACTATATTGCGTAGTGACGAATGTCGGTAGTTGAAGAGCTCCTTTGGTCCTCTTGCAGCACTAGACTCTTGAAATTGACTCAAATGATACCTAACCGACCTATGGGGCGGCAGAAATCCGTCTAGGCATGGGAGGCCCGAATCTACTACATAAAAATAACTTACAATGTCAAGGATATCTTAGCTATAGTGTACCTCGCAGTACTATCCCAATCCATCTCCAATAAACACAAGCATCCATTAAAACACGAGCATCGTGCATTGTACCTTCCCATCCACAATACACAATAGTAAACTTCCCCGAGAAGTCAACCGCACATAGCACATTTCGTGCCAAAAAACCCTTCCGACATCGGTACACCTTATGCAACTCCTTTTGCACCCAACAACTAATGTAAATGCCATCAATGGCACCGATACAGTCCTACATATATTCAGGAAGACAATAATTCTACACAATTAATATATTGGATTGTCGGTAATCCAATTTATATGAAACATGAGTTAATGCTATTGCGACAAAATAATGAAAGAAAAATACCTTGAACCCTAGGTAGTAATTACGGTTGCATCGTACGTATGGGTGCACTCCTTCCATGCGAGTTGGCCATATGATAAGCTTGGCCATCATACTTAACGCCCTCAACACACGTTTCATGTGGCGATGAATGGTGTCTAAAGAATGTTGAAAAAATGTGTCTCGCATTCCTCATCTTTGCGCAGTGACATGTGATAAATAAAAATATACCCATAAACTCTTCTACCATGATGTTTTGATCCTTTAATCCGCCATACTCGCGAATGTGGTTTGGGACATTTGAAATAAATGCTTACAATCTGCTTCTTAGGGTTATTAAGGATCTCAGCAAGGTGCATTGCACCAGTAAGAATTGACGTGTTCTGTGGGATTCGACGTCGACGCCTGGGTTGAGTTTTGCGCCTCATTTGACCCTCATTGATTAACGCAACACATAATGCCTCATCGCTGCTACAACCATATTTATCATTATTGTTCGTGCGGCTGCTCTCTGTATCACCTGGGACAAAATTTACTTGCACGTCCTGTCCCGACTCATATGGTTCATCACCACTATAACGATTATCTTGGTCCGACTCCTATGGTTCATCACCACTATAATTGTCGCCATGCTCATGATTCATTGAATCTACGTTGAACAAGCAAGTTAAGGATGAGATTAAAACATAAGAACAATTGAAAGCAATTAACACAGTGCATAGATTATAATCCATGCAGATGCATATCTATTGCAATTTTTTAATATGCAACAGACTTCCTGGAAATATATCAAAAGAAAACAGTGCACGAATCTGATGAGGAAAACAAGAACCAGTACCATAAAACACCAATGGAAAGCAGCCAAATAAATGGATAACTCAGTTTTACATCACAGTACAAATATGCCTCACAAACAAACCGATTATCAAGTCCGACTTATCTAGGAATAAATCTGAAATAACATCGCCATACAATCCCAAGAAAATACTCTACTGGGTCATGGTCTGTGTAACGAATTTTTTATCCCTTATTTCACTGGTGAAGTTACAGAGGAATTTTCTAGACTTGTTTACTGCCAGAGTTAATTTGTAATGGAGTCATGCATTGTTCTTCATTACTCATTGGACTGACGAAATGAATGTGCCACAAGCAAAGCAGTTAAGAGATGGCAATTCGGAGGCACCAAAGGCAAGCAATGGAAGACCAAAATCTCAACCTGCAAATCCGAAAGTTCCCCTGAAGGCCACAACCACAAGCCAGAGGCCGAGCTCGACTGAATCGAAAAAAGGCAACAAAGGAAAACCAATTGTGAACAAAAAACCAGTAGCAGATATCAGCAAGCGGACAAATGCGGTTACCAACGCAGCAAAATCCACGAACCAAAAAGAAAGCCATATGAATTTGCTCATCTCCAACAAGACCAAAAACATAGGGACAGACTCAAAGACGAAGCCTAGAAGCAGAGTTGTGTCACCTTTGGTGAGATCAACTATTCCAGCTCAAATTCCGGAGTTAAGGATGAGGTTAAAACATAAGAAAATTGACAGCAATTAACACAGTGCATAGATTATAATCCATGCAGATGCATCTGTTGCAATTTTTTAATATGCAACAGACTTCCTGGAAAGACATCAAAAGAAAACAGTGCATGAATCTGATGAGGCAAACAAGAACCAGTACCATAAAACACCAATGGAAAGCAGCCAAATAAATGGATTACTCAGTTTTACATCACAGTACAAATATGTCTCACAAACAAACCGATTATCAAGTCGACTTATCTTAGGAATAAATCTGAAATAACGTCTTCGTACAATCCCAAGAAAATACTCTAGTTAAAACATAGTTCAACCGACACAAATAGTAAGCAAACAACGCACCAAGCTCCAACATATAATACTAGCACAAACAGACAATACTACTTCAACTTGACAACCCAGATTCGACGTTTTTCCACAGGGACCCTCAGGAATGTCTGTCTGAAGGTGGCACTCTCAGATATACGTTCCAAGGCTTTGACGATGGCGTCATCGTCAGGCGGAGGGTCAATAGCATAGAGTGCATCAACGCAATCATCTATGAGACTAGTGCAGGAAGTGGAGGAACTCGATATCCGATCAGCTGTAGCCCTTAAGTGATTCTGAGATACCTCTTCCCAAGATTCTTTCATAGGGTCCCCCTCCCGGGACTGCATCTTACGTTGACCACTACCCGAAGGGACGGGAGATGGGCGCTTCCGACTCCCAGTTGCAGGGGTGTAAGGAAGAGGAGTGTCCCCTTCTGTGAGGTCAATGGTTACAGACCGAACGCGCTCACCTTCGTTGAGACGTCGTTCTTCCCCTTCCGATGAAGGGCCTTGTGCCATCGAACGGTGCATGAGACCATTAGCAGTGCTGCCGGCAAACATATATGCTAGTTTGTCATAGTGGTCTAACCCTTTCCCCATGAATCTCACAAGAGCTTTGTCCTTCTGCAATACGAAAGTGCACACGTTACACTTGCGTAAATAAAAACTAACATCGGTAGGAAAATGAAAAAACGCAATTGCGAAACTCACACTCAGTACTTCGGTCCACTGTGCGACATCCGCAACAACGGTTTTGTCAATCTCATTCCAACCAAATCCAGTCTTTTTCTTTAAATCGTTGAATGCGACATACTCTTTGCGCAAATTGTCAACCTTGGTCTTAATTTTGGTCGCATCCAAACAAGGGATATCAACCTTCATGATATCGGCTATGTGTTCGTAGTTCGCCACTCCTAGTTTGCCTTCTTTAACACGATTTTTGCGAAACTCTTCCATGCAGAGTTCTACAAGCCTCGACGCACGTTGCTCATCTTTCCAAAGGTCTTTGTTGGGTTTTGACATGACAGCCTAATGGAGAATAAATAAATAAATAAAAGTCCCTTCGAAAAAATAAAATGTGCCCTTCGAACAAACTCTTAACCGTGATTTAACTTCTATGATGCATGTCGATAAAAAAAAGCACAAATTTACCTATGATACAATAACAAAATGCAAAAAAAAAAATGAAATTCACGTCAGAGTCTTCTATCATAACACACATGGATTTAACTTATAAAGGAACTACCAAATTGTGAGTTTTTTTATTCCGAAGAATAATTCAGTACAAAACATATCGTATGTGGATGAGACGCAGTGGAGCACGATGGTTCAAGGTCAACAATCCTTGCCTTCCCAGACCTAAGGTAATGGTGCTGCACATCGGTGTAACAAAACATTAAAGTCCATAAACTAGATGATAAATGCTTCACAATGTTAAAAAGAAATCAAAGTTCATAAAACGGATGATGAATGCTTCCATAAATCCTCAATCAGACTCAAAGATGGCAACTAGACTACCGAGGCTTCTGGCCAATCTCAATAACATAGGTATGATCTTCTCTTTGTTTTAAGATAAACGAATAATTATTATGATTTATCACAGAGGTAAATAATCCATAAACGAACACCTCCAGTCACCACATGGAAATAATTCACAGAGGTAAAACATGCAATGTATTCTATAAGTACACCAAACCGATACACCAAAGAAGATTATACATGCACTGTGTTCTAATTCACAAAGGTAAAACATGTTGTAGCTTATATCCAAAGAAGATTATACACCAAACCGATACACAGTGCATGTATAATCTTCTTATAGAAGGACCTTGAATCTTTGGATATGCTTGATCACAATTCTCTGAAGCCATAGATCTACTGATAATAAATGTCAATTTATTTCCTCGCGGGTTAAGCTTAGAAGAAATCAACAACAAAAAAATCCCCAAGACCCACCTTCACTAGCAAGCGGTGTTCTCCCAAAAGTTACACTATTGTTCAACCATTTCTAACATACCTGGTAGAGCAAGCAAAATGCTATACATCCAACCCATGTAAATGCTATAGAACCCCCAAAACCACAACAAATGGGTAAATCACACAGTTTTGCCAAAACATCACAAATAATTACCATCACGAATCATCAAATATTGGCCATCAGGAACGTGAATGAACCTGACTGTGAAAACACTGGCGGGTTAGAGGCGCCGTGACTGAGGAGTTGTTCAAGCTGGGGCTCCTCAAACGTTTGGGGGTCTCTGCTCTCTTGCGTTGCGATCTCCCTTCGTTTGCTTTTGAGATCCCTTTTGCAACTTTAACTCCATCGACAACAGCTCCAGGCACCAATCTTCTCATCCTGCCGTTGCTCGTACGGTTGCCAGAGGCCTACTTGTTTCATGTCAACAGAGGAGGGGAAGATTGATGGAGTGACGAAAGTCTTCGTTGGTCAGGTCAAGCGGGGGTGAAATGGTCATATTAACCCTCAACTAACTTTCAACCACACATAACATTCGGGTTATTTCATCATTTCTTCTTTTTTATTTTAATGCACTGAACGCTGGGGGCCACATGTTTTTCATAACCCCATTTTACCTTTCCATTTTTCTGCTCTTCACGTTTTACTAGAGGATACATTGGTCATTTAACATCAATTTGTCCAGGGCAAAATTGGAAATTTTTAGGCAGAATCCTTAGATCCAGCTATGTTTTCAAATTCTAACGTTTGTAAGGAAACGAACATGACCCGAGTATTTTTCTCAAACACTGTTTAAGATGAAGTTTGGTCTAATAGAAAGGACACTATTGTATTGTTTAGAATCAGAAAATAATCCCACTAAAAAGAATCACGATCTTGTTTATGCAGAACAAATGAATCACTTCAAACACAGAAATGCCAACTGAAACATTTCAAAAAGTGAAGAAAATAAAGAACAAAAAATACATTGAACCCCAGAACAATTCCAAAAGGGAGAGGCACAGAAGAAGAATCTAGAACATCAAGCACGAGCCTAAAAGCATGAGCGACAGTGAAACGGCAAAGATAAGCCAATACCCACTAGTTGATGGTTGTGGACATTTTTTTTATGTATGTTTTACGATATCTATACATATAATCAACCCCATCATCATTTTTTTTAAAAATAGGATCACACAAGAAACAATTCACAAAAATTAGGCATGAGAAAATCATCACTCAATCTCAACACATGCCAAGAATAAATTTTGTAGGTAGGAGCCCTACTCCAAGTTTCATCTATGCATGAATATCATGTTTCACTAACAATATCGGACGGTGAAAATAAAGGTGTTTTCTTGTACTCACTGTATGTCGAGACACAATGGAGGACGAGGGTTGGGCGTCAATGATCCTTTCCTTCCCGGACCTGAGGAAATGACGCTGCACATAGGTTTGATGACAATTAGTCATCGTTTGTATAGATATTGAATGAAAATAAGGTATATGTGAAGGAAATTTCAAGAATCAAGAAAACTACAAAAACTTGCCAACCATGCATTGCAGAGACGTCTAAATCCATTAAAAAAAGGAAAGCATAGCAGCAGTAAAGATAACAAAGATGGCAAAAGGACTCCCCAACAGTTAGGACACTGCAGAGAAGGCCTTGGTGAGAGGAAGATAACTGAGTGAAGCATTAACTTTGGTGAATTATTTGGGGTTTTTTTTTTGAAGAACCCAATTCATGTATTCGAATGTCATATTCATTTTGAGCTACCCATCCAGGTTCACGTTTCAACTTTGACGGGGAAAATCTGTGAATTTCTTTCACTGACATGAAAACACGATCTGTGAGATACATGCTTTGCTAAGGTAGTAGTAAATATCCTCAACAGAAATACACGATCTCCACAACTTTCTCTAGCTAGACTAATGGAAATTTGTTTTGGTGGGTTTTCTGAACCATCTGGTAGGGACTTATAACAGTAATAAGAACTGAATTGAAAAACAAAAGGTATAGGTGAATCTGCTTGGTAAAGGAGACTTGTAACTGCTTTGAATTTCAAGATTCAGATGGAGTCTTGTTTCAACTTCTTTTCTCCTCTAAACACATTGATATTTTCCCCTTCAGATATGCTTGACCATTAGTCCCAATTTATAACCTCACATATGAATCTCCTTTTAGAAATCAAACGGAGTAAAGTCTGACACACCCTCCAAATTTAATTATGAACTTGGAACTAGAGCCTAAAAGTAAAATGGTAAACACTCAAATGCTAGAAAGAATTGAATGCAAATTCTTCATGTAGAAGAGGTTAGGGCAGCAAACCTAGAGTAATGGTTTTTATAACTTGAAAGAATTTTTAGCTCTTTCTCGTCATTTATACATTTTGGAACTTAGAATTAGCTGATGAAGATAGTACTCAAGAAGGGTTTTCAATTCCCTATAACGTACCATCATGAATGAATTCTTGTTGACATGGCATACTAAGGTTATGTTTGTGTTGAGAAATTTTTGGTATTGGGTTTAGTGTTGGTATTGGGTTTAGTGAAAAAGTGGAGAGGTAATTTTTTATATTTTTTGTAATTTTTTTATATTTTTTTATGGGGGAGAGAGAGATTATATTGTAGTATTTTATTGTGAGTTGGTGAAATATTTTGTGAAATATTTGGTGCAAACGCACCCTAATTACTTCACTTTAAGCTACGTGAGTGAAGGACATGAAGAAAGATCTCTCAACCATTTAGACAAGCGTCTCAGGGGCAAGTTACTGAAAATAACCATGCAAAAAAAATTGTTTCTCACAACCAATGCAAAAGAAGCAGCAAGCAGCAAGAACAGAGAAAACTGAAAATGCCAACCACAATAACTAGAATTATGATGTACGAGTCACTTCTAAATTAAATTCAACCAGCAAATTCTCTTTCGGTGCTAACTATTCTCCTACTTTAATTAATTACTGGTTCTCAACCCTTGGTCTTCTCTAGTGATTGCTCAGTGACCTGAATCTTTTCTGTGGACCAAATTCCATGGCTCAGGCGGAGTAGCAACCAAGATGAACATGCTCTTTTCAAGTGGAAAAAAGACTAGGGTAGCAAACAAATGATCTTTTATGATGCAGGACAGCTGCTTAACCATCCTTCCATGCTTTTATCTAATGTCTCAAAGTTTGAGTGCATGTAAGGGACACTACCTATCTGACTAGTCTTTAAAATCAAAATAAAAAATCAATTCAAACTGCTATACAATACTCATATCCTCTAAATTCTATACAAAATCAAAAAAACTGAGCAAATTGCCGAATCACACACTGGGAGCCTAAAAATCACAAACCATTACCAACAATCATCAAAACTTGGCAAAAATCCATGTTTGAAAATTTGTTTAGAAAAAATAGAGAGACAAGAGAGAGAGAGAGAGAGAGAGAGAGAGAGAGTTGCAGACTTTGGGATCTGAAAATCATTCTCCAATCAGGCCTTCTACACAATCGGTGAAATCGAGTTGTTCAAGGGAAAATCAACTCACTTGGCTGCGAAGACAGCGGCGGGTAAGAGGCTTCGTGACTGATGAGTTGTTCAAGCTGGAGCTTCTGGAACGCTTATGGCTCTCTGTGATCAGCCGTTCCGAGTTGTATGTCCGTTTGTTTCTCGTAGGTTTTGCAGCTTCACCACTTTCTTCGTCGACCAACGCTTCAGGTGAACGTCTTCTCATCTTGCCGTTGGCATACGGTTGCCAGAGATTCCTGAAGGCTTGTTTCACGTCAACAGTCGGGGGGTGAAAAATCGAAAAACAGACACTGAAAACTATCAGCTTTGGTAAGATGAAATGACCATATTCACCCTCAACTTTGAGGAAATCAGTCGGGACTATTCCGTCCATTCACATGGCCGAGTATTTAATTCACTGAACGTGTGGGGGCCATATGTTTTATCAAACCCGTTTTACCCTTCGGTATTTATGTCCTCAACGCATTACTGGAAGATGCGTTGGAAATTCTTTATAAGTATGGACAGGGCAAAATTGGAAAATAATTAACTGCAGCTGAAATTTGAACATGTTCGGTTTGAGTTGGTGGGAAGTTGAATACAAATTTAGGTTGAATGTGGCACACAAACATCACCGTAGTTCCTTAGTTCCTTTCTTTCTTGATATAAACGAATAGCTCATGAGAGCAAAATCTTCTTTCCCCTATCTTGACATCAATTAATCAAAGAACCAGGTGGTGGTTATTAACTACGATCTACAGCAGCCATTCACTTACAATAATCTCTTAGGAAATAGGAGAAGTTTCCACTTTAGGCTCTTGCTTGGCCTTAATCTTTTCAGCAGGGGGGGAGAGCAAAGAAGCTGCTTTCTGTGATGTCTGCTCAGATGGAGCAACCTGAGCTACACCTTCGGCAGACTTTGAAATCACAGCAATCTTTGCACCTGGTTCCACAATATGGCCATCTACAGTTGAAGTCAAACAAATAAATAGAACTTCACTCCAACAAAAAAAAGTTTATTTATCTCATTAAGATATATCGCAGATGGCCATCTACAGTTGAAGTTCTTCATGTCAAGTCTAGATGCGTAGCTCTACATGGTTAGAGAATATGTACTGGAAAGCAAACAAAATAAAAAACAAAGAAAACAGAAGGAGAAGGAAGAAAACAGATAATTAAAAGCTTGCGACATTCATAAGATGGGTATTTATCATCGAAACTATCATTTGTACAGGACAAAACTTACTTTGATCTCTGCTGCTTTCAAAAGAAAATTACCCTCATATACAAACTTCACGTAGTATGGGGCCTAAACCACAAATCACAGCCTTATGCAATTTAAAAGATGACATTATTTTCTTCTAAAGAAAAAACTTGGTTCTACAAACAAAAGAGGGAAAAAAAAGACGATCTACCATATTTGCGTGCATTAATTGTACAGAAATTTATGCTCTGATAGCTTATGAGATGAGAAACTGTAATATGTGTCTTGGATTCAACAGACAGAGATCAGATTCCAAAAAAAGAGGATCTACCACGTTCCCATTCATTATTTCAAAAATACAATGACCTTTTCCCTGATAAATAGTAAAATATGTTTTCTTGAAGAAAACAAATACTGAAAACTATGGGTTTTCCTGCAAAAGGATTCGTGTTGTTGCAGCTCGCAGTGCCGCTAGTGAGCTGCTAAGTATGCTCGAATTCGAACATTTTTTACAACAGAATCATTAGCAAATTTCGAATTGTAAAGACGTGCCGATATAGATTAACACCAGAGACTTTTGGTTTCTACCAGAGGCTGGTTGAACTCTTATCAGGTTAAGAAAGCCCACAACCTCAACAAAAATGGAATACAGCAAGAGAGAGCAAATTTAAAAAATCGACACCTTTCCAACCTAGAAAATTAAAGTGCTGTAAAGAAGAAGCACACAGAGCAAAAGCAAAAAAAAATTGACTCACAACAAAATCAAAGTTGTAGCTTATTAAATATCAATGTTCGACAAACAAAAAGGGGCGCTTTATTTCGAAACTCCACTTTCTAATGCGGATAGAGATAAGAGGTGCAATGACTCAGATTTTTGATACCATGCAGCAGGATTTTCAAGACACTGCGGAAAGCGGAGGAGCACGGCGGCAAGTGGGAACGTCGCCGGGCACGTTACTGAGCTGTGTGGACGGAGGATGCGGCTGAAAAACGAAGCCCTGAGGGACCTGGTAACCTTATGATCCCGACGGAACAACGGTGAACAGTGAACAGTGCGAGGTGGGACCGTGGGGGCTTGATCAGGCCAAACAAATAGGGGAGGCACTGAAGAAAGATAAAGAGAGCGAAAAGTCTGACACTGCCGTCTGTCATTAACGTATTTCAGAGGAGAGAAAATAAAAGAGGAAGGGGAGGGACTTCGCCGCTAAACAAATTTTCCCGCTCTTGCGAAAATGTCTTTTTTATTTTTATTTTTTTCTAAATGAAAATGTCTTTTTTATACTTTAAACTAATTTGAGATTTGGCAAGAAAAAACAAAGTTTAAGACATTTGGACCGACATGTAGACAAATAATCCTAATACTTTAATTAACGAAATGAAAGTGCATAATAACTAATAAATTTTCACTGACACGTAGATAAATAACATTATAATATACTTCTTTTTATGGAGGATGTATTAATCCTTCTAGAAGGCACGTTATAATCTTTTTCTTTGTCCATCTTTTCGTATGGTTTGTTAATTCATATTAATGTGGATATATATATATATGTTGATTATATTATGGAAAAAATAAATTTGTTTGCCCTTCAACTATCACCTACTTAGAGATTGTACCCCGACGTCAAGATTTTTGTCATTTTAGACGAAAAAACATGCAATTGACTCATGGTGATATTTTATGTACGAGTAAACATAACATGTTTGAAACCTTTTGAAAATTCATATTTTACCATTTATTCTTCTCTTTTAACATATGTTAGCCTTTTTTTCATCCTCGTGTGAGGACTAACGGAACCAATTTGAACAACTGAGACTCTAATACGTTATTGGATCATGATGGCATCACAGATATGCGTAATGGTCCTCGGTTATTCGATATTTAAATCCTTTCTTAGATCACCGTTGTTCCAATAGTAGATTACTCTTAATTTTAGGCTAAAATCAATCACAAGGCCCTATGGTTTAGACTTTTCTTAGTTTAGTCGTGAGGGAATTTTTTATTTTCCCGTTATCCCCAGGTATGACTCATTTTTCATGTTGGTTCCTCTGTCCACCTAACGCCATTTCCAGATGGAATCTGTTGACATGGCCAACTCTGACCACGTCACATCCAATAGATGTACGTCACATTTGCACCGAAAACCAAAAATTCATAGGGACTAAACTTGAAAAAGTATAAACAGTAAGGATTAGTGCTAAACTAATTAATTTGTCTCTTTCTCCTCAATATTTTGGTTTATAATTTTTCTATTAATCTATTAACTTCATTTTTTTCAATATTATGGTCTCAAATTGTTAAACTAATTAATTTGACTCATTTTTCCTTATTATTTTTGTCTATAATTATTCCATTAATCTATTAGCTTTATTTTCTTCAATATTCTGGTTTCTAATTCGTAAACTAATCAATTTGGCTCAGTTTCACTCAATATTTTTTGTCTATAATTCTTCTATTAATCTATTAGCTTCATTCTTTTCAATATTTTCGTCTCTACTTTTTAAACTAATCAATTTGTTCATTTTTACTCAATATTTTGGTATAATTCTTCCATTAGTTAATCAACCTTAATTTTTTTCAATATTAATGCTTCTAATTGTTAAACTAATCAATTTAGTGTATTTTTCTTCAATATTTTAGTCTATAATTATTTCATTAATCTATTAGCTTTATTTTCTTCAATATTATGGTCTCTAATGGCTAAACTAATTAATTTGGATCATTTTTTTCTCAATATTTATCTTGATATATAATTCTTTCATTAATTGTTTGCTTCATTTTCTTCAATATTTTGGTCTCTAATTTTTAATCTAATCAATTTCGCTCATTTTTACTCAATATTTTGGTCTATAATTATTTCGTTAATCTCTTATATTCATTTTCTTCAATATTATGGTCTTTAATTCTTAAACTAGTAAATTTGACTCTTTTTCACAATAGTCTATAATTATTCCATTAATCAATTAGACTCATTTTCTTCAATATTAATGCCTCTAATTGTTAAACTAATCAACTTTGTAATCTATAATTCTTTCATTAATCTATTAGCTTCATTTTCTTAAATATTATGGTCTTTAATTGTTAAACTAATCAATTGGCTCATTTTTACACAATATTGTGGTATATAATTCTTTCATTAATCTCTTAGCTTAATTTTCTTCAATATTATGGTCTCTAATTCGTAAACTAATCAATTGGCTCATTTTCACTAAATATTTTGGTCTATACTCCGTCCATTAATCTGTTAGATTCATTTTCTTCAATATTTTGGTTTCTAATTTTTAAACTAATCAATTTGGCTCATTTTTACTCAATATTTTGGACTATAATTATTCCATTAATCTCTTAGCTTCATTTTATTCAATATAAAATTATTTTATAACGTTTCTTTACAAAACCCTGCTAGTCATATGTTTTAGTTGCCTTTATAGCAACAATCTATAACTATTTGTAGTCGCAGGAAAAAAGCGCTACTATAGGTAAATGATACTCTAGCGCTTTTTTTTGGGGTGTAAAGCGCCGCAATAAGGATATTGTTACTAGTGTTTCTTGTACAAACGCCACAAAAGATCATATTAAAGCCGCAATTTTCTAAAAACGCTGCAACAACCTGTCACCTTTTGTAGTGCTAAAAAACAAACGTTGTTATAGGAAAACAATATTTTAGAAGGTAGCAATAGAGTACCATTTAGCGGTGCTTGACCGCTGCTAAAAAGACCGTTGTCACTTGTCCCTTTTTTCGTAGTCCTCCTTGAATCTTGGTGCTCAACTATTGACACCTTCCACAAAAAAAACTTTTGGTGGTGGGGTTTCAAGGAAGGTAAAAAAAGTAACAATTTTATTACGAAGGCTTGAGACACAAAATTTGTCTCCCAAAGGCTCATGGTGGCTTAGGACTCATTAGAAAACTTCAAATTTCAATAAAGCGCTTGTTGCAAAACTTTGTTGGGTCAAAACACCAAAAAGCCTTGAGTCAGGATTTTGAAGGTCGGGACTAAGGCAATCTAAGAGGGGGGTGAATGAGTTTTCTAAACTTTTTGCTTTAAACCCCCAAAGACGTGTTTGCAAGTAAATACTACTTTAGCACAATTACATATATTCAACAAGTATAAAAAAGTGTTAAATGTAAATAAAAGGGTAAGAGAAGCAAACACTTGATTTTTAAGTGGTTCGAAAAACTTTTCTACATCCACCCCTTAAGCTCCTTCACCGAGCCTTGAGGTTTTCCACTATCTTGAAATAACATACACTCTAGCTTCCTGGTCTCAACACTCAAACTCAACCAAGTGATTTTTTGGGCACACCACTCACAACCCACAAAAGCTTGAGGTATACCCTATCTAAGCTTCTTCTTTAGTGAACAACCTTACTAAAGGAAACATCTCTCTTGATAGGAAGATTGAAGAACAAAACTCTCTTAAAGAGTAGATATAAAATTGGAAGGCTCTATCTCTTTATTCACACAAAGACAAGGATATGAAAGTGTGTTTTGTGTGAATGATATGAGAAATATATGAAGGTTTGAAATATTTCTCAAGTAGTAGAAATGATATGTCTGTCAAAACGAGCCGGTCGACCGCTACATGAACCAGTCAACCGTTTCAAGTTACAGTTACCCCAACGGTCATATTGTTAGAAGTTTAACGACTCTATTTTAAAATCAACCTTTAAAAACATGTTTTTCATCTACTTTAAAACACCCAAGTTTAAAGATTTACTTCCCATAAGTATATGAAAGGTTTGAGAGTTTGATTGGGGTGTTTTGAAACCTTTAAAAATATTTTAATCTTTCAAACAAAAGGTAAAATGGTTTATGCATGTTTTGAAAGATATGCAAGTGTTATTCAAATCCTTGTCAAAAGTGAAGTAAAGAGTTACAAAGTTTATACTCTAAGGTCTCGATTCTTCACTTTTGAGTTCCTTGCATCTTCTTGATCTTCTATCTTCTAGACTTTGGCTCTTTGATGAAACATGATTTTTTCTTTGAATATGTCTATTTTATAAACTTAATCAATTTATTGAAATCATCAAAATCTCGATTGTGCACAAAAACAGATTATAGGTTGTGAAACTAATGAAGGGAGGGATTCTTGATGGAGATTTGGTTGTTTTGGATGTGTTTGTGTATTAAAAATATTTAGAAACTCATTTAGATTAGATATAACTCATTGCATGTGTAATTTAGTGAACAAAGATTCGAAAAATCGATTTGAAACCCACAGTTTTGCAAAAAAAAAAAGTTATGCAGAACAAAGTCTCAGTTTTGACCATTTTGTGCTTATTCTTGTATTGTTACGAAACCAAATTAGTTTTATCCGAAACCCTTTCAAAACCAAAGATTTTGGCATAAATTTCAAGTGATTCAGATACATATTGAGTGATGTATGAATTTTTAAACTTCAGACGTCAAGCTGTCACCCAACCTTGTGCATCCCTGATTCTTTGCTTACTTAAAATTTCTTATAAGGGTAATTTCAAATATGATTTTTATGGGTTATGTCTTGAACTTTAAGTTTATGAAAGAGAAATTTTATGCAAATGAAAGAATATGTTATGTCATGCTATGATATGTTATGGGGCTAAATAGGATTGTCAATATTGTACCTAAGTATGAAGGTTCATCCACTCCGAAGGACGAATGTGAGAAGGATGTATAGTCCTCGAAATATGTGCAACCACTCTAAAGGAAGAACACGAGAAGGTGTGGACCTCCAAAGGTCGTGTCTAGTCATCAGGCCTAGGGCCACATCAAAGCTTAGCTCGACTAAATGACATGTTCCGAAGGAAATGGTGAACGATTTTGAAGAAAACAACACAATCCTGACTTCAGGGGTAGATGGAGCAATAGAAGTAACCCAAATAAAGATAAAAAGACTTTAAGCTAACTTTCAAGTACAAGAACCTCATGCATAAACATGCACTTATTTTTAGCGCATATATACTTGTCATTCATGATCATGCTCCATGTCACGCATATTTCAATTCATTAATCATCCATTACTGAGTCACTCTACTCATTGTATTTTCAACTGTATCATTTCAGATGACGCCTTAGGTGAAGAGAATTATGAAGAGAGAACCTAGGATATAAGAAGGGGGCTGACGAGGGCAACCTCCCTTGATTTGTAGTACATGTAGACATCCACTTTTTGATGGTTTTGTGGCCTATTCAGGCTACTAGAACAACTTAAGACTTTGTATGAATTAAACTAAGTAACTTATTTTTTGAACTATGAGGAGTCATAACTTATTGCTTGAGTTATTGTTCGAGATAAAATTTTTAAATGTTTCCCTATGTATGTTATGTGGTATAAGTATATGTTGTATTTTTCGTATATTTATTTACATATTCGTACGCTACCTAAGAATGCGTGAGGATCTACGTGTCAGCTAGCGATGAGAAAATAAATTTTTTAGCAGTATTTTCATAAACTAAAAAAGTGACTAGAGTGTTCGTGTGCAAGATTAGCAGCTAGTATGCTTGAGTGTTTGTCATGGTGAGCACTCGCG
The DNA here is from genome assembly GCA_963930655.1 of Myrica gale. Lineage (NCBI taxonomy): Eukaryota > Viridiplantae > Streptophyta > Magnoliopsida > Fagales > Myricaceae > Myrica > Myrica gale. The sequence continues at coordinate 11,623,917 of OZ005616.1, forward strand.
GCTGCCATTAGTCTCATTCGGATTTACATTCATGGCGTGACAATTAAGTGGTATCAGAGCGAAAACTAGGGCTTTAGGAATTGACTACTTGTTTCTTTAAAAATATGTAGTGCTAGAATTGTCATGTATATATATAAAGAACCATTAGAGTGCTTACATAGTGATGATGTTGTAATGCAGGATGCCACCCAGAGGACCACGCAGGAATCTAAACTTGAATGAAGGGCCCGAAGAATCGGGCGTCACTCCTGATGATGTTTTAAGGCAGATGGCATATCTTGTTGCTGAGCAGGTGCAACAAGTGGCGAATGTGTATGGGGTAAGAGGCTATCCAGAAGGATGCACATTTGACCAATTTAACCATCAACACCCGCCGGTGTACAATGGTAAAGGAGACGTTGTGTTGGCTGAGAACTAGCTTTTAGAGATAAAGGAGTTATTTGAGGTTTTAGTGTGTCTGAAGACCTAGAGAGTGAGCTTTGCTACTTTCAAGCTCCAGGGGGATGCTAAGAGGTGGTGGCTATCTAAGAGACGGCTGCTAAGCCAAGAGTTGGGGCATCAACCCATAACTTGGGAGAGGCTTCAACAAGAATTTTTGGATCGATATTTTCCAAGGACAACTCGAGAGGCAAAGACAAAGGAGTTCGCCACCTTGACTCAGGGGACTACAATGGTTGAACAGTACTCATATATATTTATGAAATTGGTAAGGTTTGCTCTGTATCTAGTGCCAGATGATGAGAGTAAAGCTAGGAAGTTTGAGGAGTAGTTCCACCGTTGAGTCTACGAAATGGTTTACAGCCACAATTTGAAGACTTTGACAAAAGTGATAGAACGAGCAGTAATTGTGGAGAGGGGGCTGCAGAGGACATCAACATATTATGACCGATAGAAGACGAAGCCACCTTATAAGCCAACAACACCGCAAGTTCCCTGGAAGAGGAGTAAGGAGGGTTCACCACATGGACATAATCGAAGGACAAGTGGTGCAGAAGTTTCAGGGAGAAACCAATTCCCAACATGTAACAAGTATGCCAGAAACACACAGGTGAATGCATACAAGGAGTGTGCATTCAGTGTGTAAAACCAGGTCACATTGCTAGAGACTGTAGGGTAGTAGCTAACTCAAATCAAACACCCTGATCCTTACAAAAAAATAATCAAAGGACACAAGGTGGTCCAACTCAAGCAAGATTGTATGTTCTCACCTAGGAGGATGCAGAGAACAAAGCGATTGTGGTAGCAGGTAAGTTGTCCTTGCATTTGGGGGGGGGAAGCATTAGCCTTATTTGATTTGGAGGCTACACATTCATTCATTGCATCAACATACTGTAAGGCAAATGATATAGGGCATGAATTGCTAGAATATAGTATATTAGTGTCAATGCCTATTGGGGAAAAGTCAATTGTGATCGAATAGTGAAAAATTATCCAATAGAAGTTGAAGGCATATAATTTTAGCTAATCTGATAGTAATAGAGATGGAGAGATTCAACATTATTCTAGGCACGAATTGGTTGGCAGGACACGCTGCTAGTATAAACTGTTATGAGAAGAAGGTCGTGTTCCTAAAGGAGGGGAGACTAGACTGTTGTTTTATAGGTATGAGAAAGATGGAGTGAAGACCAACGATTATTTTAGCCATGCAGGCCAAGAAGTTGTTGTAAGGAGAAGATGAGGGATTTTTAGTATCGACGAATGATACACAGAGAGAGGCCACTACGGTAGAACAAACCCTGATAGTGAACGAGTTTTCCAATGTATTCCCTGAAGAATTTCCTGGTTTACCCCTAGATAGAGGAGTGAAGTTTGGTATCAACTTAGGACCAAAGACAACTCCAATTTCCAAAACACTGTATAGAATGGCACCATCAGAGCTGAAGTAACTAAAGATCCAATTGAAGGATTTGTTGGAGAAATGGTTTATACGGCCGAGTGTGTCACCCTAGGGAGCACCGATTTTATTCTTTAAGAAGAAAGATGGAACCTTTGTATGTGCATAGATTATAAGGAGTTAAATAAGTAGACCATAAAAATCAGATACCCACTACCTCGAATTGATTATCTATATGATCAATTACAAGACAAGATTTTTCTAAGATAGACTTGAGATAAGGATATCACCAAGTGAAGGTGAGGGAGATATACCAAAGATGACATTTTGGGCAAGATATGACCACTAAGAATTTTTGGTGATGCCCTTTGGACTAACCAATACTCCTGCCGCATTTATGGATTTGATGAATAGAGTGTTTACGAGAGTTCTTAGATAAGTTTGTTGTTCTCTTTATTGATGATATATTAATTTATTCACGGAATAAGGAAGAGCATGAAAAGCATCTAAAGACTATTTTATAAATTCTTAAAGAGAAATTATATATTGTGAAACTGATGGAGGATGAATTCTTGATTGAGATTTGGTTGTTTTGGATGTGTTTGTGTATTAATAATGTTTAAAAACTCGTTTAGATTAGATATAATTCATTGCACGTCTGATCTAGTGTACAAAGATTCAAGAAATCGATTTGAAACTCATTGTTTTGCAAAAAAAATTAAGTTTTACAGAACAAAGTCTCATTTAGGGACAATTTTTATGCTGATTATATTATTTCGAAACCAAATCAATTTTATCTGAAAACCCTTTCAAAACCAAGGATTTTGACACAAGTTTTAGGTAATTCAGATACATATTAAGTGATTTATGAATTTTTAAATTTCAACGTCAAACTGTCACCCTGAAGAGAACCAAGGATATGAGAGGATTGATGAAGGCACCCTCCCCTGATTCGTAGTACATGTAGACATCAACTTTTTGATGATTTTGTGGCATGTTCAGGCTACTAGACCAACTTAAGACTTTGTATGAATTAAACTAAGTTCCTTATATTTTGAACTGTGATGTAGTCATAACTTATTACTTGAGTTGTTGTTTGAAAGTAAATTTCTAAATGTTTCCCTATGCATGTTATGTGGTATATGTATACGTTTTATTATGCATATATGAAGATAAACAATGAGAGATATATGAGCACATAGTTAACTACAACATGAGCTTAGCGTGCTGAATATTTTCTTGAACTAATATGCATAATATTAGGTATCAATGATGTTATAATCTACAAAAAGAATAGGAATTTCGCTAAAAGGACAGAGCAGGGGACTCTGTGCTCACATCGCACTTGAACCATAGAATTTCAAAATCTTCCAAAGATTTCCACAAACTTCGTGCTCATGTCGGGCTCGCTTGGGACTCAAAGCACAACACTTCAAAATCCTTCCAGAGACTTCGAGCTCGCTTCGTGCCCACTTGGAGCTCCAGCACGAAGTGTTCAGAATGCACTTCGACTGGACCGTTGTTCTAGACCGAGGTAGATACTTATGTACAAATAGGTCTACACTCGTTGTGCTTCTATTAAATAGGATGATGGACTCCGTCATTGAGGTAGTGACCTTAAGCATACGAGTGGGTGCACTGTAAGAGTACATGCACTGAACGAGATCAAATATGAATACCTTCTGGAAGTGATCATCGATGTTGAGAAGATATTCAACACAATTAGTTTATTGTATCCTTATACCTGAGAGGTTTATGCATGTCTGTCTGTTGTGTACTTGTGCTTAGACCTAGTTATTTGATGATGATCTTTGTAAGTCAAATATTTAATACAATGTTGGGTTTTGTACATGATAAATGAGCTTGTGTAAATGCTTAAGAAGGAATCCACCAGTCTCTTTGTGAGACAGTATATTCAGTATATCTGTAAAGAGTTGGACTCGAAAAGAAATCAATGGCCAGTAGACTTTTGCGAAAATATTTTTCGAAATTAATATATATATTATATAGTTATTTGTGAAATTGTTTTAGAAACAATTTGAGAGTTCAACGAGTTACAGATTGTGAGTTAAGAATTATATGAGCTAGGGACTTAATCGGTGATATTATTCCAGTCCTATTAGCTCATGTGACACATAGTATGGTGGAAGGATAAATAAACAAATAATTGTTAGCAAATGAGATTTCACGAAAAATAGTCTCACTATCTCGGGGGGTCAATTGTGATATGTTAATGGATATGATCACAATTTGTAGAAGCCCATAAATTCAGAATAAAGAATATAAGGGAGTTAAAATGAAAAAAAGTTTTCCATGATGATCCTACTGCCGAGATTTAAGATCTCTAACGATCTCATGCATAAACATAGAAGAAGCTCTGAGTAAGTCATTATAAAAAGCTCAGAACTTCATTTGAGAAGAAGAAAAGTCATTTACGCTAAAAACGTTCTCTCTTTAGAATTCTCTCACTCAAGAATTGTGTGCGTAGATCTGAAGAAGACAGAATGATTGGGCTGCTTGGTTTCAACGATCCAGTTTTCCGTTGCGTAATCTTACAGTTTCAACCCCTCTAGCCCTCTGGAACCTGCGAACCCGCCTCCTGGAGTCAATCTCCTCGTTGATGCTTTACACCGCATTGCAATGGCTACTGCTCCGGTTTGACCTCCTCCCCCAGTCCCCATGTTCACGGATGAGATGCTGAGAGTAAGAAATCAGTTGAGAGTGATCCGCAGAGTTTCTCGAGGAAAAAAATTGTCACACCCCAAACCTCAGGGTAGAGGGTGACTTACTAGCAATAAACAATTAGACTTTTGATTTAAAACATGTCTAATAATAAATGCAGAATAAAATTTATTTAAAAAATTTAATAAATCTCACTTAATAAAACTTAAAAAAACTCTTTCAACACACGATCCGGGGGTAATCCATGTACGTCTTCAGAAAATACATTAGGAAATTCCTTCTTTTGTTTCCACTACAAAGTCAAATGACCTTGACATCCCTCACAAGGTAGCCTTCTTGCTTGGATGGCTGACATTACTGGCGGAAGGGAACGCACACATGATCCGACAAATTTAAATTCTGAGTTTTCTCGTGGTCTAAAAATGACTTCCTTGGTTCGACAATCAATACTTGCATAGTCATATGCTAGCCAATCCATCCCAAGGACAACATCAAATCCATGCATGTTCAAAACAACTAGATCTGCTGGAAGAACTCTTCCGTCTATACTTATTGGACAACCTCTAATCACCTTCTTACATACGATAGAACTCCCTGACGGAGTAGCTACATCCAACTTTTTCTCTAATGGTTGAGTATTAACTCCATATGTTCTAAGATAACTAGTTGCCACAAAAGAGTGGGTTGCCCCAGAGTCAAATAGAATATTCGCCTTCTGTATTAACACATCGGTTCCTGCCCTCAGCATTCCAAGCAATCTCCACCATAACCAGTTGTGCTACCTCACATAACACTCTAGCAGTGTTCAAGTTGGATCCCACATTGTCCTCTTCGGTCTAACCCGAGTTTTCACCATTATTCAGATTATTCGGATTCCGATAGTTACGACGTGGGGTCATCCTAAAATATTAACTAATGTTCAAAATTTCCTATCAAAATATAGTTAAACAATTATAGCAAACAATTTCACATAGCAAATAATTTCAAACAAACAACCTAGTCTCCTCGATCCTATCCTCAAAACTCTCAATCCAATCCTATTTCTCTTTTATTGTCTACAGAACCTAATAACCCGGTTTCTCTGATACCAAACTGTCAGGCCCCAAACCTTCAAGGCTAGAGGGTGACTTACTTGCAATAAACAATTAGACTTTTGATTTAAAAGATGTCTAATAATAAATGCGGAATAAAATTTATTTAAAAACTTCAATAAATCTCTCTTAATAAAACTTAAAAAAAAACTCTTTCAACACACAAAGACAAATCTAAACATGATTAGACTCATACTAGAGTCAAACATTTATTCTAATAATCACTCAGCTACCCGCCCACGTGCCATCTAATCCTGACTATCGACACACTCTTGATCAACATCTGAAAAATAAGGAAAACAATAGGGGGTGAGTACGACAACTCAGTAAGCAAAATCATTATGCTAGTGTATATCCCATGAGCCACACTGTAACAGTAAGAGATAGAATATTTAAAATCTTTCTAAACTGTTGAAAGTTGTTTTTGATAATTTCAATAAAAATATCTTTATCAATAAAACAATTTATCTATATAACATAATACTATAGAAAATCAGTTTTATCTATATAAGAAAATTATTTAGCAATAACTATGGGTCACGTTTACCCCCGTGACAGGGTTGTGCTGTTGCTACCTAGTTTGGGGATCAGCCAAACTAAGTCAATACTATGAGTATAATTTTTCCTTACTAAGGCTTGACCATGTCCAAGTGTGCACTCGGTAAGAATCTACAAAAGGAGTTACTCCGTTTCCAGAATATGTGCACTCAATAGGTTGCAATTGGTACCAATGCTTTGTCTCTGTAACTCTGGGCCTCAGGGTTTGAAAATACATAACATATCATAAAATAAACTTCACTTTGAACTTTGCATCTTTCTCCTCTTTTCATGAAATACATGCATAAATCTTGAATAACAATAAATATCAAAAGCTTTGATTTCAATCAATGAAAACATCAAATAAAATCATTGGAAATAAAAATAGGCTCATGTTTACACATTTGATGTCATAATCTTTAACAATTTTATCAAAACGTAATGCACATAAAACTCCGAGGGTTTTCAATAAAATATACAATTTCTCAAATATCACCTCAGTCTTTTAGAAAGATCTAGCATACTAACCCCGCTTACCTGGATCTTCAAGCAAATAAGCCTCTAAATTAACACCTATAAATACAAAATTGTGAACTTATTATAATACGCTCAAACGAAAACACAAATGAAACTCTAAATTTGTCCGACATGATTAAATCCGAAATTCACTGGTCAGATTCTAAAATATATCTTACCTATCTCGGGTTTCCCTAAAATCCCTTAATTAAACTATGTTCGTCCCTAGGATGTTAACTATACACTTGTAAAATTTCATATCCAAATTCCTTGTACAACTCAGACAATAAATCGACATTTACCTTTGTTCACAGAATCAAACTATACCCTGAATAATTCGGTACTCGTCACTTCCAAAATTCATAAAGATCTATTACGATATCCAAAAATTCAGATATTTATACCAAATTTTTATATATGTGTTATAAAGATATCATTAAACTTTCATGCCGAAATTTGAAGCCTAGATATGTCATCCGGTTCAAAAGTTCAATCTGTATCAATGAATCTTTCTCAGCAATTCCGATTTCTCTAAGCCTAATTTCCGATTTTCAAAAACTATACCAATACATCTCCAAAAATTAATTAACTTTAAATTTTTCCTCCTATAGATGTCTAGTACCCAATATCTAAAAATCAGAATTTTTCGATGTCTAAAGTTGGCTATAAAAATATAATTCGATCTACTACTCAGATCGAGAACCTGAATTTTTCTTAAACAAATCTTGAGCCCAAATTTCAATTACTCCAAGAAACCCATTAAAACTATTTCGAAACTCTTGAAATAATTAGGGCTAGATCTAGACACCCTATGGTTTGATCCTCATAAAAATAATACAAATATAATATCAATAAATTCGAAATACCTGAATTTGCTTCAAGAAATTTCGTCTAGATTGTTGAAAGCAAGAAATCTCTTCTTTTTCCTCTTGTTGGTGTAAAATCGAGATTAAAACCAATGTGTAAATCTATATATAGACTCACACTAGTAATAACTCTAAACTTTTAATTTTAAATAATCATAAAATCTTTCAAATTTTAAAAGGTTTGACTAGGTCAAAGATAAAAATTCAACTATTTAAATGAATTGAACTCAAATTTCAAATTTAAAGAAGAAATTTCATCAAATTTCAAATAACAAATTCAAATAAATTTAAAAATAGAAATATTGGGTGTTAGAAAAATTCTTTTATCTCCCGTAGTAGTTGCTAACCTGTGGTGCCACCTCCTTTATTCCATGTGGCAGTCGTTGACCTTGTTGTGCCACCTCTTTTTTTTTTTCCCGTGGAAGTTGCTGACCCTGTGGTGCCACCTCATGAGGTGGACCTGATCTTGACTATACTGAAGAAGTGAAAGACGGTGCTGACCTCTTTCAAACGTAACTAGACCAAGCTGAAAAAATTGGCTATTGCTAGGAGGGTTAAGGCACTGATGCTGGACGACCCCTTCTCTGACCTCTTGGACGAATCTCAAGTGGACGAGGCTGCCCTTAACCAGCCTCCGAAAGATCCATGATTCTGATCGCTTGGAACTGTCGGGGTCTTGGTCAATCTTCGGTGGGGCGAGCTCTACGGACCATTATCGGATATTATACTCTGGATTGTATATTTCTTTTGGAAACTAAGTTGCAGGAAAACCAAACTACTACTATTGTCCTTAAGTTTGGTTTTGACCTTTTTGTTTCAGTCCACCTGTAGGGTCTAGAGGTGGGGATGTTGTTTTCTCTGGAGTCCTAATGTTCCTGTGCATATTTTGGGTTGCTCTAAGTTTATGATATATGTGTTTCTGTACTCTGCGCCTCCACAACAATCTTTCTTGCTTACTATGGCTTATGGACCCTCTCGTTATCATGAGAAAAGTACCTTCTGGGATTCGTTACATACTTTGGCTTCAGCTCATTCTGAACCGTGACTTATAATAGGGATTTCAATGCTATAGTTGCAGAGTCGGAAAAAAGAGGGGGATGATCCTTTGCTAGTTCCTCTATGGGCGGCTTCAAACAGTTTATTGACTCAGTGGGGTTAGTAGATTTGGGTTTTAACCACAATCCATTTACGTGGAATAATTAATGGTAGGGGTTGTTGAGTGAAGTGAACCAAAAAGCTTTAAAGAAAAACTTTTTATAATAAGTGAAAAAAAATTTTGCAGACAAAAACATACATGACTTTTCTCCACACTATTTGCCTCACGTCACTCCACTTCTCACAAAATCACTTATCTCAATTTTTCTCAATCTCTCTCACTCCTACTACACGGCACACACCACTTTTTTACACTCTCGGACACACCACTTTTCACCTCACCTTTTCGGCTTGCCAATAACTCTTTCTTACTTCTCTTCTCCTATTTATAGGCATGGTAAGTCGGTGGGCTAAGGCTTGCCGTTCATTCATTAAGTCGGCAAGTAGGTTGGTCTAGCTTTTCTAGATCTTTGCCTACATTATTTAGCTTTTTCCACCACATTCCAGATTTCTCCATTAGCCGAATTCTCTTGATTGTCCTAGAATCTTCCAGAGAGGAATATGTGCTGAATTTAAGGGGTGGTTGTGCAAATATTCGAGAACATCTTGACCGTGGTTTGGCAAACCAACAGTGGTGACTTTGGTACCCTAATGCTTTGGTTTCTTCTTGCACCTGCTTTAGCTTCCGATCGACCATCTTCCTCTCATTTTAAATACTGAAGGTCACGGCCAGTTGCACTATAGACCATTTAAATTTGAAACAATGAGAGGGAGGGATCCCTGTAGTTTCTTTACGGTTGTCTCTGCTTTGAGGACATTTGTGGAGGGTTTTCCTGCATGTATTTTGGCAAAGAAAATCGATGAAGTGAAAAAGGCCTTACGTCAGTAGAATAAGAAGCACTTTGGCTTTATTACCTTGACACGTGTGCTGGATGAGGTTCAGCAACTGGACCCCAGTGGGAAATCTATCTTTGGAAGGTTCTATTAAGGCCGAGATTCATGAACAATTGGTGCAAGAACAGTCAATTTGGAGACACAGATCTCAAGTAGAATGGTTGGTCTCCAAAGAGCTCAATACTAAATTCTTTCACATGTGAACTATAGTCCATCGGAATCGGAACTCTATTCTCTCTCTTCAAACGGATGATAATATATACTTGGCAAACGGGAAGGCAGAATATTGGTAATTCATTTATGGAATTGTTTGATGTTCTTTTCCGCAACTACACATCCCTCTATCCCTTTGGATTTGGTAAATCTCAATTCACCAGTTATTACCTCAGCTGATTCCTCTCTACTAGATACAATTCCGACTGGCAAAGAAATTTTCAAGATTGTTCAATCCATGGGTTCTCTTAAAGCCCCTGGGCACCTGGACTACCGGTCTTATTCTAAAAAGGATATTGGAATATATCTATCATGACGTCATTGCCACAGTTCAGGATTTCTTTAATGGCAGGCGCATGTTGCGATCTTTGAATCACACGTTTTTGGTCCTCATCCCAAAAATTGGCAATCCACATAATCCACATAAAAGTTTCTCATTTCCGTCCCATGAATCTATGCAATGTTTATTACAAAATCATATCCAAACTCATTTCCAATCGGTTGAAACAAATTTCTGCCACGCATGATTTCCGATCACCAATCGGCTTTTGTGCCTTTCCGATCACCCATCGGCTTTTGTGCCTCGTCGTGTTATACAGGATAATTATATTCTGTCACATGAGATTTTTCACTCTTTGCATCTAAATAAAGGACGAAAGGGGTCAGATTGCTCTCAAGATTGATATGTCAAAGGCCTAGGGTCACATGGAATGGGATCTCATACTTCTTCTCGCTTTGAAAATGTTCGGCTTTAGTCCTCCCTGAATTAATTGGATTCGGAATGCTTATTTTCAGTCTCTTATTCACTTCTCCTTAACGGTAATCCCTACGACTTCATTATTCATACTTTCCAGTATGCTTGATAAGGCTCATGATCTGTCTCTATTGCACGGTATTAGCTTAAATCGTGGTGGCCCAAAAATACGCACCTCCTCTATGCTGATGATGTCTTACTTTTTGGCCAAGCTACAATGGATGAAGCCCGAGTCATAAAACACTGCCTGCAATTATTTTCCACTTGGTCTGGTCAGGAACCGAATTCCCGAGAGTCAACTATTTACATTACAAAAAATACCGCCAACACTGATGCACGTGTTATACGTGAATGTTTTACTTTCAATACAATGACGACCTCCTCTCGCCACCTTGGCCTCCCTTTGCTGCCAACTACATCCAGAACCGCGTCTTTCAAAGAATTTCAGCAGCGGATTGAAAATAAAATCTAGAGTTGGAAAGGAAAACTGTTATCTCAAGCAGGCCGTACCGTGTTGATCCGGGCGGTGGCATCGGGAGATAGGATTCGGTGATAAGTTACTGTGTGTTAAGGGTGGAAAGGGCTGAGATTTTAAATTTCAGCTCCGACGCTCACGATATGGACACCTCATTTAATGAGGTGGGAGGGGTAATGAAGCCACAAAATTCGGCTTGGCTAAACACAGTCGGCTGAGGATACTTTTTTCTTTCGATTCTTTCCTAACATATCTTCCGCAACACGACGCTTCATCTTCTTTTCATTTTCCCTGTAATCTTCTGCAACAAGCGGTGGGTTTATGGTGTGAAAGGTTTCTTTAATGCAGACTTTTTTTTTGTGCGCCATGCCTTTTCTTGTTCACAAACCAGAATTAGCTCCGGTACAAAACTCGTCGGACATTCGGTAATCTTTGCTTAGGCTTTGGTTTTGTTCTTTTGCTTTTTGTTATTTTGTCCTTTTCCTTAGACTTGATCTTTATTATGTCATTGATCAAAGTGTTTTACTAATTTTATGTTGCCATTTTATGCTATTCTTACTGGCACAATTTTAGCATGCAGACTACTTTTTATTTTTGTGCACCGTCTCTCTCTTGCTTCATTCTTTTCTTTTCTTTTTATCGGTTATCGATCATCTTACTGTGAATATGAGCAATATCTCTTTATATTCAGCCAAAAAAAAGAGCAATATCTCTTTACTTCTTCTGAGTCTCACGTGATTAAAAGAATTAACTGCATCTTATTGTCTTGCATTTGTTTTAGCTTCTATGATTTATTTTCTCCAGGTCTATGGTGCGAAAAGTGAACAACAAAAAGACAAATCCAAATTGAGAATAATGCTCAAAATATAGGTATATGCATATTTGTTTTTCCCATAAAAATTATACCTTAATGCGGAAATATTTCAAGATAATACGTATGACAATGTTTGCTCTTCAACTTCCATTGTATGTTAGATACAACTAGTACATTTGCAGACAATAATCAGTTCAACGGACTTTGAACACATACTAATGCTTAAGACCACCCGCTTTCATAGAAGCAATGTGTCAAATTTAGTAATTTAAAATACAAATAATAAAATAAATTTAAAGGATTCTTTCTATGCTTGTGGTAATGCTTGTTGTAACATTTGTGTCTTTAGCTAACTAGGGCTACTGAATTTTTATAGGTTGATAAATGGCGGAGCCATCAAGCATTAATCCAAATATAGATAGGCGAGGGTCTAGTAGTACCTCAAACCCGGAAGGTTTTTCAATTTTATTTGCCCTCTGTATTTATGAATTTAGATGAATTTCATTTGTATGGTTGGATTCTGTAGGTGAAATAGTTCGGGCAAACACCGGGTGTGAGTGCAAAAACAACCCAAGAGGGGGGGTGAATTGGGTTTTTCAAAAACTTTTGAATCCTTTTGAAAACAAACCCAAAATAGCTCAGATCTAATTCTAGGTAAACAAGCAATGAGATCAAGACAATAAATGAGCAAGTTCAATCAAGCAATATAAGCACGAAATAAAGAGGAGAGTGAAGAAGATGACACCAGTATTTTTAGGTGGTTCGGCCAACTCTTGCCTACGTCCACCCCCAAGGCTATTGACTTCCTTGGGCTTCCTCCACTATTCTCCAAGCGAATACACACCTTAGCTTCCGGGGTGCTAAGGAACCGTTACAAAGCGTTTTCAGAGCTCACGCTTCAACTCTTTTCACAAATCCCAAAACCTAGGGATTTCTTCTACTCTCACAAGTAGGATACAATGTTCACTCAACACTCAAAGGTTTTATAAGGTTTGGATACAATGATTGAAGGCTCTCTAAGCCAGATCTACAAGTGGGTAACTCAAGAAATGAAACGGCTCTCTAAGCCAAATCTACAAGTTTAAGAACCTGAAGTGAACTAGAAGAATACGATCTTCAAGGAAAGCTTCTGGATTTGCAAGATTGAATGCAAGCCTTCTTGGGTGGAAGAGCTTCTCTCTTTCTTCTTAGGGCTTTGTTTCTCAAGAAATTAGGGCAAGGATGATTTTCGTGTAAAGCTCTTGACTTCTCCTTCAAACTTCTTCTATTTATAGTCTCTAGGGCATCAGGGGTCTTCTAGTAAAGATTTGGAGCCGTTGGAGGACATTTGGGTCCTTTGGAGACACTTTTAAGTGAGTGACGTCGCTCCAGGATCTGAGAAATCGAAGCATGTGTCGACACCTTCCCTGTATGTGTCGACACCTAGGAGTTTTGCCAGGAAACTCACTTTCGGGTGTATGACCAATGTGTCGACACTTATGTCCAATGTGTCGACACTTCTCATCAAAGAGTTGACCCTTCAAAATGCCTTGGAAACATGCCTTCGGGTGCATGTGCAATGTGTCGACACCATCAGCTTTGGCCTGTAAACCTTGCCTTCTGTTGATAGTGCAATGTGTCGACACCTCTTGGTCTATGTGTCGACACCTTCATCTTGGCCTGGAAGCTTGCTTTCTGTTGAATGACCAATGTGTCGACACCTCTTGACTGTGTGTCGACACCTTCACTTTGGCTTGAAACATGCCTTCTGGTGTATGACCGATGTGTCGACACCATGATGACATGTGTCGACACCTTCAACACTTAGGCTGAAAAGTGTTTCTCTTTGCACCTTTAAGCAATCCCAAAAACATCTACAATGTGAAGTTTTAACAAGTAAGCTTATGTAGAGTGTTCAATTATATCTAAGGCCGATTTACAACTAGAAAACTCTTGATATCATTTTCTTAAAACGGATTTTCAAAAGTAGAATCTAAAGGTTTAAAAACTCGTTGGAAAACTTTGTTATCATCAAAATCAAAATAGATTGTTTATAAAACAACCTTGGGCTAACACCGGGAAAACTGTAAATATTTGGAGCTTAGAGTTTAGAGATGAGGAGCACGCTTATGATTGGTACAACCGTTACGCAATTAGCATTGGATTTAGCATTCGGAAGTCCAGTGCGTTCAAGAATAAAGAAAAAAGATGTTATACAGTTAGAACATTCGTGTGTAGCAAAGAAGGGTTCAGAAAAGAGAAACAACAGGCAGTGCCTTTGAAGAAGAAACGACGGAATACTAGGTGCGAGTGTCTTGCAAGTTTCACCATCCAACGACAATCAAACGGAATGTATTACCCATTTGATTGGTACCCACGACATAATCACGAATTGGCTACACCATCGAAAGTCCACTTACTTCGTTTCCATAGGCGAATCAATGAATTGCAATGTCTTGAGTGCAACGATGTAGACAGAGCAGGCATTCACTCGAAGCTAGCACATGATTTGATGGCGGCCCAAGCTGGGGGAAGAGAGCACCTCAGATTCACTCAAATGGACTTGAAAAATTATTTAAGTAGTAAAAGAAGTAAATCAATGGATGGTGGAGTAGCAGGTGCACTTATTAATTGGTTTGGTGATTAGCGACGAAAAAATTCTCAATTCTTCTTCAGAGTTATGTTAGATGACGATGAGCATATAACTAATATATTCTGGTCTGACCACGGCATGCAGAATGACTACGCACTTTTTGGAGACTTTGTGTCATTCAATACCACTTACAGGACAAATCATGAGCGCAGGCCATTAGGGGCATTTTTAGGGGTGAATCATCACAGGGAGCAAGTAGTGTTTGGGGGCATGTCTATTTTTTGATGAGACATCTAATTCATTCAAATGGTTGTTTGAGACCTTCTTGAGTGTATGGAAGGGAAGGCACTTCAATCGCTTTTCACCGACCAAGATGCTGGTATGCTTGCTGCAATCCCTATCTCATTGCCAAACACACATCACTTTCTTTGAGGACGACGAGTGGGAGACAAATGAAAGGGGGGCGTGCTGCATAGGATATAAGGAATTCCTAAAAGAAAGGCAATGAATCCTGGTACTCAAAAGTAAGAAGGGATTCGTTCTGCATGTTTGGAATTGCATAAATCCTTCCACTTATATGGAATTGCACACAACTATAAACCATTTGGTCACTTAACAAACTCAACTTGACCTTGGCCATGGAATTTATTAAGATACGTCCGAAAACATCACCATGAATGGAAATCGCCTCAAATGGCATCAATCGGCAATAAAGCTCCCAATGAAATTCTAGATTTTAAGAAGCTTGTTAACAATTCATTTACTGCAAATGAATAGGCAACAAATGCATCTATTGCTTTTTCATTTCGTCTGTAGCCATGAAAATTCCCAAGGTACCTCAAATGCATCTATTGCTTTTTCATTTCCCTCAGAATGGGTAAACGTATCTTGAACACAAGAAACTACTTGCCTAGTTTCAGAACAATAGTTAATACAATTCAAAGAATTAATTGCACATTTCAGAGTGTTCGCAGTATGAAAAACAGGGGAAAAATCTATCACATGAAACCCAAATTAGATCTGCCTATATAAGATAATATGTTATATAAGACAACACCCTTTTGGGTGAAGACGGTGGGCGTCCAACACGTTAGTGTAAAATAGAAACAATTTAAAATAAAAACTGGGGTGTGGAGGTTAAAACCCAGAAGGTTGCACGGAAAACACAATGCCTTAGCCTCTATTTTTTAGGCGTTGTGTTTGCCCACTCTTTTGTTCTTAGCGTTGTGTTTGCCCACTCACACACTGCAGCTTTCCACTCTTCCCTGCAACCTTTTGCTCCGCCACCATCTTCCCTGCAGCGTTGTCTTCCCTACACCTTCTGCAACATTACGTCCCCAAAAGTTAAGAAGGAACAATGGAAAGCTTTGCGGTGAAGACGTGCAGAGAAAATGAAAAGAAAAAATAAAGTCGGCTTGTTGTAGAATGTTGCAGGAAAAATGGAGAGAAAAGTAATATTCAGACTCTCTTGCGTGTTGGAGAAGAAAAAATGAAAGAGAAAATAATAATCCAACTGACTTTAGCCAAGCCGAATTTTGTGGCTTCATTTCCCCTCTCACCTCATTAAATGAGGTGTCCATATCGTGATGCGTCAGAGCTGAGATTTAAAATCTCAGCCCTCCCTTTCCACCCTTAACACACAGTAACTTATCACTGAATCCTATCCCATCCGGTGGCATCTGCCATCCCTATTTATGGTATGTCTTCTTTCCTGCTTCCAATATTAACCTATAAATCTATCAACTCAACTCCGCGTCGATTTTGGTGGGGGTTCAAACAAGAGGGCTCGCGCCATTTATCTGTTCCCCTAAGGTAGTTGGTAGGATGGGTATCAAGTTGTATTAACTGATGTCATCATTTTGTAACTTATTTACATGACGTGGATGAAAGTTGTTATATAGTTAGCAAATTCGTTAGACTCTTATTAGTCTTTATTTGTATATAAATAGCCGACTGATATCATGAATAAAATAACGAAATTGCTCTCGCAAACCTGCTTCCCTCAACAAACACTCATGCACTCTGTTTCTTACTGTCAAAACACATTTTCTTTGTTTAACATGGTATCAGAGGATTTCTGATTCATGACTTCCGCATCACCTCCCTTATCTCCTATATCTCTTACTATTGAATCATCTCTTCCACCACATATTTCTAAATCTTTTCCTCCGATTAACAATCCAAGCATGTCTAATGAAGAATCTGGCCCGTTCTATATTCATCACGGAGATAGTCCTGGAGCAGTACTAGTTTCGCAACTGCTAGTAGGTGACAATTACCCTACCTGGTCTCGTTAAATGGAAATGGCGTTGAGCGCAAAGAACAAGACTGGATTCATAGACGGATCTATTAGCAAACCGAGTACAAAGGATTCTCGTTTTGGTGTTTGGTTGCGTTGCAACAATATGGTAATTTCATGGATATTAAATTCCATTTCAAAGGAGCTTGCAGCTAGTGTGATCTATATCGACACTGCAAGAGATATTTGGTTAGACCTAAAAGATAGGTTCTCTCAAGGTAATGAACAACGTATTTTCCAGCTACAAAAGGCTATATCTAGTCTTTCTCAAGACCAGATGTCTGTTAGTTCCTATTTTACAAAGTTTAAAGGTCTTTGGGATGAATTCTGGAACTACAAGCCTATTCCCTCATGCCCATGCGGAGCATTGAAAATTCTGGCTGATTTTCAACAGCAGGAGTGTGTAATGAAGTTTTTGATGGGGCTCAATGAGTCTTATTCCAGTATTCGCGGTCAGATCCTACTTATTGATCCTCTGCCGCCTATAAACAAAGTGTTTTCCCTGACTCTACAAGAAGAAAAGCAACGAGAAATAGCAACTGCTATCCTTCCAACACCTAATTCTCTTGCTTTTCTCAGTCGAACCAACAACACTAGTTCTGGTTTTTGGTATGGGAACAATGATGGTCATCAGTTTGTTACAAAGGAAAGACCTATGTGCAGTCACTGTGGCATTCCAGGGCACACTGTTGATAAGTGCTTCAAAATCCATGGATATCCACCGGGTTACAAATATCATAAAGCTAAAGCCTCAGCTAATCATGTTTCATCTGAATCTGTTATTAATACTTTTACAGCTACAACTTATACACCTTCACCATATAATTTTGCACCTCCTCTTACTTTTACTCCAACATAATATCAACAATTGTTGTCTCTTATTCAATCATCAAACACAACTGATTTCCCTCCTCAATCGTCTCCACAATCCTCTGCTTTGCAGGTTACTAATCAATCTGCTCTTGAACCTGTTCCTAACATGACAGGTACTGCCTTCTGTTTGTCTTCTAAAAGTCATTCTTCATTTACTTGGATTGTTGACACAAGAGCCACCGACCACATGGTGCACTCCAAATCATCCCTTACACATATTATTTCCGAAGTTTCTTCCACTGTCAAACTTCCTAATGGTCATTCAGTTGTTGTCACACACATTGGTCATGTTAAAACTTCTTCAACTTTGACATTAACCAATGTACTTTGTGTTCTTTCTTTCGATTTCAATCTTATTTCAGTAAGTCAACTCATTCGAGAACTTCATTGCTGTGTCTTTTTCTTATCTGGTTATTGCTACATACAGGACCTATACAAGTGGAAGACGATTGAATTAGCTGAGCAACGAGCTGGATTATATCACTTGTTGCTCCCTCCTGACAATAATACTTGTATAGCATCTGCTGTATGTTCTATTTCAGCTTACAATAATCTTTGGCACTGCAGACTTGGCCATGTTTCCATTTCAGTTCTGAAATCTTTACAGCAAAATAATCCTTCAATAATAGAATCTCATTCGATTCCTTGTACTATTTGTCCACTAGCAAAGCAATGAAAGTTGCCCTTCCCTGTCAGTACACATTCTTCTCAAAATGTTTTTGACTTGATTCATCTAGATGTATGGGGTCCTATGTCTACCCCTGCAATGGATGGTTCACGTTATATTTTTACCATAGTTGATGATTTTAGTCGATCAACTTGGATATATTTGATGAAGAATAAATCTGAAACTCACATTCATATTCCTTCTTTCTTCTTCATGGTAAAAACTCAGTTCAATATTGATATCAAAACTGTTAGAACTGATCATGGTACTGAGTTTAACCTTCACTCTTTTTTTTCTAATCATGGAGTTATACATCACAAATCATGTGTTGAGACTCCGCAACAAAACAGGATTGTTGAACGTAAACATCAACACATTCTCAATATTGCTCGAGCTTTACGTTTTCAATCTCATCTTCCTTTAGAATTTTTGAATCATTGCATTCTTACTGCTGTTTACTTGCTTAATAGAACTCCTACTCCATTATTGTCTCACAAATCTCCGTATGAAGTCCTGTTTTCAACTCCTCCGAAGTATGATCATCTCAAAAATTTTGGTTGTCTTTGTTTTGCTACCACATTATCACGTCACATAACCAAATTTGATCATCGTGCTTCAAAGTGCATTTTTCTTGGCTATCCCTATGGCATTAAGGGTTACAAGTTGTTTGATCTTGATAAGAAAACTGTCTTTGTATCCCGAAATGTCATTTTCTTTGAAAACTCATTTCCTTTTCAAACTTCTCACACCTCCTCTTTATCTCCTAATTCTACTGTCCTTCCTAAACCCATTTCAGATTCTGCTATTGCTTCATTTTCGACAGAATCAACTATTTCTTCTACTGTACCTCAGTCTTTCAGTAATAACTCTGCTGATTCTTCTGGTACATCATCACCCGATTCACCCTTATCTGCTCCTTCTGTTGCACCTATCAATTCTGCACCTTTACCACGTAAGTCCACTAGAATTAGAACATTACCAGCATATCTTCAACAATATTATTGTCAGGTAGCTCAATTTGACCCTGTTCTTCCCTTGCACAAAGGTCCTTCCTCAGGTAAACCTTATGATATTCTTTTTAATCTTGGTTGTCATAGATTGTCTTCTGCCCACCGTGTATATACAGCCTCTATTTCTTCTACTGTTGAACCTACTTCTTATTCTCAAGCCAATAAGTTTTTTGAATGGCATGATGTCATGCAAAAAGAGATCACAGCCCTCCAAGATAATAACACTTGGACCATTACTTCACTTCCTGCACATAAAAATCCTATCGGTTGTAAGTGGATTTACAAGACAAATACAAATCAGATGGCTCAATTGAGCGTTATAAAGTGAGACTTGTAGCTAAAGGGTATACTCAACAAGAAGGCTTTGATTACTTTGATACCTTCTCACCCGTGGTCAAAATCTCCACTATCCAAATACTCCTTGCTTTGGCAGCCATACATGGTTGGTATTTACATCAGTTAGATGTAAATAATGTCTTCCTCCATGGCGATTTAAATGAGGAAATCTACATGAAAATTCCTCCTGGGTTCCAAGTTAAGGGGGAGAATCTGGTATGCCGGCTTAACAAGTCACTTTAAGGCCTTAAACAGTCATCTCGACATTGGTTTTTTAAATTCTCAGAGTTTTTACTTGAGCATGGTTTCTCTCAATCTAAAGTTGACTATTCTTTGTTTACTCGGCAACAAGGTGCTGTTTTTATTGCATTACTTGTTTATGTGGATGATATCATCCTTGCCAGTAGTGATGTTGCAGCCATTACTGATTTTAAAACTCTGATAGATGCTCGATTTAAAATCAAAGATTTGGGTCCTCTCAAATTCTTCCTTGGTTTGGAAGTTGCTAGATCAGCCAAAGGAATTTCTTTATGTCAAAGGAAATTTACCCTTGATGTCCTTTCTGATTCTGGTTTCTTGGGGGCAAAGCCTGCCACAACTCCTCTTGAGCAACATTACAAACTCGATTCCACTACTGGAGATTTACTTTCTGATGCTACCAGTTATCGAAGACTTATTGGCAGGTTGATTTACCTCACTATGATTAGGCCTGATATTTCCTATTTTGTCCAAGTCCTTAGTCAATTCATGAATACCCCCCGAATGCCTCATCTTCAAGCTGCTTACCGCATCTTGCGATATTTAAAGGCTACCGTGGGACAAGGCTTATTTTACTCAGCAACTTCTCCTCTTCACCTCAAAGCTTATTCTGATTCTGACTGGGCTGCTTGCTCTGAGACTCGAAAATCTGTTACTGGCTATAGTGTATTTATTGGGGATTCATTGGTGTCCTGGAAATCTAAGAAACAACATATTGTTTCACGATCTTCAGCTGAGGCTGAATACCGTGCCATGGTAGTTGCAGTTTCTGAGGTTCAATGGATGTTATATGTTTTGGCTGATTTTCGAATTCAGCATCCTCAACCCGTCATGCTATTCTGTGATAGTCAATCTGCTTTACACATAGCTGCCAATCCAGTATACCATGAGAGGACAAAACACATAGAACTGGATTGCCATTTCATCCGCGACAAGATTAATACTGGTGTTATTCAGACTTTTCATGTTTCTACCAGACATCAAGTTGCAGATCTTCTCACCAAGTCTCTTGGCTCTATTCAGCTTCAATTCCTACTTATCAAGATGAATGTTCTTAACATACACACTCCATCTTGAGGGGGAGTATTAACTGATGTCATCATTCTGTAACTTATTTACATGACGTGGATGAAAGTTGTTATATAGTTAGCAAATTCGTTAGACTGTTATTACTCTTTATTTGTATATAAATAGCTGATTGATATCATGAATAAAATAACGAAATTGCTCTCGCAAACCTGCATCCCTCAACAAACACTCATGCACTCTGTTTCTTACTGTCAAAACGCACTTTTCTTTGTTTAACAAGTTGACTCAGGAGATGAACTTAACACTTATTTCCAAGCTGGGTTGGATGATGTTCAATACAAGCCATCGACCATGGGTTAGTGCTTACAAGCTAAATATCTCAAAGGCC
This sequence comes from Myrica gale, assembly GCA_963930655.1. NCBI lineage: Eukaryota > Viridiplantae > Streptophyta > Magnoliopsida > Fagales > Myricaceae > Myrica > Myrica gale. Next base: position 11,645,120 of record OZ005616.1, read on the forward strand.
GAAACTTTCTGCAGGTGGAACGAACAATATCTTCTTCATGGATTTGGAAGGGTCTTTTAAAATGCCAGCCAATTCGCTCGGCAGGTAGATGCTCTTTGGTGGGTCAGGGAGATACTATCAGGACTTGTCGAATCATTGAATCCCAGGCCTCCCGACTTTTAAGCCTACTCCCCTTCAGCATTCTTAGATTCAACATCCAGATTCTTTGGTCAGTCACTTTATTAATTACTCTCAACAATCTTGGAACTCTTGTATGCTGCTCAAATCTTTTGATCGAAACTCGGTGGATAAGATCATTCAAATTCACATCTCACCCCCATCAGTCCCGGATAAGATCATATGGACTCCGAACTCTAAGGGCAAATTCTCTGTGAAATCGGTGCTTCAGCTCCTATCTTCTCCTCGGGTGCCTCTCAAGGAGTGGCTCCCTCTGTAGCTTAGCGGTCCCTCTAGCAGTCAAATATGTCTGAACGTTTAAAATTATTCCTCTGGAAGGTGAAACAGATTGCCTCCAGAGGCAATCCGGCCGACGATGTGGAGCTCGGGCAGGGTGACTGTTCGGGCTGCTCGGGCAAGACCCACACTCCTCCAGAGCTCCACCGTTGGATGACCTACAACCATCCATTCGGTCATCCGGACCGGATTGCCTTCGGAGGCAATCCGTTCTCGGCATGGGATATCCTGCCTACTAGACACCGAATTGCCACTAATTTATGTTCTCAATATAGTGGAGGTATCTCCTATGCACTTTGTGGTCATGTGGAAGAATCTCTTTAGCATATACTTTTCTCTTCTTCCTATTCAGAAGTTCTCTGGAGATTGGCTCCTTGCCCGATTAATATAGAACCATTCCGACTGGGGATGATTCAAGACTGGATACAGAGTATCATTGAACCTTCTAGGCTCTTGGGTATCCCTGTGAAGGATAGTCATTCTTTTCAACACTTTGCTGCCGTTGCGATGGATTTCATTTGGTTGGCCATAAACAAATTGGTTCATGAGGAGGTTCGATTGGATCCGCAACAACTTCTAAAATTGATACTGTGATGTCATAAAGAACATTTGGCGGCCTGGAGAGCTTCTCCTCGCCTTAATACCCCCATTGCGGCTTCCACTTTCCTACTAGAAAATGACTTTTGATGTAGCCATCCGACCAGAGTCTATGGCAGCAGCAATCCTTTATCACTCCAATGGTGATCTTCTTCATGCATGGACTCAACAGTCCTCTTCAACCAACCCTTTAATAGGTGAAGCGGAAGCGGCTTTGTTGGTTATCTCTCGTGCGAATGACCTTAACCTCTCCAATCTGGTTCTTCAAGGAGATTCAGCTACGGTTATTGATAGCTTGCTTTCTTTTCAGTTAGCTGGGCTTTCTTCAGGACCAGTGCTTCCCTGGAAAATTTCTTCGAACATTCAAATCGGTCAATCTTTGATCCTTAAGTTATCTCTCTTCTCTCTGTCTGAGATATCTCGAGCCTGTAATATGGAGGCTCACTCTTTAGCAGCCTGGGAGGCTGCCCACTCCTTCAATGGAGTTGTTCCTTCTTTTCTTCTTAATCATGGTCTGTGGAAGTTCAACGCGCGAAAGTCCTTAGTTTTCTTTTTCTGTTTGTTTTATGTGTTTAGTTTTTCTTGTTTGTCTTCTTCTTTTGGTGTTTTGTAAGTTATACCTTGTCTTCATATATATAAGATTCGTGTTTTAACAAAAACAAAAACAAAAACATCGCTGAAGCGCATGGAGAATGAATCTGCACTAGCTCATTGTCATTTTTCTAGAAAACGCTACAATAAATATATTTTCCTACATTTTGAAAAGCGCTGCTAGAGCTTGTAGTTCTCAATTATTTCTCTATTGTTTTTTGTCTTTTCAAATTTATTTTAATAAGTATATTTCATTCATGTAGAAAAATAATAAAAACAAAATAAACTTCATCATTGATTAAATAAACGACCTCCTACAAATTTGCAACAAAAACAAAAGATGGTGTTAAACTTTAACAAGTAGTCTAACCGAAGGAGGTCTTACAAGTTTCAACAAGTAGTTTAAAAAATTAACAAATATTAACGACCAACATAAAATGACTAACTTTACTTCTCAGACGTAGCCGTAACATCGTCATCACCACCACCACTATCATCATTATCATAATTATCATTGCCTGCAATTTCAGTGTTGGAAAGGTAACAAACAATTATTCTATTGACTTCTAAAACTTGTTTAGACAAATTTTTTTTCAAAGTAAAAGAGTGGAAGGGGGCAATCAGTGTAGCAAACTCTTTATGGACGTGACTATAGATACTCCATCTCGCTGCAGAATATTCGGATTGAGTCATAGCTACATGTCCCGAGAAGGGAGGACCATCATGACCACAACCCCACAAGCATGCAAGTGATAATGGAGGCGGGAGGGTTCGATCCGAGGATTCCCCCCCCCCCAAAAGAGTCTCTTGGACGGCTTATTTAGACCATGGCCTCAATATAAATCTTTTAAATAATAACTTGAATAATTAGGTAGTAACTTTAATATGTTACTAAATACAAATTCTAAACTCACTTCCACCACAATTTTAAAGCTGTTTATAAGACACATCCAACATCAGATCAAGATTTAAAAATATATGAGATACAAAGTAAATGCCAAGTTACGTACTACATTGATTACATAACAACATTAATGGGCGTTAATATGCTAGGTTAGTGATATATCATTCCTGAAAGTGAAAGTTTGGACTATCATTGGTAAGTAAACATTCAAGGACAAACAAACCAAATAAAAAAAAACAAAAATGGAAATGGAAATATATTATTCTTTTATTATCAATAATAAAATCGATCCGTTCATAACATTTGTTCAAACTTAAGTTTCTTTTTTCAGCAAAAGTTCTTTACATTCCGCTATTACAATAATAAATTTTCATTTCCATAGATATTTATACAACAAAAGTTAGTTCCATCTTTTCATTCTCTGCTTGAAAAAATATATGTGCAAGAATTTTATTATAACGACAACCCAACGAACATGGAAAGAACTATATATAAGAAACACGAGGTCCTAAGGGAGATATCAGTACCAGCATAATTTCCATCAGAACAAAAATTTGTACCATCCGTCTATATGCCTATTTTTTGAACTCTGTTCACAAAAATTATATCTTACCATTAGAGTTTGCACCCGCAACATTCCGGCTCGCAGCAGATGATCGTGGAAGTGATGGAGTGCCGTTATTTTTTCCACCACGTTGTCCCCTATAACAATAAAACAAATAATTAACCAGGAAAATACATAATTAGATACCCATAAACACAAACACACGCCCATACCACTACTAGAAAATTGACTTTTAGTCACGAAATTCTCGGTCACTAAAAGTCTATTTTTAGTGACGAAATGCTATTTTTGTCACTAAAAAATGGTTTTTCGTGACGAAAATAATTTTGGTCACTAATTTCGTCACTAAAAGTCTTATTTGTGACAAAATAACAATGTCGTCACAAAAAGTTAATTTTTTGGTGACGATAAGTTTCGTCACACGCCGATCGATCGGTACTTTTGTGACGAAATGCTCCATCACTAAATGCAAAGAGTTTTGGCGAGGAAATTACGTCGTCACTCCACCCAATCGATCGTTGTTTATATAACGATCAATCAGTTATCAATAAACATGTGGCTTTGAAACATGATCCATCGTTCATCATAACTGATCGATCGCTACGATATGATGATCAATCGACATGCGTCATAGAAGATCTTTCTAAATTTTAAGATAACCGATCGATCGGTCATTTAGGTGATCGATCGTTTAAGTACGATATCGTTTAGATATTTCTAATCTACCGATCGATCGTTTATATTGGAAGTGATCGATCATCAAGGACGTCGTCGTTTTGTCTTAAGCATAACGATCGATCGGTAAAGGCACAATAACCAATCCATCGCAACAATATGACGATCGATCGGCATGCATCATAGAAAATCTTTCTAAATTTTAAGATAACCGATCGATCGATGATTTAGGTGATCGATCGTTTAAGTACGATGTCGTTTAGATATTTCTAATCTACAAATCGATCGTTTATATTGAAGTGATCGATCATCAAGGACGTCGTCGTTTTGTCTTATGCATAACGATCGATCAGTAAAGGCACACTGATCGATCGTCAGGATGCATAGTCGTTTTTATTAGACGAAGCGATCGATCGTTCAGATAAAGCGATCGATCGGTTAGCATGGTGTCGTTTTAAATGCAAAGGGCGATCAATCAGTTAACATTGATGATCGATCGGTACGTAAATTTCATGATTACACATTTGTGATTGAATAATATGAGCTTAAATAATTAGAAATACAAAATATATATTAACAAAGTACGTTAGGATATGTTTAAATTACATAACAACATATAAAGTATACTTCATTAATACTTAGGAAAGCATATACAAGTTGTACATGTTACATCAAATAAACATTTTGTAATAGTTAGTATGAGCAATGTACTAAGATGTCATAAACTAGTGATATAAAGCTTTATTTAATACATGATTATAAGTTATCAGTATGAGATTTGTATTAAAATGACATTTTAAGTAAAATAATTTTAATAATTATTTCATTTGTTAGGTTAAAAATCATTTTTTCAATAATTAGGTTTAACGATCGATCGGTATGTCACCAATCGATCGGTAAAGGACGGTGTCTTTTAATGGTTTGAGACCGATTGATCATATAATAATACCGATCGATCGCTCATGTCTGTCATCATTTTGAATTCGTTTCCCGATCGATCGTTTGAAAACTTAGCTGGAATTTTCAAGCTGACAAGGCGATCGATCGGTATGGTGACCGATCGATCGGTGTTTATCGTGCTTGAAATGCTCAAATTCTCTAATGTCGTGGGTGAAGTAAAAAAAACACTCACGGAGACGAGGAGAACGAAGGCTTGCGGCAAGGAGCTCTTTTCCTCTCAAACTTAGTCCAAATACCGTTATTTTGGTTGAGAGAGTGTTTAGAATAGATTAAGAGGAAGACGAACTCATATTCATTGGTTTTTTAACCGAGTGAATATTGAAAATATTTGGCGAAATTTGTGAGATTTTGGTAGAGATTTTGTTCGTTTTGGTATTTATATCGTGCAAGAGGTAATATACTCTACATACATTACGATTTATGAACGATTTGGTTGGTTATTTGATGATTTTTTTGATTTGGGTATTTGTGGGTATTGTGGATATAATTTGTGATGATTAGAGCTTATTAGGATGTTTTTAATATGTATATTGCAATGGGTATTGAATGAGGATTATTTGAGAGTGATTTGGGCGTGGATTTGAGTGTGTGGGGAGGTTTGCATGGTTTTTTTCGATTTGGGTAATTGACGATCGATCACTAATAAGTGACGATCGATCGACTGTTAGATGGTATATAACCGATCGATCGTTGTATTTTAAACGATCGATCGTTGTATTTTAAACGATCGATCGTCTTCTAGATGGTTGTCTGACGATCGATCGTCATATTTTTACCCATCGATCGGTGTTTCACGCAAGTTTTGTTGCAAATTATTGATGATGTGTAGCATTTATATTTATTTAGATGTTTGATTATTGAAGTGCTTGAGTTCCAAAAATAAGAATGATGTAAGATCTCTCCTTATGTTGTTCATAATTTTTCTCATATATTGCTCTGATAATGTGGATGAGTAGAGGTTTGTTTGTCTGATGAAAATTGTATTTTTTTTGTACTCATTGGAAACGCCAGGAAGGGAATGGCCTATGCCCCCTGAATTTTGCAGTTGGAAATCACATGCAAATATGACGGTACATCTAACCCTGCAGGTGCACGCACGTATGTGCATGTAAGTATATACAAGTAATAGCTTATGCTCATGCAAGGGTATAAACACACGCGCGCCTAACATGGAAACATGAACTTGTCCATTTCCTTGAGAGCCACAAACAACAAGAGACAGGGATCCATGCCAATTTCTCCATCGTAATAGCATGGAAAAGATGGGCAATGAAGATGAAAATATTCAAAGAATAAAGCAGGTATACAGTACAGAAACGGGTAGCATCAGAAAGAGTCTTGCCTTCCCAGGAAAATCGTTGGTATACCCCAAATGTTCAAGAAGTTCAAGTGCGTCGAAGCCACAATTAAAGTATGTCAAACCAAGGAGGAGCATTTTTGAGGTTATACAGCCAAGGATGGGTCGAATGACACCATATCCCATTGAAACTACTAGAAGAAGAAGTCCAAAGAAAGTCTTCTTAATAGCACTGAAGGAAACTACCCATACTGTAATTCCCATTGGTATGCTTCCAGCGAAAGTTTCAGTGAGGATTTGGCCCTCTCAAGGGGATGATGATAATGTATTAAAGTTATTCATTCCATCCTGGATGCAACACATCAGCCAGGAATTAAATTAGATGGCATGGAAATTATGCACCTATAGGATGCTGAGCCGACAAACAATCATGTCTAAAAATTGATTTTGTGACATGGAGAATTCTCAGTCCATACCTATGACTAGGATAGTAGCTGAGGGGTTCAGTTATTGTGTGAAGCACAATGGTGCGAAGCTGTATGAAGCACTGGCTGAGATAAGAAGTTGGCAATCCGACAGTTGTAATGGTGCCACATCATTTAATAAAAGATCCAAATCTCCGACCCGTACTCGATCCAAATAACCGAACTCGCCCACCCGTTTGGAAAACAAAACAGCTGAATGTCAACTTCTCAGTGTCTTTCATCGTTGCTCTTCCACCCTCCTGAAAGGAAATCGAAATCACTCCAGCGACAGTTGTGGTCTTCAATGGTGACAGATTGACTTACCCAGAATCGCACCTCTTCCTTCGGTGGGCCGGTTCTCTGAATCTTTTGACACCTCTTCATTTTGAATCGCAACTGCTTGGAATTGTACTAGCTCACCTCAAATTTCACATATTCCCATTGTGAATCTTTCTACAAAAATCGCACCTCTTCCTCCAGTGGGTTTCATCTCCCCTATTGGAAATTGAAGGTTTTGGGTTTCTCTTGAGTAGCAAATCTTCCTTCTAGTTCTTAATAATTCAAGGGAAGAAATGATTTTTCGGTGTTATGAAATCGGCTGGTACTTTCCTACATACTTGCCATGATGGTAAGAATGCAACTGGAATTATAAAGAACACCATGGACAATCACCTGAAGAATTCAACTGAACTATCCAGCAACAGCCCCGCCATCACCATCACCAGATGGATTTCAGATGTCTTGGGCTCTGTGAAGCTAAGGTGATCTAGTCTCAACGATGAAGAGGCAAACGGATCGTAAGGGATGGTTTCACAGGCGACTTGTTGAGATTTTCACGGGTTGGGTCGGGTCGCCTCTTCAAACAGGTGATAATTCTTTAAATGATGTGTCAAGTTCGTGACCGTCTGATCGTCAACTCTCCATCTCAGCTGCTTCTTCGCATCACTTAACACCATTGTGCTTCGCACAATAACCGAACCCAGTAGCTGATATATGGTTAGGAAAAAGAGACAACATGGAGGATGCTGTGACATGGAGAATTCTCAGAAGCATACATACACCAAAATTTCTGTCAAAGCAACCAAAATTTAGAGCTGCATAGGGTCACTGCCATGATTTCCTTAGTAATTGAAGAATTACCTTCCCAAACGTAAAGAACAGCTTGTGGTGAGAAGTGGTTCTCCCTATATATTCTGATTATTCTTTGATCATAGGAGTCAAGAATGATGTCATTATTTACTCATCATTGTTATTATGATAAGACAATTGCATGCCTCCTGTTTTGAATCAAGAGATGCGTGGTATAAGATTGGTACTTAGGCTGCAAAAAATCAATTTTCAGACATGATTGTTTGTCAGCTCAGCATGTTACAGATGCATAATTTGAATCCATATATCAGGCATTCTAAGCTTAGCATTAACACAATTTACAATACAAAAAACTGAACACCAATCCGTACAAACATAACCATAAATAAACTCATACACTAATTCGTACAAACATAACCATGGACCACTACCTGAAGGCGTTGGAGAAGGGCGCTTCCGCCTCCCATTGGATGTCCCCCCTTGAAGCCTCGTCGGGGGTGACAGGAGGATCGTCCTAGTCAAGGTCGATCCGTACAGACCGAGACCGGGCTGCATTAAAGAGAAGTCGCTCTTCTTCACTCGTAGCGGGCTTTTGAGTGGGTGCAAACCGCATTAAGTCCATTGGCAATGGTGTTTCCAAAGATATATGTCAACTCATTATGGTGGTCTAACCCTCAACCAATGAATCTCGTATATTTGTGAAGCCTCGTCGGGGGTGACAGGAGGATCGTCCTAGTCAAGGTCGATCCGTACAGACCGAGACCGGGCTGCATTAAAGAGAAGTCGCTCTTCTTCACTCGTAGCGGGCTTTTGAGTGGGTGCAAACCGCATTAAGTCCATTGGCAATGGTGTTTCCAAAGATATATGTCAACTCATTATGGTGGTCTAACCCTCAACCAATGAATCTCGTATATTTGTGGTCCTCCTGCATATGGAAAACGTAGCACACTCGTTATAGGAGGCATAAATAACCATTACATGGATAGGGTAAGTGCTAGTGATGAAACTCACATCAATCAAGGCGGCCCAGTGTTTGGGATTTGCAGACATGGTTTTGGTTTCCAGGTCCCAGCCAAATCCGGTCCTTGTTTTTAGCGCATTGAAGTTCCTAAACTCAGTGTGCATATTGTCCATCTTGGTTTTAATGTTTTGAGCATCCAAAGAGGGCACATCAACCCTCATGATGGCAGCTATGTATTCTAGTTGGATTGACACAGTTTGTCGTCCTTGACACGTCCCGTGTTGAATTCATCCATTGCAAGTTCAATGAACCTTGCCACGCGTTGCTCATCAGACCACAGCAATTTAAATGATGCCATGGAAGCCTAATTGAAAAGGAGGCAAAAGGAAGTGTGAATGATTTAACATGGGAGCCTTACATACATCGATAAATAATCTACATGACAATTTCCCACACTACGTTAAAAATTCAATGTCCCTAAAATTTCACACCACATCGAAAAGAAATTAAAAATCATGCTAGGTTATATAATATTCCTTTGTGATAATGCGAGTAAAAATCCAGAAAGGTCCCCAAGCTCAATAATTACGAATCTAACTCTGACCCACATAAGTATCACGAATGTAATGCATAAATAACGACAACTTACCAGGCTAATACGTATCATAGCATATACTAAAAGGAAGGGGGGAGGAACTTTTCTGTACATAAATGTCATCAAAATAGCTAAAATGCAATGTTGTAATGCATAGAGGAAGAAGCACCAAGTATTTTTCTCAAACACTGTTTAAGATGAAGTTTGGTCTAATAGAAAGCACACGGCTTTATTGTTTACAATCAGAAAATAATCCCACTAAAAAGAATCACGATCTTGCTTATGCAATGCATAGAGGAAGAAGCACAGAGTGTTTTTCTCAAACACTATTTAAGATGAAGTTTGGTCTAATAGAAAGGACACAGTACTTGTATTGTTTAGAATCATAAAATAATCCCACTAAAAAGAATCACAATCTTGTTTATGCAGAACAAATGAATCGCTTCAAACACAGAAATGCCAACTGAAACATTTCAAAAAGTGAAGACATTAAGAACGAAAAATACATTGAACCCCATAACAATTCCAAAAGGGAGAGGCACAAAAGAAGAATCCAGAACATCAAGCACAGGCCTAAAAGCATGAGCGACAGTGAAACGGCAAAAATAAGCCAATACCCACTGGTTAATGGTTGTGGACATTTTTTTTCATATGTACAACCATATCATCATTTTTTAAAAACATATGATCACACAAGAAACAATCCACAAAAATTAGGCATGAGAAAATCATCACCCAATCTCAACACATGCCAAGAATAAATTTTGTAGGTAGGAGCCCCACTCCAAGTTTCATCTATGCATGAATATCATGTTTCACTAACAATATTGGACGGTGAAAATAAAGGTGTTTTCTTGTACTCACTGTATGTCGAGACACGATAGAGGACGAGGGTTGGGCGTCAATGATCCTTTCCTTCCCGGACCTGAGGGAATGTCGATGCACATAGGTTTGATGACAATTAGTCATCGTTTGTATAGATATTGAATGAAAATAAGGCATATGTGAAGGAAATTTCAAGAATCAAGAAAACTACAAAAACTTGCCAACCGTGCATTACAGAGAGGTACAAATCCATTAAAAAAGGAAAGCATAGCAGCAGTAAAGATAACAAAGATGGCAAAAGGGTTCCCCAACAAGCCTTGGTGAGAGGAAGATAACTGAGTGAAGCACTAACTTTGGTGAATTATTTGGGGGGTTTTTTTTTAAGAACCCAATTCATGTATTTGAATGTCATATTAATTTTGAGCTACACATCTAGGTTCACATTTCAACTATGACGGGGAAAATCTGTGAGTTTCTTTCACTGACATGAAAACACAATCTGTGAGATGCATGCTTTGCTAAGGTAGTACCGTAGTAGTAAATATCCTCAACAGAAATACACGATCTCCACAACTTTCTCTAGCTAGACTAATGGAAATTTGTTTCGGTGGGTTTTCTGAACCATCTGGTACGGACTTATAACAGAAATAAGAACTGAATTGAAAAACAAAAGGCATAGCTGAATCTGTTTGGTAAAGGAGACTTGTAACTGCTATGAATTTCAAGATTCAGATGGAGTCTTGTTTCAACTTCTTTTCTTCTCTAAACACATTGATATTTTCCCCTTCAGATATGCTTGACCATTAGTCACAAATTATAACCTCACATATGAATCTCCTTTTAGAAATCAAACGGAGTAAGTCTGACACACCCTCCAAATTTAATTATGAACTTGGAACTTGAGCCTTAAAGTAAAATGGTAAACGCTCAAATGCTAGAAAGAATTGAATGCAAATTCTTCAAGTAGAAGAGGTTAGGGCAGCAAACCTAGAGTAATGGTTTTTATAACTTGAAATAACTTTTAGCTCTTTCTCTTGTCATTTATACATTTTGGAACTTAGGGTGCGTTTGACAAACAAAATTTTGCATGATTTGCAAAATTTTGGTACTTTTTGATAAAAAAAGAGATGTTATTGATGTTTGTAAAAGGTGTTAAATTTTAAAGTGTGTTTGTATAAATGTTGGAAATATTATGGTAGGAATAATTGGTAATGATTGGGTGTTTCTTTGGGATTAGTGTATGTGAAAGAAAATATTATTTAATATTTTTATTAAATGGTAAGGAAAAAACTTTAAAAATATAAAACATTGCACATGAACAATTCGCATGATGCAAAATGACAAATTCACATGCTGGTCTGGGACACTTGGTCTTTTTTCCACCAACTCCCTTTTTTTATTTGGCATTTTTTTCCACCGGCCCCATCCTCCCCCATTTGGCTTGTTCTCCCCCAACCCCCCATCCCCCACCTGGTCCTTTTTCCCCAGGCCCCACCGGCCCCCATTTGTCTTTGTTTCCCTCTACCCCACCAGCGTGTGTTTGGCCTTTTTTTCCCCCGGTCCCCCCTCCCCCATTCGTCCTGTTTTTCCCCAGGCCCTAGGCTCCCAATTGGTTGTGTTTCACCCCCGGCCCCTCTCCCCCATTCGGTCCTTTTTTCCCAGGCCCCACTGGCTCCCATTAAAATGTGTTTCCCTCGGCCCCACCAGCGTGTGTTTGGCCATTTTTCCCCAGGTCCCCCCTCCTCCATTCGTCCTGTTTTTCCCTAGGCCCCCCGACCCCCAGTTGGCTGTGTTTCGCCCCGACCCCCCTCGGGGATTCGGCTTGTTTTCCCCAGCCCCCCCGGTGGATTAACGGAGAACTATACAACCTCTAATTTAGGGTCTTCCGCTCGTTTTTTTAAATATAAGAATGCAAATTAATGTGAATATAGTCTGACATGGTCAAGTAATCCGACAGTTTCGTGTTCAGAAACATGTTCAACTAATTCAAAAAAAAAGGTCAACAAAATATATCAAGTGCCCCCAGTAGCAGTTCACATCATCTCAGCAATGTGGTCGCGCATCGCTAGCATCGAAGGTTGTCACTATCTGGAGCATTTACGTCGTCATCGTCGTCATCGCTGCTTGATGATGAATCCGAGCCCACGCCACGATTTGGGTTAGCATAACAGCGAAAAATCATGTCGTCCACATCATTCAACCTTATGAAGTTGTGAACCACACAACTTGCAGTGACGAGCTGTGCTTGCCTGTTCAATTTAAAATTAGTCATTTTCTTCAAAACCTTGCACTACTTTTTTAGCGCCCCAAAGGATCTTTCTATTATATTTCACAGCGAGCTATGGTTGCAATTGAACAATTCCTTGGGTTCCCTTGGTGCTCCACCCCCAACGAAAGAGTTCAAGTGATACCGCTCCCCCTTGTATGGAGGGAGTAATCCATCTTTGCAGGGGTAGCCTGAATCAACGACGTAAAAGTACCCTGCAGAAAACACATTAATAGAGAGTTACGCTTTTTTCAGTCATACTTTTGTAGGTAAAGCTAAACTATGTTGAAGCGTCGTACCTGGTGGGAGAACAGGAAATCCTAATTCTGGCCTGGTGAGGAAGCGTCTATCAATATGCGGTTCTCATGTGCAGACCCTTCCCACCCAGGGTAGACGTATGTGAATAGTGTATTGAAATCACAAACGGCTAGGACATTCTGTGACAAATACTTGTTCCTATTACAAAATGCATTATGTAGTTCTGGGGGTACCCCATCTGCGACCACGTGTCCTATCAATGGCCCCTATACAATTCTGCAAGTAAAACGACTGTAAAAAATTTCATGCAAATTCAACGTAATTGAAAGCTATTAGATATCGGGGATGTAAAAATCACTTACCCTGAACCAAGGGTCGTACTTTGGATTTCCAGAAATGTGCGGGTCCACCACACCTATAATAAGTCGAGGTCATATAATTTGATGGCCCATGTTCAACATTGCGTCCAGGATGTTGTGCACACACTTGTTCACTGTTTGAAGCGAACGACAAAATCGATATGAAATCATCCGATGGATGGTCCCGAATCAGATTACCTTCATCCACACGGCCAAAGCCTCCTCTGCAGTCACACCTCTCGTAGGCTCGTATTGCCCTTCTTCTACGAGTGTATCGGCTAGTAGCTGAAATACACTCGGACCCATGCGAAATTGCCACCTGCAATTAGTTGGATTCGGGTTGTTAAGAACCTACTCAATATACTCAGCACCCGATAATCCCACAGGCCACATACGCAACCTCCGTGAACGCCTTCTCCTACGTTCAGATTGGAGATAAAAGTCTGCAATAATCAATCGTTCTCGCAGATCGTTCGAAACATCATCCCTTCGGTTTGATCTGGTTGGGTTCGAGCTACCGGCATTGAAGGGGTCCATGGATTTCGACTTTGAAACAGATAATAGACCTGCATAAACGAATAAAATGCATCCATAGAGATAAATAAGATGAGATATAAAGGACAAATTGCATAAGGAATACATGGGAAGGTTACGGCAACGGTATTTAAATAAATACCTCAGCTGAAATTTTTGACACGCAAATACCTTAACAAACGTCTTTATCCTTAATTCTAACTCTTCGTTGGGGACATAATAAGCATAAAGCAGAGCAAACGTTATAAGACAAACATATAAATCAACATTAATTACCATATAAAGAAGAAAAAAAGGAACGTAGAAAAACAAATCCGCAAATCATAAACTAGTCATCCCATTAAAATGAGGGTCCATTTAACATCAAGATCCACATCAAGGTTTAATGATAAACACGTAACAACCACATACAGAACAAGCATGTCTAACACATCAAGGTCCAACAGGCCCAATTACAAAGGCTAAATAGCACATAAATAACTCATCCTAATAAATCGTGATCCAAACCACAACGGTGGCATCATTTGACATATCGTGCCCAGTCACCCTTAAAATCCTCATCCATCGCTAGGAAGGCTTCCTGGACGTCACGATTCGCAGTTAGATACCTTACAACCACTACGAATTGTTCTATAGGCAACCTTGGATTCAAATTCTGAAGAGCGGCAATGCACTCCTTCATACCCCCAGATCGGCTGCTACTGGCCGCATCGTCTCTGTCCCGCCGACCTTTGATGAAATCCCTCATCTCATCATAGTATAGTTCCTCAGAAGTGGACTTGGCTTTACAACGTTGTCGAGCGCCCGTAACTGAAGCGGATCCTCGCATTCTGGAGCCGGAGCCCGTGTCCATAGACTGCACCCCGCCACAACTAAGGTTGACACCACCACCGGAAGCAATATGCTCTGCATCCACGTTGTCGACCCTCCCGTCTCTATGACAGACCGTGCGCTCCCGCCGCGCACATTCCTCAGGCGTGAGTGCCCTCTGGACAGAGGATTGACATAGGGCCCCAGAGGCAGTACTACTACCAAAAAGCAGATGTAGCTCGGGGTAGTTTTGAAGGCCCTTATTTTTGAACTTAGTTATGTTTGAGTTCGCCTGAAATCATAAAAGTGACAGTCAAGTTAGGTATTGAAATTAATCAGCATTAGTTTTATTGCTGAACATATAAGGAAATGTAGCTATCTGCTATTGGCACGTCGTGAATGTATACCTGACACTTTAGATCCCACCAAGCGTCATCAGCATCAACAGTGTCCTTTTCTCCATTCCACCCGACACCAGTTTGATCTTTCAAGAATTGGAATGTCCTATAATCTTGTTTTAATGCATTAACTTTTCCCATCACTTGAGTTGTCGATAGCCCTGGGTAGTTTGGGATGTCCAGTTTTTGTGCTATTTCCTGCCACAGTTTCGAGTCTTTTGGTTTGCCATCCACAAACCTCTTCTCATTATACTCATCTATCAATACATAGATCAAATTTTGGACGTCTTCGGGGTGCCAACTCATTCGTGGATTCTATAGAGATACGAATAATCCAATAAAAAAAATTGCAACCCAACGAAATCCAACATAAGAACATGCTATTAACATTATTTACATAAACAACCAATAACATACCAACATGCCATTAAAAAAACAAGGATCCAAGTAAATACACAAGGAGGAGAAACAAATGTCTTACCTGGGACATTGGTACTGAAGAAGAAGTGTTGGATGGATTGAACAACGACTTCCCTGATCTTAGAAAGCACCGCTGCATATGGTTGATGAATGAGTCAGTTACAAAAGTCTCAACTTCTTATGATCTAGTGCATGTAGGGAAAGGATCCTAATTAGGGATTGTCATGTACTAGATGGTAAAACAGATACCAACAGCTGTGAAACATGCATAATGGAAGAAAACTCAAAACCAAAAGACAGCAAATATTTTCTGGATATAGACAAGGCAGAGAAGTACAATGAAGTCATTGAACTTCATACCCATATCCTCATGGAGTGATAGGGTCATCTTTGCCAAAGGAACTTCATACCCACATTCATAAACGAATATACAGAGAAAAGAAGAATGCAAAAACTACAGTAAAATGAGAAAAACTTATCATCCAGTAAAATGCAAAGTGTCCAGCGCACCTCAGCTAATCCTCCAGTATTCATTTCCATTGATAAAAAGCTTATAAACCTCATTCACAGTTTGAATTTGTTTTCTTACAGATTTCCCACTCCACACATTAGGTCAAACGTGTACCATTTGGCAAGCAAGGTATTGTCTCATTTTCTCGGAAAGATACAAATTATACAATTAGTGTGTTTCGACCAATAATGGAGATCAAGATATCCACCACGAACAGCTAAGAGTTAAATTTTGCAGATAAAACTTTTAGATTCAGAAATATGTCCAAATCCCCCGCTACTGCCACATGTTGGGCAGTATTTGCTCACCTGGCCCCCCGGCCCCACCCTCCCCCTAATTCATGTGCATCTGCCCCACATACACAGTTGAAAATGGAGACTCACCTGGACGTGAGCAGAGGAGCAGGTGACTGGTGTCCTGGCTGCCTTGCGATTGGTGTCTCACCTCCGCTCTCTTGGGGGACGTTGTGTTCGACTTTGGCTATGGAGATTCTTCAACTCTCCCGTGATCGAGGAATGAAGAGGTGATGAACGGAAAGGCACTTGAACTTCCATCTCATCACAGGGGTACGGGCCTAGCGAAAGAGACATCTCTAGGCAGAGGAATCCAATTCTCCTTTGGTCGGCTGCGTCTCGAAATTTGGGCGAAATGTTGTTCTGTGCGATAAAAAGTGTGTTCTGATATGGTTTGATGTTTTTTTTGCCCAATTTATCCGTTGTTGTAGTTGTTACCGTTGTGAATTTTGAGGACGTTCGTTTAAAAAAAATTCTCAGCATTCAAATAGAATACTGAATTCATTTAACCGAACAAGTTTAAAAGCCCCACACCGTTCAGCATATAATGACATAATTGATTGGATTTCTGAATTGTCGGGGGAATAAAAAATCAAAGCTCACTTGCAGCCCCACCCGGTTTTGAAACGCACAAAAGACAAAAAAGACAAGCATTCTCCCTCCCTCTACGCACAAAAGACAAAAGCATTCTCCCTCCCTCTACGCACAAAGCCCCACACCGAAAATCTATTTATATTTTAAAACTCAACAAATTATACACAAACACCAATAAACTCTATCATCACCTAAAAATTCTCAAAATATTACATAACCGAACATCCCCTTTAATTCTAAGAAATGTTAACATTTATTACAGGTGATTGGGCGCAGGGACCAAAAATGAGGTGTGCCTACCTCGCCTGCCTCACTGTCCTCCGACAGCCAGGTTGTCTGTTGTATGTTAGGAGGGAGAATGACTAATTACTTAAAATACCCTTAAAGCATTACATGTTGTGTATGAAAAACTGTGGGCACTTGTGTAATTTGACGGTAAGAGAGTATTAATGAGTGTCAGAATGGGACCCAGCAAATTTGAAAAAATCCGTTCATGCCCTCCGTGTTAGAAATGGTTGCAGTTGTGTGGGGGTCTAATTGGTAATTTTTTACAGCAGTTGTAGGGGCTGAAATGGAAAAAATAAGTTTGGTCTGAAATATTTTACACGGCCAAACGTATTTCAGCTGAAATTTTTCACAAATCAATATTTTGTGTAAAATTTTGTTTGCCAAACGCAACGTTAGAATTAGCTGATGAAGATAGTACTCAAGAAGGGTTTTCAATTCCCTATAACCTACCATCATGAATGAATTCTTGTTGACATGGCATACTAATTACTTCACTTTAAGCTATGTGAGTGAAGGACATGAAGAACGATCTATCAACCATTTAGACAAGCGTCTCAGGGGCAAGTTACTGAAAATAACCATGCAAAAAAAAATTGTTTCTCACAACCAATGCAAAAAAAGCAGCAAGCAGCAAGAACAGAGAAAACTGAAAATGCCAACCACAATAACTAGAATTATGATGTAAGAGTCACTTCTAAATTAAATTCAACCAGCAAATTCTCTTTCGGTGCTAACTATTCTCCTACTTTAATTAAGTACTGGTTCTCAACCCTTGGTCTTCTCTAGTGATTGCTCAGTGACCTGAATCTTTTCTGCGGACCAAATTTCATGGCTCAGGCGGAGTAGCAACCAAGATGAACATGCTCTTTTCAAGTGGAAAAAAGAATAGGGTAGCAAACAAATGATCTTTTATGATACAGGGCAGCTGCTTAACCATCCTTCCACTTTTATCTAATGTCTCAAAGTTTGAGTGCAAGTAAGGGACACTTCCTATCTGACTAGTCTTTAAAATCAAAATAAAAAATCAATTCAAACTGCTATACAATACTCGTATCCTCTAAATGCTATACAAAATCAAAAAAACTGAGCAAATTGCCTAATCACACACAGGGAGCCAAAAAATACAAACCATTACCAACAATCATCAAAACTTGGCAAAAATCCATGTTTGAAAAAAAAAAAATTGAACAAATAGAGAGACGAGAGAGAGAGAGAGAGAGAGAGAGAGTTGCAGACTTTGGGATCTGAAAATCATTCAACAATCGGGCCTTCTACACAATCGGTGAAATCAAGTTGTTCAAGGGAAAATCAACTCACTTGGCTGCGAAGACAGCGGCGGGTAAGAGGCTTCGTGACTGACGAGTGGTTCAAGCTGGAGCTTCTGGAACGCTTACGGATCTCTGTGATCAGCCGTTCCGAGTTGAATGTCCGTTTGTTTCTCCTCGTAGGTTTTGCAGCTTCACCACTTCCTTCGTCGACCAACGCTTCAGGTGAACGTCTTCTCATCCTGCCGTTGGCGTACGATTGCCAAAGATTCCTGAAGACTTGTTTCGTGTCAACAGTCGGGGGTGAAAAATCGAAAAACAGACGCTGAAAACTGTCAGCTTTGGTCAGATGAAATGACCATATTCACCCTCAACGAACTCCTCAACACTGAGGAAATCAGTCGGGGTTATTCCGTCCATTCACATGGCCGAGTATTTAATTCACTGAACGTGTGGGGGCCATATGTTTTATCAAACCCGTTTTACCCTTCGGTATTTATATCCTCAACGCATTACTGGAAGATACGTTGGTAATTCTTTATAAGTATAGTCAGGGTAAAATTGAAAAATAATTAACTGCAGCTGAAATTTGAACATGTTCGGTTTGAGTTGGTGGGAAGTTGAATACAAATATTTAGGTTGAATGTGGCACATGAACATCCCCGTAGTTCCTTAGTTCCTTTCTTTCTTGATATAAACGAATAGCTCACGAGAGCAAAATCTCCTTTCCCCTATCTTGACAGCAATTAATCAAAGAACCAGGTGGTGGTTACTAACTACGATCTACAGCAGCCATTCACTTACAATAATCTTTTAGGAAATAGGAGAAGTTTCCACTTTAGGCTCTTGCTTGGCCTTAATCTTTTCAGCAGGGGGAGAGAGCAAAGAAGCAGCTTTCTGTGATGTCTGCTCAGATGGAGCAACCTGAGCTACACCTTCGGAAGACTTTGAAATCACAGCAATCTTTGCACCTGGTTCCACAGTATGACCATCTACAGTTGAAGTCAAACAAATAAATAGAACTTCACTCCAACAAAAGAAGTTTATTTATCTCATTAAGATATATCGCAGATGGCCATCTACAGTTGAAGTTCTTCATGTCAAGTCTAGATGCGTAGCTCTACATGGTTAGAGAATATGTACTGGAAAGCAAACAAAATAAAAAAACAAAGAAAAAAGAAGGAGAAGGAATAAAACAGATAAATAAAAGCTTGCGACATTCATAAGATGGGTATTTATCATCGAAACTATCATTTGTACAGGACAAAACTTACTTTGATCTCTGCTGCTTTCAAAGAAAATTACACTCATATACAAACTTCACGTAATATGGGGCCTAAACCACAAATCACAGTCTTATGCAATTTAAAAGATGAGATTATTTTCTTCTAAAGAAAAAACTTGGTTCTACAAACAAAAGAGGGAAAAAAAAAAGACGATCTACCATATTTGTGTGCATTAATTGTACAGAAATTTATGCTCTGATAGCTAATGAGATGAGAAACTGTAATATGTCTTGGATTCAACAGACAGAGATCAGATTCCAAAAAAGAGGATCTACCATGTTCCCCATTCATTATTTCAAAAATACAATGACCTTTTCCCTGATAAATAGTAAAATATGTTTTCTTGAAGAAAACAAAGACTGAAAACTATGGGTTTTCCTGCAAAAGGATTCGTGGGTGTTGCAGCTCGCAGTGCTGCTAGTGAGCTGCTAAGTATGCTCGAATTCGAACATTTTTTAAAACAGACAATCATTAGCAAATTTCGAATTGTAAAGACGTGCCGATATAGATTAACACCAGAGACTTTTGGTTTCTACCAGAGGCTGGTTGAACTCATCAGGTTAAGAAAGCCCACAACCTCAACGAAAATGGAATACAGCAAGAGAGAGCAAATTTACAAAATCGAGACATTTCCAACCTAGAGAATTAAAGTGCTGTAAAGAAGAAGCACACAGAGCAAAAAAAAAAAATATCAAAGTTGTAGCTTATTAAACATCAATGTTCGACAAACAAAAAGGGGCGCTTTATTTCGAAACTCCATTTCTAATGCGGATAGAGATAAGGGGGGCAATGACTCAGATTTTTGATACCATGCAGCAGGATTTTCAAGTCACTGCGGAAAGCGGAGGAGCACGGCGGCAAGTGGGAACGTCGCCGGGCACGTGACTGAGCTGTGTGGACGGAGGATGAGGCTGAAAAACGAAGCCCTGAGGGACCTGGTCACCTTATGATCCTGACGGAACAACGGCGAACAGTGAACAGTGCGAGGTGGGACCGTGGGGGTTTGATCAGGCCAAAAAAATGGGGAGACTGAAGAAAGAGAAAGAAAAAGAGAGCGAAAAGTCTGACACTACCGTCGGTCACAGTGTCATTAACGTATTTCAGAGGAGAAAAGAAAAGAGGAAGAGGGAGGGACTTCGCCGCTAAACAAATTTTCCCGCTCTTGCGTAATGTGTTTTTTATACTTTAACCCAATTTGAGATTTGGCAAGAAAAAACAAAGTTTAAGACATTTGGACCGACATGTAGACAAATAATCCTAATACTTTAATTAACTAAATAAAAGTGCATAATACCTAATAAATTTTCACTGACACGTAGATAAATAACATTATAATATACTTCTTTTTATGGAGGATGTATTAATCATTCTAGAAGGCACGTTATAATCTTTTTATTTGTCCATCTTTTCGTATGCTTTATTAATTCATATTAATGTGGATATATATGTGATGATTATATTATGGGAAAAATAATTTTGTTCCATCCAACTATCACCCAGTTAGAGATTGTAGCCCAACATCAGGATTTTTGTCATTTTAGAAGAAAAAGCATGCACGTGACTCATGGTGATATTTTATGCATATTTTAACCTTTGTTGTACGAGTAAACATAATATGTTTGAAACCTTATGAAAATTCATATTGTACCTTTTATTCTTCTCTTTTGACATATGTTAGCATTTTCTTCATCCTCAGGTGAGGATCAATGGAACCAATTTGATCAACTGAGACCCCGATACGTTATTGGACCATGATGGCATCACAGAGATGCGTAATGGTCCTCGGTTGTTCGACGTTTAAATCCTTCCTTAGAGCATCGTGGTTCTCAATAGTAGATTACTCTTAATTTTTAGGCTAAAATCAATCACAAGGTCCTATGTTTTAGGCTTTTCTCGGTTTAGTCCTGAGGGAATTTTTTGTTTTCCCGTTATCACCAGGTATGACTCATTTTTCATGTTGGTCCCTCTGTCCACCTGACTGACGCCCATTTTCAAATATAATCTGCTGACATGGTCAACTCTGACCACGTCACATCCAATAGATGTACAACACATGTCCCTTAATCCAACATGCACGTCACGTTTGCACCGAAAATCCATAGGGACTAAACTTGAAAAAGTATAAACATTAGGGATTAGTGTTAACCTAATTAATTTGTCTCTTTCTCCTCAATATTTTGATATATAATTCTTCTATTAATCTATTAGTTCATTCTTTTTTAATATTATGGTCTAAAATTGTTAAACTAATTAATTTGGCTCTTTTTTCCTTATTATTTGTCTATAATTATTTCATTAATCTATTAGCTTCATTTTCTTCAATATCCTGGTCTCTAATTCATAAACAAATCAAATTGGCTCACTTTTACTCAATATTTTTATATATAATTCTTCTATTAATCTTTTAGCTTCATTTTTTTTCAATATTTTTGTCTCTACTTTTAAACTAATCAATTTGATCATTTTTACTCAATATTTTGATATAATTCTTCCATTAGTTAGTTTGCTTTAATTTTTTTTTCAATATTAATGATTCTAATTGTTAAACTAATCAATTTAGTGTATTCTTCAATATTATGGTCTCTAATTGCTAAACTAATTAATTTGGCTCATTTTTCTTAATATATATTTTGATATATAATTCTTTCATTAATTGTTAGCTTCATTTTCTAAATTTTTTTGTCTCTAATTTTTAAACTAATCAATTTGGCTCATTTTTATTCAATATTTTGGTCTATAATTATTCCATTAATTTCTTAGATTCCTTTTCTTCAATATTATGGTCTCTAATTCTTAAACTAGTCAATTTGACTCTTTTTCACAATAGTCTATAATTATTCCATTAATCAATTAGCCTTATTTTCTTCAATATTAATGCCTCTAATTGTTAAACTAATCAATTTTGTATATTTTTTTCTCAATTTTTAGTCTATAATTCTTTCATTAATCTATTAGCTTCATTTTCTTCAATATTCTAGTCTTTAATTGTTAAACTAATCAATTGACTCATTTTTACTCAATATTTTGGTCTATAATTATTCAATTAATCTCTTGACTTCATTTTATTCAATATAGAATGTATTCCATCTATGTTAGTGATTAAGTAACTTGTTTTATGTTGTAGTTCGGCAAATCTTGTGCGTCATGTAGAACGAAATAGAAGTATATATCACATTTCTTATATAAATATGCATATACTTTTAACTACCCATTCATTCTAAGTCTTGTTTTATTATATATGCATATATTTGTTATGACATAAGCTAATCTCACAATATCTACTTGTTAGATAAATAAATAATAAATGCTAAGATAAATATTTTATATGTACCTAATATTTAATCATAGTGTCTAAGACCATATATTATGTTATTAAGCACATAAACATTAAGCACTTATATGTGTTGCTAATTATTCTAAATATGCTCAGTATAATAATAGATTTTTTTTTCTAAACTTCATATATTTAGTAAATTGATATGCAATTATCATAACCATGGTTTATAATTTATAATATATGCTAGGTCCATGTATGTATAGAAAGAATCCATATGCTATTATATATATTGAAAGATATACTCACTATTGAGACCTAATCTTATTACATATACCTTATTCATGTAACTAATGAGACTATTTATGTATGTATGATGCTTGAACATAATTAAAATTATTTTATTTTTATCTCTATAAATATAGATACAAAAAAAAACACCTCAAAATAAAAAAAAAATTGGGGTAAAGTCATAGTTAGCCCCTTATGTTTGGGCAAAAATCATAGTTAGCCCCACATTTTTGAATCCAACAATTTGATACCCATAACTTTCACAACCTATCAAACTTAGCCCCCCGTCTAAATCAGGTGTTAAGTCCAACGGAAATTCATGCAAAATGACCGAAATGCCCCTCCAAAGCTAAAATTTAAAATAAAATAAAATAAAATATAAATTTAAGAAATAAATTAAAATAAATATATTATTGAAATAGAGTTTCAATATATTTTTATTTAAAAAATATTAAGTTTTGAAAAAATATCATTTTTTTATTTTTAATGAATTTTTTTTTATTTTTTTTAGTAATTTTATTTTGGAGGGGCAATTTGGTCATTTTTCATGCTTTTCCGTCTGATTTAACGCCTAATTTATACGGGGGGCGAAGATTGATAGGTTTTGAGAGTTATGAGTATCAAATTGTTGGATTCAAAAATATGGGGCTAACTATGATTTTTGCCCAAACATAGGGGGCTAACTATGAGTTTACCACAAAAAAATTCTTTTACAACAAGTACTTTTGATAATGTTTTCACGAACAAACGCCGCTAAAAGTAGCTATCAAAACGCTGCTACAATAACACGGATATAACAATGTTTCTTTACAAAACCCTACTAGTCATATGTTTTAGCTGCCTTTATAGCACCAATCTATAACTATTTTTCCGTAGGAAAAAAGCACTACCATAGGTAAATGATACTGTAGCGATTTTTCTTTTTCTTTTATTTTTTTTGTGTGTAACGCGTCGTAATAAGGATACTGTTACCAGTGTTCCTTATACAAACGCCACGAAAGATCATATTGTAGCCGCAATTTTTCTAAAAACGCTGCAACAACCTGACACCTTTTGTAATGCTAAAAAACAAATATTGTTATAGGAAAACAATATTTTAGAAGGTACGATGCGATTAATTCTCTCTCTCTCTCTCTCTCTCCGATTTGGTTGTCATTTTCTTGGTTGTGATTTGTGTTTGTGGTTTGTGGATTTGTTACGATGGGGTTGCGATTTGGGTTTGTGGTTTGTAGATCTGTCACGATTTGAATTTGGTTGCGGTTTGTGCTTTGGATTTGGTTGCGATTTTCTTTTTTTTGGGTGATTTTCGTGATCTCTGATGTAGGTGGCAGTAATCGCCACCGCCACCGTCGAAGTCGTCACCGTTAAAAAGGCGGTTTTTCCCTTAATGGTGGTGGGGGCGGTGTCCATTTTTGGACAACCGCACATAGCGGTGGCGGTGGAGGGCATAATTGCCTCCGCCACCAGTTATGCACAACCCTACTTAGGACTCATCAGAAAACCTCAAATTTCAATAAAGCCCTTGTTGCAAAACTTTGTTGGGTCAAAACACCAAAAAGCCTTGAGTCAGGATTTTGAAGGCCGAATACAATCCTCGATCCACCTTCATGGGCTCCCAACATAAAACCCAACCTCCTGACTAGCGTAGATTGAATAGCACAAAAAGGCCTACTTCACGAAGGAACTTGCTTCCTTGTTAGAGATGCACGCAAATCCATGGACAACCCCACACTCCGGTCAACATTGGTGCCGCCTTTAAAAAATACTCAATTCAAAGCTATCTCGGATTTAAATCACGGACAACCCCAGATTCCCAGAAGGTGCAACCAATGACTGAAAGAAATCCGAAATATCCAATTCCCCACCTTCTATCTCAATAGACAAACTCATGTGGGCACCTGAAAAACCCCACCAGATTTCTATATTTAATCTCCCTAAATATTATTTCTTTTAAAGAATTGATAGTTTAATATTATGTGACGAGGTCACCTGCAAACAAAGTTAATCAATTCTACTCTTAAGAAGTCTTAGGGACATCTTGAGGATAAAATTGGTCACTTAAGTCGGAAGTCGTGGATTGTGAGTAATTTGTGCTAGTCGTTTTTGAAATTTATCTATGTATTGGGCTCACTTAGCTAGTTTGCCAAAGAGGATTATCCTTACAAAATAAAAAAAATGTTAGCACTATTATGACATTTTCAATCATGTCCTATCAGTAATGCATCAATTTAAAAGAAGAAATCGTAACATGTGAGTTAGGACTTCTATTCGTGTATGAATTCCTATTTGCAGCACCTCTAGGAATAAGTTTAGGCTTGTATTTTTCTAATGTGCAGTATTTATTAAAGGCACTTTAACATTTTCATTAAGGGTCCGTTTGTTTGCTTGTAAAATTATTGTTTTAAGTAAAAAAAAACTTTTCATCGAAACATTTTCAAGAAAAAAATTTCATTTTCAATGTTTGGTTATTCTTTTAAAATATTTTTAAGAAAATATTTTTTTTATGTTAGACATGCTTAATGATTTACATATTTACATAAAAAGGCTTAAATACTGTACAAGTCCCAATAATTTACATTTTTGATATTTTAGTCCCTAACGTATCGACCGTTGGGTCCTAAGGTATGTTTTTAAGAAAAATCGTTCCACCGTCCAATTGTCATTAGCAAACGAACGAGATGGTGTTCACATAGATTTTAAACGTTATCTCAGCGCCAATCGTAGGCTGCCGCCTGCAATAAGGAATGAATTTTTTTTCTCAAAATTTTAATATTTTAGTCCCTAAGGCACTAATTTCAATGTGAATGTCCATGAGGTATTTTTTATATAAAATTGATCCACACATTTCAATTGTTGTTAGCCAACTAACAAGGAATGCCCACATGACTCAGAAAAAGAAGAATATAAAACTATTATATGCAATCTTCAAATTCAATTTTTTATTTAAAAAACATTACTTTTTATTTATATATCATTTTTTATTTTTTATTTATAATTTTTCATGAAGCATTTCGATCATTTTGCAAGTGATTTAACGGCCAAATCAAACAGAAGACAATAATTGATTGTTTTTGAAACAAATGGAGAAATAAAATATTTTAGAACTTGAAGTAGGCTTACTGATTTTTTTCTATAAATACGAGGAGTACTATAATGTTCCCCAAAAAAAAATTCGTTTACGGAAAATTTGAGCTTAGTATGTTTTCTGGAAAATAATACAGCTTTTATAGTTGACTAGAAAACCTTTTACTTTGACATCGTTTTCAGTTATTTGAATGCTTGCCAAATACCTGAAAATAAGTACAAGCAAAAAAACAGACCCTTGATAATTTTATTCTTCTAATGCTTATTAATGTTATTGGCTTTAGGAGGGTTCTTAATGTGTATGGATGTTGATAGGGCTAGCTTCAAGTCTCAACCTCAAGATTTTCTAAAATTTATTTGCTTAATTCAATGATGCAATTCAAAAAGAAACAAAAAGGATTAGAATTCTCTACTGCTTTATACTAAAATTATATTTTTATATAAAATAAATATTAAAATTTAGGGAAATTGACAATTTAATCTCTAGGTTTTGGCCCTTTTAGTGGTTTGGTATTTAGAAATTAAACCCTAACAAAACAATCCTCAAACTATCATCTTTTGACAAAATCATCCTTCCGTCGAGGTTCTGTGTGCTTGTTTATCGAAAAAGCATTCCATGCTGGTAAATTTTTCACTTGACACTGCTAAAGCCAAGTCAGCTGTCATTCTGTCCATTGGGAAATTGAAACAGTGTCGTCTTTTGTATTCATTCGGAGAAACTAAAATGCAACCAGAGTTATACGTTGTCGTTGCACTATCTCCCTCAGCGCCCTCCACCGTACCCAACTATGCACCCTCAACTTCTCCCGCCTCCCCCTCATCATCACAGTACATCTCGTTTCAAGAGCTTCACAAAAGAAATTTTACTGGGAAGGTGGACAAGAAAGGTACCAATACAAGGGTGGGTTTGTGTTGGAAAATTTTTGGGTTGTTAAAATTTTTGGGTTTGGGTTTAATGAAAAAGTGAAGAGAGGTAATTTTTTATATTTTTTGTAGTGAAAAGTGGGAGAGAGAGATTATATTGTAATATTTTATTGTGAGAGGGTAAAAAATTTTATGAAATTTTTCATGCAAACACAACCTAAGTGGGGCCTCGGAAAAAAGTTATCCTTTGACACCATTCGCGAGAGTTTACAACATCTAAGGCCATCATCCGGGGCGCTACAGAATGAGACGAGTGGGGACCCGCTGAGTTTGAAGTTGAAGCCCTTGATAGATTCGGGTATTGTGGCCAATATTTGTCATTCCCCATGAGAAAGAAAGGGAGAATGTAGAGGAACTTGTTGGAGATGATGTCGCTATTGTGTTCATCACAACTCCAGGGCAAGTAACTATCAGTTCTTTCACTTCCTCTTCGTACATTCAAAACACGCCCCTAATGCTCTTCATTATGTGGTTCCTTCTGCTTCAGCTGGCAGCACTCATCAACAATTCAGCTGGGGTAGTCGTCGCGAACACGACAACCATTCAACTGGCAAATGCACGCAAAAAAACCCTGGTAGTCTCATCTGACAAATAAACTCAGTAGTTTATTGTTTAGCTGCAAACGGAACCGTCTACACAGATTAGTTTGATGTGTGAATGGTGCATTACTTGTTGCAGCATCGCATTGTTTTGCTAACGTTTCTGTTTGCACTGTGTCCCCAAGTTACTTTGTTCATTGATCCCACTGAACATGTTGCGTGCATCATGCGCACGTTTCAGCAGCCCCATTTACGCACGTCTCAACCAACATTCCTCCCCATATTTTAGCGGACCTACCATTGCCATAAACATTAAGTTGTATGAAATTTTACTACTCGTGTTAAATATAAACCGCAAGTGGCTAAGAGAAAACTCACTACCAGTAAAAACTCAGCTGTATCTTGGTTTCCTCCGAATAAAAAACTGGCAGAACTTTAAAGAAATCGAAACAGAGTACGTTTCCGGAATTCCCATAAGTACAAGCATGCATGGATAACAACAAATACTTCCAAAAATAAATCCTAGCACGCCATAATATCAGCTACTTAGATCCAATACCTTGAACAAATCAAACCGCGGGAAGGCGTTTAGGGATCGAGACCGATCAGCGCTTAGGGATCAAACTAGGACATGTATCAGTTGGTGTGAAAACCATCACTACAAGAAATGTGGGCTTCAACGACGGCAGCTTCCGTAGCTGAAACCACCAAATTCGTCGCAAAAACTTAGCCCCCACGGAATAAGGTTGTCAAGGCGTGGTCGCCTCTGCCGCGTGCAGAGAGCCCTGATTCGACGATTGAAGCTCTCCGTCAGCACTGGTCCTGCAACGTCGATGAACTCCACTTCGTTAAGAGAGGTGCAGTGTCGACGAGCTCCACTTCGTCAAGAAATGTGTCTTCGTCAAGAGAGGTGCCTTCGTCAAGAGAGGTGCAGTGTCGACGGAGTCCGTCGGGGAAAGTGGCAAAATTCGTCGCAGAAGTTGTTCACCCACGACATTAAGTCGTTGAAAGTGGCCATTCACAATTTTGCTCCCCCTATCACTGACGACTGTAGTCCTTGGGGAAAGGATTTTCGACTGAAAAATGGTTCTACAAAAAAGTTGTTTGGAAGACCCAGATATGTATAGTTTCATTTTGACTTTCTTCAGCAATTTTTCCTGAGTTTTACATAGAATGTTACAAATGGATTACATAAAAGATTTGAGTAATTGAAATTCAGCCACAACAGGGGATGTATACATGATGAACCGTGTAGAATTTGCTTCACTCAACTCCAGCAACCGACTCATCAAGTGTCCTCCAAGTCATCTACAGTTCAAGCATCCTCCAAGTCAGCTGCAACTTCAGATTAACCTTTGGGCATCACTTAATGCTAGGTTGTTATGTATTTTTTGTGTTGTATTTTTATGTACTCTCTGTATCTGAAGGCCATTGTAATCCGTCCAAACTTGTGGTGCACATCAAGTGTTTGAGAATATTCCTGTGAGTATAAGAAATCTGTTAGCACAGCAAGTGTAAAAGAGTTCCTAAACCAAATGCTACCAAAACTTAAGAACACGCCCAATTAGTCACAAGTCTGATTCCCACCTAAAAGTATTGCAAACCGAGACCAAACAACCATAATATCATGAAGCAATAAACAACTTAGTTACTAAACAATAATAATGTTTTCCTGAAGAAAATGACATGCATGTGTAGAGATGAGACAAAGGAATAAATTTGTTTACTAAACTTGATCTATCTACAGATTTAGGCATAATTATGACAAATAATACCTCTCCTGTCCAACAGTGTCCCATATTTCAAACTTCACTGTGGTGGAATCTTGCAAGAATGAAGCTCCAACAGTTGTTGTCTTACTCAACAGAAAATTCTGGTTCAGCAACGCAGCACAGCTCCAACTCAGCTTAGACATTAGCAACTTTGATACTTGCATGTAGATTTATCTGAGTTGGGCACCAAGAGAATAGAGGAATAAACTTCAAAAAGGAAGTTGAGGGATTGGCTATCTTCATACACAGCAAGAGGATCCAATACCAAGGTCAAATTGCGGAAATATCATTAAAAGAAATTGGCAAGGGGTGAGAATATAGGTATCTAACCTTCCTTATTGTTCCATAATGCTGCAGTATAGCTGTTGAGAGGACTCTCTGGGTTAGGCTTTGTATGAGAGAGTTCAAAAGTTAGGCATTTAAGTGGAATAAACACAAATATGCAGGCTATACCAAACAGACCTCCCAACAAACTCTGCAATCATAAGCCAAAGGCCATTTGTCCTAGAGTAACATAGGTGGGCAATTGTGTCAGTTCTATATAACAACTGAAAGTAAAAAACCTGAATGCCGTAAGTGGCCACTCATAACAATGAAATAAGAATAAAAAAGAAGTTAAGAACAATTATATGGTCTGCCATATGAGTAGATCAAATATGGTCACATCAAAGGCAACAATTCAACTTACTAAAATTCCCTCAGGATATCATAGTACACTAAAACAAGAAATAGCATAAGGTGGCACCAGTATATGATGAAACTGTTAATATTAAAAATGCTACTTAATCCTCAGTCTAAAGCAACTAGAAGTGCCTGGTGTTAGATGTGCCCGGTGTACAGAGTTCAGACATATGTTATTCATTCCCTTCAAATACTTTATGACCATTTACAAGAGAACAAATAGATAATTAAGAAGACAATAAAAAATAGGTTTTGCAAGGAGTCTTAGATTTCATGACATATGTATCTGTCCATTGACGAAACTACTCTTCATGTCTTTTGCATTGATAAATTGGCAATGCTGAAATGCCTTCATACAAAAACCCACAGATGGAAGCATCACGAAAATGTGAATACCAAGGCATATGAAGATTCAGCAGAGCCAACTCAAACTAGTGTACCAGACATAATTATGAAGATTTACATGCTACTAAGTAATAGGAGAACTCATTAATTAAAATAGTGGAGCTTGCTCAAACATGGATGAACAAAAAAGAGCATGCTTTCAGATCTTGCAGCGAAGCACTTTACTTCCTCAAACATGGCTGTCTTCAGTGGCGCCTGCGACTTCAGCTTCCAACAAAAGGCTCACCACCCGGTGAACCAGCTCCTTGTCGATTATAGAAGATTTCACTACCCCATTGGCCATTAACAGTTAGACAGTATAAGAATAAACACATTGGAATAATGAAAACTTAAAAGAAAAAGTACTGAAATTATGACAATTAAGGGAGAGTACGAGATTCGTGCTCGAGTTGGTCGAGGAGGAGGTTAAGAGCGTCGTCTTCGGCGCCCTAGAAGCGGTTGACGAAGGAGAGGATCTTGTCTAGAGCCTCCACTTTGAAGGTGTATCCTCTGATCTTGCATTTCCTCCGTACCTTCTTCCTTATCGTCGAAGAATTCATCTCTCTCTCTATCTCTCACAGTCTCACTCTCTGTGTGTCGGGTAGATCTGGGATTTGGCCGAAAGCTTCGTTTTCTCGAAGTGGGAAAGAGAGGCTGATTGAAAAATGTGGACAGACCAAAACAGAGCAAGAGTACATAATGTCTTCCGCTCTTTGCTGCACTCTTTCGTACTCATTGCTGAACAAAATGTCTCCCGTTCATGCCTCAGTTTGACTATTTTGTCTCTCGCTCTCTGCATAACTGTTTCCAAATTTTGTTATGCAAAAATTCGACGGAGTTGTGTCTCCCGCTTTTCTCCCCTTTTTCAAATTTTGTTTTACCCTTACCTTCGCCAACGTGTATCAGCTTGTCGACAGTAAGACCTTGGTGAAAAAATATTTCCACGACGACCATCAGTGTCGGCTTAACAAGCATTCGTGACGAATCCAAGCGGTAGCAAAATGTTTACAGGGATATAAAGGCAGTCACGACCTCTGACTCGTCAATGTTGCGTGCAGATGCTTTCCAAGATGACGCAATTTTGATTTTGAACATTCACAGACGAAGAAACTCGTCGTTGACTAGGTGTACAGATAGTTTGTCTTTAA
Organism: Myrica gale; assembly: GCA_963930655.1. Classification (NCBI taxonomy): domain Eukaryota; kingdom Viridiplantae; phylum Streptophyta; class Magnoliopsida; order Fagales; family Myricaceae; genus Myrica; species Myrica gale. The sequence goes on from OZ005616.1 coordinate 11,676,475, forward strand.
CCTTAACAATTTGACTTAGCCGTGGACAAAAGAACGCGCTTCAGTGACGGGAGGTTGGGGACGCGTGGTTAAAGCCAATATTTCTTGTAGTGAATGCACGTCAGTTTTTACTTTTGTGGTGATTTTTTCGCTAATTAATAATTATAAATTCAGGGGGAAGGTTCGTCTAGGGGGAAGAAAGAGAAATAGAGAGATGAAGCCAAACATCATTGACCATTTATAAAAATAGTTGTTGCTGCTTATAGACTCTCTCTCTCCCTCTGTGTTTTCTCTTTGGAGACCGTATTATCCCTATTTTCCTTCTGTGTCTGGAGGAGGCTCATTGGGCGCTGATACGTCTGTGTAAAGACAGGGTCGAGAGAATTCGTGGAGTGGGCAAAATTAACTTGGAAAGAAGTGATTCTCGAGCTTGTTTGGATTTTCTATATTTCATTGAAGGCAGAGTACTAATACTAAGGTATGACAGATTCGGGCAGGGGCGGAGGGTGGTTTTCACTTGGGGAGTTGAGTGAGAGGCTGATGAAGCTGAGGGAGATCGACGAGAAGGAGTGCAAAGACAACGTATCCTCTGGTTGCATTTTAGTTTCGTTGGATGAATATAAAAGGTACGACACAGTTTTAATTTACCAGCGTGGAATGCTATGCTGTTAAATAAACACACAGAACTTGACAACATGATGATTTTGTCAAAAGATTATAGTTTGAAAATTATTTTGTTAAGATTTAATTCTTAAGGACCAAACCTCAAAAAGGGGCAAAACCAAAGGATTAAAATATCAATTTTCTAAATTTTATATGTCTATACTGTTGAAGTTTTAACAATTTTAAATTTGTTAGAGCCTATATTTTATGTATCTCGATGTAATTTGGAAAAATAATTGTTCCCACAAGAAATATTAAATACATACTAGCTATGGTTCCACACGAGTCAAAGAAAAAATTTTAGAAGATGCAAAGATTATGTTGGTTTTTGAAATTTGTAGGGCATACTTTTTGCTTGGTTTATATGAGCCTTCGAAAAAAGAAATACAAGGGCTCTAAGATATTGTAATATCTTGTTTTGTATGTCAAAAATGTAAGATGTTCAAAATTTTAGTGTATGATAATTGATGAAAATATATAAATTATTTATAATAGTTAGTAAAAAAAATAAAGATAAAGATGGTTTAAAGATTTTTTATATTTTATAATAAAAATAAATAATTTAATAAGAAAGATTATTTTATAGTCAAAATTTTAACAAATATCAGGTTCGCTTTCCAACCGCCGTAGGATTCAGATCAGCTGTAGGATCTAATGATCTGAGAAGAAATTACAGAGCCACATCCCCCACTATTTTACACCAATTTTGCGTGTCCTGTTATTATTGGTCAGATGATGCAAGAGAACAACTCATTAAAGAAAGACAAGGAATTAACGAAAAAAGAATTAAGAACAAGTAAAAATTTTGAGTATTGGAGTTTGAGAAATATTATAAAGTAAAGATACGTTACGAGTGTGAGTGAAAAGTGAGGAAAAATGATTTTTAATAAATATTATAATAATAAAAAATTATGTGATGAATTTTTTTATTATTAAACCTAAATTTTTGGGTCTAAATTATTGGTCCCCAACATACCCTTTATGCACGCGTCGTGACCACTTGCTCCGTCAGTCCTCTTGGTTTGCGCTGCGCCTTTTAGCGGACGAACGTCAACCAATCGCCGGAATTTCGCCGGGCCTTAGATCTGCTAGCCGGAATTCCCACCAGTACGCTTGCATAGCAATCTCTCTCCCTATATATACTTGTTTGTATGCGCCAATCTAGATATATTTAGATTACTTGATATTTATTCAGTTTTGGATTGTGTGTTTCTGCTTATATTTGCTACTTGGAGTCAAAGATCTAAATGAGTTTACTGGAAAGTAGATGAATCAGAGACTTAATTAGTGTCTGGGGGCTCTTCGTTCCTTGCTGGAATTTGGAGTGCGAATTTGTTCTTTTAGATTTGGAGATCACTGAATGAGGGTTATAGACTCGGCTCGAAAATTAAGGGAGCTATATGACTTGTATTAGAGTTTCATTTAACTGTTAGAAAGTGGAATTTCTCTCTATTTGCAGCGGCTGGCGTAAATGGTTTAGGTTTGTTCTTTATTTTATGTTTGTGAGCCACTGTCCTGTGTTTAATTGGAGTCTTAAAAAATTCGGGTATGTGAAAGTTAGCAATACTAGCCTCTTTGGATGACTCAAACCAGAGATCTTGCTGCCAAACAGAGCTTCTTCGGGGGCTGTTCTTTTGGGTGCAATGGTAACGTTTTTTTCCCTGTTCAATTGCAGAAATGTACAACAATGTGGGAACCCGGCCTGGGGTGCCAATACCGCCAACAAGTTCTCAGCCTAACCCATTTGGAAATGCATTTTATGGAGCAAGTTCAGGGCTTATCAGAGGTGGATTGGGTGCATATGGAGAAAAGTTTTTAGGATCGAGCTCTGAATATGTGCAAAGTAACGTAAGTAGCATATAAGGTTTTAATTTAAGAGGCGGTTATTGTTTAAGCTTTAAAGAACTATTATTATGATAACCTGATGGCGGTCATGTTGGTATTAGTAAGTCTGTGCTCCAAATCTTGTTATTTCTATAACCACATGATGCATTAGAAGGTTTATGCATCCTTGGGGACACTGACAATGTGGCTACTGAAGTTGACCATCAGACTTCTAGCTTCCAACTATTATTAGGGGCAAATTCATGTGGTGTGCTAAGCCTTATTAGAAAACGATACCCATACGGCCTCATGTCTATACTGCAAGATCTTCTTCATTTTGAGAGCTGCAGTATTGGAGGACTTTAAACACTCTTTTGAAACTGTTCAGTCAAGGGTGATGTGATGTTCATTGTAATTAGATCAGTTAATTGGTATTTTCTGTTGTTATAGCATGAGTATGTCCCTAAATTCAGAAACCCAATACCTGCTCCGTCATACAATAGATTAGTTCACAGAAAACACAAATGGGGAATGAAGCAAAAGCTTCTTCTACAATGTCCTTAGATTGAGTAGAGAAAGGGGTGCTGAAATTTAGAATTAATATGGGAATTTAGATCTTGCTATTATTTTTGGAAACCATTCTTTGGAACTGCATAAAAATAAAACTTCGTCATTTTTGTATGAGAAAAATTTTCCTTTCAAATAAATTTAGACAGCCTCCCTCTTATGCAATCGTTAAGTAACATATGTACTAATAAAATACTACCTAAAATGCATCACAACTAACACTATTAATCAATTAAGTTGTGATCGTAACTTAATTTCTGATTTGGTTGGTAGATTTTTTCCAACTAATCAAGGTCAGTCAAATGTATCTTTCCTTCATTTGGCCCCATTTAGTATCGCCCATTCAGCCACCTCCTTTATCATATTCTTCTTCTAGCATGATCAATATTTTTTACCTCCACCCACTCCTTTTCCTCCTCTTGCTTGAAACCCTAATTATAAGGCCCTCGGAAGAAGTTATAAGTCGTGTAGTCCCATAAATTTCAGGCTTTTAATATGCGTAAACATTCCTTTTTTGTGATCTTTCATTCTTGTTATTGAATTTTGTATTTATATCCAACAGATAACTAGGTATTTCTCGGATCCCCAATACTATTTTCAAGTAAATGATCAGTATGTGAGGAACAAATTGAAGGTTGTTCTGTTTCCGTTCCTTCACAGGGTAAGTGCTACTTGCATTGTTTTGGATCTTTTCTTTAAGTCTTACTGTTTTCATCCAGTTCACCCATTTTTTTAAATGTCTATAATAGTTAAATCTATATTTTCTTATTTTCCTTTTCCTCAGGGCCATTGGACACGGATAACTGAGCCAGTAGGGGGCAGACTTTCTTATAAGCCACCAATTTATGATATAAATGCACCAGATCTCTATATTCCATTCATGGCATTTGGTACCTACGTTGTTCTTGCTGGCTTCTCATTGGGTTTTCATGGAAAGTGAGTGACTCTTTTTTTTTTTCATTTATACAAGCATATCAATGTGACCACCTTTGTCTTTATTCCAAATTACTGTATACTAACTATGAATAAGTTCTTCTGCTCACTATGGTCTTTTCTTTTTTGTTCGGAAACAGTAGGATTATTCCTAAGTGCTAATAGTGACCGTTGGACAATATCCAAGCTATGATAGTAGTTTTTGAGACCTATGTTATCTCTCTCTCGCAGAAAGATTTTCACTGAACATCTGATGATGGGATTTGTGGTGGTGGAGGTTATAAGTGGTTGTTACTTGTTGGCAATTGCAATCTCCATATCTTGTATAGTGCAGTGATTATAATGGACACTGCCTTTTATCCTCGGGTGGCTTTTCCTACCCGATCTGTACTTAAAAGAGTTGTGTTTCTGCTTTGGTAACTCTCTCTCTCTCTCTCTCTCCCGGTTTCAACCACTAGAAGAGTGCTTTAAAAGTTCTGCCAGAAAAGGTATGAATTTATCTTCTTTCTGGTGATGAAGGTAGGCCATGGCAAGAGAGGGCTTGTATTTATGAATTGTGGTATCACATGTGAGCAGACCCTATTCCAAATGGTGTCTGATACAGCCTAATATTGGGCCCTTGTCTGCATTCCAGACCACCTTAGTTTACAGAATAGACATTGATTTTATAAGTGCCACATGTTATTGGGGGTGAAATGCCCCATTGCAAATCACAAAGCCTGGGTAGTTTTAACAAATTGTTTCTCAGAAAGTGCTTGTTGCTTCCGCCCCTTGCAATTATGGTTAAATTATCCTGCTGTTCTGGCTGGAACCACCTGGGGATGGAATTTCTTTCCCTAAGTAGTGGTTGAAGGACGTATTTCAGTGTGTTAATTCTATCCTGGATAGCTACCTGAATCTCTCATTACCATTTTGGAAATTCCATTTTGTGAATGCATTTGTAGTTATTTAGCTATAATTTCAGCATTGTCTCCTTTTTATGTAATTATAAAACTCAAATCCTTTAATCTTCATAATATATCGGGCTTTCAACTTCCTTTTCCTTTTCTCGGCTCATTTTGTTGAAACTTTTCCATTTATTGCCAGGTTTAGTCCAGAAGCTTTGAACTGGTTGTTCATCAAGGGATTGCTTGGATGGTTTCTGCAAGTCTCCCTTCTGAAAGTGACATTGCTATCGTTGGGTAGTGGGGAGGCACCACTGCTGGACATTGTGGCTTATGCGGGTTATGCTTTCACAGGGATCTGTTTGGCTGTCCTCGGGAAGATAATATGGGGATACTCGTACTATATTTTGATGCCTTTGACCTGCTTATGCATGGGTATCTTCTTGGTGAAGACAATGAAGAGAGTCCTCTTTGCAGAGGTGAGGAGTTATGATTCGAGCAAGCACCACTATCTCTTGCTCTTTATTGCCCTGGCTCAGTTCCCACTTTTCATATGGCTTGGCAACATCAGTCTTAATTGGCTTATATAAATTGATTCCTCCCAAGATTCATGACGTAGTTTTAGAAATATATGTGTTCATACGAGTTTTTAAAATGCAGTGGGCAATTTTCTTGTTGTATTGACAGAAAATTCAACAACTATAAAAAATTTCCTTTCAGGGTGTCATGTTTGCAAAGTTGTAGGAAATATGAGATGTAATGTTGGAATCACTCGTACGGAAAGTTGAAAGACACCCTAACTGGGAATTTGTTAATGAAAAAGTTTGTGCTTTTTCCCTGATTACTCGAACAGGTTGATCATAAAAGCCCTTCTGTGTTGGCATTGCCATTATTCTGCCTAGAGCATTTTGTACCCTTTGTTCTAGAGGTGCATTGGACACGTATGCAGTTTTTGGCAAGGCTTCCGGCAATCTTTTGTGCACTTGAAGGTTTCCCTTTCCAGAATAGTCCATTTACATCGCATTGAGCAGTTTGTTATTTGAGATATCAAGGTGAACCATCCTAATGCGACCTGAAAATGCAGTGCTTATGTCTGGCCATCGATGTTTTTGAAGCTTCTTGACTGGATAGATGTTCAGTTAAGCTTCTTTTGAAGTGTTCAGCTGCTACCACCCTGTAACGAGAAAATATTAAACTCACTGGTTCTGTCATGAACTGTTAACCAAGTTTTGCCACCATCGCACGATTCAGGTTCGTTCATTCTACCGAGGCCCAACAACCCCCCCGCCCCCTACTTCTTTGGGATGAAAATTCCTGCCCTTCGTTTTCGGAACCCCCATCAGAAGTTTTTCAGAAGGGTGTCCCAGCTCCTTGCAAAGAGCTTTAGGAAGTAGGAACACTGACATGTTATAAGATGGCAAGGCTGAGGCCACTGATTGGATTAGAATAGCTTGAATCTGATCACGCCTATGTTCCGTTGGGTTGTTGCTAACATAGATGAAAGACTTGCGGCTATTGATAGTTTGCCCTGTCAAACTTTCGAATTTTTGCTGACATCTACGAATGTGCAGGGCTTCACTCTCATTTGCTCTACAAAATAGCATTAGATCGTCCGCGAAAATTAAGTGTGACATCGGGGGGGGGGGGGGGAGCATACTTCAATACTTGGCAATCTTAACCCCAAGAATAAGCCCCTCATTTTCAGCTCTCTTGATCATTCCGGAGAGGATTTCAATTACAAGAATAAATAGGAAGGGGGAGATAGGATCCCCTTATCGTATTCCTCTTGTCGGGTTGAATAAACCAAAAGGCGATCCATTAAGGAGCATCGAAAACGCTGTTGTAGAAACATTTTGGCTTATCCACCGTCGCCAAGTTAAAAAAAAAATTCCGAAGCATCTCAGAACTTCATCAAGGAATTCACAAAAATGACATAACTTGCCTTCTCAAGGTCCACCTTCAATTCCGTAAGACCTCCCCTACCCTGTTTCATTTTTAGGGTATGCATCAATTCGTGCACCAAAATGACATTGTCCTGAATTCGATGATCATGAACAAAGCCTGGGATGTTGAAATCAGTTTCAGGATCACCCTTTTAAGTCTTGCCCTACAATATTTGAGATGATTTTGTAGGAAACATTGCAAAGACATATGGGGTGAAAATGGGAAACCAGAGTGGGAGTTTCAGTCTTCGAGATCAAGGGAATATGAGGATGGTTAAGTTCTTTAAGGAGGGAACTCAAATGAAAAAAAAAAACCGTTGGACCATGCAAATGACATGTTGTACAACTCTCCAGTATTTTTGATATAAAATAGTATAGAACCCATCCAGACCTGGGGACTTTGTCGGCCTCAGGCTTCTTATCTCCAACCAGATTTCATCTTCAGGTGGGATCCTATCTAAATCCTTTATATCTTCCTCAATCAAATGCGGAATCAGATTTTCAAGACCCGTAGGAAACTTCGTAAGAGCCCTTGAGAACTTCCTAAAACCCTATTAATAGAATTTCCTGAAACCCTATTAATGCGGGTACCATGCTCACCCTAAGCCCCCCATTTTCTCTCTTATTCCTTGTCCCCTGCCCCTATTTTCTCTCATCTCTCTCTCTCTGTCGAGCGACCATGGGGTCCATGTCTCTCCCTCTAAAAAAATAGAAAACACGATGTGGCGGTGAATGGCCTAGTGGTGGCGGTTTCACCGCCCACCACTAATATCTCCGCTATGTGGCAATATTAGGTACCAGTACTCGTGCCGGTTACACCAGCCACCGTGACACAGACAGAAATAAGATGCTGCTGCTAAGATTAAAGAGAAACAAACCCCATGTCTGATTACAGGAAGAACGTCTATAAACGCAGGAAAGAAAAGCAAGTCCCCTAAGCTAAAACCTTTGAGCTAGATCAAGATCATGCAACTCCTAAAATTGCATTATCCACTCATTGCACACATATACAGACAAAAGTAAATAGATTTACTTATGGAAGTATGGTTGTGTAATCCAGCAAAGATGAATTAATCCCCATATCAGCTTCTATCCCAAGACTTTCACCCAAGATCAGGGACAGTGAAATGCTCATCATCATAATCTGTGAATTCAATTCTAGGCTTCTTGTATGGCATGTTGAATTTGGTGGGTCTGCTTAAGGTAAAATTGCTTGATTGTGGCATTGGAAGCTGAGGAACTTCTGCTGCTGCCAAGGCCTCCTGAGGAATTTGCTCACTGAAAAGACCCATGTCTGCTAACCATTCAAATTCTTCCAACTCAAGCGGCTCTTTCTGCCGATTGGAGCAAACACAAATTCCAAACGAAAGAAGGGTGTTAGAAGGATAACAAACTGATCAATCTAGATTTTTGACATTAATCTCCCATTAATATCATAGAAAATTAATTTGCAGAAAATGATTTATGCTTTCATGTTGACCATCAAATGGTCAAATGTTCAAATGATGTAATTGTTGGGGTTAGTCTCACATTGGTTGTGGAAGGGGTTGGTGGTCACTTTATAAGTGTGAGGAAAAACATCACTTCTTGAGCTAGCTCTTGGGGTTGAGAAGGCCTAATACCACCTAAAACTTGTATCAGAGCTCAGGTTTACCAAGTTTTGGACCTAATAGTCCATGGGAGAAACGAGTTGTCTCCTCCTAACCAGGGCCCGATGTGTGAGAGGGAGATTGTTGAGGTTAGTCTCACATCGGTTGTGGAAGGGGCTGGTGGTCACTTTATAAGTGTGAGGGAAAACCTCACCTCTTGAGCTAGCTTTTGGGGTTGAGAAGGCCTAAGACCACTCAACAGTAATAAGGTATTATAATGGTAAAAGAACAATATTTTCTTCTTTCTCTTGCATCTGAAACAGAAACATAAGCCAATCAATACAATTGGAAGTCCAGTATAAAATTCCCTGCTATGTGTGATAGGTAAAAAGTTCTCATGGTTAGTTGATATGTGGTTGATGATTTATAAGAACCATGCCTTTCAGCCATGTTAACCACAAAGATGGCAAAGTTCTATGAGAAGCTGTACAAGATTCAATCCCTACAAGCGTGGCCCCCAAGTTTTCTATTCCTTCCATTATTCTATGGTGAAAATCACGTCTAAATACATGTGATTATGGAGAATATATGGACGTCAAAGAAAATCTTTCTTACCTTGTCAGAGGATTCAAGATTAGGAAAATGTAGCATGTCATCCACAGCCCAGGAAGATGTGAAGCTAGAAGCTTGCTGTGTGGTCATTTTCATGGGAATCTGTTGCTTGTCCTGATTAGGTGGCTCCAAGCAACTCTTTGCAGTGTCCTTGTTACAACTGGAGTTCAGAGCCACACGAATTCCAGTGGCCAGGTACCGCTGATGGTTTGCCGAAAGGCTACCAGCTGAATGAATGGGTTCATCACAGTCCTGACAAAACATGGCTCTGTCTTCGACACAGAAAATGAAAGCTGCCTTGTCCTGTTTTATCAAAAGAAATGAGAGAGAGGAATTTCAGCAATAACATCTAGAAAATCTGAACTTTTTACAATACCGAACATCATCACAGAGAATATCCACCAACCACCCTTAGGGGAGACAACAGTAAGTTGACCGAGTCTCCAAAAGAAGTTACTTTCATGGTACTATTGCCCTCTCCTATTCTCTAATGCATCACTTAAGTTGTTTTGCATATTAAAATCATTATTTTCTATACGTGGGATTGACTGTGTGCTTTTGATTTATAAAACACTTCTAATCTGTAATGGTACAGCGTCTAGTGAAGGGGAGGACATATATGTATGAAAAATAGACCAGGAGCGATCCGTTCAAAGTTGTATGGAAGGACTTATGTCTGAAAAATCGATTAGAACCGATCCATTCAAAGTTGTACTTTAAGAACTGATCTGTTCATACCACAAGTACTCTATCGATAATCAAGCTTAATTATAACCCTATTCAGGTGTTCAAGATCTTAGCATGCTAATAGTTTGAATTTTAAAATTTTCTTCGGATAGCTAACAGTTGAGCCAAATAAAAGTTTGGCCAGCTAACATTTGAGCTCAAGATATACCAAAACCTCCCTCCTCACGCCCAGCCTCAAATTCAGATTTGCGGTTTCACATATACTGCTAAGAATTTATGAACACCAAGGGACCTTAGACAGACAAAATATACCAATAAACTGGAGGACAGAGGTATGGAGCTATCAGTGTATGATTGATTTTTGGAGAATACAAAATAGAAGAGAGCGTGAGGGTTTATAGTTGAATTACCTGGCAGATGTCACATCTAGGGAGCTTAGTGGAGAGGCTTTGGAGAAGAAGCCTCTGGTGCTTGCTTGCAAGCTTATTTGCTGCATGAACTTCGATATCGCATTTCGCGCACAAAGCAGCCTCGTCTGCGCAACAAATAACTGTTGCCGGAGCTTTCTCACACACATCACACTGAATTTTCATCTTCTTCTCTGTTTCTTTGCAGCCGTTTTGGTTAAAATGGAAAACCGCAACTCCTTATTTCTCTTCTACTTTATCTCAAGTTTTCTTCTCCGCTCAAAGTGTACAAAAGATATGCATATGCCAAACTGTAGAGAGAGAGAGAGCTTTCTCTGAAGATAGAAGTGCTACCCAGAGAGATAAGGGTTGACCACTAACCGTGTCAGACCACCGCTCCACAAAATTTCCCAAAAATATGTAAGCCAAAGAGACTGTGCCAGCGATAAAGGCTATTCTTTCTAGGGAACTCGTCCAAACACTTCAGCAAAAAGCTTCAGTGATAGCCAAGCAGGGTGAAAGTTTGTGTAAGAGTAGGAGGAAAGAAAGAAGAAAGAAAAAACTCAATAAAAGAGGCCGTAGAAAAATACTTGGAAGCGTACGTTGTACAGCAAAGAAGGATCAGAGAGGATACGGATCGGAGGTGAAGCGATTGGTGGAGAACAGAAAGAGGGCAAAATCGTGAAGATAAGAATCTGGATATTATTAATATCAAAAACAGCGGGGTCATCTTCCATGTGTGCGAATGGGAGCCACTGGAGTCCTACAAAGCACTAGTGGCCACCGAATTTTGCAGATATTTTATAAGGTCTTAGCTACAGCGAGTAGGTACTGCAGTACGGTGTTCTACATTCAATAGGCAAACTCTGTACAATCTCTCTCGTCAAATCGATGACGTTCTTCTCTTGATGCGGATTCAGACAATCCCATATATTCAGTTGTCTTAATCTTAAGTCAAAACAAGCGAAGTGGCAACTAACCCACATGGAGTTAGTCCACTTGCATGGGGCCATTAAGGCTGCGTTCTCACCTCACGGGTTTAGAGGAAGTTAATTATTTTGTAATTAGCTGCACCAACCGCGTTTAAGAATTAAGATACTGTAGATTTCAAGTCGGATAGGGCATATATATATATATATATATATATATATATATATATATATAAGACTAGATCAGTAGCTTGTAATTTCTTGCATGAATTAGACCGTATAATTTGATTAGAGATAAATATAATAAGTGAACTCTATTGTAGGGTCCATGCAGTTCCCCATCCTATATGATTAAGTTCATAACTTGTCTAGGTGCAAAATTTGAGATCATATTTAATTACTTGAGATTTTTGAATTCGTTCAAATTTGAATCTTCATTACTGATGAGTAGATTTGATCGAACCAAACGCAAAAAATTAAGGGACGTACAATTAACTTTTCCTCTTCACCTCTTCTTCAAATCTCAAATTTTCAAGTGTTTTGTCCGTTACTTCACACTGTCTGCGATTTCTCTTCTTTCATCCAAACAAATACTGTTCGGACTTAACAATCTGGGTGCCGTCGTTTTCCATCCGAACATGATAGTATATCTTCATATACTTGCAAACAATTCATGTCTAACATTACCGTCCGGACATCTTTTAGTCCTTCCGAACGTTTATTTTATACAATACCACTGTTAAAGCGCAAGATCGCATCAGAAATGATTGTTGAATCAAAGCATCCCAGTCGTTGAATCAAAGTATCTCAAGATCGCAACGAAATTCATTTTCATGTGAGATATTTTATACAATATCTCCCTCAGATCCATACACACATTTTTGAGAGACATTTAGAGAGAGATTTTGTAGAGAAAGAAAATCTCACGTGAAAATGAATTCCTTCTTTCTCAAATAAATTTCTGAGCTATTTATAATGGTTGGCTCAGAACTCAACTGTGCTTATGCGTGAGATCTTTAGGGACAAATCTCGGCCGTAGTATCATAATGAAAAACTTTTTTTTCATTAAACCCTATTATATTCCGTAATCCAAATTTATGAGCTTATACAAATTGTGATCATGTCCATTAACATATCACAATTGACCTCCGAGATAATGAAATTATTTTCGTGAAATTCTTTTTGCTAACAATTATATGCTTGTTTATCCTTCTACCATACTATATTCTACATAGCTAATAGGACTGGAATAAAATTACTGATTAAGTCCTTATTTCATATAATTCCTAATTCTTAGTTTGTATCTGGTTGGACTCTCAAAAATTTCTAAAAATAATTTTCACAAATATTTACTTTATATATATATAAACTGTAAAAACATTTTTTGCAAAATCTCGCTGCGTAACATTTTTTTTGAGTTCAACAATATACATATATAATGAATATATTGCCTCATCAAGAGACTGGTGGATAGAGGTGTTCAAAGAACCGGCCAGGCTGGTCAACTGGGTAGTAACCCCATTGAAAATGAGGTTATGAATGGTCGTGTTTTGATGCTTTTCTGGTTTTTGGTTTTCCCTCATCCCGAGCAGAAAATTAAAGTCGATCACAGGGTAGTACATGCTCGTTGCTGGAAAAAAATTAGTGAGGCATTAAGACCAATGTTGACGAATAGCTACCCACGGTACTATTAGGTATACCTAACATTCCAATTAGAAGTCCCAGTACTGTTAGGTTTTCTTCTATATACTCCTTCCTACTTTATCTTCTTTTTGGGGCTGAAGTTGTGTCTAGTTTGTTATAAGTTATAGGATAAATGTATTTTTTATCCATCAACTCCAGGGGTTTAATACATTACATCTAAAACTACCAACTTTAACATATTGCACTATCTAATTACCAATCTTTGACACTTTGAATCCTCTAATTATCAATTTTTGACACTTTACACCTATCAAATTGTTGTCAATTCATTAAGTTCTCTTATTATCAGATAGAAAGATACAAAGTGTCTTGGAGGGTAAAATAGGTCAAAGTAGGTAGTTTAGGTTACAAAGTGTCTAGTATTAGTAATTTTTGAGACTGTAATGTATTAAAACTGATAATTTATAGCGCAACGTTCAAAAATTTGATAGTTGAAAGGTAAAAAATATATTTATTCTTAAATTACCTTAGGTTTGGTTAGCTGGGCTTCAGACAATTTCCTCGAGAAAACCGGGATAAAACTTTAGGGTAAATAATTGCCTAGAAACTATATGTATAATTGCATAGAGAAAATAAATTGAGTAGGGAATTAGATGAAATATTTCACTGGCTAGCTGGCTTTCACCTAATCTATCACTTCAATATGCTATTGCAAAGATGAATTCAACCTCGTGAGGGCTGCAAGGGCTGCAATTGAATATTCGGTGAGAAAAATTAATTCTTTTTTCTCCTTAATTTACAGACCCCAATGACACGAGGAAGAAAATCAGGGTTTTCTTGTATTTCAATAATACGAGATTTCTATAAAATCAACAAGTCAACCAATGTGACCACATATATTAATTGTATAACTGAGAAGGAATACACAGAATCAGGCTTTTACCTATATTGTGCAATGTGCATCATGATAAACTTTGATATTGGTCAATTAATGCATCTTCTCATAATTCCTAAACAAATCAAGGCGCTGTCTCTATCTAAGAGAACAGGAAAAATATAATAACGCAAAGGGAAGGTAATTCCTGATATTCACATTTTTTAAAGGAACAATTTGGACATTTAAGAACCTAGAGGATGCGTATTATAAATTAATTTTTAATAATTTCGAGATAGTACATAGTAGCAAAATTAATTAGCCTATCTGTTTGGACTTGAATTTTTTTTTATTGGAGGTAGCTATTGTAGATATTATTAGAGTTTATGGAAAATGTACAGAGTTTGTGAAAAGTTGTTAGAATTTTTGAAACCTATATTAGTTTATTGCGTGACAAAATGTATTTTCGTCGCATTGGATTAATCATTCACATGAGCTGTGCGAACGTTCTCTCATATGAGCAGCGCGAACGTTCAGAGAGAACATTCGCACAGCTTATGTGAACGGATGGACTGTACTGGACATGAAGATTTTGAATTTCGTCAGTATGACACAAAACCGTTCGAACGTGTTTATAAACTGTCAGAATGAGTTTGAGTGACAGAACACTAAAATCGTCACCTAAAACATTCGCTGACGGGTTTTAGGTGACAAACCGGGTGACAACTGGTTTTGTCACCCAAAACCTTAGGTGACGAAATTTGTACTTTGGGTGACAATTTTTTTTGTCACCCAAAGTGTTTTTTCTTGTAGTGCTACCAGAGGCGGAGCCAGGGGGTGCGGGTGGGGGCGACCGCCCACACTGGCTCCAAAACTCCATTGAAATTTTTGTTTTTGGGATTTTAAGAAGCAGGTCTGCCCCCACTGGCCTAGCCACCCAGGCCTGCCCACAGGCAGTGGCGGAACCAGGACTTAAGTGGAGGGGGGGCAAACTCCTCAGGCGAAATGACATCTCAAATTTTTTTTCTACGTAATACAAAAATGTCTTAGAGTTAAAATATAAAAAAATTAAGGACTAAAAACATTAAAATGGTAAAATACAAGAACCGTACTATTTGCTGAGACTTCGAGGTGACAATTGGATCATACGGTTCTGCATATAAAATATGTTTTCTTGTTATAATCGCAACTGGTAAGATCAATATCAACTCAATAAGGATATAAACCAATGAATATAGAGTATGTTTTCTTATCTCAACCATATTCATAGCAAGACCTCTAATATCTTGAAGTATAGAAAAAAACATCAGTATTTCTCACATTATCAATGTAGGTTTAAAGTTGGTGTCTAAGCATCATACGATTAGCTACTGAGAAATCTTCTGAATAAAGCTCATCAAGACGAAGTAACTTAGCATGATCAAAATTAACTTGAAAAAAACAATTAAACAGTGTCTGAAATTTTGAGCAAATAGCAATATAATCTTAAATATAAAAAATTAAACAAATCAACAAGAGTATCAAGGTCAGCGTGGTCCTAACTTCAATTGAGAAAGATAAGTCGAATTTTCATGCAAAAGAAATAAAATCAACATAGACTTTCATTAGGCAACAAATCAATAAATATTGATTTAGCAACATATTCGGCAACAAATCAATAAATATTGATTTAGCAACTTATCAATGAGACACGTTTAACCCCCAACAGCTCCACTGTATATTTTTTTTAAAAAAAGTGTGAAACTTATCAAAGTATTACAGAAAGTGCAGTAGGAACCTCAAAGACTCTCGTAACAATCACCAAAGCCCATCAACATCAAGCCTTTAGGCTTTTCAGGTGACCAAGAACATGGCCGCGAATCCTCTGCTATTGTCAACCCTCGTATTGACTGGAAAGAAACCTCGGAAGCTCACGTTATCAAGGTTGATCTTCCAGGGCTGGGGAAGGAAGAGGTGAGGGTCGAGATTGAGGACGGTAGGATCCTACAGATAAGCGGGGAGAGTATCAGAGAGAAGGAGGACAAGAACGAGAAGTGGCACAAGGTTGAGAGGGTCGTCGGCGAGTTCGTGAGGAGGTTCAGGTTGCCACCGTGAAAGGGGGGGCGGGCTGGGTTGGGTCAAAGGGGTAGGCCTGACCCCCTGTTAACAAATACACATAAAAAAATTAATTAGAGAACGAAGGGGTGGCAAGCGCCCCCCCTTGCCACCCCTTGGCTCCGCCACTGGTTACAAGTACAGGTGAAGGATTAAACTTGCATGCAGCAACCAACGCTTTTAGGTCATACGGTTCACGGCGTTGCCACTTTTTCATTCATCCACGGAGTAAAGCATCTAATAGTTACGAGAACTAGAGATGGCAAAGCCACAGTGAGCCTGTAAACCCTAATCCCAAGCCTTCTCTTTGACATAATTCTCCGACGAATGTCACCCACAATCCCCTTAGCCACTACGTTGAGCTCCTTCACTGATCTCTTTAGCTTGTCCTTGAAACCATTTTGCTCCGAGAAATGGTAGATGCTCAGAAATGCCCTCCTTGCATACCAGAAATCACGGCTATGGCGACGCCCGCTTCCGTAGGTTTCATGCCAATCATCGGTGACTTGGAGGGGTTCAATGATCCTTTTATCAGACATGAAGACCGTACGGATTTTGGCCGCAGGCCGCATTGTGAAGGGTCATTGGCAATGGCAATGGCAATTGGAATACGCCCTGAGATGGGTAGCTGTGTGTTATCTTATCTATATAGGTGTGTTTTATGACGATCGAGTTGTAATTATTTTTTTTTCAAAAATTGTTGTAAATGGGCAGAGTGGTTAAACCAAAGAGGAAACATGTTAGGGGGTTGGTGCCTTTGGTTGTACCCAATATTAATTTTTACGACCTTAATTAAGAAGAGGGATTAATTAACCCTTCCTCTAGCATAAAGTCAAAAAGAAAGAGTAGCACGTTGGAATTGGCATGGTCTCTCTGATGTCTCCGAAAATGGTTGCTCTGGTTAGGTGTAATGTGTTTCTTGAAAGAGCAGCTTAACAAAGGCGTAGGACGTAGTTGTGTTCATGTTTTTTGCGACCATGCCAATTTAGAAACATTTAAAGAAAATCTAGAATGGACCAAGTATTGCTAGCTTGCAGTAGTACAACAAGTGAAGGTTTTAGTGATCGGTTATTTCGTTGGTAAAGATATATAATTTGGTTGCCAAAACGCTATAGACACTACAAGAAAATGCATTTTGGGTGTCAAAAAATTTTGTCACCCAAAGTGCATATTTAGTCACCAAAGGTTTTGGGTGACAAAACTGAGTTGTCACCCGGTTTGTCATCTAAAGCCTGTCAGCAAAGACTTTAGGTGAAAATTTCTGTGTTTCCTCTCTCAAAACCGTCTAGACGAGAAACTATATCGTTCGCACGATTTTTTGCTATCCGTTCGTATGAGACATGCAAACGTTTTGTTCAATGTGACGAAATAGTTATATCATGGAAAAACTGTGCGCACATCTATATAAAACTGTCTGCACGATTATTTCATTTATGGCAAAATAGTTATTTATCACCTCAGAATTTGTGTGATTAAGTATTTAGTCCGTGCAGACGCTTAGTCTGTTGAGCCCGTGGGAACGTATGAAATGTCGACGATCATACATTTGTCACCCATTCAAAGGTTCGAACGAGATTTTTTACCGTGCGAACGGTTTTTTATTAAGGACCGTGTGCACGGAGGACTAACCTTGCGGACGGACGGTGTGTCATATAGAGGGTGCGGATGAGTTGTTATTCATGCACACATTTTACCAACAAAACTGCGTGGATGGATGTTTACGCGTGCATACGTTTAACCATCGAATCCGTGCGGACGAGAATGTTACTGTTCGAACTGTTGTTACATATTTGAATTAATTTAATTAAAAATTTAAAAATAATTTGCAAATAATACAAATAGAAAGATATTCAATACTAATAATAATAATAATAATAATAATAATAATAATAATAATAATAAAATGTCTATAAATATGTAATCGTCATAAGTAAACAAAATACATAATCAATAAGTGAGTTAGTAAAAATACATAATCTACCCAAATCTTCGTTTGAGTGTCATTTTTGAAGTCACTTGTCTGATGTGCTCCATCATCTTCTCACGCATTTCTTGTTCCATTAGTTGTATCCTCCGTTCTTATTCTTATTGTTTTCGTTGCTGCTCCTCCATCATCTTCCGATGCTCTTCTTGTATCTTTCGTTGCAGCTCCTCTATGATGCTCTCGCCTCGTCTGCTCCATTTTTGACCGCTTGACCATAAGCTCTTCATATTCCATCTGTCTAGCCTTTATCTCATCTATCTCTAATATGACATCCTCCAATCTGCGGGACAAATCAACAGATGATACTAAAGACGATACTCCAACAGACAGTACTGAACGGCCTAAACCAGGCACATAACCCGCTTTTGTCCCCAATACCTCAGCGAAAATCTTCACTTCTATGTATGACTTTCCCTCTGACTAGTGCTGCAACTGTAACCTCTTTATTTTTTCCTACAAATTTAGAAAACAAGATAAAATTAGCATATATGAAACGTAAGAGATAACGAATGCATCATTAAATCCAACGTTACAGCTTACAAAATTTTCTCATGCATCTTCAAATGTCCACATGCCATCCTTATTAGTATGCGTTTTTTATACAACAACGCAGGATTAATCTGATCAGATTTTGAATTTTTCTGTACACCAAAAGAAATATCCAACGTGCATATTAAAATACCTAAGTCATTTATTTAAGTAATATATCTAAAAAAATATAAATTTATTAATTATTAACAATGCTCTCGCACATTTGAAGGATCTCGCTCCTCCCGATATGTGTACAATCTTCAGCTTAACTTTATTCTCCCAGTTGATTGCGCTCCTCCTCTGCATTGTACATTTACAGTTGTTATGAAAATTAATAATAAACTAAAATAAATATTTAGGACGAAATAAAATTTTTTAACTTGAAATTCCTTGCTTGCGAATAAATCACAGACATGAACCCATTCTTTCTTCTTCGTCTCAGGATACGGGTGTTGTAATGCCTCTTCTTTAGAATTGAACATCAAGTAATGCTGGTACATTCTATTTCTATGTGTCCTGTACGTTGTGTTCATCGTAGACGTCACATTGATGTGATCCTCGGGTCCGTCATAATCTAGTTGGAAGTCATTCTTAACATATATAACAATTAGTACGTATAAAATTTTGCACAATTAAAATTTAATAAATTATACATACCAACACTCAGTTCATCACATATGATTTAACCTGATCGAGGACTTTCCTCCACTTAGTCGTCTTAAATGAGACATGCTGTCGAATGAGCTCACCAATATGACTTGAGAGCACTGAGGATTTCTTATAATCACCGCCCGTACGTCCATAAGGGATATGGACAGTGAGCTTTCCTCCATGATGAGCCATGTGCAATGCAATCCCACGCGTATTACTCCTTTCCGTGCTTGATCTCGGTCGTCGCTACAAATGAAGAATAATAAATTTAAAAATCAGTTAGCATATAATTTCAAAAGTCATAATATTTAATCAAAATCGACGGGGTAATATACTTATACGCATAACTACTTTGAGTGCCTACTGGACTGGCTGTGGTAGGGGACGGTAATTCATTGTAATCTCTAAACGAAGGACCCGACACTGCTACTATATCGGGAGTACTCTCGACTCGAACTGATAAATTGCACCGAAGACGTTTTCCTCCCTCTGGCATGACGTCAACGTGTGACTAAATAAATCAATATTAGTGAAAAAAACACAATGAATTATGTAATTCAAAATGAATATAAATTACAAACACAAAGTAAATTGAGATGCTAAAGTTACTTTAGTCCTCAGAGTCATATTCTTCAGATTCACTACAATCATTACGAACGAGTTCTAGGAATCATCGCTTTTTTCTATTTCATGCTATTGTGGACCAATCTCATCGGTTACCGGCACATAAGTCTCGACATCATTTCTAGTCAATGAGATCATGTCAAAGGAGCTAAAGTCAACAAAAAGCTCAATATACTTATTCTCTTGGTATGCTTCGTGGTTCAACAGTCCTTTTCCATCTTCGCTAGCTTTCTCTTCAATAGGTGGAATATCATACGTGTTTCTAGGGATAATCTTTTGAAGAATCTTCCAGTAACCGCCCAACTTCATATCATCGATATAAAACACTTGATTCCCCTAAGACGCTAGCACGAACGGATCGTCTTTGTACCACTTTCAGGATGTGTTAATACTAAAAAATAACCACTTTTATCAAGACCTAAGTTTTGAGTACTCAAGTAAAACCAGTCACATTTGAGTAAATAAACTAAAGTCTGGTACAAATAACGCAACACGTAAATCTCTACGACTTGGCTATAAAAATCAATTTATTGAAATCATCAAAATCTCGATTGTGCACAAAAGCCAACATAGTGAAGCGGTCGATCGGCCTACGACCGCTTTGTGTAGTGCTCGACTGTTATAAGTTTTAAAAATAGATTCGTTGAGGTTCTAACATTGTGACCATTCAGGTAACGGTAACCTGCAGCTGTCGACCAGTTCATGTAGCGGTCGACCGGCTCGACTTGAATTTTGACAGATCGCCCCTAACGACTATAAGCGGTTAGTTTTATAGTCTAACCTATATTAAGACATTCATATTGTCTCAAAACAAAAGAGAACAACCACATATCATTTCTATAGATTGAGAAAAGATCTTAATCATTCTTATTTCATATTTCACATCTCATTTACACAAATTACATTTTCTTATCCTTGTCATTGTCATTGTGTGAATTAAATAGATAGAGTTTTTCATTTTCTTATCCACTCTTTGAGAGAGTTTATTTCTTTATCTTTATATTCAAGAGAGGTGATTCCTTTAGTGAGGTTGTTCACTAAAGAAGAAACTTAGAGAGTGTATATCTCAAGCTTGGTCAGGTTGTGAGTGGTGCGCCCGAAAAACCACTTGGGTTGTGAGTGTTGAACCCGAGAAAACACTTGTACTATTCTCTAACACCCGGAAACTAGAGTGTACACTATTTGGAAGATAGTGGGAAAACTTCAAGGCTCGGTAAATAACCTTAAGGGGTGGATGTAGGCGGGTTTGCCGAACCACCTAACAATCTTGTGTTTGCTTTTCTAAACTCTACTATTTTCTTTTAGCACTTATTTACTTATTGCATCTATATTCTTGTGTTAAACTAGTCTTTACTTTGCAAACACATTTTTGGGTGTAAAAAGCGGAAAAGTTTGGAAACCCAATTCACCCCCCTCTTGGTTGCCTTAATCCTAAGAATTACAATAATTTGAGCAGGCGTTAACTTTGTGTGTATGTACGTTTATCGGAAGGACTTATTTGACAAAAATGTACAAACTCATGAACCTCTATGATTAATTTGGAAATCCAATGATGATTTGTTAATTGAGGTCAAAACCTAAAGACTAAATATATACTTACTTAATTCTTTTACAACACCTTTAACCATGCACAATAAGAATTCAAAATTGTGTTTGGATGAGCGCTGAATTTTTTTTGGAAGTAGTATAGATTCTCTTGAGATTGGAAAAACGTTGTTGGATTTTGTAAAAATATATTGGAGTTTGTAAAAAGTTATTGTAGTTTGTGAAAAAAGTTATTTGAGTTTGTAAGAAGATATTATAGTCGGTGAAAAATGATTGTGAAAAATCTTTTTAAAATTTTGTGCCATTTTTTTTTGTGCTGAATTTTTGTGTCATTAAAACAAAGGCTTAGGAACAAAAATATATTTTTAGCTCATCAACTAGGGAGTATTGACACTTTGCACTTCAAATTATCAAATTTGTTCAACTTTACCTCCAAATTACCAATCATGTATACTTTGCAAGCCTTCGTTGTTAACTTGAACCGAAATGAAGTTTTTTGTTAGTGAAATGACTACTTTATCCCCACAAATGTCATGGGACAAAATATTGTAGGAGCAAAGTTATCATTTCTCTTACAAAAATCCTAGTTTTGGTCCAGATTAATGTAAAAATGGTGCAAAAATAGTTGACGGGCGCAAAAAGTGTATTTAGTACTATAGGAAGTTTATTTAGAACTGCTGGAATAATTCATTGAAATGCAAATTTTGTTAAATGGGCTGCCTCAGTCCTAAACGACATCACTTCCCGTATGGCCTGAATGGCAATTTTTGCGAATATTTATAAGTTTTATCCTTTTTTCCTGCGGAAAAGGTTATAAGATGAAAAAGACACAGAAGCTTTTTATTAAAAGTCTAAAAACGCAAGTTTAACTTTTAAAAAGTAGGAGAATGGTCATTTTAGTAATTCTGAACTCCAATATTTGCAAATTCGTTGTCTATGCTGCCGAAAGACCCAAAAAATCTAGAGCCAACGAAGAACTCGAATTGATTTGGAGGCAAAAGGTGAGTTTCGTCTATCTCCAAGACCCTAATTCCTTGCTCATTTGATCTTGCAAGCTCAAATTCTTTTTCTTCTACTGCATTTTTCTGGGGACTGAGAGAAGAGAATTGGGAATCTTGTGTTTGTTGCTTATTGTTTCATTGCCGTACATTGAACTTTTCTTCACTTTGTCGATTCACTGAGAATATACAGATAAGTATTTGGACTGGTTTCCAGGATCCTATTTCTCAGACTCTTGTTTTGTGTCAATTGGAATTGTCGCCTGTGTAAGTTTCCACTGCTTTCGGGGCGTTTCCTTGATCTAGGTCTCTTAATTGATGAATTCTGAGTTGGGTTTCGCATCCATATGAAGCATTAAAGGTTTCAAGAAAACCAATCTTTGTCGGGCTTTGAAGAAGCTGAATATTATGTTTGACTTTGCTAAGACTCATTCGTTATTCTTGTGGAAATTGTATTAGTGGGTATATTGATTCAGTTTGAAGCACTCTTGAGAAATAAGAGACAAGGTGAAAGGGCCTATTATACATGGGGAGGCCTTTGTTCCATGAGATCCTTGAGAAACCAGCCACAAGTTGTATTATAGGAATATGTTGTGCAATATGGTTTTACATACAGAAGAAAAACATTGGGTATTCACATGTGGGTCTGAGTTATGAAATTGCCATTGAAGGGCACCATTGGAGGATATTAACTTCAGCTTTTTCCCATATAAGTGTTCTTCATCTTGTTTTCAATATGAGTGCTCTTTGGAGTCTGGGTTTGGTGGAACAGTTAGGGCATTTGGGCCTTGGCGTGGAATATTATCTTCAGTACACACTGGTCTTGGTTGTGTTATCGGGTTTGTTAGTTTTGGGGATGTACCATGTATTGATTTATAGATTCAAGCTGGAGCATTATCGGAGAGTGACGGCTGTGGGATATTCTTGTGTTGTATTTGGGTGGATGACGATTCTCTCAATGAAGCAACCTTCTTCAAAGTTGAATCTTTTTGGGTTTCTTTCTCTTCCCATTAGTTTTGCGCCATTTGAGTCTCTCGTTTTCACTTCAATTATTGTTCCACAAGCAAGTTTTCTGGGTCATTTGGCAGGAATCATAGTTGGGTATGCTATTGGATGGGGTTTGATTCATGGGATGAGCAATTACTGGGCAGTTTCCATGTTGGGATGGATTGCACTTACATTTCTATTCAGCTTGAAGCGATCTGGTGCATATAATTTCAACTTTCTTGAGATTGAATCTGTTACAGATCCTTCTTTGCCTTCTGTGCGGTTTCTGGCATCAGGTAATGGTAGAACCTTGCAGATGAGTGCATTACCAGTTGGGGATGTTGAACTTGTATAATTTCTGGTCAAAGTTTTGGATGTGGGTTTGGCTCGCTCAGGAGTTCTGTCAGTGGATGATCTGGATTTGCAAGACTAGACGATTATATGTGAGACTGCTATCAATTCCATGCTCCATGGAATTATATTGTCTCCAGTGGAAATGCAAGTTTTCAGCTGTAACTCTTTAATTCATTTTGGTGGCAGGTGCATGTTGGTGCTACTCAATGCAGTATCATTATGGAAGTTTTTTGGTCATTGTGGTTAATTAAAAAACACAATTGTTAATTGGATTTGTAGAGCTGCTTACTTTTTCTGTTCAACCTCGTCATTCTTTGAATTTTATTTAAGATGATATTGAGTTTTGCATGATATGTTATACGTGTAAGATGGAATCATGAAATATGTGGCTGGTTATATGATGGTGAAACAGTTGTCTGCCAGCTCTCTGGTTGTGTGACGTACATGAATTATTTAGTTTGACAATTTCGGCTCCTTCTATCCCTGAAGCACTTTTGTTGATGTGATTAGGCTTTGGTTTGGAAATGGTTGTTTGATTTTCTGATTACTGACTCTTTTTGAGTTGATGATGAGGTTAACCTTGGTGTTGGATTTGTCAGTCGCCGGAAAATTGGTGTAGCAATCCAAATATTAGTCTTGAATTGTGCATATTGCAATTCTTTTTGTAATTTGAGGATGCAACTCGGCGAAGTTGGTAGTTTAGGATGCATATTGCAGAAGATGGTATCTTGAGGGTACAAAATGGTATTTACACATTCCACACGTTAGTAAATGTTTCTGTGCATAATTTTCGTAAAAAAGTATATAGAGTTGTTTTGCTTAATCACTGCTGCAGGCTGTATATCGACCCAATATTTCCCCTCTTCTGTGAAGGCAGAATATGGTTGTATGGCTTCTTGCTCTGAAAGCTGCATTGGTCTTTCAAGCTAATGAACTATGCAGCCAGTAGTTAACTAGTTGATATGCAGATACTAGACTAACCTCAGCAATTGGTTCAAAGAGAGAACCTTTAAAAGAGAATCAGAATTGGCAAAACCCTCTGAATAAAGATCTAGGCCTTAATAGGAGATAGATGTAGGAGATTCCCTTCTTAAACAGCCTTATTGATGGAAGTAGGTTTTTCACTCGTAATCTCCACAGGTGCGAAAGTAGAGCTTCTGAGAATCTGAGAGGTACAGTTGTATTATTTGTAGCTTCCTTGTTCGTAGACAAAGTCCATGAGATTCATACAGTTGCATTATTCTTTTTTTTTTTTTTTTTTTCCTGAAATCACTCATCACATTACCGAAAACTATACGGAAAGAGTTCACATCACAGTTTAGAATAAAAAAAGGAATACAAGAAACATTCGAAAAACCAGAAAGAGAATTGCGAGCTACCCATTAAGCCATAAGGTGAGCATGTTGGTTCAATCGACGAGGAATCCAATGAAGTGACCAAGATGACTGTGCCTTAAAGATCTGGCAAAGAAGGAGCACCATGTCTTCAATCTTCCAGCAAGGGGGAAGATGAGGATTAACAATATCCAGCGAGAGAAGTTTGGAGTCGATCTCGAAAGAAACACAAGTCCAGTTCTTCTGTAAAGCTACTTCAACAGCACGAATACAAGCCAAAGTTTCGCCCACAAGTGGGTCCATAGCTCTAATTCGCTCCGTGTACAGAGGGAGCTAGAAGCATCTATACAAGAGACAACTATGTACGATCGGTTCGATGTATAGTTACGTCAAAGTTGATCTTCATGAAGCCGGGCTGAAAGCATCCCAAGAAGTAGCAAAAGACGGATGGACAGAGAACCATGCTGAGAAATGGTCCTGATAACGGCACAAGACAGAATTCTTGAGATCAGTTATATTAAGAGACCGATTATCATGCATAACTTTGATACGGTTCTCCCAAAGAACATCAATGACCAGAGCAGCATTGAGGATGAAAGCATCAAATGAACTGGGGCGGATGCCAAGAGTTGCTTCTGCATTTAATAACGAGTGGATCCAAGAAGGAGAGTCGCCTGGGATACTAGTGATATCCAGCGGCCAGACTGAAAGCATCCATAACATACGTGCTGTAGAACACTCCCGAAAAATATGAAGTATGGTTTCCGCATGATCTCCACAATTACCACAGCACATATTCGCAAATAACTCTGAAGTTCCCAATTGAAAAGGATGAGCCCGGACCGGTATTGCTTCCCCTGCTACTTTCCATATCAGAAGTTTAAGGCGTTCCTGCAGGTGGAGTTTTCAAAATTTAGACCAATCCTGCTCACTCAGAAGAATTCTGTTTGGACGCCTAACTTCTTGCATTTTATCCATTGCCCCTCTGACCGAAAAAATACCTCTAGGATCCGAAGACCAAATAAGAGAGTCTTGTTCAGAAGTAGGGGAAGGGAGAGTCAGAATATAATCCACAGTACCAGGGGTAAAGAGAGTTTGTAACAACGGTACATTCCAAAATCCAGAATTCACATCAGTCAACTCAAGCCACCAATTTGACCATGCAATCATGTTCTGCAAGGGGCAGCCATTCAGGGGAAAAACCAGGTAAACAAGGGAGCCAAGGATCTTGTATACTAACTGATGCACCATTCCGAGGGACGTAACACAGCTCGGCTTTGAGAAGCTCATGGATTTTGGACAACCCCTGCCAAGTGAGAGAGGCTCCCATTCAATTGCATTATTCATTCGTAAACAAAGCGAATTCAAATTCGTTTTCCACTAAAGCTAGTAACCTTACAGATAATGCGCTCCTTTTTTTTTTTGGCTGTTTATTTCGTTTCTTTTAATTTTATTTTTTCGTTTTACAAGGAACTTTAAAAAATTTCACCAACTTTTTACAAATACAAATAAAACTTCAATTTACTTAAATATTCACATTAATATTAAATTTTCTAATATTTTTGCAAACAAAAATCACTAATTTACTCCAAGTTTTACGGCAGACCGGACCGGACCGTATTTGTAGTCCTAATAGTATAAATCCGGTCCGGTCTGGTCCGATCCGAATTTAAAAAACCGATTATATTCGGTCCAGACTTTTTAAGAACCGGTATCGACCGGACTGTACCAGATTTATTAATTTAAATAATAAATATATTTTTTAATACAAAACTTTAAATTTTAAAAATAAAAATTATGTCAAAAGTTATGCGTTTTGAGTCCTTTGACGCCTCCCATCCCCCTTCAAAATCGTCCCGAACGGCCGAACCCCCCACTCTCCTGCGCAGCCTGTCACGAACCCCAAGATGAACCAGGGGCATTTGGGATTTTTGTTGGCTATGGTTGTGACATGCAGATGCGGGAGATGATTCGTAAAGGTGGAGTCTTGGAGTTTGTCGAGTGAAGCTTCGGGAGTCATCTGGGCGGCTGTCTTCGTGTCTTTACTGGGTCCTTACATCTACGGGCTAGTGGAGGCTGTTATGCGAGTGGGCTTCCGTGTAGTGGACCGAACTATGTTACAGCCCATTATGGTTCGGGCTTATTTTGGTTAGTTGTTTCGGCTGTTTTAATGTTTTCCTGTAAGGGCTCAACCCAGGTCATATTGCTATTTTATGCTTCCTGTAAGGGCTCAGCCCATGTCGTATTTAGGGAAAGGAAACACTGGTAGAAGGCATGCAAAAACAGATTGTAAAAGTTTGTTACGGAGAGTTGCTCTCTCTCGAATAGAGCTTAATCCAGATTCATCCATTTTTCTCATCGACTCAATCCAACATTTCCATTCCATTACACTACAATCATAATCGGTTACATAACATTGGTATCAGAGGATTCGATCCACTATGGCAGAAAATACAAGATTGGCAACTATAGAGAAGGGGCTCGGCAGTTTGCAGCAGCAACAAGAATGTCACCAGCAGCTGCTTGAGAATATGACTCAACAGTTGATAGCCATCACCAATAGCTTGAAGAGCATTTCAACCCAGCAGGAAAAAGCAGCATCTGGAGCATCTGGATCTGGCATTGGAGGAGATCGGGAACCTGGGAGAAATGAAGAAGGAGGCTCGGGATACAATGGAGGTCCACAGATCAAAACATTGAAGCTGGAATTCCCAAGGTTTGATGGGGACAACCCAGCAGCTTGGATCTACAAGGCAACCCAATTCTACAACTATTACCAAACACCCATGGGACAGAGGTTATTTCTGGCCTCTTTTCACATGGAAGGGGATGCTCTTGTGTGGTTTCAGGATTCTGAGGAGGCAGGGGTATTTACCAGCTGGGAGAGTTTTACCAAAGCCTTATTCACTAGATTTGGCCCTATGACCTACGATGACCCAATGGAAGCTATGCACCGGGTGAGAGAAACAGGTAGTGTGCTTGAGTATAAGACTCAGTTTGAAGTTATTTCCAATCGAGTCAAAGGCTTGAATGAGAAGCATAAACTTAGTTGTTTTATTAGTGGACTTAAGGATGAGATAAGGTTCCAGGTGAAATTACTAAGTCCTAGTACTTTGAATATTGCCTTTGGATTGGCTAAAATTCAAGAGGAAAATCTGGTAGCAGTGAGAAGAAGTTTGAGGACAGGTTTTACAGAACCTAAAACCTTCCCAACCCAGACCCGAAGCACTCAAAACCCTCCTTGGGGAGTACCTTCCAAACCACCAGATCCCAAACAGTATTTAAAACCCAAATTACCTATACAGCGACTTACACATGATCAAATGAAAGAAAGAAGAGATAAGGGGCTATGCTATAATTGTGATGAAAAGTGGCATTCAAAACATCAATGCAAGGGGAAGAAAGAGGTTAATGAGATGTGTGTACAACCTACTGGTGGGGAGAACCCAGAAGACAGTCTAGAAATCTCGCTGCATGCTATTGCAGGAACCCCGAACCCTAAAACTATGAGGATGGTAGGAAGAATTGGGGACAAGGAAGTGGTTATCTTAGTGGACACATGAAGTACTCACAACTTTCTAGATCCAGCTATAGTGACCAAGGTTGGATTACCTCTACAGCAATCTAAAACTATCAAAGTAAAAATTGCTAATGGGGATTTAATGTCATGCGATGGGAAGTGTGATCAAGTAGTTCTCAAGGTGCAGGGATACACTTTTACTACAGATTTCTATGCTTTGACTCTTGGAGGTTGTGATGCTATTTTAGGGGTTTATTGGCTCAAGGAGTTGGGATCCATATTATGGGACTTCAGCAAACTAATTATGGCCTTTGAGGTGGCAGGGCAGAAGGTACAGCTAAGGGGTTTGCGTTCAAGTGATTGGACCATGGAGGAAGCCAAGGGGTTCTACCTATCTTCGAATATGGAGCCAAGGGGAGTGGTTTTACAATTATTACAGTCAACTGGAGAGACTAAGAAACCCAAAGAACCAGCTGTAATTGCAGACCTACTGACAGAATTTAAAACTGTGTTTGGTGAGCCTAGGGAACTACCTCCCCAACGCAGTCATGACCACCAAATTATCCTCAAGGAGGGAGCCTCCCCCGTGTGTGTGAGACCTTATC
Source organism: Myrica gale (assembly GCA_963930655.1). NCBI lineage: Eukaryota > Viridiplantae > Streptophyta > Magnoliopsida > Fagales > Myricaceae > Myrica > Myrica gale. Next base: position 11,705,237 of record OZ005616.1, read on the forward strand.
GGTACCCTTATTATCAAAAAGGGGAGATTGAAAAAATTGTTCGGGAGTTGTTGGAGTTAGGGGCAATTAGACACAGCCAATCCCCCTTTTCCTCTCCCGTTTTGCTGGTTAGGAAGACCGATAGGAGTTGGCGAATGTGTATAGATTACCGGGCTCTTAACAAGGAAACGATAAAGGATAAGTTTCCAATACTGATTGTAGATGAGCTGCTAGATGAACTTTATGGGGCAAGGATTTTTTCCAAACTCGATTTGAGGTCGGGTTATCATCAGATTCGGGTTAAGCCTGAGGATATCCATAAAACAGCTTTCCGTACACATGAAGGCCATTACGAATTCTTGGTTATGCCCTTTGGGTTAACCAATGCCCCATCCACTTTTCAAGGGTTGATGAATGACATCTTTAGGGGCTGTTTGAGAAAATTTGTGCTGGTGTTTTTCGATGACATTCTAGTATACAGTAAAGGATTGGAAGAACATGTGCAATATCTGAAAGTGGTGTTAGAGACTATTCAAAAGCACCGGCTACTTGCCAAGCTTTCAAAGTGCAGATTCGGGTATGAGGAGATTGATTATCTAGGACATTTGATATCAGCTGAAGGGGTGAAAGCTGATCCTAGTAAGATTGAAGCTATGTTGAAATGGCCAGAACCGAAGACGATCAAGGCACTTAGAGGATTTTTGGGCCTCACGGGTTATTACAGAAAATTTATAAGAGGATATGGGCAAATTGCAGCTCCTCTCACACAACTATTAAAGAAAAATTCTTTCAGCTGGTCAGAGGCAGCAACCATGGCCTTCCAAAAATTAAAAGAGGCTGTTACCACCCCCTCGGTCCTAGCCTTACCCAATTTCTCAAGGCAATTTACGATTGAATGTGATGCATGCGGAGTCGGTGTTGGGGCTGTATTAATGCAAAATACTAGGCCAATAACATATTTCAGTCAAGCCTTGAAGGGCATGTTACTATTACTGTCCACCTATGAGAAAGAGCTGTATGCATTGGTATGTGCAGTGCAAAAATGGCGACCATATTTAGTGGGGCAGAGTTTTGTGATTAGAACAGATCAGCAAAGTCTTAAATTCCTATTGGAACAGAAGGTGGGAAATCTGAAACAACAGAAGTGGTTGACGAAATTATTGGGGTATGATTTCTCTATTGAGTATAAGAGAGGGAAGGAGAATAGAGCTGCTGATGCCTTATCCCGTCGGGATGAAGTGGAAAACTGTCCTACCCTATCCGCTATTTCATTCCCAAACATAACCTGGCTGGAAGACTTAAAGGCCACCTACTTAGCTGATCCTGAGATGAAGGAATTAATTTCCAAGGTGCAGAATGGTGAGAGCACAGATCCTCATTTTTCAGTAAGGGGAGACCTACTGTTGAGGAAGGGAAGGCTCTACTTGGGGAGGTCAACTCGGTTTAAGGACCAAATGCTACAATACATCCATAATAGCCCATCAGCAGGTCACACAGGGTATCATAAAACCTTACAAAGGGCCAAGGCAGACTTCTATTGGCCAGGTATGAAAAAAAACATTCGAATGCATGTCAAAGAATGTGATACTTGCCAAAGAAATAAGACCGAAAACTTAGCACCTGCTGGATTATTGCAAAGTCTACCAATTCCTACCCAGGGATGGTCTGACATATCCATGGACTTCATTGAGGGTCTTCCTATGTCTCGAGGTAAGTCGGTAATTTTTGTGGTAGTGGATCGATTTACCAAATATGCACATTTCATGGGAACTGGCCACCCCTATACAGCTTACTCAATAGCTCAACTATTCCTCAATCATGTTTTTAAATTACATGGCATGCCAGTTAGCATTGTCTCTGACCGAGACCCAGTGTTTTTGAGCAACTTTTGGCAAGAGCTCTTCAGACTTCAGGGGACAGTGTTGGCTCACAGCTCAACTTATCATCCCCAAAGTGATGGTCAGACAGAAATTGTGAACAAGTATGTGGGTCATTACTTACGGTGCTACTGTGGAGAAAAACCTAGGTATTGGGCTGATTGGTTATCCTTAGCCGAATGGTGGTATAATACATCCTACCATATGTCTACAAAATTGACCCCCTTTGAGGCATTATATGGCCACCTTCCCCCTAAACTGAGTGCATATGTATCACAAACAACTCAAAATGCAGCAGTGGAAACAGAGTTAAAGACAAGAGATCAAACTATGGAGATCCTCAAGCACAATTTACAGGCTGCACAAGAGAGAGCCAAATCTCAGTATGATCGAAGACACACAGAGAGACAATTTCAGTGGGTGACTGGGTGTACCTGAGGTTACAGCCTTATCGGCAGAAGACATTGGCTTTCCGAAAAAGCCTCAAACTTTCTCCCCGTTACTTCGGGCCCTTCCAAGTGTTGGAAAATTTTGGAGAAGTCGCCTACAAGCTTGATCTACCACCAGAGTCACGGATCCACCCCACTTTCCATGTGTCTTGTTTAAAAAAAAAAAGTGGGAGCACAGATCACTCCATTACCCACCTTACCACCGACTGATGAAGAGGGAGCTATACAGCCTGAACCAAAACTCATATTGGAGCGTAGGGTTAGGAAAAAGGGCAAGAAGGCATGCAAAAACAGATTGTAAAAGTTTATTACGGAGAGTTGCTCTCTCTCGAATAGAGCTTAATCCAGATTCATCCATTTTTCTCATCGACTCAATCCAACATTTTCATTCCATTACACTACAATCATAATCGGTTACATAACGCCCACGCCAGCAACCAACTGCACCCCCTCCGAAGCCCCACTCCACAGCCACGCCCAGTGCCCAACCACAGGTCCACAGCGCCCGACCCAGAGTCCGCGAAGCCCCACTCCACAGTGCCTAGCCACAGGCCCAGAGCGCCCGACTCTGACTCTCCGACTCCCCGAGTGCTCAGCGCCATTCTTCCCCCACCAACGTCGTTCTAAACTTTCTACTCTTTTTGGTGAGAATTTGTTTGATGGCTCATGCAATAAGTGTTTAATTTCTTGGGTCGCTTCTTAGTCAAGCAGACAAGCACAAATTAGATATAGATCCATGACCTTTGCTTCGGTTGAGTGTAATGGACGAGGGTTTTGTATCTTGTTTGGCTACTGGTTGGAGTTTATCTTATAGATACTGCAAGGAAGCTCATAATTCAAAATTAGTTTCAGGTTTGCTTAGATTATCTGTAATCAATACGAGTACTATCGTGTGGCTGCTTGAAACTAGCCTTTCTTCATGGAATTGGTTGCCAGGAAGTGTAAATGCGAGTTTAGAAGCCAAACCGGGGTAGCTCTGGACAAACGAAAACTTTTATGTAATGAAGAATTTGTCTCTAACTATATTAGTGGTACTTCAGCAATAATGCATAATAATTTGGCATTAGAAGTACTCTAAAGAATCTGTCTATATATCTCTTTACTGACATCTTCTTTTACTTGTTAGTCTTCTTGAATTGATATTGTCTAAATTTCCAGAGATAAAGCAAGATAAAACATATTCACGCCTGTATAAGAATTGTGTCTAGCAAGCATCCTTGATCATCAACCATTTTTTTTGTCGAGTCTGACATGTTTACTTGACCCATTTGAAATGGTTGTCATAAAGCATTATATGGGACTGCCAAAGGTGCAATTGGCAATATTCTATCGAGAATCAGAGATAAATTTCCAATATTGTCGTGTTGATTCAGTTGCATGCTGGTTTGAAGTAACCTGCATGCATTTATTTTCTTCATGGAATATATTGGGCACATGGTATGATAACTCTGTTGATTATGGTGCCCTTCTCAAATCCTCTTGCTTTGATCTTGAGCCATCCATGTGTTATTTAATGAACTCTCATATTACATTGCGGATTGGAAGTCTCTAATTGGTTTGTTTATCTTTAGTTTCCATTATTTGATTTTTCAAAATGCATTGCTTGTTTGGTTGCTGAAACCAACATGATATTACAAGTCTGATGTGCTCTTTTTTTTTTTCTCTCTCACACATTTACATGTACGTGTACATATGTATTTGTATATATTTCGAAGTGTACTCACTTCCATATTTTATTGGCAGAGAGAGTTTCTCACAAAGCTTTGTATCACTATGTCTCGTTCTCGTAATCGTTCGGAGTGTATTGTTGATGCTGCGGGATTGAGTTTAGAGGATATGAATATGATAGTTGAGGAGGAAGATGTTTCAGCTACTGTGAAGGCCCTCATTTGCACCCAAGATTGGTTGAGGCGTGGGGATGAAAAGGAATCAATTAACATCAAATAAACTTTGGATTGTATCGAGAGTTATGACATGAATTCTCTTTTTTATAGTTGTAGAAATGACAAGCAATAACACAACAACAAGTGAATTTGGGACATCAACTACCGGCAAGACTTGAGGAGGAGAATCATTTGTGACATTTGCAAGCTTTTTAGTTTGTTAATGAATTTTTCTGTGTGTGTTTGAGACATTTGTAGTTTGACTTATGGTGCTTAATTTTTTGAAACATTTGCAACTAATTTGTTATTTTAAGTCCCGTATACAATCAAAATCACTCCCTTTTTATGTTAACTTTACAATTCAATAATCATATTGGAAGTAATGTTAACGAAGAAAACTGGACATATTTCGGTGTAATTTAGATGAAAATCCCTGACATTAATGTACTTTTAAGGTGAAAAACGGGACGACTAGTTCAACAAAAAGCAAACACAATATGAAGATCATGACATAAAAAGACAAATTTCAGAGTTTTGTAAGGTCTCAATTTTTTAAGTATCTATTTCAATTTTAAGTGTCAAAATAGATAATCATTCTCACCCTACTAGGGTTAAATATACTTTTCGGCCTCCCACAATTGGTTTTGATACCTTGTACTTCGAACTATCAATTTTTTGACATTTCGCTCCTCAATTTCCAACTAATTACATTTTATACCTCATGCTGTTAATTTGGCCGAAAATTGCTATTTTTAATTAGTAAAATAACAATTTTACGCTCATTTTTTTATATGTATGAGATAAATTTATCATTTCACTGAACAAAAATAACAATTTCTGTCCAAATAAACAGTTCGGGGTGCAAAGTGTAGACAAGCAGCTTAAACAAATTCGGTAGCAGCTACGCTTCAATTTCTCTGTCTCTGAGAATAAGATAAACTCGAGTGAATTAGAGAAGATCCATATTCCATAACACCCAGAATTCTGACGGAAAATTCATGGACAGAAAAATCACTAGATTTTACTCATCGTATGATCATTGACAAGCCTACTGCCCTTCATATGCACTTTCTTAACATTACTGACAAAAAAGAAAAAAAGAAAAACACATTTACTGTGGAATATTAGTAAAGCCAGCAATGAAAAATCCTGCTAATGGATAATATGGCTCAGCGTTTCCTCAACTCATACAGTGTACGAAACAGACTGGATTGAAAGAAGCAGATGGTATGACTAGCAGCCAAGCATTGGAAGATGCGAACGCTAGAGCAGGTCAACAATGTTGGAGAATACAACATTAAGCATCAGGGGCAATGCACACACCGTGATTACTTTCACCTGAGTGATCTGCCAAAGTAAAAAGCAAGTCATTATCAATGAAACTTTAAAGGTCAAAAAGAAAAGAGAAACACATGGAAAAACGTCTACAGGATCTATTCTCAATTAGTAAGAAACAGGGATTAACTACTACGCCAAAAAGTGCAATCTTAGTCATAACGTATTTTCCTTAAGTTTCACAGGTACAAGGGAACCCGAGAGAGCTTTGGTAATGGTGTCGGTTATGCCTAGAAAAAGAAAACCAGGAAAGCGCTTCTATTGCTGACACCAACTACCAACCTCTGCTTTGATACTATTTGCAAAAGAATCCTAGTAAATGTAGAGGAAAGATGCCATATCTTTATTTCAAATTCCACATAGAGATTAAGGTAACAAACCGGAAAGCAAAGTATTGTGCACATCTACTTGGCAGGGAAGCATTGGGAGAAAATTTAAGAATGTGAATGTCATTTGGCCTACAAGGATATTATTTGTGGGTAATAAATCAGAGATGCATGGAAAGTGAAAAGATTTTTGGCAGGATTCCAGGATATTTACCAAACAAAGTCAAGAATCAGAACTGAGGGGAAGGAATCGAACATTAGAAAGAATTTAACGAAGGAATTAATATTAAAAGGTGAATCAGACATGCACAAGCACTTCATTTCCAGGAAGGCAATTTTTAAAATATCCAGTCTTATTAGACAACAAAATTACGGAGGGAGGGGGGATTCTAAAAATCTAGATGCCTTCTATGTAGTAATTTCTCAGCTTTGGAAAAAGAAGAAGACAAATTAAACACTCCTTTTGCAACGTCACTCCAAACTATAATTTCCAAAGTAACTTTAAATGCGTTATGGTCTTTTTTTCTATTCTGGGTAGGTTTAAACATTTTGGATGCTTCAGTGGACACAGTGCAAACAGGTGATAATTTGAGAGACTAAGTAATGAAATTAATAGTTTGGGTTGATATTTCAAAAGATCTGGTGATTTGAAGATGATAATATTAATTTCTGGCCTCCCCGTGAACATGGACCATCCCCCAAACAAGAAAAGAGAGAAAGATCTAGAAAGAGAAGAGTTTCTAGGAAGCCTCCGCTAGCATTTCCATAGAACCAAATAACTACGTACACATTTTGAAAGTGAAGAACTTCTCAAGGTGACCATCATTAGAAAAATTACCATTTTAGGTCTTCAACACCGTCTTTGTGGTCAACATCCCCATTAACATGTACTGAATCAGTGGACGAGCCACTTTCTTGAGCACCAGGATGAAGCATTTGCGTAAAACCCAGCCCAATGGACTTCCATAATCGTGCAGGCAGAAAAGACTCATTCCCAGTGGTTCTATCACATGATGGTTCAATTGGCTGAGCTGAAGCCGGATTCAACTCTGAGAATCTTACAGCACCTAATATCCTTTCGGGCAGCTCTGATGGAGTTTGGCTTTCAATAAGAAAGGCCAGGTCAACAGTAAGTGTTGTTATGTAACCAAATGCCAGATGAACTATGGCATTTGCAACCATGGACGATCCAATATCCACATCAACTTCTATAAAATTCTCTGCTAAACAGTACTTACAGGAAAGTGCTCGCCCAATTATGCATATAGCCTGCTCCCCAACTGCTGTTCTCACAATCCAAGGACCCTTGACAATATTGGCTATCAATTTGAGCCTCGAATTCCTAAAGCCATTGTCACCTTTCAGGAACTTGTCCATCAGAGACCCCTCTGGAATAGGGTCTGTTGCAGCAAAATATGCCACAGCACTATAGTTCTCTTTGTTGGGGACTTGTAGATTGAAAACCCAAACAAACGGCTTCTTGCCTTGTGGAAACTCATCCTCAATCACTTTCCTAACTCTGCTGTTTGGATGGTTGAAGACCTCATCAATCTTTGTTGAAGATTTGATCCAATCAAAGCCAATAGGCTTTAGAAGATATTCACCAGAAGGAATTTTGATTCTGGTCGAGAAGTACTCTGGACCTCTGACCATGAATGTGTCTGCAGGTGGGGAAGCCCAACCATTTGGACAGTTATCTGGCTCAAGAAGTGGAACAGCTCCCCCTGACCTCACTCTCTCGATCCATTCAAGCTCACTCTTGCAATCAGCACCAGCCATATGCTATCCTGTTTGGTGGCGATCAACCGCAGAGATCAGAGAAGGGAACAGAAAGATGTAAGACAAACAAAAGATTGTCCTGCTTTATCATCGAGGACTGCGAAGTAAGCATACAACAGAGCTAAACAGTGAACAGTGGAAGTGATATTATGTTGATATGCAAGACATCAAATAGTTGGAATAGTTATCTTATATATAACCATCATGTGACATCCTTCAGGAAAATAAAATTCAGATTCAAGAGCTTTGAAGTGAAAACATTATCCGAGTACAAAAATTACAAGCATATTTTTGTGTCCATAGACAGCAATCTTATAACAATTTCGTGGGGGAAAAAATGAGAGGAAATATTCTTCCGCATACCCTTCCAAACACAACTAATACCAAATTTCCTGTCTGCGTGGTTGACTCCGAATAACATCTATCTCTCTCTGTATTCAAGACTTTTTCTCGAAAGCGTACTTAACAATCCAGAAAAGATTCAATGAACAACCAAACCAAGAAGCCCAAATGCGAGCTAGAAATTTGCAGACATATGAAACGACAATGCCACTCTACACGTATAACAGCCTATATATACGTATATCCAGCATGATATAAACTGGAAAACCATATTAGCTGCTCAAAAGCCAAAATTAGGTAGCTTTTAAGGGATTTTAATGGGTGATTCGGGTAGGTTGTGATGAATTATACACAAAAACTCTCATGCAGATTTGTGAGTCAATAATCCAATATCAGAGTGGGAGAAAAATCAGGGATCGAGGGTTTATTAAACAACAAATGTATGTCAGAACAGTCTAACCTTGGGTTGTTGACCAACTGCCTCTGGAATCGTGAAGGCTCCACAAACCCTAATTGTAGAGAGAAGAAAGTCAGGATTTTATTCAGTGATCTATTTGGAGGAGGAAGCTTTCAGTGAGAGCCTTCCCCAGAAGCTTCAACCATTTTTCCTTCTCTGTGGGTATTTTTCTTTATTTCCTTTTTCCCTGAATTAATTTAGTCGTTAGACCGGCAACCGAACAAGGCAGCGGAAGATTCGGAAGTAAGGAGCGAAAGACTGCGTAGAAGCTGTAATTGCTAAAACGATTGCAGGTGACGGATCCCGATCGCCTGCAATTCGGCTGCCAGGTGCAATTCTGAGAGGCAGGTGTGGGTCCCGGGCTGCCTCTCAGGATTTTCAATTCGCAGGTGAGGCTATGCCGTCTTGACCAATCATGTCGCCCTGTTTTGACCAATCATGTAGCTCGAACCATTCTCGAATCTCGGGGCTTATTTCTAGGCAATTTAATTATATAATTGTGGAGGATCCTGGTCCTAGAGTTAGGTTTCTTTTAGTTGTCGAAATAGTTTTTAGTTTTGTGCTTTTCAGAACTAGTGTAAATTTTTTGGGATTGGTAAAAAATTAGTTAAAAATTATTGAAATTTGTAAAAAGTTATTTAGATCAGTGAAAAGGTATTGAAATTGATGAAAAAATTATTAGGATTGGTGAAAATATATTGAAATTGATGAAAAAAATGAATGAGAAGTTTTTTAAAACTTTTGAGAACTTAAACAAACATAGCCTTACTCTTTTGTTTCTTTTTGGCAAAACAGATTATGCCCTATAAGCAGTAACCATGATCCTATTCTTTATAAGATGATGAAACCATGTATTTAATATTTGACATCTATTTGCATGTATTCAACGTAATATCATCTACATAAATTTCTTAATTATTAAAAAATTTATTTTCCCAATTGTCTCGAACAAAAAAGCGGAGCACAGCACTAATAAGTGTATAACTATTAGCAGAAAAGATTATCTTGCATTATAATGAGTGACATACCAAAGAACGAACTTAATTGTTCGTGTTTTAATTGTAAAGTGACGTACTAATTTCCTCATTTTTTTTGGGTTAAATTTGTGTGGCGTTTGCATTGCCAAAATTTTGATTTATAAGAATCGCTAAAAAAAGAAATAAATGATTTGATTGAATTTTTTATATTTAATATGATGAAAAAAGATAATTTGATTAGAGAGAGAGAAATTATTTTATTAAACTAAAATTTTGAGATGAAAATTTTTTTTCACTTGTATTATCTTCTTTGAAAGTACCAAAAAAAATCTCCCATATGACCATTTATGAAGTATGAATTTAATTATTCTTGTGTAAAATTTGGTATAACTTTTGTGTTTTTTTTTTAAACTTGTAATATCTCTTTCTTTGTAATTACTAGCAATTGTTATAATATCTCTTCTTTGAGCAATATTATGGGCATCCATAGCATCCAAAACCTGTATCTTTGTGGTTATAGATTTCAAATCAATTAGTGAATATTGGCTTTATATTTTACAATTATTTTTTTTGATAATATCATTGAGCTGGATCCAACACGGCAACTGGACCACTTCTCTACGTTCTCTTGGTTCCCACGGTAACGTGCTGAAAACTATTGTCTCGGAAAACTTGACCATTTTGATAATACGATTGAACTGTATCCAAGACTCCGGCCACTTGCTGGCCCTCTCGTGGGCTTTTGGCGTTCATATCTATACTACAGCCTTTTTTTTCTAGTTCAGTCATTAGCTCTCAAATATTGTTGGTAGCTACCGTCTATAGTATACTGCTACTCATTTTCTCTGTATGCAGTATTTGTAGTTTATCGATTCTTGTGGGTCTCGCTGGTCTTTTTGTAGCTTAATTTGCTCGAATCTATACTTTTTAGTTGTTTTTGTAACTTGTTTTATGAATTCAATATCAAATGAAAAGCATCTCCCATTATTCAGATTAAAAAAAAAAACTGTATCCAAGACAGCAAGTGCTCGCAGATAAAGTAAATAAATGTCTTTAAAGAGTTTTCTGTTTCGCGAATGCAACCCAAATGGTTGGGTTTGGTGGTCACTCTCCAAGACGATGCTTAGAAGAGAACTAAAAACTACACCTTTTTTTGTTCTGTTTCATTTGTTTCCCAACGTAACAAAGAATGCCAACAACATGACCAACCATAGACGACCTACTCTCCACCACAAAACTCATCACAATTATTGCATGCTCTCAACTTCTTACCTTATCAATTCTGCCGATGCTAAGTACTTTCTCCATTCATGCTCTTGTTCTCATGTGAAAACCAACCAAGGTACGTAGATAAATTTTCTTCCCAGTTTAAGATCTGGTCTCTGTTTCTGCGACGTCCCAGTATGGAGAAGAAGAACCCACTCAAAGATGAAGCATTACTGCAACACCCCATCCTGCTTGTCCTTGTTCTGGCCTTGGGTTTCGTGATAATGGACCCATTTCATATGGGACCAATCGGAGGCCATGAATTTAGGCCTGTGAAGCACACAATTGCACCGTACAAGCAAGTCATGGAGAATTGGCCAAGAGACAACCAAAGCCGCTTAGGACTTGGAAAACTGGAGTTTAAGGATGAAGTCTTCGGCCCTGAATCGTTGGAGTTCGATAATTTGGGGCGTGGCCCTTATGCAGGCTTAGCCGACGGACGCATTGTTAGATGGATGGGTGACAATGTTGGGTGGGAGACGTTTGCACTTGTAACAACAAATTGGTTAGTCTCATCTTAGTACCAAAATAGTTTAGTCCATGTGTCTTACGTTGTAGTACAATACTTTTTTTTGCTAATCACATAGGAGATTGGATCTTTTTTTTTTAACTTCATGCCCATCCAATCCATTTCGGAGAGAGACATGTATAATACTATATGTTGCAAAGTTTACACTGTCCGAAACTTCAGATAGACCACATTAAACGTCACAATATCTACATAAGGTTCCAATTAGGATGGAGAATTGATTTGACTCTGTTCTAAGTAGTACTTGTTCCATTCATGTATGATAAAAATTTGGTTGATTATATATCCTTAACAAGTGTTGTGTCATATGTGAACCTTAAAAGGTCAGAGAAGCTTTGTGCTAAAGGAATCGACTCAACCACATCCAAGCAATGGAAGCATGAGAAAAAGTGTGGCCGTCCCCTTGGATTAAGGTTTCACAAAGAGAGTGGAGATTTGTACATAGCTGATGCTTACTATGGCCTTCTGGTTGTTGGGCCCGAAGGAGGAATTGCAAGACCTCTAGCTACCCAAGTAGATGGGAAGCCTATACTCTTTGCTAACGACCTTGACATCCATAGAAATGGATCCATCTTCTTCACAGATACAAGCAAAAGATACGACAGAATGTAAGTATACAAGTGCAGATGTGACTGACCAGCTGAACAGTCTTTAATATCCCAAAATTTTATTGCATCCCGCCTAGGATTCAGATATTATATGCATTGATGTAAAAATGGAATTTCCATTTGCAGGAACCATTTCTTTATATTATTAGAAGGAGAATCCACCGGTAGGCTTCTCAGATATGATCCTCCTACTAAAACAACCCACGTTGTCTTGGAGGGCTTGGCTTTTCCAAATGGAGTACAAATATCTAGGGACCAAAGCTTTCTCTTGTTCACCGAAACTACCAACTGCAGGTAAGTACTCATGCCTCTTTCTCCTCTTCACCCACTCTTGTTTAACATTTCATTTCTGTGAGGTCTGAAAGGATCCACCAAGTAACTTCATGGCACTGTTACAGGCTAACGAGATACTGGTTGGAAGGTCCGAAGTCTGGAAAGCCGGAACTTGTAGCTGACCTGCCTGGTTTCCCAGACAATGTGAGAATAAACGAGAAAGGGCAATTCTGGGTTGCAATAGATTGTTGCCGGACGGCTGCACAGGAGGTTTTCACGCATAATCCATGGATAAGAAGCATCTACTTCCGGCTGCCGATCCCTATGAGTGTCTTAGCACGGTTGATGGGGACGAGGATGTACACGGTAGTTTCACTTTTCAATGAGAAAGGAGAGATTTTGGAAGTTCTGGAGGATCGAAAGGGTGTGGTGATGAAGCTAGTGAGTGAAGTTAGAGAGGTAAATGAGAAGCTATGGATTGGCACTGTGGCTCATAACCACATTGCCACCCTTCCTTACCCCTTAACTAGTTAAAGACCTTGATTTCATTTTGTTGGAAGCAGTGTGTGTGAAATGCTGTTTGTAGTTGTTGTTAGTGTATTAGATGGGTCACTTGTAACAATACTGGTAAGTTCAATGACTCGAACACTTAAACTTGTATCTTTTTTGACTTGTGATCAATAACTGGTTCCCAGATTAATGGTCCAAAATATGATACTGTTTTTGTTTATTGGCACTCTAAATCCATTGCCTTAGGCAGCTTGGGTGGGAGATTTGCAACTAATTCGAAATCATTAAGCTATTATACAAAGGGAAAATCAGCTTGGGGAACTTGAACTAGCTATATAGGTTGATCAAAATTCACGTTCCAAATTTGAGATACTATAGATTGACATACAATCATTACAAGAAAACGAAAGTTTTTTCGTCCGAAAAATATATAGTTGGTCTCAAAACCCATGGTTGGCTGTCCCCTATGTAATGAAATCCCTTTCTTTGGCAGCTCTCATCTCCTCTATCCTGGCCCATGCCTCGTTTCATTGGCATAGACGTAGATCAGAAGATATGAATCTCCAAGGATAACTCAAAAGTGAGGTTAATTGAGTTTTATAAAATTTTCACGAAGGGTTCACAATCATGTTTTGAGAGATACGCAAGCTAAAGCATAAGCTTTTCGACCAACAAGATCACGATTAAAGCTTTAAAGTTTTTCAATGATGATCAAGAGTGTCCGCTGTAAACTATATGAGCAATATGAAGTTAAGCCAAATAATAATCCTTTTATTCACGAGTACAAGAGTTAGCCGTAATTTCAACTTTTAACTCAAATAAAAAGCAAGTAAATAACACAAATGTAAATAGGATAAGGTTGAGAGATACAACACTAAGATTTTAGGTGGTTCGGCTTAAACCCAAGCATACATTCACCCCCAAGGATCTTCCCTTGTTTCTCTACACTACAAAAAAAAAACAACCTTTAGCTCCGGTTAGAGACCGCTGCTAAAGGTGCCAAAACCGTCACCGCTATTTCACCGTCATAATAGGCTATAACGGTGGTTTCGAGACCGCTTGTGATGCAGGGGGATCTGGGTCAGACGATGCCGAGCTGTCAGATTGCTCATTGATAGCGCTGAATTACTTGGAGCGGGAGGATCAGCACAAAGATGACAAGAAATCGTGTCGATTTTTTAGGCATAACTTTGACTACATGTGTCCGATTCGCGCCCATGACCCCAATTCGGAAAGCTAATTTCGACGCGCACGTCAATTAGGAAGTAATTCTGATTCCCCTGTTTTTCTCTTCGAATCTCTATTTTTAGTTAATTTTTGTTATTTATGGTAATCTTCTATTTGTCGATTAGGAAGTAATTATGAACCCGATATGGGACAGATTTTTGGCTATCTTTTAATTTCTTTTCGTATTTCGTTTTGGTAAGACTTTTAGGGTTTTGCTATTTTTAGTAAAATCCTATGTAGGGTCGATTTTCAGCTATTTTAATCCGGCTTGTGGGTTGTTTTGATTCATTCCCGAATATTAAGAGTTTTATTGAATTCCAGAGTGTTCTCTGAATTTTGGGTCGAATTCTCCATTTTTTTCCTTGCAAATTACCTATTGTCTTAGCCCGCAGAATAATCTCTATTCTGTTCGGCGTCAGCTTGTGAAGACTGCATGTCTATAGTGACGGTCAAATAGCGGCGTTTGTGACTGCCGCTATAGATCCAAAGCTCAATCATGGTTTTTTTGCAACGTTTCAAGAAACGTTGCTATAGACCTTTTTTTCCTGCGTTTAAACATCTACAGCAGCGATCAGGTGACCGCCGCTAAAATTCTGCCAACGTTTTTTTATGTTATGTGCCAGCATTTTTAAAACACCATTAATTTTTTCCTATATTTTTCTATAATCTGTAATACAAATTTATTTTAATAACAATAATCCATTGGATGTAAAAAATTAAAAGAACACGGATAAAAAAAAATATTTCATCATTGATTAATAACGTTTTACAAAAAACACAAAAATATCTACAAGTAATTTAAAAAGTAACAAGTTTTTAATATAAAATAACAATAAATTTTTAATTTGGATGTAAAAACTTAAAATAACAAGGATAATAAAATAAAATATACTTCATCATTGATTAATAACGTTTTACAACAAATACAAAAATATCTACTAGTAATTTAAAAAGTAACAAATTTTTAATATAAAATAACAATAAGTTTTTAATCATCATTTTCCATGAGCGCTCCGGCTTAGCCTATAGGCCCAAGCCTCCCACAGCAAAATGTAGGTAATCACGCCAATACTCCAGACATCTGATTCAGGTCCGGACTTGCGTCTCAATACTTCAGGAGCAACATAGTAAGCACTGCCAACAGTATCTGGAAACTTCTTTCCTGCATTTTTGTCATTTACATCACTTTAGAGGTACCGAATATGAATAGCGAGAAATCCACCAAGAAATACCGCTTCAAATGAAAAAAAGATACGAAGCTAGACAACTTTTAGTAATACAGTGAAAAACATCGAAACTCAAAACTCATATGATCAATATAATAGAAGCACTACTTGCCTGGTTTAATGAAATCTGACAAACCAAAATCTGTGGCCTTCAGATTTGAATCCTCTCTAGTCGACTTAAAAAGAAAATTCTACAGGAAACAAAGGCAAAAACCAGTGTCAAGCACCATGACTAATTTGAATATTCCAGCCATTGTAAACCAAAGGGGAATGAAAGAAAGTATAGCAGCATGAGCGTCCAGGCAGTAAGCTAAAGGTGAACATGCCTATACCTCTCGTTTCATGTCCCTGTGCACCAATCCGTGTAAATGGCACTCAGCTGCAACTTTGAGCATCTGCCGTACAACTACTGCTGCGTCTTTCTCGGAGTAGCGGCTGTCCTCCTGAGTTATGCGAACCAAGTATAAGTAATTACTAGTGTCATTGCCGACCAAAATATGAAAACAACATGCCAACAAATGTCAAAACTTTTGACAAGATATACACATCAAAGGGCAGCCACTACTGGCAAGGCTAATACATTGTACCCGGAAACTAAGGATTCTTACTTGGCCAATATTCGATCCAGCAATTCACCGCCCTCACATAACCTGGAAACAGACAAACACAAGAAATAGTCATTTCAGGAATGAACAAAAAAAAGCTTAAGCAAGCACAAAAAGGCCGTGGTGCAATTAAGTAGACATGATGAAAGAATTGATGGAATAATTGAAATTAAGCTAACAAAAGAAGAAGAAGAAGAAGAAGAAGAAGAAGAAGAAGAAGAAGAAGAAGAAGAAGAAGAAGAAGAAGAAGCTAGTAGAAGCTAAACATACTCCATTACTATATACACACAAGAATCATCCTCAAATGCGTTATAAAATTGAACCACATTCTCATGGCCTGCAAGCGCTTGCAATATCTTGACCTCTCGCTTCACATCCTCAACAGCAATAGGGAGAACCATCTGCCATGAGATCCGAGGTTTTTTGAAACCTTAGTAAAGATATGTACAAAAAAAATAAGGGGACGACACAAAGTCTGCAGAGTAAAAGATAATAAACGATATTCGACCTTAAAGCTTACAAGTACAATGGTGTTACCTATATACATTTATTTTGTTTCCTTGACCTGCATTGTTAACAATTTTATGGTGGAGAGAAGGATACGACCACTCTCTTTGACCGAACAGACTTTAAGAAGAACATAACCATTCTGATTAGGTTTGCAGACCAATGATTTACTGTTTGCTAAACATAGGACATCATAAACTGTTATTATCATTGTCAAATACTCATTTAGCCCAATAAGACAAATAGGTCATACCCAGTAACTTCCCTTAATCTACTACTAATGTGCATAGGCACTGCTTAAAACAGGTTATCACTCATTAGGCTCATTCCTCAGACAAATCCTCCTGTGGTCCCTGGTGATTTCTAACCCTTCCTAAGCAGGAAAATCGATTTTCTATGCATCATAAAACAGAGAAGACTGTAAAACCATATGCCCGAAGATATAATTTTCATGCAGAGACAGGTCAACGTCTATGAAGAGTGAGGAATCCCGGTACCCATACCAAAAGGAGAAGGGCCTCCTGGAATATTGGGATAAAAAAATAAACAAGGCAGAGGGGGCGCGATAAATGAATTTGAGCTTCAATTTTTACCGTTATTTTGAAACTCACACAATTTTGCAATTAAAATGAAACTCACTGTTTTGATTTGTTTTCTTTTCTTTTATATTTTGTTTATTTTATGTTGATTTATATAATGTTCTTTTATTCAGGTGAAGTAAAATTTTAAAGCCACATGAGCACTAACGTGCCAAATTAATACCAGATAAAAAAATAATTAAATAAAATTAGTGTCAATTTTCAAAATTTAAAAAGTACATATGCATTGCTTATGTAACAAGTACATACGTATAACTTATATAAATATGCATGGACTAAATCATAGCCTCTAAGATCATAAATTAAGTTATGTTCTTTAAAAGCATAAGCTAATCTCACAATATCTTCTTATTTGAAATTATATAATATGTCATAATTAAATAGTATCATATTACTAATTCGGCCGTCGGGAGGTGGGAGCTGTGAGAGAGAGGGCTAGGAGTCAGGTGTCTGGAGAGAAGATGCCCGTTTGGAGAGTGAGAAAGCAAACTGAGAGAGGAGAAGAATTGGAAAAAAGAGGGGGTTTTGACCATATAAAGATGACGAAGAGCGGAAGCGGGAATTTGGCGCTAAATGAAATTCTCTCTCATTTGTTCTTTGTTTTTATATACTTCAATAATCTTATTACGTTGGATATAAAACTTATTTTGTAATTATATCCTAATTACTACTTTCCTTGTAATTGTAATACACTGTATATTCTAGTAATTATATCCTAAAATAACTTAGTAATAATAGTAATTTGTAATTTGTAACAATATTTAAAAAATCTTAGTACCTATTATTAAATACATAACATATTATTTTACACTCTTTTTATAACTAATATAATAATCTTAATTAATATCAGTTGGTAGTAATAATATATAATACTTATAATTTAAAAGTATAATGTTTTATATATGACATTGCATGATTTGTTATATCATATATCATATACATGATATGTGCTAATTAACCTAAATATTTTATATGAATGTACCTATATATGTAATGACTTAATCATAGCCTTTAAGACCATATATTAAGTTATGTACTTTAATTGCATAAGTTAATCTCACAATATCTATTTGTTTGAAATTAAATAATATTATATTACTAATTATTCAAAATATATATGCTCATTATAAGTAGGATAATAGATATTTTTTAAACTACTTAGATTTAGTTAATAAATATGCATTTACCATAACAACCATAGGTATAATTTACAATATATCATATAAGAACTTCAATTTTCATAACACTCATTCTAATTCCATATTTTATTAAGTGGGACCCTTAAAATAATTTTTTTCAAATAAATGAAAAAAATAAAATTATATATTAAAAGGAATAAAATAATATATAAAATAATTATTAACATTAAATAATTTATAAATAATAAATAATAATTTTTTCCTTTTTGCACGTATACCTATAGCAACGTTTATGTCAACAAACGCTGCTATAGATATACCTTTATCAGCATTTAAAAAAAACGTTGCTAAAATTTAGGCATTTAGCTGTTTACAAACGCCGCTACAAAGATAGCCACTAAAAGAGGGTCTTTAGCGACGATTAGCGACGATTAGCGACCGCCGCTAAAAAGACCGTCGCTATAGGGGGTTTGTAGCAGCGTTTGTGGACAAACGCCGCTAAAGACACCTTTCAACGACGTTAGAAAACCTTTACATGCTCTTTTTCAGCTTGCAAGTGTTAGAAAACCTTTACATGTGCTTTTGCAGGTTCAACACTTCCAACCCAAATGTTTTTACGAGCTATATACTCACAATCCAAATATTTTTGAAAATGAGCAGTACTCACAACCTAAACCAAGGCTATTCTGATTGAGGTTTTCCCTAATCTCACGATTAGTTACAAGTGTTTTCCTTAATATTCATAAATGTCAAGATTTTTGATACTTGAGAACTTTCACAAAAGAGAGAGTTAAAGTTCACAATAAATGACTCTAGGGTAGCTAAATATGACAATAAGGTAAAATGATGGTGGAAAGATTTGCCTCTAAGAGCTCACACTAACCAAAGAAAGAACATCTTCAGGATGATAAAGAAAAGCACTTAGCTTCAACAGAGAGATTTCAAATCAAATGAGTAAGTTGTGAGTTCGGGTAGACAATCCATGAGAGGATGAATTAAGTTTTATAAAAATTTCAGCAAATAAACCACTTTAAAAATCTAATAAGACAAGGCTTAAAGAGAGAATGCAAGTTAAAGTACAAAGTTTTATCAATAGTAAAGGTAAATAATATATTTATTTTATTTTAGCTCAAGTAATAAATATGTCGGTATGGGAGGAGAGAGAGATCTGATGAGATCAAGAGAGAGGTGAACTAAAGATAAAGGCTTTGATATCTTCTCAAGATAAAAAACATAATCTCGGTAAAAAATGTCACCTTAACACAAATAAATAGTAGAAGTAAATAAAGGGTAAGTTTGAGAGATACTACACCAAGATCTTAGGTGGTTTTGCCAAAACCAAGCACGAAGGATCCTCCCTTAGGTTTTCACTATTCACAAATAGTACACTCGAGCTTGTGGGTGCTAGAGACATTTACAAGTATTTTTTCGGGTTCAACACTTACAATCCAAGTCTTTTTGTGGGCTCTATACTCACAACCTAAATGTTTTTTTTTACAGGAGGAACACTTACAACCTCAATTGAGACTATCTTCACAAAGGTTTTCCCTAATCTCGCGGTTAGTCACTAGTATTTTTTCTAACAACTCACATATCTCAAATTTTATGATACTGAGAACCCTTAAAATGATTTGAGAGATAAATGCTCAAAATAAATGCGTCTGTAATAGCCAAATATGCCAATGAAGTGGTGAAAAATATTTTTCTTTAAGAGCTCACACTAACCCAAAAAGATGATCTTCAAGATGAGAGAGAAGGACTTGGATTTGAGAGAAAATTTTCAAATCTAAGTTAAGTCTTGTTTAGCAAGTTGCCCTGTGCTTCCTTTTATAGAAAGACAACTTTTTATGGTCGTTAGGAAGCATTAAATTCACATATAACCATTTGAAAATTTAAATTATGCGCTGTCCAAAAGTCATCCCACATAGGGTAGTCAATACTTTGTCACCGTGTAAAACGCATACTCAAATTAATATTGATAAATCAATAAAATGGTGCCATATTAAAACGTGATTTATCAAGATCCAAACGATATAAATTATTTTCTTGAAAAGCAAACTTTTAATGGTAGATAATCTCTTTAAAAAATTGTACATGGTTTGTTGTCATTAAAATCAATTGAACCGAGGTTATCATGTAAAGGGCTAACACGAGTCTTCATAAAATGTTCTCCCTTTGTCTTCTTTCATACTGAGACAACTTTTGTTGGCCGTCGGGTGCATTACATTCAGAGCTAGTCGGTTAAAATTTCAAATTCTGAACTGTCCAAAAGTTGTTAGCTAAGAATAGTTGACTTCTTGAGCCCATGTAGTTGACTATATGAGGTAGATGTAAATTTTCTTTTTCCCATTGATGGGTAAGGATTGACTC
Organism: Myrica gale; assembly: GCA_963930655.1. NCBI lineage: Eukaryota > Viridiplantae > Streptophyta > Magnoliopsida > Fagales > Myricaceae > Myrica > Myrica gale. The sequence goes on from OZ005616.1 coordinate 11,725,500, forward strand.
CTTTTCCGAGTTTGACTTTCAGTGTCTTCAAGGATTTGACTTTGACCTTCTAGACTTGTCCTTTTTAGCATGTAGTCAACTCCTTTAAGACATGTAGTCGACTCCTTTCCTGACTTTGATTTTTTGCGTCTTTAACATTTGACTTTGACCTTTTGAGTTTGACATTTTCAGCATCGGGTCAACTCCTTAAACACAAATTTTTACAGATTGAGCCTTTTGACTTTATAAACCTTTTGAGCTTTTAGATATAATTTCAATATAAACATATACTCAAATTAATCTTCATAAATGAGTTGGATAACATTATATTGCACATTAATAATCACGATTTACATTGTTCAAGGATAATTCAAGAAAAAAGAACTTTTACATGTTAAGAATCTTGTAAAAAGATATCATAAAAATCCAATAGAATACACTTTAACTCACCCAAATGTTTTCTCGGGCACAACACTCAAACTCACCCAAGTGATTTTTCGGGCTCACCACTCACAACCTAACCAAGATTTGAGATGTACCCTCTCTAAGCATTTTCTTTAGTGAACAACCTCACTAAAGGAAACACCTCCGCTAGAAAAGCTCTATCTCTTGATTCAGATAAAGACAATGATATGAAAGTGTGTTTTGTGTGAATAATATGAGAAATATTGAATATGAAGGTTTGAAATATTTCTCAAGTAGTAGAAATGATATGTGGTCGTTGAATCTTTATTTCAGACGTTATGGATGTGTATTTATAGGCCACATATGAAAAATAACCGTTTATAGTTGTAATATGCAAGTGTGATTCATAATCCTTTTCAAAAGTGAAGTAAAGAGTTACAAGGTTTATGCTCTAAGGTATTGAATCTTCACTTTTGAGCTCCTTGCATCTTCTTGATCTCCTTTCTTCAAGTCTTTTGCTATTTCATCAAAACGTCTTTGTCTTCGAAGATGTCTGTTTTATTACACAAAATTGTGCAGCCACTATAGACAATGTCCTTTGCTCATCCATTAAGTTTTCTTGGTTGATCGCTACACAAAATTTGTGCAGCTGTTATAAACAGTAAATCCAATTTTGATATTTTGAAACTCCAATTTTAAAACTAACTCTCCAAAATATAATTAAGGTTTGAAAGTTTGCTTTAAGATGATTGAAACATTGAAATATATATTTGTTTGTCAAACTTGAGATTAAAATTGTTTGTGCAACGATTGAAATGTGCATGTACAAGGGCTGAACAAAATTGGACCGCAGACTAGACCAGACCACAAAATCGGATCGGATTTGTGGACCGACCCAGTCCATACCATTTGACAATCCGGTCCGGTCCAATCCGGACCGGATTTATTAATATAATTAATAAAATATTTTTAAATACAAATTACAAATTTAAAAAGTTTAATTTTAACCTAAACTAAAACTCTACATTTTTATATGTCATACCCCCTTCGAAATTAACCTAAAAGTGGTCCGGACAGAACCGCATTGGACTAGACCGCACTTATAAGTGGTCCAATCCGATCCTCCATATAAGCACAACCGGAAATCCGGTCCGATCGGTTGTGCAGCACTAGCAAGTACGTTTCAAATTCTTGTTAAAAGTGAAACTACGAGTTATACGATTATACCCTATTATTTTGAATCTTCACTTTTGAGCTCCTATCATCTTTTTTATCCCTGAGCTTGGTTCTTCATCTTGTACTCATATGGCTCTCATCTTGGATTCACTCCAATCAATCAACCTTATTGATATCATCAAATCATTGATTGTGGACAAAATCTGATAGTGTAGTATGGTTGGTGATGATTAGCATCTGACATTAGTGAAAGAGACGGGAATAGGTGAATAGACATGTTCTGAATGGAAACCTAACCAAATAGACTAATTTGTAACTATGTTTACCTTAGAAGCTAATTTTCAACTTTCTTATACTATAGGGACTATGCATGCATTTATGCTTAAATACTATAAGTACATGTATATGAGACTTCATAACCATATTAGTACAACCAGATAATTACATACATATAACTACAACCATATAAGTATGTAAGTATGATAATCATAGATCATGTGTATGTAAGTAAGTATGAGCACATGTTTGTAACCACTTTATATGAGACTATGTAGGTATGTAAGTATTATTATAAACACATTAAGTATTAATATTATGTAATTTATATTAATACAAGCATATAAGCTTATAGCACATGTATGTGAGTATGAAAATACTATAAGCAAATGTAATGAAGTTATAAACAATATGTAAATATATTATTTTTGAAATGCTCCATTCATATTATGTGGAGCATTTTCCTTTAATTTCTTTATACAATAACAAAACTAGAAAGTACGAATTTCATAAAATAAATCAAAGTGTTTATACAACCAAAAAGATAAGCATAATCCAAAAAAAAAAGAAAATACAACCGAAAAAATACATCAAATGTCCTCAGAGCAATCATCGTCGTCAACTTTCTTTAGTGCCTCCAACAAACGTGCATCTCCCCCCGCGACTCGATCATCGCCACCTTAAGAGTATCATGTGCATAAGTAATGTTGTGTGCCCTGGCCACCCTATACTAAGTCACCTCTAGTTGCTAAAGTCTGGGCTCGATCGTAGAGAGGGTGACTTGAAATGCCTTCAACATATCATGCTGGTGCTCCTCGAGCCAAGTAGGTGGTATCGATTGTATCTCCCCATATGGGCTTGCACTAAAGTTCGCCCTGACCTGCCCAGGCTTCCCTACCTCTCATCCTTGCTGATGCTATGCGCTGCAAGGATGTCTTGGCCTCACATGTCTAAAACTACATTGGGCCGTCAACCTATTGATGGAAAATAGCTGCCTCAACCTAGGCTCGTTAGGCAAGACGAGAACATATACAAGGGAGGTTCACTGGAATTAGTGGTGCGACCATCAACATTATACTCGCTCTGTGAACTATGCACCTTGTAGTGTGATGTCTCAAGTAAATATCATAGACAAAAAAGTTACGTGCATCATTTGCCAAAAAGGAGACATGTCTTGTTGGTTGACAGACGACAAGATGAGCTATTGTTCCCTCTTCGTCAAGATCTAGAAGACCTCCTTGTTAGGCACCTGTTGAGTAGACTACACCGACGTATAGGCTGCTTATGGCTTCTCCATTCCTAAAATTGTGGCGATGAAATTTGCTAAAAACATCACCTGGACTCCCCAAACAACGACCTTCCATGTATCATCATCAATATACATGTAGAGTACCATGGTGTAGAAGTCATAAAGTAGCTAATTATATGCATGGACCATCCTAGAAAGTTGTCAAGTCCAACCCTAGCAGGTGAGGACTTATTGAATAGTGTGGTCCTTGAAGTGGTAGTCCCAAACTAGAGTAGGTTATGTTAAATAAACTAGAGTATGAAGACAATGCTACTTGCATTACATAAACTAGAGTAGGTTATGTTAAAGGTGGAATAACCAACCGTATTCACCTAAGACCTCAAGAAGAGTAATGAAATAAGTATCTATTAGATACAATCAGGTGATTGACAGATTTATTTACGAAAGCATTACCAACTTCAACATTCAAGAAGATATTGCACAACATTGGAATGAAATGACTCAAGGATCCAAGAAAGAAGACTGGAGTGAACCTAAGGGGGAGAATTACATAAAAATAAATTTTGGAGTGGCCAAAATAGAAAAAAATATAAGAAAATCTTAAACAAAAATTTACAAAAGGAATTTTTTTAATGACCATTTATGGGGGTTGGGGGCATGGCTACTCAAAGGTACACAAGAATATTGTACTATTTTTACTTCACCACTAATTTTTTCCCACTAATTTTTTTTCTAAAAAATTACCCAAATGGTCTTTGTGGTATTACTTTGTGACAAATTGGTCATTATGGTTTCAACTTGAACAAATTGGTCCTTGTGGCCACCGAAACGATGCACGATTGTCCCTCCGTCCACTCCTTCCTGAAGCCACTAACGAAATACGCTGACGTGTCAAATTTTCAACACGTAGACGATGCTGAATTGGCAATTTTAACACGTGGAATGCCAAGTCACACAATTTTTTTTAAAACCTACCCAATGTAAAAAAAAAATTGCACGAATGCCCTAAAATCATTTTATGACAACCTTTGTGGCTTCACCCCTTCACCGTCCCAATTCATAGGCGATTTATGGCTACCCTTATTTTCCCATTTACGCTCTTGTTCTTGGCCATTTCCCTTTGATTCTTTCCTCCGGTGAGAATCCATTCTCTCCTTGCATTTTTCATCTTACTTTTTTCTGAGAGATGTTGGCGCCCTGAAATTTTCCATAACACCCGTCATGTTAATGAGACCTTGAATGATTAAGGAAGCAAGGAGTTTCAAGAAGTTGTCTTTGTTCTAGAATCGCTGGGACTCTAATTCCTCGGTTTGTTTAGTATTCATTTTAAAAATTTCTTCAAAATTTGTAATCTTGAATGGATTTGCTCAAAAATTTCTTCATTGAAGAGCTGCGTTGAATACTGATGGATTCGTCATAGGTTTCAAAACCTTTTTGTAATTTCAAGTTTTACGGCAACAAGAAACTTGTCCGAAGTTTCTTTTAGATTCTCAAGTTATCTGAGCAATGTCCAGTGGCGGAACCGGAAATCCAATCGAAGAGGGTCCAACTCTTAAGGAAAAATAACAAAAAAAATTAAAAAAATCTTAAGAGTTAAAATATAAAAAATTAAGGATTAAAAATAATAAAAATATTTAAATACACGTACCGTACTATTTGCTGATACTGAGAGGTGGCAATTGAATCCTACAGGACTGCATATTCTGAAAAAGTTGTAAAAGAACTTTTTTCTCAATAGTTTCAAAAATTTCTCTTTCGATGTATACCACCAAACTATCATTCGTCAATTTGTCTCCCATTTTATTACGCAAGTAAGTTTTAATTAACTTCACTGCAAAGAACACTCTTTCAACGGTTGCAGTCGCAACTGGTAAGACCAATGTCAACTCAATCAGTTGATAAACCAATGGATATAGAGTATGCTTTCTTGTCTCAACCATCTTTACAGCAAGACCTCCAATATCTTGAAGCTCAGAAAAAACATCATGACTTCTCATATCATAAATTTAGTTTCATAGTTGATCTCTAAGTATAACACGATCAATTCCTAAGAAATCTTCAGGATAAAGCTTAGCAAGACAAAGTAACTTCGCATGATCAAACGTTAATATGAGCTTTTTGGATCAAGACATGATATACAAAGAAGTAACTCCTTACTTGCTTATGTGAAACGATTATCCATCTCCTGAGCGGTCAAATCAATAACATGAAAAAATACTTCCAGACGAAAACAATGCAAATAAGTAATTGTTTGCCCTCCATGCCGAGCCAGACCATGATTTGGAATAATGTCTTCCATATTAGGCACAATGATAGAATGATTCACAAAAAATGTTTTGACTTCTTCGAAAAAATCATTTCATTCATTCTCCCTCAAATCTTGCAACCGAAACTTCACAATTACAACCAAATTTGTCCCATTAACAATGTCTTGATCCTTTCGTTGTAAGACCTGTGACAATTCATTTGTAATTCTCATTATATTTCTCAACAAATGCATAATGAATAGTTTTGAATAAAAATTAGTAGTGTTTGTGATTACCTGTGACAATTCATTTGTAATTCCCATTATATTTCTCAACAAATGCATAATGAATAGTTTTGAATAAAAATTAGTAGTGTTTGTGATTACCTGTGACAATTCATTTGTATTTCTCAACATAGTCGAAGTTTTGAATCTTATCTAATATACCCATAGCCATGGATCTTTAAATTATCCGTTGATTAGATCAGTTCCTTCTAGATGGCTCACAATTAGATCATGTGCCCAAGTTCTAATCACATGGTCAAAGCATAATATTGATGCAGAAGGAAAAGAGTAGCCAAGTTATAGTACGTCCAAGCAGGTTACTATTTCATGATCATAACAAATCTAGATTACGGTTCTCAATTCTCCACTGTATACCAATTTATAGTTGGATGATTGTACAGAGTAATCTAAAAAGCTCACACTCAAAATTAGTCCTGACGACTGAATTCAACACCACCGAACTAAAAAATATTCAGAAAGTACATACCCAATATGAAGGGGAAAATTATTGTACAATGATCCTAACTTTTCATTAAATTAATGTTTAAGTAGGAAAAAATTGTTGTGAAATTCAAGTATTTTTGATAAAAACTTGCCAAGTTGGCCTGGGCATATGGGTATTGGGCCCAGACAATCTTCTATTAAAAAATAAAATTACTATGTAATTTTTTTTTGGGTAGCCATGAGTATCGGCATGGGACGATTACAAATTCTAACTTGTTCCCAAATTTCACTGAATCTACGCTACATGCCAGTCATACCTTTCATAAAAAGCCTTTCAACAATTTTTTTTTAGCTCATTCAAACATGGGACGATTCCAAGATTCATATTATTTGTTTTTCCTTGGTTTTGTAACAAAGTTTCATTTTCTTGCTTCTTTTTCATTTAAGTTTTAATTTATTTTAACAGGTGGCAGCCACACGACCACGTGTAACTTAAAGGTCTAAAACTTGAAAACCAAATGACTTATTTTACAAAATAAATATTTCAGAAACCTATTTTATCTTGAGTCAAAATTTATTGACCTACTTCATAATTTTCTGGTTAAAAGGTAAGGATAAGAAGAAAAGACCACAAACAAACGAAGTCGTATGATTTTAGCAGTGAGTATGGATACGGTTCTCTTCCGCATCACTTTGAAGATGAGTCATCTGGTTATCTATGAAGGATTTGTAGGCATCTGTCACGTATGACAGGCTTCGATGGAAGGCGAGCAAATATTTTTATAGTAATGGCAGTAAGATAGACGAGTCAGGTATTCGTCAGACCGTTAATATCATCCTCGCTCAACAGCGTAAACGTTCACGACTCTTCGTAGAAGCAGATGTTGTTCTCTCTCTGCTGTGCATAACAGAAGAAGCTCATAACTGATCAGTCATATCTCTTTGGTGCGTCTCTCAACCATGCTCAGGCTTCTCTCTATCTCTTCCAAATCCAACTCTCTCAGAAAACCCAACTTAGTATCCTCCTATATATCGACCAACTTGCGGACACATGTTTGCGATTCAACTTTTCCGCCTCAATCCACTTCTCATTATTCTTCGGACCCACCTCGGTGTCCTCCAAACCATTCCAATTTCATTCATCCAACCAAAACTCCAAATGGGTATTGTTTTTCTCAACGGTTGGAGCGAAATTTGAGTTCCTTCAGGTATGTTAAGGTTTTCTCGCCTGGCTATTTGCTGAACTCTGCCGAGTTGGGGAGCTGTGAGAGAAATGGAGGTGGGTTTTTGAGGGGCCAAGCTCGTCTGGGTGGATTGAGGAGCTATAGTAATGAATCGGACCGGGAATCTATGGAATATGATGTTGTTATTGTTGGGGCTGGACCAGCGGGGTTATCAGCAGCGATACGGTTGAAGCAAATGTGCCTGGAAAAGGGTGTCGATTTTTCCGTGTGTGTTGTTGAAAAAGGTGCTGAAGTAGGTATGTTGCTTATAGCTCACTTTGATGGACGTGGATAAAGACCGTTTCGTCGTTGAAAACAGATTGCCGGAATAGATATTGTACCTTAGCTTTTAACCCGCGATTAGGAAGCCTTTTAAGGACTACAAAGTTGATTTATTGGTTTAATGTTTTTTAGGCTTAGTTACGACCTAGTTTCGTTACTTGTTTGGAAATGCAATGGGTAGTTCAATGGGACATAGCATTTCAAAATAATTTGATTGAGTTTTAAATTCAAGTTCGAGTGAGTTCATTTTCTACGTTGTTCTTTCCTTCACTTAATTCTGGACACATATGTTCTGAAGATGGTTTTGTGATTTGAAACATTGCTCTACTTTCTTCATCTTTGGACTTTTGAGATCTAATGCCATTGACAAATTAAAAAAGAAGAAGATAGGATTCATATGCTAACGTGACATCTATGAGGAAACCCTATTGCTACTTGCAATTTTTATTGAGAGATTATATTTTAATCACATTAGCTACCCATATGTAAGGTGCTATCTTAGCCTTTCTCTGAACAGGATTGCTCCCACACCTGTACCCATTGATGGTACTAGTCAAACGGTCTGATCTCTCTAGGATTTCATGTACGAAAACATATATAATGCTAAGATATCAATGCTCTACGATTTACAAACTCCAGACATAAGTAATGATATTGGAGAGTGGCAAGAACAAAAGGTTAAAGTGATAAATGAGTGCCTTTCTTGAAAACATTGAGTTAAAAGTAGTTGGGAGCCATATGACAGAAATCCATATGAGATGGCAGAACACAACTGATATATTAAGCCAAAGTTGCTGCAGATCTGAGTGAAAGACAAAAATGGACACTGATACATGTAATACACCGATTTAACAAAGAATTGTTGACATAATTACTTAGCCTGACAACGATAGCTTTTGTCTTTTTGGTTGGTCTTGACATAGATAGATGATATGGAGTTTTTCTTAAATTAGATATGGTTATGTATTTGAGTTTGTCACTTTCCCCCCCTCTTAAATGCTAAATGTAATGTAGTATGATAATAGAACTCATGCTTGATGCATAAACGAGTTTATTCAGAATTTCTTGTTTATGACGATTCTTCAATGGTCTGTTTAGTGCTTTTGAGGCCCATGCCCTTTACAGATCCTTTCTCATGGCTTTCTTCATTCCCATTTTACACTAGGTGCGCACATCATTTCTGGGAATGTTTTTGAACCCCGGGCACTGGACGAACTCCTCCCACAGTGGAAACAGGAAGAGGTGCCTCTTTTTACTTTTTCTTTGGTCTTTTTGAGTTGGTTTTGCTGTACTCTATGATGACAACTATATTAGTTGTTTGAAACTAATGTTATGCTTGTCAAAATTACTCAGTACTCTAGGGGGATGAAATCACTCCTCCATATTGCTACTGTTGCTCTTGTACATGAGATTAGATATACCATCCATGTGGGCCTTGATGCGGTTAAATAAACAGCCTTTTCTTGTGGCAAGTTATAAGAAACCAAAATGGACTTTCATGTACTGGTGGCCTTGTGGTTCTTCTCCTATGAAAGAACATCTAGGTTTCACCTATCATGGGCTTTATTTTTGCATTTTTATGCCACCATTTGGAATGAGAAATATAGAAGGAACAAAGAAAAGAAGATTAAGGGAAAATAAATAAATTCACCTCTTCAAACTCTCAATCGTATTTCAAATATCAACATCAAGATCTTCACTGTCGATCTATATATCCTCAGAAAAATAGACAATTATGATATAATAGAATTAGTTGTAGTTGTCTATATTTTTGAAGAAATTACAGTTACATGACTTGATTATGTGTTAGCTCCCTTTTTATCTAGTTCAGAGTTACATATTATGTTAATATAATTAAGCATGAACTGAAAGGATTTGTTAACATAAAATTTACCTCTTCTTTAGGGATTCTAATCCTTTTTCGGTATAATTTACGTGCAGGCACCCATAAGCGTCCCTGTTTCTTCCGATAAGTTTTTGTTTCTTACAAAGAATCATGCAATTTCACTTCCCTCTCCTTTTCATAACAAAGGAAATTATATTATAAGGTATGTAATGCGCTTTTATAATGCATGAACAATTTATTTAGAAAGTGTGTACAACTGGAGGACTGTATTCTTTTGGCACGTGAAATTTTTTTATTAACATCTGAAAAATTCGGTTTTCATGTCTTTGTTGAGACCGATGTTCCTTGCATCCTTTGTATGTTTCATGTTAGAATCCTTCTTTTCGCAGTTGCTGATTTTAATATTATTTAACAACTTCCTTTTGGCCCTCTGATGTAGTTTGAGCCAGTTAGTACGATGGATGGGGATGAAAGCTGAAGAGCTGGGGGTAGAAATATATCCTGGCTTTGCTGTTAGTGAGGTACTCCTGTTATTGGTCTCTTGTTACCATTCAACATGCTATTCAACAATTGCAATATAAACTATGTACTTGGTCAGATATTATATGATGCACATGACAAGGTTACTGGCATTGCAACTAATGATATGGGAGTTTCCAAAGATGGTTCAAAGAAGGAAAATTTCCAGCGTGGTGTGGAATTAAAAGGCATCTCTCTCTCTCTCTCTCTCTCTCTCTCTCACACACACACACACACACACACACACACATAGTCATTAGTCTCACACCCGCACACACACAAAAACAAAACCACATGCTATAAGATCTATAATGTAGAAAAGCCTCCATTCTCTGCATATATTGCACTTGTGCTGCCACTAAATGTTGGGTTTTCCATTTCTTAAACTCGTCAAATAACCGAAATACTGGTTGGTATCCTCTGTGCGGGTTTGAGCCTTGAGAGCTGCCATGATATCCTAAAACTACTAAAAGATAGGACTCTATCTAAGTCATCCCTCCCAGGACCCTATTTATGTAGGACCCGCATTGGGTGATGACATCTAGGCATGTTATGGCTTTTTTATTGACCAAGTTTTTGAGGCTTTCCAGGTGATGTTCGGCAGGTCAACTATGGTTTCAACTCAAATAAAATACTGAATTTGGTATGCAGTTGGAACAATAATTGAGAGAGCTTATGTACATAATTAACCACTATGTAGAATGTTAAATGCTATAGGTAGCCTTCTAAAACTTGAGCAAATTTTCAGATGGATCACTATCTCTCTGTATCTCTCTCTACTTCGAGAATGATAGGGGAAAATACATCCTCTCCCCGGCGGCCCTGGTAGATAGGTCAAATATCAAACCACCATAAAGTTGAGTTTAGAATATGGACTCCTCATTGCTGGGTTAAAGGTTTTAAGTCAATACGTCAAGTCAATAAACAATCACATTTTGTGACATCGTAAATTTATTGTAGATGGTCACCCACCCTAAACAAACAGTCTGACAGTCTTTGTTGTTTTTATTGCATTTTATTTTATTTTTCCATGAATAAGTGCTACAATGGGGAAAGGCGCAAACAGCATTCATCGACATGGCATTTTCTGATTGGTTAGGAGGTACTTTGTAGCTTAGTCTGCTTTTACTATGTCACGACCATGAGAGGTTGTGTTAAACTTTGGAGATTTTTACAGCCTAACTCTTAGCCAAAACATCATTTTTCCTAGATGATAATGTGAATCGTGTTTAGATGTACAAATGTCCTAATTCCATCGGTAAGTTGTTTGACATGACCAAACATGTTAGAACATCAAAACTTCAGGTCCCCAAAGTTTTGTCTTCATTAGTTTGATCCTGCATGATGGAAAATACAAGGGAAAAGGCAAGTGGAAAGTTGCAGTCACCGGATTGATTTTTTTTCAATGGTATGGTACCATTGAATTTTTGGATTTTGGTTCCTAGGGTATTTGGTAAAACAGATTTCAGTTACTATTTTCTCAATTATTGGGACTTTGTGTGATTGTTGGCTTCTTTTCCATGCCCTTCCTCATACGCTCTGACTCAGGGCGTTCTATGTACAAATATACATCCATACGATGAACAGGTGGTCGCAGGAAAACCCTTTCATACTTTTCTGCTGATTGAAGGAATATTATTTCATGTACCCCTGTGATCATTTTCTGTAGTTCTGCTTGCAGTTAAGTTTGTTGGTGCAGATCTATTCTACATGCTCTTGTCTTCTTGCCGTCAAGTTTGTTGGCCAAGAGCCTGTAAACCAACAGATATTTGTAGCCCTAGCATCAGAGTGACTAATTGGTAGAATTTCTCTTTAGGGTACAGAAGCAGTGGTTAATTGGATGTTGGGAAGTTTAGATATGGTGATGTTTGTAAACCAAAATTGGTTTATAGGAGTTGGTGAAAAAGTGAAGAGAGACGATTTGAATGAATTTTTTATATTTTGATGATTTGATGGGGGGGGGAGAGATTATTTTATAGTTATTTTATTAGACCAAAATTTTGGAATGACCAAAATTGTGAGACGCAAACACCACACTTTCATGACTTTGAAGTTTTCTTCTTTCTGTGAACATTTTTATAGTTTCTTCCTTCAAGTTTCATCCTCGGTTAGAGGCATGAATTTTCCCTTTGTGTACTTTTCGATTGCCACTTCATTTCACATAAAGAAAAGATTTTTCCACCTTTTCACAAAAGTATCTACAAACTGAGTTAAAAGAGAATTCCATAGATGCATAGAAATGGATATATTCGCATGTACGTAGTTAGAGCTGGATATATTAATAGGCATGTACATACAAATAGTGTTGTGAATGTTATCTATTTTGTTGAGAATGAAGAGTTTCCAATTTTTATATGTTGGTACACACTGATATAAAATTGTGAAAGCAATATACAGGGCGCATAATGCTTCTGGCTGAGGGATGTCGGGGATCATTATCAGAGGTTTGCAGAATTCTTTTTTGGCTGCAATAGATATAATAGGCTCTAGATTTCCGACCTTTGCTTCAATAGCATTGTTGTGATATCAGGACCTCTTTGTTTCACTTGACAGAAAATAATGAAAAAGTACAATTTGAGAGAGAAAGGGCATGCTCAACATCAGACTTATGCTTTGGGAATTAAAGAGGTTAACTGTTCTAAATACCATTGCAGTTATAGTGGGTCTTAGGATTCTCATTTGATATCTATTCAGTAAGGGATGCATCACCTATGCTTCTTCAATCGTAGTGGTTTCAATGAATCTCATATTGATAGCTAATGTATATTGATATTTGTATAATTGCAATGGTCTTGATCTTTTTGTTCTTATGCTTAGGTGTAGCCTCCTTTTTACTTTCTCACTTGAGAGCCTTTTTCACCTTTTCTCTCGCTATCTGTCTGGAGGGATTTTCTTTTGCAATTTTTTTTTTCATGTTAATATGCACATCATTTATTCTTAAAGAATGACTAGGCTCTTGAGTAGAACGGTAAACAACTAAACACTATTGAAAAATCCAGTGTTTTTCTTTTTAAGCATTTTCTTACATTGTTCTGCATTTAAGTTGTCTCATGATGATCATAACCTGATGGTTTGATGAAACCACACCAATCCATTAATTCATTTGGGGTCTTGGAAGAGAAGATTTTTTCTTAGTTTTCTCGCTGTTAATGCTTACAAGAAAGACTATGTAGCACGTTCCCAAGTTCAAAACTTGTGTTGTTCCCAGGTCTGGGAAATTGAGGAGGGAAAACACAGCCCTGGTACTGTGCTTCATACTTTAGGTTGGCCCTTGGATCAAAAGACATATGGAGGATCATTTCTATATCACCTTAAGGATAGACAGGTAACAAAGGTTCTTTTTTGCTAAATTCTCTACATCTAATAGTGATCCAAACTATATGCAATGCTTTCTTAGCATTCTCCTCTTTGCATGTGGCTATATTATCAAAGAAATAATTGAATGTTTTTGTGGCTCACTGGCTAGTTTTTTGGATTGGGGTCTTTCACCCACCTTTAATATATAAAATGTGAGGGGATGACTAAAACATTTTCATAATTATGGTTAGGGGGAGATTGGGTTGTAGGGGGAGGGGGAATGGGTTGGTGAGAGAGATATCAATTGTAGCTCCTCGTAGATTTGTTTTGTTTTCAACATTCTTCTAGGGTAGTGTGTAATATCCTTGATCTGATACTCATATCTTTTGTCAATATACAAGGACCTTTTTCTTTGCCTTTAAGGTCACATCAAATTGAATACCATTACGAAATTTGTTCGGTTGCAACCAGAAAAAATTTCTAGGTCGAAAAAGTTGAAATTATTCTCACACCTCTCGTTCTATTTCCCGGAAAAATAACTCTGCTCTCTCCCCCAAGGTACCGGTCCCCCTTTTTTTACTGTTCTCCTATGATGTTTTCTCTTTCAAGCTACCGTCACTATGATCTGCCGCCATTTTGCTAGTTTTCAAACGGAAATGATTTTGTGATACCCCAAGGTACCATTCCTCAATTCCACCAATTGAGTTGTTTTGACAACTTTTAATGCATGTCATTTGCTTTTTTTTTTTTTTTTCCATTACACGATTCTGGATCTGGGTTGCCCACTTATTCTTGTTTTTTCTTGCCTGCTTATACAGATTGCTATTGGCCTTGTTGTTGCTTTGAATTACCGCAACCCTTTTTTGAACCCCTATGAGGAATTCCAGGTAAACTTGTTTGTTTCTTCTGGTAAATAGCGGTAGTGATACTTAGAATGTTCTTCCTTCATGCATTATGGGGTGTATTGGGAAGGGAGAGATGCTCTCAATTTTGGAGGGTGCAAGGTTTGTGTGCAGAATATGAAGCTCCTGTTCCTTTATCCCCAAATATAAACAGTTGGTCTGTGTTAATTATTTCTCTTTCTGAAATTTCTTGGACTTTATATATCTTTTAAATTTTAGATGCTAGATTTTCTCTCTCGGTGTATCCCTTGTGTACCTCCCATGTACTACGGCTGGGCCCCGTTTTTACACAAAAACAAAACAAAACAAAGAAAAATATCTGTTTTGCAAAAACATATGGATCAAATCTCACATTATCTTTCCATGAATGCAATTAAAAATTTATGATAATAAGAGAAATAGTTAGTGTTTTCGTGGAAGACATTTTCCCTTTTGAGGGTTAAGTTAGGGGGTACAGAAATATTGCGGCCCAGAATACCTCCTGGAAAGCTGCTGTAGCTTCATGCTTTGGGCACTTCTCCATGTCACACTAAGTGTGTACTCGAGCAGTTCCGGTATTTTTTCGTTTTTTCTTAACAATTGCCTTGAAAGGCACATGTCTGTAATATAGCTGATACTACGATATGTGAAAAGGATATCTCACAGAATTCATATCTTCAGATTTCATGTGGAAATAGCCAATATGCTTGTTAATAAAATATTTAATGCTCTGCACTGCCCTGCATTATTTGCTGAAGAAACACTGAAAATTTCTTTGGCGGGTTTGATCTTATTCTATATATAAGATATGAAGTGTATATACATGGACAATATTTTGCAAAATAAATTAAGTAAATATATTCATAAGCACATGAGCTGTTGGCATCACGTCAATCCTCAGAAATGTAATCTTTTTGTGTGGGCAGTATTTGGCTGGAGATGCCATGAACTTTAGCGTGCTGTGAGAGGCATTTTTTGAAAATTTAATATACAAGTGGGGAGGAGTTGGGGAATCTGTCTCATGTCAACAGACTTTCCAATATATGTTGGCATGAAGTTTTTTTAGATATTTCCCCTATTCTCTTATATAATGCAATGTTATCTTAACCTCATGACAAAAAATTAGATCATTTTATATGCTATTATGGTTGAGCAATCCACAAAGAACTGAATTTAGTTAATGAGCAGCTATTAGCCTCATATAAAGGCTTGGTGTTAATGCTTGTTTTCAGCATTAAAATGATATTAAAATGAACATAAGCCAAGAGCAGTGGGTGTGAATCCAGAGTGGAGGGAGTGGGTCTGGAATCCAGAGTGGAGGGAGTGGGTCTGGAATCCCTGATATGTGATTTAACAAAGAAAAGGAGGGCAAATGTTGATTGCCTTTTCTAAATAGAGTTTAGGTTGGGAAGATTCTGTAACATACTTTTGCTATTGCTATGTTGCGTCATCTGGTTTGTTGTTAACGTTATCCAAGAATGCGTTCTGATGTCTATCTATGTCTCTGGTTTGTTGTGGTAAACATTACAAGAATGTATTTTATTTCAATCTCAGTCCAAGTGATCTAGCTGGGGATGCAACTACTTCGTATCTTACTCAGGTTCTGTCATTGGTTTTTTGGCTGCTAGAAACTTAAACATCATCCTGCCATCAAACCAGTTTTGGAAGGTGGGAGTGTTCTCCAGTATGGTGCTCGTACTTTAAATGAAGGCGGTTATCAGGTATGTCAGTAATTCCTGTATCTCCACTTTCTATATATGGGAAACAAATACCTAATAGCAGAAGCGTAGATAATCATCTTCCCAAATATCCTGCATCTGCCCTCCACTGTGGTCTTGTGGATAAGGTTCAGGTTCTTATATCATTGGATACATTACCAATGTATCAAGATTTGACTTGCTAGGTGAATCTTGCAAGACCTAAGGACAGACTGTCTAGATATTAAGTGGCTATAGATATTAAGTTGAATTCTATGGCCTGTACACTGAATGAGTTGCAACGAGAGGGAGAGAAGTTTGTTTTTCAGTCTTTATTCGTAAACCAACAGTTAGTAATTAGTGAAAGTTACCATTCTTTGTTGGTTATCATGTTATTCAAATATGAATATGATGCTAGTTAAATTTCAGTCTATTCCGTATCCAGTTTTCCCTGGAGGAGCAATAATTGGATGTTCGGCTGGCTTCTTAAATGTACCGAAGATAAAGGGGACACACACGGCAATGAAATCAGGTGCCGCTTACAATTATCTTATTGAATTGCTAGCCTTTAATCTTAGTGCTGCTTGAATATGTCTATTTGAAGACAAGTCAAATTGCTACATTTGGAGTCGCAACAATTATATATACTAGTTTAGAATGCTTATGAGTATTTATGAGTTGTCTTGGGATCTGGGACTGATAGAAAAGGTGAATTGAATCACTGAGACAGTAGTTATCATTCTTCTTTACTTATGGGCCTTGGTGATTTTATTTTTGTATGGAATGGGTGGTAAAATGGATCAGTATTCAAACTTATGATCACCTACTTGATTACTCTCATAAAGTGGGAATTCTCCTAAAAGCTGAAATTGATAGGACATGATGAATTGAATTATTTAGTCTTCATTCTAATAGTTTATATTAAAATAAATGGCTACTCCTCCATTGTAGATTTGTAATATCATTGTTTGTTTTTCACTTCAGCTTTATGCAAGCAAGGGAGCCTTGTATCTTTGTATTTGTAAAGGAGAGTGTTTTTCTGTGGTTCCTGATTATTTTAGAAGAAATGGGGAGAGGGAAAAAGAAAAATAATGAACAGAAATTAATGATCTTTTGATCAAGTGGCATCTCTTTGCCATAAACAAGGGTGAAGGGTTAGGTTATAGGTTCAGCCCTATCAGGAAAGGGAGGGACGAAACCGTTCATTAGAAGTCAAAGATACATTGCATGTTGACCTACTGTGTTAGAATATTTGGTATATTGACCATAAATCAAGTAGATTGATGGCCCTTGTTAATTTACTACTTATCTCAAAAGCTTAAGTTGATAGGAAGAGATATATTTTACTATTTGAATTATATTCTCTAACACACTCCCTCACATGTGGGCCGGACTCTCCTTTAATTGAGAGGTCCAACACTTGCAATATTTAATTGAAATTTGGGTGAATTGTGGAGTCAAGTTTCGAACTCAGGACCTTTACTCTGATACCATGTGAATTTACCATTATTCCAAAAGCTTAAGTTAATAGGAAGAGATATATTTTATTATTTGAATTATATTTTCTAACAGCCCTGAATGAAAGGAGATTAATGACCCTCAATGAAGGAGCCTTGATTGAGTCCTTTGATTAAGTCACAAATTAGGGACCCTAATTTGTGGAGATTTGTCTCCTCCATTCTTGTATAAATACACCGCCCCTAACCACTTGTAACCACACACTCTAATACCATGTTTAAATAAACGGAAACGAGATTTCACAAGAGTGAGAGAGAGTGAAGTGAGAACAAGACAGTTTAAGGTGTCTTGTGACCTACATCTACCATCGGGAAAGCCCGAGATTCTCTTATTCAAAATGATTCTGAGTGTGTGTTTACAAGAGGTATGAGAGAGTGTATTTGTATTTATTTGAATAAAGTCTCAAAGTTCTCATTTTTTTTCTTGCCAAACAAACACTGTTACATTCATTTTACACTATTATCCCCATCATCAACAAAACCCCTTACAGTTCGCAAAACCTGATTTTTGGAAAAAAAGTGAAATTTTTAACAAAACCAAATACAAACATAAAATTGCCATCGATTCCCCCCCTCCTTAACATTTAGGTTAGTTGACTCTTTTGTCCCTATTAATTATATATACAATGATGACTTTACTCCCAATTTTAAAAACAAAATTAATTTGTCTTTCCACCTTTGTCACTAACCCCAACTATTATTTAACACCCTAATCATTGGTCCTAAAAAGTCTACAACTACCTACCATAATATTTTACACTACTTTCTCACAAACCCAGTAAAACTCTAATCTCAATTTTCACAACATTCCTTAAAGTTTTCAGATTTTTAAGGCTTGCAAACACACCCTAGGGGCCCTAATTTGTGGCTTAATCAAAAGACTCAATTAAGGCTCCTTGATTGAGGGCCACAATCTCCTTGATTGATGATCAATATACCAAATATTCTAACATACTGTAGATGGAAGCATATAGCAATTCGTAGTTTTTTTATTTTTATTTTTAACTTTGTATGCATTGGTCAAATGAATCTTCCATGTGGCCAGAACAGAGTTCTAGGTCGAGGAAATTATCAATCTTTGTCAACTAGCCTCATAACTAGTTGTCCTATGTCGTTAAACTTGAACTTATCATTCTTAGATGTAAGATTTCCTCTTGTTTCTTTCTTGGTCTCTTTCTTTTGTTATCATAGATGTAGTACCTTAGATTATCATATTTAAAATTTCTGTTTTTTTTTTTTAAATTTGGGGGCATGTAATTTTTCCTTGGAAACGTGTATGTTGGGGAGTTCAACATTATTAGTCTTCTAATGGGTTCATAAGATAACATACTGGGACACCACAAAACCTAAAATTTCAAGCCTGTAGGTTTCTGTCTAACTATGCTATACTAACTACCATACCTATGACCTCTTTCCAATGTGGAGACTTCATCCTTTATATTCACGTGTGCCAGTTGTGAGTCTATCACCACATTGCTCTATTCCCTTTTCCCTTGGCATAGTCAGTCATCTCCCTTCAAGGGTTATTTTCAAGATCATCGTGTGCCGTGTATTATAGAACACACTTATCCTCCAATGGAAGTCTCCGATCATACATGCTCTGTTTTCTTAGGGCCTTCTTGTAGGATACACCTTGTACACCGTCCCACACAACTTTTTCCCTCTCTTGAATGGATGTCTGTTTTTTGATCTTACAAGCCCTCTACTTGGATCACCTTCTGTACAATTCTACACAACCTTTTTTCCCGATCTTACAAACTCTATGCTAGGATCACTCCATTGGATCCAATATTACTTGTTGGGGAGATCAACACCATAAAAAGTGTTCTAGTGGGTTCATAATACGACATATAGAGATACAACTCAACTTGAAAACTTATAGGCTATAGATTGGAAGTCAACTATGCTTTATTTACTCCCCATATATGTGATCTCTTTCTAATATGAGATTTCAACCTTTTATTACATGTATGTATATTCAACAATGCCCTTTTTCCTGTTGATATTATCTCTTAATGAATTGGAGATATTTCATATTTGGTTTCTATATCCATGGAATTACACCCTGGATTGCTTTTTATTGGCTAACTTCGCTGTTTATTTGAAATGATTTATATAATCTCATGGAATATATACTATATTTACCATTCTTGTTCCAAGTTTAATTTGCTTCCACGACATGGTTCATGGGTGCCTATTACCAATACTTACGGGGAGTACTTTAAATTCAAGCGCTTCCTGTTTCATTCAGGGATGCTAGCGGCAGAAGCTGCATTTGATGTACTTCTTGAAGGCTCAAATATGGAAACGTATTGGGATACTTTACAGAAATCATGGATATGGGAAGAGCTATACAGAGCACGAAACTACCGACCAGTAAGTAGCATGTCATTGTCTATAATTTTGAAACTATATTTTGACTGGCATTTGATATACAGCTAGTACTTTGTATAACTTGTCTTCTTAAACTTCTTGGTTGTTCCACATGTATTCCAATTGTTTAACCTTCTCCAGAAACCATACCTTAATAATTCCGCAAAAGCACCTCTTAGATTGATTTTTTCATTATGGTTAATATCTTCTGTCATGCATCAAGCTGTCTGCCCATACAGCACTGTTCGTCTAACTAGACTGATTGACGAGAGAATCATGCAATCAAACTCAGTCTCTGATTTATCTGAGAGGTGACTTTATTTGTCTGACGATAGAAAGAGTAGATAGCCACATTTGTTTGGATAAACTATTTGTGATCTGTTCTTTAATAATAGCTACATTGTAACCTTTCCTCTTACAAAGTCTTTTAGCATCGCAGGCATTTGAATATGGGCTTATTCCTGGCTTGGCCATAAGTGGATTAGAACAGTAAGATCTCACATTCTGCTGATTATGATATTCTTAATTTATGAGATCTCTTTCTTTCCTTTTTTGTTGTTCTCCGAGGTTTGCCCACCCATATTTTCCACCTGGCAGCTATATACTGAAAGGAAGATCCCCCTTCACGCTGAAGCACGGGAAACCTGATCATGAAGCAACAACGGTGAGGAACACTATCAAGAAACCATGCATTTGAGTTACTCTTGCGCAGGCACTAGCAGAGTTGATAGTCATTAGTGAATAATTGAGTTTTAGAGTAATAGTTCAGGTTGAAGTAGGTAAAATGAAGTGATTGCTTTAAAAGAACAATTGTCAGGTCTGATTTGCCTTGGAAATGCTGATCATCATGAACATTAGAATTATATTAAATGAGTTCTCACCCTAGGCTATGATGTAACATGTCTGCACTTCAAGTGACCATGATTCTAGTCTGTGTCATCCTCATATACTATCTATGCTTAATACAGCCTGGTTGTATGTGCTGATCAGAACAGATAATATGTTCCCCCAGTCAGAACATAAACAACAAAGTACACCATTGTTCTCAACTGATCATAGGTCCTTGCCACCGACTCTGAAGAAGGCTTCTTGTCTTTTTTCACCTACTTCGAAGTTTGACTAATTGTTACATCAGCAACTTTTTTGGCTGAATAACACTGATTGGATGTATCAGAATTGATGGCAGCATTAAATTATAAGTGCAGTCTGTTTTGGGCACATCAGAAACAATGAACTAGAATTGTAGTCTATGACTCTAGCATGTACTATAGCAAACAATTGACGTATTTTAATTCAAACAATAACTGGTCAGTGCCCTCATATATCTGTGCAGGTTGTGAGGTCATATTCTCCAATTCAATATTCAAAGCCAGATGGAGTTTTGTCTTTTGACGTGCCAACCTCCTTACACAGGTTTTAAAATTTAATATAGTCTCAAATTTCTTATTCATCTAGTTCTTAATCAGCAGTTGGCAGGGAAACATGTTATGTGGGTATCGTACTTCATCCACCTATTTGGATTTCAGATATTATAATCTCGATCATGTTGGGTCACTAATTTCAGTCTTTCAAACGGGTCTTGGGAATGTGACGGGTTAGGGTTTTATTGGCCCAGTCCACTGTGCCAATCACTTGTATGTGGTTCACTTACTAGGAAAATAAAAACAACTAATTCCCGGGTGAAGACTAATTAAAGAACGTTGTAGTAATGAAGTTTCTTGCTACCCGTTCTTGTTATAAAATAACTTTTGAGCTGAAGTAACTTAGAGTGTTGTAGCAATTTCTTGGTTCCTAGGTTCTATGATAATAGGATGAGTTGAAGAGCCCAACATTGAGTACTCTGTTCTCCAGACCAAACACGTCATATCCCTATTATTATCAGGGGAAGATGACAAATATGAGTCTTCCACTCCGTTACTAGGTTGCGTAATGGATAGAAAAATGACCAGCATTTTTCTTTATCTCAACGATTGCCCCTCATTGATTCATTGAAGAAAACCTTGCTGTGACAATTTTAGCTTAGAGCAAAAAACAGTTTCGATCCATGGTAATTCAATTTTTTAGGGCAATGGACTATGTTCCTCGTCTTCATTTCTCTGGTTTTCTAGTCATTGATGGATTGATATTTGTTTGCTTATTAGGAGCAATACAAATCATGAACACGACCAACCTGCTCACCTTCACTTGAAAGACCCCAAGATTCCTGAACTTGTCAATTTGCCAGACTATGCTGGACCCGAGTCGCGATATTGTCCCGCACGTGTATATGAGTGAGTAATTTGCTATTTGCATGGCTTGTGCGTGCTTTGTATACTCTGCTGTAAATGGATTATCTCTGGTTATGCTTTTTTTCATCTTGGTTTGAATTGTAGGTATATCCCGGATGAAAAGAGTCAACTGAAATTGCAGATCAATGCTCAAAATTGCCTACACTGCAAGGTATGCCTGGCCATATGGAAGATAGTTGGAACTTTGTGTTTATTAGATAGATGTCCTAGAAATTGCATACATTCGCACATTTAGAAAGAAATATTTTTATAGTAGACCTCAAAACGGAATAAAGTGTTATGTATCTTCATGATTGGCTTGGTGTACACAGGTGAAGTCTTTCCCTTACAGTATGCAAGTGCCATGAAGCCTATCTTAATTTCATCCATTTTATGGTCGATCTCAACCGAGGAGGCATATTGAAAAAGAATTGATTGTTCTCAATGTCAACCGCTCGCAAAGACGGGAATTTTTAGGAGAACATTATAAATAGGATCTTAATTTGGGAAAATGAAGTGCAATGTTCCCTTAAACTTTTGGCACAATTGTCTCACGAAAAAGTAAAGTCCAGAATTTATTTACGTTTTGGAAATTTTGTTGCAAAACCTAGAGGAAACTGGATCCTATTTATCACAGCTTAATTTCATTAATTACCCACATATTGCTTATAATTTCCGAAGTTGAAATTGTATCTCTTTTGCTATTTTTCAGGCCTGTGATATTAAAGACCCAAAGCAAAATATAGAGTGGACAGTGCCAGAAGGAGGTGGCGGCCCAGGCTACTCAGTCATGTAGATCAAAGCACTCACTCACCTTGGCAGAAAAAGGGTACATATAATGCATAAAATTTTAGTCTATCACTGCCTTCCCAATGACACAAGCTCAATAAATGCACGTATTTTTCATGGATCTCACGAGCTCCATTGATATGAAGATTGCTGTTCATTTCGTTTTGCACTTTGGATCGAGAAATATTCAGATTAAATATATTTTTCGCTCAACAACTATAGGAAGTTTGTTTGGTGTGCTCTACCTTCGAACTATCAATGTTAGATATTTTCCATGTTTATTAAAATTTTTGGTTAAATTAGATAGAAATGACGATAATGCTTCTTTCACTTTGCATGTTTTCATATCTGATAGATGGGCATTGTTGTTTATTGCTAAAGTTATTGGGGGCATTATAGTTATTTCAAGTGTTAAAACAAATTAATTTTTATATAATTTAAAGGAGGGTGTAAAGTGTCTAACGTTGATGATTAATTGATGGGTGTGATAATGTATCAAATATTGCTAGTCTAGGGTGCAATATATTAAACATTTATAGTTGACGGGTGAATACTGCATTTATCCCAATATTCCTCAAGTATTTTTCTCTTATTTGTAAGTAAATTTCTCCTTTAGTAAGTACAGCAATAGTTTAGATTTTGGCTCACCTCCAAAAGGCTATGACACCCCAGCATATGATAATTTAATACAAATATACTGGTATTTAATTTGAATCATTTGATACTTATATTTTTATTTAGAATTTTACTAATATGTAAAATTAAAAATTAATATATAATTTTGCCTGATTCAGCATTTGAACATCAGCAGGAAATGAAATAATTAAATAATTCAACGACTTAATTTGTAAAACGTTTGATCAAAAATACCAATAGGAAATCACGTTCCAACATTTACAGCAGCCATCGTTCACTTCATTTCACCATCAACCATTGGGAGAGAGAAGCTCGTTTATTGGTTTCGGATGCAGCGGGCTAGGGCTCTGGATCTCTATTCCCTATTAGAAAAATAATCTTAACTTAAGCACGATCAGGGAGGTAAGAATTAGGATCTTTATCTTAACGTTCTGGAACTAACTGCTCCTGCTGCATCTTGAACTACTCGTGCAACGCTTCGCTTGTTTAATTTATTAATAGCTTCGCTTGTTTAAATAACTTTATTTAACTTCCTAACAAGTATATTTATTTATTTCCTAACTCGTTTCCGGGGAAAGGATCCCCCCGAACCCCCTCAAAGCAAAGCAAGCGATAGCGATTAACTAAACTCTAACAATTATTCAATGAAACCTTAAACAACTTTCAGCTCCAAAAGGTATACCGGAGGTGAATTAGAGCTGGAAGGCTGCACTCATGTTTCAGGGAGTTTGAGTTCTGTGTTCAATAGGGGTTGACCCTAATGTATGAACACCAATGTTACACCTCTTTCTAGAGAGAGAAGCTCTTCTTTCTCTCTTGGATCCTCTTTCTTTCCAACCTCCCTTTCTAGTGGCAGGAGGAGCTCTGGCCCCTCCCGTCTCCCTTTGATGTGCTCTTAAGTGGTCAAGCTTTCCAATCAATTTTCCTCTCTTCTTTTTGGGGATTTGTTTCGGTAAAGTTCAAGCGTAGATCCTATCTCTTTTAGAGGTCTCTGATAGCCATGATCGATATGGACGACTTCAATCAACATCATTAGACACCTCCTTTTGTACTAGCCTGGGAGCCGAAATGACGACACGTGAGACCCTATGCGCCTGCACCTTTTCCTTCTAAATCTGAGCTCCCATGGTAGTTTCCAGCTAGCACGTGCAACGAGGTTGGATTCCGCACATCTTGGTGGTTCGTTCTGTGGCTGCCCAGCACTGGTTGGCCGGCGTGTTGGGGCCCTGCACGTCCCTGACATTTTTTCCTCTTGGCCGGTTCCTCTCCTCCTTAGGTTGGTTCTATTGCTTCTCTTTGCTATTGTGTTCCCTTTTTCATTGGTTATTTTAGCTAGCTGTCCTTTATGGATTCTCTGCTCCTTGTGGGCCTATGTATGGCCATTCGATCCTCTTGCTAGTTGGCCCATTGTCTCTTTCAAGATTCTGACGTGTATAAGAGGTCTTTGAATCTCATTGATTCTTAATAAAATAGTTGTTTCGATAATAATAATAATAATAAAAATAAAAACCATTCGGAAAACCATTGGGACGAATTCTCAAATCCATTCATCTTCCTGGCTACCGTTCGAACATAAAATTCAATTAATTAATCACAGTTTCTCAATGTTTCGACTTTACACATCACCGTCCAATCATTGTTCTTGAGACGAAATGAGTTATCTCAAAAAATACTTATATATACATTCAAACATGAAGGATGTACGATCCAACCGGTTTCAAGGGACGGCCTACAACTTTTAGAGACGGTTTTGTATAGTGTTTAGGAGGAAAAACATCAATCCCAAATTTTTTTGGATCCAACAAGCTCTCTCCCTCTCTCTCTCTCTCTCTCCCCAGTCCCCCCCCATCTATCGTGTAGCCAACCTTTGGCAAAAATACAACGATCCAAAATAAAACATGATGCTCTCCGTAAAATGTAAAAAATACATTCTTCTGATCTCATTATTTTTCTCTTGTTCGACTCTTTCGTATTTAAACATATCAAATACAAGAAAAATAAAGAATAGTTGGACATCGATAAAGAATTTGCACTTTTCAATAAGTATAATAGTTGGCATTTATTACCCTAAGCATGACTATTATTTGCGACGAACTCTGTCCTCTAATTACTTATAATAAAAGAGCAATGACCAGGTTTCCTACACACATCTATTTATATATCACTACAAGAAAATGCACTTTGGGTGTCAAAAAATTGTCACCCAAAGTGCATATTTAGTCACCAAAGGTTTTGGGTGACAAAACCGAGTTGTCACCCGGTTTTTCACCTAAAGCATGTCAACAAAGGTTTTAGGTGACAATTTTCGTGTTTTGTCATTCAAAACCGTCCAGACGAAAGCATATACCGTCCGAACGTTTTTCTGCTATATTGACGAAATTCAAATCGTCATATCCCAATACCTTGCATTCGTTCGCAACAGGGGTTACTCTCCATACGTTCGCATGAGGAGTGCGAACGTTTGGTCCAATGTGACGAAATGCGTTTTGTCAGGGACTATACGTGCCCACACTAATATAAAATTGTCTGCATGATAACATAAAAACGTGCGCACAATAATGTAAAGACGTCCCCACCGTTTTTTCATTTATGACGAAATATTTTTTTTGTCACCTCAGAAACCGTTCGAACACGTACCCTGTTAGTGCGGACGCTTAGTCTGTTCAACTCGTGGTAACGTGTTTTCTTAACGTTCGAACGGTTGTTAATTAAGGACATTATGCACAGAAGAATAACCTTGCGAAGTGTGCGGACGGATTGTTATGCTTGCACACGTCTTAACAATAAAAACCGTTCGGACTACCTGATTACCATTTGAACCCTTTGTTACGTATTTGAATTAATTTAATTAAAAATTTAAAAATAAATTGCAAATAAGACAAATAGAAAGATGTTCAATACTCATATTAATAATAAAATGTCTACAAATATGTAATTGTTCTTAAAAGTAACTAAAATACATAATTGATAAGTATTGATCAATTAGTGAAAATACATAATCTACCCAAATTTTTGTTTGGGTGTCGTACAAGATGTCAGCTGTTTGATGTGCTCCATCATCTGCTCACACATTTGTTGTTCCATTAGTTGCATCCTCCGTTCTTGTTATTCTACTAGGTTCCATTGTTGTTCCTGCATCATCTTCTAATGCTCTTATTCTTTCTTTTGTTATTGCTCATCCATCATCTGCTGATGCTCTCGCAACGTCTGCTCCATTTATGACCGCTTGACCAGAAACTCTTCATATTCCATCTGTCTAACCTTCATCTCCTCTATCTATAATCTAGCCTCCTCCAATCTCCGGGACAAATCAACGGACGATACTGAAGACGACGATCTAATAGATCGTACTAAACACCCTAAACCTCGCACGTAACCAGCTTTTTTCCCCAATACCTCAGCAAAAATCTCCTCTTTTGTGTATGGCTTTACCCTCTGACTCATGCTGCAACTGTAACGCCTCTATTTTTCCAACAAAATTAGAAAAGAAGATAAAGTTAGCACATACGAAACATAAGAGATACAAATGCATCATTCAATCTAACGATATAACTTACAAAATTTTTCTGTGCATCTTCTGATGTCCATATGTCATCCTTATTAGTATGCGTTTTTTATACAGCAACGCATGATTAATCTGATGAGATTCTGTGAAATATCCAACATGCATACTAAAATACTTAAGTAATTTATTTAAGTAATATCTCTAAAAAAATAAATTTATTACTTACCAACAACGCTCTCGAGCGTTGGAAGGACCTCGCTCCCGATGTGTGCACAATCTTCAGCTTAGGTCTATTCTCCCGGTTGATTGCACTCCTCCTCTACATTTGTTACGACAATTAATAATAAACTAAAATAACCGTTTAGGACGGAATAAAGTTTTTTAACCTGAAATTCCTCGCTTGCGAATAAAGCACAGGCACGAGTCCATTATTCCTTGTTCATCTCGGGATACGGATGTTGTAAAGCCTCTTCTTTAGAATTGAATACCAAGTAATGTTGGTACATTCTATTTTTATATGTCCTGTACGTTGTGTTCATCGTGGACGTCATAGTGATGCGATCCTCAGGTCAGTTTTAATCTAGTTGGAAGTCATCCTTAACATATATAATAGTTAGTACATATAAAAGTTTGTACAAATAAAATTTAATATATTATACTTACCAACAATTGGTTCATCACGTATGATTTCATCTTGTTGGGGACCTCCCTCCACTTATGCTGTCGAACGAGCGCACCAATATGACATGAGAGCATCGATGATGGCTTGTCATCACCACCTGTATGTCCATCAGGGATATGGACAGTCAACTTTTCTCTAGTACGAGCCTTGAGTAATGCAATCCCGCGCATACTACCCCTTCTGTGCTTGATTCCGTACATCGCTACAAATGAAGAACAATAAATTTAAAACTCAGTTAGAATAGAAATTTAAAAGTCATAATATATAATCAAGATCGACGGGGTAAGATACTTACAAGCACAATTACTTTGGGTGCCTACTGGACTGACTGTGGTAGGGGACGATAATTTGTTGCAATCTCTAAGCGAAGGACCCGACGCTGATAGTGTACCGAGAGTACTCTCAGCTTGAACCGATAAATCGCACCAAAAACGTTTTCCTCCTGCTGGCATGACGCTGTCCTGTGACCAAATAAATCAATATTAGTGAAAAATATAATGAATTGTGTTACTCAAAATGAATATAAAATACAAACGCAAAGTAAATTGAAATAGTAAAGTTACTTTAGTCATCGGAGTCATATTGTTCATAATCAGTACAATCTTCACTAAACGATTCCAAGGAATCATCACTTCTTTCTATTCACGCTGTTGTGGACCATTCTCATCGGTTACCAGCACATAAGCCTCGACGTCATTTCAAGTCAACGGGGATCATGTCAAAGGAGCTAAAGTCCAGAAAAAACTCAATAGACTCATTCTCCTAGAATGCTTCACGGTTTGCTGGTCCTTCTCCATCTTCACTAGCTTCTTCTTTAATTTTCGGAATATCATGCGTGTTTCTATTGGTAATCTTTTGAACAATCTTCTAGTGACCACCCAACTTCATATCATCGATATAAAAAGCTTAATTCCCCTGAGACGCGAGCACGAACGGGTCGTCTTTGTACCACTTTCGGGATGTGTTAATATTAACAGACAGACCACTCAAGTCAAACTAGTCACATTTGAGTAAATAAACTAAATTCTGGCGCAAATAACACAACGCGTAAATCTCCACAATTTGGCCACAAAAATTAATGTCTTCCCCAGCATGGTCCCCCGGAACAACCACGTCACTATTCTGAGTATTATGAAACCGTTCACGAAGGACCATGTGAAACCTAACTGCATTCACTACACATTCAGAATAACAAAGTGCTCGTTGATCTGGACCAGATGCTAATGCATACAAATCATCCGACACCAAGCCCAGATTTTCATTGCGCATAGTTTGAATCTAAAATAATAAACACGTGTTAATGAATATAAAATGAATAATAAACACGTGTTAATTATGTTACTCAAAATGAATATAAAATACAAATGCAAAGTAAATTGAAACAATAAAGTTACTTTAGTCCTCAGAGTAATATTGTTCATAATTGGTACAATCTTCACTAAACGATTCCAAGGTATCATCACTTCCTTCTATTCACGCTGTTGTGGACCATTCTCATTCGTTTACCGGTACATAAGCCTCGACGTCATTTCAAGTCAACGGGATCATGTCAAAGGAGCTAAATTCCAGAAAAAGCTTAATAGACTCATTCTCCTAGAATGCTTCACGGTTTGCCAGTCCTTCTCCATCTTCACTAGCTTCCTCTTTAATTTTCGGAACATCATACGTGTTTCTATTGGTAATCTTTTGAACAATCTTCTAGTGACCGCCCAACTTCATATCATCGATATAAAAAACTTGATTCCCCTGAGACGCGAGCACAAACGGGTCGTCTTTGTACCACTTTCGGGATGTGTTAATATTAACAGATTGACCACTCAAGTCAAACTAGTCACATTTGAGTAAATAAACTAAATTCTGGCACAAATAACACAACACGTAAATCTCCACAATTTGGCCACAAAAATCAACATCTTCCCCAACATGGTACTCCGGAACAACCACGCCACTATTTTGAGTATTATGAAACTGTTCACGAAGGACCGTGCGAAACCTAACTCCATTTACTATACACCCAGAATAACAAAGTGCCCGTTGATCTGGACCAGATGCTAATGCATACAAATCATCCGACACCGAGCCCAGATTTTCATTGCGCATAGTTTGAATCTAAAATAATAAACACGTGTTAATGAGAATAATGAATCTTTTATTAAAAAATATTAATAAAAGATTCATTATAAAAATATTATTATAATAAAGACAATTAAATAATTACTCGATTTCTAAACCATAACGGAAATCCTTCTTCATGCCTCATATTAACATTTATTGGCAAATGCCTCCTCATGTCTTCCAAGTGCCCGCTATAAGAAAATAAGATATTTAATAATAAATTAAAATATCATGAACTGATAAATGTTTAAATGAGCAGCGATTGTAACATGTGCTTACTCTATATGTTGGCTGATTTCCGAACAGTTGTTAAGTATGCACCACTGCGCTTTTGTAAATTATTTTCAATCCAAATCGTGACCCCTACTAGCTCCCATTGGACGAGCATTTTGAGTGAATACAAAAGACAACCTGGAGTAGTTCGATCATCCATGTCGGTATAATTCTTATCTTTTCTATTGAATCTCGTCTCAACCGTACCAAGATACATTGAGCAAAAAGTTAGACATTCATTTAACACATAATTCTATGCTATGGAGCCCTCAGATCATGCTCTGTTCTTAACGAAACGCTTCATCTTCGCCATGTACCTCTCCATTAGATACATCTACAAAATTGAACTGAACCCCAAGTTTCACTTCCTGAGATAAATGAACAGTCAAATGAACCAAAATAGTAAAAAATGATGGAGGGAATAAATGTTCCAACAGTACCCAATCATTTAAGCACGCATGTATGTTATCATAGCTAAATCTCAAATTCTTTCTTAACTTTTTCGCCTCATAATAAGATTTAGGAAGTGTCTCCCCCTCGGGTAGCGCATATTTTATCAACCCCAACACATCTTCGAACGCCTTTACAATCAAATTATTCTCCGACTTCACATGGAGTAACCTAACAACGAAGGACAACTTCAAGTACTTCTTACACCCGGGATATAACTTACGCTCAACATCAGCCCATAACTTGGTATACGCGAAAAACCAATCTCCAGACCCCGATACATTTATTTCAGGACCTGACATATTTTGACCAACGTTCCCATCAACCCCTGTTCCCTCCTTAAAATCTTCTAACATGTCTCTCATATCATCATTTATGTTTCCCTCAAAATCCTCATTGCTCGGTTCAGGTTCTAAAGTCACTACCCGATTAGAAAGTTCTAAAATTGACTCTCCGTGAAATACCCAATGAATGTAACTCTGGTCAAACCCAATTATGAATAAATGATCCTCAATCTCATCTACACTTTGGAATAACAGACTCTTACATGTCTTAGATGGACATCATATCAGTCCATGACTATCTGCATAACTAGGGGCAACACTAATAAAATCCTGAACACCATCACTATACTTTGCACTTTCGAGTCTATCAGCCCCATAAATCCAGCTCTTACCCATATTGTTCCTTCAAAGAAGAAAATACAAACAATAATTAAAACGATGATGACATTCACACTCAACTCCAATTTATTCGGGTGATAGGTCTTATCCCATTCAAGTTTACAATATCACGTGCTACACGTAATTGACTCGACCATTGTGACCAATACTTTAGAAATTTTGATAGCATTTACCCTTAGTCCCCAGATACACGCCTACAACATTGAGCATAAACACCCACAATTGATGGAGAGTGTGAAAGCTCAAATGCTGAATGTGTATTCGAAGGACAAAAGGAGATTTGCATCGAAATTTCTAAACACATCTGTCAGAATAGCAGATACAATTACACACATTACGCATATTGTAATTTCAAACTCTCTATAACTTGGTCAATTCAATAATTACACCGAGTTTGGATATCAGTGTAATTCTTAAACGGGACTAAGGCGACTAAATGAATGTATGAAACATAGCAGCTAAAAACTGTTCGGACGAAATTAGAACAGTCCGAACCATACATATGAGCGTTCAGACGCCTTAGCAAAGCGTTCGAACCAAACAAGAGAGTCTGAATGTGTTCTTCGACGAACAGACCCAAAAATAACGTGTAAATCATCACAAAATCAACCCAAATCGCAAACACTTCAATAAAAAAAAAATCACAACCAATCTCAAACTCCATTGCTAGCATTTTAGAACCTAAAAATTTGAAAAACACATGCTTTGATATCTTACAGTCCATGATTTTCAACCTAAAATCAATATAATTTTAAACCCACTAAACTCAAAACCAATCCAATGTGAAATCTTCCTTGAGTTGCTCCTTCCACCCTCTTCTCAATGAGATTGAACGCCCAAAATCAGCTCCTGACTTCTCCCCTTCCTAAAATCTCAACTTTTCAAGTTCTTTGCCCGTTACTTCACAATATCTGCGATTTCCCCTCTTTCATCCATATAAAACCCGTTCGGATGCCCTTAAGCACGTGCATACGCCTACATGTCTAAGTTTTTGAGAGAATTCATTACTGCCTAAAATTTCATTCCGTCCGCATGGACACATTTACGTCAACACAGTTTCTTACAGTTGACGACACCATTTTGCATCCCCAAACGATAACGTTTATACATATACATGCAAGCAAATGATCAAAAATGAATACGTTTGGATGGAAACAAATATCGTTCGGATGATTGTTTTGTACAATATGACACTGTTCTCCCTCACAGTAAATCGTCTAGACACTTATCTATGCGTCCAAACTATTTTTAGCAACCTAATTTTTTTTTATAACTCATATCATTCAATTTATTACCAAGTTTTAATTAACCAAAGTGTGTTAATAACAAATATAAACCTGATTGTGTCCTTGAAATGTATATTAGTCACAAATATTAACCCAAAGTTTAATTAACCGTAAGTGTGTTGATAGTAGTTTTTGAAGGAGTGTAACGAAATGAGAAACACAACATAAATTAACATGTTGACTAAGGATGAATAAACTGAAATGACATAACTATATCAAATGTCCTGAAAATATAATATAAACAAAATAACATAAAATAAATCCTCAAATGTCCTCAAAACATAATATAAAAAATAACATAAACTATTACTCCTCATCCGCGAGCTGTAGAACCTCATCTACACGCCTTATATGCTCTTCCATCTCATTGACCTGCAAAGTCAAGGCATGCAACTATGCACCAGATGCCACGGTCTTCAGTCAGACCGAACTGCCTCCACTGAGAGTCCTGTTGGCTGACCTTAGTCTCTAGAGCCGTAAGTCGAGCACTGATATTACTCAGCACCGGATAGGTGGGCTCCATGAACGCTCGCACAGTACCACTCAACTCGGCCTTCAGATCCTCCACCCAAGTCGGTCCTCAGTCACGCGAGGCTGCTCCTGTCATCTACAAATAGCTACCCGCACAGTCTGCGCTCGACGTGTCTGGGCTATGGAGCGCGAGAGGGTAGTCTTGTTGATCATCCCAAGTTGATACCCTTGTCTTGTCAGGACCCTTAGGTACTAGCATGGCGTGGAGGAACTGAGTCAGTAGAACACCGAACGACAGGAAAATTTTATCGTGTGATAGGGCCTCTGCACGAATGGTCTGGAATATGTATGATGTCAGATCAATTGGCTCCTCCTGTGCAACCAGATACATAAACTCAGTCATGTGCTTCTTCGGGTCAAAGCTGTAGGATAGGATCAGGTATATGATCCGCCAAAATGGAAGTAGCTGCCTATGTTGCATGTTACTTCCCTCCAAAATAACTGTATCTGGACCCAGCATCATCCGTAATACCTCAGATTTAGAAGGCTGACCCTCCTCGAAAAGCGGTATATTAGGGAATGCTTCCATAGGCCTCTCATAGTCCACGAACCGCCCTAGTTGGTTGGGCGAGAACAAGACTTGGGTGTTGCGGACGGTGACCTCAAAACCAGTATCTATGACGTCAGGCACCAGAAGAAATCTCACACCATATCCATGGATACATCAACTGTCCTCTGAAGAAACGGTACCCAACCCAAATGCTCCACCACCTCCGGAAGCGTCTGATCCTCAAATTTAAGATCGTTGAAATTAGACAAGGTAATCTACTGCTCGATACCGATCGAGCGGGACATAATCATAACCCGATGCTGCTCCACCGATAGAGCTAGAGCTGGCTCGGGATCTGCCTGGCTGTTGGAAGGCTCAGGATCGAAACGTGGACGCTTGCTCATTTTTCTTAATCTGCACAAAAAAGTTTGCACGATTAGACAAGGCGTTCACATGGTTAGACACGCCTTATTCTGGGTGTCCAAACAAAATTCTAAGTACAATTTAAAATTCTACCACGGTGCAAACGATGACGTTTCCACTAAACACGTCTGAACAACGGACGATCGTCTTCCGAATGAAGAACAAAGAAAACTAATATTCAAAATATATATAAACACGCATCTGGACTGCTTGGATAAAGTGTCTGGATACATTCTGAAGGAAAACTTCAAATTCTACCATGGTGAAATGGACGACGTTTCCACCAAAAACGTCTGAACAGCGAGCCACCGTCGTTTGAACGGAGAACAAAGAAAAAAATATTCAAGATAAATCATAAACATGCGTCCGGACAGCTTGGATAAAGCGTCTGGATACTTTCAAAACGAAAATTATCCCTTTTAGGATACTATTAGGCATCCGAACGTCTACAAACAACATCCCTCCACCTCCACACACTCCTAAATACACAACCAAATGTAACCAAAATACATTCAAAATAATCCTAACACTGAGCACAATCAATTTCTATAAAAAAATCAATCAAAAAAGACAATGTAGTTTACAAAAAATTGGATTGAAATTTTCTACGTAAACTAAAAAAATAAAATTTTTACCGTTAAAATCATGCTAAAGTTGAATAAAGCTTACCTGGATGTGATTAAGGCCTCGAATGAAGGAGTTTACGTAAATATTTGGGAAGAAAATAAGTGAGGGTTGAGAGATATGACGGGAAATATCACACAATATAACTGAAAATGTCAAACTTGTTCGTATTTGACAATCATTGGACCCGTCCGGACAGGTGTCCGTGTTTGGACGCCTTCCAGCACACGTGGCCCAATGAAATTCCACCGCATTAAATGTCAAAATTTGAACCGTTTAAAACTGTTCGAAACATTAAAGGAGTCCAAACAGTGATTGCACGTCCGAACGATATATTCCTGACATCGTGCGACGTGGAAGCACACGTTTGGCTAAATAAACGTCACATCACGTTCGGAGGATAAACACGCGTAAGCCATGCGACTGTTATACAGATGTTTGGACTGTATTGTCGGCCCAAGTTGATACCCTTTGTCTTTTCAAGACCCTCAGGTACTAGCATGACGTGGAGGAACAGAGTCAGTAGAACACTGAACGATAGGGAAACCGTATCGTGTGATAGGACCTCTGCACGAATGGTCTGGAATATGTATGATGCCAGATCAATTGGCTCCTCCCGTGCAACCACATACATATACTCAGTCGTGTGCTTCTTCGGGTCAATACTGTAGGATAGAATCAGGTGCATGATCTGACAAAACAGAAGTAGCTGCCTATGTTGCATGTTGCTTCCCTCTAAAATAACTGTATATGGACCTAGCATCATCCAGAATACCTCAGATTTAGGAAGCCGACCCTCTTTGAAAAGCAGTTTGTTAGGGAATGCTTCCATAGGCCTCTCATAGCCCATGAACTGCTCAAGCTGGTCGGGCGAGAACAAGACTTGGGTCTTGCTGACGGTGACCTCCCAACCAGAATCTATGACATTGGGCACCAGAAGAAATCTCGCACCATATCCATGGATACATCAACTATCCTCTGAAGAAACGGTACCCAACCCACATGCCCCACCACCTCCGGAAGCGTCTGATCCTCAAATCTAAGATCGTTGAAATCAGACAAGGTAATCTGTTGCTCGATAACGATCGAGCGGGACATAATCATCACCCGATGCTGCTCCACCGATAGAGCTGGAGCTGGGTCAGGATTTGCCTGGCTGCTGGAAGACTCAGAATCGAAACGTGGACGCTGCTCCACCTATTGCACTTGTGATGTACATCTCATTTGTTTGTTGAAAAATAAAATGAAATGGAAGCCTTGATGATGGTTAAATGGTAAAGATGGCTATGAGATGGAAAATATGCAAGGATGGGCCTTGAATTGGAGCTTATGATCTCAAAGGTTGAGATTTGATGCTTATCCAGAGCAAAAACAACATGCAAATGGTGTTTATGCATATATTGTAAAAGTTGTATTTTTTTTCCATTTTGTTACTTTTATGCTATCTGATCATTCCATATTTTCTCTGAGATCTTGTATATATGTGTGAATATGTTAGTTTATAGGTTTATGTTGATTAATATAAAGAACGCAACATGCAACTAAGTTTAGTGATGCTTAATGTGAAAATAGTGCACTGTCCAAAACGCCCCTATGAAATCCTCGATTTGTTTTTTGGCATAAAAATTGGTAGACGTGTAGTATAAGGTCACAGTAGGTCCCAGTAAAAATTTCAGATCAAACGAAGGTCAAGAAAGGTAAAAAATGCCCCTATGTAGAGCATGAAAAATATATGGGGAAGCCCAAGTTTGAGTCCAAACCGAGTAGAATTAAGAGCTCAAATCACAAAATCTATTTAGCGACTTAAATAGAATTTAGGCCTGTTAACCTTAAAGAAGCCCAGAACACTTTGAAACTTTAGGGATAGACATAGTAGGGTCTAAGGAGGCCCTAGAGGCCCTCATTTGAGATTTTGGGCATATTTAATTTTTAAGTTCATGTTTAATTCCTTAATTAGTTTTTTTAAAAGGAAAATTTTTTTAATTCTTTA
Organism: Myrica gale; assembly: GCA_963930655.1. Classification (NCBI taxonomy): domain Eukaryota; kingdom Viridiplantae; phylum Streptophyta; class Magnoliopsida; order Fagales; family Myricaceae; genus Myrica; species Myrica gale. The sequence goes on from OZ005616.1 coordinate 11,761,938, forward strand.
TTTAAGGAAAAGGTCTATTAATTTGAAAAAATATGACAGAGAAATGAATTGAGTCTTTTAAATTCAAATTTTTGATTTAATTTCTTGGATTTGCGTCTTGAATTATTCATGCATTGAAGTTTTACAAGTATTTTATTGATTTACATTTTCAAGTTATATCATGGGATGATTGGATGTGTACTTTGCACATTAATGGTATTCGTGCATTGATTGCATTCAAATCATAAGAGGAAAAACAAATGTGAGGTGATTCCCGAAGAAAGAGTGATGGTACCGGGCACATGAGGAGAGTGCGACCCCTCAATACAAGGAGTGGGCAGATTCCTTTTGGGCACTATGACGTCATTTTTAAAGGTCCCGATGTATGTGACACATGACAGTCCCACGAGGAGAAGACAGACGCACAACCCGACTCTGGGGGTGAACAGAGCAGACACCGAGAACACCTCAAGGAATCGTATGATGAGAGTACTGTTGCTATACAATTTATCACTTTGATCATTGTCATTAAACTATTTGTTTGAGCATGTTCCCCTTCACGACCTTACTGAGTCAGTAGGACTCATCCCTTTTATCTTTGTATGTGCTTGCCTTTCTATTTTGAGAAGGATGATGTATTATTACGAGGCCGAAGAGATTTTAGACACAGAGTATGTTTTGTAACCTTTTCGTTGTTTCTTCTATTTTCTTTCGATGCCAGTGTTTCAAAACTATTTTTTATCCTTGAAACACGGTTGTGTAGGCTAGGTGGGATATATGAAGCTCACATTTTTGCTTATCTTAGGCCTATTATTTTGTAGTCATCCCGAAGGACCCCATTGTACCAAACCGTGTTCAGTTAAAGGAAAATTGTGTGTTTCTCTATGTTGATTTATTTCTACAAGGTGCATCAATTTCCTTTAATCTCGCTTTCATCTTTTTGTGGTACCAACCAGTTTTCAACCTAAGTCGTTACTGAGATTTTCCAAAATAAAGTGCAATTATCCTAATGTAATATTTGATGAGATTTCACCTTTTTCGTTCAAGCTTCTAAATTGATTTTCGGTCTTCTATTTTTTTACAAATTTTATTTTAATTAATTACAATTTTTAATCAGGTCTTCTGCTAAGTAAATTCGAGGGAATTTCAGCGATTCTAAGAGTTTCTATTGTCCTGTAATCCCTGCTTGTGTGCATGCAATTACTATACGCGGGCGTAGAGGTAAGTACTAGCAAGGAGCTTGACATGTTCGAATGTTGTCCAACACGTCCGGACAGCCAAATGAAGCGTCCAAACGGTGCTTCGATGAACACAAAGCAAACAACTTCATTATCCATCAAAAAATAATAAAATTAAAAAGCATGAAATTGAAAAGCGAAGTCATGAAGAAGGTTTTACCTGAAGTTGTATGAGAAATCTAGAAATGGTGAAAATGTTTGAGATTAAAGTTTGCGAGAAGAGATAGTGAAAGTGTGATTTTGACAAGTCTTGTATGTTTTATGTGAGAAGCTGGTCATCTGCACCGTTGCCTTAGATGATCGAATGGTTCTCAGCGGTTAGATTCACATGTGCCCCAATGAAATTCAACGTCATCCGTTCAGATGGTATGTAGTGGTGCAGACGCTTTCCACATCATGTGTGTGAAGTATTGCAACGTGCACTACAAGAAATATGGCCTTTAGTGACGAATTCATTAGCGACCCACCCAATTTCGTAGCTAAAAATCTATTATTGCGACAAAAAATTATTTCGTCACTAAAATACCACCTTTGGCAACGAATTTAAAATTTTGTCGTTAGAAGATGGTTTTAGCGACGACTTTATCAACGACAAATCGAAAATTGTAGCTAAAAATATCTCTTCTGTGACGAAAATATTGTTTTGTCGCTAAATACCTAAACCACATGCTTTTAGCGACAAAATTATATATTCATCGTTAAAAGCGTTATCAACAACGAATTTAATTTTGTTGCTATAAGTACCTTTTGTGCAACGAAAATATTTTTTGTCACTAAAGACATAAAATGAATGTTTTTAGTGACAATTCTTAATCGTCGCTAAAAATACCTCTTTTGAGAAGAAAATATTATTTTGTAGATAAAGACTTGGGATGCATGATTTTAGCTATAAAATGTAGAATTTGTTAAAAATACACTTTTTAGTGACAAAAATGCTTTGTCATTAAAACAAAAAATAAAAAGCATAAAGTATAAAGTTACAAAACAAACATAAAACTTTGAATAAAATATATAAAATTAGAACATTTAAAAAATAAAAAGATCCAAAAAAAGGGCAACTAAGAGTCTATGCGCATTATGTGGTGCTTTATTGTTTATTACATCTGAGTGTTTTGTTTTCCCCTCTTATTCCCAAGTGTAGATTCCCAATCCCCTTTGCCATCTCTCTCGATTTCACTCTCCCTCCTCTTTATGCCCTAACTCGTTAACTCCCTCTCCGTCCTCTCTCTCTATCGATTTCACTCTATCTCTCCCTCAAACCCTAAATGGCTAACTCCCACTTTCGATTTCTCCCTCTCATTTCTCTCTCTCTGGATTTCACTTCACTCTCCCTCTCCCTCGAATAGTGGCGGACGCAGGGGGTATCGAACCAGTGCGTCCGCTACCCATTAGTTGCCCCAAAAAAAATTTACACTTATTTTTTTTTGTTTTTTCCTTTTTCTTCTTAAGTTGGCTAGTTTCGATACCCATTAAGTCCAGGTCCGATACCCATAAAGTTCTGGCCAAATTATGATTTGTTTTTTGCATCTATTTCAAGTTCTTCAACTGAGGGGTAATTTCTTGCCATCTTGCTAAATTTATGTTAGTAAAAAATTATTTACTCTTTACTCCTAATTTTTCACAATTAAGATCACTTCATTTCTTTATTTTTATTAGAGACCTCAAAAATGTTGTGTTTGTTTAGGATCCTTGTATAGGCTAAACCAAAGTTCTAACCACTTTTGAGATATGTTTATCTAATGAACTCTTTTACTAAATCTTGCTTATCCTGAAAATTTTGTTTTTATTATTCAGAGCATGATTTGCCATCGATTGTTACTTTGTGTGTGGAAGTTGCTTTGGATAATGTGAATATCTTTTAATTCCAAATTCATAAGACCTAGAGAAAGTAAATTACAAATGCATACCCAGTAACCTTTTGTCAAAAAAAGGAAAAAAAGACAGACCCCAGTTGTGGTAGTAACCAAAAAATGTAAGAAAGACAACCCCTAGTGGCATAAAGACCTCAACCATAAGAATCATCTGTATTTTGTTCTAAAGTTTTAGAATTAAGTAGGGAATTAACTTGCATTAGATCATCAAGAGTGATTTGCGTAATAGGATGAAAAATAACTGGATGAATGATTGCATGTCAGTATACATCGAGCAATAAGTTTTTAAAACTATTGAGAACAAAATTATTTTGCAACATTTTCAGAAGATGCAAACTCGTAGGATCCAATTGTCACCTCTCAGTCGCAGTATACATGGATTCCAATATTTTTAATGCTTTTAGTCCTTAATTTTCGACATTGTAACTCTAAGACAATGTTTTGCGTTACGAAGGAATTTTTTTTGTCATTTCGCCTTTAAAATTCGACACCCATTGATTTTAATCCTGTTTCCGCCACTGCCCTCACCTTAACTGGATAACTCTCTCTTTCTTTCTCGGTCTGTGACTATGGATTCAGTTGCTCTTAGGAGCGACTGAGCTCTAATTTCCCAAAACGAGAACCTTATTTTCATTAGTCCCAATCGTTCAAGGTTCGGTCTTTCTCTATGACTTGTTTTAGCTGATTTATTATCCGGTACAATTTTAATGGCTAGCGTTGGTTTTGTTTTCACTCTTGGTGATTTGGTGGTTTGTTTGTAAAATTTCAAGGTTTTGGTTTTTGTTATTCAGTTTTGGATTTTGATTTCTAGAGAAAATTCTGGAGGTGGTGGAGCTGGCTTAGGAGACCGACCGGAGATTTCCTGGGCATCGAAAGCCCTTCCATTGGCGCCTTGATGTTTTATTTTCAGCATTTTTGTTTTCCACATGCACTTAAAGCATTCATATCATTTAAAATGGTATGTGGCAAAATGGACTTTGTTTTGTTTTATTCTTGAACATATTTGGAAATTGAAGATTCTATTTTTTTTTTATTTCTTCCACATATGGGATCAACTCAATAGATTCATCATACAGGTCTTGGGGGCTGCCCATATGCCAAGTTTGCATCTTCTGTTTTGATTTCTTTCACAGATGTTGATTTTGATATCTATTTTGGTAGCCATAGCATACTAATTGCTTACATTTTGGTTTCCGTTTTTCAGTTATGATTTTTTATTTTTGTTTTGATTTCGCATTTGGAGTTGCTCATTTTGTATAAATCAAAGTATTGAGAAGAATTAGTATAGACAAGGCCAAAGTAAGTATTTTGCTTTAGAGAGAGCTTTCACTCAGCATGCATTAGTATAACTAGCGCTTGAAAGTAATTTGATTTAAGGTGCTCGAGTTGATAGTTGTAGTAGGGATTAAAATTGTTGAAGTTGCAAAATTTTGAAGTTGGCAGAATCTTGTGTTTTGCGGAATGAAGATATTAGTGTTTCATATTGGAACAATCTAGTATTTGAAAAATGTGAAGTTGGCACAATTGTGTTTTCTTTTGTTGATGGCATGCTATCTAAATTAATATACTCTTCATTTGGTGTAGGAATTTTCAGACAGGAGTAGTGGTAGTCCCTGGTCATAGAGTTGAGAGCAACGAGATGGTGCTTATTTTTTGTACTTCCTAGTATTTTTTAGTTAATTGTTCAGCTTCCATGTACCTAGATTTGTTTGGATTATGTTGTATTTTAATTTCCTTGGGTTGGAAATGTGCAGATAGTTCTAGGATTATTGATTTTTATTTGTTTGAAAAGGGTATATCCCTTAAATTCGTGTTTGGATATTCCAAGTATTGTATTTGTATTTGTATTTGTTTTAAAATGGTATATCCCTTTAATTTGTATTTATAAAGATGGGGGGATTTCATTTTGTCAATATTTGTGCATTTTTGCAAGTGTAAAATGGTTCATAACCGAAAACAAGAAAATAATTTTATAAAAATGAATATTTAAACGAGCAGAAAATTGTGAATTTCTGACCACCAATGCTTTTAGCGACAATAAGCAGATGTTTTACCGGTAGCAAAACTGAATTCCAACGGCAGCATTTGTGGTAGCAAAAAAATTGAATTACAGCGACATAAGTACAAATTGTCAATATATATCTATAGTGACATGACAATTTCGACGAGCACTACGACGATGTAGTTTTATAGGTACATCTATGCTTTTACCGACAAATGCTCTCTGTTGCTAATAGCACTACAAAAAAAATGACTTTTAGTGACATAATTTTTTGTCACTAAAAGTCAAAATTTCGTCACTAAAAGTATTAGTGACGAAATTTTTTCGTCACCAGCTTTGTCAGTGTAAGAGCGTCACAAAATGTATTTAGTGACGAAACCCGAATTTCGTCACGAAAAGTTTTTAGTGACGGATTTTTTTCGTCACTAAATATAGCGATCGATCGTACTTGGCTTATTGATGGATCGATTAAACTAGCGATTGATCGGTATAAACGGTCGATCGATTGATCGATATAAACGCCAAAAATATACATCAACACAAAAATTAATACAATTTACGGACCTAAATGAAAGATATAGCAAATTAAAAAAACGTAAAGTAAAACCTCATTTAAAACAGCTTAATATCTCTTAAAAATTAATATAACTATGTACCTTTGATGTAGATGATAACAGGAAGTGATTCCGCGTACTTTGGAAGGCAATGCTAAACGAAATGGTTCGTGAACTTTGAGAGGATTCGAGAATATTCGTTAGAGGTAACGGGTAAAAATGGTCCGCCGGTTTCATTTAATCGTTCGTCCTTTACTACGATCGATCGTTATAAATTGAGACGATCGATCGCTCATTTGTTTACACGTGGCAAATTCTCATTCGCTTTCAGGATCGATCGACTGCGCAAAATCACGATCCATCGTGATTCGAAAAATGACTGTTACGCTTCCACGATCGATCGCCGATTCGCATTTTTCAACGTCAAGCGGCAACGGTCGATCGCTTATTGTCTTACACGTGTCAAACTTTCATTCGTCTGAAGTACCGATCAACCGCTCATTGTAACGATCAATCGTGAATTCAAAAACAATGACGGTTATGCTTCCACGATCGATCGACGACTCGCATTTTCCAACGTCAGGAGGCAACGATCGATCGACAATTTTCAACAGGTGTCGATTCGTAACCGATCGATCATTTAATAATCAGTGATCAATCGTTAAGCATGACGATTTAAAGTAGTCGCCAAAAGATTTCACATGTTGTGACGGAGTTTGTCGTCACAACATACCGACCGATCGTCATATAACCGATCGATCGTGGCGTGACAAACTTTTTCGTCACCAAAGCATTACCTTTTAGTGACAACATTTTTTTCGTCACATAAACGACTTTTAGTGACGAAATTTGTGACGAACAAAAGTTTCGTCACAAAAAACCCTTTTTTAGTGACGAAATTAACATTTCGTCACTAAAAATAGACTTTTAGTGACGAAATTCATTTCGTCACCGAGAATTTCGTCAATAAAACTCAATTTTTTTTGTAGTCTAGCAACATTTCTTGTAGCGCATGCCTCTAATGACCAAACAATCGGTCGAGGTTCGGGTGACCATTGTCTAACCACTACAGGTCGTCTCCGGATATTCAAAACTGGATTTTACCCGACCATTCCACTCATCATCTAACAGGAATTTTATTGTAGTGGTGGAATCACACGATTCACTGAAGAAGCATTCATACATGTGCGGACATTTTTCGTGTCCGGGCGAGGTTATTTTTTCCTCGTTGGAACGCTAGTGTATCATCTGGCGTTATTGAGTATTCATGACGATTTTTAATGCGTTACTCTGTGATGACGATAATTATTCGTTTGGTGAAGTCTGTTCGGATGTTGTCAAAATAAAGTCCAAACGAACTTGATAAATTTGTGACGATTCTAATCGTCATTCAGTTACAACTATTTCTATTTTGTCACCCAGATACACCTCCGAATGGTGGGGTTCTGGGTCTTGACGGATGTTAACTATTTGTAATGATAAGTATCGTCACTCATTTGCAACGAGGTGTATTTCATCACACCACAAATCCTTCCGAACGGTTTTAGGACCTGTCCAGACGGTTTTGAGGTTCCTGGATTATTTTGGGTGACAAAATTAATTTTTTGTTAGGGAAATGTGACTTTAGATGACAAAATTTGGTTTGACACCCAAAAAATTGTCACCTAATGTCTCATTTCTTGTAGTGTATATATATATATATATACACTAAAATTAACAATAAACTATGAGCAGGTACGTATTATTTTTTCTAATACATCTTTGAGTAGAAACGGAGGGAAGTAAGGCTTCTTCCTACTATCGCATAAAGTACTCTAATAAATAAAAGTACTAAACTAAGATATATAGCAATGTATTTTATATGTGCAATATTAGAAAGAGAGAGAATAAACGGCCTCGAAAGGTTATCTGAAATGTAAGAGTTCTGGAAGCCTTTATTATGATGCAGAACCACACGATCAATTATAAATGTCTGAATATGAAGAGATTTTTTGCAATCTGCCTTACATTTGGCACGACAAGCCATCTTTTCTTCAAAACTCTCTTTTTTTTCTCTAGAAGTGCGGGAGTGGGTTTTCTCAAACAGTGACGTTTGAAAAAAAATAAGACGGTGGGTTTTGAATAAATGCTTTTATCTTCTGCACACTGTAATGTATCGTGCAGACATGTAACTCTTATTTTATCATGCGGACGTGATACATTACTTATATCCATATTCTACGTTCTTAATCTAGTAAAACTATATCACCTGTAAATAACTGACCTAACTTAATTACAATCATTCGGAGTGAAATTGACCTAGAGTATAACCCATTCAAATTTAATAACTTGTCCAACTATTTCATTCGTCTAAATATTTTCTTCAGTAATTAATCGTGTACGTTTTGATCTATTAAACATACATTCAAGCTGCACAATTTATAGAATATGTGGACATGTGATTCATAAGGATAAATCATGCCATGAACTTGCATAATATTCGGAATGAAAAGTCACTATCTCCGTGTGTTCTTGCAGAGGGTTCTTCCCGTGATAATCCGAGGTTGTTGAAGGAAGATGTGGGTAGGGCAATGACCGAGTTATGTTTATTTTTCAGAGAATTGTGCTCGCAGATGTTGAAGGTGTCAGTTTATTTTGTGTAATTTGGAAATGATTTTTTCACCCACATTTTTTACAATGATGATGGATTTGGTGGTTCTCCTTCAGCGCGAAGCAATGCTTGCTGGACCGATGCAGTACATGTGGATGTATCTGGTTGAATGTTTAATGGGAAATTCGAAACGGTCTGTGAAAAATAAGGCACGTCCTGAGGGGTCTATTGTCGAGGGATATATTGAGAACAAGCGCTCGATATTGTGTTCCCAATACGTTCGAGGTGTTGAAACAATGTTTAATCAAAGAGATTGCAACTATGGTTGTGAAGGCGAGCTGGAAATATGAGAAGAGTTATTGGATGTGTTCGCTCAGAGAAATGGATTGATAAGGGCTGCAAAAGGGCATGACATAGACCAAGCGAAATTAAAAAAAAGCTCAATGGTATGCAGTGAATAATATTTTTAATTTTATTTACACGTACTTGGCTGGGGAGTATATTTATAAATATGCTGATGAAATTTATTGTACAATGAACACTTGGACGAGCTTCTAAGGCACATAAATGGGGAAATTGCTCATATGCATAAGGATCAGTTTCCGAAGTTGTTCATAGGGCGAGTAAGTGTTATTGAGAAAGACATAATTTACATCGTTTATCGGTATTGAATCGCATTCTAATATTACAATGTAGGTTCAAATATTACAATGTACATCGGTCGATGAATTGTATTCATTGGCGCATGGGCTAGATACACAGTTGTTGCGTTAGTCTGCATGTGTTTTGAAGGAATGTATATATGATACAGTACAACGTGAAGAACGACGAAGAACTCAAAACAATTACATTGTAGTACTTGGGATACATGAGGGGTATCCAATAGAATTTTATGGGACACTTGTAGACATCTATGTCTCCAATATTTGCAGAAAAATACAGTATATTTGTTCAAGTGTGATTGGTGGGACGTCAGAGACCATTGAGGTGGATTCATACAGATGAGAACTTCAAAAGCAAAAACACTTTCCGACGGTGTTATTCGGAAGATCCATTTGTTTTAGCAAATCAAGTCACTACAAGCTTCAAAATAATGCTTCCGATCCATAGTGCTAAACATACACGAAATTTAAATAACATTCAAAAATGAAATAACACAACAAACATGGACACTTTAGGCCATCTCTCGATGTAAACCTAAGGTCACTTATTGGAATAAAATACTTGGCCTAAGTCGGGATCACACATACTCTTTCTTGCTTAAACAAAAAAAATACAAGAAAAAATAAAACAGCCTTCCTTCTCATAATATTTGTAGCACGTTCCGGGCTAAACTTCTATTTTATCAACACCTGCCATATTATTCGGAATAATTGTAAGAATCCTTTTATAACTTAGTCCACAAACGCATGCAGACACATGCACACAAAGCATTTAAGATTGACAAAGAAAGCACTACGTACTAAGTTCAATTCGAACAGTTTCTAACCAATTATTGAGAGATCGACAAAGATTTTATTATACTTTTAATTATTACTTATAATATTTGGCAATTATTTACTTTGTAAAGCACAAAGCATGACTTTATTTGCGTATTTTTCCGTATAATGACCAATGATCAAGCTTCTCTCTCTCACATGCCCACACAAACACAAATCGTATATATGTCTGTAAATAGAAATGCTTTTTTATCAATTTTGATTCCATTATTAGAAAACAACAATTACTTATTGGTTAACAGTTATAGAATATGAAGTATTTATAAACTATGAGCAGGCACGTATTATTTTCCTAAAAGATCTTTGAGTAGAAACGGAGGGCAGCCATGCTTGTTTCTACAATCATATAAAGAGATTAATGAAGCTCAAAAGGTTACCTGAAATGTAAGAGCGGAAGCATTTATTATGATGCATGCAGAACCACACGATCAATTATAAATGTCCGAATGAAGAGATTTTTTGCAATCTGCCTTACATTTGGCACGACAAGCCATCTTTCCTTCAAAAATCTCTTTTTTCTCGCATTCTTTGCCTTTGATGCAATTCTTATAACAACCAACAAAAGAAAGTTGAGGAGGAGAGAGGCCGCCCTTATGGTGTGAAGGAGCAACCTTGGGAAGGTGCCGCCGCATATTGTTAGAGATACCACGTACGACAGATCTCTTACGACTAGCGACGTCATTGGCTTGTGTTAGAGATGCAAGTATCATAAAAAAACACAACCATCATCCTTACAAGTTTTCTTAAACTATTTCCGTCCATAGCTCCTCTCCTTTTTCTTTTTCCTTTTGTAAGAGATCACGAAAAGTTTGATACCGCTATTTATAGAATCTAATTAAATTTATGAACTATTCAACTTAATGAATAATTTTTTTAAAATAATATATATATATCTTCTCAAAATAAAGTCACGAGAAAGAGCCAACTCAAATGAGTGATTGTTGACAAATTGGAAGGGCTTGAAGAGGTGCATGACTCGACGATCTAAGGTGCAACATGCACTTCATAGGCTTTTAGAATATAATTTTCAACGAGAAAAAGCAGAAATTGTTCATCCTCAAACCAATAATCATGGCCGACAACATCAGTTTCCACAACCGAGCCTCGAGTACTGTTGAAGACATTTGTTATATATATTATGTACTTAATATGATTAATTATAATATACTTCGGCACCACAAAGAGATTAAGCAACAACTAGTAACCCAAGAGCTAGCTAGCTAATGTCTTAATATATAAAAATATTTTTCGACTACTACATTTGCATGACGTGAGATTCTCAAATACAATTGGAGTGGCTGTGGTTTAGGAAAATCCTCTTACAAGTTTAATTAAGTAACATTTGAGACCCTTTGGAGAAGCGACCGGCCTGGGTATATATTTGCGGCAGTATATTAGGCCTTTTAGTCATGTCATTGGCTTGTGTGAGACCACGGCCTGCAACTATCATAAAAAGTACGACCAATGCCATTCCTAGCTACAAGTCTCCAGCTTGTACTATTTCCTTCCATTGCTCCTCCCCTTTCTGTGTTTTATATAGGGAAAATGACAAATAGCCCACTAGGTTTTAGTGACTTTTTAAATAACTCACTGGGTTTTCAAAAGTTTCAAAAAGCTCACTTAACTTGTCTAAAGTTTACAAAATCTCACCGCACTCGACGACGTTAAGAGAGTTAACGGAGCTCCTTTCACCTCATTTAAATCACCCAATCAGACGTGCACACGTGTTCAAAATGATATGTCAGCATTATTTGATTTTTCCCCTGCCATGTCGTCGTGGAGAAGTGGAACACTTCCTTTGGGATTCATTACAAGCAGCTCATATTGGGGTTTGACTACCTTAAAAACATCCTCAAGCTCCAATTCCCAAACCTACAGGCGCATGCAGCACGACTTCAGCAGGAGAGAAGGGAGAGGGAAAGGAGGTCAAAAGAGATTTTAGTTAACAAATTTGAATTTTTGAAGGAGAATTTCTCATCAATGAAGGAAGAGATAAAGCAAACAGTTGACGAGATTGGGGAGTGTTTAGACATCGTCTGTACAAAAGAGGAAGCAATGCCACTGGGTCCTGTTGATGATGAAGATTTTGAAGAGTTTCGTTCAATAAAGTGGTTTTTGACGCACTGAGGGAGTTATACAAGCTTCTAGCGACAAAGCATTTGGGTTTAGTTCAAGAATCAATTTCGGTCCTCGTAAGGGTTGAAGTGGCAGACAACAGGTTCAGAGATTCCATTTTGAAGGAGTTAATTGATATACGAAATCATCTCCAGTCAGTAAAGAAGAAATGTGAAGAATCTGGTTGTGCTCTGCCGACCACTGCAAATCACGATGAAGAACAGGAAGGCTTCTGGGAGGAGGGTAAGATTGGATCACTTGAGAATGGGAGGTCTGCTGTGCCCGTGAAGCGAAATGAAGATTTTTCCATGGCATTTACATCTACTGAGCTAAAGATTAAAACTCCTACGAGTGGACACAAGGATTGTAATGACAGTGAAATGCTCATTCCTGAAGACGCCAAAGCAGATTCAAACTCTTTAAGGAGTAAGCTTCTGTCTGAAGCTCCACTGATGAACTGGGGCTCTTTCTTGGATAACTGGGGTTCAAACAGGGAGATTTTGGCTAACCAGCGTGGATTGGAGCTTGAAAGCCATTGGGGTAGGGTTGACTATAATGCAGTTATTCCAGCTGAGAAAATTGCAGAACTGAATGTTCATTCAACTCTTTATAAGGACGACGACATGGCAGGGGAAAAATCAAATAATGCTGACGTATCATTTTGAACGTGTGCACGTCTGATTGGGTGATTTAAATGAGGTGAAAGGGCTCCGTTAACTCTCTTAACGTCGTCGAGTGCGGTGAGGTTTTGTAAACTTTAGACAAGTTAAGTGAGCTTTTTGAAACTTTTGAAAACCCAGTGAGTTATTTAAAAAGTCACTAAAACCTAGTGGGCTATTTGTCATTTTCCCTTATATATATATATATATATATTATGTGTGTGAAGTCTTTTCTGCATTCTACAATTTAGAAGTAAAGTATATGATAGTGCTATTTATAGAATCTAAATTTATATATGAAGTATATGTATATTGAACTTATTGGATAATTTGTAAATAAAACATATCTTCTCAAATTAATTAAGGTCGTGACAAAAGAGCCTAACAGAGTACTTAGTGATCTTGTAGATTAATTGGAAGGCTTGAAGAGGCACATTACTTTTCGATGAAAAGTCATGTGCTAATTCTGGGGATCCAAAAGTCATGTGGTTGTGGGGTTACGTTACAAGAGTTCTCTCATAGTATTTTGACTACTTATATGGGAGTTTGTGGAAGTGGGTAAGAAGTTGTAAAGATATTTTATTTTAAGTTTATTTTTATTAGAGTATGTTAAAAAGGGTATAAAGAGTTGATCTTATTGTGGGACACTTGCATACATCTATGTCTCCCATACTTGCAAAAAAAAAATACACTATATTTGTTGAAGTGTGATTGGTGGGATGTCAGAGACCATTGAGGTGGAATTAGTACCGTTGAGAACTTCTAGAACATAAACACTTTCCGAAGGTAGTATTTGGAAGATTCATTTGTTTTAAGCAAATCAAGTCACTAAAAGCTTGAAAAGAAATGTTTCCATAGTGCTAACATACACGAAATTTAAATAACATGCAAAAATAAAATAACACAATACACATCCCTTTCGTTCCTTTTTCCTGCTGATTATCTTTTCTCTTCATTTCTTTGGGCACGATGCTTATGCTTATGCTTGGGTCATTCGTTTCTCTTCTGGTGACTTTGGCAGTTTCTCTACTTAGTTCCATTCGAGTAGTTCTGCTTTTTTTTCCCCTCTGCTCACTACAAGAAAAAAGACTTTAGGCGTCAAAAAAATGTGTCACCCAAAGTGGTAATTTCGTCAGCTAATGTTTTGGGTGACAAAACCGAGTTGTCACCTAAAGCCTGTCAGCCAAGGTTTTAGGTGACAATTTTCTTGTTTTGTCACTCGAAACCGTTTGGACGGTTTACAATATCGTCCGAACGGTTTTGTGCCATATTTGCGAAATTGAAAATCATCATGCCCAGTACACTTCATCTATTCGCATGATCCGTGCCAACGTACTCTTCATAAGTTCAGACAACTCATGCGAACGGTTGGTCCGATGCGACGAAATGAATTTTTTCATGGACAATCCGTGCGCATGGTCATATAAAACCGTCCGCACGGTAACACATTGTCGTCCGGACACTTACAAAAAAACGCTCACACCGTTGTTTCATTTACTATGAAATAGTTATTTGTTAGCTTCAAAAACCGTTTGAACCCTTACAGAGATAGCTCAGACGTGTATTTTGTTGAACACGTGTGTTTTATTACCTTTCGAACGGTTGGTTATTAAAAGACCGTGTGCACACGAGAATAACCGTGCGGATGGACAAATTTAACGTGATGTGTGCGGACAGATAGTTATGCATGCGTACGTTATCATTGCACAAGAATCATTCGGATGCCTTTTGTTACCGATCGAACCATTTTCTAAGTATTTGAATTAATTTAATTAAAATTTTAAAAATAATTTGCAAATAATATCAATAGAAAGATATCCAGTGCTCATAATATAATAAAATGTCTACAAATATGCAATCCTCATTAAAGTAAATGAAATACATAATCGATAAGTACTGACAAAGTAGTAAAAATACATAAATCTACCCAAATTTTTGTTTGGGTGTCGTACGAGATTGCAGCTGTCTAATTTGTTCCATCAGCTGCTCACGCATCTGCTCTGCCATAAGTTGCATCCTCTGTTCTTGTTGTTCCACTAGGTTCCTTTGCTGCTACTGCATCATCTTCTGATGCACTTCGTCTTTTTTCCGTTGCTACTCCGCCATCATCTGCATCAGCTCTTCGTCTTTCTTCTGTTGCTACTCCTCCTGAAAGGCCTAAACCTTACATGTAACCCGCTTTCGTCGCTAACACCTCAGCGAAAATCTCCACTTCGATGTATGGCTTTCCCCCTGACTCGTGATGCAACTATAACGCCTCCATTTTTTCCTATAAAATTAGAAAATAAGATAAAATTAGCACATATGAAACATAAATGCATACGAATGCATCTTTAAATCTAACGTTATAACTTACAAAATTTTTTCGTGCATCTTCTGATGTCCACATGCCATCCATATTAGTATGCGTGTTTTTATACAGCAACATGGGACTAATCTCATCAGATTCTGGATCTTTCTGTTCACCAAAAGAAATATAGAACGTGCATATTAAAATACCTAAGTCACTTATTTAAATAATATAAAATAAAAATGTAAATATATTACTTACTAACAATGCTCTTGCGCGTTGGAAGGATCTCGCTCCTGATGTGTGTACAATCTTCAGCTTAGATCTATTCTCCTTGTTGATTGCACTTTTCATCTGCATTGTAGATTTACATTTGGTACCACAATTAATAATAAAATAAAATAAATATTTAGGACGGAATAAAAATGTTTAACCTGAAATTCCTCACTCGTGAATAAATCACAAACACGAGTCCATTCTTTCTTGTTCATATCGGGATACGAGTGCTCTAACACGCCTTCTTTGGATTTGAACACCGTGTAATGTTAGAACATTCTATTTATGTGTGTCCTGTACGCAGTGATGTGATCCTTGGCTCGGTCGTAATCTAGTTGAAAGTCATCCTTAATATATATAACAGTTAGTACGTATAAAAGTTTCAACAATTAAAATTTAATAAATTATACTTACCAACACTTGGTTCATCACATACGATTTAACCTTGTTTGGGACTTCCTTCCACTTACTCGTCTCAAATGTGACATGTTGTCGAACGAGCGCACCAATATGGCTCGAGAGCATTGAGGACGCATTATCATCACCACCCGTACATCCATCAGGGATATGGACAATCAGCTTTCCTTCGATACGTGCCTTCTATCAACATTTATTGATGATTACCTCCTCATCTATTCCAAGTGCTCGCTACAAAGAAATAAGATATTTTATAATAAATTAAAATCTAATGAGCTGATAAGTGTTTAAATGAGCAAACTATTCTTATAAGCACTTACTCTATATGTTGGCTGATTTCTGAACAGTTGTTGAGTACGTATCACTGTGCTTTTGTAAATTCCTTTCTATTCAAATCTTCGCCCTTACCTGCTCCCAGCGGTCGAACACTTTGAGTAAATACAGAAAAACGACAACTTCGATCATCCATGTCGGCATAATTATGATCTTTTCTATTGAATCTCATCTCAACCGTACCAAGATACATTGAGCAAAAAGTTAGACATTCATTTAACACATAATTCTCTCCTATGGCACCCTGACACCGTGCCCTGTTCTTAACGAAATACTTCATCTTCCCCATATACCTCTCCATTAGATACATCCACCGAAACTGAATTGGACCCCTAAGTTTAACCTCACGAGGTAAATGAACAGCTAAATAAACCATAATAGTAAAAAATGATGAAGAGAATATATGTTCCAACTTGCAAAGAATCGTTCTGATGTCCTTCTCTGACCAGTCCACAACGTCTAAACGTATTGTTCTTGAGCACAAGTCTCTGAAGAATAAGCTCAACTCAGTCAACGATGTACATACTTCGTTTCCTAACAACCCGTGTATCATTGCTATTATAGTCGCTGCAACAAGACGTGTGAGTCGTGATTTTTCATACCCATTATCTTCCCTTCTTTTATATTCACGCATCAGGATATGTTGAAGGCGTATCAATCCGGAAACTTGACACCCTTCAGCCATTCACAACACTTCTTACGTCCATCCTTCGTTAAAGTAAATAATGCTGGTGGAATCACCTTGTGTTGACCCCAAACCTGGAAATGTAACTCTTTTTAATGCCCATTAATGTCAAGTCTCACCGAGCACTAGCATTATCCTTCGTCTTACCATTGACGTTCATCAAAGTTCCCAACAAATTGTCACAAATATTCTTCTCTATGTGCATGACGTCCAAATTATGTCGAAGTTTCAAATCTGACCAGTACGGCAACTCAAAGAATATGTTGCGCTTTGTCCAACTTAACTCATTGTCAACCCATTTTCTCTTATTCTAAGTCTTCTCAAACTAACATAACATAACCGATTCAAGTTGTTGAAGTATCTCCTCTCTAGTGACTTCTTTAGGCTCTGCTCTAAACTCTTTTTTCCCATCAAATATGTCAACATAATGGCTCCACCCATGTGTCGCAGGCAAATACTGGCGATGTAACAAATAATAATATTTGCCCCCATGTTTCAACCAAAATGACGTTGTATTTGCATTGCAATTAAGGCATGCTAACCGTCCTTTTGTACTCCAACCCGAGAGATTACCATAAGTCAGGAAATCATTTATTGTCTAAAGCAAAGCAGCATGTAACTTGAATGAACTTAACACGGTCGCGTCGTACGTTTGCATTCCATTTTCCTACATACATTTCCACGACGAAAAATTGTTTTTACTTTTGAGGAATTGCAAGATGCGTTTAATGAACAATATCTTGAACTAAAAAGAATATTTTCAAAATATTGTTCTCTCAAAAAGAATCTGGAAAGTATTGCAAAAGAGAATGATTCTTTGAAAATTCAAGTTGTTTCTCTTGGAGAGAATCTTGGAAGATTGATAAAAGAAAATGAAAATTTCTTGCAAGAAGAGTCAAATGATTTGAAATCTGAAAACAATGATTTAAAAAGGAAAGTTGACTCTCTCACTAAAGATCTTGCAAAATTCACTCAAGGAAAAAGAAACCTTGATATTTTAATTGGTTCTCAAAGATTTTGCTTCAACAAAAGTGTCATTGGATATGATTTTCTAAATGATCAAAAATCTTATTCTTATATGATAACAAAATCATCTCCATCATTTACATTGTGCAATTTTTGTGGAAAATCTGGTCATATCTCACATACTTGTCCAACTAGAAAGAAACCTTCTAGTAATATTAAATTTGTTTGGATTCCAAAGGACAAGGTAAAGGAAACCGTTTCTAATACCAAAGGACCCAAAATGATTTGGGTACCAAAAACCAAGAGTTGATTGATTTTGCAGATGTGCTTGAAGTCCAATGTGAATGCTCCAAGCACATGACCGGAGACAAGAGTTGGTTTAAATCTCTTTGTCTCAAGGGAAAATATCTGGTTACCTTTGATGACAATGACAAAGGAAAGATACTTGGTGTTGGTATCATTGGTATATGTCTCCTAATCTCATTTTTGAGAATATTCTTCTTATTGATGATTTCAATAGATTCTCATGTGTTTTATTCCTAACTCATAAAGATAAGGTTTTTCATGCTTTTGAAAAACTTAGCAAGAGAATTCAAAATGAAAAAGGTTTTGCTATTTCAAGCATGAGGAGTGGTTATGGAAAAGATTTTTGAAAATTCCTCCTTAGAAAAGTTTTGTTGTGAAAATGGTATTATTCATAATTTTTCAGCTCCTAGAACTTCTTAACAAGAGGAAGAATAAGACTGTTGAAGAAATAGTTAAAGTCTTGCTATGTGAAAACAACTTTGTTGATTACTTATGGGCTGAAGCCATTAGTACAAGTTATCATATTATGAACCGTTGCATGACTAGTCCTCTCATAAGGAAACTTCATATGAGCTATGGCATGATAGAAAACCCATCATTGATTACTTCCATATTTTGGAATGCAAATGTTTTGTGCCTATCAACAAGAAGAATGATATGGGTAAGTTCGAGGCAAAAGTGGATGAAAGGTATTCTTCTTGGTTATTCGACTTCTAGTAGAGTCTATCATGTTTTCAATAAACATACCCTAGTTGGTGAAGAATCTTTACATTTTATGAGAAAAGATTAAAATGAAGTTGTAGCTATTAAAAAAATGTTGAGAAACCAGCTGCAAACGAAGAAAATTGAGTTTCTCATCCACAAGAGCAAGATGTAAAAGATCTTGAAAACGAAACACCTCGAAGCAACAACAATCTACCAAAGGCTTGGAAGTTTGTCAGAAATCATCATATTGATCAAGTCATTGGTAATGTGGAGAAAGGTGTAAGAACTCACTCTTCCTATATTCTAGCTAGTAATTTTGTCTTACTTTCTCAAATTGAGTCAAAGCATATTTCTGAGGCAAAAGTTTATAAAAGTTGGATTCATGCCATGGATGATGAAGTAAAACAAGTTTTAGAAAAATATGGTATGACATCTAGTTCCTAGACTCCAAGATCATCCAGTTATTGGTACTCAATGAAATTTTCAAAACAAAATGGATGTATCTGGGGAAGTGGTAAGGAACAAGGCAAGGTTAGTAGCCCAAGATTATAATAAAAAAAAGAGAATTGATTTTGATGAGACCTTAGCACATGTTGCTAGATTAGAATCTTTTCAAATGTTGCTTGCCTTTGCATGTTTAAATGATTTCAAATTATTTCAATTAGTTGTAAAAATGTGCATTTCTTAATGAATACCTTCTTGAGAAAGCGTGTGTAGAACAAGCTCCTAGAACTGTAGATGATAAGCTACCACACCATGTGTTCAAGCTCACAAAAGCACTATATGGCTTAAAGCAAGCATCTCAAGCATGGAAAAGGAAAATGATGAAAAAGGTAAAAGCGTTGAACACACAAGGTATCGAGGCATAATTTGATCTTTTCTTTACCTCACTGTGAGTATACCTAATAAAATATTTTGTATATGCATGTGTGATGATTTCCAATCTTGGCCTATGGAATCTCATTTACTCATGGTTAAAAGAATTTTCAGATATCTTTTTGGAAAGAGATTTCTTTTGGATTAAATTGGTGATTTGTGATATTAATTGTATCAATGATTGCTTTGGACATGTTCTAATTTGTATATTAAATTTATTTCTATATGTTTCTCTTTTAATATAATCTTTCATTGAGAAAACATCATATGTATTTTTCTTTTGGCATGTGTCAACACATATTTCGGGTATACTGTTTTAAATAGGGGCATGAGTGTTATTTTAAACTCTTTAGGGAAAAAGGGGTCAACACTTTACTTCTTCATCTCACAGACCCTCATTTCTCTCCTAAATGGCAAGAATCACCCATTCTCTCACAAATTTCATTTACCCGCTGCCTTATTCGAAAAATCCACCGCCGATAGCATTCAATTTCCTAACCCAGCCACTGCCAAGATGTATTCCAGCCACTCCAAGCACCTATCTCATCAAACGCCCATCATCTGTCAGTTCTAGGGCATGAAAGAAAGGAAGAAGCACTGAGGAACCTGCTCCTTATACAGATGTCAGCATTTTCAGGTGGATTGCTATGTGTATCTGGTGAAGTAAGAGAAAAATCCAAAGAAAACCCTTCAGGTGATGGGGTTTGTTAAAAATGATGATGGAAAATGGGTGGAGAAAGTGTGATGATACCTACGCAAGGGGATTTAGTTTTGAGGAAAAGGCTGAAACTGAAAGAACTCCCAAGGGAAATAGAACTTCTTTGGGTAAGCAAACACCTATTTCTTTTCTCTCACTACAGATTGGATCATCTTTCATATTTCCTGCTGCTAGTTCTTGTGAGCCTCACCTAAGTAAACTTGAGGATTCAATTGCTGCAATCAAGAAGGAACTGAAAACTTGTGTAAGAATATGAAGGACATGTTCACTAGTATGAAGATGAGATTTGAAGATATGAAGAAGCTGCTTGGTGTTCATACAGAGTATTTTGGACTCTTGATAAGGATATGAGGTGTCGCAAACATCAAGTCAACAACAACCTCCATGTGACTAGAAATGTGATTCAGCTTACTATTGATGAGTTCGCTTCCACCTCTACTGAGTTTCAAGCATTTTTGAAATCATACATGATGTTGTAAAGGATGAGGTGTAGATGGAAGTTGATAGAAATCTTCGGCGTCATGTACTGAAATAGACTTATTGTTCTCCACGACTTGGATGGAATGACTGAAGAAATTTGAAATTGAGTATCATCCTCCTCCTATCCAAAAATTCAAACATTTTACCTCTACTACTACATAGACTCCTACTTAGATAGCCAACTGCTCTTGCCCTCCCCTTATCCTATTTTTGATTATGCCAAAGGGGGAGAAATTAGAGGTATTTTGTTAAAAGTTGGGAGAAGTTTATAAGTATTATGTTGTCTTCCCAGCTCTTAAAGAGAACATTTCATTTTGATGATTGTCTGATCACTTCACTTGCCTTATCTATGCATATCTCTCGTATTTATTTTTCTCCAATGGATTATTTGGTTATGCTCATATTTGTTGATTATCTCATTGGTATCTATAAGGTTTTTGAGAAGTGCTTATATCTTTGCACTTCATTGTGTAAAATTGAGACTTACTTTACAGGTAGTACTCCTAACTTTCTATTGGTATCAATATGAAGTCTTGTGTTCTGATTGAAATTGGAAGTTTGGGAAGTTGGAAGGAAGCTTATAAAAGTGTTCTTTTGTGTTTTCAAATTTTGGGAAACCTCCATTTACAAAGGAAACTCTTGCAAAAATTTTATAAAATCATAAAGTCTTTTTTTTCTAAAAATGTCATGAAAAACTTCTGCTTGTTCTCAGGGGGAGCTTTTCTATTTGTTAGCAAATTGACGTTTTTAAAATGGTTTTGTCACCATCAAAAAGGGGGAGATTGTTAGCCCAAGGTTGTTTTGCAAACAATCCATAATTGATTTTGATGATAACAAAAATTCTAAGTACTTTGAAGACTTTTAGATTTTACATTGTCAATCCCCAATTTCCAAGTTGTATTTCGAAAGGATTGAGGTTAATTCCTTAAATTTATTTTTAAAGTGCAATTGAACACCATTACACAAGTTGATAAGATCAATTTTTCATAATCTAGGTGTTAAAAGAAGTTTGGAATGAATTTGACTCTTTAAAGTTGTTGAAAAACTCTCCAGCACTTATAAGTGTCGACACTTTGAGTGATGGTGTCGACACATTGCACTAACACCCGAGAGTTTGCTTTTCAGGCCATTTGAAATGATTTTTTGGCTAAGTGTTGGAAGTGTCGACACATTGGACCATAGTGTCGACACATTGAACTACTACCTGAGAGTTTGCATTTTCTGGCATTCAAGTTGATTTTTGACTAAGTGTTGAAGGTGTCGACACATTGGACCATGGTGTCGACACATTGAACTAACACTCGAGAGTTTACATTTCAAACTAGTCAAGTTGATTTTTAACTAAGTGTTGAAGGTGTCGACACATTGGACCATGATGTCGACACATTAAACTAACACCCGAGACTCTATTTTCAGATCTAGTTTAATGTGTCAGCACATACAACCTATGTGTCGACACATTGTGTTATTTTGCAGATTTTCTGGAAACGTCGTCAACATTTCAAAACTTGTTCAAATTGTCTCAAATGACCTCCAACGGCTCTCTAACATTACAAGAAGACCCTTAATGACCGTTGAAGACCTTAAGGCTATAAAAAGAAGAAGATGGAGAGAGAGAAGGCAGAGCTCGACCATCAACGAAATATCTAGAGAGAGAAAGCCAAGATCCAAAGTTTTCCATTTGCTGATTTCTTCAAGGCTAAAGCTCTTCATTGTCAAATATTTTTCTCTTGTTCATCATTGACAACCCAAACTTCAAAGGAAGAGAAATTTCTTGAAGAAGAGGAGGACTTGCTCATTATTCAAACAATACCTCTGAGAGAGAGAGAAAGCAAGCAAGATCCAAAGTTTCCATTTGTTGATTCTTCCAAGATCAAAGCTCCCATTGTTTAATCTTCCTCCATTGCTCATTATTGACGACCTAGCCTCCAAAGAGAGAGAGATTTCTTGAAGAAGGGACAATACACTTGCAATCACATCTTGCCCTAACTTCTAGAGAGAGAAAGCTTGTTGAAGAAGAGGGAAAACAACACCTACCGAGAGAGCTTGTGCTCCCACCTGCAAAACTTTAGGTTTCCTTCAATAATCTCATCTTATTGCATCTCATTGAGGTTTACACTTGCTGATTTGGCTTAGAGAGTCATTCCATACAATTTGAGTTTTTCATTGGGTTATTTGGCTAAGAGAGTTATTCACCTGTGTACTCATTCTTTGTATAACTTTTGATTGTTGTGTGAACACTTGTTGAGTGTTGGGAAAACACTTGGTCCTACTTGTGAGAGTAGAAGAAATCCTCTAGGTTGTGAGGATTTGTGAGAGTTGAAGTGTAAGCTCGAAAAACACTTGGTCCTACTTGTGAGAGTAGAAGAAATCTTCTAGGTTGTGAGGATTTGTGAGAGTTGAAGCGTGAGCTCGCAAAACGCTTTGTAAAGGTTCCTTAGCACCCGGGAAGCTAAGGTGTATTCGCTATTTAGAGAATAGTGGAAGAAGCCCAAGGAAGTCAATTGCCTTGGGGGTGGACGTAGGCACGTGTTTGGCCGAACCACCTAAAAACTACGGTGTTATCTCTCTCTAACTCTATCTCTCTTACATTTTAGTACTTTTTCATACTTGTGGAGTTTTATGCTTTATCATTCCTTGCTTATATTTGGCATAGCATTAGACACATTTAGTTCAACATTATTATTTGTTAAAGAGGGGTAGATTTCAGATCTGCTTGTTTAGCGAAAAAGTGATAAGTTTTTGTTAAACCCAATTCACCCCCCCTCTTGGGTTGTTATTTAGACTTTCAGCGCGCAAGCGCCATGAATTGATAATTGATTGGCATTCTAGTTTTATTGTCAATCACAATTGAAAACTAACAAGAATGCTTTCTTGTTTTCAAATAGCTAGGCGAAGTCCAGATTGTTGAAGTGGGTCCTGCTGACTTATATGCTGCATCACACAAGCGCAAGAATGGAGAATGGATATGTGACGCTGCTAGGATGAATTTTGTAAGTAAATTAGATGTTGGTTGAAATGTGTTGTTATATTGTTATTTGATTTGATAGATGAGGTGTTGGTTCAGTTTGGTTGGTGAATTGGAGTTAAAATTTTGGAGGTGTTGTTGGTTGGCAGTGTTGGTTGCATCTCGTTGGTACATTGAAGTTAAAATTTTGGAAGTGTTTACAGGTTCTTGGTTCCATTGTAGTTTGCTGGCCAGAGTTGGTTTGATTTAATAATTTGTATTGATATAAATCATGTATATTTAGTTTGTAAAAAATGGGCTAGATAGATGTTATGTCGTTTTGCTGCTGAAATTTTTCTCCACTTATTCAATTTCTTTGTATTTCACATTGTAGGAAAAGATTATGGAAGTGGAGGCTCAAGCAACCATGGAAGGGAGGACACTTACTGATGTGGAGGTTTTCACCCAAGTCCTCGGGGAGAAACGAGGGTACGTTAGAGGTTTGGGTGATTTGGTGCGGCCAGTTAGTACTTATTGCTATCGTCATCGGCGAATATGTCGCAGAGATTGACGGAGACCCAGTTGAAGTTGGAGGAAAGACAAGACTAGATGCACGAGATCCATAGTTTGCAACAAAATATGGAGGAGATGTAGGAGCGGATGGCACGATATGACCGATTTTATTTCACGGTTTGCGTCAGGTGCTTTTGACGACGTTGGTTTGTACTTTTCTTACATGATCCATATTATTATTTGTTGGTTACAAGTATATAGAACATTTCCCTTCCATGCTTCATTTCACACATTTTCTTTTCGATCAATGTATATATACATATATTTTGGTACATTTGAGACTTTAATTTATAAAAATTTTAGCATTAGATGATATTTATTTAGGATGAATTTGCATTTAATTGGAGAAAATTAGTAGAATTTTGAAATTTGTTGTAAACCAGGTCACAGGTTAGAAACTACTATATTCTGGTTCTAACCTGAAAACAGGTTAGAACCATAATATATAATAGGTTCAAACCGATTTACCAAGAAACAGGCTGGAACCATAAAAGAATGGTAAGAATGTAAAAGCGGTCCAAACTCTAAACAACAGGTTCGCCCCAGTTCACAGCCGAAGAGGTTAGAACCTGGAAATTGAAGTTCTAACCAAAACTAGATAGTTCGAACTATAAAATAATATGTTCACACATCTTACTGATTTTTGCCTATAGATATGAGGTGTATTATTATGTTCCCAAAAAACTATAACTATAACACATTTAACTGCATTAATTGATGTACAATGCCAACTATAGAAGACAAGGGATGAGGTAGATGTGGAGAAGTTAAGATATGAAACTTTCAATTTCAATTGAGAAAGTATAAAACAAATGTACAACTTACAAAATTTTAAAGTACGTGATCTATCTGATGTCCACACTGTGTCGTTTATTACTGTGTCGTTTATTAGTGTTCGGTTTTTTGTACGTCTTCCCAGGATTTAAAACAAATATTGTCTTTACAAAAATGGACTTTAGACAATTTGTAATTAATACTCATTTGACTACCATTAGTTGAGAGAATGTGTTTGTAAGACTTCTCATAATATTTAGTAGGGGTTAAACCTTCTTGATACAATTGAGACCTGCACCTGAATCAAAGCAATTACATCAAATGTAAATTCAAAATTAATTTATTTTAATTCTACTTTCGGCATCGTCTTCAAGTATGTGACCGATGGGAGGCTCAGGATATAGGTGCTCCGATCTCAATGATTGACTTTGTTTCTTAAGACTTTCAATTTCGATCTTAAGAAGAATCTCTTATTCGATATGTTTATTATTTTATTTTAATTCTTAAATTTATTTTTTAACTAAATTGACTTCAACCTGTAAATCTTGTAAGGTGTACAAGTTTTTGGGCTTTCTGAATTTTGCCTAAAATTTTATTGACTTGGGTTTTTGAAATTTTGAACTTGTTTTCTTTCTTTTCTAGAAGGTGAGACTTGCTCACCTCCCTTGTAAATTCAACCGGTACCCACGGTTTTTTAAACAGATGTCTGCCATGTGTAAAAATCCAATGCAAAGGTTTTGGTTGTGACACTTCATCTATTGCCAAATAAATTCCGAAATGCCATCGAAAACCCGAATTGTGACAAAGTAACATGCGCTGCCTCCCAGGGCACAAACAGCCCATTCGAGCGCAAGGAGAGAAACTATCATGGTGTACCTCTCTCTCTCTCTCTCCATGCGTCTGCATTTATCACAATTTAGGCTTGATACACATGCACACATACTGTCTACTGGTATCTTCCCAATTTTCACCGTAACAAGAAGCTAAATACGCATGCATAAAAGATTCATCAACCAATAAATATAGAAATGCAAGCATAAGTACAGGTCTCTCGGAATTGTTTGGGCAGCATTTGCAGGCTTTGATTCCCCGCCATTGCCCTTCAAATGGGATTTCATAAACCACTTCCTTATATCTCTCTGCCTATTTTTCGCCTGTAATTCTAGCAAAAGGATTCCAACAACCCAAAATTATAAATTTCAGTATTAGATTAATGACAATGCAATCAAACCCTAAACCTGTTGTTTCAGGTTTCGACTTAAACTAAGAGATACAGGAGTGAAATGAAATGAAATGAAATGAAACATTGGTGAGGTTCTTAGAAGACTCGCTTAAAGAAAGGCATTGAGAGAAACAAAAGTCGAAAAATAAGAGAGAGAGAGAGAGAGAGAGAGAGACGCATCATGACAGTCAGGGTTGCACAACCGGAAATCCGGTCCGATTTTTGGACCGCAATCCGATCGGACCAGATTTCTGGTTGTACATAAATGGCAGGACCGGACCAGTCTAATGCGGTCCGGTCCAGACCACTTAAATGATCCGACTGGTTTCATTTATTTTTCACTTTTTTAATTCTTTTAATCTTTTTAGGTTAATTTCGAAGGGGTAAGGGCATATCAAAATGCAAAGTTTTAGTTTAGGTTAAACCTAATCTTTTTAAGTCTATAATTTGTATCAAAAAAATATTTTTGTAATTATATTAATAAATCCGGTCCTGTTCGGTCCATACCTATTTTCAAAAGGTCTGGACCGGACCGGATTTACACAAACAAGACCGGACCAGACCGCAAATCCAGTCCAATTTTGTGGTCTGGTCTGTTCCGGTCTGCGGTCCGTTTTTGTTCAGCCATAATGACTATCTCTTCTTGCGCAATTCAGGTTTTCGATTTTGGGAGTCGGGTAGCAATGGTTTTGGGAATTTATTTCGCAATAGATGACATGTCACAACCAAAGCCTTTGGATTGGAATTTTACACATGGCAGTCATCTGTTTAAAAAATATGAGTTCCGGTTGAATTTTGAATGGAGGTGAGCCGGTCCCGTTTTAATTTGGTAAGATACTAATCTTTTAAGTCTGTATCTTCAATCTTATCTATTAAATCTATTAAAAGTTCTTGTTTATGATGACAATTAAAGATTTAAACTTATAAGAACTATGTTGACATCCTAATTCAGGATTAGGTGTTTCAGAATCAGAAGTGTTACTACGACTTAATTAGGGAGCTAGAGCTAGATACTCTCAAGTCATCTAGGTCATCAACTTCTAAATCACTACCGTTAATTTCAAAATGGTAAATAACTTAGTTTTTTCACAATCAAGAATGTCTAGTTGACTAATTGTTTTCTTTTACTCAACATTCTGATGAATAATGTCCTAATTTCTTTTACTTGGGCTGACTAGTTTCCCCATGCAACTTCCTACAAGGCTTTTTATTAAATCTTCTTGACTTTTTTAAAGATGATTTATGACGAGAGGGTGCTATCCAAGACAGACCATACTACTCTAAAAATTACTCATTAATTTGGTTACTAATCTACATATTAATGCACATTTTTAATCCTTGTTAGTACTGACAATATCTTCATAAGTGAGATTACCGTAGTCTATTAAGAGTTGATTCTTCCTAAATCACATAGCAGACTTACTTTATTAAGAGTTGATTCTTCTTTGAAAGGGGTTTTAATCCTATTGGTCAACTGGGTAATCGGATTAAGGGTGTTATGCTTTGTGTGTGTTGACCATCTAACTTGAATTCTATTTTATCTAATTGGTTTCATAGAGTCTAGAGATATTGATTTGCATAATTTATTTTTTTCAATCAGTTTCTTACTATCTCCACTTTCTAGGACCTTGAAAGGGGATGCTGGACGACTAGTACTAACGATTGACTTATCGGATTTGATCCATTTGACTTCGGTGAGAACTTAAACATTCAGGTTCATAGGGTGGTATTTTTCTAAATACTCGAAGGAACTTATGATCGTGCCTAATTGAATCATAAGTTCTTGTCATTTATCATAAATGACCTTCTTTTCAGTTGTTGTGTGACTAGACCTATATTGGGTTCTCTTTTCTAAATTGACTTTAAACATAAATTCATTTTCCAAATTTTTCATCGGAAGATGAATTTATGAATCATAAGTTCTTGCCATTTACTTAGGAACTATCTTGGACTCCTTTAAGTTTTAGATTGAGGTCTCTTGGGATAGATTCATTAAGACTTGGTGGAATACTGGATTCCTTAATCCTAAGGGGTTGAAAACCCCAGGATTTATCAAAACCTATCCTAACTGATCCATCCAATACTGTTGGATCATATCAAGATTGGCGATATCCCTTTGAGCATGCTTATTTGGGCTTTCATTTTCCGAAACCCATTCACTAGGCAATGCAACATCTTTCCATAGAATTGACTTAGAGACTCTAATGTTGGCATCATTGGTGTGACTCTGGATCAAAAGAGTTTGATCTTTGGGGCTTTTGACTAATGCATGGACATTCGATTGATCTGGATACATTTGTAATAGATTTTATAGATTAAGGCTAATGGCTGATTTCCTTCTAACATCTCATATCTTGAAGTTTTAATGTTTAAGGTCAAGGCTTTTAGAATGTATTTATCACTTAAACTAAGATTGAAGTCTGGGAAACAATCGAAATGGATTGATCCGTTACAAAAACTAGACTTTATTATACCTAAGATACTAGTACTCTAGTCCGTGAACCTAGCATCTCTAAGGCATAACAAAACTGAGGCATTAATCCCTTTACCGGTTAAAGGTTTAACTGCAACTTGTACTAGTCCTAGATGAATGTATTTGAAACTTTTTTTCCTTATGTTTCTTCAAGACATTAGTAGATAACAACTAACATTTCTCATGTATTTATTTATATGTGTATGTATGTATGTAAATAGAAATGTTTTTTTATATGGATATTGGTTCCATTATTAGAAAACAACGATTACTGATTGTGTAACAGTTATAGAATATGAAATAACAATAAACTACCCTTGGGATCTAAAGAGCATGTTTTAAAAAGATCATTTGTACGCATTGATAGGCAGGTTGGTGCTTTAATGAAGAGTAAGATGCAGTGATTAATCTACCCCTGGGGATCTAAAGAGCAAACTTTGATAAACACGAGGACATTAACTAGTAATATTGTTATATGTACATGGATTATATACTTCATCACTACAAAGAGTTATATTAGAACAATCAAAAAATTTAAAGAACTAAGCTTCATATCAATATAATTGACTGCTTATGGATAAGGAAAAAGGCTCTTAACAAATTTGAAAAAGATATAACATTTGAGACCCTGTTAAAGATTTTTGTCCAAACAGAGTTAGCTAATGTTTTAATATATAAAAATATTTTATTGATACCTACTCTCGTTTCGACTTCGACTACTACATCAGATATATAAAACCCTCCACAGTCCAACTAATACATAATTTCATTTACCTTTGTTAGAGAGGGGGAGATCAAATAATCAAAACTCCAACAAACTGAACTGATCACTAGATCTACTTCAGCACCCCCCAATAGCAAACTTTATATATCCAACTGACTAGTTAGTACATATAAACTATGATATAGTTATGTCTGAACACGAGTCCAAGAGGAGACATGAACTAGGGAGGGAGGATGACGGGAGAATGTCCCTATCTATGACACCTTTTGAAGTACAATTTTAAACAATGGCCTTCCACTACCTGGTCTACAGACACATCTCTCAACACTCTTTAGTAGCAGCAGGGTTAACATCTGAAGAATTTTCCTTTTGGCCCGGAGAAGACATGGAACCTCTGAGTCTCAAGTCCTCAGTTTGTTGCTGCGGCTGTTCTTGCTGCTGCATTTGTTGCTGCTGAAGCTGATGCAGTTGATGCTGCTGAAGCTGCTGCAGTTGATGCTGCTGAAACTGATGCTGCTGCTTTTGAGAATGAATCTGGAGCTGTTGAAACTGCTGTGTCGTTAAAAGGGTATGCATTGCATGGTTGTTCGGATAGAATTGCTGGCTACCTCCAACAGAAGCAAAATTCATCATTGGACCACCATTTGGCATAGCTTGGCCAGTCAATACTTTCAAGTGCTGAATCTCCTCTTTAAGTGCATCATTTAGTGCTATCACAAAACAAAAGCAAGAGAAAATTACTATGACAAACACCAGAAACAGACATTATACGTGTCTGAGTCTGAGAAAAAGGTAAGTCTTACAGTTTGTCTGCCTGATGGGCAGCAAACTATTATTCCCCATGTAATATTAACAACATAACCAATAATCAAAGTAGTAGACCGAACATAAATTGCGAGCAAAGAACAGAAACATACATACAATTGCTAAACCTTCCCATTCATCTAGAAAATGAGGAACCATGTTTTCAAAACAAAGATATGAAAATCAACCGCTGTCTCTACTAATTAGCCGGTCATGGACATCGAAACTAATCATATGCACAGCATAATGACTCAAATCTTTGGAACTAAAACATGCTCATGCATTAGAAGAACCCAAAATTGGGGAAAAAATGCATTATTCCACCAGTCAAAATCCAACCTTAAAAGTAAAAAGTCATCTTTATTGCCTTCCCCATCATCAAAAGGACATCCTTATGCTAATGCAGGCACCCATTATGGATAATGTAGGCTACGAAACTTCCACACAAATAAAAACAAATTATCAAGATGTTATCACTATGACAATCAAGAAAGGTGCTTAAGGTTTTCTTTTGATTAGCTCAGATCCTATATATACTTTCGACACCAATAATATTTTATATCAATGAAACACAATATCAACAAAATATGATATATATATACACGAAGTTTAAGTGAAGGAGGATCAACTTTCTCTACTTGTTTTCTTTTCTTTGTTCTTTGCAAGTTCAAAAGGGAAAAAAAAGGTGCATAGGGGGGTGGGGGAGTCGTTATAACATTCAATGTCTATGCTAAAGGAAGAGAGTAATTACGGTTACAAAGTGAAGTCAGCTCATTAAGGAAAGCTCAGATTCTATCAAATCTTATTACTTCATTCCATTAGATATGACAGACTTTAACAGGGATGCATTTAAACGAATTTCATTGTCACCATACAATAAAATTTTACAAGCAACAAAAGCTTTTCAAAAATAGTTATAATCCATCATATCATTTCTATCCATCCTTTCCAATTACCAGACCAAATTGCGTTCAACAAAAACAAGAACAGATCTGTGAAGGCATGATCAAAATTAATCAATTGAAATAAAATCCTTGTAACCAATATCTATGGGCAAAGGCAGGAAACAGTCCTTCCTAATTGTTGTTAACTTGTGCTACCATATTAAACCTGGGAAAGGTAAGAAAAACAAAATCAACCACTCACGAATGGATATCCCTAAGAGATGGATAAATGAAGACACCTAAGCATGGCCCATGTCAAGCACGTACCCTGACAAGGCCATGGCCGGAACATGCTTCACCGGAGTCAAGCCTCTAATAAAAGTTATGATCCCAGACTAGAACAACCTTGGGAACCTACATAACAGGACACAGACAAGGGGTATCTCGAAACACATAAAACCCATAATAAGGCTCATGATATTAAAAATTAGGTTCCCCTAAGAGGATACAGACAAGAGGCATCTCACAACACATAAAATCCATAATAAGGCTAACATGATATAAAAAATTAGGACAATGCAAATTTGTCAGGCTTAAAGATGCAAAAGCAATTATAAACAGGTTAACACCCTCTTCACAGCTGAGATAGAAATAATTATAAGCAGGAGACAATCACCAGTCCCATAAGAGAAAAAAAAGTGAGAGAGGCTTTAGAATTGGGGCACTAATCTTGAAAAGGGCTCACAAGATGTGCTTACCATCTTGCAAGTGAACCTGTTGCTCCATTGTTTGCAACCGCAGCTTCAGTTCGCTGTTCTCAGCAGTCAGACCATTTGTATCTCTCTGTTCATAACAAAGCCACAAAAAAAAAGTCACTGAGACAACGATATAAGCCTAGGTTTTGAAAAATACTAGATATTACAATTGTGTCCCAAAAAAGATGAACCATTTGCTAATCTAATGTAGATGTCAGACACAGAAGTCAATGAGACTGGAGACATTCACTAAAAAGATAAAGAGTACGCGCACTCAGCTGATGCAATTACCTGCAAGAGGGTTAGTTGCGCAGACAATGAAGTTGCTTCTGTTTGCAGCGTCTGGACTTTCCTTTCAAGCTCTGCAATGTATCGCATCTTCCTTTCCTTCGATCTAGCAGCCGATTGCCTGTTTGCCCAGATCCTATCACATGGAACAAAAGGGACATATTAGCATGATATTTAAACGAGAAATATAAGTCACAGTGAGAGAGAGAGAGATCACAAACAAGAAATCATCTAACATTGATTAAGTGGGCGATAAACTTTAGAGGATCATCAATAGTAACTCTTACAACAACCTCCTGCCCGGACAATAAAGAGGAGAGAGAATGGAATCTGTGCCGCCAACACATGTCAAACTGGTATCTCCATAGAATGAGTACCTCTCATTGAACTTGTGTTCACCCCATATGACAAGGAACATCGGACCGCT
This sequence comes from Myrica gale, assembly GCA_963930655.1. Classification (NCBI taxonomy): domain Eukaryota; kingdom Viridiplantae; phylum Streptophyta; class Magnoliopsida; order Fagales; family Myricaceae; genus Myrica; species Myrica gale. The sequence continues at coordinate 11,794,368 of OZ005616.1, forward strand.
CAAAATAAGATCCTAAAAATAGTGTATACGCTTGCCTGCCCCCCCCCCCCCCCCAAAAAAAATACCACCCCATCCCACCCAAAAAAAAAAAGAGGAAATGAAGCAAAGAAGAGGGTAATCACTGATTACCATTCCACGGAACCTATAAGAAAGCATGAGCAACAAAACTCACAAAACTCAAAAGCCACCCAAAAGGAGGCAGGAAAAAGAGATGCACACGATGTACAAAAAACCTAGACCCCGAACTTCCAAAGAAATTTTTTTTTATAAGTCAAAAATTTTATTAAATAAAAGAGAGTTAACAGTACAAAAAACTTTACTGAGAACATCTAAAGTATACAAGCTAGAATACTACAGAAATCATAAATATCCAAAAAAGGAAACCCCAGCGCAGCATTTGACCAGAGATCCTTTATTCTGAAAGAAAAAAAAACTAATTTGAAGGACTTCAAAAACACCAGTGTTTAATCCCATATATGTCATGCTTACAAAATTTTACTAAACATGTGATTTTGGTATATCTAGAAATGAAAAGAACAATAAGATGAAAGAAGAATGTTACACATAAATTACTAAGCATGAACAAGCAATTATGCTGGAGAAAATTACTCTTAAAACCAACTAAAGTTTGAATCTTGTTTACCGATTTTGCAGTTGATATTAAACAAACAAAGTCGATAATCAGAAAATAAAATAAAATTCTTTAAGAAACCATACCTCTTGGCACGCTTGGGATCAATTAAAGCGAGCTCCGCAAGCTTAGCAGCTGACATGGATTTCTTGGAATCAGCTGCAGAGATCTCTTCTGAACTTGAGACCAGCAACTCTGGTTTGATTGTCGTTGACCCATCCATGGACTGGCTATGTTGGTGCCTGATTCTGGGCCTCTCATTATAACCAATGGCAACATTCTCAGCAGAAGTCACTGCTCCCGATGCTGGTGTTGTCATGGATGCCGGTGATGTAGTTGGCGCTGCAGCAGCAGAAGATGGCTCACCCACTTGGAATGATGACGTAGCAGATGATGAATTGAACTTATCCATATCAAGATACATAGATAACAAGTCCTCCTCAGTCTCGTCCGAGAAAGAGGGCCCATCAGAGCCACCAACAACACCAAGATCACTGCCGAAGCTAATATCATCAGGAAGGGTGAGAATTTCCGAATGGGCACGTCTATGACCCAAATTCCTCCGCGGGGTATCAGGCATTCGGCTAATATCATGGCTAAACCGAGTACAATCAGCATTCATGCCATGCCCAAAATGACCCGACTCTGAACTAGAACCCGGCGCCAATGGCGGGTACAAAGGTGACGCTGAGGATGGCTCCGGTTTCACATTGAAACTAGTTGGCGAGAAACCTGAGTAACGGCCTGACGAGGGCGGTGGAAAACCTCCACCATGTCCGGGGGATTTCTCCTTATCCATCGAGGAAAAATCTCAACAGTACCAACTCTTACAATTCCTTTAAGAACAGCGCAGAACCCCAGAAGAAAATCAATCGAACCAGTTTTTTAGACACCTAAGAAACCATACGGATTCCTTGAAGCTTGAAGAAACGGATTCCCAAATTTCCCCAGAGAAGAACTGATTGTGAAATTGAAGCTACGAACCTCAAAGTCACAAACCAAGAAATGAGGACCACAGAAGAATTTAACGATTCTTTTCCTATCTCTGAAGAATGGAATTGACTCAAGAGATTAAAACCCTAGAATCTCACACACCAAGCCGCAGAAAATTGAGGAAGCAGATATCACAGAAACCTTAGAACACTGGAGATCTGAGCAGGCTGTAATTGCAGTGAACAGAAAGATGCAATTACATCGAGCTATTCCTAGAACAAATAATTAAGAAACAATTAAACAAACATACATCCCCAGATACATTAGCCTTCGACCACAGCGTACAAACTTCCCAGGACGATCAGGGGATTTTTCTGCAGCTAATTCAACGGGGGACATAAATTCTCACCGCCGCAGATTGTACAAAAAGATCTTGGAATGGGGAGCTGTAAAGCTAAGCAGAGGAGAATTCCACGGCATTTGTCCAAGAGCTAACGTAAATGAACAAAATCATATGGAGAGAGAGAGAGAGGGGGGGGGGGGGGGGCGTATCTGACGAGATAGCGAAGTTTCGGTGATGCTATATATACAAGTGCTGCGTCTATATATATGGTATAGGCGCGTCCTTAAATATTCTCTTATCTGTCTCTCATCTATTTTTTTTACTTCCCAAATATAATCTGGGAAAAATAAATTACACTTGAAAACCATTTTTCCTTTAATTGTCCTAATATAATTTGTCGAAAAGAATAATATTACTCTTTTGTACTCGTAATTAACATTTATTTGCAATTTCGTTCTCAGATTCGATATCCTTAAACTAAAATATAGTTCAATCATCTAATGATTGACCTTAATTTTATATAAAATAATAAAAGAAATTTTACAAAAATTCTCTCACAAATTTTTTTATCCAACCATACTTTTTTACTCTCACATTCTCTCAAGAATAAATTTAAAAAAACTTTCTTTTAATAAGAAAATAAAGTAAGAACTTAATGAGATTAGTTTTCAGAATTGGAAGTATTTGGCAATATTTTTTAAAAAAATGGAGAGAATAGAAGGATCTATATAGGTTTGATTACTCGAAAAGATAAATGAGAGATCAAAGATGATCGAATCGATAGACATTTGGGATATGTTCGGTTTGGGTAAAAATGTAGAATTTTAGAGAAATTGTGAATATTTATGTTGAATAGTGTTTTATTGGTGTTTGTGTAAAGTAGATAGAGAAATGATTTCATGTAATTGTTTAATTAAAAAATATTTGAGTTATGTGAAAAAGTAAAGAGATAAATTTTGTGTTAAATAAAAAAAATAAAAAGTTGTTGGAGATTATGTAAAATGTATTGGTATTTGTGTTTGAATTCTTAAGATATTTAGTGATAGTTTTGTGAATGTGTTTGAATCCTAAAAAAATTAAAAACGAACATAACCTTAGTTACCCAAAAAGATGAACGAGAGATCAAAGAGGATCAATAGAGGTTTGATTATCCACACCAAAAACTAGTAACTACGAAGATTGGAACCTTTTAACTTACAGCATAAGGAACGAACAAACATACCTAGTCAGGCATAAAAGTTGTTCGAAGAATGAGTAATATTACAAGGTTTGTATTCCTGCAAAATAGAATATTCGAATCAAATATTACCATTCATTGGGACCATAACGAAAATTAGTAGAAAGCAAAGGTTGATATTGAGTGTCCTAATAAACAACAATGCTAATAATATTCCATTCAATATATCTCTTATATAAAGAATTACAAACAAAAAAATTAAAATAATAAAAGAAATTTTACAAAAAATCATAAAAATCGTTTCACAAATTTTTTTATCCAAACATATTTATTACTTCACATCCTCTCAGACAATAAATTTCAAAAACTTTCTTTCGATAAGAGAATAAAGTAAGAACTTAATGAGATTGATTTTCAGAATTGGAAGTATTTAGCTTTCCTTAAATAAAATAAAAAATAAGAAAATGGTACTTTCAATCCATAAAAGGAACTCAAATTAATATATATATATCAGTTGATATGGAATTTCAAAAGGAGACATTTTCGTAAAAATGAATGAAGTTGAAAAAGGATCGATATAGGTTTGATTATTCGAAAAGATGAATGATAGATCAAAGAGGATAGATCGATAGAGGTTTGATTACCCAGAAAGATGAATGAGAGAATAAAGAGGATTGATAGATGTTTGATTACCCAGTCTATATAACTCGGCTAGCTAAAAAATATTGCTACTGCTATACAGGATTGCTTTTTTTTTTTAATAAGAAAGAAAATCCATGCACTCAACCCTTGTATTATGAGGAATTTGTATCACTTTTAAATACATTTGATTGGACAAAATACATGACAAACTTCAAATACTTCAGTTTTCCCATGCCAAATATTAGTAAGTCAGACGATTCGAACCTTTTAACTTACAACATAAGGAACATATATACAAACATACGGTAGTCAAGCATAAAAGTTGTTCTATGGATGAGTAATATTACAAGGTTTGAATTCCTGCAAAATACAAATATTGTGAATCAAATATTAAAAGAAAGCAAAAGAAAAAACATCTAGAAGAGCTCCTATATACAGGATTAAAAAAAAAGGAATCTAGCTATTCATATTTAGAAATACAATCATAGAAATGGTCGAGAATAGTTAAACAATAATTTCAAAATCAGTTCCTTCTTGAGCGAAAAGCACATGAGAACGGGATGAGAAGTTGATATACTGTCTATTTGAACAATATTCTATTATGGCATCTGTTCAGCCACTCATCAGAAAGACATAGATAGATAAGCCTATGATAAAATTAGTAATAATAATAACAATAAAAATAATAACATGGACATTAATATTAATATATATTATATTTAAGCCCAAAGTGAGAAAAAAAAACCCACATAGATTAGTAAATTAAGAAAGTGTAATAATGATATTCTCATAAGAATCGAATGAGGATAAGGATATTAATTAATAACATCCACATGGGGCCACAGGTTACTATGGTTGTGTTTGTGTTGTAAAATGTTGGGTATGAGAATATGTGTTGGTATTGGGTTTAGTGAAAAGGTGAAGAGAGAGGTAATTTTTTATAATTTTTGTAATTTTTTATATTTTTTATGGGAGAGAGAGAGATTATATTGAAATATTTTATTAGGAGAGAGATAAAATGTTGGGGATAATTGAGAGTGCAAACGCAGCCTATATATGTGCTATATAAGTGCACTTTAAACCCGATCTGTATTGCGAGGGTATTATATGTGTAATTTATGCTTGAACCAACCAAATGATTAACTTCATCAGATTTTGTAGTTTTTAGTCAAAATTTTTTTGCTTAATAAATAAAACTTAGTTCATGGGATATACGTTTGAATGGACTTGTCTTTGTAATCCATTTTTTAGGCATATAGGTCCTTTCGTCGACTAAAAGTTAGTCCACTGACGAAAATAAGTCTATGATAGTTTATCCGATTTTGAAAATAGACACATGGACTCCGAACTCATGTTGGTTTTCCGTTAGTCGACTAGCTTGTTATGGACAAAAGATATCATATGTTTTAAAAATTAGACCAGACGGACCGGCTTTTTCAAAATTGTACTCCGGATCGAACTGATTTTGTTAAAATTGAATACCACAAAAAATGTATTAGTAATTAAGCTAAATTTTTTTAACCCCATACTTTGGTTCGATTCCAAGCTAGAAGTCAGTTTACCCAATCCAACTTGGGAAGAATTTGCATCTGTTTTTGCTTAGTGTTCTTCATTTCATTCGTTTTATTTAGTTGGCATCCCTTGGATGGAAATAATTGTTCAAAGAAATTCATGTTGCAGTGTTTCTTGCTATTAATGAAGTTTGTGGAAGTACACTATTGCGGCATTTACGTCATATCTTGTCTTTTATTGTGGCTTGTATTATGCATCTCTCTGTGTGATTCATCTCTAAATATATACAGATCATGATCCTACATAATTTTCTCTCCATACAATTATGTTCAGCTCTTTTTTTTGTTGCTAATTACTATTTAAGAATGAGAGGACTGATTACATGGAGACCAAACCGAACCTTAGGGTGTCCCACACCCAATATCCAAATAAGTCAAGTGATTCGAGTATCGATCAACAATAAAAGCATAACAAAACAATTTACTTTTCATCTTATCATAAGCCTCGTTTTTATCTTTAACAAAGGAAATTTTCACTTTGCATCCCCATACTATAGGATCAATGTCACTTTAAAACTCTAAACTACCAAATTTTGCATACTGAGCTCTCAACTTCGAAAATTTATCAACGTACACACTCTAATAAGACCAGACCGTCAAGACCATGCCACATGACCTATCTATAACACATGTGGAACAATTTTGACCATCTTATCTTTTTTGAGGGCATACAACGATGAAGTTTGATAGTTTGAGAACTTGATGTGATGAAATTGATAGTTTAAACTCCTAAAATTACATTGACTCAATAATTTGGGAGCAAAAATGATTTTTCCTGTTTTAAAAAATAAAATAATTTCTATGAAAAACACCTAACAATACAACTCTTTCGGGACATCTTCTCAAACATGTTTTTCCAATGTACCCCACTTCTTTAAGACAAATACAAATAATTACATTTTAAAAGTTATTTTTTTATTGGGCTTACCATATAAAGTTTATTCTCATAGCACAAAAATAAAAATTAGAGCTAAAAATAAAAAAAATATATAAATACTAATAAAAAAAGGCACAAGAGCACTGTGTTCTTGGTGATACGCGAACACTGTTAGCGAGTAGTGATATACAAATCCGGGGCAAGAGATAGCTGACGTCCTCTTCTTTGTATAAAAAAAACATGTTACTTTTCATTAAGCAAGTATCTCAGCAGCCATTAGTCAAACCGTCATCAGACCCAAGAAATCACGTATTATGTAGTTGTTAACGACTTTAACGCAGGCTCACATGCTTCCACGTGAAAAAGAGGATTCCTTTGACAAGCTCACAACAAGTACGTCAGCGAGGAATATTTTGGTAGTTTCCGGACCTTATACAGATTCTTACTCAATATTCTGCCTTTGCTTTTACGTAACACCACTCGCGTGAAATGGGCAATGATTAATTTTTATTAAGAGAGTAATTAATTTATCAAATTTTAAAACAAACATTTATAAAAATAAAAAGGAGAAAAGATTTAATGATTTAATGATTTTGGGCTTAGTTGGGCCCAATTACATTTGAGGTTTTGGGGCTTTGAAATTTTAAAGTGGGCTTAGGAGAGATGAAAGTAGAAAGAGCCCAAATTAGGAAAAAGGCTCAAGCCATCTAATTGTAGGGACCATTCAAGACATTTGATTCCAAAGAAAAAAAAAGGCCAAGTGACTAATATAGACAACCAGCCACTCCCCGTCCATGCATGCAACAACGACCAACTCATAAAATGATGAGTGGGATACCAACTTAGCCTAGGTTCAATGCTTTATAAGGAGAAAGGAAACCACCATAGGGTTAATTGTTTCACTTCCACCGTGAGTTAGAGATATAGAGAAAGGGAGAGTTCCGAGAACTTGAGAGAGAGACCGAACCAGAGGGGAAGAGAAGGGTGTGAAGAAAAAAGATGATGTAAATCAGATACTCTAAAGCATACCTGAAGTGTTAGAGACTCATTGTGGACATCATATGAAATTGCTTCTAATCCGATCTTTGTAAGTGACACGACATGAAGAATATGATCAATGAATCTGCTATGATTCCTGATCAATAGAAGTCTTATGATCTCTCCTAAAGAATAGAAGGAAATGAGAAAGACCATTTTTAGAAGCTTAAAGAGATAGTGTGGTCATTGATTAGAAAGGTTGCACGGCGACGTCGACTTCCAAAATAGCAAATTGCTACCACATGTGTATCACTAATGCATCATATGTTCATGGAGCTCATGGCACGGAATCAGATATTGATGCTTTATGTTTATCTCGTTGTCCTATTTTTGCCAATACGCTTGAATAATTTTTTCTTCTTATACAACATACTCTAAAGCATATCTGAACGGTTAGAGACTCTTTATGGACATCATGGGAAAGTTTTTCTAATCCAATCTTTAGAAGTGAGACGACATGAAAAATATGATCAATCAATCTTCTTTGGGGGTTTGGATTCAGACCAGACTATACGGGTCCAGACACATCCGGACCCACGATCTGAATTTAATCCACCATATCCGACGATAGATAGGCCGCCACCTCATTTAATGAGGCCTGACCCGCACTAGCTCGGCTAAGCTCCTAGCTGAGCTAGCCAGACGCGCATCATGCCCCCTTTTTTGGTCTCCATAGCTGTATCAGTTGGACCACTAAAATTTATGTGTGACCACAACTCCGACCGCTACAGTGTGAACACGTGTTTTCATCGATTTTATTCCCAAATCCCCGATTTCAAATCTCATTTCTAAATCATCAAATAGGGTCGGATCTCCAAATCCCTAGACTTGACAAAACCAAAAAGGGTTAAAAGAAGGCACTCATTATCTCTGCATCAAAAGTTATTCTCTCCCTTTCGTTAGGTGAGTTTCAAAAGTCCTTCGTTTCATCAGTTCAGCTTGTTTTTAAACTTTTTCTATTTTCTGAGTTGCTCAGTTTGTATGTATTCATGTAAAGAGAAAAAGATTTTGATGTTGTGTTTTATTCTCTCTATTAAATTGCTTAGTTTGTATGTATTCAAGTAAAGAGAGAGAGAGAGAGAGTCTGATGCTTTTTGTTTGTATTCTTATATACTATGTTGTGACATTTGGAGATTGAGATTGTTTAAAGAGTGAGTATATGGTCTGGCGCTAGTAGTCCAACTCTAAATTGATTTAATTTGTGAATGATTTTGTGGTCCGTCACTAGTGGTCCAACTCTAAAATGGTTTAGCTTGTGAGTGAGTTTGTAGTCTGGAGCTAGTGGTCTAACTCTAAAATCGTTTAATTTGTGAGTGAGTTTGTGGAATGGAGCTAGTGGTCTGACTCTAAAATGATTTAATTTGTTAGTGAGTTTGTGGTCTGACTCTAAAATAGTGGCTATAAGCAATTTAGAAACATTGATAGGTAAGAAAAGCCAGGTAATGATCTTTGCTCTCTAACTTTGCTGGCTGACCACTAGACCAATATTTATTTCGCAAACTTATATATACTCATAGATTAATTTTCTTATCAGTTATCTGCATGCAAGTGTTATTTGTTAACGTCTTTGAAAGTTCATTGAGAAATGTTGATTGTTCTTTTATGATCAGTAAGGGGAAGGAAGAAAAAAGAAAACCAATAATTTCATCTTTTATTCTATTATTGGTAGACAAAACATATAATGGTTATTTTATTATATATTTCTAAATGTGATCATTATCCGAAACCTATGATAAGGACCGATTTATAGAAAGTAATAATTGTTTTCCTTTAAAGTTATCATCACAAATATATAATTGTTATTTCTGTTTCTATTTCAAAACATGATAATCATTATCATTTGATGGTACCTTGCTCTTGTATCATGATTTTTATAGGAAATAGAGTGTATTTTTTTACTGATACGTAGCTATTAAAATAAGGATTAATTACACTTTACACCTATGAGTTTTGGGGGGTCTAACACTTTGCACCTTTTTTATTTTTGAGACATTGCACCTCTCAACTTTGATTTCAAACACTTTGCAACCTCTGTTAAAATTTTTGGTTAATTTGGACAGAAAATTATATTTTTGATTTGCAAAATGACAATTTTGTCCTCCTTTTTTTGGGAGTGACTATTTTATGAGGGTAAAATCGTAATTTTTAGGCTAAAAAAAATTAATTTTCGTCTAAATTTATGGAAAATTATAATGGAGGGTGTAAAGTGTCTGAGATCATTAGTTGATGGGTGCAATGTGATAAAAATAATATATTGGGGGTTCAAAGTGTCAAGACACCCAAAGTTGAAGGGTGCAAAGTGTATTTAATCCTTAAATTAAACAAGTTGATAGATGTTGGAGATGCATTGCGAGATTCCCCCAAATAATAATAGGTGAGGGTCTAGTAACACAGCCAACCCTGACGGTGTGTCATGTTTTTTTCTATGGTCTCTCATTCAATAATTTTGTATAAATTTTTATTTGCCTCATTTGTATGGTTTTTATGGTTGGATCGAGCATGTGATATGCTTATGATTTGTACAATAGTTATGCAATTAGCGCAGGGTTTTGTATCAACAAGAATGACTCACACAGGAACAAAGAAATATGGTACTATACAAGCATAATGTTTGTCCGTAGCAAAGTAGGATTTAGAAGAACAAAAGATTCCCAGGTGCCGGTACAGAAGGAATGACAAAATACAAGGAGCAGTTGTCTTGCTTGTTTCACCATTCAACAACAGCCAAGTGGAAAGTATTGCACGTTTGATTGGTGTGCACAACATAACCACGAACTAGCTATGCCATCGAAAGCCCACCTACTCTGCTCACCTAAAAGTATCAATGAAGTGCAGCGCCTCGAGGTAGATGATACAGAGAGATCTGGGATTCTGCCGAAGTTATCACATGATTTGATGTCGGCTCAGAAAGGGGGTAAAGAACAATTGAGATTCACTTGAACGGACCTGAAAAACTATTTGAGCAGTAGAAGAAGTAAAACCATGAAGGTTGGTGTATGTGGTGTTCTTTTAGGCGATAGTTCTTCTTCAGGATTATGTTGGACGATGATGATCGCCTGACCAACATCTTCTGGTCGAATCATGACATTGAAATGACTATGCATTCTTTGGGGACTTCGTTCAGTTGATACTACGTACAAGACAAACGAAAAGCATATACCACTAGGTGTATTTGTGGGAGTGAATCATCACAGGCAGAGTGTAATATTTGGGGCATGCCTATTGTTTGATGAGACGGCCCAGTCATTCCAGTAGTTATTTGAGACATTTGTCGAGTGCATAGACGTCAAAGCACCTCAGTCTCTCTTTACTGATCAAGATGCAACCATGTTTATTGCAATCCCCAATACCTTGCCAGACACACATCATTTCCTTTGTGTATGACATATTTGTTAGATGTATGCCCTCAAGACCAATCATTTTATATAATTATTGTTATTGATTAATCACTTGTATATTATTTTGGGTACCTACAGTGACATAAGAAGTCATATTTATAATGACATTAGATGTCATATTGTTGAGCAACATTATAGAAAAGTCAAGTCAATGATTAATGACTCAAAGGCGGAGAGTATGATTTTTCGGATCCTTGTTGACTTACTTTATTCTAGACCGAGATACATGATAATATACAAATAGGTCTACACTCGTTGTGACTCTATAAGATATAATGATGGACTCCGTCATTGAGGTGGTGACATTAAGTAGACGAGTGGGTGCAATGTAAGAGTATATGCACTGAACCGGATAAAATATGAATACCTTCTGGAAATGATCCTTAGACCTGAGAGAGTTATGTTATCCTTAGACCTGAGAGAGTTATGCAGGTTTGCTTGTTGTGTGCTTGTGCTTTGACTGAATCATTTGGTGATGATCTTCGCAGATCAAATATTCCAGATAATATTGGGCCTTGTGCATAGTAAGTGAATTTGTATAATTTTTCAATATGGAATCCACTAGCCTCTTGATGAGACAGTATATTCATTATCTCTGTATATTGTTGGACTTAAATAAAAATGTTGCGCAGAGACATTTTGTGAAAAGTTTTTTCACGATTTTACTTATATAATATATGAAGTAATTATTTACGAAAATTATTTTGAACTTTTTTGGGAGTCCAACTAGGTACAGATTGAGAATTAAGAATTATATGAGCTAGGGACTTAATCGGTGATTTCATTCCGATCCTATTAGCTCATGTGGAATATAATATAGTGAAAGGATAAATAAGCGTATAATTATTAGCAAAAGGGATTTCACAAAAACAATCTCATTATCTGGGGGGTCAATTGTGATATGTTAATGAACATGATCACCATTTGTAGAAGCCAATAAATTTGAATTACAGAATATAAGGGGGTTTAATGAAAAAGAGTTTTTCATGATGACCCTACGACTTAGATTTGAGGTCCCTAAAGATACCACGTATAAGCACAGTTGAAGTCTGAGCCAACCATTATGAATAGCTCAGAAATTCATTTGAGAAGTAATAATTCATTTTTAACATGAGATTTTCTCTCTCTACAAAATCTCTCTAACTCTCTTTCAAAACTGTGTGCGTGGATTTGAAAGAGGCAGAACGCTTGAAGTGCTTTGATTCAACAATTTTTTCCTCTGTAATATTGTGCCCTAACAATATTCACCTAAATGCACTCAATGAATCTTGGTTCATTGTTTGGCGACAGATAGTTCAAGAGGAATTGTGCTAGACTTATTTTCGATAATGATGTGGACAATTTTGAGGTTGCTTGGTTTAAGATGATTGATGTTCGCGATCTTTATGAAAACGAGTGGCGACAAAAGATATATGAGAAACACGAGAAGTTGGCCGCAATATGCTAAGTGTTTTTTACGAGAGTAAGAGGACTACACAGTTAAGTGAAAGCTTCAACGCAACCTTGCATCGGTAATTAAAGTTTGTAATGAACATTGCCAGATTTCTCCAACATTTTCAACAAGCAATTGATGGCATGTGGTACAAAGAGCTTAAATTTAACTTTGAGATGCTCGACAAATTGCCTATTCTAAGGGTGGAGGACCCCATATGTATCCACACATCTGAAATTTACACTTCAAGTGTTTTGGCCCCTTTTTTGGAATAATGGGAAAATTATTTTTGGGTTCGTTTCGATTGTCAGACAAAGGTGTTTTGCTCCAAAGAGGTTTCGATACATGTTTGCAGTTGGCACCTATCCTAAATATGTTCACTAGCCAAGCGATATGTTGTCACCACCACAAATGAGTTTCATAAATATAGTTGTAGATACTTCGAGTTCATTGATATAATCTGTTGTCACATCATCTGGGTGTTGAGATAAAGGTAGACATGCTTCCTTATTCCTGAAGACTACATTCTTGAACGATGGATGCAAAAAGCAAGGGCAACATCAGTTTAGGGATCCATTCCAAGCATACAGGGTGATCCGAATTTAGAGAGAGCAGCCAACCGTAATAGATACATGAATCTCTACGCCTCTGCGATATCAAAATATGGACATATGCCGCAAGCATGGGAGGTCTTCCAACGTTATTACAACAATATGATCAAAGAATTTGTGCAGCTAATGCTTTCCACATAGATGTGCGATACAAAAGCTGCAGATGGAGCACCAATAGGAGATGAATCTTTAGCTACTCTAGCTGCAACTGCAAAGGGGTTCAAGACACGACAACCTAAGCACCATGACAACAAATAGCCGGAAGGCACAATTGAACTAAGGAAACCATCGCAGGGCGGTTGTAGCAACGACACATCATCCCAACTAGTCCCTTATCACTTATAGTTGGAGAATGAGCCAGAGGTACTATCCTACACAATTTCTGAATTTTCAGAACTTAGACTCTCTTCATATTCTACGCACTTTTTATTCCCTTGCAGGGGTCTAGTGGCAATAAGGAACAATCACAACATGGACGGTTTACGAGCCTCAATGACTTTTACGAAACGGGATGATCCAAGAGACTTCAACTTCATCATTTCCTATGTTATTTCTTATATCTTGTGTTGTAACAAAAAACTTTGACCTTACAATGTTATTTCTTATAGATTGTCTTGTAACAAAAAACTTTGACCTTACAATGTTATTTCTTATATATTGTGTTGTAACAAAAAAAATTGGCCTTACTATGTTACATTGAATGTGTTTGGTTCTCAATTTTATGTACTGCATCTTTGAGGTATAAAATAGTGACAACAAAAAACTAGTGGTTGGACTGCAATTCGTAAGAGGATGAGTTTTGTTAAGGTTGGAATTAATATAATTTTCATGTTTCAACTTGTCTTAGGGAAAAGGTTTGTGTGTTCTTTACATTGTTACTGCTCAATTTGTCCACAGCTGCTCCAAGGATATCTGGAAAGTCTTTGAATCGGGATTTCATCCTCTGCTTGGATTCTTTCTCTCAGCATATTCATGAAGGTCTGTTCATTTATGACATAGCTCTTTGTGGTATAATATTATATTTGGGTATTTCATTAAATTTTTTTATTTGGTGATGATAGTTTTGTTAACTGAGACTTTTTTTGTTTTTCTTGACAGTAGTGATTTTTGATGTGGAGAAAAAAAACATGTTGCCGGATTCTTTTTTTTTTGTTCGATTGCTCAGGCTCATTGAGGATTTCCTCATAGATAGAAAAGTGATGGTGCATAATAACTTATCTTCTGAGGGATTTATCAAATGTGATTCAAGAATTGACTTCCTCCTAGATGGTGTGAATGTTATTTTGTTTCATGAAGTTGCTTCAGCTGATTAGTTGGTCATCCATAGCATCATATTAGCATCAACATGTGCAGCTATTGACCAAATTGGCTTTATTTAGGAGGCATCCAATAACATCTGTCGGAGGCATGTTTGTGACTTGTCATTGTTGTTTTCCATTCTACATGTTTTTGCTTATCTTTGTGGACATAAATTCTTTAGCCTCACAAAGTATGGGTTGTTCCATTATCTCTTTCAATGGCTTCAAACAAAAATTATTGTTCCATTACCTCCTTCAATTCCAGATTCTAGTCGCATCAGAGAATTTTTATTTTATTTTTATAAGTACCAGTCAAGGATGATCGGCAAGTCATGAGTACTTAGTGTTATATGGGATATCTGTCAATTATTTGATTCTAAATTTTGTGCTTCCAACCATTTCTTTTTATGAGCTATACGTGCTACATAGTGACACCAGCCCCTGCTTTTTACTGTAATTTGCTTATCTATCAGAGAGAAAGAGAGAGAAAGATAGATAAGGGAAGGAATAACTACTTATGAAAAAGAAGTAACAATATACATTGTCAATCAAATGAAGAGTAGCATCAAAGGTCCTTGCTTTTTACTGCCAGTTCATCATCCACACTGATGAGATTTTGCCAAAGTAACCATTTCTATTCAGTATACAAAAGAGAAAGGAGCACACCAAGGCCTAGCTGATGGTAGAATGGTGAACATATATCTTGCACCTAGTCCCAAGGAGTAACCACTCTCAAATATTAAGAAGTCAATTCATTAGTCACATTATTTACCTTTTAGCAAATGATTAAAATACAGCTCTAAAATAGATCTACTTTAACATCAAAAGTCATAAATTTGCAATCAGGTGATATTAGATATATATAAGATTAAACTACTAAATTGCAACAAACAATCTGTTTCATTAAAAAATTATCAAGTGATATTATTCAGTTATGATGATTTTGGTCAAATGTATTATACATTAACAAAATGCTGAAATGACATGATTATACACTAATAAATAAGCTAACATGCTAAATTACCTCAATTATCACTTAGGGTGCTGGAAATAAAGATCAATGCTGCATTGCAACATTTTGATGCTGCCTTGAATCTCGCCAATGCAAGTGTCTATAGATTCTCACCAAGCCGTGTAGGATGAAGAAGGTTGTTCATGAGTAGTCGAGAAGTAAGTAGGAACTTCTGCACCTTCATCATCATCACCCTTGTTACCACCACTATCCTCACTAGTATCACCCTAGGAAACTCACTCTTCCCTTGAGTTCTTCTTATAACCCATCTTCCCCAATGTTTGGAAGTTAAAGGCATCGGATTGGGGTGGTGCATCAACCTCCCTCATATCCATTAGTTTTCCATGGTGCTTAAAAATATTGGTAAAAATCAATCCATGGGGAAGGACCTTCTTATGTTCACGAGCATACACCATATGTTCATGAGACGCTCAATCATATAAACATTCCTAAACGTAACCACCCCCTATGACCACCTCCAGGTAGAAAGTTATATGTTGAAATGACATGGAGGAGCCAATTAGACAACTTAAGGTGTTTGGCCTCAAAATGTGTAGGAACATCTTCTTCATCATCCTAATCCAAAAGAAATCTAACGACATCCCAATAGTCCCAATCTTTTTCCTAAGGCATAATTTGGCACTCATATACCTACTCCTCACGACAAAGGATCCCCATAATCTCATTTAACTTCTCCACAGTAAGCTCAATGGGCATCTTACTCACTAAGCTTCTAATGGTAAGACCATTATCCTTTGTCCAAGTCATGTTGGCAAAAAATATCCTAACATACTTTGAGTAAACATATCTACCCATTTCATAAAAAGACAGGTCACAGTTATAATTTCTTAAAAGGAACATAAAGCATATATCAACACATAGAGTCTACACAATCGATAAGTTAAAAAAGGGATCTACCTTGATCCCCATCATCAACATGAATGCTATTGCTAATATATATAACACTAAAGTCTCTTACACAATCAATTTGAGAAGAATAAGTACGCTAGATTGCAAGTAGCATTTAGCTTTAGAATTTCAATACAAGAGGAGAACAAAAGTTCTCCACTCATCACAACCTATATCAAAAGTTTGTCTCAGTCTCCGTAAGGTTTGATCTCATTAAAAACCAAAACATTACATGAGATAGAAACAACATGAAATATGACATCTATGTGTATTATAAAGAATTTTTGGCATATATATACATATATATCTCAATTTCTCATAGAACCCAATGGTGGTGTTACTGTATACTCTCATGAAATATGACATCTACTCTCACATGTTGCAATTGTTTAGAACAAGAACAATGGTGGTGTTACGATATATTGCAGATATGTACATTGCTTGTTTTTCAGCAATTCCTTACACCACTTTAAGAACCCTCTTACAATTCCTCTTAGAGACAAATCTACTGAACTTTAAAGCCATCTAATTGAGAAGCAACTTTCTATGATAATTTTTTATTGAGATACTGAAAGAGGTGGTGGAAGGACATTAGCAGGTGTCCAGGTCACGACAAGAGCATTTCCAAAGCAAGATCAGAACAAGAATCCTACACCCATCAAATAGATATTGGGTTGCAAATTTATTCATTGGATCAGAATCATAACAATAAAAAGCATAACTAACCTATTTCTTCGTAGTCTCTTCCTTCAGTTATATTTCCTGCCAACCAAACATAAACTCCAAAAGAAAGCTTAGATTGTCGACAATATTGAGAGACCAAAAAAAATACACTGATTAAAACTTAGACAACTTCTAAGCAAGAAAAGAATTGTGTATTGTTAGGTAATCGTCTGGTTGAGGAGAAACAATTGTGAAAGTGAAAGAAACTATAACTTTGAGAATGAAAGCATCATGATCCAACACATTGATAAAATTGTAAAGAAAAACATCAGTGAACCAAAAAAGCAAAACTAGACTAAACACAACTGTTGTGGGCGAGTTAAACACGTTGAAGATTATAACAGGATAACCAGAGGCATCTCTAGCGAACACTAGAGTCTCTTGCCTCGTACATGATATATGCAGAGTATTCCTAGTGCTTTGAGATTATAATAAGTTCAAACGTACACCTGCTAAAATCAAGGACACTACTAATACTACACTGTAATTAATCAGTCCTTTAAATGTAGTCTTATGTTCCCCTAACAGTTAAGGAAAACGAAGGTGGCACGAATGTTCGAGTTTGGCATACTATCAAACACAGAAAATATGTTCAGTCACCAAAGAAGCAGTGATATTATACACGCAGTATCCTTGAGAGCCAGACCAGTTGTTTAGAAGCTCAGTGAATTGTGTGACCCCTTTATTGCTGCACTTATCTGAAATGTCTGGCACAAAATGCATATGCAATGACAACCTAGCAGAAAAATGATTGTAATGAAGATCATTCTCCTGGAGAAAAGTCTCTAAATATCTACATGTCAATTGTTAGTACTCAATAGAGAAGCTATTGTGAAAACAAAGATACTGTCTACCACAAGATATTATGAAAATAGAGTTTAGAAATTTTAAGAAACAATTTATAGAAAAATTTTCTGTGCTTATTGGATAATTGACTGATCCAATGCAGAGTATAGTGATAAGGAAAATAGTGCATAGGGCTATAGCAGGGGTCTGCCTGTTTTGAACTGAAAAAAAGAAGTGATAAACCGAGTCACTTGGCTTAGACTTCCTAACACAATCCTATGTTTAAGAGTATAACAAACTCATTGTTTTTGAGAATATTGAAGGCATTATGACAAACTTTGGCAATCATATAGGACCAACTAACATGCTCCATGTCAGGTTGTACAACAAAGACATAGCTTGGTACCATGAAATGACAATCTAACTACTTGAAATAATTGCAGTACAATAATTTCTCTCATACGATTTGAATCCTTTTCCCAGCACTTCCTTTATCTGAGGGAGATAATATGGCAGAATAAAGTCATATGGTATTTGTTGTTTTGTTTTACAATAAATAAGCAGTCAACCAAGTAAGTGGAATATAAGTATGACATATGTATTTTTGTTTCTTGATACCCAGGTAAGGCCAAAAGGATATCTTCAGAGTCCTCAAAGTTTAAGGACTTCCTAACCTAGAAATTTATACATAATCAAATACATGTACAAGACAGGAAATCCTATACACCATTATAACGAATAGGGGTGTTCACGGGTACCAGCGGTGTGCAGGTTAATCGTCACTGCTGCCAGTCACCTTTCCCCCCTTAGTAGCGGGGGCGGGACAGTCGCCATTTTCACCAAGTGGAGGTGAAAATGGCCGTGGCGGTTCACCGCCACCACCGTAATTTATTTATTTATTTTACCAAGAGGGAGAAGAGAGCTGAAGAAAGAAGAAGAAGGAAGAGAGAGAAAATAGAGAGGGAGAGAGAAGAGTGAGAGGAGGAGAGAGAGAGGTGCTGGGGAGAGAGAGAGGTGAAACGTGAAAGAGAGGGAGAGGGAGAGAGAGAGAGAGAGAGAGAAGAAAGAGAGGTTTTGGGGAGAGAGACAGATAGAGAGGGGGAGAGAGAGAGGTGAAACATGAAAGAGAGGGTGACCGAGAGGTGAAAGAGAGGGAGAGCGAGAGCGAGAGCGAGATAGAGGGAGAGATAGAGTTGGAGAATTCAATTTCTAAAATTTCTCTCCTTATCATTTATCACCCAAAGACTAAAGCTCCTCACAAATTAACAACTTCCAAATTTATAGGGAGAATTGGGGAATTCAAATTCAAAGGGAAATAAAATCTCACCAAAAAATTCTCTCTCTATTACCTAACAATTCTTAATTTGCATTGAAAGAGAGAGTTGAGAAAATTCAAATTTAAATGGAAACAAAATATCATCTAAAAATTCTCTCCCTATCACCAACAAGTCTTAGAGGAGGTCTGTTTCTATGATTCACGAAAATTTGCATTTAAAGAGTGCAAATGGAAACAAAATCAATTTTGAATTGACTATCTCATGTTGAAGGATAATTTTAAAATGTCTTTTAATTAATATTGATGAATTCTTTGAATATATAGTCAACTAATTAATTACTAGATTTTTTATTTTATAATTGATCATAATGTATTAGAAAATTTATTAATGAATTTTTTATTTGTAATTGATGTCTTTGGAAACCCATTAATGAGAGTTTTATTTCATCCAATTTAATAAGGTTTTATTTTCATAATTGGTCATAATATATTTGGTAACTCATTCAAGGCATTTTATTTTGTAATGAATGATAATAAATTTGGAAACTTAGACATTTTATTTGGTAATGATTTAGAGTGATATGATGCATTAGTTTGCTAGAAGATTTTTAAACCATTTAGGTTATTTTTCAACTTTTCGATTAAGTATTTTTTCTCCTTCTCTATTTCCTACTCACGTTTTCTCCTCCTTAAATTTTTTCTCTCCTCCTCAAGGTCCTCTCTCCTGCATCTCTCTCTCTCTCTCTCTCTCTCACAAGTCATAATTCCTCTTCCTCCCGCATCTCTCTCTTTCACCTCTCTCTCTTTCCTCACGTTACTCTCTCTCCCCCGCACCTCTCTCTCTCTCCAAAATTTCTCTCTCACGGTCTCACCTCTCTCAGTCTCTCTCTCTTCAGTTGTCCCCCTCTCTCTCTTCTCGTCAGTCGTCCCCCTCTCAGCAGTTGTGAGTTCTCTCTCTCTCTCTCTCTCTCTCTCTCTCTCTCACACACACACACACACACACACTTGGCTGGTGAACCGCCACTGGCACCGATAGGCACAGATCAACGGTTTCGGGGGCGGTTGGGGTTTTAGGGACACCGGCTATGCACAGCCCTAATACCGATGAACTTTCTCTTGAATGGTCAAATGTACCTTCCACCACTGTCTCATTGATAATTTATCATCTAAGAGAGAGAATAGACGAAAGCCACGATAAAATATGGTATGGTCTTCAAATGAACTCAAGTAGGCGATACATAACGACATAATTCAATCTAATCCAACTATAGAAACACCTAGAACACAACTACATAGCATGCAGTAGATTCTTTTGAGCAACTGGTCTAGCTCACATATCCCACGGTCATAAAACGATTTTTCAATCCCAAATCTTGACTGTTTATGTGAGAAAACCCAATAAAAACAATAATGCCGTTGGTATACATAGTCAACTCCATAATTTAACTATCAAATAAAACAAAAGAGATGTGAAACGATTACCTGAATTCACAGAGCTCAGTTTTAAATGCGCTTGACCTACTAGCGACAAAGAAGCTTCTCTCTGGAAAGATGGTGGTGAGAACAAAGCTAAGGGCACTTGACCCACTATGTCTGGTTTCTTCGATGATTTTTTCTAACCAAAACCAAAAAACAGAGCGGGTGTGATGTGAGGAATTTCGAAATGAGTGGAATTTGAGGATTTCAAAATGGGTGGGAAATTGAAATGGGGGGATTTGGGAAGAAACTAAATGGGAGGGGTTTGGAGGTTTGAAATGGGTGGGAGATTTCGAATAGGTTTTGAAATTAGCCTTTGTAATAGGTTCGAAGTGTTCACGTCGTAGAGATCGGAGTTGTGGTCACACTTAAATTTTAATAGTTCGACCGGTACAACTATGGAGACCTAAAAAGAGGGGTCTGACTTGTGCATGGCCGACTCTGCCTATGTATCGTCGGATTTGGGGGGTTAAATCCAAACTGTTGGTCCAGATGTGTTTGGACCCGTAGGGTCTAGTCTGAATCCAAACCCCTTCTTCGGTTCTTGGTCAATAGAAGACTCACTCTCTCTCCTAAAGAAGAGAAGGTAATGAGAAAGATCATTTTTTAAGCTGAAGGAGATAATGTTGTCATGGATCATGAAGGTTGCACGGAAACATCAACTTACAAAACAACAAATATCTCTAATGCATCATTTGAGCATAAACCTCGTGGCACAGAATCAGATATTGATGCTTTATGTTTTTTTTGTTGGTACTATCTTTGCTACTACGGTAGAAGAGTCTTTTTATCTTATTGTGAAACATACTCTAAAGCATACATAAAGTGTTAAAGACTCACTGTGGACATCATGAGAAAGTTTTTGGAATCCGATCTTTAGAAGTGATAAGACATGAACAATATGATCAATCAATTTGTTTCGGTTCCTAGCCAGTCATAGACTCACTCTCTTTCCTAAAGAAGAGAAGGAAATGAGAAATATCATTTTTTGAAGCTCAAGGAGATAGTGTTGTCTTGGAGTAGGAGGGTTGCACCGGCAACAACGACTTGCCAAATAGCAAATTGATGCAACGTGTATCATTTATGCATCGTATGAGCATGGAGCTCGTGGCACGAAATCAGATATTGATGCTTTATGTTTATGTTTTGATCCTATCTTTGTCACTGTGGTAGAAGAATTTTTTGTGTTCTTTTGCAACATACTCTAAAGCATAACTGAAGAGTTAGAGACTTGTTGTTGACTTCTAATCAGATCTTTAGACGTAACATGACATGAATAATATGAGCAATCAATCTTAATCGATTCCTTGTCAATAGAAGACTCACGTTCTCTCCGAAAGAAGAGATGGAAATGAGAAGCATAATTTTTGAAACTCAAGAAGATAGTGTGCATATGGATTAAAAAGGTTGCATCGAAACGTCAACTTCCAAAATAGCAAATTGCTGCCACGTCTATCACTTATGTATCATATGAGCATGGAGCTCATGATACGAAATCGAATATCGATGCTTTATGTTTATATGTTAGTCATGTCTTCTTGTGCAACATACACTAAAAACATACCTGAAGTGTTAGAGACTCGTTGTGGACGACATAAAGAATATGATCAATCAATATTATTCGGTTCTTGATCAATAGAAGACTTATGCTCTTTCCGAGAGAAGAGAAGGAAGTGAGAAAGATCATTTTGATTGATTGAAAGTTTTGAGGCTCAATATGTCAAACACTACAAGAAATTTGGGCTAACCCGACGAGTGTTGTCGTCACCAAAGATATACAAAGTCATCACTGGAGCCTTTCAGCCACGGCTTTCGGTCGTCCAACATTGGTGATGGTTGTCGCGTGCAGACAGCTCAACGGCCACAATCGCGCTCCTCCGTCAGCAAGTTGAAGTTGTGTCAACCTTGAATGGCGTTGGGAGAACGGTTGAGCAGTCGTCGGTGAAGAGTCCATCATTTTGTACCGATGGTCGTCGTTGCTCTGTCGCCTATGACAGTCAGATCGTCAAGGTTTGTTCACCTTTCGCCGATGATGTCCAATCCGTTAATAATACATCCTCCTTCACCGACGACGTTAAGACGACGCCAAGCTTTTGTCGCTTTGACCGAACAACGACGATGACTATTCTTTGTGGCCAGAGTTCATTCTTGACGGAGCAAAGGTTGTGGGGAGTGATGACTACCGACTCTGTTTCTATTCTGTTTTTCTTATTTTGATTATTTTTTTGCCGGGTTTCTTTTTCCCCACACCTTGCTGCTTAGCTAAGACAACTATTTCAGAAGAAAAATCTTGTCAAAAAGTTGTATAAATTTATTTCTTTTGTCTACGAATACTCAGGTCGACAAATATACATAGTAAATGTATGTATTGAAATCAACTGCACAAGGCTTACATAAACATCCAATTCTTGCACAAACAACTCAAAAATCACAAGTCTGGAGCACCAAACCAGAAATTCTTCAACATGTTTCACTCACGAGCAAGTCAAGCTGAACTCAACAACTTTCAGCGCTCCACCAAATATCCAGCAAGTCAAGATGATTACAAGCTTTGTTGGCTCTTTGTGAATTGTACTCTGAATATTCCTTCTTGTACCTATTCCAAATTATTCCATTGTTAGTTAAATGATTATAATTGTAATAAGGAAAGGCCGAGAATCATGGCTTCCTTCAACGAACTGTGTTGTATAAATGCACACCAAGTGAATGAGAATATGTGTGAGAGAGACAATTTCTTTATTCATTGTGTTTCAATAACAAACAACTCCAATGAGGACTACACATTATGACAAAAACCAACTAAACACATATTGTCCAATATCCCGTTTGTAGATTTGAAGTACATGGAACTTAAAGGACTTTTTTTCACTTTTCATGTGCACATATATTTTCATGGTTACCACCAGCAGCTACATATAACAAAGGAGAGCAGGCAAGAGAATCAAAGTAAAAGATACACTATCAAAATGTGCTGCTAACAGCTGCTGAATGTATAAATAATTTAATGACAGGGATCAATGGAGACCAATAACAATGCATGTCTTTAAAGGGAATGAAGAGAAACAACTCCCTTTAAAGGTGCTTGTTGAGACCGCTGTTTGAGATTGTTTTGGTAATTTGGGGGTGCAAAGTGAATTTTCTCTTATTCTAATTTTTAAAAGGTATTGTTTATTGTAATGTATTTTCGATTGAAATATCGTTATGGACATTTATTACACTTTCTTGCGTTCATGCCCATTATATTTTTTTTGTAATTTAATACGATTAAATGGTATTATTCGTAATTTAAATGTCATAACAAATTAGAAATTAAAATGAATATAATCCACCGGAGAGAAAGGGGGAGTGAGCTGAGGGAGCTTGAGAGAAAGAGAGAAGACTGAACAAGAGGGGAACAGAAAGGCGTGAAGAATAAGAAGAAGTAATGTGGAGTATAGCTATAGGCGTCTAAGGCCCCCAAAATAGGGAGGCCCCAAAAAAAAGTGTATTTTCCTTATATGTTCTATTTTGTAAAATATTCTATATTACCTATAATCACTAAAACATAATAATATTTAAACTATCTAATCACTTGATTTATGTGGAGGTTTCATTAGTTCTTTATTGAAACAACTATTGCCTATGAAATTCTCTCGATTTAAGGAATTTGAAGGTTATTAACTACTTACTTTTTTGCTTGCTGTTTATATCATTTTATTCAAATAAAATTGTCTATAAAATCTCTTTGATTGAAGGGCTTTGTAAGCCATCAAATACACATAAGTGCTTACTACCTAATATTATTTAGTTCTAAACATAAAAGTATCTAAAAAATAAAATAAAACTATATTTAAAAGTACTTAATGTGATAATCTAATTTTTTAATTAAGAGTACCTATTGTGATAAATTAATTTTTAATTGAAAATGCTTAATGTGATAAACGAGTTATTTTTGTCCATTAACAAAAAAGAAAATACAGAAAAGCTTCTTTTCCAAAAGCACAAAAATGATTAGTTATCTCACTGCTTTATTTTCCTTTAACATAATAAATTATTAATAATTACTGTAATCATTGCTTTTAGAAAAGAAGTGTTTTGAAATGAAAACCCATAAATTAATAAATCTTAAATACAGGCATAAGTAATGTTGTAGAAAGCTAAAAGAATGATTTTTATCTAAACAGTTTTAATATTTAAATATAAAATATTCAACACCTTATTATTTATTTTTTCATTTAAGGTTTCGCGTACTTCGCCCACTAATATAGAGCAGCACCTAAGAAGAAGAAGGAGGAGGATTATGACACCGAAACTGAATCAGTTCGGCCCAAATCAATTTAGGCCTAACAAGAGGATCATACAAAAAGCCCAAATTGGATCAAGCCTAAGGGAAATAAGGCCGTGACATGCAGCACATTGGTTATAAACCAACTTGTAACGTGTGACACCCACGATTCCGAGATCCCCCACGAAAAGAAACTACCTTCGCACGATGAAAAGCGCAAAGTGAATGTTTTGCGAGACACGACAGAAATGAGGGATTGAATTTCCTTGTTTAGGGGAAATGTGAGGGCGTGAGAAAAAGACTATAAAAGCATATTACTATGAAGAATAAAGTTAAGTGACATTTTGAGAAGTTATATAGAAAAATTATTATATACAGACACTGACTTTATCATCGGAAGTGACTCAACCCGGGTGTCCGAGGTTATTTCTATCATTTTGCAGGGAGAATTACGTAAAGATCAAGAATCATTTAATCCGAGTATTATCAATAAATCAACTGGTTCGTTAGTTGGCGCCGATTGTGGGAACGATATTCTTAAGATAAAAGGTTTATGGCGAATACAAAGAGTAAAGGCAAAGCGAAGATGGGATAAAATGTGGCGGAACTTCCTCTCATAAGAATCAAGAAAGTGGACGAAAATGTGCACAAAGAATCTCGCACTGTCACCAACCAGGAGCCAAATCGGAACGACAGGCAGCAAAGGAAAGCGTTGGTGCAGAGAAGGCCCAGGGAAGGAGTTCCCCGACCACACTACGAAAGAGGCTCCCCATCACTAGTCCGAGAGCGAGATGAAGGAGTTGACACAAAGCCTGGCCGAGTTAGGAAGGATGAAGCAAAAGGTAGATAAACCACCGCAATCCTCGCTCGAAAGCATGATGCACCATATAAAATTCCCATTTACACTGGGGATAAGATTGCCAACCATATTCCGCATGTCTGTGATCGATAAAGTGGTCCTAACCGCTATAGTAGCACGATTAACAGATGGGAGGTTTTCAGTCTCCCTAGGGAAAAAACTCCCGGAAACTTTTGGAGATTTCATGGAAAAGGCGCAAGAGTACATAAATGTATAAGACATGGTGATAGCTCACAAGGACAAGCAGCCGATCCACGAGGAACGATGACCAAAAGAAGGAAAGAGGTTTCTTCGATCAGACCTCGAACGGCGCTAAAAGCCAAAGAATGGAGCCACGAGTTGAGCGGTTGATCCTGAGATACAATGGGCTCTCAAGATGAGATCGGACCCAGTCAAATGAGACAACCGGAAATTCTGTCGTTTCCATGGTGATCACGGCCACAATACTGATAAATGTATCTACCTAAAGAAACAAATAAAAGCTCTTATCCAACAAGGACGTCTTCGGCGATTCACCACTACCAGAGCTGAAGAGCCATTTAGAAGAGAAGCACGAGAACCCGAAAACCAAAGCTTCAGACCTTACCAAAGGAATGATCACTGACCACGAGAAACTCAGAGTGAAAAAAAAGTCCCTAGGCAGAGAGCAAGACCATTGGAGAGATGTTCCCCGCAAAGAGTAGTTAGAGAAATTAGGGTCATCTCCGGAGGCTTTGCCACAGGAGGATCCTCAAAAAATTCTCAAGAAAAGCCTTTTTGAGACAACTGCTCGTAGCAAAAAAAAGTAGCGGACCTCGACGTTCGACGTCCGATGAGGAGAAACTCATCACATTCAGGGCAAAAGATATGGCTGAGGTCAGGTATCCACATGACGATGCAATAGTAATTGCCGCTATGATAGGAAACTACAACATTCGAAGAATCCTCATCGACAGAAGGAGCTCTGCTGACATCCTATACGCGATTGCGTACAACTAGATGAAGATGCGAAGAGAACAAATAACCGACATAAGCACCCTATAAAAGGATTCACCGACCATTAGGTATATGCCCTAGGAACCACAAAGTTGACATTCACAATATGAGAATATCCTTGCGAGGCATCAATTTTCGTGACATTCCTAGTCCTCGAGGGAAAATCCTCCTATAATGTCATCATTGGGCGGACGACGCTAAACAAGTTGAAGGCCTTAGTATCCACATCAGTTGAAGATGGAGTTTCCAACCAAAGCTGGAATTGGAGAAGTAAAAGGGGATCAAGAGCAGGCCAGAAATTGTTACTTATCAGACACCTAGATGTCTGTAGCAACGATGGCCATAGAAGTTCGCGAGGAGCTCCGAGCACAACTTGTAGAACCCTTAAAGAAATACCGCGTTGGGAGGACTCAAAGGAGTGAACAGTCAGAATTGGGACCAACCTATTGGAAGAATCAAAGAAACTCTCACGGAGCTTCTACGAGCAAACAACAAGGTCTTCGCCTCATCGCACGAAGACATTTCGGGCATCGATCCAAAAGTCACTACCCACAAGTTGAATACACACCTCGAGGTCAAACAATCATACAACGCAAAAAAATCTTTCCTCTAGAAAGGACTCATGCAATGAAAGAGGAAGTCAAAAAGCTAGTCCGGTAATGATTTATCAAGTAAGTCAAATACCCTAGTCGAAAGCTTTGCTCCAAAATGCACTGACTCACCTTAAAATGGTTAGTGAACTACTCCCAAGCGTAGGAAGTTGTAAAGTAATACTAGGGAAGTCCTAGATCATCTCCACAAAAAACGATGTGTTCAATTTTTCATTCCAACCACCATTACAATAAAAGAAAACTATGTTCTATTTACAATTAAATTGGTATTTACAAAGGGAAAGGTCAGGTTATTGGATATCATCCATGATTACTGAAGATTTTGAGTTATGATCGATGTAAATGCTAAAAGATTAATAAAGAGCTAACAAGAAAAACATAATATTAAATGTAGCATGAGATGGAGTTGAAACTAGATAAACTCAAAT
Organism: Myrica gale; assembly: GCA_963930655.1. Lineage (NCBI taxonomy): Eukaryota > Viridiplantae > Streptophyta > Magnoliopsida > Fagales > Myricaceae > Myrica > Myrica gale. Next base: position 11,821,638 of record OZ005616.1, read on the forward strand.
AGTTGTCGAATAAACATCGCTTGGTAATCCATGTCTTCTAATAAAGTGATCGAATCGATGGACGTGTGATAAATGATGAAGACTATCCTTGCTTGAAAAGCTAAGTCAAATACCAACATCATCTAGCCCAATCACCCAAAGAAAATACTCAACACCATGGTTTCCTACTCTAAGAGACATTTCATCGAACACTTTGTACCCAATTTTAACTAGCCAAAATCCATTCATACCCATACTCAATGCAACTAGCAAAAATTAACAAATCACTATTCTGACATTAAATAAGTGCAATGAAAACGTAACATAACAGTCGATCATTCAAAGAAAGTGAAATCTAAGTCTAAAATGAAGAAGTGCAACAACCCAAAGAAAGAGGGCATTCGGTCTAAACAACAGCAAGAGAGCAACACTTGGTCTAAACAACAGCAATGAAAAGCAACGAAAGGCTATGGAAAAGCAATGAAAAGAAACATTCGAGAGACTAAGGGAGCAGCAACAAAGAAAACTTTTGGGAAACTCAGCAGCAAAGAAAACTTTCTGTCTTCCTCAGCACCAACGAACAACATCTTGTCTTCCCTCAGCAGCCACGAAAAGTAATGAAAGGGTATGAAGAAAAGAAACAAAAACAACCCAAGAGCTATCCCAAAAGCTACGAAGGAAAAGCAATAAAAAGCAACCAACAACAACCAAAAAGCATTCGGTAGAGTAAGGGAGTAGCAGCAAGAGAGTATTCGGTCTTAGCTCAACAACAATGAAAAAGCTCTAAAAGAAAAAAAACCAAAAGCAACATAAGCTACGAAAAAAACAGCCAAAAGCTCCTAAGCTTTTGGTCTCTACGGGAGCAGCTGGAAAAAGTTACGAAAAGCAACCCCAACCAAAACCACTTTGGCCTGTTATTCCGTAAATGCCAAATGCCCACTATTTCCTTTTTGTTTTTCAGCCTCCCTCTCTCTTTGACACTTGGCAGGAGCTGGTTTGATAATTTAAATGTATTCCCCTCCTTCTCACTTCCATGAGCTCACTTCATCTCCATTGTTCATCTGCAATATGTAAAAAAAAAAAGTCAAGTTTATGGAAAATATTTCAATTGTATTTATGAAAACGAAAACATGGAAATATGGTGAGAGGAGAGAAAGAATAATAATGTTGTTTCCTTAAATTTACTGAATTGCACTTGCTTTTGTCAAAATTAACAATTCGCCCCCTACTAATGCCCAAAGCATAATTTCTTCATTTTATAGTGGAAATGGTGTAATTTTAGAAATTTCTCAAGTGATTAATTAACAAAATTGTGACACAATCATGCACTTTCGGCGTATCCTCTATAAATTTTTTGGGGATTCCTGATATCCGAAAGAGGAATCGAAGCCAATCCAAAAAAATCAAGGCCATCCTGGACATGCAGCCACCGAAAAACACAAAAGTTCCCCAAGTTCCCCACTACCAAGAGAAGCACTTACCATTCTTCAAACCACTTCGGAAAACCTTTGAGTGGACAGCAGGATGTCTAACAGCCTTTGATGAACTGAAGATATATTTAACGAACCCTCCATTCCTAAGTTCCCCAATACCCAGAGAAACTCTTTATATGTACCTCATTGTCTCAAACACAGCAGTAAGCACATCACTCATACAGGAAGTAGGGTGTTACAAGCACAATGGTCAGTAGAGTTCGAAGCTCAGGCTGTCATCATCTCGGCGAGGAAATTGAGGCCATACTTCCACGCTCATTCCATAGTTATCATGACAAACCAACCACTACTACAAATTCTGGGAAAGGCAGATGCATGAGGGGGACTTGTCAAATGGTTAGTAGAGTTCGAGGAATTTGACATCGAATATCGATCTCGAACCACGATCAACGGACAATTAGTAGTCAACTTCGTCATAAAATTCACAGCTTTGATATCTCAAGAAGAAACCCCCAAGCCAGAGCCCTGGAATATCTATGTGGCCGGATCATCCAACCACGAAGCAGGAGGTGTGAGAGTAGTCATCGAGATACCTAAAGAGGAACAAATTGAATTCGAAATCATGCTGGAGTATTCGCCCACGAGCAATGAGGCGGAATATGAAGCCCTCATAGCGGGACTCCTCACAACGGAACTCCTAGGAGGAAAGCATATCAGCGTGCATTTGGACTCGCAGTTGGTAGTAGGGCCGTTCCCAAGAGATAAAGAAGCATTTTGAAACTTTTGAGATACAACATATCCCCCGAGATCAAAATGCTTGAAATGACGCTTTAGCAACCGAGGTGTCAGGATCTATCAAGATGTTGAAAGGAAGGGAAAAGACCATACAATCTGCAGGAGTTGTGTTCGAGATCAGGACAGTTGACGAGGTGGAACCGGAGGATTGACGAACCCCGATAATGAAGGTACTCAAAGAGGAAAACTCCAGGATCAACAAGCAGCAACTCCAGAAGTTCAAGAGGATAGCTCCGTGGTACACCATCATTAATGAGAATCTGTATCACCGAGGTTTCTCTAAACCACTATTACGTTGTCTCGGTGCCCGAGATGCTGACTATATGCTTCGGGAAGTGCATGAAGGAATATGCAAAAATCATTTGGAATTAAGAACCCTCGCCCAAAAGGTCATTTGAGCTGGACTCTATTGGCCTACCAATCAAGCCGATGCCCAAAAGATGGTGTAGAAGTGCGAGAAATGTTAAAGATTCGCCAACGTCATAAATATACCGGCAGAGAAGATGACGATCGTCAGCGCCCCGTACCCATTCATGCAATGGGGGATTGATATCATTGGCCCATTCCTTTTGGGACGGAAACAACTAAAATTCTTGATAGTTGTCATTGATTACTTTACTAAGTGGGTAGAAGTTGAACCACTGGTAAAGATCACCAAGTTGAACGTCCGAAAGTTGTTGGCTTTTGTGCACAATCGAGATTTTGATGATTTCAATAAATGGATCAAGTTTATGAAATGGACATCTTCAAAGACAAAGACGACTTGATGAAAGAGCCAAAGACTTGAAGAAAGAAGAACAAGAAGATGCAAGGAGCTCAAAGTGAAGTTTCAAGACCTTAGGGTACAATCTTTGCAACTCTTTGTTTCACTTTTGACAAGGATTATGAATCACACTTGCATATTTTTCAAAACGTTCATCAACCGTTTTACCTTTTGTTTGAAAGATTAAAGGTTTCAAAACACCCAAAATATATACCCAAACCTTTTATATACTTATGGGAAGTAAGCCTTTAAAATTGGGTGTTTAAAAGTGGTCAAAAACATGGTTTTAAATGAACCGGTCTATGAAATAATTTATAGCGGTCGACCGCTACATGAAGAGGATGATGGGGTGCGTAGACAAAATTTGATAACATTCAAGTTTTATGACCGTTAGGCAACGACTACTTGAACCGGCTACTAGTACATGAAGCGGTCGACCGGTACAACTATAAAATTGTCGAATTAACCCCTAATGGCTATAAACGACTAGTTTTCATAAGTGTCCTATAAATAAATACACATCTATAACATCCAAAATGAACAACCAACGACCACATATCATTTGTATAGCTTGAGAAATATCTTAAACCTTCATATTCTATATTTCTCATAGCACTCACACAAAACACACTTTCATATCCTTGTTTTTGTGTGAATCAAGAGATAGAGCCTTCAATTTTCATATCTACTCTATCAAGAGAGTTTTTGTTCTTCTATCTTCATATCCAAGAGAGGTGTTTCCTTTAGTGAGGTTGTTCACTAAAGAAAAAGCTTAGAGAGTGTATATCTCAAGCTTGTTAGGTTGTGAGTGGTAAGCGCGAAAAAACATCTTGGGGTAGGTTTGAGTGTTGAGCCCGGGAAAGCACTTGTATGGTTATCTAGCACCCGGAAGCTAGTGTGTAAAGCTATTGGAAGATAGTGAAAAACCTCAAGGCTCGGTGAAGGAGCTTGAGGGGTGGATGTAAGCGGGTTTGCTGAACCACCTAAAAATCGAGAGTTTGCTTCTCTTATCCCTACTCTTTACTTTTAGCACATACTTACTCTTATTGCATATTATACTTGTGCTAAAGTAGTATCTACTAGCAAACACGTCTTTGGGGGTCAATACCGAAATTTTTTAGAAAACCAATTCACCCCCTCCTGAGTTGCCTTAATCCTGAAAACTAGGACTCACAAAAGTTTGTCTGGAGGAACATCATATGCCGCTTCGGAATAGCCTGGGCAATAATCACCGACAATGGCAAGCAACACGATAACAAGGGCTTTCAAGATTTTTATGCAGAGCTTAGTATCAAGAATCATTATTCATCCCCGTACTAGCCATAAGCCAATGGACAAGTAGAACTGACAAACCGATCATGCTGAAAATTATCAAGACAAAAGGTTGACGACCACAAAGGCCTATGGGAAGAAGAATTGCCCGAAGTATTGTGGGCTTATTGCACTACCGTTAGAACTTTGATAGGTGAAACCCCCTTTACCCTAACTTATGGAACTAAAGTTGTAATTCCGGTCAAGATAGGGGCACTCTCACCTCGGATAATGAATTTCACCCATGAAAACAACGAAGAAGAGAAACTGAATCTTGACTTGTTGGAGGAAAAAAGAGAAGATGCACGGCTCAACATGGAAGCTTACAAACACAAGATTGCAAACTACTACAATGCCAAAGTTAGGCCACACCATTTCATTCCAGGAGATTTAGTGCTTAAGAAAATACTACCTAGAACTAAAGACCAAACCGCATCGTTGGTTCCAAAAGACCAGGAACATGCAACCTGGAAGATCTTCAAGGAGAAACACTACAACACCCATGGAACTCAATACATCTTAGGAAATACTATGCTTAGATATGATCTTTGCTTTCGCTCATAGGTATGTGTTTACGCTTATGTTAAATTATGATGTCTTGTTTATTACAACTGTTTATATAAATGAAAATTTTGAATTTATTTTCAAAACATTGAGTACCAAATGGAACCAGAGACAACCTCGAGAAACTGATGCTCCCATGAGCAACGCAGACAACCTCAGAAAGACGACCTCGGTGAACTACGGTTCCCAGTCGCAACAAAGACGACCTTAGAGAACCGCATTTCCCAGTCGCACCAAAGACGACCTCAGAGAATCACCACGGTTCCCAGTCGTAACAAAGATGAGCTCGGAGAATCACGGTTCCCAATCGCGCCAAAGATGACCTCAGAGAACTACGATTCCCAGTAGCACCAAAAACGACCTCGGAGAACTACGGTTCCCAGTCGCACCAAAGACGACCTCGGAGAACCCTAGTTTCTAGTCGCACCGAAGACTAAAAAGAGCAGACAAAAGCTCACATCAATCAAACAGTTAATGGTCATTACAAAGAGCAGACATGAGCTCACATCAATCATACAACCAAGGGCCACTACAAAGAGCAAATAAAATCTCATTCCAATTAAGCAGCCAAAGGCCACTACAAAGAGTAGAGAATAGCTCATTCCAATTAAACAGCCAAAGGCCACCATGGAAAGCAAATAGAAGCTCATATCAACCATACAGCAAAAAGCTACCACAAAGAAGAAACAGAAAAGGCTCAAACAACGAAGCAAATTCAGAAGTGAAAGACAAAAGGCAACTATGATATATATGAATGTATAGGAGTTTGAAGCAACTAATAACAAAAATACTAATTTACTCTTCCCCGAAAGGAATATCATGAGTGCGAGGTCCTAATTGCTGCACAAGATGGCGGTAATTGTGAAGCGGTAGTACAGTACTCTATGAAGCGCTGGAGCACGTCCTCCTTCTCCTTAAGATACTGGGATTCGAGGTTAAGTCAGCTCATCTCAAAATCCTCAACTTTTCGTTGCAGCTCGGCTATAACCACATCCCGGGGAGCGAATACTGCGAGCCACACAACTTGGACACCTCTCTCTTCTGAGCATCCAGATCGTTCTCCCCAGTATTAAACTCAGATTTGGAGGATGCAAAAAGAATGTTTCTATTTGATGAAGTCAATTTTGAACGAGAAGATTTGATAAAGTCAATGTTTTTCGCTTCAAACGGGCAGGTCGTTGAATCGTGCTGCTCCTACTTCTATTGATTGATGTTCGAACCGGGGAGCATCTCAAAAAGTGAAATCGAGTAGGAAAGTAGGGATTTTTCATTCAAAAAGCCTGTCACGGATCAATCCAATATGTTTTCTTTTTCTTTCACTAGTTATGAGATTTCGAAATCTCAAATCGTGACACTAGAAAAAGCTAGAAAGTGGCTATCAGACTCATCAACAAATGCAGCAGATCGAGATCTCTCAATTCAGTAGGAATTTGACTGAAATCTATCAAGCTTTTTTTAATCAACGGTTGCTGATGTGAGATTCCAATCCATAGGCGAAATCTTCTATTCTCGAAGAGAACTCCCAATAGCTGTGGCAGGGAACTCAATCTTTCGGGGATAAGTTATTATCTTAGGACAGGCTCGTAAGCAGAGGTAGAAGCACTCGAACTCGCTCGTTGGCTTGTTTGGTAGCTCAGCATTCTAGGTAATCCGAAGTCACTCAGGTATACAATATAGCGAAAATGTTGTTGATAAGCACCCTGGAATTCCATTCTAATAGAATGGCTGGAGGTCAAATCCATGTTCCTATGTCAATATGAAGCGAATACTATAGTAAGAAAAGTAAACTGAAACTCATCTCGTTCAAGCGCATGAAAATCTATAGTTTCTAGCCTGAGACGAAAGCATTGGGACTTTTCCTTACCTGGGGCACGAACGATCTCACACTGGTTCGTATTCCCTCAACAGGTTAGAGTAATTTTAAATCAAGTAACAGGAAAAGAGACCTTTAAGTCGAGCAAGTGATCAATTGTCTATCTGCCATGCATCTGATATTACCTGGTGACTGGACACGAGTCCAGAATGCTTCAAAACGAAAAGGCTTAGGAAGTGAGGAATAAGTACACGTGGTATCTGGGATGATGGGAGAATGATGCAAAGTTCACATTGATGATCGATTCTTTTAGGAATAAAAGCCTCCATGTTGAGTTACAGATCCTCTGTCGATATAATTTTTTGGCAGATACCGATAAAGGGATCAAATGGTATATAGTTCTTTATTTGAGATTAGAAATACGACTATTGCTTTCCAATTGTCTGTTTTTGCATTAATTGCTACTTCATCAATCATACTGATTAGTGTACCTATTGTATTTGCTTCTCCTGATGTTTGGTCGAGTAACAAAAATGTCGTATTTTCCGGTACATCATTATGGATTGGATTAGTCTTTTTGGTGGGTATCCTTAATTCTCTCATATCTTGAACCTACTCCTTCTATTTAGATCCATAAATGAAATGACCCCCTCCTAATTCTTTCATTTCAAGTTGTGAGACGCATGAAAATGAATATAAGTCCCCAAAATGCAGATAAAGAAAAAATTACAGGAAGGGGTCAAACAAATTTCCTATCTTATACTTATATTTAATTAAATTTATATTTCAATAAAATAAGGAGCCTTTATGTCACGTTACAGAGGGCCTCGTTTCAAAAAAAATGTCTTATGGGGTTTTACTAGGACTAACAAGTAGAAGGCCTAAAGCCGAAAGCGATATTAGAAATCAATCATGTTCCAGTAAAAAAATCTCAATATCATATTCGTTTAGAAGAAAAACAAAAATTGTGTTTTCATTATGGTCTTACAGAACAAGAATTACTTAAATACATTCGTATTGCCGGGTTTTACTATAATTACTTGAAATGCATTTGGATAACATTCTTTTTCGATTGGGTATGGCCTCAACTATTCTTCAAGCCCGCCAATTAGTTAACCATAGACATATTTTAGTTAATGGTCCTATAGTAGATATACCAATTTATCGCTGCAAACCCTAAGATATTATTACAGTGCTCCAGCTCTCTCACTTTTGAACTAGCTGAATCCAGCTCCTGATCTTGTGTCAACTCGACAGCATCGAGAGCACCCAGCATCGACACACAGTTAGATAGGTACTGAACCATACGATTGACCTTCTGATGCCTAGGAAGAGAGAGGCTCTCAGTCATAATTTCATCTACGAATAGAGGTTGGGCATAAGACCTCGAGTGCCACATCGAATCAACCAGAGATGGAGACATGGATGGAAAATCAGGCTCCTCAGAAGACTCCAGAGTCGGCTCATCCGCAGGAGACACAGCAAGTCCCTTGCCCTTAGCCAAAGGAACTAAAGATGATCCTGACTCTCCAGCCACTAGCACTTTAGGCTCAACAACCAATACAGGTTCAGACACGCCCAAACCACCAGCAATGGAATTCCCACAGGAGGACGTTCCAATACAATACACATCCTGGAATGAACATCAGGAACAACCCCCAGTCCAGGCAAATCTGAGTTGCCCGCAGAGGAGTGTCGGGCAAATCGCTATCGTGAGCGTCCGAATAGTCCACGAGAGGAGTTCCAGGAAGCTCAGACTCCAATGAGGCAAATGAGGCAAACTAGTTAGAGGCCCCCACCAAATCTTCAAAAGCAGAAGGAGTCCCACCAAGAGTAGGAGAATGAGTCCTCGGCACAGAACCAGAGCGAGAGACCCTGACCTCGGGAATATCACTCACCTTCGAATCCATCGCCTCTGTATGAACTCCGACAATGGGGCTAAACACTGGAGGCACATCCTCAAAATCTATTGCGGCAGAATGACAATCAAGTCACAACACATCAGTGAATAAATGAAAGAAAAGTCTTACAATGAATAACACTCACCGTTATTGGCTTCGTGCTTTAAGGACCTGCGAGCTATAGGAAACTCGCCTTCGACATCAGAAGGAACATGACGAGCTATTTTCCTCCGCTTAGAACCGAAATGGCGGGAAGAGCCTTCGACTTCACGAGAATGTCGAGGCTTGGAAGAACCGCCACCCAAAGAAGGAGTAGGAGAATCCCACCTAAAACCACCACCTGAAGATGGGTCTCAGGTGTCTCTCCCAACCTTAGAAGAAGAACTACTCACCCTACCGAAAAATCTAAGGTGAGAGTAACCAAGTAACCCCACGACATTCTCCTTGCAAAGGAGAACGTTCCAGTAAACAGGATCAATCCTAGCAAGACTGTCTACTCGAGCTTGCTCATCACAATTATTACAGATCACTTAGGCTAATTAGCCTCCAACGGCTACTTCCCATTTTCATTCCTTACCTTGTATAGCAGTTTCTTTCCTTATGTATTTTTCTTTCCTTTACACATATATTCTCCTTGTATTATTTATACATGTATACGTGAACATAATAAGATAGTGCAATTACAACTATTCTCAACCTCTCTTTGCAATTCTCAACATGGTATCGGAGCAGTGAATCTTCAGTCTCTATGTCTACTTCTGAATCTGGTTCGGAGGTTTCCCCTCCCAATTCATCCAATCCCAATTCATCCAACCCTCAATTGGATTCTTCCTCTCCGTATTTTCTCCATTCATCTGACTACCCTGGTGCTATCTTGGTTTCTACTCTACTCAATGGTGACAATTATCTCCGTTGGCAGAGAGCCATGAAAATAGCTCTCAATGCCAAGAACAAGCTAGGCTTTGTCGACGGTTCCCTCACTAAACCCACCACCTCCTCTGCTGCCATCCACCTCTGGGATCGATGCAACGATATGGTTCTGTCATGGATTCTCAATTCCATTGACAGATCCATCTCCGACAGCCTCATCTATCATGATAATCCCCGAACCGTATGGCTCGATCTTCAAACGTGACATCTCCTTACTCACCCAAGACACACGGTCTCTTTCTCAATACTTCACCATACTCAAAGGTTTTTGGGATGAACTTTCCATCCTCCAACCGGTCCCTCCTTGTACTTGTGGTACTCTCCAAACAACCCAAACACTCAATGACACAGAGCATACCTTTCAATTTCTTGTTGGTCTCCATGATTCCTACGCCTCCATTCGAAGTCAGATTTTGGCCATGGATCCGCTGCCCCCCTTATCCAAGATCTACTCGATTTTGCACCAAGAGGAACGGCAGCGCCTGCTGCACCTTCCATCTCCTCAGCCCGACGCCACTGCCTTGGCTGCTCCCCGATCCTTCTCCCATTCCTCAGCCACTCGTGGTCGCGGCAGAGGACGCCCGAAATGTGGCCATTGTCATCGGGATGGTCACTGGAGAGAACAGTGCTATCAGCTGCACGGGTTCCCTCCAGGCCATCGGAATGGTCCTTCCCGAGCTCCTCCACACTCCTCCGGCGGCACCCATGGATCTTCCTCGTCTGCCCACCTCACCGTTGCTCCTGGCGATACACCTATCTCCAACGGCGCTGCTGATTTTCAAAAGCCAGGGCACCCGAATATTTCCCTTGACCTAGTCCACCAACTCATGGAGTTGGTTATTTCCAAAAATAACCCTTCTGCCACCTCAGCACCTCCTTCGGCTAACCTTGCAGGCCAACACATTTTAGAGCTGCTGAATTCCCATTCTACCCATCCCGTGACTTCCAGCTCTCCTTCGGCTAATTTTGCTGGTAATATCGCGTCCTGCAACTCTGCTTTATCTTTTTCTAATATTGAATGGGTTATTGATTCCGGCGCTTCTGATCATATGGTTTCAAAATTATCTTATCTCACTAATATTACATCTCTTGCCACTCCATGTCCAGTTAAATTGCCTACAGGTGAAATTGTTTCTATTTCTCAATCCGGCACTGCCCATTTAACTCCTCAATTAATTCTTCATAATGTCCTTTTTGTTCCTCAATTTCAATTTAATTTATTATCCATTAGTAAACTCACTACTGATCTCAATTGTGTTGCTATTTTTTCCTCTAATCTTTGTCTTTTTCAGGACCTTGTTACGAAGAGGCTGATTGGCACGGGTGAAGCTCGTGATGGACTCTACTACTGCACTTTTCCTTTCGTCTTCGCCCTTCATTCCACTCGCGTGCCCTCCCCTCATTTATGGCACGCTCGTCTCGGTCACCCCTCTATGCAATGTCTCCCTAAGACCCTTAATATTTCTACTACCCCTTTTGCTTGTGATGTTTGTGCTCGTGGTAAACATACTCGGCTTCCTTTTTCTTTAAATTTAAATAAGAGCACCGTATGTTTTAATCGCATTTATTGTGATATTTGGGGTGGTTATTCCACAGCTTCTCTTTCTGGTGCACATTATTTTTTAACTATTGTTGATGATTTTTCTCGTCTCACATGGGTTTTTTTAATGCGTTTTAAATCCGATGCCTATAGTTGTCTCAAATCTTTTTTTTCTCTTATTCGTACCCAATTTACTCATACTGTCAAATATATTCGTACCGATAATGGCCAAGAATTTCTTTCTCATAAAATGCAACAATTATTTACTGACCTTGGCATTTTTCATGAAAAGACATGTGTCGAGACCCCACAACAAAATGGTGTTGCCGAACGCAAGCATCGTCACCTCCTAAATGTGGCTCGCTGCCTTCGTTTCCATGGTCATCTTCCTCTTAAATTTTGGGGTGAATGCATTTTAACCGCTACTTATCTTATTAATCGCACCCCTTCACCTAGTCTTCATCATAAATCCCCTTACGAACTTCTTTTTCACAAACCTCCTTCGTATGATCACTTACGCATCTTTGGTTGCTTATGTTATGCACAAACTCTTTCTTCTCATCGGGATAAATTCTCTCCTCGTGCCATCCGCTGCCTTTTCCTCGGATATCCGGCTCACCATCGTGCTTATCGTGTCTATGACCTCGCCACCCATCGCATTTTCATTTCTCATGATGTCACTTTTGAAGAAACCATTTTTCCCTTTCATGATTCCACCCTCCATCCTTCCTCTAGCCCTGTTCTCCCTCTTCCCGTCCTCGACCTCTCTTCTCCCTCCGTTCCTCCTGCCCCTATCTCTCCCCTTCCCTCTTCTCCTTCTCTCTTGTGAGTCTAAAAGACAACCCAAGAGGGGGGGTGAATTGGGTTTTTCAAAAACTTAACACTTTTTGAATAAATATGCAGATATGAAAACTACCCCTCTTTAACAAAAAATAATGTTGATCTAAATGAGTCTAAAGCTATGCCAAATATAATCAATGAATGATAAAGTATAAATCTCCACAAATATGAATAAGTACTAAAATGTAAGAGAGATAGAGTTAGAGAGATGACACCGTAGTTTTTAGGTGGTTCGGCCAAACACGTGCCTACGTCCACCCCCAAGGCAATTGACTTCCTTGGGCTTCCTCCACTATTCTCCAAATAGCGAATACACCTTAGCTTCCCGGGTGCTAAGGAACCTTTACAAAGCGTTTTGCGAGCTCACGCTTCAACTCTCACAAATCCTCACAACCTAGAGGATTTCTTCTACTCTCACAAGTAGGACCAAGTGTTTTCCGAGCTCACACTTTAACTCTCTTACAAATCCTCACAACCTAGAGGATTTCTTCTACTCTCACAAGTAGGACCAAATGTTTACTCAACACTCAGATGTTTTACAATAGATGGGTACAATGGAGGATGGCTCTCTAAGCCAAATCTACAAATGGGTAGCTCAAGAAATGATAGGGCTCTCTAAGCCAAATATACAAATGGGTAACTCAAGAAATGATAGGGCTCTCTAAGCCAAATATACAAATATAAGAACCTGAGATTTGCTGGAAGAATAAGTTCTTCGAGGAAGGCTTATGGATGTGCAAGATTGAATGCAAGCCTTCTAGATTGGAAGAGCTTCTCTCTTCTTCTTCTTCTTTGAGCTTTGTCTCTCAAGAAATTAGGGCAAAAATGATTTTCGTGTGTAGCTCTTGTTTTCTCTTTCAATCTTGTTCTATTTATAGTCTCTAGGGCACCAAGGGCTTTCTTGTCATCTTTTGGAGCCGTTGGAGACACTTTTAGAATGAGTGACGTCGCTCCAGATCTGAGAAATCGAAGCATGTGTCGACACCTTCCATGTATGTGTCGACACCTAGGAGCTTTGCCTGGAAACTCACTTTTTCGGGTGTATGACCAATGTGTCGACACTATGGTCCTATGTGTCGACACATACAACACTTAGTCTGAAAAATGTGTTCTTTGACAGTAACAAGCATTCCGAAAACACCAATTTCGCGGTTACTGTTCATTCATGAGAAACACTGTTCCCGACCTCCAAATTTGATCTTCACCGTTCAGATTATAGCACCTTGTGTTGTGAACATCCTCTCCAAATTTCAGCTCGATCGGACGACAAACAAAGCGGGATCTTGCCATTGTTCAATGTGTCGACACTATGTCTTCTATGTGTCGACTCATAGTTTTGTGCATTCTGGAGTATGACCAATGTGTCGACACCATGGTTCTATGTGTCGACACCTTCAACACTTAGACTGAAAAATGGTTTCCCTTGACACCATCAAGCATTCCAAAAACACCTACAATGTAAAGATTGACCAATAAGCTTGTGTAGAGGTGTTCAATTATATCTAAGGCCAATTTAAGCTTAGAGAACTCTTGATATCATTTTCTTAAAAAGATTTTCAAATGTAGAATCTAAAGGTCTCAAACTAGTTGAAAAAGTTTGTTATCATCAAAATCAAAAATAGATTGTTTATAAAACAACCTTGGGCTAACAATCTCCCCCTTTTTGATGATGACAAAGCTAACTAATAATAAACTGTTGATACCAAGATGAAAAGCTCCCCCTGAGATTAGTCTGGAGTTTTTCAAGAGTTTTTAGCAAAACGAACTTTAAGATTCTACGAAAATTTTGCAAGAGTTCCCTTTGTAAATAGAGGTTTTCCAAATTTTCAAAGCCTGTAAAAACACTTCTATAACATCCTCCAAACTCCCCCAAACTTCATCATTCAATTTCAGATCACAAGACTTCATATAGAGGAGAGTTTCAAGAAGATTACCTGAAGCACGTCTCAAATATCCACAATTAAGAGCAAAGAGATAAGCACTTTGCAGAACCCTTAAAATCACCATTAGATAAACAATAGATGCGAGCATAATCAAATAATCTAATGGAGACATATAAATTATAGAGATATGCATAGATAAGGCAAGTCAAGTGATCATCCAACATCAAAATGGAATGTACTCAGTAAGAGCTAGAGAGTCAACATAATCACTTAAAACTTCTCCAAAATTTTCTTCCTTCTAACTTCTCCCCCTTTGGCATCATCAAAAATAAGCTAAGGGGAGGTCAAAGGGTTCTAGCAGGTTCCATAGGCGCCTCTGTAGCCTTTATAACATCCTTAGTTGATGAATTCATAAAAGCATGAAGATCAGCATAAACAGTAGTGAACTCATCATCAGTAAGTTGAATCACATTTCTAGTCACATGGAGGTTGTTGTTGACTTGATGCTTGATACCTCTCATTTCCTTATGAAGAGTCCCACAACACTATGTATAAACATCACTCAGCTTCGTAATATCTTCCAATCTCATCTTCAAACGAGTGGTCATTTCCGCCATCTGATTACCCAAACTTTTCAGTTCCTTCTCGATATCAGCAATTTAATCCTCAAGTTGACTTAGGTGAGGCTCATGAGAACTAGGAGCAGAAAATACGGAAGATGATCCAATATGCAGTGGGGGGAAAGGAAATAGGTGTTTACGTACCCAAAGAAGTCGTATTTCCCTTGAGAGTCCTTTCAGTTTCAGTCTTTTCCTCAAAACTGAACCTCTTTCATTTTCTTTCTAAGGTATCACCACACATTTCTTTATCCATTCTCCATCCTTGTTTTGCATAAAATCTCAATACCCAAAGGGTTTTCTTGTTGTATTACATGGAGTCTTTGGATTTTTCTCTAACTTCCCCAGTCATATCAATCTCAAAGATCTGAAATATATTCATGAAAAGCATCCCCTAGACAACTCCAAGAATATGATGTATTTGAATTATCCAGTTCTTGGTAAGATAATGTTACAAAGCATATGATGCAATAATTATCTATGAACAGTCAATCCACTGGCAGTAGGTTTAATAACCTCATTAAGGGTTGAGTTATCCAACACAACCCTAAATATCAAGTGGTTCTACCTCTGATAACCCCATCCATCTGTAAGCATCAAAGAATTTCTTTTTCCATCATTAGGAGCAGAAATCAGGGAGTTTAATGAAGCAACTGATATGACTAATATCCCCCCATTTTCACAACTATTGACATCTCTTTAAAATCAAAACCATTCTCAGTTAACCATTGAAAATCAGCCCCACAACCAACAATTACTATCATATTCCGAAAATCTTGCACAAAATGATTATTGCAAAGCCCTGACCTGAAAGTGTAGGCCTTTGGAGTAGGAGCAGGTTCCTCAATGCTTTTCCCTTTCTTCTGAGCCGTAGAATTGACAAATACAGGTGATTGGCGAGCGGAATGTTTTGGGCTGCTGGAAGACATTTCAACAGAGGCATTGTGAGGAGTTTGAAGGTTTTCAGCAGTGGATTTTTCGGAGAGGGCTGTGGGCAAGAGATGATTTTGAAAGAGAGGAGTTCATGCCGTTTGGGAGAGAAAAGAGGGTCTGTGAGATGGAGGAGAAATAAAGTGCTGACCCCTTTTGCCCTAAAGAGTATATATATATGATATGCATGTCCATCATTTAAAAAAAAAACATTGTACTCATTATAAGTGTTGACACATTGTTTTACCAAGTGTTGACATATGTCATGTAAAAAGAATGCATACAATATTTTAACAAGGAACAAATATGATTTTAAAGCTAAATGCATAGAGAGCAATTTAAACAAAGATCAAAATATATCCAATGCAATCAACAACACAATTAATATTATAAAACAAGCACAAATCATCAATTTAATCCAAAAGTAATCTCATTCCAATAAGATATCTGAAAATTCTTTTAACCACGAGTAAATGAGATTTCATAGGTCAATATTGGAAATTAGCACACATGCATATGCAAGGCATTGTATTAGGTATACTTACAGTGAGGTAAAGGAAAGATCCAATCATACCTTGATACCTTGTGTGTTCAACGTCTTTACCTTTTTGATCATTTTCCTTTTCCATTCTTGAGATGCTTGCTTCAAGCCATGTAGTGCTTTTGTGAGCTTGAACACATGGTGTGGTGGCTTTTTATCTACAAGTCTAGGAGCTTGTTCTACACACACTTCCTCATAAATAATCATTAAGAGATGCATTTGAAATCATTACAACATGCAAAGGTAAGCAATATGTGAATAGATTATAGTCTAGTCATAGGAGCAAAAGATTCATAAAAAATAATTGCATCTTCTAGATTGTAACCTTGGGCTACTAATATTGCCTTGTTCCTTACCACTTCCCCAGATACATCCATATTGTTTTGAAAATTTCATTTAATACCAATAACTGGATGATCTTGGAGTCTAGGAACTAGATGTCATACCATATTTTTCTAAAACTTGTTTTACTTCATCATCCATGGCATGAATCCAACTTTTATCAACTTTTGCCTCAGAAATATGTTTTGGCTCAATTTGAGAAAGTAAGGCAAAATTACTAGCTTGATTATGAAAGGAGTGAATACTTACATTTTCTCCACATTACCAATGACTTGATCAATATGATGATCTTTTGAGGTAATTCCAAGACTTTGGTAGATCAATGTTGACTTGTTGAACTTTTTCTTGTGAATATTGAGATCTTTGCTCTTGTACACGAGTTTCTTCCTTGTCCTCATTTATGGCAAGTTTCTCAATCTCATTATCAAGATCTATAACATCTTCATCATTTCTTTTCATAAGATTGTTAGTTTCATCAATAACAATATGAACAGATTCTTCAACAATCAATGCATATAATATGTTCAATAGTAGGATTATGAGATATACCGACATTTTCAAAACCAATAATCCTTCCTTTATTGATATCACCAAATGTAATCGATCCCTTTTCTTTGAGACAAATAGAGTTAAACCAACTCTTGTCTCCGGTCATGTGCTTGGAGCATTCACAATGGACTTCAAGCACATATGCAAAATCAATCAACTCTTGGTTTTTGGTACCCAAATCTTTTTGGGTCCTTTGGTGTTAGAAATAAATTCATTCACCTTGTCTTTTTGAATCCACACAAATTTGATGCCATGAATGGATTTCTTTCTAGCTGGACAAGTGTGTGAAATGTGACCAGATTGACCACAAAAGTTGCACAATGTAAATGATGGAGATGATTTTGTGATCATATAAGAATAAAGTTTCTGATCATTGAAGGAGTCATATCCAAGACCACTTTTGTTGAAGCAACACCGTTGAGAACCAAGAAGAATATCAAGGTTTTTCTTTCCTTGAGTAAACCTTGCAAGATCATTTGTAAGCAAGTCAACTTTCCTTTTCAAGGTGTCATTTTCAACAATCAAAATATTTGACTCACTTTGCAAAGGTTTTTTATTTTCGTTTATGGTCATTGCAAGATCATCTCTAAGAGATGTGACTTGACTTTTCAAAGTATCATTATCTTTCGCAATACTTTCAAAATTCTTTTTAAGAGAACAATATTTTGAAAATATTCTTTTTAGTTCAACATATTGTTCATCAAATGCATCTTGCAATTCATCAAATGTGAAAGAGTAAATTGAAGAGTTTTGTACCTCATCTTCGTTATCCTTTGCCATGAAGCAAAGGTTTGCATCTTCATCATCACTTTCACTATCGCTTATGTAATTTGTCTTCCTCGAAAAAGTTTTATCTCCTTGTTTCTTCAGGAGAAACTTCTTAAATCTCTTTATCAACAATTCCACGTCTTCATCATCTTTGGAAGACTCATCATCACTAGAGCATGAGGCTTTTAATGCTATGCCCCTTTTTCTTCTACCTTCGTCCTCATCCTCCTCTACTTGGTTCATCTCATGTGTCATGAGAGATCCCATGAGTTCGTCAAGTGAGAGCTTTGTCAAATCCTTAGCTTCTTGAATTGCTGTCACTTTAGGCTCCCAAGTCTTAGGAAGACACCTGAGGATCTTTCTCACCATTTCAACATTAGTATACTCTTTACCGAGAGATTTTAATCCATTTATAATATCAGTAAAACGAGTAAACATAGAAGAGATAGTTTCATCAGATCTCATCTTAAAAAGCTCATAGCTATGAACAAGCATACTAATCTTATTTTCTTTGACTTGATTCGTACCCTCATGAGTTACTTGAAGTTTGTCCCAAATTTGTTTCGCGGTATCACACCCGGAAACACGATTAAATTCATTTGAATCAAGTACACAATATAACACATTCATAGCTTTAGCATTTTGAGACATAATTCTAAGATCAACATCATTCCATTCATTTTCATCTTTCAACTTTCCATCCTTATCCCTAGGAAATGTAGGACCATTTGAGATAACTCTCCATAGATCATAGTCCACGGCTTGGACGTAAATCCTCATCCTAGCCTTCCAATAATTGTAACAAGTGCCATTGAATAAGGGAGGTCTATTTGTGGATTGACCTTCAGCTAAGGCGGTGCTGACAAAGGTTGTCATAGATAGAGATATTAAACCTCAGCTCCGATACCAATTGTGAGTCTAAAAGACAACCCAAGAGGGGGGGTGAATTGGGTTTTTCAAAAACTTAACACTTTTTGAATAAATATGCAGATATGAAAACTACCCCTCTTTAACAAAAAATAATGTTGATCTAAATGAGTCTAAAACTATGCCAAATATAATCAATGAATGATAAAGTATAAATCTCCACAAATATGAATAAGTACTAAAATGTAAGAGAGATAGAGTTAGAGAGATGACACCGTAGTTTTTAGGTGGTTCGGCCAAACACGTACCTACGTCCACCCCCAAGGCAATTGACTTCCTTGGGCTTCCTCCACTATTCTCCAAATAGCGAATACACCTTAGCTTCCCGGGTGCTAAGGAACCTTTACAAAGCGTTTTGCGAGCTCACGCTTCAACTCTCACAAATCCTCACAACCTAGAGGATTTCTTCTACTCTCACAAGTAGGACCAAGTGTTTTCCGAGCTCACACTTTAACTCTCTTACAAATCCTCACAACCTAGAGGATTTCTTCTACTCTCACAAGTAGGACCAAATGTTTACTCAACACTCAGATGTTTTACAATAGATGGGTACAATGGAGGATGGCTCTCTAAGCCAAATCTACAAATGGGTAGCTCAAGAAATGATAGGGCTCTCTAAGCCAAATATACAAATGGGTAACTCAAGAAATGATAGGGCTCTCTAAGCCAAATATACAAATATAAGAACCTGAGATTTGCTGGAAGAATAAGTTCTTCGAGGAAGGCTTATGGATGTGCAAGATTGAATGCAAGCCTTCTAGATTGGAAGAGCTTCTCTCTTCTTCTTCTTCTTTGAGCTTTGTCTCTCAAGAAATTAGGGCAAAAATGATTTTCGTGTGTAGCTCTTGTTTTCTCTTTCAATCTTGTTCTATTTATAGTCTCTAGGGCACCAAGGGCTTTCTTGTCATCTTTTGGAGCCGTTGGAGACACTTTTAGAATGAGTGACGTCGCTCCAGATCTGAGAAATCGAAGCATGTGTCGACACCTTCCATGTATGTGTCGACACCTAGGAGCTTTGCCTGGAAACTCACTTTTTCGGGTGTATGACCAATGTGTCGACACTATGGTCCTATGTGTCGACACATACAACACAGTCTGAAAAATATGTTCTTTGACAGTAACAAGCATTCCGAAAACACCAATTTCGCGGTTACTGTTCATGCATGAGAAACACTGTTCCCGACCTCCAAATCTGATCTTCACCGTTCAGATTATAGCACCTTGTGTTGTGAACGTCCTCTCCAAATTTCAGCTCGATCGGACGACAAACAAAGCGGGATCTTGCCATTGTTCAATGTGTCGACACTATGTCTTCTATGTGTCGACTCATAGTTTTGTGCATTCTGGAGTATGACCAATGTGTCGACACCATGGTTCTATGTGTCGACACCTTCAACACTTAGACTGAAAAATGGTTTTCCTTGACACCATCAAGCATTCCAAAAACACCTACAATGTAAAGATTGACCAATAAGCTTGTGTAGAGGTGTTCAATTATATCTAAGGCCAATTTAAGCTTAGAGAACTCTTGATATCATTTTCTTAAAAAAATTTTCAAATGTAGAATCTAAAGGTCTCAAACTAGTTGAAAAAGTTTGTTATCATCAAAATCAAAAATAGATTGTTTATAAAACAACCTTGGGCTAACATCTCTCTTCTTCCGTCTCCCTCCCTATCCCTCCTCTCCCCCCTCGTCCTCGTCGTTCTACTAAACCCCCTACATATCTTCGTGATTACCTCTGTCCAACTCTCTCTCCGTCCATCTCGACTTCTCCCTCTCGATCTGGTACCGCTCATTGTCTCTCTTCTCATTTATCTTATCATCGCTTTACTAACCGTCATTTAGCTTTTCTTTCTTCCTTAGCTCAACAGGCTGATCCCGCCACTTATTCAGCTGCTATTCGCCACTCTCATTGGCGTGATGCTATGACTACTGAACTTCAAGCTCTTGAAGCCAATCAGACCTGGTCTTTACAGCCCCTCCCTCCTGGCAAGAAACCCATTGGCTGTAAATGGGTCTTCAAAACCAAGCTTCGCGCTGATGGATCCATTGAGCGCTACAAAGCTCGTTTAGTCGCTAAGGGGTATACTCAGGTCGAAGGCCTCGATTATCATGATACTTTTGCTCCTGTTGCTAAGCTTGTCACTGTTAGATGTGTTCTTGCAGTTGCTGCTGCCAAAAATTGGACGCTCCATCAATTAGATGTTCACAATGCCTTCCTCCACGGTGATCTCGATGAAGAAGTCTACATGACTCCACCTCCCGGTTATTGCAGTGAGGGGGAGTCTCGTGTTTGTCGCTTACAAAAATCCATTTATGGCCTCAAGCAAGCGTCTCGGAATTGGTTTTCCAAACTATCTTCTGTTCTTCTCTCTGCTGGTTTCCGCTAGTCACAGGCTGATCATTCTCTCTTCACTCATTCTCTTGCGTCCTCTTTTACCCTTATTCTCATTTATGTTGACGACATTCTTTTGGCAGGCAATGATCCCTCTCACATCCAACACATCAAGACTCTCCTCGGGCAACGCTTCCGCATCAAAGACCTTGGCCCGCTGAAATATTTCTTGGGGTTGGAAATTGCTCGCTCTCCCTCCGGCATCTTCCTCAACCAGCGTAAATATGCTCTCGATATCCTCACCGACAGTGGTCATCTCGGCACTCGCCCTGCACACACTCCCATGGAACAGAATCTCAAGCTCACCGCCGATGCCGGTGACCCCTTGCCAGACCCCAGTCCCTATCGGCGTCTTGTTGGCCGCCTCATCTACCTCACCATCACTCGTCCGGACATCGTCTTCGCCGTCAACATTCTTAGCCAATTCATGCACGCTCCATGCCAACCACATTATGATGCCGCCCTTCGCATCTTACGCTACATCAAAGCTACTCCTGGCCAAGGCCTCTTTTATCCCGCAATCAACTCTCTCCAAGTTACTGCTTATTCCGACTCCGATTGGGCGAGCTGTCCCACTACTCGCCGCTCCACCACAGGTTTTTTCATCCAGCTCGGCACCAGTCCTATCTCTTGGCGCACCAAGAAACAACCTACCGTCTCTCGCTCTTCCGCTGAAGCCGAATATCGTGCCATGGCCTCCACCACCTGCGAACTTACTTGGTTGCACACTTTGCTCTGCGATCTCACTATTTCTCACTCTCAGCCCATGCATCTCTATTGTGACAACCAGGCTGCCCTTCATATTGCCAAGAATCCGGTTTTCCACGAACGCACCAAACATATTGAGATTGACTGCCACATCGTTCGTGAAAAGCTTCGGACTAACTTGCTCTCCCTTGCTCATGTCCCTGCTTCCCACCAACTTGCTGATCTCTTCACTAAGACATTGGGTCGTGAGCTTTTTCATAGTCTCTCTAGCAAGTTGGGCATTTCGAACCTCCATGCGCCAACTTGAGGGGGAGTATTACAGATCACTTAGGCTAATTAGCCTCCAACGGCTACTTCCCATTTTCATTCCTTACCTTGTATAGCAGTTTCTTTCCTTATGTATTTTTCTTTCCTTTACACATATATTCTCCTTGTATTATTTATACATGTATACGTGAACATAATAAGATAGTGCAATTACAACTATTCTCAACCTCTCTTTGCAATTCTCAACAACAATTATGCTTCGAGAGCTCTCTTTTATAAGACTCAGGAACAAAACCAAATTCCCAACACAAGGAAGAACCAGATTGTGAATTTTTCCCAGGAAAACATTCCCATCCAACTCTAGACATAAAGAAAAAGCGTTCATGCCACCAGTTATTGTTGTAAGGGGAATGAGCGACCAAAAAAGCCCTTTGAAGACAAGGGTAAAAATACTAAAATTGGTCAGCATGAGAAGAAGGAATAAGAGCATAAAACCACAGGAACTCCTTGAAAGTCAACTAAAATTTCAGTCCTAAATGCATGGGCCACAACACAGCGCATCCCAACAAAACCCTTCAACCATTGGGAACAATCTGAGATGAAGAAAGGAGCAAACCCCTCAAGATTTGATGAATACTTAAAAGGGAGAGGAAACCTTACCCAATGCTTCAAAGGGGTCTCGAAAAATCATATCTCACCAGCGCCTGCCCTAAAATAGGGCGTTTCTCCGAGAGACGGAAGACGGAGGTGAGTTTCAGGCTGAAAATGGTATTCGACATCGAAGGAATTGAGGTTTTGCTGCTTAATATTTCCACAACCCCAACGACTAGCATTCCTCTTCGGAAGCTTTGCAGTTCTAGTAGCACTACTTGAAGATGGTCTGACATCAGCCATTGTATGTAGACGAAATTGAAGAAGATAGTAGAAGAAAAAGAGCAAGAGAGCGGAAGAGAAAGCTTGGATAACACGAAAGAGAGTAAGGGCTAATGAACCAGAAGGAAATAACGCTATATACAAAAATGTGAGAGGCATAATGACGAGAATGCCCACGATCTCAAAAGCACGCCATTGAACAGTCGCAAAGATATCAAGGCCTGTAGGAGAGTAATTTGAAGAAATAGACAAAAAGTGCAAAACCTTAGTATAAAGGCTATGTTTGTTTTATATTTCAAAACGTTTTCAAAATATTTTCTACTCACTTTTTCATCAATTTCAATACCTTTTCACCAATCTCAATAACTTTTTACAAATTCCAACAATTTTTAACACAATTTTCACCATTCCCAAGAGAATTTACACTATTTTCAAAAAAACAAAAACACAAAAACATATCTCAAGACCTAAACCAAACATAGTGAAACGACGTTCGTCAGGCCATGATCGAGTAAATCAAAATGTCACAAACTCTGCAGAAAAGTAGGTTACCAAACTAAATGACCGAAGTACCCATCATAGTGCGAGGAAAGTGAAGCGTCTTCTCAATGGAATTCGAGAAAGTGCTTAAATAAATTAGGAAATTAAGCAGCTCTAAGGCCTAGTACACAACCATGATGGGCACGATCAAACAAATACGTCGACAACAAGGTCTATAAAAAGGCGAACATACGTTTAGAAATAAAAAAAGGCAAAAAACAACTCCAGACAAAAGGGTGAATTTAATAAGCTCCCCTACCTTCCGCTCGATGTCCTCACTATCATAGTCAGTTATACGGCGAAAGAAAGTCTTGTTGACTGGAAGCAATTCAAGCTAGTATCCTGAGAATTTTATCGGGCAGCATCAAATGATTTATCCTACAAAAGGATGAATCTCGAAGACTATTCAAAGCTGTGGCTACCAACCAATACCTGGCATCAACTCTGGAAGTGAGAAATCCTCACGAAGTTTTCATGGAGGCAATTCGGCACAGCTACATGAAGAATAAGCCACTCTTGAAGTCATCTACATGCTGAAAGGAGCGGCTTCATAATGGAACAAATCATCCCGATACTTCCTAGCAATCATCTACCATTCTACGGAAGAAGAAATATTTCTCCAGCAAGCGCGAGATATGATTTGGAATTTGAGGATGCAGCTTGGAAGAAAGGGAATGAGGGTGCTTACTAGAACAATTAAGGGTTGGCTGACACACAACATTGGATATGGAGGTGTAATTTTCCACGTGGCAAATTATGTCCTATGTCCAGATGGTTATGAGCCACCCTTTATGTCGGACCGCGGGAGAAAAGGCCAAAGAAGAAATCGTTGCAAAGCATGTTAAGTGAATAAAGTACTTTCACACCGTCACGATTACATGTCAAGGCAATGGCTCGGTCCAATGTTATGTTTCAATATATGTAATTAATGAAATTAACTTTTATTTCGTAAAACTTATTTTTATGAGTTACATGGTTTGAAATAAAACCTGCCATTTGGAACTAAACTAGCCGGTTAAAATCCAATCAAAAGGATAACTGCCAAAAATGAATCGACAAGACTAGAGTTCCTCATCCCTGGCACAACACGCATCGTCTACACCTGATAAGAGGCTGGAGCATCAAACGTCAAAAGCTGTAGGTAGGAACATAAACGAGATTTGATAACTGCCAAAATAAAGCTGGCACAACACGCATCATCTACACCTGATAAGAGGCTGGAGCATCAAGCGTCAAAAGCTGCCGCATTAAATGAAACGTGCCACTCAAGAAACGGAGAAATAGATGCATGTCGATTCACATGATCATCAAAGATTTTCACAATTGCTACGTGTCATCTACACCCAATAAAAAGCCGGAGCATCAAGCGTCAAAAGCTACCACATTAAATGAAACGTGCCGCTCAAGAAACGGAGAAAGGATTCATATCGATTTCCCACGATTATCAAGGGATTTTCAAACAACTTTTTAAAAAAGCAACCATCATATCGAGCAGATAAAAGGAGGATTGATTCGACAAAAAAGAAGAGCAACCAGAAGATCAAAATGTTGTCGTCCAAACGAAACCCTAGCCAAACCCTACCCGAAGAAATATGGGCCGAGAGAATAAGTTAGGTTAGGGCTGTACAACCCCGGTGTAGGCCGGTTTTCAAATATGGGCCACCTACACCTACACCGTTAAGGGCAAAAACCGGCCCTTAACGGTGGCGGTTTTAGCGCTGGCGGTGGCGGTTATCCTACATTCATATTAGGCCATTTTTTTAGCATTTTATGCACTTTGTCTAATGTATTTTTTTATTTTTTCCTTTGGTCTATTGATCACATATTAATAAAATTGCATAGCGAAATACCAATGAATTTACACTTAACCCCCCATGTTAAGATCTACTGTTAAAATCAAGGAAAAATGCACCACATGGCAAAATCTTCGTCAGTTTATCAGGTAGCAACCGTGCCAAACAATAACAATAGATTTCAGAATGGTAGAAAATTGAGCTAAAAAAGATAAAAATTACCTGCTTCAGTGGCACAAAATTTATACTTGAAGGTGGCAAAGCCTGAAAAGGAAAGCAGTAAGTGTAAGCCACTGACGTAGTATATGGGTCTCACCTCAAAAAAACAATAATGTAATCAATTTCCCGTTCCTTTATTATATTTTATGAAATAATAGATCAGGTGAATTAAGTAAGATTACAAAAACAAACTCATAAAAAATAAAGACAGACAATGGGTTGCTTACAGTGGTCATCATTGATGACTTATCTTCGGGAACGCTATCTTCTAAAGCTTTAGAAATCCCTTTGGTACTACAAATAACAAAAGAATGAATCATCATTCCAACAATAGCATCAGTAGTTGCTATTTTGTTGCAACCATGACAATAATAGTACAGCAAACAACCCCAAAACTCAACTACACTCTGTCCACCTACTAATTACATAAACTCAATGGAGTATCCAGCAACACCTACGGCAGTCCAAATTACATAGCATCCGAATATTAAAGCATATAGATGAGCCAACAAATTTCTCATCATCCAGAAGTATAAAACCAATCAGGGGCCATGTTTGCGGATCTAGGTAACTTCTCGAAGAAATCAATCAGGGTATTCAACAGAGCTCGTATTTATCACTATTATAGTTACATGGCAATGACGAAAAACTTGTGGATGATGTCTTTACTGCAGATCGCATTTGTCTGCTTGGTTTATCCAGTTCTTGTCCTATGCTACGCGGGACAGGCTGCATATATGTCCAAAAACTTGATTGTTAAAGATTTTAATCGTCTAAGCAAATCCGTACCTAGTAAGTTGTTTCTTTTGCTTTTATTTGTTCATCTCTGTGGATCAATGAAATTTTATGTAACCAAGGAATAATTCAACACTACTTTCACAATACAAGAAAAACTCAAACGGAAACGAAAACAAGAGCTCAAACTGAACAGATAAAGGAATGCTACAAGTTCGACCAATTTTTCAAACTGAACACACCAAAACATGTTAAGGCATCAACAAGTCACCAAATTTTCTCTTCCAAACTATCTAATCTACATCTAATTGCATTTCTCACACCCAGCTCTTCAAACCCGAGTGCCCACTGCCCATAGGGCTGTTCAACCCCACCGGTAAAATCCGGTGGCACCGGTGCCGGTGGCACAGGTGCCGGTGCCGGTGGCTAGTTTTTAGGAAAACATGGGGGTTTTCCCGGTTTCCGGAAACCGGATTTTATTTTCTTAAATTTTTTTTATATCAAAACGACGTCGTTTCAGTTCACCCCCTCGACAGCCTCTCTCTCCCTCCCCCACCCTTCGCCGGCCACGCCTCCCCGGGCCTCCGCCGCTCATCCCCTTCCATAATAAGTCTTCTTCCCCAAATATTCAACTTTAAATAGACAATTTCTTCGTACCAACCAGTGGCATGAATACGGGGAGAATCATGAGGTTGACTGTCAGAGGAGAAAATCCACTTACACCACAAAAGCTCCCTAAACTCTGATTCTGATCGAATCCAATTCCGTAATCGTACGATGCCTTCCCGTAGGAGAACCCTTCTGATGGTCATCATCCTCGGCGACAGCGGGTCTCTCTCTCTCTCTCAATTTATCTGTTTGAATATATACATCTTTGCATGTTCATGTGTGACTTGTGAGCTTTATTTTTTAATAGGAGTGTTTTAAAGGGGAATATTTGTCTGACTTTCGAGATCTTATGTTATTCAGAGTGATCTGGAATAGCAGGAATTTTTGGTACTCGCTGAAGAATTTGATTGCTTGCTTTAATTGAGCTTGATCTAACTGGATATTCCACATATGATTTTGTATAGAATTTGCAGACCTAAATAAATAATTAGGAAAATTGATATAGCGGATTTTGTAACCAGTCGTCTTTTTTAGTTAGTTTCGATGGACTCAGCAAGTTAAATACTCTCAATGGATGGTTATTCAAACTCGAATTTTCGTCCCACCTGTTTATGATAACTGACTTGATCTGTGTTTTACAGGGTGGGAAAGACTTCCTTGATGAATCAGTATCCTTCAGTAGCTTGATATTAGATTAGCCATGTAATTTGTGTTTGCATTGGTTATTTCATTTAAATTAGGCGTTATGGCGTTAGAGAAAAGCAGTTGCTTCCAAGGAGTTTGGTGCTCTTTTCCTTGACATATTTCTAATAGATACATAAATAGGAAGTTTAGCAATCAATACAAGGCGACAATCGGAGCAGATTTTTTGACAAAAGAAGTGCAATTCGAAGATAGGCTTTTCACCTTACAGGTTAAATATGTACTGATTATTTCCTTAATTTCGATCTAAGAGGAACTTTCTATTTCCTATGTACGAATTGTGTTTGTATGTGCCCATGCTATTCAAGATTGAGTGTTCTTGAGCTGTGTTCTTTTGTTAGGATACCTTAGGTTTTGGTAATTCCTGTTTATATCTGACGATTATTTCTACATTGTCTTTCTTTATCATTTGTTCAGTATTTTGGTTACCAAATGGGTGATTATGCACTCAAAGTCAAAGAGAATGAGAAGATGAACGTTGTTGTATGTTAAAACTAGACATTTCCTAAATATATTGCTATGCTGGATAGATGGGAAAAAGTTACTTTATAAAGTTCTTGCTAACTGAAGAAAGATAACTTTTGTTTTAGGGGGAGAGGGGGGAATTATTTTTTATTTTTTTTACTGTAGGATTGTTAAGATCTTGACATGTCCTCAACGTTCCTATAGACAGCTTATCTCAGGGTTGCATTATTCTTCCATGAAATATCAGAATCCAACCATTTATAGATGCCTCGTGACCACCTGCAGCATTTACAGGGTGAAGGTCTAAGGCATCCAGATGATTTTGGACCATTTCAATGCACCATTTTTAATTGGAAGTCTCTCTGGGAATAACCCTTCATTATTTTTTAGGTTGCCTTGTTCAGTCTCCAGGGTCTTTTTCTTAAGCTTACCTGATTTTGGCTTTGACAATTTGCAAGTTCAGGGGTATCCGTTTGTGGGTCCTGCATCACTGAATATGTCACATGTTTAAAGTCCAGGTCCTTTAGTGCCGTTTTGAGGACTGTAATAATTTAACATGTGAAATTACATGTTTGTGGACTTGTATGCCTATATTGCTTTTGAGATATACTCTTCTATAATGCTATTGTGGACTGCAGTTTGTGGATTGCCCTTTCCCAAGGATTAGAAAGCACCAACTGCAATGAAACTGTGTTTTAATTGTATCCTTGCTTGTTTAAAGTCCAGGTCCTTTAGTGCCATTTTGAGGACTTTAACAATGTAACATGTGAAATTACATGTTTGTGGACTTGTATGCCTATATTGCTTTTGAGCTATACTCTTCTATAATGGTCAAGTCTTGTTAGGATGTTTGTGCAAATCTTAGGGAAGGAAATGTAGGATAACCGGAAACCGTCACCACTAAACCGCCACCGTTAAGGGCTGGTTTTTGCCCTTAAAGGTGTAGGTGTAGGTGGCAATTTTTTGAAAACCGGCCTACCCGGTGTAGGTACCGGTTTTGGCCAAAATCGGCACCTACACCGGGGTTGAACAGCCCTAACTGCCCAAATCTAAAAGTCATCAACAACATGTGCAACAAACCCAACTAAATTAAAGGCAGCACACAAAGCTAACCTGGGTCCTGGGCCACTGCTATTGTGCGCCGGACGGCAGGAGAGGGAGGGCCGGAAGGGAAGAGGAAGACACTGACAGGACTGGGCACTCGGTCGGCGATTCGGCAGTCGGCAGAGGCACTTCGTCGGCGACTCGGCAGTGGGCAGGGGCAGGGGCACTTCGTCGGCGACTCAGCAGTGGGTAGGGGGCAGGGGCACGTCGGAGACTCGGCAGTGGGCACTGGCAGGGGCTTAGATTTTAGACTTAGGGCTGGGAAATTGGGAATGGCCGAATGGATTCGGGAGGAGCGGCTGCGACACAGTTTCAAATTAGACTTAGTTTTTTTTTAATAAGTCCGGGTTCCCGGTTCTGGGTAACCCGGGAATCGGGATTACCCCCGGGATTTCAAAGAAAAGGCAAACCGGCACCGGGTTGCCGGTAACCCGGTGCCGGTTCCAGTGCCGGTGCCATCGGATTTTCCCGGTGGCACTGAACACCCCTAAGTTGGGTGATCCACAACAACGCGAGGGAATGGCAGAACCTCTGCACAGTGTCAAAGAGGTTCTGGAAAGCGGCCCACGCACCAGTAGTGTGTCGAAGGCTGAAGATTGAAGATGTGCAACCTTATATCCACCTACAAAAGCATGGCTAGCATTGAGCAACCAGTGTTACGAATGTAAAAATCCACATGAGCTCTTTGTTAGAGGAAGCGCAAAGCTGTGCTGGAGAGCAACCATAGAGGATGGGTTGAAAGAACTCCACACTTCGGCAAAAGGAGGAAACACAAGGGGAAAATACCTCATCGCATTGGCCTATCACCATCAAGGAGGAGATGCAAGAAGAACCATTGTACCCATAATGGCAAAGTTGAGAAAACAATTAACAGTAGAGCAAATGGAAGTTGTGCTCTTTGCTATTACAGATTGGGCTACAGCCAGATGAGTGGCAACTGAAGTACACTGATACAAATTGAGAGAAAGAATAGAATGTCCCAAAGGAAAGAGGCCTGTTGCATCCCTAAAGAAGAAGGCCAACCAACATCATTTGAAGATTGGTGGATTGCTTACAAAAATCATTTATGCGATTATGTTATGCGAACAAAGAATTTGCTTACAATGTTTGTGTTTAGGTTCCATCGAAGAAGAAATCGAGTGGAAGATTCCTCCTTGGACTGATGTATGATCATTTAGTAAAAAAATTCAATTCGTTAAACATTAGCTTCGATTAACATACACATGTGTATGAAAGCATCAGGAAACGTTCTCGATCTAATTTATAAATGACTCTGCCCGAGAATGAGGGGACTCTAATGATACCGAAACTGAATCAGTCTGGCCCAAATCAATTTGGGCCGAACAAGACGACCATACAAAAGACCAATAACGGTGAAAAGCCCAAATTGCATCATGCCCAAGGGAAAGAAGGTCGCGACGCACAACACATCGGTTAACCAACTTATAACTTGTGATACCCAAGATCCCGAGATCCCCACGAAAAGTGAATGTTCTACAAGACACGATAGGAACGAGGGATTGAATTTTCTCGTTTAGGGGAAACGTGATGACGTGAGGAAAAAGGCTATAAAAATAGAGTTCCAAGAAGAAGAAAAGGTAAGTGACATTTTGATAAGTTAAATAGAGAAATTATTATACACCGACACTGACTTTATCATCGGAGGTGTCCCACCCCGGTGTCCGGGTTATTTCTATCGTTTTGCAGGGAGAATTATCCATAAATCAACTGATTCCTCAAAGGAGTTAGCCGAATAGTGGTGAAGGTTGAGGTTGGAAGGCAAGGAAAATTTACTCTTCTTTGTCTTAGGTTTCGGCTGCTTATATGTAACAAATTAATTATCTTCTTCTTTCTTGAATATAGGCCCTGTTAACGCCAAGAAGGAGTTGAGGGAAAAAGGTAGGGGAATTAATGGCGTAATATAAAAACTGAAGGACCGAAAGTTTTGGTTGTTATTAGTTAACAGCAAGAGATCGTGTCTTGTTTCTGGCCTTGCATGTTAGTTTAACCCTTAATCTGAAATGCATGTTGGATTTGTTCAAGAAATAGGTCTCATGTGATGAATTTTTCAAGTGTTATATTGACATGCACAGGTAGATATGGGGTTTAGCTTCAATTAAGTGTTGTTGGGCTGATAAGAATGGAAATGAGTTCTCTTTTGTAGTGCAGAATCAGATATATAGAGCATATTCATTTTTCTGTGGATTAATGGATAGTGTATTTACAAGTTAATTGTGACGAGCAAAGCATGAAATAATTCATTTGAAAAAAGATTTAGTTGCTGCATGAAAAGTTGATTATACCTAAAGAAAAAACAATTGCAGAAAAAGAGTTGCTGAATATAACAGAACTGAAATATGCAGTTCTGTAGAGGTTACCATGAGTTATTTTCTTGATGAATTTGCTGTCATTTATGCTAGTGTAATTGGTTCAATTAGTCATGGTAATATTCTGCAGAAAACGAAATGTAGACAGAATATTTGAATTAATTGTTGCCGGAAACATGTAATATTGCTGCTGTAATTTTGTCTCATATACGGGTTCTATTGAAAGATAGGAAGGTTAATGAACAGTTATCATGTAATGAACAAACAATAAGCTGCTGGAATTAAAGAGGAAATGTTTACGTAGTGCATGCTGAAATTGGTTTCTATAGGAAAAAATTGAAGCAAGAGGAGAAAGAGTAATTATGTGAATTGTTGATGGAAATTTTTTTGTAGTGATTGGATTATTTTATACTGTTTTGTGAAGAACTTATGGGAGGTTAGCAGTAAAATAGAATACAGCATGTATGGGAAAAAAAGTTCTTTTGGATTGTTGTCATTGTTTTTGGAAAATAAATTGGAACAAGAGAGAATCTAATTAAAGCTCAAGAATTTCTCTTGCCAAATGTGTTGTTGAATGTTTACTGAATTATAGATGTAATGTAGGGAGGTTGGAATGAATAATTAATTTACATTGTAGGTTTGAAAAGCTGTTAAAGGATAATATACATAACATGGTGGAGATTTCATAACCTTTGATAAAAAATTTTAATCTCATTAAAGTGTTTTGCTACTCTAATGTTGAGAAGATTTACGTGCCGCTGTTATTACTTATTTTGTTTAGCTGCATGCAATTGTCTATTTGTGACATTTTTTTTTTTTTTTTTTTTTTAGGCAAACGTGAATTTCATTCACACTGAAATGCTGTATACAGAAGGTCCTTCGAGACCGGATACAAGGAAACATCCCCAAGACAGAGAACAACACAGTACAACAGCATAAAGAGCCCTAAGGGCTATACATCCAGCCTTTAAGACCAGATTCTCAATGGCCAAAACGGCCTCAACAAGACAGACAGCAAGGTCTGTAGATTCTAAATGGGTACAAAGACCCGCCACAAACGAAGTCCGGAAGAGGAGGTGGTCATGCACCTCACTCTCACTTCCCCGAAAGTTCCTCCGAAACAGCATAAATGGACACCAGAGTCCATAACAAAAACGTGCAGTACTAAAACTCACGTACACCAGAACAACCAAATAAAAAGACAAAGTTCGGCCATAAAACAGTGAGGAAACAGGGCCCGAATAAAAGAAGCCGAACCACCCATGCAGATCTGCAAAAGGGGAGGCGCGTGAGTCACACGCGCAGGCGCGTGGCGGCGCGTGGTCAGACACGCGCCGACCGATGACGACCGGACGGGACCCGAGACGATCGCCTGGAACTGATGATCTCCTCCCTCGTGCGCGTGGCCACCAAAGAGCTCCGAAACCGTCGGGATCTGACCTGCAAAACAGCCACAGAGGGAGACCAAAAAAATGCCGAAAAAAAGGGTACCGGGCAAGATCCGGCCAAGAGGGAGGGGGGAGAAGGAGGGAGGGAGCGGCGGGAGGAGCGGAGGCTCCTCCCGCCGCCAGATGCAGAGAGGGTGGAGGCTTTGCAGACGGAACGAGTTTTCCTCGCGAGAGAGAAGGGGGGGAGGCTTTGCAGACGGAACCAGTACTGTCTATTTGTGACATTCAATGATGAACTTGCACTTTTATGGATTATTGGGCACGTAAACATTTATGGTTGATTCAAATTTATTATTGATCTCTAAATGAGAATGAGAATTGAGTAAAGAATGAATGAGCAGTCTGGTATCAATATGTGGAGGATGTGCAACCACTCTCATCTGAAATCGAGAAGTGGCCTCTTCGTGGATGTAGACACTGGTACGAGCACGACTTTACTATGGTTGTTCCGATGAAAAGGATATCACAGAACTGTTCTAAATGTAGAGGAGAGGGACGAACAACCCTAACTCCGAGGGCAATGAGAGTTAAGAACTGGTCAATCAAAGCGTAAATAAATGAGAAACTGTAGTATGTCTCTGTTTATTGCATCTGCATCTGCATGCTGTTTTATACATTGGAACTGCTCTATGAATTTGTTCATTGAATGTTTTTTTTCTTCTGTTATCTATCTCGTTCCCTTTTTCACGACCTTACTGAGTGCAAACGACTCACCTTTTTATATTTTTCTTGATATTCCATGATAATAGTTAAATAGAAGAAGGTGCAGCTGTTCACTCTTCGGGAGACATTCGACTTGGGGACTCAGTGTTTTGACGATTCAGTTCGTAATCTGGGACTCCTTGACCATATGGTGGTCATCGAGTACTACCATTATTAGACTCCCTTGGAGCCCACACCACCACATCCCCCAGTGTATTGGCACCTGAACCCTCTCCCGGCACCAAATGCCCCAGGAATATTTTCGAGAGAGACCAGTGCTGAGACTGGCTGTCATTTATGTTTTCTTTTGTGATGTTTATGTATTAGGCTATATGCCTACCCACTCCTTATGCTATTTTAATTTAGTAGCCACTTATCGTCTAGTCTATAATGAGACTGATATTTATTACACTCGTTGTGAAGTTGCTTACTAATGTAGTTTTTTCTTAAATTAATTATAATAATAAAATATTAAAAAAATTTCCTTTAGGAGCTATCCTTCTTGCCGTGATAATTGAATTCGCGATCAATGACAGAATTTTTTGGCTAACTTGAGTAATGCAAAATTAGTGTAATTCTGTCGTTACAATGCTCACACCTTATGGTATATTATTGAAAATCATGAGTTGTGCCTACGCACTCTGCCCACGTAGTTTCTAATCAAATGGCTTCCATTTTTTTTAGCAACCTCTAGCAGTTTTCTTCCAGCTATTTACAAATTCCTCCTGATTTTTTGCCAATCTAAAGGCCGATTAAGAGTACTAGGCTATAGAAGTTTTACGGGTAACGAAGTTCATCCTTGAGTCTGCCAATAAAGCAACTCAGCTTAGTCCTAGCTGAAACTTCCCTCAGCTCGTTAGCCAGAGCCTCAAAGTAGCCCTTGTCGGAACAGTAATGGTTTGCCTCAACTTTTGAACTGCTCCATTAGGTCCTCGTAGGGAAGTGTCTCCAAATCGTAAGCGTAATGCCCTTGTAAAGGCCTCCCAACAAGTGAAAATTCCACTCTCCTCTGCATCTTAGAACAATACTCACGTCTCACCTTTTATATATATATATATAGAGAGAGAGAGAGAGATAAACATTGCCACTTGCGATAGCTAAAATTTCTATAAATTATGTATACAAAGCTCCGCCCTGATTTAAGGATGCATGGAGAACATGTTTCCTATTTCATCTTTTTACAAAATAAAGGACCCAGAAAAAAAATCAAACAAGTTTGATTTTTGTAGACTGATTTTATTGCAATTCTATACTAGAGCCCTCTAATTAATTTAATACTAATTTAGCCCTCCAAATTAGATCTAGCTTTGTCCCTGCATGTATAATCTACAGAACATTTGAAATTGACAAGATTGAGATTGGGATTGCAGTAGAGACATAGTACTGGGGGATCTTCTTGGCACAAGGACTTTTCAAATATTTTGTCATAACTTGGGGTTTAAGAAACAGTGCATGACACTTATTCTATTCACATATAAGCATTTAGTCTCACACCACAAGACCATAAAGAAAAGCTAACCACATTTCCCAAATCCAAAAACTTCTGGCATATGTACTTAAAAAGAAACCCTGATACATAGTTCGGCTGGAGTTGCCTCCATCAGAAGATGTAGTCTGGCAACTGGAGGGGAAACCTTGCCACTTCGGCTTCAAAAGAATCACCTTTTGGCTTTGCTAAGCTACAGAACAAGTTTAATCATATTTTGAGAATCAGTCAAATTTTGCACTAGGACATTCTGCAGTCGTGGGGAACTAAAAAGTTGATACAATAACGTTTCATCCATAGTACGGATGATAATGGAACTCCTTCACACCCATTATGCAGTTCTCCCTCTCTATCCTTCCTATATAAACATATCCACATACACTGCATATTCATGTATGCATACAACTATATAGATATATATCACATCTATGATGTCAAAATTTAATTCACAGGACTTCTAATAGGTAGGGTTTAATCTAATTAGCAGCATCTCTTTGATGGTAAATTGATATGTTTGTATAATGAGACCTATTGTTCATAATCAGGGAAAATTCGTATTTGATGTGGAACAAATACAAGACAATTCTTTATTACTTGTAATATATGCATTATAGTTCAGATGATGTAGACGATAGACCAGACTAATAAAATACCACATGCAAGTAATCTGAACTATAAGTGCTTTGTACTGTTGATTAGAACACAGCAAACTCCTATCTCTGGTCACTTCAGATCATAAGCAGAAGATTTTTACACCACTGGATGCACAAAATTTTCACCTGATCTTGACAGGATGTTTTCATTTGATTGCTTGCAATAAACTCCCCCATTCATATCGTTTGAGCACTTTAGTCGCGAAAATCAAACCCAAGTCACACATGCAATACATGTGGTTGAGATCAAAAGCTGAGTGCTTATTTGGTAGGATTATTAAAGTGAAGTAAATATAATAAAGACAAGATTAAAAGTTACCTTAATACTGTGAAAGGGATGAATAAGCTAGGCCATTTTGAAAGTGCTTTTTAGCTCAATATAGTGCATGTTAAACTTAGGATAGGAAAAGTTCAAAATTGTTCAATCTTGGAAGTATATCGACGTCTTACTCTCTGAGTTTTTGGAAACAAAACAAGATAACAATAACCTAACAAAAGGTACAGTCCGATCCAGGTGCCCATTTGGGTTAGGTGCCAAATCCACTAAAATCACCTAGTCTGGTGCTTGTTGTTGCACCAGGGTCTGTTGCACCGGGTGCTAAATCATGGGTGTTTTGTATCCATTGAGCAAAGACAGGTTGCAATTGTATAGTGGTATCTGAAAACAGATATTGTGAAAACAGATCTTGGGGATGCCCATAAGCACTTATGGTAACATTATGAATATACAAACCAAAGCTGTGAAAGCCTAAAAATTTACATAGTTGACCTAAACCAAAAGCCTCATTTGTACCCTCCCATCTAGAAACAACCGAGATTGGACAGTTGGAGTCCTATTCCAGTAAGGCATGCAACTTCAAGATTAGCTCTTTGACATGGTTCAAGATCAACAAGGCTCAACTCAACTTGCCTATAATGACTCAAACTGAAGCATGAGCCCATATTTATTTGGTACAACACTCGACACTAACATCAGTACCAGAATGGGGGGAAAATAGATATGATTTAAGGGTATCTTCTTGTACACGTGATTGCTCGAAACAGACCAGAGCCCAACAACTGACAGAAAACCACAAATTTCACAGCACTTGGCAAAAAGCAAGTGATAGCCTGAAAGGGTTTCTTCCCCTTCTGCCAAGCTGCCTGTAATGTACCCGAATGGGGGTTGGGGTAAAATGAGAATTTGGGGTTGTTTGGAAGATGGGAAAATGAGTGAATTCTGTAACTGCTCTATTCCAGAGAAAGAGCCACTCTGCAATTATCTTTTCATATATGTTCTTTGATAGTCATTCTTATAGAGCTAATCCTATATATACGGTAGAAATTGGGCTAAGGCCCAACATTAATGGAAAGACAGCAGATAACCGGCCCATTAGGATGGGCTACATAATAACTAAGAAAAGCACTTAATCGAATCAAATACCGGACATAAGAAAGCAGTAAAATAGGTAAGGCCCATCTACTAAGCCCAGTCAACTCCTCCGACCAGACATAGCCACATGCCACTAAACTCAACCACATTCACACTTAACTCGATCTCCCGTTAGATCCCGAAGCTTCTCGAAACCACCAAATCTCCAAAGGTGTTTCCTTTCTCACCGAGCCTTAGGCTATGTTTGGTTTATGTTTTGAGATATGTTTTTGTGTTTGTGTTTTTTTAAAAGTAATGTAGATTCTCTTAGGATTGGTAAAAATTGTGTTAAAAGTTATTGGGATTGGTGAAAAATTATTAGAATTGATGAAAAAGTGAGAGGAAAATGTTTTGAAACATGAAACAAACATAGCCTTAACATCCATCTTCCTTCCACAAGAACCTGTGATCCACAGATGGGGTCATGATATTCCCTTCCTGTTCAAAACACCTTGCTCACAAGGTGCGGGTAAAAGTCTCGCAGCTGCCAAAATGGAACCATGTCACATATTCTTGTGCGGTGCCCTTCCAGTGAATAAGAACTTCGGTCAAGGGCTAATCTCCTTTCTAGCGAACTCGTTTGTCAATAATGGTTTATGGTTCAGGTTGGGGAGTTCATCATCCACCAGCAGTAAGTATGGAAGAGTGGTCACATGAGCACCAAGTTTCCTTTTTAAGCAAGAGACGTGAAAAAACTGGGTGCAATCTTGCCTATTGAGGTAGATCGAGACAATAAGCCACATCTCCGATCTTATGGGTCACTTCGAAAAGCCCAAAATAACAAGGTGAAAGTTTGAGGCTTTTCTAAAATGCAAATGATCTTTCGGAGTTATTTATCATTCTGGCTTTTGGCTCTCTCTAGTGTCAAAGGACAGCATAGCTGGCCAATTTATGGTCAATTCAAATTCAAATTTACAATCGAACGTTATTATTCTCCTCTCCGATTATTTCCTTGTATAGCTTGATCGGTTATTTTCTTTGATTGTACGGCTTTTATTTCCATGGCTAGAATCTATGTAACTATAGCGGTGTAATCTTCCTATATAATAGAAGGTCTCAACGAAGACAATACACAGTTTTTCTCCAAATCTCTCTCTAAAGTTAACATGGTATCAGAGCCTCTCTTCTAAAACTCAATATCTAGTTTCTTTCTTGTCTCGTCCTGCTTCGTTGGTATCTTGTTGGTGTCTCGACCAACTCTAGTTCTCCTGCTTCTCTGGTTCTTCGTATTGTGTCTCTTGGTCTCTGGTTCTAGTGTTCCACCGTTGTCACAGGTTTCTCGGCGATCTGCTAGTGCTCCTGGTGGTTCTC
This sequence comes from Myrica gale, assembly GCA_963930655.1. Lineage (NCBI taxonomy): Eukaryota > Viridiplantae > Streptophyta > Magnoliopsida > Fagales > Myricaceae > Myrica > Myrica gale. The sequence continues at coordinate 11,859,813 of OZ005616.1, forward strand.
AGCCGCTTGTTACTTGTCTCGTCAGTGGGAGATCTAGTTGGGTGCTGTCGCACTCGTCTCTCGGTCCATCAATTTTTTGTTAGCGCTAGGACGGGATAATGACAGCTTCTTTTAAGCACTGGAAAGCCTCTGTTGCACCTTCTGACCAATTGAAGGAAATCTTCTTAAATAGCTATGTGAGAGGGGCAACAATCTGACCATAATCCTCTTATGAACTTTCAATAGTACCCTGCTAGTCCTAGGAATCCCCTTAGTGCTTTAATAGTTTTTGGAAGAAGCCACCTCAACATGGCTTCAATTTTACTCGGGTCAGCTCTCACTCCTTGAGCTGAAATAAGGTGCCCCAAATAATTAATTTCACTATACCCGAATCTGCACTTAAACAACTTGGCAAGAAGCTGATGTTTTTTAAGCTTTTCCAAAACCTCTCTTGAGGTGTTGAATATGCTCCTCTTAACCCTCTACTGTAAATCAAAATATCATCGAAAAATACTAACACAAACTTCCTCAAACAACTCCTGAAAACATCATTTATCAGCCCTTAAAAGGTTATCCCAAAAATTCAAAGTGGCCTTCGTGAGTACGAAAAGCAGTTTTGGGAACATCCTCGGGCTTAACCAAAATCTGATGGTATCCCGATCTCAGGTTAAGTTTAGAAAATATAGTAGACCGTGCAACTTATCCAATACTTCATCAACAATAGAAATAGGGAACTTGCCCTTGACCGTTTCCTTATTAAGGGCACTAGAGTCTATACGCATCTGCCAACTCTCATTGTGTGAGATCCCGAATTTACTTATGTCATTGTATAGGAGAGAGAGATTTTGCTATGATTTTCCTCAAGATGTAGGTATGTTTTAATTGGTGATTTTTGAGGTAAGTGTCGACACATTGGAACATAGTGTCGACACATTATACTAACACCCGAAAGTTTACCTTTTCCTGGAGACCAAAGTGAATTTTGACTAAGTGTTGTAAGTGTCGACACTTTGAGTCATAGTGTCGACACATTAGACTGATACCCGAGCGTTTATATCTTTCCCGAACTAGAGTGATTTTTACTAAGTGTTGGAAGTGTCGACACCTTGAGTGATGGTGTCGACACATCCAACTGAAACCCGAGAGTTCGCCTTTTTCCAGAACTCCCGTGGATTTTGACCAAGTGATGGAAGTGTCGACACCTTGAGTGATGGTGTCGACACATCTAATTGAAACCCGAGAGTTCGCCTTTTTCCAGAACTCCCGTGGATTTTGACCAAGTGATGGAAGTGTCGACACCTTGAGTGATGGTGTCGACACATCTAATTGAAACCCGAGAGTTTACATTTTTCCCACTATGGCTAAGTGTTGGAAGTGTCGACACCTTGAGTGATGGTGTCGACACATATAACTACATTCCGGAATTTTACCGGTTTGAAATACGCGAGTTGAAATTTATGAAGTAGGGGGAGGGCAAACTTGTCTTTTCCCCAACCATTTTCACGCCTATTACTCTCTCCCCCTTTGCCGAACACTTCATTTTTTTCCCCTCTCTCTTCAGCCTTTTCATTTTTCCCTTGCCCTAAGTCACCCACCCGAAAGAAGAAGAAGGAAGAAGGAGAGGAAGAAGGAGAAGAAGAAGAAGAAGAAAAGGAGGAAGAGGAGAGAAGCGAGGTAAATCCTTGCTGGCCGAAAATCGTGCTACTCTCTCTCTCTCTCTCTCTCTCTATTCTCTTCTCGTTTCCTCTTGTTGGTTAGTTGTGGTTGGTGATGTTCTTGTTTTCTTTTGTTGGTTGGTTGTGGTTTGATGGTAATTTGTCTAAGTAGTGTTCTCCTTGTGATTCATGGATGTTTAGTGTGGATCTAGGTATGTTCAAGGTAGATCTTGTAAGTGTAGCATAGATTTTTACATGAGAACATGTGGAAAAATGACTAGATCTGAAATGAGGGTTCAAGAGAAATTGGTTATGTGCTCTAGGTGTTTGATAAAAGGCCTAAGAGGGGATTGAAACCTAAGTTGAGCAAGTATGGCCGAATCTAGGGTTTGATGCATTAGATTGTGTATGTATGCTAGTGATATTGAGAACCACAAAGCCCTAAGTGTTAGGGATATGTTCAGATCTGGGAAAATAGGCAAGAGGACCAATAACGCACACTAGGTGTTTGGTAAACAGCCCAAGAGAAATGGGTACATGCAATGGTGTTAACTTGATAATTATGGAACCATGATTTGGTTGTAAACTTCGAGTTGAAGTTGTAAGTGGGAGGAAGGTGAGAGTATAGTTGTTGTTATGAGATGTTAAGTTAACCTTGGATGTTGGTTGTGACATGTAGAGATTCGGATTTTGGTTGTTGGAGATTGTTGTGATTTCTGGAGTTACATATGCAGATTTCAAGGCTGGAATAGAAAGTGTGTTTTGTTGCATTGGTGGTTATCTCTTGATATTTTAGTCCAATTTTACGGGGTTGGTCTTGGAATTTGTTTCAAGTTAAGAAAGAGAGCATTTTAAGATAACTTGCATGTGAATTAGAGGTATGACGAATATGTTATGGTATGAAAAATTAGTGTGAGGGTCTATTAAAACAGATTCGTGTGAGTAATGTATTGATTACTATATACGTTTAGTGAACCTATGAATGACAATAGTACGGTTCATTGTAGGTAACGAGACACTCGATACTCAAGCAAGCCTAAGGTAAGTGAAAATCTTTACAAACTGGAATGATACACTGCATGAAGAATATTCATGAATAAGCATATCAAGCATGACATTACCAAGCACGACATGAATGCATCATGATCATTTGCATTCATTTTCCTCATGAGAAATGAGACATTTTATGCAAATGAAAGTACCATTTTTATGCTACTTTATGACAAGTTTTATGACAAGTTAATTAACGAACCCAAGTCGGTCGGTACCGTACCAAGTCAAGAAGGTGCATCCATTCCGAAGGACGTTTACGTGAAGGATGGATGTCACCTAGGACACCCATACCGAAGGATGCTTGCAAGAAGGATGGGTAGTCCATGAGGTAAGTGCAATCACACTGAAGGATGCTTGCAAGAAGGTGTGAACCTCAAGGGTCGTGTCTAGCCACTGAAGGACGAATGAGAGAAGGTGAGCTAGCTCGACCATATGTAAGGTCCCTAAGGGAAATAAGGGACTGTTCCTACGGGAACGCACAACCCTGATGTCAGGGGTAAAAGAGGGCAAGTGGCCCACAAGATAAGATGTGAATCGATTTTTACAAAAGCAAGAGTAAATGCATGTGCATTATACATGCATCACGTTTCATAATCAGGCATGCAGCGCATTATGTTTTCATGACTATGATTTCAAGTTCAAGTGCATGCTTACAATTTCAACCCATGTTTTAGCTATAATTCCTTACTGAGTCTTTCGACTCACAGTTTTAAATTGTATCATTCCAGATGATGTTACAGGGGTGGAATCTTAAGAAGAGGACCTTGAACCCTAGGAGAAGGGTTGATGAAATGTCTCTCTTGTTTGCTAACGTTAGGAAAGATTTAGCTAATTTTTGTAAAAGCCGGCATGAGCCACCGTGATGTGGTGGTCATGGGTTTCATTTGGCTTAGTTAGTTAATGTTTTAAACTGGTTGATATTTTGAGAATATGTTTAACAACCTTGAGTTATCAATGGAAAGTATGTTCTTATGCACGTTATACGCTAGCATTATAAGGCTTCTTTTTAACATTGAAGCATCAACGTCTTTTCCGCTGCAAGTATAGTAGTAAGTACGCTGGAGCGTCCCATGCCGGGAATGCTCGCGGCTGTCATTAGCCTCGTTTAGCTAGCGTTCGGGGCGTGACAGTTTAGTGGTATCAGAGGAATTTAGGAGTTTAGTGAACTTAAGATTTGCTACTCGCCTTTTTGGATTTCGAGTATGCTATATGCTAGAAATCTCATGCATCAACTAGTTGTTAGGATACTTATGTAGTGATGACGATATAGTGCAGGATGCCACCTAGGAAACAACCCAGGAATAGAAACACGGAGGAGGAGCCCGAAGAATCAGGTGTCTCTACCAATGATGTTTTAAGGCACATGGCTCAGCTCATCGTTGAACAAGTGCAGCAAGGGGCAAATGTGCAAGGGGCAAATGTGCAAGGGGCTCGAGATCGCCCTGAAGGATGCACCTTTGACCAGTTTAACCGCCAACACCCGCCGGTATATAACGGTAGAGGAGATGCCGTTCTAGCAGAAAACTGGCTTCTAGAGATTAAAGAGTTGCTGGAAGTCATGGGGTGTACAGACTCCCAGAGAGTGAGCTTTGCTACCTTCAAGCTACAGGGAGATGCCAAGAGGTGGTGGCTATCCAAGAAGCTCCTACTGAGCCAAGAATTGGGAGAACAACCCATAATCTGGGAGAGGTTTCAACAAGAATTCCTGGACCGCTATTTTCCAAGGACGACGCGGGAAGCAAAAGCGAGAGAGTTTGCCAACTTAACTCAGGGATCAATGACTGTTGATCAATACTCTGGTCGATTCATGGAGTTGGTGAGGTTTGCTCCGTATTTAGTACCAGATGAGGAGAGGAAAGCCAGGAAGTTTGAAGAGGGACTTCATCCCCGAATCTTTGACAGAGTTATGGCCCATAACTTGAAGACGTTGGCAGAAGTCATAGAACGGGCAGTGATTGTGGAAAGAGGTCTGCAGAGGATAGCAGCATTTTACGACCAGCAAAAGAGGAAGGCTCCTCCCAAGCTGGAAACGTCACAGGCACCCTGGAAGAAAAGCAAGCAGGGTTTATCACGGGGCCAGAATCAGAGACCTGGTGGAGCCCAGAACCAGAGACCTGAAGGAAGTCAGATTGCAGGAGGGAATCAATTCCCAATATGCAACAAATGTGGCAAGAAGCATCCCGGAGAGTGTAGGCAGGGAGTATGCTTCCAGTGCGGGAAGCCAGGTCACATTGCCCGAGATTGTAGGGCAAAAAGTAATTCAAGCCAAGCATCCCAACCCGCACCGCAAGACAATTCGAGGAGGCAAGGCGGTCCAACTCAAGCAAGACTATATGCTCTGACCCCGAGGGATGCGGAGGACCAAACCAGAGTAGTAACGGGTAAGTTGCCCTTGCCACAGGGAGAAGCCCTTGTATTATTTGATTCAGGGGCCACACATTCATTCATAGCATCGGCATATTGTAAGGCAAGAGATTTAAAGCATGAGCCATTAGGATGTCATGTAGTAGTATCAACACCTACTGGTGGGAGGATCAATTGCGATCGAATAGTGAAAAATTTCCCGATAGAAGTTGAGGGGCAAATTATGCCGGCTAACCTGATAGTGATGGAAATGGGAGGGTTCGACCTCATTTTAGGTATGGATTGGTTGGCAACACACGGTGCTAGCATAAAATGTTACGAGAAGAAGGTCGTGTTCCAAAAGGAGGGGAGACCGGATTGTTGTTTTGTAGGCATGAGAAAGGTGGAACGAAGACCGGCGATCATTTCAGCCATGCAAGCCAAGAAATGGTTGCAAGGAGGAAGTGAGGGGTTCTTAGTTTGGGCAAATGAAATGCAGAGAGAGACTGCTACGGTAGAGCAAACCCCTATAGTGAACGAATTTCCTGATGTGTTTCCGGAAGAATTACCCGGATTACCTCCTGATAGGGAAGTGGAGTTTGGCATCGATTTAGAACCAGGGACAACTCCAATTTCTAAAGCACCGTATAGAATGGCACCAGCAGAGTTGAAGGAATTGAAGATTCAGCTGGAGGATCTATTGGATAAAGGGTTCATTCGGCCGAGTGTGTCACCTTGGGGAGCTCCGATCTTGTTCGTAAAGAAGAAAGATGGAAGCCTCAGGATGTGCATTGATTACAGGGAGTTGAATAAGGTGACTATCAAGAATAGATACCCGTTGCCTCGCATTGATGATCTATTTGATCAATTGCAAGGGGCACAGGCATTCTCGAAGATTGATTTGAGATCGGGATATCACCAGTTGAAGTGAAGGGGGAGGACATACCGAAGACGGCATTTTGAACGCGATATGGCCATTACGAATTTATGGTGATGCCTTTTGGGCTAACCAATGCTCCAGCCGCATTTATGGATTTGATGAATAGGGTGTTTCGGGAATTCTTAGATAAGTTTGTGGTTGTCTTTATTGATGACATACTGATTTACTCACGGAATAAGGAGGAACATGAGAAGCATTTAAGGATTGTTCTACAGATTCTTAGGGAGAAGAAGTTGTTTGCCAAGTTTTCCAAATGTGAGTTTTGGTTGGAACAAGTTCGCTTTTTGGGGCATGTAGTGTCCGGAGAAGGGATTGCCGTGGATCCTGGAAAGGTAGCTGCTATATTCAAGTGGCCGAGGCCTACGAATGTGAAGGAAGTAAGAAGTTTTCTGGGATTAGCAGGGTACTATCGGAGGTTTATCAAGGGATTCTCAAAGATGGCCAAGCCTTTGACGTCTCTAACAAAGAAGAATGTCAAATTTGAATGGACTCATGAGTGTGAGTGGAGCTTCCAAGAGTTAAAGGCCAATTTAGTTACTGCTCCAGTATTAGCACTACCCTCGGAATATGGAGAGTATGAAATCTATAGCGACGCATCGAAGCAAGGTTTAGGTTGTGTTTTGATGCAAGACAAAAGGGTAATAGCTTATGCTTCTAGGCAACTGAGGCCTCACGAGATTAATTATCCCACGCATGACTTAGAGTTAGCTGCTGTAGTCTATGCGTTAAAAATATGGAGACATTATTTGTATGGGGTTAAATGTGAGATATTCACCGATCATAAGAGTCTTAAGTATTTTAACACCCAGAAAGAGCTGAACATGAGACAGCGGCGATGGTTAGAGTTGATTAAAGATTATGATTGCACAATAAGTTATCACCCTGGAAAAGCCAATGTGGTGGCCGACGCATTAAGTAGGAAGTCGGCAGAAACAAGTTCAGTAGAGGCAAGTTCAATGGAGGGGGTGCCCGAGGAAATCAGGAGAGACTTAAAAAAGGCAGAGATTGTGCTTATCATTGCCGATCAGTTTGTCTCCATTGCAGGGCTCTCGTTGCAACCTACCCTGGAGGAGCAGATTCGAGAGGCCCAGAAGAATGATAAGGTGATTGAAGGGATTAGAGAGCGAATTGAGAAAAAGGAAGACCCCGACTTTGGAGATAAGGATGAGTTATTACGATATCGAGGCAGAATTTGTGTGCCAAGTACAAGGGAGATTAAAGACTTGATTCTAGCAGAGGCTCATTCTACGCCTTATACCATCCATCCAGGAGGCACGAAGATGTATCAAGATATTAAGAAGGTCTTTTGGTGGCCTAATATGAAGCGGGAGATAGCCGAGTATGTGGCTCGATGTTTGACTTGCCAGAAGGTGAAAGCCGAGCACCAGAGGCCAGCAGGAACACTAAAGCCTCTAGAGATCCCTGAATGGAAGTGGGAAGGGATAGCCATGGATTTCGTAGTGGGGTTGCCTCGAACTACTTCGGGTTACGATGCTATATGGGTGATCGTGGACCGACTAACCAAGTCGGCACACTTCTTACCCATTAAGGTGAAGTATGCCCCGGAGAAGTTAGCGGAGATTTATCTTCAAGAGATTGTCAGATTACATGGAGTGCCTAAGAGCATAGTGTCGGATAGAGATCCGAGATTTACATCGAGATTCTGGAAACGATTGCAGGAGTCATTGGGAACTCGGTTGAATTTTAGTACCGCTTTCCACCCACAGACAGATGGGCAGTCGGAAAGGACTATACAAATTCTGGAGGATATGCTCAGGGCTTGCGTTGTGGATTTAAAAGGAGGATGGGCTCAATACTTGCCTTTAGCGAAATTCGCGTACAATAACAGTTTTCAAGCAAGTATTGGTATGGCACCCTATGAAGCCTTGTATGGGAGGAGGTGTAGATCACCTTTGTATTGGGATGAGGTAGGCGAAAGAAGGATGTTAGGGCCGGAAATAGTTTCAGAGACACGGGAAAAGATCCAAGTAATCAAAGATAGGCTTGTGACAGCCCAATGCAGGCAGAAGAGCTATGCTGATAATCGAAGAAGAGAACTTGAATTTGAGGCTGGGAGCAAAGTATTTCTGAAGATTTCTCCGAAGAAGGGGATAACGAGATTTGGAAAAAAAGGGAAGCTCCAACCCAGATTCATAGGACCCTTTGAGATCCTAGATAGAGTTGGGCCCGTGGCGTACAGGTTGGCCCTACCCCCTTGTTTAGAGGGAGTTCACAATGTGTTTCATGTATCGCTCCTAAGGAAGTATGTAACTGACCCTACCCATGTATTAGATTATGAGCCTTTGCAGGTTAGAGAAAACCTTACGTATGTGGAAGAACCTATAAGGGTTTTGGATAGGAAGGAGCAGCAACTGAGGACCAAAACCATACCTCTTGTTAAGGTCTTGTGGAGAAACCACGGAGTAGAAGAGGCCTCATGGGAGTTAGAAAGTGAAATGTACTCGAAATATCCCCACTTACGGGAAGGACAAAGTTAAGAAGGATAATGTTAGAATTTCGATATGACTTGCCTGATCTGTTTTTCTTTTCATTGATACCTTTATGTTGTCTCACTATACATATGAGCTATAGTGCTATGTTGAAGTATATATAAAGGCATATATGTGTGTATTATGATAACGTTAGTTGTGGGGCCAGTTCGAGTATTCACCCGTCCTAGACCTCCACCATCAGGACAAATCTCTGGTAAGGAAGATCGAATTCCGAGGACGGAATTTTATAAGGAGGGGAGGATGTGAGATCCCGAATTTACTTATGTCATTGTATAGGAGAGAGAGATTTTGCTATGATTTTCCTCAAGATGTAGGTATGTTTTAATTGGTGATTTTTGAGGTAAGTGTCGACACATTGGAACATAGTGTCGACACATTATACTAACACCCGAAAGTTTACCTTTTCCTGGAGACCAAAGTGAATTTTGACTAAGTGTTGTAAGTGTCGACACTTTGAGTCATAGTGTCGACACATTAGACTGATACCCGAGCGTTTATATCTTTCCGGAACTAGAGTGATTTTTACTAAGTGTTGGAAGTGTCGACACCTTGAGTGATGGTGTCGACACATCCAACTGAAACCCGAGAGTTCGCCTTTTTCCAGAACTCCCGTGGATTTTGACCAAGTGATGGAAGTGTCGACACCTTGAGTGATGGTGTCGACACATCTAATTGAAACCCGAGAGTTCGCCTTTTTCCAGAACTCCCGTGGATTTTGACCAAGTGATGGAAGTGTCGACACCTTGAGTGATGGTGTCGACACATCTAATTGAAACCCGAGAGTTTACATTTTTCCCACTATGGCTAAGTGTTGGAAGTGTCGACACCTTGAGTGATGGTGTCGACACATCTTACTAAATATGTTGTAAGTGTCGACACCTTGAGTGATGGTGTCGACACATATAACTACATTCCGGAATTTTACCGGTTTGAAATACGCGAGTTGAAATTTATGAAGTAGGGGGAGGGCAAACTTGTCTTTTCCCCAACCATTTTCACGCCTATTACTCTCTCCCCCTTTGCCGAACACTTCATTTTTTTCCCCTCTCTCTTCAGCCTTTTCATTTTTCCCTTGCCCTAAGTCACCCACCCGAAAGAAGAAGAAGGAAGAAGGAGAGGAAGAAGGAGAAGAAGAAGAAGAAGAAAAGAAGGAGGAAGAGGAGAGAAGCGAGGTAAATCCTTGCTGGCCGAAAATCGTGCTACTCTCTCTCTCTCTCTCTCTCTCTCTCTATTCTCTTCTCGTTTCCTCTTGTTGGTTAGTTGTGGTTGGTGATGTTCTTGTTTTCTTTTGTTGGTTGGTTGTGGTTTGATGGTAATTTGTCTAAGTAGTGTTCTCCTTGTGATTCATGGATGTTTAGTGTGGATCTAGGTATGTTCAAGGTAGATCTTGTAAGTGTAGCATAGATTTTTACATGAGAACATGTGGAAAAATGACTAGATCTGAAATGAGGGTTCAAGAGAAATTGGTTATGTGCTCTAGGTGTTTGATAAAAGGCCTAAGAGGGGATTGAAACCTAAGTTGAGCAAGTATGGCCGAATCTAGGGTTTGATGCATTAGATTGTGTATGTATGCTAGTGATATTGAGAACCACAAAGCCCTAAGTGTTAGGGATATGTTCAGATCTGGGAAAATAGGCAAGAGGACCAATAACGCACACTAGGTGTTTGGTAAACAGCCCAAGAGAAATGGGTACATGCAATGGTGTTAACTTGATAATTATGGAACCATGATTTGGTTGTAAACTTCGAGTTGAAGTTGTAAGTGGGAGGAAGGTGAGAGTATAGTTGTTGTTATGAGATGTTAAGTTAACCTTGGATGTTGGTTGTGACATGTAGAGATTCGGATTTTGGTTGTTGGAGATTGTTGTGATTTCTGGAGTTACATATGCAGATTTCAAGACTGGAATAGAAAGTGTGTTTTGTTGCATTGGTGGTTATCTCTTGATATTTTAGTCCAATTTTACGGGGTTGGTCTTGGAATTTGTTTCAAGTTAAGAAAGAGAGCGTTTTAAGATAACTTGCATGTGAATTAGAGGTATGACGAATATGTTATGGTATGAAAAATTAGTGTGAGGGTCTATTAAAACAGATTCGTGTGAGTAATGTATTGATTACTATATACGTTTAGTGAACCTATGAATGACAATAGTACGGTTCATTGTAGGTAACGAGACACTCGATACTCAAGCAAGCCTAAGGTAAGTGAAAATCTTTACAAACTGGAATGATACACTGCATGAAGAATATTCATGAATAAGCATATCAAGCATGACATTACCAAGCACGACATGAATGCATCATGATCATTTGCATTCATTTTCCTCATGAGAAATGAGACATTTTATGCAAATGAAAGTACCATTTTTATGCTACTTTATGACAAGTTTTATGACAAGTTAATTAACGAACCCAAGTCGGTCGGTACCGTACCAAGTCAAGAAGGTGCATCCATTCCGAAGGACGTTTACGTGAAGGATGGATGTCACCTAGGACACCCATACCGAAGGATGCTTGCAAGAAGGATGGGTAGTCCATGAGGTAAGTGCAATCACACTGAAGGATGCTTGCAAGAAGGTGTGAACCTCAAGGGTCGTGTCTAGCCACTGAAGGACGAATGAGAGAAGGTGAGCTAGCTCGACCATATGTAAGGTCCCTAAGGGAAATAAGGGACTGTTCCTACGGGAACGCACAACCCTGATGTCAGGGGTAAAAGAGGGCAAGTGGCCCACAAGATAAGATGTGAATCGATTTTTACAAAAGCAAGAGTAAATGCATGTGCATTATACATGCATCACGTTTCATAATCAGGCATGCAGCGCATTATGTTTTCATGACTATGATTTCAAGTTCAAGTGCATGCTTACAATTTCAACCCATGTTTTAGCTATAATTCCTTACTGAGTCTTTCGACTCACAGTTTTAAATTGTATCATTCCAGATGATGTTACAGGGGTGGAATCTTAAGAAGAGGACCTTGAACCCTAGGAGAAGGGTTGATGAAATGTCTCTCTTGTTTGCTAACGTTAGGAAAGATTTAGCTAATTTTTGTAAAAGCCGGCATGAGCCACCGTGATGTGGTGGTCATGGGTTTCATTTGGCTTAGTTAGTTAATGTTTTAAACTGGTTGATATTTTGAGAATATGTTTAACAACCTTGAGTTATCAATGGAAAGTATGTTCTTATGCACGTTATACGCTAGCATTATAAGGCTTCTTTTTAACATTGAAGCATCAACGTCTTTTCCGCTGCAAGTATAGTAGTAAGTACGCTGGAGCGTCCCATGCCGGGAATGCTCGCGGCTGTCATTAGCCTCGTTTAGCTAGCGTTCGGGGCGTGACACATTGGCTTTCCTTACCAACAACATGGGAGAGGAGAAAAGGGATTGACTATGTATAATAGCTCCTAACTCCAACAACTCCTGGAAAATTTTTTCAGTCTCTCTTTTTTGATAATAAGGATAACGGTAAGGTGTAACACTCATGGGTGTAGTTCCTTCTTTATGCACAATCTGGTGGTCATGGCTCCTAAGAGGGGGTAACCCTTCAAGTTCTCCAAACACGGCCTTGAATTCCTCCAAGAGCTTAGTGATTTGAATAGGCCTCTTGGTAGTGCTACTTTCCTCCAATTGGTACAAAAAATGATGTACCAGCCCTCTCTTTTCAATGTCAGAAGTGATCTCGAATTTCTGTGCTTCCTTGACAGCCACTCTTTAGGGTGCAACCCTTGTAATTCCACTTTCCTCGACAGCCACTCCAGCAATGGCGTGTAAGGAAATTTCTAGAACATCCTCCTTAGTCTCCCTTGGAGGTTGCTGTAAACACAGCTCACTCAGCTCTTCCTCTTCCTCATCTGACACCCATTTCTCCTCTTCCAGCATGAATATTTTCCTTCCTTTGCATTGATGCTTGGAGTGCCACTTCTCAACACAATTATAACACATCCCTCAATCCATCCTATCCTTCATTTGTTCAGGTGTGAGTCTTTGGATGGACAGTTTGGGTTTAGAGAAGGGTTTAGGATCTAGTGGTCTGCTAATCCTCCTTAGTCTCCCCCGAATGGCTGAGTGTTTCGGGTAGGATATGGGGAAGTGTGTTTAGAATCTGTGTAACCTGCCCTTAAGCTCCTCCTCACAGTAAGGATATTCTCCTCTTGGGTTTTTGCTAACCCTCTTGGATTTTTGCGAACCCAAAGGCAATATTCAGAGTATTAGGATTAAGTAACTTCACTTGAAATCTAATCTCATCCTTCACCACTAATGAACACAACTCAATTTATTTTTCTCATTTATGCTCTTAATTCGATTAGAAATTACCTCGTATTGGGTCATATACTCAAATCACAAATCCTATTTGTCTCAATCGGTGCATAGCTTCCATGGGATAATCATAGGCCGTAGGACCAAACCGGGTATAGAGAGCCTTTGTGAAGCTATCCCAACTTGTAAAAACTCCAGCCTCTTCAGAATCTTAAAACCAGACTAAGGTATCACCATCCACATGATAAGAAGCCAATAAAATCCTCTCCCGTGTGTTGTTTGGTAATAACTGTAGAATTGGTTTGCCTTATAAACCCCCATACTACTGGATTATCTTCATCAAACCTAGGAAATTCTAGTGTGAAGGGCTTAATCTGTGGACGCCCTTGAAGGTCAGAAATCCCTTCCTCATGGTTTGTATGCGACTGTTCTCCAGATCCTGCTATTGACTTTCCTTGTTGTATGGAGATTGCTTCAGGCTTTCTAAAATGCTCATTTTCTGTTGGGACATTCCTTCAAGCATCTGTTGGTGGAATTCTTCTTGCTACTGCAAGCTACCTAGTCCCATCTCAATGGTGGCAAGTCTAATGCCGTCGGTCATGATGGATCAAGGCTCTGATACCAAATGTAATGTACCCGAATAGGTGACTTGACTAAAAATGATTAGCGAATTACTCCCAAGCGTAGGAGGTTGTCAAGTAATACTAGGGTAGTCCTAGGTCATCTCCACAAGGAACGATGTGTTCAATCTTTCATTCCAATCACCATTACAATAAAAGAAAACTAAGTTCTATTTACAATGAAAATGGTATTTACAAAGGGAAAGGTTTGGTTGTAGGATATCATCCATGATTTTTGAGATTTTTGAGTTGATATTAATCTAAATGCTAGGAGATTAATGAAAAGCTAACAAGCAAACATGATAATAAAATAGCATGAGTTGGAGTTGGAACTAATTAAACTCAAGTAGTTGTCGATGAAATATCACTTGGCATTAATCCTACTCTAAGAGACATTTCATCGAACACTTAGTGCCCAAACTTTAGCTAGTCATAACCCATGCATACACATACTCAAACCAACTAACAAACACAAACTTAAACATCAATCTAACATTAAGGAAGTGAAATAGAACTTAACAAAACATTTAATCACCCAATCAAAGCAAAACTCAAATCTAGAAAACAAATGGAACATGACATTCGGTCCACAACTCAAATCTGGAAAATTTTGCAACTAAAATGAAAGTGCAATAATAATGGAAGGTTCGGTCAACAAAACAGCAAGAGAACTTTCAGTCTCCCTCAGCAGCAACGAACAGCACGTTCTCTTCCCTCAACAGCCATGAAAAGCCAAAAAAAAAACTATGAAGAAAAGAAATAAAAACCAACCGAAAGCTACCCCAAAAGCTAGGAAAGAAAAGCAATGAACAGCAACCAAAAAGAGCACTTCATAAAGTGAGGGAGCAGCCAATCGGTTTTAGTTCAACAATAATGAAAAATAAATGAAACAAAAAGCTCTAAGGAAATAAAGGCACCGACAGCAACTAAAGATACTCTAAAAGCTACAGAAAAATACAACCAAAAGCTCCCATGGCTTTCCTTGTCTCTACGGGAATAGCTAGTAAGATGCAAGGAAAAAGGTGGGAGAAAAATCCTTGGCAGCAAGCATAAGCCTTTCCAGCCGCCAAGACCATCGAACCCAGCCAAAAAAGTGAAAGCTTTTTCCCCCTTAGGTCTCTATCGCCAGTCCAGCCGAAGTCTTCTACGTGTTCTCCCCAAGTCTCTCGGGTCTTATGCCTTCTGGGCCCTCTCTTGGGCCTTCTCATGTACAGGTTTCGGCCCTTCTATTGTTTCAAGTCTCCAGCCTTTTCTTTCCCTGCAGGTTTCTTGTAGAAGTCCCCTTCTCTTTTCAGGTTTTCAGGTTTTCACGTAGAAGCCCATGTACAGGTTTTCACGTAAGTTTTCTATTGGTTCGGCCCTCCACCTTTAGAATGTTTGGTCTCCTCACTTTCCAACAGATGGGTTTTTCAGCTGGAGTACTATCCTTAAGAACCGAATGTGTAGAAGTGGGCTCCAAGGAGACTAACACAATTGGGCTACCCATCACTGGGTCCGGCCCAACACTTTGCATTTCGACCCCACTCTCCTTTGTCAAATTTTTATCTCCTGCACATGGCTGAAAATATGGTGAGAGGAGAGAAAACAAATAACTTAAATTTATTCAATTACACTTGCTTTTGTCAAAATTAACAATTCGCCTCATACTAATGCCCAAAGCATAATTTTCTCATTTTCTAGTGGAAATGGTGGAATTGTGGAACTTTCTCAAGTGATAAATTAGCAAAATTGTGATACAATCAATAGGGATAGTGTAAAATGGAATCTGGGGTTGTTTGGAAGATGGGAAAATGAGTGAATTCTTTTTCTTTCGAGAGAGAGCCACTCCCCAATTACCTTTCCATATATGTTCTTCGATAGTCATTCTTATAGAGCTAATCGTATATATATTGTAGACTTTGGACTAAGGCCCACCATTAACGGAAAGACAACAGATAACTGGCCCATCAGAATGGGCTACATGATAACTGAGAAAAGCACTTAATCGATCAAACCTTTCCATATATGTTCTTCGATAGTCATTCTTATAGAGCTAATCGTATATATTGTAGACTTTGGACTAAGGCCCACCATTAACGGAAAGACAGCAGATAACTGGCCCATCAGGATAGGCTACATGATAACTGAGAAAAGCACTTAATCGATCAAAGACAGGACATAAGAAAGCAGTAAAATAAGTAAGGCCCAAACGGCCCAATATCCCTGGAAGCCCATCTACTAAGCCCAGTCAACTCCGACTAGACAACCACATGCGCACTAAACTCAGCAACATTCACACTTAACTTGATCTCTGATCTCCAGTTAGATCCCAAAGCTTCTCGAAACCCCCAAATGTGCCTCTTTTCTCACCGAGCCCTAACATCCATCTTCTGTAACTTACTTTTTCGAAGGGAAAAAATAATAATGAGGACGATGGTGATATAATGTTGAAACTCTAGAAGATGCAAGAGACTTAACAAAAAGGAGGAAAAAGCATGTGAGGCACATGGATCATTGATGGTATTTGGAATATTTAAATCAGTGGTAGCTTTATAATTTCAAAAAAGAGGTAAATAAGGGCTTAATGGTCAATTAAGCATTAGAGTTTCACTGGGTTAAGTTTAATTAGTCGTAGACCTAGAGAATTATTTCATACATGTTGAGACTTATTGGTGACGGCTTGTTTTGGCCTTGGGGACTCTTGAACTTTCGATTTTCTAGGGCTCATATCTTTTGGAAGACTTGGGTTAGGTTGGTGCAATTCATTGAATCCAAGTTAGAAGATCTTATCCTCGCAATACATTGAATAGGGTTTGATCTATCCTTTTGTCTTTCTTCGTATTTTCGAATTGTACTCTTGTAATTTATTGAATAGAGTTTATTCAACCATCTTTCTTCGTTCTTGATATTTGATTATCGTTCTATTTCAAACGGGGATGTTCGTTTTATAAAAAATTGTACCATTTTTTGTATTTTTTTTATAGAATTGTGAATATTTATGTAGATTTGAGTTTTATATGTTTTTGTGTTAAAATTGGTGAAAAGTTTTAAAAATATTTAATTTTTATTAGTTTGTAAAAAGGTATAGATGAGGATGATTTGATGTAATTTTTTAATAAAAAAATATTGAAATTTGGTGAAAAAGTATAAAGAGATATTTTTTAGATTTTTTTAAAAAGGTATTGTAACATTTTCTCTCGCGATTTCCCCAAAAAAATTATTATCTCTTACGGCTGGTAAAATTGGACAGAAGAATTCAATTTTCAGTAATCCCTTAACCATCACATGAAAATAATGAAAATAAAATTGACAGTTCGCATTTCCGCAGGCTAACCACCTTTCTCTTCCTTTGCCTTTTTTTCGTTTTGAAATAAATTGAATTGGACTTTATAGAACCACAAAAGAAGAGAATTAGCTAAAAATGAATGATCGATGGGGAGGGTTAACCTTGAAAGAAGGGACAAGGTTTCCAAAAGGATCAAAATGCTGCTTGAGATCGACATCTTGGGAGCAGAACTTGAACCAGAGGGATTCCTCCGAGGCCAAAGACCTTAGCTTCTTGCTGATGCACGCAGCTCTTGCTAAGTCTTTGGGACCTAACTTCGTAAGAATTACGTTGAGCGCGAGATCTCCCACCGCCTCCAAATCCATTCCTCTATCTCTCTTGCTCTTAGGGACCAAGCTCTCAGGCTTTTTCTATCTATTGTACATGTCTATCACCCCTCGTCGAAATATTTTGGTAGCAGAGCTTGGAAGTTGGAACGAATCTAGTTCTTTTTTTTTTCTTTTTCTAGAACGGATCTAGTTCAAAGAAAACGCCGACATACGCTAATGTTTGGTACAACCTCCCTACGTGGACACGGTTTATATACGTGTCGGCTAGTTGCCATATGTGATTTCAGCGTTTGAAATGATTACACGAACGCGAGAAGAGAGAGATACATGTGTCCTCTCTTTTTTTCTCTCAAATGTTACTTTATTGGGATGAAAGCGTTACAAGAGTACATAACGCTAATATCTCTCTTTTTTTATCTCAAACGTTACGCCATGGTTTTCTCCCTAGAATTTTCCCCTCTTTAGGCGCCTAAACCTCCCATCATCCTTTCTTCTTCGGTGGCAGGAGGAGCTACAACTCCTCCCGCCCTCCTCTCCTCCTCTGCTCTTGTCATTTGTGACTGGATCCCTCAATAATCCTCACTTTCTGCCACTTTCAGGAGCTTTTCCGGCGGTTTTGGTGGCTAGATCTACGCTTTTTTGAAGGTTTTTGAAGACTACGACCGACGGGGACGACATCTACATCGACTGAAGAATATTTCTGCACTGGCCAGCCAGCGTAGGGATGATGTGTATGATCTCACTCGCTGCCACGCGCGCGCGTGGATCTCACGCGCCCGTCCCTTTTCTTCATTGTTTAGCGTCAGGTGGTCCTCTCTGGTATGCACGCGCCAGGTGGCTGACATCTGGACGTTCAGGTGCTCCTCGTGGTCATCTCCGATGATTGGCCACGCGCGCATGGATCTCACACGCCTCCCCTTTTTCAGATCTTAATTTATCGCCTCTAGCTGTTGGTTCTGCCACCGTATTCCGCCATCGACTTTTCTTCTCATCTGGTCGTCTAAGCTTGCTACCCTTCGTGGGCTTTCCACCCTTTTTGGGTCTCTACCCGCACTTTGGGCTTGGGTTTGTAAGGTCGTTTGGCCCATTTGCTCGTTGTTCTGTCGCCTTTTCGAAGGGTCTGACACGCCCTTTAGAGTCTGTACTTGAAGTTTTCAAATCTACTTGATCTTAATAAAAACATGTTGTTTTGACTAAAAAAAGAAAGACTGTCACAAGTAGCGACAAAAACAATCAAGGTCGGTATTTCCCTCCCACGATAGGATTGAATTAGGGATAATAGGGTCAGGATTCTCTTCTTTTAGATAAAAGGAAGTCGCCCAAAGCGCAAGCTTGTGCTTGCACATCGATTACAAGATCGATGAACTTTAACAGCCGACCAAGAAGGGATGGCTGAGAGATTAGACAGGGCGTCTCGTATAACGGATTCAATCTGCCAATTTGCAATAAGTTCTACTTCCAAAAGAGCTTGGATGACCATCAGAGAATCTCCTTCGACGATGAACTTAGTAGGAGGAAGAGAACACGCCAATTCAGAGGGAAGTGAGGTCGCATCTGCTTCTGCTAGATCTAATTCAGTAAAGCGTGACACACGTGTAATGAAACAAACAACAAAGCCTATAAAAGAGTTGCAGCATATCACAGTAGAGACTGGAAAAGAGCTACAAACAGTTGCACGAAAATTAATCTTGAGAGCGTTAGAAGGTGGAGATTCCCATGCTGGGACAACTGGGACAATTGAGCATGGAATAGGGCTCTTGGACCAAGCAGGTAGATGTTCTTGATGAAGCTTCAAGGGAAGGCATCTAAGCTCTGTTTGTGCCAAGGTTTCATTGTTGCGAATCATATGATTGTGGTTCATTCATATAAGGTAAATGTAAAGATTGGATTGAATTAGGAATGAGTGAGCTGCCATGGCATCCAATGAGAGGGAATCAACTGGATTTATTATAAGCATGATCCATTTCGAGATGGTGAAATTACGGAAAGCTTGAAGATCAAGAGGACAAATGGAATGGCGCCAAAGGATAATAGTCACCTGACATTGGAGGAAAAGGTGTTCTAGAGTTTCATCTTCCATTAGGCAAAGGGGACATGCAAGGTGGTATCTGAGGCCAGGTGATAAATTCACCCGAGTAGGTAGAATCCCTCTTAGCACTCACCATAACAGAACTCGCAATCGGTCCTGAAGCTTGGCTTTTCAAAATAATTTCTGTTGAGCTGAGGTAAAGGCAGTAAGTGGGAGTAGAATCTCAGGTAATGAGAGGTGGTAAGCTAATTTTACCAAAAAAGCTCCAGTTTTGTTAGGAATCCAAATGATGGGTGGATCTAAAGATGAGAATTTTCAGGATAGCTGAGGCACTCAGAGAGTCGAAACAATTACGAATGAAAGGTTCGTTCGATTCATCAAGAGTGTTGAGGAGAACTGTATTAACCTTTGCATCAATCCGGATTAATTGATTCAAGGTGTTCAATTGAATAGGTCAGAAATGTGGCAAAGTAGGAACCCAAGGATCTTCCATAATTGATATTGAGTGTCCTTCATGAATATTAGGTAACAAAAACCTTTAGTCAGTAGATCTCCAGTGAAGAGAATACATTTCCAAATCCAAGAGTCCTTTGGCTTTTGAGTAAATGGAAAAAGGAGGTCAAATGAAGATATATGGTGGTGAAGAGACGAACTCAGAGCTAGGGCTAGTCTTTTCGGGTTTCGAGTTAGGTTTCACTCACCCTGAATCCGACCCAACTCAATCGGGGTAAGGAAAAACAAACCCGACCCCAATCCGGATTGACCCCTGAACCTGAGCGGCCCCAAGCAGATTGTTCGGTCTTGTCTTAGTTGTTTGCATTTTTATATATTATATTCTAGGCCAAGAATGTTTTGGGCTAATTTTTTTAGGCCAAGAACTTTTTGGGCTATATTTTTTTAGAATAATGCATAGAATTAGAATATTCGGGTCAGGTTCGGTTTTTTCGGAATATGCTTCACAACCTGAACCCGATCCGAATCTTTTCTGAATGAACAAATAAACCCCGACCTAAGCCAACCCGACCAGATCGGAACAAGTCAATTCTGGGTCGGGCCATCAAGCTTGAGTTTTTTTAATAGCCCTACCTAGAGATAATCCTATTTGGAAACTATTGACTAATCAAACTTGGATAATAAAAGCCTCCTTAAGATTTTGCATTGACCTGAAACCAAGCTCACCTCTTGACCTTGGGAGACAGAGAGAGGTACATGCCAAAGGCGTGAAATTGTGGGTTTTGAGGTACATGCCAAAGGCGTGAAATTGTGTGTTTTAAGGAGTTTGTCAATAGTTCTACAAATGGATTTGGATAGAGACATGGAGCTCATAACATATGAGGTTAGGGTTGATGCCACAAAATGAATAAGTACAACTCTTCCGGCAACAAATAAAGAATGACTCTTCTAGCCCGCAAGATTTTGCTAAAGTTGATTAACTTTAATTTGAAAACACTCATTTTTCCTTCAACCAAGAAAGAGGGGGACTCCAAGAGATAAGTGTTTGATTGGTTTGATTTTGAATGGAAATTGAGAACAAATTTCACCCGAAGAGAGGGAGAGTTGTTCTTGCTAAACAAAAAAAAATGATTTCTTCATATTAATTGATTGGCCCGACCAAAGGGAGTAGAATTCCAAAACTGATTTAATAGCAGAGGCACCAGCAATAGTAGCTTTAGAGAAAATAATCAGATATTCTACAAAAAGCAAATGCAAAATTGCTAGATTATATCAACTAAAGGGGATACCATGTAAAGCGCCAACTTGCTCAGCTTTAAAGAATAGTCTGGAAAGATCTTCTACTCCCACAATGAAAAGGAAATGAGATAAAGGGTCCCCTTGTCGAATCCCTTTAGATGGGATAATATCTCCAGAGGAAAACCATCAAGGAGGGCATAGTAGCGAACAATAGACAGACACTCCTTAATGAGACTAATCCAATGGGGAGCAAAGGCCACTGGACCAAAGGCCTTAAAACATAAGCAGATTGAATTGTCTTGAATTAGACGCCTAGGAACAAAAGCATATTGGTAAAGGGAGATTATTTTGTGAAGTAGAGGCTTGCGCCTATTAGCCAAAATTTTAGATATAAGCTTATAGATGACGTTGTTGAGGCTAATAGGTTTGTTGTGATGTACTAAGGATGACACTTTGATTTTTGGAATGAGGACCAACTGAGTGCGGTTAAGTTCCTTAAGGAGTTTGCCATTCCTAAAAATGATTGGATGGTGTCGATAACCTTAACACGAATAATTGGCCAATAAGATTTATAAAAATGTGTTATAAATCCACCTGACCCCGAGGATTTAGTGGAGGAGGTATCTTTAAGAGTGGTAAGAAATTCTTCCGGTGTAGTGACGGCACAGAGGGTCTCATTTTCCTCAGTTGAGATGCATTGGGTAAAAATTTGGTTGAGGATTAGAGAGGTAGGGGTGAAGTCATAGTGTAGAGGTTTTGAAAATTATGAATGAAAAGAGGTGGAATTTGATGAGAATCACAAGTCCAATTTCCACAATCATCTTTGAGGAACTCAATAGCATTTCTTCACCGCCATATGGTAGTTGATAAGTGAAAAGGCAGAGTGTTGAGATCAGATGTTACTAACAATTGGATCTGAGATTTGGAGTCCCAAAGAGGCTCTTCGTGTTTGCATTGCACTACTAGATTCTAAAGAATAAGAGTTTCTGAACAGTGGTTATCTAGACTTGATGGAAACATTTGAAACAGCTAGCAACAAAATAACATACATAATTGTGAAACCCAATTCTAGAAACAAAAGGCAGAGTTTTAACCTCACACAACAAGGTTTTAGATAAACATAAAATATCAAGAGACTGAGTCCTGATGAGGGCCTTCACTGCTATTGTTGTCGACGATCGACCCACGCCGCGGCAATTCCAAGTGATGATCCTCATAGATTGGGGTGGGGAGACAGATTGATGCTGGCCTCCACTTCTGCTAGGACATGAGTAAGAGCAGGATTGAGGTGCAACTGTTGTTTGCCTTTGGACGTCGGCTTACCCTCATATGGATGGAACAAAGAGCGATTGTGACCTTTGAGAAGGATGCACTGAAAATGTGTTTGTGAAGGAGACAAAGATGTGCGTCTAAATAACAACCCAAGAGGAGGGTGAATTGGGTTTATCAAAAACTTACCCCATTTTTGATAAAAAAAACATAGATATGAAAGTGTTTAATGCTAAACAAAATATAAGTAATAAATGATCAATCATAAATTTCAAC
This sequence comes from Myrica gale, assembly GCA_963930655.1. NCBI lineage: Eukaryota > Viridiplantae > Streptophyta > Magnoliopsida > Fagales > Myricaceae > Myrica > Myrica gale. The sequence continues at coordinate 11,882,031 of OZ005616.1, forward strand.
AAATATGAATATGTACTGAAAAGTAAGAGAGATATAGTTAGAGAGATAACACCACAATTTTAGGTGGTTCAGCCAACATTTGCCTACGTCCACCCCCAAGACTATTGACTTCCTTGGGCTTTCTTCAATATTCTCCAAATAGTAAATACACCTTAGCTTCTAGGGTGCTAAGGAGCTTTAACAAAGCGATTTGCGAGTTCACTCTTCAACTCTCTTCACAAATCCCAAAACCCAAGGGATTTCTTCTACTCTCACAAACACTCAAGTGTTTACCAAACACTCAAGTGTTTTACAAAAGATGGGTGCAAAAAAGGCTCTTCACAAATCAAGTGTTTACCAAACACTCAAGTGTTTTACAAAAGATGGGTGCAAAAAAGGCTCTCTAAGCCGAATGAGCAAATGAGAAGCACAAAAGTGTGGAATGGCTCTCTAAGCCAAATAAGCAAATGGAAAGCTCAATAGAGTGCAAGAAAACAAGATTCTTGAATGATAGCTAAAGTTTGAAAAATGGATTACAAGCTTTCTTGGTAGGTGCAGTCTTCTCTCCTTTTCACAACACTTTCTCTCTCTAGAAGTTAGGGTAAAGAGTGATTGCATGTGTGTTCCTTCTTCTTCAAGAAATATCTCTCCCTTTAAAGGTTAAATCGTCAATGATGAGCAAGAGAAGAATATTTAACAATGAAAGCTATGATCTTGAAGGAATCAACAAGTGATTTTTGGATCTCGCTTTCTCTATCTATCGGAGCTAGATTTTGAATGATAATGCAAATCTTTGTTTTTTCTCTCTACCTCGTTCTATAGTTCTCTAGGCTTCAACGTTCTTCAAGTAGCTTTATTGTACCATTGGAGAGGTTTAAATGACTTTTTGAACCATTTTGAACGATCTGGCGTCATTCCAGGATTTCTGCAAATTCACACCATGTGTCAACACCTTGTCTTCATGTGTCGACACTTTAAACTTAGCCTGAAATTTTGCTCTCGAGAGACAGTGCAATGTGTCAACACTTGTCTTCAATGTGTAGACACATTGAACACTTAGTCTGAAAATGTTGTCGACGCTATGAATTCTACATTTTGGAGTAAATGCAATGTGTTGACATCATCACTCAATGTGTCGACATTTACAAGTGTTGAAGAGGTTTTTCGGCAACTTGAAAGTGTCTAATCCATTCCAAAACTTTTTAAACACCTACAATATGAAAAATTGATCTTATCAACTTGTGTAATGGTGTTCAAAACCTAAATCTAAAAGCCTTCAAAACTTAGAATTTTTGTTATCATCAAAATCAGTTATGGAATGTTTGCAAACAACCTTGGGCTAACAAAAGATTTGAAGATCGAGTCATCATTTGCAAAGTATTCTGCGTGGCAAGCCAATTTCTTCCATGGCAAACTTGGGGAAGGTGGCAGGAGATTTTTGCGCTTCCTTCGGTCATAGAGAAAAGAGGAGCTTCCGATAATTTTGATCGATCTTTTTGCAATTTCAAGGGTTGTAGGTGATTGGCATATGGTTTGAGAGGTGTGATTTAGTAGGTGAGCTAGAGGTGAAGTGTCCAGAAGGTTGTTAGGGAATAATTGAACATTGTTGGTAGGAGTTGAGTAAAATTGAATGAAATGGGTATCGGATTGGATTGAAATATGGGTGGAAGGAGCGTAGTTTGAGAGTTAAGATATAAAAGAGGATGGATTTGGAAGGTGCGATATGGGTTGGGTTGGAGAATTGGTGTGCCGGGTGAGAATGGGTTAAGGGCTAGGGCCAATGTTGAAGGGAAGAAGATAGAATTTGGGCTAGGGTAAAGGCGTTGGTAGGTAGGTGCAATACCCTTATCGTTTGATTTTCCTAAACTTGTTTTGTTAAGCTTATTAAATGAGTTTTTATAACTAATGTGAGTATTTAATCTTCTAAGTTAAAGAGAATACTTTTATGTTACTTTTACGTGTCAAAATTTTTGTGAAAAATCAATACGACACTTACCTTGAAATTTTATAAAACTTTTGATCTCACTGATTTAATTCCTCATAACTTGGATTATAAAGCCGAAAAGTTTCTTTTATTGCCAAATAAAATAATGATAATTGTTTTATTATTGCCAAGTGTATGTATATATATATATATATATTCAACTTAAATGCTAATCAGGTCCCTGTGGTTTACCATTTTCCCGAAAAAGTCTCTATACTTCAATTTGGCTTGTTTTGGTCCCTTTATTTTAGACGTTTCCCAAAAACGTCCCTCCGTTAGTGTGGTCCCACCACTTTAACGTTTTATGTTGATGTGACAAATGGAGGTCCACATCGTCACCGATTAGGTCATGTCACATGGAAACCCATTTTCTCTCTCCAAAGATGTGTCATGTCACATGCCACGCAAGCCTGCCACGTCGTTAATTGAAATGCGCATTTTGGATATGTTGTTGTCTGAATAAAGAAATCACGATCCCCCCTCCCCACCCCCAGTTACACAGATAGATCGCAGCCCTAACCCTTTCCCCCATAGACGATCCCTAATCTCCCCTGTCTTAATTGAAACCCCATTGATCCTTTGATTTCCCGTTAGAAAAAATTGAACTAGCATTACAATCGTAGACATTACCAAAGGAGCAACTCTAAATACAGTGGTGACTATCGAATCTCCGAAAGCGTCACTCATGCAAACACACTGGGGTTAAGGTAAAAATGTGCTGCTCATTTGATTTTAATTTGGGGATCTGGATTGATTTGTGGTCATTATATAATGGTTTTCACCTTCACTATTGAAAAATATGTGGTGCATTGTGTTGTGAGGTAAGGGTGGGACCGTGAGGGTGGAAGGGTAGCAACGTGAGAATTGGAGGGTGGAAGGGTAGCAATGTGAGAGTATGAGGGTGAGGACGTGAGGGTGGGATCTGTTAATCTTGGGTTTGCTGGCCCTTTTTTTACTTTGTTTCTCAGTGGAGAACATAGTGTTTTGTTACATGTGTTTTATGTGGTGTGGTTCCCCACTGCTGTGATAGGGTTAGTGATTAATTTACATTTGAATATGTTATTGTGGTCCTACACGGTTATTGTACTTTTGAATATGATTGTGCTTTGTCTTGTACTTTCTTGGAATCAATTTTTGGTTTATCTGTTGCATGCCACCGCACATGTTAGTCAATTTTTTTGTCCTATTCTGTTTTGTAAACACCTTTTGTGATGTTCTCTATTATTGATTAGTAAATGAAACGAGTTGTTGAGGGTTTTGATATGCACTGGTTTAGAAACATAGTATATTAATGTTATTCTAGTATAATATGCATTGGTTTTGAAGCATAGTATAATAATGTTAATCTAGTATAATATGCACTGGTTTTGATATGCTTTTCAATATTAAATCAGTAATCTCAGTTATGCAATTAAATCTAAGATTAAAACCTAAGTTTTCATGCATTGCTAACTTAAGATACTTTTGCATGCCAGCCTAAAGAGCAAAGGTTACAAAGGGCAGCACTTCAAAGATCAGTTGCAAGCTCTAGCTCGCGTAACCACTAGACCCAAGTTTGATTATCACATGGGGGTGATCAAATTATTCGGTGAACCCCTATTTAAATACCTAGATTAGATATATCCGAAGGGTTGGTCACGGCATGCATTCAAGTCGGATAGCAAGTGTGATATCTTGTTGAACAATATCGTCGAGATTTTCAATTCCTGGATCAAAGATGCAAGGGAAAAACCAATTTTAACCATGCTTGAACTCATTAGTAGGAAACTAATGAATCGGCTCTGTCATGCCCCGAACACAGTCCCGCAGGGACAGTAACAGCCACGAGCAATCCCGAGGGAAAGCTCCAGCGTGCTTAAACATACATACAGCGGAAAAATAGAATTGAGAGAGAGACGGGCCAAACTCACAACTAATTTTACATAATTGTTTCCAGAGAAATAGCTGCTTAATTACATAACACATGAAGTAACATAATCCAAGTAGCAGACCACAACGGTCAACAAACTCCATAACAAAATACATAAATCTTCTCTCTAAGTCAGATAGTCCTCCTGACTTCCTTCACCTGAGGCATCTGGAATGATACAATTTTGAAAGCGTGAGTCAAAAAGACTCAGTAAGGGAAAAATATAACTTGAAAACATGATCTTAAAACTTGAACTTGAATATCATGAGAATTCGTAAATCATGATGCAAATGCATGTCTCATGGTTATGCATATGCTCTTGATCGTAAAACATGTTCTTGTTCTTGAAATTGGCTCATGGCCCTTGAAAAATAATTCCTTCTTGACTTGTGGGCTACTTACGCTCCATTTAACACCTGAAGTAAGGGTTGTGCGTTCCCATCAGAACCGTCTCCCTTACCCTTGGGACATTTCATTTGGTCGAGCTAGCCCTTGTAGTAGCCCCAGGCCTGATGGCTAGACACGACCCTTGGAGGTCCACACCTTCTCACATTTGTCCTTCAGTGTGGTTGCACAAACCTCTTAAGATTCACCCAACCTTCTCCCATTCGTCCTTCGGTATGGGAGTTCCTCTTGATGGTACGGTAACGATCAGAGCCCTTGACTTGACTTGACTTAGCATAAAACTTCTCATATGTCATTGCATAAAAATCTCTTTAGAAAATCATTCAATGCTCGTGCTATGACATGCTTGCTCATATAAAACAATGCAGTGTATCATTCCAGTTTACAAAAATGTAAGTCCACTTACACACTTACAATCCACTTACCTTGGTTCTTTTTGATAATGAGACGGTGCTTCGCCTATAAGCGATTCAATTATCACACTTAGATGCTTAAGAATCTAATCATAATAACATTCAAAGAATACTTATAATAGTTTCGGTTTTACCAAGGATACATATTTGAAAATACTATTTTATTTCAAAGGGTTACTTAATAATTTTCATAAAATACTTGTATAAAGCAATCAATATAACATAATAAGATCCTAACCTTAAAACAGCAACTTGCATTAATTAAACACATCAATTTCATCGATTCAATTCCATCAATTCAACCTTACAAGGTATGCTAGGGTGCTGCCAATGATAACAGGATTTAACCTAGGCTTGATACCCCTTTACTTTGCACTTAGTGACTCCCTCAGCTGACCCAAGGCCAAATCAACCTATATACATTGACCTATGAAATTAACCAATACACTCTTGACTAATCATGGCCATTTTACCTTGCTTACCTTCAATTCTATTAATCATTGCAATTCACATTAGTGCCCTAAGTTTAGTACACTGACCGAAACCCTAAGTAACTTAATTACATGGTTTACTTCTAATTATTACTATATCTTATTCAAGACTCCAAACATCAAGCTATTTAATGCTATAACCCTAAGTTGACATCTTCTTTACTTCATGCATAAAGTCCATTCTTTGATAACTTATTAATTCATCTTATCCAACCCTAATCATGGTTAATCCATGACCAATATCTTCATCTTCTATCCAACCTGTGGCACTCTTCTTAGCATAAGATTTTTAGGATTTTACATTACACCATAAACCTCCTTTAAGAAATTTCATCTATTCGGCCATTAGCACCTTGCGGCATAGATTTCATTTGTTATTCTTATACTACATAGGGTTTCTTTCCATCTTAACTTAACACTTATAATACCATTAATGAACTTTCAATCTTGATCCATTTAGTGATTTTCGATTGCATGCAAAATTAAACCAAAACATAGCATCAAACCTAGGGTTCTCTAACTCCAATCATTCGGCCATCAACCTAGATTTCACTTCTAAGCCATTCGGCCACCAACAACCTATGCGCATGCAATCCAAACATATAATCCCAACCTCCAGCAACTAGTTTCATAACCTAGGAGGTGCTAATCAAAATGAAATGTCCAGATCTACACAATACTCAAGCATGCATGAAGTTTCTCACAAGAATACATTCAACCTCCAATTAATCTCTTCCACCATCAACCACATCACAACATTAATTCCAGCAGACCCAACCTATTCATATCTAACATATAGTAAAAATAACAGCAAGAGATATTGGCCAAATCAAAGAGAAACAGAAACATGCAAGGTTCGGCCATCAACAGATTCAACTACTAACCAATTCAGCCTTACCTTGGTGTTGAACACAAGCTGATTAGGGAAGAGAGCACCTAGCATAAAAGTATTTAGGGTCAGAACCTATGGAGAAAAGAATCAAAAACAGCACATGCAAGGACCAAATCTTTTACCTCAACCACCAACTATAGCACTCGGCTAAACAACAGAACCTTCTACTGCCCTAACTTTCGGCTCCTCTCTCTTAGATGGCTTCAAAGGTTGAGATAAGTGTATATAAGTGCTGAGATGAAGGCTTGTGGTGAGGGAAAGGAGAAGTGGCAGCAACTGCTGGAATGACTTGAAGAAAAAACAAGGGCAAAACTTGGAGATTGAAGTGGTTCGGCCAAGAGAAAGCTATGTTAAAATGGTGTGAGCTTCTGTCAAAAAGAAAATAAGCTGAGCAAGGGAAGAGATTCGGCCACAAGAGAAAGAGAGCTAGGAGAGGTTATGCGTATGAATGATGGACTGAAATGAAGAAGTGAGGTTGTGAGATGTGTGAGGCGCGAAAGGCAATTGAGTGAGGGAATGAACTTGGACCAATTTTCGTCAAAAAGGGAAGGGGGCAGCATAGGTTCCTCCATCCATGCACATTGGTTGCATGGGCGGCAACTAATAATGCAATGCCACCTTAACTCACTTTGTCTTCTTCTTACCTTTGCTTTCAAAGCCTTCACGTGATGTACTCTAAAAGCCATTTCAAATTGCTCCACTTTGTCAATCACGTAATTCCTCTCTTGCATTTCACTTTTTCTCTTCTTTTCATTTCATCTACCACTTATCACATAGGTACATTGGCTTATCTCTATATATGTACATTAGTTTATCACCAACAACATCTCAACTTCTCTAGTATAAACACTCTAATCTATCTCTTTGATAATCACAATAGCTTATCTCCCTAATGAACTCACTAGCTTATCACTTTGACAAGCACGTTAACTTATCTTTTAAATTCTATATCAAGCTATCTTATAAACCTAATAACTTATCACATAATTTCTCTAATGATAATTAAAACTACCTAATGGTGATTAAGGTTACCTAATCAAAGACACAAAATAATCTATATGCTCAACATAAATTTCATAACTATAGATTATTTTACAATGATTTCTACTTAGAGAATTTCGGTAATGAGAAATAAAATTTCTCTTCATATATTTAACTTCATGAATTATGGAGTATAATATTAAACAATGGAAAAATAAATTCATAAAAGAAATCTACCTTGAAAAATTCGACTCTTAGAAAAAATAATAATAATAGGCTTGCACTAATAAACTTTCACAACAATAATGAAATTCTTTAAAGGAAATTAAAATAAAATACCATAAGTATTAAAGTTAAGTCATACATTGGCCAAAAACATGGCCCCTTGAGTTAAATAAAAACGAATACATAGGAAAATAGCAAAAGCGAAGTTTGGGGTCTCACAAGCTCGTTGCTAAGAGGATTGGGATTGCGAAGGCAGAGTGGGATATATGCCCATGAATTAGACCCAAATTGGAGAGAAACAAATCTGATGCACTGTACTGCCTTTGTATTTGGTCTAACTGGGAAGTCTTCGAAGTGGAGGTGCTGAACGATAGTCGTAAGCTGGTGAACATCAAGTTGAATGAGTGATCATGTGGTAACGAGATACCATGTTCGCATGCTTGCGCTAACATTTTATGGATGCCTACTATCGAAAGGACACTTATGCGGTCTCGTATGCTGGAAAGGTTCATGCTATGATGGCCCCAGATAACTGACCACACGCCGATAGTAATCCACTGATGCCCCTTAAAGTTATTGACAAAAAAATATGAATAAAACTCATAATTTAGTACTTCATTTGCCACGCAAGCGCATGTGAGTTGGAACAAGCACGAACCAGCAGCATGATTTACAGTCAACTTTGATCTATTTTTCTTATTTTGCTTGCTTCGTTTCTGCGATATTTTAAGTAGTTAGATTTAAAAAGAATGCAATATTTAAGCAACGAGTTTTTGTAAATCATGTACCAAAAATGTTTCGCTTGGGAACAGATCGCATAACTTCTTCCATTGTTCTTCCGTAGTATCAGGGTGGGGCTTTAGCAACGCCACCTCTTTACTCGAGAACTTCTTCAAATACGCATGCATCCGGTTTAGGCGTGTTCGACGTGTCGTCATCATAGTCTCGACCACCGTCCTCACGACCTCCTGACGTGTGTAGTCAAGGTCGAAGTGGTCCTGCATAAGTACCAAAATAAATAATATTACAATGATAAACGAAATGCTTAATCAAGAATACTCTGTTTACGAGTTTAATCACACCAACACCCGATTCGTAATGTACTCCTTCACTTCCGCAGGAACATCGGCCCACTTGTTAACGGAGATCAGGTCACATGGGCTAGATACACTCTTCGGTGCAAAACTTGTGGTGCGCTGGCCACAACACGAGAACTTACAAAAAATGAGTAATGGCCAATGCCGGATCACGGGTACATACTTAACACAATAACGAAAAAAATGTGAGTTTCAACCATCTCACTAAGTTGTATTTTTCTATGTAGGGTACTGGAGAAACCACTGCAAGCTCCCCTACTGGAACATCAAGAACCCAAACACATCTAAACACTAACACCAATGTAGTGGTATTTTGTTCAATTCTCATGCATTATGACTTATTGATGTTTATTGACGAAATACCGCTACTGGAAGCACGCAAACTCAAACACGTAACGACATCAATGTTAATGCATGGGTGGTGTATTCAATAATAGCAAGTTTGATTATTTTACATTTTTCAATGATTTTAATAGTTGTTTGTCTATACGTTGGTGAACAGCAAGCTGGAACCCATTGCTGAAGAGGCAACCACTACAAAGTGTACCTGAACAAGAACTTTTACCAATGCGAATATTCTAATGTGAAATTGATGTTCTTAAAGTGGTATTCTAATGTGAATGCTCAAATACGTTCAAGAAAGTGAGGATTCAGATGTGCCATCCAATTCGGGACAGCGAGGCAAGTACCCAACCAGTTACATCAAGGGGAGAACAAGCGCCCCACGGGTCCAAATGAGAAATCTGGACCTTAAGCAGCATCGTTGCGACAGAGATCACCACAGAAGAACAAGTGAATGGAAACACAATGATTTTGTGGATAGTTGTGTTGGATGTAATCTTTTTTGGATAGTTGTGTTAGATGTAATCTTTTTGTGGATAGTTGTCTTTTGTAAATGTAATGTTTTGTGAGACATCATTTTGTGGGTGTCTTTGATCTGTATTGTACACTTTTTAGACATGTTCAAATGGGAGGCAGGGATGTTGTGTGTTGAAGTTTAGATATTTGTGGACATACAGATTTGGGATTGAATTCAGATGGTGGAATCTTTCATTACTTTTTTGATATTCACATATTATTACTTTATCGAAGTTGCTAATTACTTCACAAATTTATGTGTTTATTTTGTACATTATTCACAGGTCATTACATGATTAACTACCATAATCTCCACTTCAAAGGAAGTTGTTAATTACTACAACAACTATAGTCAAAATGTCCAACTGAGGGAACACAAGTCATTACAATACTAGATCAAATAAAGTCAAAATGGTCAACTGATACACCACAAGTCATTACAGTCTTAAGCTTTACACAATCGCAAACATATTGTGAAGGCCTAGGGGACCACACATTCTATACAGCTTAAGTTGTTTCATTACATCAGAACATAGCCCAAGAGCAAACTAACATTGCCTTCAATCGCCAATCTCGTGTTTGCTACCTTAGAAGTTGTTCATCCATCATTCAAAGTTGTTCATCCATCCTTTTAAGCTTACAAACAAGATCAGCCAACATCTCCTCATTTTGTACCAAAACTGGTGGGTCTAACCATTTAAAGAAGTCACATGCTACATGATCCTACAAAATACAAAAAAAAATTGCATTGTTATACTACTTTCAAGGCAAGACCATTTTTTAAAAGCATCATAACAGTTTTCAACAAAAGCAATGACAACTCATGAATCTGCACCTGTCAAATTGGATAAACTAACCGAAGCATACCAAAAAAGAATCCAAAGCCACATTACAATGCACTTTCCTAAAAATGTCCACTATCATTCGAAAAATATCCACTAACATTCCATTGAAACAAATGATTCAAAGATTGGGCATGGATTACCAGTTTTAAATAACGGATGCAGCCATAGAAGCGATGACCTAGCTAAAGCAACAATCATGCTCGTCCTCAGCCTTGCTCGTAGCCCGCACTTATACACCGGAGTCGTCGCCTACCCAGTTGAAATGTCGTTGTAGTCATTCCCCACAGAGGATGAAGTATAGATTAAAGAAGCCATGCGCGATTTAGGATTTGGGACTTATAGTTGCAGAAGTAGAGGGATCGGGTGTTTGTTCAAAAATGAGGGAGGTCCAAAATGCGCGTTTCAATTAAAGACGTGGCAGGTGACATGGCGCAGCTTGGGAGAGAGAGAACGATTTCAATGTGGCATGACCTAATTGGTGAGGATGTGGACCTCCTTTTGCCACATCAACAAAAAATGTTAAAGTGGTGGGGTCACACTAAGGGAGGGACGTTTTTGTGAAACGTCAAAAGCACAGGGACCAAAACAATCCAAATTGAAGTACATTAACCTTTTTGGGAAAATGATAAACCACAGGGACCTATTGAGCATTTAAGCCTATATATTCCTTTCTTTTAATATATGATTTGATATCCTAAGTTTTAATGTTCTAAATAATTTATAGGCATGTAAATAAATTTCACGTAGGCTATAAATTGTTTACAATTGACTAAGTCTTGGACTTGCTCTTTTTGGCCAATTGGGCTAGATGGTGGGCCCATTTAGAAAAATCAAAGGCTGGACTTTTTGGACCGAGAATGGTGGATTTGGGTAGTGAGATTTGGGCTTAAGAGCACAGCAAGAGACCAGCTCACAATTAATTGCAAGGGCAGGCCAATTAAGGGTTTTTTTTACCTAAATGGGGGCTAATAAATGAGGATTAAGGTGGCTTTGTGACACTTGACAAAATCTGTCAATTCCACCCCCTAAGCCAATCAGTGATATTGCTTCACCTTGTGAAAATTGTCATAATCACTTAACCCTAGACATAGCATTAACCCTAACATTTAACTCTACCATTTAACCTTTGGTTGACATATGATCACCACACAAAAAAGGCTTTTAGTGACGAAATTTTTCGTCACTAAAAGTCTAAATTTTGTCACAAAAAGATTTAGTGATGAAAATTTTCCGTCACGAGGTCCATCAGCATAAGAGCGTCACAAATTTATTTCGTGACGAAACCTGAATTTCGTGACAAAAATTTTTTAGTGATGAACTTTTTTCATCACTAAATTCACTGATCGATTGTTGAAACCAAAGTGGTCAATCGGTGAAATCATCGGTCGGTCGGTCTTTGTTTGAAAATGGTCAGTCGGAAGATGATACCGATCGATCGCGGAGTTTATGTTGATCGATCAAGTACATAATGGTGATCGATCGGTAAATATTGATGATTACTACTCTCAAGACTACCGATCCGTCGTGTTTGTCTACTCAATCGATCGTTTTAATTGAACGATCAGTCGCTAATTTAAGCGATGAAATGATGATTCTTGTGTGATCGATCGGTGTCATGTAACGATCGATCGTTTTAATTGGATGAACGAGCGTCTATTTCTCAACCAATCCATCGTTACAACATTGATGGATCACTTGCACAGACCCGATCGGTCGATTCACTACAAAAAAACCGTCTTTTAGCAGCGATCTTTTTAACGGCAGCCGCTAACCGCCGCTGAAAATCACCTATAGCGTCGCTTTTTATGACAACAGCTAAAAAACCGCTGCCAAAACTCTTTTGACTTTTAACAGCGGTCTTTTTAACGGCGGTTGAAAAATGAGCCGCTACAGGTGACTTTCAACGGCGTTTTTGTTGACCGCCGCTAAAAACCGCTATTAAAAACGTTGTTATCTTTTAACAGCGGTCACTAAAAACGCCGCTGAAAGTCACCTATAGCGGCGCTTTTGTTGACCACCGCTAAAAAACCGCCAAAAAGATGGCCAAAAAAACGCTGGTATAGGCCAAAAGACCTATTATACCAATATTTGTTAGCTAGCGTTTTTTTAAGGCTAAAAGTTCGTGTTAGCATTTTTTTTCTATGTGACTCAATTTATTATATAATAAAACAAGACTTTTAAAAAATGGATTATAAGTATATGCATATTTATATAAGCAATAAGTATGTAGGTAATTAAAGTGAGATTAAAGTTGTTAATAAAATATGGAATTAGAGGGAGTGTTATGATAATTGAAGTTGTTATATGATATATTTTAAAGCACATAATTTAATATATGGTCTTAGAGACTATGATTTAGTCATTAGGTATATAGGTACATATATATAAAGTATTTGTACATATTAAGATTAAATATTTTATATAGTATAGTATGTCACTCATGTATGATATATTGTGTATGATACTTTTGCATCATTTATAGTATAATATGTCACTCTTGTATTTGAAAAATTTTATTTTAAAGGAGCATATATCATTTTTAGTATAATATGTCACTCATGTATTTGAAAAATTTTAACAGTGGTCTTTGTAACGGCTGTCAGAAAAAGTGCCGTTATAGGTGACTTTCAGCCCATAATAAGCTCTAAATTTTTTGCTTAGTTCCCTCATGCCTTCTGCTCAGAGAATTTTGTGATAAGCCTATTAAATTTGGCTTCATCATTAACATAATAAATTTGGAATACAAGGATTTCTTATCAGAAAGTTTTGGTTGGTACTCTGGCTTTGCAAATTTTCTGATGTATATTTTGTTCATTGAAATTAGCGGACATAATAATTTTGTTCATTGAAGTATTATTCCGGTGCAGCCATCTTACTGGACATTGTCCTTGTATAATATTTGTACATATTAAATATTTTGTTACTCATCTATGTGTATAATATTTGTACATATTAAAATATTCATATTATCTATATTTGTCTAATACACAGATATAAGATTTATGTAATATATGAGTGCTTTATTTATTTAAGATTATTAAATATTGTTATTATATGGTCTAAGTATTAAGTATTACTAGAAGCTGCAATATATGTATATTACAATTTATAGCTACAAACGAAGAAAAAATCGGTGACTTTTAAGAGGAAAATTTTCTAGCGCCAAGTCCCAGTTTTCCCTGTATTTATACAATTGAGAGTGAAATTTTCATTTAGCGCCAAGTTTCAGTTTTCCCTCCCCGTTGATTCGGTCAAAAGCTTTTCAATTCTCGATCTCGATCGTCTCCTTGCCAGCAACGCCCAACCTCTCTATCGTCTCCGAATTCTCTCAGCTCGCCGAACACTGCCCTCTCTCTCTTGGTCTGCCGCCCTCTCCCCCCATATGGCATTTGAAGTTTTGCCTCTTTCTCTCACTCGATCTGTCGTAATGAATCTCTCTCTCTCTATGTATATATCCTTGTCTAACGAAATGATTGTTTATGTTCTGAATGTGCTCTTACACTTTAGCAGATCATAGGCCGATAATTGGTGCATTCATTTCCATTTGCTCTTTTATGTTTTTTGTTTTCGTTTTGGCTTGCCTGTGCTATTTAGCTTCTTCAGCTTGGAATCTCTAACTTCCATTAACACATCCTTCCATTCCAGTCATGGCCGAAAGCGACATTTTGGGGATTTTTACTTATTTCGAAATTGGTAAGCCCTATTTTGCTGTTGGTTTGTTTTCCTCTTATGTCTTTCGAATATGGCGCGTTAGGGCAGGTTTTCAAAATTCAGAAAACCTGTAGAGATTCTACCCAGGCTATTCAAAATCAAGTATGATAGTGGAACTTTACAAGAGCTTCTTTATGTTGATATGCCCCATGAATATGAGAACACATCTAGTCAAATTGTCCTCGACTGTGCAAAAGCAATTCAAGAAAGTGTTTTTGAGGATTTTCGTGTTGTACAAGGTGGTCAACTTCGTCTTATTTTCTCTCGAGATCTAAAGTTATGTTTGTTTTATGTTTCAAAAGGTTTTCAAAACGTTTTTCTCTCACTTTTTCATCAATTCCAATATATTTTCATCAATCTCAATAACTTTTTACAAATTCCAACAACTTTTAACACATTTTTCACCAATCTCAAGAGAATCTACACTACTTTCAAAAAAACACAAACACAAAAACATATCTCAAAACATGAACCAAACATAGCCAAAAAGCTTGTGAGTTATCAGATGGCTTCCATGTGTTTAGAATTTCAATTTCTGAATACGCCTCCAATTGTCCGGCATAACTTTTTTCCCCCCTATTTTGTTAGATTTGCTCTTGGGAATTTTGTGCACGGTTTCATGAGGAGCTTATCCCACAAAGGATAGTAGTACCTCAGGTGAATAATCAAGAGATATAATGCCCTGATTTTCTTGAGATGCCTACCTACTCTGGGAAGGAGGACTCATTCATCATAAATGCTATCCAACTTATCCAACGGTGAAGAATCCTCAAATTTAATGCATCTTTGAGCCCCTCAGTCAACTTCCCTTTATGATTTTTTAGATGTGACCTGAACCTAGTTGATTTTGCTCCATTCTGAGGCCTTTTAAATAGTTGTTGTGCCTTTGCTTTGTTCGTCACAAAGATAAGATCACTCCCCTTTTGGTTGTAAGATATATCATCAACGTTCTTTCAGGAGTATTTTTTCTGTTCATGATCTCTTCTTTCAAATTTACCGAAAAAAGATTGAACTAATTCAGGTTGGATGGTGTATGGTAGAGTATCGGTGGAAGGGGATTTTGGGAACTTTTGAATGTAGATCTTCATGTTGTAGAAATTGATGATAATACACTTTTGGCAGCTAAATCAGGTTGGATCTGCTGCTCAAAAATATCTAGTGTCTGCTCAATGCATCAACCAACTTATCTGGAGAAGATTTACAAAGCAACTGTAATTTGTAAGTTATCCACCTTTAATTAGTTAAGTTACTTCCCAAAGTCGAGAAGCTGTTGTCTTTGATGTTATTACCTTTTGACAAGTTTAATGGCCATTTATTCTACTGGATGCATACTGCCATTAGATATCCATGATTGAAAATCATTACCACCCCAATATCCTAGTTATAGTGGTTGCTATACTAGTTTAATGGGCTTTTCTTGGTAGTGGTTCTATATGACATCCTTGTACCATCCTTTGGTTCATTCTTCATTCCCCTGTTGGTTTGAGCACCCTGTCCCAGATATAATCGCAGCAATCTATTAAAAAATGTCATCTAGGCTAGTTCTATATTCAAATATCGAGTTCAATTAAACTGTTCTTGTTTTTTTTTGTTTTTGCTTCTTAGCTTCAATAACTTGCAATCTAATTTGATGGCTGAGTAGGTCAATAAAAAAAGGAGGTATAGTGAGGAACTAGTGCAGGTAAAAGTAAGTTACTTGTTGGGTTCTAATCCGTTTCAATTTTCAATTCAACTGTTATGATTTTGTTGCAGAATAGAACAAGTGCACCTGAACAAGAAAGACTGTATAGCTAAAGTTCTTGGAACACTTGCTTCTGATATTTTCTGCTTGTAATTGTCCAGAGAAGTTCCGGGAGATAAATAACTTTGCATTTGGCTGGGCAAAAGAAAAGGTACGTTTTTCTCTGCCTGAGTGCTTTGTTTTGTGTATATTCCCCACTGATGACCTATGAATATGTATTGAACTGAAAAAATGGGAATCTTTTGATGATTTTCAGCTTTCTGCCTTATAAGTATATATATTGTTTATATAAATTTTTTGTTTATTTCTATTTCTCATGTTATATTTATTTTATATTACATGAATTCAAGAGGATATTGATGTGCAAAAGGAGGAAGATTTTAATTGGTCTTTGTTTATTGTTATTTTATATTAAAAACTTGTTACTTCTTGTGTTTGTTGTAAAACGTTATTAATCAATGATTAAGTATATAGTTTTTTATTATCTTTGTTCTTTAAGTTTTTACATCCAATGAATTATGGTTATTAAAATAAATTTGTATTACTGATTAAAAAATATGTATAGGAAAATATAGAAAAAAATTAGTGGTGTTTTAAAAATGCTAGCACATTGAAAAGAAAATGCTGACACAGACTTTTAGCGGCGGTCCCGACCGCTACTAAAAAAATGAGCGTTTTTTTGGCCTTTAGCGACCGCTGTTATAGCCATCTTTTGGCTTATGCCAGAGTTTTTCAAAACGCCGCTAAAAAAACGTTGTTGTAAATCAGGACAAACGTCAACGTTTTATACAAACGTTGCTAAAAATCGCCGCTAAAAGATGGAAAACGCCAGCGCTTTTAAAAATGCCGCTAAAAAATCGTTAATGGAAATCAAGAGAAACACCAGTGCTTGTGCAGCTCAGACCACACTTGTCATCATTAAAGAAATTGTGGATGAATTTTATTCTCTTATGGTTGATGAGTCTAGATGAGCAAATGGCAGTGATTTTGAGATATGTGAATATACATGGACAGGTGATTGAAAGGTTTCTTGGTGTGGAACATGTTCCTGATACTTGCTTTAAATCTTTGAAAAAAACTATAAACAAATTTTTTGCAAGATATGGGTTGTCAATATCTAAATTGAGAGGTCAAGGGTATGATGAGGCATCAAACATGCGAGGCGAGTTCAATGGGTTGAAGTCGCTCATTTTGAGAGACAATCCTTCTGCTACATATATCCATTATTTCGCGCACCAACTTCAATTGGCTAATGTGGGTATTGCAAAGAATAACTTGCAAGTTGGTGATTTTTTTAATTATACTTCCATGATTGTGAATATGGTCAGAGCATCATGTAAAAGGAAAGATGATCTTCGGCAAAGTTGTCGTGAGAAGATAGTGGAGCGGTTGGATAAGGGAGAGATTTCTAGTGGAATGAGCAAAAATCAAGAAACCAGTCTCGCACGACTAGGTGATTACTATATTTCATTATAATATTAATAGACTATTTAGTTTTTTAATTGTTTATAGTTTTATTATTCATATAATATTGTAGGTGACACTCGTTGGTGTTCATATCACCTTACAATAATCCGTCTCTTCACTATGTGATAATCAGTATTGGAAGTGCTTGAAGACATAAAAGAGTATGATACTCTCCCAAAACAAAGATCTATGGCTATGAGTTTGATGGATAAGATGAAAAGTTTTGAGTTTGTATTCACTATGCATCTGTTGAGGAATATAATGAGAATTACAAACGAATTGTCACAGACCTTACAACGAAAAGATCAAGACATTGTTAATGCAATGGGCTTGGTTGGAGTTGTGAAGGAACAATTGCAAGAATTGAGAGATAGAATGGGATGGATTTTTGGAAGAAGTCAAAATGTTTTGCGTGGATAACTCTATTAGTGTGCCGAATATGGAAGACATTATACTAACTCGTAATCGTTCGAGGAGTGGAGGGCAAACTATTACTTATTTCCATAATTTTTCGTGTGGAAGTATTTTGTCAGGTTATTGATTTGATCATTCAGGAGATGGATAATCGGTTTACAGTAGCAAGTACAAAGTTACTTTTTTGCATAGCATGTCTTGAACCAAAAAACTCATTCTCATTGTTTGATCATGCTAACTTACGTCGTCTTGCTGAGTTTTATCCAAAAGATTTCACAGTAGATGATCATTTGACAGTGCTGGCTTTCTGCGACTCACTTCTAAACGGGAGGGACGTGCTTTCCACAGCCGGCCCATGTCGTCTTGCTGCAAATCGAGCACTTCACCTCGAAACACATCTTCCTCCTTCCAACTTATGCTATACAAACTCGATCGTTCTTCATGTCTGATGATCACCTCTCCCCGTACGTCTTCGACCCAAAGGCTGCCCTTGTTGCTGAAAACCAATAGATGTATCGTCTTTATATAGTTTTGCTAGTAATAGCTCCTTGAACGTCTGGGCGTTTGATTATCCATTGGCCAACTTTGATTGACTACTGTCCAAAGGGAAAACAATATTTAGATCTACGAGCACCTGCACAATCTCTGAAATGTCCAATATTTTATTTTTGGTGAAAAAGAGGTTCGATGCGGTCGAGTCTGAAAACTTCAATCAAATATATTCTCATTTGGGTTTGACGTTGAACCAAGACTCCTAGATCTTCGACCCCAGTACGGCCGTCTCCTCCCAGTTGATATGGGGTATTAGGTAGCTGGGACCAGGTCGCCAACTATTGAGTCGGTCTTCAATGGCAATTGTATGAACTGGATTCCATTCTTTTCTTTTCTTTTTTCATAAGCAAGTACTTACTCATGTATTTATCGTAAAGTCAATTTGAACCCTTAAACTATCAAGTAAATTACAAATAGATTTCAAACTACCAATTTTGATATATTGAACCATCAAACTTCCACAATTGATTAAATCGCGTCATGAACTAAAATCAGATGGTCAAAATCGTGTCACGTGGCTCATTTATAACATGTGACACAAGTTTGACACTTAGATCTTTTTTAGGGGTGCAAATTGATGAAGTTTGGTAGTTCGTGGGCTCATTGTGTCAAGATTGATAGTTTTAGACCCTATTTGTAATTTATTTGTTAAGTTTAAGGGCACAAATGACTTTTCCCCGTAACGTTTCTGTCAATAATTTCTGATTGGATCAATATTTGGCCAAGTCTGGTCAGATTGCATGTCTCAGAATAATTATCCTAGCCGTTAAGTTTCCCACCTGTTGGAAAAAATTTGTTAATTATTTTTGTACCTCACGTGAGATTCTGAAATCTAGAAATAAGAAATTGATTATCTAAAAAGTTCAGCGACTTCAAATTGATATCAAGTCCGATGAATAACTATCATTAAAATTAAAGAAAAAGTAAATTAGCGCCTCTAAACTTCAAAAGTAATCTCAAACAGTCGGTCTCAACTGCTGTCTTTGATAAATTAAACTTCAAACTTTCAAAATTAATCAATTTGAGCCTTAAAAAAAAAGTGACGGTCAAAATTGCGTCACGTGATTTATTTATAATACATATGACATAATTTAAACGATTTAATCTTTTTTAAGAATATAAATTGATGAAATTTGGTAATCCTAATGTTCCAAAAGTCACAGTTCATTGCTACGGCTGAGACCTCAAAATTATTTTTTTTTCTATTTAAATTATATATCTTGAACCTGTCCACGTATCCCTCTGTATATACCCGTTTTATTTACCATCGAATCCCACAAAATGGTCAGGTTTTATATATTTGCCTTTCTTTCTCTCGTTTTTTTAGTTGTTTTTTACATTTCAGCCTTTTTTTATGAATAGAAAGTTTTTTTGTTTCCATTTGACTTGTCTCCTTTTTCTTCCTCTCTTCCTGCGATGTAACTATCATAAACGTACACACTACAAATGTTTATTAATATTGAGTGTTTTCAATATCACTTGCCTAAAAAACTTTCACTAGTAGGTTTTAGACCAATACTATCCTGGAAACATAAGCTTACAAGAAAGAACAACATTAATCAGGCTATATTCCGTTCTAAGAAATCAGTTCTTTTTTCTGTGACGGTGCTTTTCCGTCCCAAAAAAAACCAACCTTTTTTTTATGGACAATTTCGTCTTGAAAAAAAAATGTAGCAAAAGAAAAAATAAAAAAAAAAAGATTTTGAGACGATTTGAATTTCTGTCCAAAAACATAATTTGCTATTTTTTCCATCCCAAGAAGTCAAATTTGTTGTATAAGGGATATCTTCAAGAAAACCTTCTCACACCTCAAATTCAAACTTATTAGTATAAATCTTATGTCTAACTCTAGTATAAGAATCTTTTAACCTATCTATCTAGAATATATCTGACTTTCTCTAACTGTCTCTGCATAATTTTTAGACCCAAAATTTGTCTTTCCCCTTCCTCACTCTAGTATAACAGCAAACTAGCATCTTCTATCATATAAAGTCTCGTACAGTGTCATCTTGATGCTCGCTTGAAAACTATTACTATAATCTAACTCCACTATGGGTAAGTATCGTATCTAACACGAATGTCATTGGTACTCCGTGCAGCCTGACAATTTCTTGTATGCAAAGCTCTATTAACTTCTCCATATAATACCCAACTTTGATAGGTATAAAGTGATCATTTTTGTCAACCTATCCACCACAACCCAACACAGCATCTTGACCACTCTTTTTTTTCTGATAAACATCTTGACCACTCAATGCTCAAGGGAGTCCTATTGCAAAATTTATGCTACAACAAATTTGACTTCTTGGGATGCTTCAACTTTAATCATAGAATTTGAAGTGGTTGCAGATGATCCAGCCAGCCTTTGGTGCTTGGCTTTGACTTGCTAACATATGCGGCATTGTTCTACGAATTTGCTCTCTCTTTTCATCTCATTCCATCAAAAAGACTGTTAAGTTTTGATAGAGCTTAGTACTCCTCGGGTGTACTATATAGAGAGATTGATAAGCTTCATTCAAAATTATTGTCTTTACCTCCTCATGATCATTAGGAACACACAGTGAGGGTTTTGAACAAGTCTCCTTGTTACTTATTATTAAAAAAAACGCTATGAAATATTTTTTCTTAACAGCGTTTAATATGTCGCTTTTTTATTGAACAAGTCTCCTTGTTACTTGGTGGAGACTTTCCTTTTGAGTAAAGGGCTTTTTTTATTGAACAAGTCTCCTTGTTACTTGAGAGAGGGATTTTGATTAGACAGAGAGCACTCGCCATCAATATAAAAACTAAAATATTAACTTTCCTTTTGAGTAAAGGGCTTAACTATGTTCGTTCTGAAAAAACACACACACACACAAAGGAAAAGGGCCTTAAAAGAAGAGCCCTCTGTACATCCATCCGCCTACAGTTTTTGTTGAACTAGCTAAAGCCTAAAGGTGGAACAGCAATTCAGCTCCCTCTCAGTCAACCACCCGTTTGGTTGCCGTCCGTCCGTCCCTCCCATTTCGTATTTGCAATTGCTTTAAAAGAAAGTCCAAGGACCTACATGTTCGGGAGCATAAATAAAGGCTGTTAGGCACGAAAAGGATGCTGTATTCTCGATTCTGCACGTTGCTTTGCTTAAAATCTTTTAACACTTTCTCTCAACAAGCATTTGAATACGAAAGCACGAAGTAGGAAGAAAACATTATTAAGCCGTAGAGGTTGAACCCATGTTACAGAAGACCCATGCAACTCTATCCTTTCTTGTTCAGTTACGCCGAAACCACTAAATATCGTTTGTTTCGCTTTCTGGATCTTTTTCGGAGGTTGTTTGGGTGGGGGTGACTAGGTTTTACCGTACCGTAATCAGGGCCGGCTCAAGGGTAAGGCCACTTAGGCGATAGCCTAAGGCCTCACCCTAAGCAAGGCCCCATAAAAAGAATTTTTTTTTATATTATAGATGACCTAAGAAATAAAAAAGACAATTGAACTAAAAAAAATGGCAAGATGCAATATTTTATTTTTTTATCATAAGTGTACTATTTTTCTTGCTCACTGAGATGTTTTTCCCAAGCTTCATAATCATTTTTCACATTATGAACTTTGCTAAAAGAGAAAAAAAAAGCCCTATAATAAATTAACTATACAAATTATATGAATGTCCTATAAATTTCTAAATTGTACAAGTTATGAGACCTATATGTCATGTGTAAAGCCCTAAAAAATAATTAATGGAGTATTTTAATATTTTATATTAAATTTAATAATTTGTAAATATTTTATATTAAAATTTATATAAAAGGCCTACAAATTTATATAGCGCCTTAGGCCTCCATTTGGATTGAGCCGGCCCTGACCGTAATTTACCAGGACCATCACGGGCTGCAGGCAACAAGGAGAAGGTAAAACAGACGAGGAAAATTGCACGACATAACGAATGTTTCTGCTCCTGGTATACTTTGTGGGCGAAGAAGAAAGATTGCATAAGGAATGTATTTTATTATTATTATCATAACAGCTCCATTAATATCAAGGAGATTTGAAGACCTTAGTTAAATGCTCTAAAGGGCTAGTCAGACCCTCCATAGAGGCGACGGACCAACGAGCAAGGGAGTCAAAAGGCTATACACAGACAGACCCATAAGGGACAGAGAACCTGCAAAGGGCAACAAGTGGAAATGACCAATGGAAAAGGAAAGCCAACAGCGAAGGGTAGCGACAAAACTGACTGGAGGAGAGGGACCGGCCAAGAGAGAAAATCACCAAGCAAGTGAGATCCACATGCGTCGAGGGGCGTGTGTTGGCCTCCACCGGTAGGCCGAGACCCGAAAACCATCACCGGAGCTCAGATCTAGAAAGAAGAGGTGCAGGGGCGTAAGATCCACGTGCGAGCGTGGGACCTCACGCACCGTCGATGCTGGTCGTGACTACCTGAGACATCCAAAAGAACTGGGATCTACACTTGAACCTCGCTGGAAAAGAACCCCAACAAAAGAGCCGAGAGGGGGGTTTATTAGAGAGCTTGACCACCAAAAAGCATATAGGAGAGGAGGGAGGCCGGAGGGGCCAAAGCTCCTCCTACCGTCGAAAAAGACGACTGGAGAATAAGAGGATTCTAGAGAGACGGGGAGCCTCTCTCTAGAAAAAAGGAAGGAGGTGAGCATAACGAATGTTTGTTGTATGCCCACATTTACTGCGTATTCAATCTATAGCTTTTTATGTACATCTTGCAGCAGCGTCTACTTTGACTACAAACTAATTCAAAACTTGAAAATTTTCCGAAATTAAACCTGCTGTCAAGTTCACTTCAAGATGTATTCCAATTGAGGTTAGCATGTGTGTTTTGTCAAGTTCACTTCGATTTGATATCTCATATAGTTTTGACAACTTGAAGACAACAAAATCTTCTGAAATTAAACCTGCTTTCTTGGAGGAGGATTTGCCTCCACAATAAGATTCTTTGATGTATCCATTTTTTACTGTATGATCAATCATAATGTCACGAGTTCTTCGTCTTCGTATATAAATATGCATAAAGAAATGCAAGATTCAGATAACTAAAGCTTCAACTGATTGGTTTACCCATCTAGTTCTGGATAGGGATGAGAGTTCACCACCCCTCTTACTTGTGAATAATAATAGTAAATTTCGATACCCTATTATTACGAGCAAGCCCCAAAACCTTTCTGGACGACCCCACTTTTATTAGGTGGAAATATGAACTATATGTTCTCTCTTCCGGGAAGTTGAAGAGGAACAAAAAAAAAGGCATATATAAAGTATAAACAAGGTTGTATATTAAGTCTCATTGGCTTCATTTGTGAGTAAATTTCTTCAATCCTAGAATGTTACTTCTGATAAACCAACTTAAAAAAGATTCAAATTAACTAACAACGAGAGTGATAATACCATTATAAAAAACCTACTCAGCAACATAAGAAGAAGAAAAAACGCACAAGAAAAGACCCAAAATCGACAAAATATGTGAGAATAAAAGCACGGTTTGAATCCTCTTTTTTTGGTTTTTTAGCTTCCACCTGTGGTTTTACTTTGCTAACTACGCCTATTAACCTCTAAATTTGGATGTCATTAAAAATAGTGTCAGGTCAGCCAAGTTCTCACTTCAGTTGATGTCAATTTCTTTCCAAAGAGGAAGTTTACTCGGTATATATGAGCCGAATACGGTAGTACCTAGTGCATCCGATAAGATTAGCTCCAACTTAGATGGATACCATTTCTTTTTCCTGGTGGCAAAAGCTAGGAGTTGGACTCATCACAGGGGGCTCCTACCTGCGTTCTCCACAAGGGGTCAACAGTGGCAACCTCTCTTCCTTTATATGCATTTCAAGTCCCAGTATACCATCCCCGGCAATCTTCAATTCAATGTTAGGTTATGCGGGGGAGACCATCTCATGGAGACATTAGTTCAAGTTTTGACACGCCAGTTACTGTCGCTAAGGCATACAAGGAAGCGTTTTCTCTCCCTACCTCTACTTAATATAACATTTTGTAGCTGACAAAAATCAATAGGATCATGGAGTTGAAGGAATGAACTAGAGAAGTTATATATGTATATGTTTTATCAAGAGAGATCTGTAGTCATTATGTTGTCGAACAATTAGTGTAGGTAAACACCAGATTTATAACTCAATGATTTCTAGTCAGAATCTTGTGAATCTTTGTGTCCAACCTTCAAAAACTTGTTGGTGTTTACCCCAAAACTTATCAATCAAAACGTGACACCTGTATGGGGTTTTAGTGTTGCCTCTCAAAAAATGGTCAAAAATAGGAAGAGGGAATAGGTGGGGCCCAGGTCATAGTTGATACCATAATAGTTAATATCCGTCCCTCTATATTCACAAACATCAAGTTACTAAACATATATACCAAAACTAGTCTTCAAAATTAAGTTCAATGAACTCTTTCAAAGTGCAGTTACATTTCACAATTACAATTTAACAAATGTTAAGAAAAGCTTATGTTAAGTACTAAGTAATCAAAGATGCATCACCAAAAACAGTTCCACACATCACACAAAAGCTATAAGTTCCAAGTATAACCTACTAGGACAGATGAATGCAATTCCAGTAACCCAATGTTAATGAGAGCGACAAAATAACAACGATACTATAATACCCTTCCAGCAATGACACGTATACTAATACTAACACTAAAAGCAATAAAACAGCAATCTAGCCAAGAGAAAGGAGAAATCATCAAAAAGAGCATGATCGAACAAGGTACATCGAACTGTACAAGTATGATCACTACTCCATGCAATGCAGTGGCCGCTTCAAACGCACGTCCTAAATTTGGAATCATACACTAAAGTAAAAAAGCCATATTTACCCCCCCCCCCCCAAAAAAAAAAAAGAGCAGGACCACGGCAAAAAGTATTGGTATATTGTATCCTAGTCTAATTACAAGTTCCACTACTAACCCAAGTAACTGAACCTAAGACAAAAAACCTTATATCTTCAAACTGCACAAAGGTTGCAAGTCTTTATAGGCTACTCAAGTCCACACCATTGGGACCGTTAAGAGGTTCAAACCAGGGGGAACGCAGATCCCAGAGGGCCAGAAGCATATAGTTACTCCTCAAAGAGGTAACTTCTATGGTCAGTTAACACATCAGATAGATACCTAAATCCCATATCTCCTAAGCTTTGTAGAGCCAAATTCTCCTAGCTTTCAAAACTAATCATGAAAACTACAACTACCTTGGCTCCTGCATCAACCAAGATTGCAGACATCTCCACTAAATAAAATTTCGAAAATATCGGCCGCAATCATATGGCACATCACCTAATCCAAGACAGAACATGCTGACTCTAAGAAACTTACCAATGGAACAAAGTCTCACAACTTACTAGTTCAGAAGCAAACTTTCAAGAATAAGGGCCCAACTATGCCGCCAGCCAGATAGGCAAAAATGATCTCCAACCATCTCTTGAACCTAAAACACAGAACTGCGAAGTCCCAAACCAAACTGTTAGGATGTCTTGTATTTCTCTCTATTCAAATGCCACATAATGAAAACAAAGTGCCAAAACCCTCAAAAACTTCTTAAAAGGATCTACATCCACAACCCCTTCAAAATATAAGACCTCATTCAGCTTCTGAAAATGCTGCCAGAATAAATCATATCATATATAGTTCAAAAATGCTGTCTGAAACCTATTATAATGAAACTATAAACCCAAAAAAAAACAGAAGAGAACAAAAGAAAGAAAAAATTTATGACCCTGAACGTTTACCACATGCAAACAAAAGGAAAGAACATATACAACTTAAGTTAACCAACAAACTACCACAAGACTTCAGCAGAGATTTTCTCAAAACCAGGGCTTGAATCAATTGAATTATATAACTCATGAGTGAGAGAATTACCTCATTGTTGATTTCCAGATCCTCTTCCTGCCTGGGTGGTTGCTTGCTGCTGCTGTTGCTGCTGTATCTGCAGAAGAAGGCTAGCAGCAAACTGAAGCGTTGACTGGTAGCGCTGGTTCTTATCAGCCTCAACATCTGGCGTGCCCTGGGAAGCGCCTAAAAGTGCAGATTGAAGCTGCTGCACCTGACTCGGAAGCTCCGTACTGACTTTTTCAGCTGCTAGTGTTGCTGGCTGAGAGAGAAGAGAACCATGAGCCTGACCAGATGAGGTCAAAGAACCATTGTGATTCTGAAAAGCTGCTGAATTATACAACCCAGAAGCCTCTGCCCCATGAACCATCCCATAGCCTCTCTGACCCCCGGGAGGAACTTCATGTGGATACTGATGCCTCACTTGGGATGAAGCAACAAGCTGTCCACCTTGGTTCAAAGGCCGAGACAAAATTGCACCCTGTGGTGGCAGGTTTACTGAGGAGTCTTGAATTTGGGCACCGCCAAGTACCAATGGGGATGAATGGCCTGGTGTGCTTGAGGCAGCTGGGTAAGGTTGATACTGGGAAAGGTTTTGTCCTTGATAATTAAACTGACTCCTCAACTGTTGCAAAGAATGACCGATGTGGTTAGAAGTTTGATGGTCCTGTTTCCAGTCTTGAGATGGGACCTCTTTATTGGATGCAACCTGAGGAACTGAAGGCCTGAAAGAGGATGTGCCTAAATCAGGCTTTGCACTTTCTAAAGCAGAAGACTGTGTGTTTCCAGGCAGTAAGGAAGCTAGAGTAGCAATAAGCTCAGGTGTTAAGGTTACTCCAGGTTGGGACACTGATGTTCCACTACTAGAAGTGTATTCTTGGGGTACTGACTGCGTTGCAGGGGACTCACTTGTAACTGGAAAAACTGGTTTATGAGGAAGCTTCGAGTCCTCATGCAAAATGCCACCATAATCCATGGGCAGCATTTGTTCCTCCTTGGAAGATATTAGGCCATACTCAGCACGAGGGGGAATCTGCTGTCTGTCTATATATTGAGATGAAGGAATGGGATGATATGATTGCTGCGGAATGGATGGGCCACTAGGAACTTGTTGTGGAAACTTGAGAACCACACCATAGAGACGTTCAGGACCCGCAACTTTCAAAACATTAGTTAAGAAATCAGATGGAGGTACCAAAAATAAGGTGGTCCCATCATCGAATTTGGCAACACCAGCACGGTCTTTGGCACCTAGGTAGCGGAGGAATTCAGTGTAGGAAGCAAAATCATCTTCACTGTCTGGCAAGAAGAAAACAATATCAAACCCAATGGCATCGGCGTAGTGCTTTGAAAGCATATCTAATCCTGTTCTGGCCGAGCAATTAATAACTTCAGGACTGCAAAACAGAAAATTTCCACATCAATGAGAGCTAAATTATTCTGGCAAAACAGTTAGTGCAAACAGAAACAAAAACCTTTATTAAAAATGGACACGGTCCGAGTTGGGAAGAAAGGTTTGAAGATCAAGAAAGGAAGAGATGTGTAGAGGTTAAAATGAAAATATTTTTAATGTCCCAAAGATACTAGAACAAAAGAAAAGACGAAGAAATTTCTTGTACATTACAGATATCCTTACTGACTCATAAATATGTGAGACTAGCATATTAGATATACAAAATTGCTTTAGAAAAACCTCATTTAAGTGTTTCTATTATATTAATCATGTCTACAGAGTTAATAGGAATTCCTAAAGGTCGCCTGGAAAATGGATTGGCCATCTCTACATCTTTTAGCATGCGGGGCAAAGGGTGGATTCTCTCTCCAATGTGCTTATTTATTGTGTTGGTTTAGTGGCGGATTCTCCCCACTTTGTTTCTTTATTGTTTTGGTTTCAGTCTGTGCCAGGCGTGTTTTCGCAGGGAAGGAGGGAAAGGTTGACCATTGACCCGTCAGAGACGCTTCTGGAACCAAGAAGGCACCGTTCCTAAAGCATAATTTCACAAAGACAGAGTGCCATTGTAGGTGCTTGGAAAATTGCTCCATTTTAAACTGTTTAAAATCTGTTTAAAATTACTGACTTCAGCCTTATGCTCCATCTTATTACAGCTTCCAAAACAACTTATAACACAGTCAAAAATAGATTAAATAACTTCTTTTTTTATAAAGAAAAAAAGCTCCATTTTTCGCTTTCAACTATTAGTACTCAAATTCCAGAAACATCTCTTGATTAATAACAGGATGCACATTATCAACCACTTAAAGTGTATGCTAGCACAATTCATTTCGCAAGTAGAAATTAGTTCAGCATCCTGAACAACGGGAGATGGAAAAAAAGATAAAGAGAGAAAACAAGAACAGGAAAATTATACTCACAGCTCAGTCTCTAGTCCTTTCCCTATAGGGACGCAACGAGCTTGACAAACTGGTGTTCCTCCTTTGGCAATAAGGCCACGCCAAATGTAATCACTATCAACACGACCCAGAGCTACTCCTCCAGACATGACCCTTGCACCTACAGGACTAAGGCCACTCTTCCCCTGAGCATTTGCAAAATGACTAGAGGCACCTCCATCAGTTACCAAACCATGTCCATATGATTGATCCAACCCCAACCCAGAATCATCAATCCTTCTTAAAGGAAAAGAAACATCATCCATGGGCAAAGAGTCATCTACCCTAGACCTTTTAGAATCCCTTTGAAATTGATTTATGTCGAAGACATCCCAAGCACCAGATGCGGATCTAGTTTGCAGTCTAATACCCGGTGCAGGAGAAGGGAGCATCCCAGGTGCAGGAGATGCCGTTTTCCAGTTTGAACCCATCACATTTTTCAAACTACCATCATGAAAATTAGGATGTGTAGCCAAATCATCAAATTCTGGGCCTGACAGAGGAGGTTCAAGACTACCTTGACGACCAAAAGGCCTAACCGTCATACTTTGTAATGGTCCAGGAAAATTATTTGGTACCATAGGACGATTATGACCAATCATATCCATCTGTGAAGGACGAAATGAATGCTCGTTGAGAAACATTTCTGGCCTTTGTCCTTTAGCTGCAGGATAAAATCCAGGGTAATCTTTGCCAGGTGCCAGATCACTGCTCGAAAACATAATGGTTATTCGAGGATCATTAAAAAGCCGCCCCTGCAATCCCTCCTTAGCACGCCGGGCTTCATCCACACTCCTAAATTCCACAAAGGAGTAATGTCGTGAAGGAAAACTCTTAATTCTCTCTATCTCCCCGAATAAAATCATGGCATTGTGGAGCATTTGTTCATCTATCTGAAGAGAAGGAGGATAACCTATCCATAAAATGTTACTGGGTTGACCATCTCCTCTTCGCCCCCCAGAAGCCTGAGGATGCTGCAACAAGAGTTCACAAATTTAAAAAGACAGTCATGGTAGAGTACTGCCATCTGCAATCCTATGGCTGATTACCATCCACCATCTAGGTTCATCCTAGAAGACCACTGATTTGATTTGAGTTAACCAGTGATTTAGTGTGGAACCAGTCAACAAAACTCCTCACAGAAACATGGCCTCAGAGACATTGTCAATACTAACAGTTATGAATCATGATACATATATTACAACAGATTTTGCAGGTTTAAACTCACCAGTTGTCTCTTATGACATAAATGGGAATCAGCAGGTACCATGCTTCTACCCTGAAACTGCCCATCTCTGGAGTCAGGCCACTGTTCCTGTTGCCATTAACATAGGACATATAAGCTCATTTCAGGAATGACATGAAAAGAAAACAGTACAACCATTCACATCTCAAAGACATCTACGGCATCTAAGAAAGCTAATTGTTCGTGAATCCACAGCTAGGTGTTTGGGCACAGATGAAGGACATTACATAATCTCTCCTCCTTTTTGCTCGGAGCGAAGGACATAGTAATCAATGCAAGAGCTAGACATCTTGGCATCTAGGTTCCATCCAAAAACAAATTTCACTATCCATGATATGATACCTAACGGCTTCCAGAGTAACGTTGCACCAACTCTCAATGAATTGGGAAAATACAGTAAGCACCAAGCATCTATTTTCAATTTCCCAGCCAACATGAATCACTCATGAATCTTGTTAACAGCTAACATATCTCTGAGTGCGACAGAGAGACTTACTCTTCTTGAAGGCTGTGAGCGAAGGAAATCCACACGTATCTGGTCACCACCTAAACGCATCCCATTCATATTTCTCATGGCTTGGGAAGCGTCTTCCAATCTAAGGAATTCGACAAATGCAGTATTGCGGTCTCTAAGGAACTTAAAATCCTCAATTTTACCAAACTTAAGAAACTCCTCTTCCAACTCCTCCTTTGAAACGGTAGGGCTAATTCCACCCACCCATAGATGCTTACAAGGTTTTGCCTGCATCACGAGAATTGCATGTTTCAATAGCTAACTCCTGTATTTAGAAAACTAATAGAAATATATGATACTATATCTGGGGACAAAAGATCAACTTAGTGTCAAAACAAAATCATCTTACTTGCTTCCGAGAGAAAAATTACTAATCTGAATGCAATTAACAAAATATCTCTCAGCCAGCCTGTGCTGACAGATACATGTATCTTAAAAAACATTTTGCTGTTGTTTTTAGTGAGTTTTTTTTTTTGGAGCGGGGTGGGAGAGAGAGAGGGGGGCGAGCACTTGCAAGGGTCAAGGCACTTCCAACAATCAGATGAACGGGTGTAGAGATACCAAATCCTTAAGAAGTTCAGAACAACATAAACCCACATCAGCCGTGTTATGAGCTAGGAAAACCTTGGAAACTAGACCAACACCATATTATTGCAGCATATGAGATGCCTATGACAATAGACCTTCAGTTGATCTAGAATTCATTCAAGGGAATACTACCAACAGGGTTAAAAAAAACAAAAAGGAGCTAGCAATCTTGCAACTACAGTAGGAAATTTGGTGGAATGGTTAAGAGAAGCAAATAGATGGACCAAAACGCTGTGAAGAGCAAGCTACTCTAACAAGTATTCTGTAATATGTAATGCGGGCAAGTACAGAAGAAAACAAGATTTAGAACCTATGATCTCATTTGGCAAAGAAATTTAAGGACTGTCAATCTAAGCACTGAGTTTGTCCTTATTTTTATAAAGAGTCTTGCAAACAATTAGTTTCCCAACATGAAGTTCCAGGTGATGGTCAACACGATGTCCATTACTACAATTGGATTTCAAAGCATGATTTTTACTGCACTCTTTACCCTTCGAAGTGTATAAGCCAATTTCCTACAAACTTTTTTTCTCCTTTTTGGTACTTTTAATTTCGTGATAAAATGAATCCATCAAGCACTTAAAAGGAATATCTGGAGGCTAAGGACTCTTGAAGCTAGTGTTCAAGGTCATCAGAAGCCGGAGCGAAGTATCAGTGATCCCATTTGCTGCATATTCTGGAGAACTATAGATCAAAGATCAGCAAAGAATGGATTGCTTGAGAAGTATGATGACTTCACATATTGGTATTCTATTGAAAGCAGTCTCAGGATGTTTAACAATCACATAGGGTGGCTTTCATCTGTAAAATAGAAATTAGATACAAGTACCCTCGGGTCTGACTAGTGTGGCAGCTCTACTGGCGGCTCTGAGTCAACAGGTTTTTTAAAAAAACAATCCTTATCAAACTTGTGTTATAGGCAATTGTAGCACGAATAGAGTACCACAGAGATATAGCTCTTGCAGACATGCTTTTTGAGTGGAGATATCATTACTTATTAGAAGAAAAAGGTTGAGATAATATTTGAAATAATGCTCCCCAACTATGAATTGTCTCTTAGGCAGAAAGGATAAATTATTCACAAAATTTAATATTCTTAACCTTGCATTAGATTAACACAACTCTTTCTCAGACTCGTTCTGTTTTTTCTTTTAAAAACAAGTCAGCTCTTTCTCAAACTCCTTTTGGTGGGCATCAAAAGGCCGGTGCAATGGGATCATGTTTTTTGCTGCAATGGCAAGAATTACTATAGGCATCAAACTGGAGCACACACTCAGACGTTATCCAAAATTGAAAGGCCAACTTTGAATGGTAGTGCCGTTTGTTAAAGAAAACTCAGCCCAAAACTGAATTTCAGCCGCAAGGTTCAACCCAAGATGCTTTGTCATTATTAACAATCAGACTAGCCGAAGACCCATAGTTCATGAACAAGCTCGCAAGAAGTTTAAATCATCTTTCATTGCTACAATCCTTTCCCAACTAATGATCCAGTAAACAATTTCCCAACTAAAAATTATTTGGGGTCAGGATTCATTGGACTTGCTAGAAAACTGAAGAAACATTCTCTTTTGCGTTTCTTCTCGTCTCTGTCGGTATGTTCTACTTCTGGTTCCACGAGCGTAGGAAGCAAAGAGAGTTGGGCAACCACAATTCATTTCTCTATTGTTATCCGAATAAATATCACAATTGAGAAATGAAAACTGGAAGGAAATCGAC
The DNA here is from genome assembly GCA_963930655.1 of Myrica gale. Lineage (NCBI taxonomy): Eukaryota > Viridiplantae > Streptophyta > Magnoliopsida > Fagales > Myricaceae > Myrica > Myrica gale. The sequence continues at coordinate 11,914,292 of OZ005616.1, forward strand.
AGTAAGACCTTAAGTTCAGTTTTCCAAGTCCTCGAAACATATAAACCACAGACTCAGATTCAATTTGCGTTCTTCCATTTCGTGCATTCACTCGAGAACACTTTGCCCCAATTTGATCCTCACATGCTCGCATCCTCACTCACCTATCATTCAATTCATTGTTTTCATTTACGGGTCCACCCTGTTCAGATCAAACACTTTATAGTCGCACAGGCTACAATCTAAGTTAATAGGTCCCAAGGTGTATGTATACCCTTTGATATTCCTGTTCACATTTTGAAATCCCAGCAACTTCAATCACAAATCATGCTAGAAGAAGCAAAAGCACGGTATGGACTCGCACGTCGTTGGGTATTCTCGTTCTCCGTTTTCGCATGCTGTTACACGCATTTGTGAAAACCTACTGCTCTATGAACTAGTATAACAACAAAGGATGTCTCACTACTTGTGCCTCCCAAAATGATCCGATGATTCAAACCCAAAGACAATTTGGTCGTACCTAGATCTTGATGTTAATTCAATAGCTCACAGGTCGTCGCGCTGAAAACTAATATTTGGCATGACCTCCAAGTGATTAAGACACTAATTAACCCCTTTCTCGCAAAAGTGTTTAAGCTCTTAGCTCTTCGAGGATCGAGAATGAGCATCGGGTCGAGACGAGTGAAACTAACGTTCGCTACGTCGAAGAACGAACAAATTAATTTACAAGTATTTTTGCTAAAACCTAAATCGTTCTATTATCAGGTTTATCTTAGAAAAAGATTCGAAGTTTTGGTCCCTTAATTTCTAAATCTTATTGAGAATCGCACGTAAAACGCAGTTGTTTATCCCTAAAATTGCGTCTGGTCTGTAATTGAATTAAACCTAATTCCCAATTGTCCCCTATTATCATACGGAGGATTGACGAATATTTTTTTAGGGATCTGACAACCAATCAAGGGGTTGAAAGTTGAAATGCATGAAACTGCACAAATTGTAGATTTCAAACGAATCAAATTACACAGTCGCAAATCTATAAACTAAAAGACCAAATAAATCAAGCGAGACGCAGAGATCAGAACAAACCGGACGCGCAAACTCGATCTTGACTGGGTTCCCACGCAGCTCGGCCCCTTGTAAGGCATCCTTGGCCGCCTTGGCGTCTTCGATGTGCTTGAAGAAGATGAAGGCGTAGCTCCGCGACGAGTAGGAGGTAACGCTGTCGAGGGCGCCGTATTGAGCGAAGAGGTCCATGAGATCCGAGTCGGTCACGTCGCTCGCCAGGTTCCCCACCCATAGATTGTTCGACGGCGTCTCCGACTCGTCGGAGTCAGCGTTCCTCCCCGGTCTGCTCGATTTGTTCGGAGGCGGCATTGCGAACGAAAGCCCTAGAGGGAATATAGCTTCACTGAAAAAAGAGAGAGACAACTAACCTAGGGTTTGGGAAGAGATTCGGGGTTCGATCAAGATAATTGGAAACTGGAATCCAACGCAAGGTAATCTCGAGGGGAGAGAGAGAGAAAGAGCAATTGGGAATTTTAGACGAGGAAGAATCGAAAGGACTTGACGGGGGGAATGAGGAAATAACGAGAGAGGAGAGAAACATAAATAGATAGGGTTCGTGGCTGTTCCGCAAAGGGTGCTTTGTTTTTTTCTGTAGTCGTCTCAAATCCTTTACACAAGCTTCTGGGTCGCAGGGCCGGCTCCTAGACAGCAGTGACAGTGATGTTCGGTGAAAAGAAATTTTACACCTCTGATTAAGAAATATTTTAAAGTAAAATTTAAGACCCAAAATAAAATTTTAAAATTTCTACTCAAATTCTAATACTTTTTCCCACTAACTCTAATATTTCTTCATTAAAAAAATTAAATCAAATCTTCTCTTTATTTTTTTAATAAATTTTATTATTTTTAATTAGAAAAAAACCAAATTTTCTTCCTTCTAACTTTTTAACAAACTCCAACAAAATAATTTTTACATTTAAACATTTTTAAACTTTTTCATCAAATTTTTATGGACCCCATGAAAATCAAACTCCCAAAATTTTTCATACACTTAAAATTCTTAAAATGTTTGCTTGTCAGGCCTCCAAATTTTAATTTTTCTTTAATAGACTTCATTAAAAGAATATCTAATATTATTCAAAAATTCAAAAATTAACTTAAAAGATACCTCATTTAAGGCTAAATTATCCCGTCAGTCCCTAGGGTTTGACCCTAAAATAATTTTTCTCCTACCGGTACCCATGGGGTTTGTAACATTTCTTAAATTGGTCATGTCGTCAGATAGGCCAACGGAATTTACCTACGTGGCTGACGACAACCACACCATATCCAATAACTATCTGACACGTGTTAAAACATGTCATCTCGTCAAAAAAATGTAAAATAATACAGCGTGTAATATGTGACTTGATGTACGCGCAAAAGGCAAGACCCAAGATTCATACAACGTGTAATATGTGAATGATATGTATGGTCGTTGACATGAGACATGCATACTTAATATGCAATGTGAAGACGTGACAATATTGTGCACTAAAGGATGTGTTCCACTTGTTGTGGTATTCTGACCTATCCATCGTACGTAGAGAGATCTTTTTTCGGATATTTCACACAGGATACTTGTAACCTGTCACTCTGGCCCAGTGATTCACTCTGGGAGTTAGAGGAGTGGAGGTTGAGAATTGAAAAGATCATTTTTAAAGAAACTGAGTTTTTTCCTTTACTTTCTTCTTCTGAGATTTTATTGATGAATAGGTTTCTTCAATATCTTTTATAGTATCTGCTATTCTGTTGTACTAACCGTTGGCTTTACTGAGTCATTTGGACTCACCGTTGTTTGTTAAATGTTTTTTATAGCAGATGACTAAAGTATATCTAGGAGAGTTTACAAAGTCTATGAGTCACAACTGGATAATACTAGAGTTAACATTTTGAGTATGGATCACTAGAGATCTAGATGTGTTAATGGAAGGTCGGGGTCATCGTTGGATCACCCCCAAATTCTGACGATTTTGTGAACTTGTCAAATTAAGTGATTCTGATGTTGGGAATTTGAGATCTCCTGCTGTGAGACCCCGATTTTCTCCTACGTAATTCCTTATGTATTATTTTTATTTTTCCAATGTAATAGCTTTTATTTCTTCATGGGGCTATGTTTTGGCCAATGTATGGCCTAATCCTTATGTTATGGTATTTCGATTTAAAATGGGATTTTATTTCATAAAATCTCTTTAAATAATTTTAATGCCATTTTATGCAAGTATAAATTATATTAGGAGCCGAAATTCCAAGTAAGTTTCTCTCTTGCAAATTTATATTTTTCATTTGCCTAAAATGATTCATGGACCATAGAATTTGAATTATGATTTAATTATTTCCTTGTATAAGCCGAAAATTATAATAGATTAAATGATGAATTTTTGTGAATACATGGATCGAATATTTTATACATCTTCTATATGTGACATGTAATATTATCATATGGCCTATACTATTAATAGAATTTCCATTTGAATATACATGATAAGCTATGTAGTTATGTGATAAGGTTAGAGATGATTTAATTGATAAGCACACTTGCTTATCATAGTGATAAGCAAGCATGATAAGTTAGGAAACTTTTAGAGTGATAAGGCCTTGTGATTATTGTAGAGATATGCTAGGGTAATATCACATGATAAGAAAACATGCTTATGAGGTGATAAGCTATTGGAATGAATTAGATAAGCAAGAGAGCTTATGAAGTGATGAGTTAGGTGAGAATGAAACTAAGTTGAAAGTTGGTTGCCATTTAATGTGGAAGTAACTAGGTTGGTTGAAAAGCAACCAAACCAAGTTAAATGCAAGCCATTTACGTGAAAGGCTAGGGGGATGAATTTGAAAAGCCATGAAATAAGGCCATGTGAAGTGTAAGAGATGTGTAAGTGGTGTAAGATGATGAGACAACTCATGGAAGTAAAAAGAGAAGAGAAAAGTGAGAAAAGAGGAGTGTATGTCGATGGAATGCATGGAGGAAAGAGAAATTACAAAGAGACAAGGAAGTGATGTGAGAAAGAAGTGAAAAGAAAGAAAAAAAAAAAGAAAGAAAGAGAGAGAGAGGGAAGCTTGTGTGAATGTCGACCAAGGCCCCCCCTTTCACCATTTTCCATTTTCCTTTTCCATTTCTCTCTCTTGTCAACTCACTCTCTCAAACTTTATGTCAAGTGCTTTGGGAGACTCAATCTCACACAACCCTCTTGCATTTCCTCTTGACCGAAACACTCAAGCATTTCACTCTCAAACCTCTCCTCTCTTGGCCGAATGTTGCAAGTTCTCTCAACATTTACCATTTTGCTTCTCTTAGCCGAACACCACACTCCACATTAAGGTTTGTGCTATTTCATTTTTGCACCTAAGCCACTTTCTTCTAGCTTACCAAATCTCATTCCAAAAGCCAAGTAAATCTCTCTTGTTGTAGACAAAAATCCTTCCTTGAAAACCTAGCCATTTGACACCATTTTTCTTCAAGCTTACCATGTCCTCTTCACCACCATAGAGCTTCCTTTAAACCAAGCTTGGACATTTCTAAGGAGGGTGGACCGAATCTTTGAAGGAAGAAAAGGATAGGAAGAGTTGGTAAAGAGTGAAGGTAAGATTAGTTTCATTGATGTTCTTGCCTTAAGCATCACAAGTACTAACCAAAGATGCTTTATTTTCTAGGTGCTCAAGCTTGGATAAACAACAAGGTAAGGCTAATGTGATGTTTTTGGGTTACCATGAGTGGCCGAATGGCCTATGTATAGGATCTTGAAGTTTTAGTTTGATAAATGCCTTGATGTTGTTAGATCTTGGATGCTTAAGAACCCTAGGTTGTTTACATGCTAGATCTAACCATGGAAGCCCTAGATCTAAGGTTGTATGTGAAGAAAAATGCAAATGGAGAACAATGCAAGCTAAAGGAAGTTAGATCTAAGTTTTGATATGTTGGGTTGATGAAAGATGATATCTTTGTTTAGATCTATGGATATTAGTGTGAATAAAGAGTAGATCTATTGTTGATGGAATTATTTGATGAAAAGATTTAGTGTATGCATGCTAGTTAGGTCACAAATGTAAAGGATATGCATGATATGATTTTTTTAGCATGAAAAGGTAACATTTTGGGGTATGGCCGAAAATGAGCTATGTAGGATTTCATGTATAGTTTTGAATATGTTTAAATCTGGACATTGGTCATAACATATGCAAGTTTTATGACCCCAATGCATGGTAGATGAATATGTTAAGTGTGAGATGCATGTAAGTTAAAGGAAACAAAAGAAAACCTAATTTTTGGATGAAAGCATGTGTTGGCCGAATGCTATGGGTATGATGTGTTGTGATGGTGCTTTGATTTATAGATCCTAGGTTGTGAAATTGTTGAATGGAGGATGGGATCACCCTTGGAGTAAAAGTTGTGATTAATTGGTGCATGAATGGTAGTGGCCGAATATTGTAAGAAAAGGTAACCCTAAGTGCAATTCATGATTTATGTATTTTCATTGTTGTGTTGGATAAGAAAATTAGAGTTAGGCTAGTTGGAATAATATTATAGAGCCATGATCTTTTATTAAATATTATTGGAACCCTAGTTAAGTTTTACTCAGGTTTTATTTGAGGTTTAAAGTCTAAATTAAGATTTAATCATGAATATTTTATTAATAGTTAGATATAAGGTTTTAATGTAGTACGTGTACTAAAAAGAGACTTAGGTTTAATTCTAAACCTATGAGTATTATTTAACCCTAATCGAGGCATGTACATGAATAAATATATTTTTATTTCAATAAAAAATATTAGCTAAGTTTTGGAATAATTGTAAGGAAAAGAATAAAATATTTTTATAATTTAATGGATTTCAGTGATATATATATATATACATATATATCTTTGGTGATTTCAAAAAGAAATGATTTTATATTCTTAAAGTCTAAAGGATATTTGAATCGCTTGTAGGCGATCCACGTGTCTGTATACACGAACAAGGAGACCAAGAGTAAGTGGATACTGTAAGTGGACAGTAAGTATTCTTTTTCAAAACTGGAATGACACACTGCATCGTTTCATGAACAAGCATGAATTTTAAGCAAGCATGACATGACATGTGCATTGCATGAATTTTTCAAGAAGAAAGTTATGAAATGATTTTTATGGAAAGAATATGAGAAGTTTTATGAAACGATAAGTTAAGATAAGGGGCACCGGTCGGTACCGTACCATCAAGTTGGACTCCCATACCGAAGGACAATTATGAGAAGGATGGGTGAATCCAAGAGGCTGTGCAAGCCACACTGAAGGACATTGAGAAGGTGTGGTGCCTCCAAGGGTCGTGTCTAGCCATCAGGCCTGGGGCCACTTCAAGGGCTAGCTCGACCAGATGTTAAGGTCTCCAAGGGAATTCGGGGACGGTTCCGAAGGGAACGCACAACCCTGACTTCAGGGGTCAAATGGAGCGAGCCCACAAGTAAAAGATATGAAATAATTATGAAAAGGCCAACAAGGGCACAAGTACGAATAAACGGTTTTCAAGGGCCAAGGGCCAGTTTTTCAAGCAAGAATGAAAGAAAGATTTTTAAGGGCCTGGGGCCGAAACTAAGCAAGAGCATATGCATAATTCATGACATGCATGTGCATCAATTATCAAGTTTCTTTCTTTCATGAGTACGCAGACATAAGTCAAGAGCATGATTTAAGCTTTATGTTTTTCCCTTACTGAGTCTTTTTGACTCACGTTTTTTAAAATTGTGTCATTCCAGATGTATCAGGTGAAGAGAGTCAGGAGGACTACTTGACCTAGAAGCCCAAGATATTATGTTTCATATTTTGATGATAGTGGCATGAGCGTCACTAATTGGGTTCTATTGTGTTAAATATATGTTTTGTATGAACTTAATGAGAACCCTGATTATGTAAAGAATTAGCTCGAACCCCTCGCGATCCTGTACGTTTCCGCCGTAATCAAGAAAAACAATAAGTAAGAACGCTGGAGTCATCCGGGGGATAGCTCGCGGCTGTCACGGTCCCTGCGGGATGTCGTTCGGGGCGTGACACCTGCTTTATGTTTTATTAGTATTTAGGTTGTAGTTTTCTTTTTGTACTTTAGTATGTACATTATAAGAAGTTGGTTCTCTTTTATAATACTTTGGTATTAATAAAAGGTTCTACTTGTGTTTTGCTTAGTATCTTGTTGTTTTATCGATCCTCTCACTAGTCGTAACCTCATTTTAATAGCGATGTTCATTACTATAAGACAATGCTAGAGGTCTTGACGGTTCGGGCTATTACACAGGTGCCTTCAGCTCTGAAACTCCAGCAACTTCCTTTGAGAACTCTCAAGACCTTCTTCAGTGATGGAAGATGATTATCTTCAACAACACATAAAGATAGTTGAAATTCAACACTAGCAGACCTTTACATCAACATCTTTCACGAATAGGAAGGAAACTCTCTCAAATAGTTTTAGAAGGTGTTAAACTTCTTGGAGAGAAAAGAACTAAGAAACTAGGAACTCTCAAATGAATATGAACGTGTATAGCATTTAAGTGTCTAGATCTTTGAGAGAGGCTTTTGTAGTATGTATTTAAGAGGTTAATGAGGGGTAGGTCAGGTATGGTTTCTTGAAACAGTTGAGCAGTTTTCTAGAATTTCAACCAATTATGTTATTTTACCGCCAGGCTAACCTCGGTTAGACTACGATCTAACTCGTTCTAACTTCTTCAACTGAAATACTCCAGAACAATCTCAAATCCTTTCCAGACCTATCTGACAGCTGGAAACACACTTCTAGAAGCTTCAACCTCTTTTCCACAGCCTTCTTAATCCTTCTTGAATATCGCGTACCAAGACAAGTTGTTTGACATGAATTAAAAGAAAAAATACGATTTAATAAAATAATATTTTGACATAAAATTTTTGTCAATCAACTAATACATTTACATACATCTACTCCTATAGGAGCCATTCCAATACTATAGTGCAATTGTTGTTGTAAGCAAATTCAGCTGATGATAAAATCAACAGTTCAACTACCTTCGAAATCCATTACGTAAAGCTCTTAACATATCTTCCAGAGTTTGAATGGTTTTTCTCTGATTTTCCATCTATTTGCGGGTGAAAGATCATACTGAATTTTTATTGCGTGCCAAAAGCCCCCTAAAACCTTTTTCAGAACTCAGAATCTCCTCAACGTAATGTTGCACCAACTTATCCAAAGTACAATTCTTTCTAATAGGGAGGAAGTGAGCCGACTTCGTTAATCTATCCACCACAACCCAAATTGTATCATGACCTTTAGGAGACCTTGGTAACCCCGGAATAAAATCCAAACATATATGTTCCCATTTCCATTCAGGGATCAAAAGCGGTTGCAATAATCTTGAAGTTCGTTGATGTTTCATTTTCACCTGTTGGCATGTAAGACATTGTTCTACAAATTTGGCCACCTTCTGTCTCATATCATTTTAGTACTATTCGAATGTATTGTAAAACGTGAACGATGTGCTTCTTCTAGAATTTCTCTTTATATGGGTCATTCAGCATCCAAAGCCTATTTTTGTACTTCAATATATCATCGTCTGTCAAATTAAATTCAAGTTTCTGTCTATTACACACTTTGTCCACGCGTCTTTCCAGTTCTCTATCCTTGCCTTGTCAACTCAATTTGTAAAATAAAAATAAAAATGGTAGAACCAAAAATTTCCGCATGTCTTGCCTGAAACCCTGATTTCTCCATCACCCCAGGTTACGGTTCTGGCTCTGGTACTAATTGGCTACTGGATTCGGAATTTTAGTTCCAATGGAGAATTTTCCCACCCAGGCTCCACCCCATCACAAGGTGGCATGAGCCCACCGAGGTTGGGCTTCCCCCTTTAACTTGACATAACCATTGTGCGGAGAGGATTCCCTCGTTTAAATTCTTCTCTTTAAAAAAAATTCAGCGTTTTGTTTAAGATTTAAATTTTTAGTCATTTCATTATTTCTCAATGTGTTATTATTTATTATTATTTTTAATTTTTTTTTTTTAAATTAGGATTTTGTATTAAAGATTAATTTTTCAATTTTCAATTATTATTTTTTTTACTTATTTTCAGTTTGAGTTAACTGATAAATTTGACGGGGACAGGTTGATTAAATATGAAAGATATGGCACGCAATCAGATGATATTATGCTTATATTATGTCTTTTAATTTTTTTCCATATATTTGAGGTATACGAAATTTTTTTTTCCAAAATTAAATATGATTGTATACCTTGTTTTTCTTATTTCTCCGTAAGAACTGTTCAATAAAAAAAAAAGGCTGGAACAGGCAGAAGAGATACTCCTCGAGCTATACGACAACGTTGGCCCATCTACAGCTACTGGGCTTTAAAAGGAACAATTACTATTAGTACGAATCTGTGCAACAAGACAGCCCATCCAAACACAGCGCCTGGAGCCGAAAAGGAAACAATTGCCTATAAATAGCATTTCTCGATTGGCGGTGAGCGTTCAAAAGTTGCCTACAAACAGCATCCAGAGAAGTGTCAGAGACTTAGAACCTCCTCTGCCGCCCAAAAGCAAACACCCCTTGGTGAGAAACGAAGAGAGATACGTATCGACGTCAAGGTTTGTTCTTCAGTTCTTCTTGGTTAAATGGCCTCCTCTTCTCAACCGGTAGACCAGTCCCGACTGAAGCAGGCAGGCATGAAGGTGTTCAGGAAGCGAAATCCAACTCTGAAGAGAATGCCAAGGAACTCTCCGGGTTGTGTGACATCCCAGTTTGCTTGATCTCCTACGGCCCCGACGGTAAGGTCCATATGTGTCCTGAAAGCCGGAACGACGTTGAAGCCATTATTGGCAAGTACAAGAACCTTGGCCCATCATCCAACTTGTCAGTGTATTCAAAGGAATACCAGATAGAGAACAGCATGGATGAAGATCTTGATCGTGGGTACGAGAAAGACAAGAAGAAGAAGAAAAGAATAAGGAGGAGAAATTTGAGGAGGTTTTGGCGACATGGGAGGGGTGGCTTGACGGGCAGTGCGAGGAAGAAGCGTTGGCGAGTCTTTGGGGTTTCTTGAAGCTCAAGTCTCGTGCAGTGAATAAGAAGATAAAGCGCCGGAGCAAGTTAAGGCCATTTCCATATGGCCCAAACCCACTTCAGGGCCTTTAATTTTTGAAGGGGGTAAATCAAGAAGTGTATTGGGAAATGAGGCAAAAAAAAGCCTAAAGTTGGGCTTTTAGTTGTGCTTTTATTTGGAATCTGTGAGGGCAATTCTAGTGAGCCAAATCAATGACAGTGACAATGACAATGCAATCTCATTAAACTTTTGGATTCAATTCTGCCTAATTTGTGGTTCTATCCTCACCTTAATAATTCGAGCTGGAAACTCCGTTGCATGGATCTTTTCTTCTTCTTTTCTTGTTTTTTCTAGGCGATTCTGTTCCATGGATCAATCGTTGGGATTGTGTTTTCCAAGCTTATCCAAACTCGCTCTCTTGAAGACATTACGGTTGAGCCAAAAATTTGATTCCATAATATTATTTCATTTACATTAATTATTATATTTAATACCAAGAAATTAGAGCTATGATGGAAACCAAATTGAAAATAACCTTCAAATCAACAAACCATACGAGGGTTAAGGTCAATGGATAGATGTAAACTACACTGCTCTAATTATCAACGAATCTAATGAGAGAGAGAGAGAGAGATTGGACAAACAGCATACAAACCAAAATAAGCTTACTATTCAACTACTATTTCAGACTGGTTTCATCGATGAGAGAGAGAGATTGGACAAACAGCATACAAACCAAAATAAGCTTACTATTCAACTACTATTTTAGACTGGTTTCATCGACGTTTGAAGCATTTCTGTAGTTTGCCAACCGTCCCCAAACGTACAATTTGGGCTAGAATACTAACATATTAACCATTGGAAAAGGAAAGCCGAGCAAAAAGCTGTAAATCCTTCTATAATCAACTAGCTATCACATTTCAACTTTTTGCCTAAGCGTCTTATATCACAGGTGTTGAAGCCTCATGAGTATGTATGGCCTAAATTTGGTGATCTGAAAGTGTAAAAAAAAAAAACCAATGTACTTTACTAACAGTACCGTCTCTTTTTCTTTCACAGGGGACATAAACGTATTGTAGCAACTCTACAATGCATCAGACCCTTTACTTCCAAGAAAGTTGTCATACTTTCTACGCAAAGACGATGCACAAGCAGGTAAATTCCCAGTCAACAATCCCATTGATTCCTTTAGACCGTTGGACAGAACCTTTGAGAATCCATCAATTTCCAACTCGTATTGCTCGTATACAAAGAAAGCAGTGAAGGCAAGGACAAGTGCTGCAATTTTATTTCCAGCGAGATTAATGTTATGAACTCCATAAAAAAATTATACTACAAATACAGAAACCGAATAGGATAAAGAGATATCAAAGCATCCAATAGCTCCACATTAGTAACAGTTCTTACCTATGCCAACCACCACAGTGAAGGATCGCAACAGAATCAACTTCAAGAAATAGAGAAAAACTGCTACCTACATTGAAGAAAATGACAACTGTTGACAAAATCATTTGCTCTGCAAATTAGTGGGTTCGTTGTAGTTGATACATAAAACGTCAAAGGCACTTCTAGGCTCATGTGTCGTCAACCAACATAATTTTTTTATATTATGCCAATTAAGATTATTAAACTGAACTATTTGGTCTCATATATGTTCTCATGAAGTGCACACAACTAAAAGGCTGGACATGCGTCAACTTGATCCAAACCATGTCCAAAATTCACCATTTTCCACTTAATGAAATCATCCATACATTCAATTCCATACCTTGAAGAAATTACCCCAATCCTCTCCGTGGGCCAATGATTGGACATGTTGGACCCCGTTGTTCCACAGATATGCTAGTGTGGTAATTGAATCTTTTACTGCCATCTCTGGGATCACAAAACAAGAGGAAGATATTCTCTGAAAAGTGACACCGACCCTGTTGCAAAAATGACATGGATTTCAGTTACCAAGGAAATGATATTTGAAATGTTGGTTAAGGAAATCTTACGACTATCAAGTCACATAAATATAGTTCACAGAAGAAAGGCAAATAAAGGAAATCCTGACATTTCTATGCCAATAAAGCATATTCTTCGTACTCTGACCTTATATTTCGCCATTTCTACTGAAGCACTTAGTCTTGCAAGGGTTTATAGGATGAGCATCAGTGTAAGATGATTCTCATATATTGAAAAAATGAATCACAGAATACCAAATAATGCTTCACAGCAAACAAAAGAAAGTTGACAACATGAATAGGCTTTATAGATAACGAAACATAAGTGTTCTAGCAACCCACTCCACAACCCTTTGTTGACTTTTGTGCACAATCGAGATTTTGATAATTTCAATAAATGGATCAAGTTTATAAAACGAACATTTTCAAAGACAAAGACATTTTGAAGAAAGAGCCAAATACTTGAAAGAATATCAAGAAGATGCAAGGAGCTCAAAAGTGAAGATTCAAGATCTTAGGGTATAATCCTTGTAACTCTTTGTTTCACTTTTGACAATGATTATGAATCACACTTGCATATCTTTCAAAACGTGCATAAATCGTTTTACCTTTTGTTTGAAAGATTAAAATGTTTTTAAAGGTTTCAAAACACCCCAATCAAACTTTCAAACATGGTTTTAAAATAACCGGATCATGTGCTTAAGTTGAGGAGGTCGACTGGCTGATGAAGCGGTCAACCAGTCTTCGACCACTTGGTATAGCGGTCGACCGGTTGATTTTAAATAGAGCTATTGAACTTCTGACAATATGGCCGTTGCATAACGGTAACTTGAAGCGGTTGACCGGTTCATGTAGCAGTCAACCGGCTCGTCTTAACAGACTACTCTCAATAGTTATAAACGGCTAGTTTTCATATGTGGCTTATAAATACACATCCATAACGTCTGAAATTACAACACAACGACCACATATCATTTAGATCACTTGAGAAATATTTCAAACCTTCATATTCCATATTTCTCATCATTTACACAAAACACACTTTCATATCTTTGTCTTTGTGTGAATAAAGAGATAAAGCTTTTCACTTTCATATCTACTCTTTGAGAGAGTTTTGTTCTTCAATCTTTATATTAAGAGAGATGATTCCTTTAGTGAGGTTGTTAACTAAAGAAGAAGCTTAGAGAGAGTATATCTCAAGCTTGGTGGGGTTGTGAGTGGTGAGTCCAAAAATCACTTGTAAAGGTTGAGTGTTGAGCCCGGGAAAAACACTTGTACGGTTCTCTAGCACTCGGAAGCTAGAGTGTATGCTATTGAAGAATAGTGGGAAAACCTCAAGGCTCGGTGAAGGAGCTTGAGGGGTGGATTTAGGCGGGTTTGCCGAACCACCTAAAATCACGTGTTTGCTTCTCTATCCCTACTCTTTACTTTTAGAACATATTTACACTTGTCGCATATTATATATTTGTGCTAAATTAGTAGTTACTTTACAAACAGGTCTTTGGGGGATAAAACCGAAAAGTTTTAGAAAACCAATTCACCTCCCTTTTGGGTTGCCTTAGTCCTGGAACTTACACCCTTTTTCCTCCAAAAATAACATGCAAACTATAGAAGAAGAAAGGTATTGATTTAGCTTTCATAAGCATCAAAACTTACGTCGTTGAAGAAAGAACACCATATCCAAAAAGGATAAAGTTAATCAGCAGCAGAAGATTCGCAGCAGATGACATGAAAGTTCTTCCAGAAAGAAAAAACCAGTAAAATAACAGAACCAGAGCAAGGAAATATGCAAATGTTTTCTTCTCGTCTCTCCACAGCAAAATGTCTGAAACTGCAGGAACACAATTCAAGGTCATGCCATGGGGAACTGTATAATCAACACCTTATGATTCAGAAGTTTATGGCAAGGTCCATGGATGCACCACGAGAAACTGTTTAATGATGCGCATTTTGCATTTTAAATTGTGTGATTGCATGCAGACAATACTTACGCTGGTGTTATCTCATGAAACCTATTGCAGGTGGTAGCAACAATCACAGAGAAAGATGTCCTATTCATCAGTTTCTAAGTTGAGACAGAGACCATGCCTGTGGTTCCCTAAAAAAACCAAATTAACACGCACCAGACTGCAATGGGCTTCTGCCATAAGCAGGCTTAAGGGTACTGGGGAAATCAGTTGTGGTTCACTGATACCAAGCCCACACAGACAGGTTTTTTCTAGCAAGGACAATGCCAGCTACACCTAATATGATATGTACAGCCATGCTTATTTGCAGGCTAAGATTAACCAGTCTGAGTGTAAAGCCACAGTCCCACAAAAATTATGAGCTTAGAATTGATCAATCTGGCCCAAATCACTAAAGCTTCCATCAACGGGACACTTATAAAATCACTCATACTTATACACTGTTATAGAATGCAACGCAAAAGTTGTGAAAAGATTAGATAAAGTCCAAACCTTCCCCACCACCCAGCAGCTTTTCCACTCTTGATTGTTCATTGAAGGTGCGATATCTTGCACAATATGTGTCTATGGTTAATTGGGAAATCGATTCAATTGTTAAAGTGACACCTTCCTGAACAACAATCAGCAGAAAAAGAAAGGAGTAAAACTTCAAATCTTATAATTCCAATTTTTTTTTCTTTTCTTAATTGACCAGTTATTTACCAGATGGGTCTTCAACCCACAACTCGCCTTATTCTTAATAGGGAGGGGGTATCATTTGAGCCATGTAACTCATTGGCAACTTTAACATTGTTAAATTAAGCTATTTACAATGAAATACACATTTTTGGATGTAACAAGATTTGTGAGGAAGTAAAGGAATCGAGTTCAAATTTGTATCTGTGAAATGCTGGAATCAATCAAGTTGTGCGTAGATCGAGCATATAATGAGATACTGGCCACAAATATATTCATATTACTAAGAATACTCCTCTTCAACCATCCTAAGAATGCTACAAATTCACAAATGAGAGTGAACTGGAACTCAGAAAAGGAGCTGCAACAGAATAACTAATACAACAAATTTGGACAGATCAAATTTTCCAAGTAAATTAAAATAACATGATGAATTTCTTAATTTCAGTCGTTAAAAATAGCAAATATAGAAAATCAAGATATGCCATGGAAAAATACCATGGAATGCAATTAATAAATACAAAGGAAAACATGAGAGATGAAAAATACAAAGACAAACTTACTTCCAGGGAAACTACTGGTGAGTATCCAATGTGTTTTTGAGCCGCCGAGCAGTTGAAGGTTTTAGTACGTGAGGCTAACTGAATATAATGTGTGGACACAGAATGGTTATAATTTCTGAAGCCCAAGTTTTCATGCATCCATTTGACAAGCAATAGTATATACCAAACCATCCTATAAGGAACTTTTAGTAATGGCCTGCAATTAAAATGAGGAGCCACTCAGATGTGGAAAACAAGATAAAAAAATTTACATAAGCATCAAAAGACACTGAAAATTTTTCCTTACTAGAGTACCGCATATGGCAGCACCATGAAAGCATAAAGAGAATGTCAACAAAGGATATATCATATCAACAACCATCAACAGAGGTGACATAGTTTTATGATCTTCAGTTGCAGGATTTCTGCTCAGCCCTCCTAAGCTGTCAGAATGCCTTAATGTTTTAACTCATTTCTTCAAACAAGTTGGAGATTTGGAGGCATGTTATAGATGGAGATTTGGAGGCAGTCTAGACATAAAAGTTCTGGGCTCTTGGGCCTGGCACTCACTTTCACTCCAAGTTCCAGTCACTGCGGTGACAACGTGTTCTAAAGTTGTGTTGTTATACATGCCACCAGCAAATAACAACTCCTAATGCAATTACTGCTGAAAAATGAAAGTTCATATAAAAAAATTGAGATGCTTACTTTACCTTTGATATCCCAAGCCTTCCCATATAAGAGATACAAAGTCCCAGAACTTCGTAGGCTCAAGATTAGTGATGAAAAATGCCTACAATCAATTATGGGGGAATATTTCATTATGGGTGTCTATCACTTGTAAAAAAAGAACAAAGAAGTACAATATTCCCAATTCAGGCCTACCCTTCCAGCTGCAGAGGCCATCCGAAAATCTAAAGCTTCTTCTGCACAGATGTGAGCATGAGTAACATTCTCGACATAGGTGAAGTCGGACAGGTTTTCACCACTCCCTACAATAAACTGAAATCAGAGACCCTGTTACTTCAAAGAAAACTACATATTTACACACTCCCTTGCTCAGAAATACAAATCACCATCAGAAATGTAATCTCCAACATGAGTACAAAAGGTCAAAGTTATGATGAACCCAGCCATCAACAGAAGATGTGGAAATCATTTCTAATTGGATTCTAAATTATATGACCTACAAAGCTAAACAATATCCCAAAAATAAGTAGAGTGGATCCTGAACATGATGAAAGAACTTTAAAACATAAGAGACAGAAGAAAGAAACAAATGGGATCATGAAGGTTCTTATTTCGTGGAGATATTTCAGCTGCAGTTCAAAATGCTGACATACAAACACCCAGTCCATTTGCTAATACAGTGTCACAAACCATTGACAATATTTGGAATGCTAGTGGGATTTATATGATGCTTTGCACAAATTGGATCACACCTTTGCCCAACCAGATTTTGCTAAATTAACTAACAATGGCACAAGCTGTGTTTCTCCAGGTCCAAAGACATTGCTAGGACGAAGTGCACATGTTAGGAGGCCATCAATGTTGTTAGCAAACAGGACCAACGCTTCTGCTTGAGCCTTAAGGTCACTCATCATGTCCTCAAACTGTAGAACACATCAACAAATAGATATTGACGGTTAAAAAAAAAGGGATAACGCTTAGAGAAAAGGAAAGGCTGCAGCTCTCAAAATTAAACACATGGAGGAGAAGCGTACTTTCCAAGGGTACATCAAGGATTCATCTTCATTAGTTATATCATGTAAACCGTTGAATACTACATCTGCGGTACTGTTATATATCAGTCTTCTTACTTTGCACTCTCGGCAAGCATTAATGACATTTTTTGCACCTGAATGAAAAGTCACGATAAAGCAACTATTACTTCAAATATTTTTTGGAGCCCAAAAAAAAATTATCTTGTGAGATTAAACCTCTGAAGTACAGGATGATCCATTACCTTGAACTACAATCAAGTAGCAATTGTAAAAATCATGTCTTTGTAAGTCGCTAACATCCATATAGAATACCACAGACGAACCTTCAATTGCTGCAATCATATATGCAGTTAGTTCTCAATAGTGGCGACCAATGTAACAGCTAGTTTCTTAAAATCTATTAGACCTCTGGATATTTTTTTAAAACTTTTCTCGCCTAAAAGTTGGAACCAAGATGTTTAGTTCCGTACAAAAATTGGTCATCTCCAGCCTCACATCGTCAAAACACACCAAGATTTTCAGTTGTGAATTTTTTCGTCAACACTTAATTCCAACACAAACAAAATTCAAACCGTGAGCGTGTATCAGTTCACTGAGAAATTGACACAAATGATGAAGCTCCAAGAACTTCAATTTTTGTATCCTTTTCGCATTTTCGTAGCATCCAAAAAGAAGAGAGAGGGAGAGAGAGAGTTATCAAATAATCAATGTATATATACGCATTTCATTATTTTTCTTCCAAACCAAAACCGAAAAATTCAAGTGTCAAACTTCGCAACAACTTCAAATGACAGCTCTTCCAGAGTTCCTCCTTTCACAGCTCCCATTTTCTCAGCAACCAAACAGAGACCGATATAATAGGTAGATTAAAAGGAAAGGCCTACGTATGAAAACTCCGCAACAACATTAGGACATTGGGCTCAGCCGAGCGGACTTTCTCGCATTTGCGTCATCGATCTTCTCCGCATCCAACCAGGTGTCCCAAGCATAAATGGATATATAATCGAAATACGCACACATACCTCTGAGAATTTGAGAATAATCGCGAACGTCGACGGGCTGGTAGGAAGCGCGACCAGAAGAGAGTGCATGAGAGAGGAGCGAGTCATGGTCGGAGGAGGGATCGAGTTGGAGTGAACGAGAGGAATCAGCGACTCGAACGATCCAATTGCGGAGTCTCAAGAGCCTTAGGACCAGCGATCTCCCGAGGAAGGTTCGGCCGCCCAGGACCACGCACGTCTTCAGCTCCGCGAACCGCTCCTCCATTTGCAACAAGTTGGGATATTCCTTCTGATCCAGAAAAAGCAAAAACAAGGAAAAAGAAAAAAGAAAGAGGTGAGAGAGAGAGAGAGAAGGCGGGCGGGCGGGCGGCAGAAGAAGAGAGAAAAGTATGATCGATGCGTAATGTATATACTTTATAGCACACTCAACAGACTGATGCAATTGGCGCGGAAAGGAATTTTAATAATATAGGAGCGCGGTTTTGTTGGTTAATTATTGTTGACCAAGGCCGGTCTCTAAACAAAATCCTACCCTCCAAAAATAACTTTGGTAATAATAGTCATAACTGATTTTATTTAGTTTTGATCATTGGGTAATATATATATATATATATATTAAAAAAATAAATATAACAATTTTATAGTACTTAAATTTTAAAATCTATCAAATTAATTCCTGAGTTAAAATTCCATCTTTCATGAAAGTTTAGGGACTAATCAAGTAAAATGGTAAACTACATGAAATTTTTTTAGATTTATCACTAATTTTAGTCATTCTAATTTGCTTACATTTCAAGGGAGGACTAACACTTTTGGTTGATCATTCACGTGACTCTCTTTTCAACCCATCACTGGAAAGCCTTGTAGAGTTGTTTTAAAGATTAGGTAAAGTGTATTTGCCAACAGAGGTACGTGATGTCAGTTTCTTGAGAAGGAAAAAAGGTAAGTACTATATAACGCACGGACAGGTATTCTTTTGTTGGTGGGTAACGGATCTGGTAGTGTTTGGTAATCCATCAACTCTATTTATAGTGCACTAAACAGCTCTATAAGTGTTTGGTAGGATCGGGATCCTTGTATAGCAATTTCGGAGAGAGAGGTGTGGGTCCCAGGCGAGACCCACCTCTCTATCTCACTCTCTCCAGAATTACTTTGTAATTCAGTCACACCAATTGCAGAGAATCTTCGTCCGTGTTTGGTAAACCTATCCACCTCAACTCATGGTGTTTGCAAAATTAAAATTGTTTCTCAACATTTTGGTCAATAAAATAATCTATCCTGTCAAATCATCTATTTATATTATTACAATAAATATAAAAAATTCATTCAAATCATCTATTTTTATTTTTTCATCAATTCTCAAAAAACTAAGATTTTGATTTTTGCAAACACTTGTGTTTGAGAGATGATTTTAGCCTCAATTTTGATTTTTGCTTCCAAAATTATGATAAAATGAGTTTCTATTGAAGTTTGTGAAATTGTGCAGATAGAACGAGTTGTTGTTTGAAGCATGCTTTTGATTGGTGTTTCGTTTATGGATTTTTATGAAAGTTTGTAGTATGATATTATATTTTATAATGTAATGATATCATATACTACCTAGGACTTGGCAGAAATCCACCATTAGTAATTTAGTATATTAAAATGGGTTGTTCTTATTACCTTTAAATCCCTGTTTGGGTGCTCATCAAACTGTGTTATACATTTACTGTATGCTTTGGTTGCAATACATTAAGGTTACCCTAGTGTCTCGGTAGGATAGGCATTGTCCTGGGATAACCTTTCGTCTTTTTATGTGCAACTTTTACATATCAATGCCTGCCTACATATGTGAATGCTCCCTAGTCTCGCCATTAATGTCCCAAGTCCCAACCATCAACAACAAAACGCATTCCAGACGTAAACCGTGGAGTAACTACACTCTTTCTTCTGAATAGAAGTAATTATATCCTATCAACACCCAGACAATCATTTCCTCCTACGTATTTTCTCATGATTGCCTCCTGTTTTTCAGCGCCCCATATAATAGATTTACTAGTTTACAAGTCCTAAACTAATGCCCATATATAACTCATCCGTTCGCAACAGACTTACCTACTCATCCATGGAGATGCATGGACCCCCAGCTACTAATTGATCTACGACCCCATGCACTCTCCATGGGAATCGCCACCACCTCTCAGTCAACTCCACCTGAACTGAGGCCATAGCCTCTCCCCCCATTTTAGCTACTCTCATGCCACTTCTAGGTCATCTGTCACTCGTACTCCCCGCTCCAACACTTGGGCATGAGGCATTATAAGTCATACTCCCTTCTGATTCACATCCACATGATCTCGTATGGTTTTTTCAACGCTTGACCACAAAGCGCGCCCTACTTGCCCCACCATCCCTCAATGAGATGCATGTGAGCCAAGTACTCCACATGCCTCAGCTACCAATGGTTGTAGACAACTAAGATGAGGCCTATCAATAGATTCTCGCTCTCCTAGTCCAAACTACCAGACCATGAAGACCGACCGACGTTGTTCATTGGTATCCCGTAGCTTTTGTTGTAAAATATGGTTGTACGAGTACACCTCAATTGTCTCCTTCCTATGTCTTTCCTGTAGCATAGCATTTGTGTAAGTAAAAATTTGGGAGAAAATTTTAGTAGTTGTGAAAAAGTGAGAGAGAGAATGAAAAATGAAAAAGTTAGTAAAAAGTGAAAAAAAGTTAGAGAAAAAGTTAGGAGAGAGAATGAGAATGTAATAATGTTAAAATTTTGGTAAAATTTTGTTAAATTTTGAGTGTACACAAACACTATTTTAAATGTTCAATCTTTTCCTTGTGTCCTTCATGTTTGACTTGTGGTAAACTATACGTCATTTAATGGGTGTTGTGTAAACCTTTACCACACTTTAAAAGAGGATCGATCCTTCCAGTTAATACTTTAACTTTGGTCATTTCAGGTAGTACTTATCTTTGGTCGTTTTATGCTTAATTTCAACTGGGCAAATACAGATTGCCACATATCGCAAAATACAAACATTGTTGAAGAAGCACTTCCAAGATAATTTCTAAAATCGCACTACATACATAATGAAAAAGTATGTTATCCAATTATAATAGGTTAATAACTCACATAATTACTAACATGTACGGATCACACATGCAATCCCAAAAGTTGTAGTGTACGCGGAGAACCCTTGTTGCCCTAACCCTAGTTCAACAGGAATCTTAGGCGCAATTCACAAAATGGCGGCGACAGCAACCACCAGCACCTCTACTACTTTGATGGTTAATGCTAACGACACACAACCGCTAGCTGCAGCAGCCACCAAATGCGTACCATTGCCTCGGATATCCGTGTCTTCTCCCATGTTGGATTACTCTACAAATAGCGTGCTTATTATGCATTGGGTCATATGAAGCTCCTGACATGGTCTTGCATCAAGATCAATTTTTTTTTAAGTCAAAACAACAAGCTTTCATTAAAATTGAGGAAGTTTTAAAACCTCAAATACATGTTCTATGGGCAGTGGCGGAACCAGGATTCCAGGGGAAAGGGCAAAGTCCTAAAGAAAGACAACATCAGCTTGAGTTCAGATAATTCACCAACTAAAGAATCCTGTACATATTCAGATTGTTATCTGTCAAGGTTCTAACTTTCTATAACGTTTTATCTGACATCATAGACAATTTATATTCTTTCTTACACTTACCAACTTTAACAGCCAGTCTGATTTGAGTTTCAAGATATTTCACTGCCAGTATAATCAAAGTCGAGCATCTAAGTAAAATTCAATAAACAAAGCCACCCTGCCGATAATTTCTACAAGTTCCATGACTCACCTCAGGATGAGCCAGTCTTATAACAGCTTCTAGATCTTGCTCAGATATCGCACGAGCTGCTTGCACATCGATCATCAAAGTTTCTTCCCTTGTACATGCATATCTAAATTTAGATCACTTAAGCTAAGCTGCATTGAACCAATAAGTACAAAAAAGAAAATGAAAAACAATGTCTACATCTATGAAGAGAGCGCATACCACATGACCATACAATTTGAAGAACACTCCAAAGTTGTTTCATAGTAGGTGTAATTTTAAGAGTTCTGAACGACAAATAGGAACATGCATCCAGACAAAACTTCAAAAGAAAAGAACTATTAAAGTATAAATACTCTACAAATTGGCCATTTAAGTAAGTAGAAATATATACAAAAAGTATGTATAAAGGTTTCTCTACCTTAATACTTTATCTGCCAGCAAGAACACAATATTTCTAGTGAATCATTTTTTATATTATGCTTAGGAAAAAAAAGAATCATTTTTTATATTATATTTTTTTATAGATCATAATATTATTTACAGGAAAAACAATACAACTTGTTTTATCCAGCACATTCTTCCAGGAACATTGACTTAGAACAATGAATCACAAAAAATTTAAAAAAACATCACAACCAGATTCAGCAACAATATATTTCTAATATCTACAACAATAAATTCTATAGATTCGCAACCAAATTGCAGCAACAATACAATTTCTAATATCTATAATTTACAACCAAATTCAACAACAATATATTTCTAATATCTACTACAATAAATTCTATAGATTTACAAACAAATTCTAAAGAATAAGCAACAATAAATTTAATTGCAGCAATAATACCTTCAATGGTCGTGTGGGGTCACCCAGATCTGAAGGCTGGTCTCTAGAGATTCGGAGAAAGAAAGCCGGAGAGAGAGAGAGAGACCTGTGGCCTGTGGTTGTGGTGTGGACCGTGGTCCTCGTGTGGAGAAGGAGAGAGCTCAGATGACAGAGAGCCGAGAGGGATGGAGTCGGAGAGGGCCGAGACTCCAGAGGCAGAGAGGGAAGGGGGAGAGAGAGCGTCACGCCCCGAACGCTAACCCGAAAGGGCCATTGACAGCCGCGAGCATTCCCGAATGAATGCTCCAGCGAACTTAACCTTGCTTGTGCAGCGGAATTTTTTTTATACATTGAGATAGACGGGCCTAAGAGATTCACATATAAGCTCAACTTACGCAAAAGGACTTCAATAATAATAGTGTAAACATCACAACTACAATCCATATAAAAAAAGTCTCTTGTGTCCTCCTTGCAACAATTTCTTGGCCTGCATGGCTGAAATAATCACTGGTCTTCACTCCATCTTTCTCATACGTGTAAAACAACAATCTGGTCTCCCCTCCTTTTAGAATCATGACCTTCTTCTCATAACGATTCATACTAGTACCATGTGCTGTCAACCAATTCATGTCTAATATGATGTCAAACCCTTATCTCCACTACTATCAGATTAGCTAACATGATTCGCCCCTCGACTATTCTTTGATCCATCCAAATTTGGGTACGTACAACTACATGCTTCCAAACAACAAATGATTTAAAATTTGTACCAAATAAACCTGACATATAATTCCCTCAACTCAATCTCTGCACTACAATCAACGAATATTCTTCATAATCCTTCTAACTCTTCAAACAAACCAATGTATCATCATTGAAATTACAAATCGATCTAAATGCTTATGAAGCACCCTAATCATTATTCCAAAGGTCTCTTATGCATTAATCAATTATAATGGCATCAATAAGCATTCATAATAGCAATCTTTAGTGCAAAATATCTTCTCGAACATAGATAAGCATTAGTACATACCTAAGCTCATTATAGTTTATCAACAAATCCTTTATCTGGGCGGTATAAATCTCCAATAAATCCCTCGATTCCTTGCTCATGCACTTTTTTTTAACAACATCATCTTTTAGAAACCACAATGGCAACTACAGATCAAATATGTCATAGTTTAATAAAAGCACCCCGAATTAATAAGTGTTTCTGTTGCGCACTCTGATCGCTCGTAAACATCATTAATAGTATATAATAGAGAGTAACTTTGACCATCCACCTAAGCATCAAGATTCAACCTTAACCATCCTCTGATACCACTTAACTATCACGTCCCGAACGCTAACCCGAAGGGGCCATTAACAGCCGCGAGCATTCCCGAATGAATGCTCTAGCGAACTTAACCTTGGTTTTGCAGTGGAATTTTTTTATACACTGAGATAAACGAGCCTAAGAGATTCACATATAAGCTCAACTTACACAAAACGACTTCAATAATAATAGTGTAAACATCACAACTACAATCCATATACAAAACACTTCATCAATTACGGACCACAATGGTCCATGGCCACCAACGTTTAAAAAAGGTTACACTGAGGGTCTTTCCTCTCAAGATAAGTAGTCCTCAGGACTCCTTTCACCTGGCACATCTGGAATGATACAATTTAAAAATTGTGAGTCAAACGACTCAGTAAGGGAGCATATGCAATAAAACGTGCATGTCTTGCATGATCATGATATCAATGTGCATGAACATGGAGTGCATTGGGACACATGCTCTTGATCTTAAAACATGTACTTGATCTTGAAAAGAACACTTAATCTTGAAAAGACTTTATTTCTTGACTTTTGGGCTACTTAGCTCGCTCCATTTACCCCTGAAGTCAGGGTTGTGCGTTTCCATTGGAACAATATCTTTTTCCCTCGGGGACATATCATCTGGTCGAGCTAGCCCTTGATGTGACCCCAGGCCTGATGGCTAGACACGACCCTTGGAGGTCCACACCTTCTTGCAAGCATCTTTCATTCGTCCTTCGTCCTTCATTGTGGTTGCACTTACCTCGAGGACTACCCATCCTTCTTGCATTAGTCCTTCGGTATGGGTGCCCTTAGGAGTCATTCATCCTTCTCGCATTTGTCCTTCGGAGTGGATGCACCTTCTTAATGGTACGGTACCGACCAACTTCAGTTCCTTAACTTAACTTGTCATAAAATACTTTCATACTTTCATTTGCACAAATCTTTCTTTTTCTTTCAAGAAAATCATGCAAATGCTTATGTCATGCTATGCTTGATAATGAGTAATCATGTTGTGTATCATTCCAGTTTTCGAAAAAATGTAAGTTTCAACTTACCTCGATCCTCTTAAGTTTCGAGTGGTACTTCGCCTACAAGCGAGTCATACTCGTCATTACTAGATGACAAACATACGTATTCAAGTAAAACATACAAATTCACTCATATACATTCCCGGTTTCAAAATTCATATCCCTAAACATGTGATTCTTCTTACGTGAAATTTCTTTTAGAAGAATTAGTTTTCATAAATTAAACTTGAAAACAACAATCATACACATCAAACAACTTCAACTTAGGTGACATTCTTAGGGTATTTCCAACTCGATCTTCCATTTTCGAAATATCATCACTTCTTTCATACATTTCCTACTTGCACAGATTTTATTTTCAGATCTTCTTCTTTCATAACTTCAACATCCAAGATCGGGTTCGTAATCATTAAACTTGAACTGATCACCCAAAGCACTTGAAATAAACCGTAATGTGATATGTGCAAGATTGTTGTTTTCATCTTTCTTGAATCCAACTCGTATTCAACCTAAGTGCACTTATTCTCTCCAGCAACAACATTGATTCCAAGATCTATCCATACATGCTTTCTTAGACCTCAAGACATTACTAAACTCAATCAAAGAGACAATAACATAACCCTAACAACCCTAATGGCTCTCGGTTTCCTTCATGCATGAACCCTTTTCATTTTTCATCATCCATTTCCAACTCTTCTAGCCATTAATTCAACATGCCAAACCTAGATCCATGAGGGCAGCAACAACATTTAAAACACCAAGGCTTTCGGTTTACAACTCAGCAACCTAAGCCATGATTAATTCCATTTTCCTTGTTTCACAGTTTACAACCTTACACTGCATGGACAAAGACCATTTGTTTTCTCATTTTCCATCTATTAAACCTCAAGGAATGTTCATTCTAGGTACTGTCGTGACACCTATGAACTTGACCTGAATCCATTTTTCTTTTATCTCTACATTTTCAGGTTCACATGTATGTTCATTGACAAGAAATCTCCAAAAACATTACTTGCATGCATTGATTCTTCATTCTATGGCCAACTCGTGGCCCTCTTGCACTTAAAATCAAGCTTTAGCTTGCTGACCTAGACCTCAATCATCATAAACATGTTCCAGCATCACAATTCCTCAAGTTTCATACAAGATCTACATCAAGCTCTTAAGGACAACACAACATGTAAGCAAATCCACTTAACCCGAGTGTGTTTAATTCATTTTCTCCAAGTTTATCTTGATTTGCTTGGGTGATTAGCTTGCTGATCTACCCACATTATTAACATGTAATACACTTAACAGCAAGCAACATCAAGAAAAACATGAGAACAATGACATAGGGCAGTGAACATATTCAGCCAACATGCATGCTAAATTCTCTCAATTTCATGTCATCCACCTACATGCATGTTAGAACTTCTGCAATTAAATTTCTCCATAGTTTATGGTCACTGACCGAAGACCTAATATCTCTCAAAACTATCAATTGTCACACTCATTTCCAATGTTTAGAACAACAAGCTTCACAGCCTCCAAAATCAAAGATTTACCCCTTTCCATTTCACATGCCACTAGGCTACAATCACAAGCTCAACATATATATATCATATCCAACATCATCATCCATCCTCAAGGCATCACAAACACAACCAAATCATGAAAATTTCAAGAGAATACATAGCATACTTCATTCGGCCAACAAGGATCACCAACTTACATGCATGATAAAATCTCTCCAAGAAAAGGTTTCCTACTCCCATTCAGCCAAAATCGTGGCCTCTAAGCTCATCATCCATCAGCAATTTCACAACCAACCCAACATTACAACCAACAATACATCCAAAGAGAGTTTTCATTCAAGAAAATGCGAGAAAACACCATATAACATGTTCGGCCAAGCTCAAAACCAAAGGACCGAACTTACCTTTGTTTTCTGCCTCTCCTTTTCTTCTTCTCGGTCTCCTTCCCCTTCTTCTTCTTTTTCCTCTTCTCTTTCATGGGTTCACTCTCCCTTTTCTTTCTTTCTCTCTTTTCCTCTCGGGTTCTCTCTTTGTGCGACTAAAATGAGTGCAAGTGATGAAGTGAGGCGTGAATGAGGGAGTGAAGTGGTCTGAATGAAGACCATTTCATCTGAAATGGAGGGGGAAACATTGTTTCCATCACCCCCTCCCATTGGTTGCCATGGGCGGCTGTTTTAATTTTCTTTTTTTTTCTTTTCATTTTTGTCCTTTGTTTTCTTTTGTTTCGTTGTATCTCACGTGATTTTCGAGCTTAGCATACTTAAGGTCACTTAATTTACTTAATGAAGGTTACTTAAAAAAGCATAGGATAATTAACATGCACTAATAAAGTCCACAACCATAAATTAGAATACAATGACAATACTTAGTAAAATTCAAAAACTATGAAGTATAATAAAATGCATCTTAAATATCCTTGAACATTAAAATACCATAGGTCATTATAACATAATGAGATACCTTACATCCTTTCCCAAATATGCAAAATAACAACCCCTTAACATTCAATAACAAGGTCTTACCGTTAATCTTAAACATGGGAGAAAACTTAAACTACTTGGCGACAATCAGGGTCTCACAGAGAGAGAGAGAGAGAGGGCTAGCGGAGTACACGGCGGAGTGAGGAGGAGAGAGGGACAAAGGTTGTCGTCTGGAGGGAGGGAGAGTAGAGTGAGAGTGAGAGTGAGAAAATGGGGGAAAATTGAAAGTGGGGATTATGTCAGGGTGTTGCACCCTGTTTTTTTTTTAAATAAGCAGAGGGTGAAACGGTGTCATTTCACCCTCTGCTGATTTTTTTAGAAAATACGGGCTGGACAAGCGTGGGCCTGGGTCTTTGATATTGAGAGCCTGGGGCTCCAAACTAGGGAGAGGGCTAGGTCAGAGGGGGTGGGCCTAATCGAATGGGGGCCGCCCATTATAAAAAATTGAAAAAAAATTCTTCACAGATTTTCCAGCGATGGGGGGCGGCCGCCCCTGGCTGGTTCTGCCTGTGTTTATGGGGCGTTCAGACCCTCCGGAGAGGCGACGGGCTAATGAGCAAAGTGGTCTAATAGCCTTAACGCAAACCCAAAAGGGCGGGTAGAGACCATACCACACAAATTGTTAGTTGTGTAAGCTCTAGTGTCACATCCTCATTCAACCTTTACTCATTGGTTGTGACAACAGACCTCGCCGCGAGGGCAACGAATGAACCACCACCCATAGTCTTTTTTATCTGAGCCATATATAGTTGCATCCGCCCTGCACCACATATGCAACTCGGTTTCCTTTCCATCAAGCACTCTGCAAACTTTATTTAATATTTGTTTGAAATAAATAGGGATTATAGAAATAGCTAAAATACGATGGAGTCCCCAATTTTTAAACAGTTCAACCAACTTTATGTCGTTTTCAATTTTCTTTGTATAGTAAGGTCTATGATATATTATAGAAACGAGACGACAGAATAAACACATAAGTTAGAAGAAATAAGTTACTCGAAAATGGAAATCTCACAGAACTCATAAAGCTGAAGCTCTTTGATTTTGGCATGTTCGAACTGTGGAACAATTTCAAATTATAAGGTGTTACCATTTATACAATTGTGAAGAGAAAAATAAAGGGAGCAGAGGATAATTACTGGCAAAAGGTAATCAGCAGGGAGTCTTGTCCTCGCCTTCACATGAATATTGAGGCTATTCTTGTGTCATTCTACTAGTTTAAAGGAGATAACTGTTTTTTCTTTACTGATTGGTCACCCATACCGAATATGAGCAGCTCCTTTGTATGTATTATCACATGATCATGGGGGTTGGGGGATCAACAGTTGTGTCACAACTGTCTATTACCCACGTAGTGCACAAGCAAGCTCATGTGTCAGTCCATTGAACCAGTGTTGCCATGCATGAGGAAGCTTACAGTTGCTCTTAGTGGCGTCAGAAACTTACCACATCAGATCATACTCTTATACTATTAACATACAAATAATATAAATTAGCTATATAAGGTCAATAATTTCAACACGCTTTAGTTTTATACAACACAAAAGTGGTATGTTAGTCGTTCGCACTTACTTGCTTAATACATATACAAACCCACATTCTACTGCAAACGTTGCAAAAGGTTTAGCAGACAACAAAATAACCTATGTCGGTATAGAGATTTCATTCCCCAGTTAGGTCCACCACAACAGGACTACGACAATGTCTTCTTCGACTACAACACAAATCTGTGTGGTATGGACAGCGGCTCCAATATTTGTCCCACACTTACTCTTGAGGGATGCACACCCATTTCCCAACTTTGACTCTCGGACTCGAGAGTGTTGCAGGCAGGACATCGTTCTTGTTTTATTGCATGCATACCGAAAAGCAGTGATGATATTGCATGAGGGCTTTGAAGGGACGTCATTGGTAGCTTTGTCCGTCCATGTTTCCTGCTGCAACGACAAAAGTGCGCTTCACGCGTCGGCTCCTTGCCAGACTGGGCTCTAGGTCATCAATTTTGTAAATAATTTCTTGACCAAGCTGGGAACAGTTCGTACTGCAAAAGTTGTTGCAATTTGTCTTCATAATTGTTGCTCCCTCTTGAAACTGAATACAGGAATTGTCCTAAATATAATTGGGAAGGCATCTAACAAACCAGCTCTTATAATAAGGTAGTCCTAAGGCACCCACATATTTGAATACGATTACAGAATCTAGAATATTTTGAATTCAAATTTGAATATTTGGAGCTGTTCACCATATGTGCTGAATTTTTGGAACCACACCCACACCGTCAACATTCTGGCGCCTTTCGTCATTTTACATGTTATTGGCTAAAGATAATCACGTATGGCCATTTGGGTCATAGTTTGTTAGTGGAAATATTGGGGTTTTGAAAATTTTAGGTATTGGGGTTTGTGAAAAAGTATAGTATTTTATGAAAAAGTGGGGAGAGAGAAGATTTAATTGAATAGTATAATATTATTTTATAATTTAATGAAGAAATAGAGATTATTTTATGATTGTTTGGAAATATTGAGGGGTGAAAATTTTGGGAAACAAACGCCCCCATAAATTGCTCTCAGGGCACATAAAGCCATTTCACCCAGCAACCCGTCACGTGTGTGTAATAATTAATTATGAAATGAACACGTTTAAATAATAGTTGTCTTGCTATAATGGTTCATGACCCAGTAAATTAACTATATTACTCGATATAATTATCCATTCTGCCACATGCAATTCAGTTGGTGTGCCATTATTTTATAACCTGCACCTTATATGGTATGTTAGAGTGTAAACAATAATAGTTTGTCGTATGCTTAAACTGACCATCGGTTGACAACAACTGCCAAATATTTTATAGGGCCATGTACATTACTGAAGTTTAGCCATGGCACTAAACAGAACCATTTCGTGCTGATGACTTGCTATTTATCAGTCATCTTTACTATAAGTCTCAATAATGGTGACACGTGCTTAACCATATATAATTGAAGAAATATTTTTTCGCAAACAGTTAATACACAAATCCAACTTAAACAGAACTACAAATTACATCAAATGAACTTAACTCGAGCAACAGATGGTAAACTACATAGAGTACCACATTCCAACAAACATTACACGTAATATCTAACATATTATAGAGTCCATATGACTTCAATATTATCAAAAGCGATAGTGTAGCAACAGCGTAACCTTTTACATTGCTCAAAATGGACAATGCCAATACATATATTCAAATAGATCCTACCTAGTAAGGACGGGACGAGGACAACCAACAGTCCCAAAACGGGTACAGTAGGCATGACTGCATCCTAAAAACTTGCAAATATTATGACATTAAAGCAGTCAGTGGATTATATTGTCTACCATGGTCAGACCACACGTCCTCTACCCTGACACTACGAACATACGAATTGACGGACACCAACACTAAACAAATTAACACCACAGACGGAACAAACACTTGCGAAAATAGTACACATAAATACCAACAGACATCATCTACCTACCATGTCCGCTACAGCCTTCAGTCTGTGAAGCCACTCCAACCGCCTCTCAGGCGGGATCTCAAGGAATGCATACTGTCTATCCTTATTTTCCAACAGATGTTCGACTGTCACTAAGAGGTTGTTCAATTGTACCGGTTGCCATTTTCACCGCATTACGGTGGCAGTGAAACCTCCCACCGCTGGGCGGTTCACTGCCACCACCGTAATTTTTTTTACAAAATATAAGTTAGGGAGAGAGAGGGAGAAGAGAGAGAGGGGTGCGGGACGCGAGCGACAGGAGCGACAATTTCCAGCTCCGCGCGCACAAGCCCCTTGCCCGGTAACCGCCACGGGCACCGGTCACCGGTGTAACATTTTTCTCTTTAGAATTCTCTCTCAAACTACGTACCATGCCAGTAAAACCAAACTAGGAGGCAGCACTCTTGGCTGCTTGATTTCAACAATCCACATTCCGTTGCGACTCTGAAGATCATCAAATCTTTCAATTAATGTTGATTTTATAAATTTTATTTTGATAATTTTAAAATTTATTGAAGTTCATTTTTTGAAGCAACTATTACGGTAATTTCCATAATATTTTATGTTACAAGAAAATAGAAGAGTGAGATAAGTAGTCATTTTTGTTCTTTTGGAAGAGAATAGTTTTTCTGTATTTTTTTAATAATGGACAAAATAACTAGTTTATCACATTAAGCACATTTTAATATATTTTTAAATATTTTTAGATACTGTTATGTTTAAAACAAAATAATATTAGGTAGTAAGCACGTAAGTGTAGTTGATGGCATACAAATTCCTTCAGTTAAGGAGATTTTATAAACTATATTGTTTGAATAAAATGATATAAACAGCAAGCAAAAATGTACGCAGTTAATGACTTGCAAAAACCTAAAATGGAGACACTTGCATAGGCCAAATTTTTTTTCCAATAAAGAACTAATGAAACTTTCACATAAATCAAGAAATTAAACAGTTTAAATTATTGTGTTTTAGTGATTATAGGTATTTTATAAAATATAACATAATAAAAAAATACACATTTATGTGTTGTCTCCTTATTTTGGGGGCCTTAGACACTTAGACAGCCGCTAGGCTGCCTGTGGCTAGAGACGGCACTGCTGAGACTGCTGTTTGTAAGCTAAAGCTAGATAAAAGCCAGATGATCAAAGAAATCAAAGTAGACAAAAAAAAAAAACAAACAGAGGCATAAAATTGTAGATGAGTTGTAAACTGATCGAGGCATTGGTGGGGAAATAAACAAACACATAAGCATTTGCACTATTTCTTACCCAAAAAAAAAAGAAAGACAACTGTAATATCCATGTAATTTATACTACTACCAACTTTTTTTTTTCTAAGCAACATGAAAACAAAGGATACAATGCTGATACAAACAACCGGACGAGGCCGGATACAAGGCACCGGGGCAAACAACCCATTACATCAACATAGAACGCCCGACGGGCGGTACAACCAATGGTCCGAAGACCCGAACTAAACACCGCCGAAGGTGGCGGTATCCGGAGGAGTGAGTAGTCGCGCACCGCACTCCAACTTCCTTGAGAGAACGTCCACACCAGCATCGAAGGACACCGAGGTCCACACCCAAAACCCAACGAAATGGACATCAACACAACAGAAATCAAAAACCAACACAACAGAAAGCAAAAACGCCTCGAACCGACCGAAAGCCGACTAGAAAACATGGCCCCAAGACTCCACCAATAACCCCTGCATCAGATCCAAAAAAGGGCGACCGCGTGTAAGCCACGCGCCTGCGCGTGGCCGCGCGTAAGGGAACACGCGCCGGCTGATGGTGACCGAAGAACACTGGAGACGAGCTCCAAAAGCAGCTGATGCCGTCCCTGCCAAGCGGGATCTGGATTTGAGAGCAAAGCCGGAGGGAGACCAAAATGAGGGGGGGTTCGAAGGGGAGCCAACCAAAAGAGGGAGGGGAACGGAAGATATGCATAGTATCTTAAAAATAAGACATGTTTTTGTAACAAGTTTTTGTTTTTGTTTTTGTTGAGCAGAGTACTAGCTTTAGGAACCCAATTCCCACTAGTTACTCCTTTACGAACTCCATCACCTCTGGAGGGCGGCATTGAACTTGATTGACACCCATTCAACTAGATGGGACAAGTTTAGATCATCACTACAAGCTCTACTTTCTACTAGACTACGTGTATATTAGCCTACCTTTAAGAAATTTCTAACAACTCAGAAGACAAATAATAAGAGAATATGAACGTATATTGACAGTCTTCTATGGAGTTCATCTCACGCATGGGTGGCTTAAGCACCTTGTCCTATACAAAAAAAAAAGCATCTTAAAAATCATCCTTTGCTTGTCGGATGACACCCAGAGCTTCTGCATCATCAGCTGTGTCAGGAATTTTTAATGACCGTCGGATTTCCGTACTTGAAGTGCGAAGGAATGGATTACAAGACTTCTCTGTTTTTAGTGTAGTTGGAATCTGCAACCACCAGAATCATGGTTGTCAACTCTTTGAACTAGGCAATTATACAACCGTAGAGGAGAATATAAATGGTGGACCATTGGAGCCACGAAAGATAAATTAACATGGGAAGCACATGTCCACATCATATGTTCTGGTAACAATTGAAGCAAAAATCTAACAAAATACTCTGTTAGTAGTTGTCAAGGTACACAGACAGGGAGCAAAATCTTCACCTTAGATGTACTATAAGCACTAATTATCAAGAAAACAGATGTAGGAATTACCGTTGGCAAGCCTTTGCTGCGAAGATGGGAGACATTGGCCGAATAGGACTTGAGTGCCTCATTTTTTGGTTCAATGGACAAAGCAAACTTTGAATTACTCTGTCAAAATGCATATCATTGTTAGGGCCTCTACACCTTTTATTTAAGCTTCTACGGAAGAAAATAAAAGAGTAGGGAACACTAAAGACCGACAGATAAAGATCACTAACCAATGTATACTCATGCCCGCAATATATATTTGTATTGTCTGGCAAGGACGTGATCTTTTTAAGGGAAGACTGCATCTGTAACATCGACAATGAGCTGTTATATTGCATAAATCACGACAAAAGCATGAAATACTAACCAGATTTCGCAGAATAACTCAACTTTGATCTACACTGTCAGTATGAAGAACACTTTCTAGGAATATAACCATTCCTTCGCTTGACAGTTACCATCTAACGAATGTGTTACGTGTAAATTATCTGACCAATCATTTCAAGCATCTTTTGACATCTTAATTTGCGATATTTCCATGAACAGAAAACTTCCAAGAAAGAAAATTGCTAGTGCAATTACTCAACAAAACTCATTCAAGAAGTGATAATTTTATTTACAAAATAAGAGAATAACAATTTCAAATGACATTTTCATTGTTGACATTTCAAAAGTTCAGTTAACAAATGTCTGTGCAGTTCCCCAAATCTGTAACCAAAGAAACAAAATAACATTTCGAACAGTAAGAGCAATACATTCAAATCATAGGCCACAAGGACACGTAAGCCAAATCCCAATTGTAGAAGAGGGAAAGCAGTACCTATCAAAAGCTCGGGCGTGGACTGCGTGACAACTTTTTCAGATATAGTTGTTTAACTGCTTTAGATGTTTATGTTATTAACTGCTAGTTGTAACTGGTTGATATTAAGTGGTGTAGTCAAATGGTTATTCTCTTTTAGTAAAGTGTGTTGATCCTTGAACCATGGCTAAATTCCTGCCCTAAGTTGAATTATTATTGGAATTTGTAAGTGGGACTTATTGGTGTCGCTCCTCTGCTTCCAACATTAAAATGCAAAAAATTCAACATTCTAGCCACTGTTATATAGATAACATGTAGACAACATGATTTTACTCCAGATCAGAATCAACCGACTACATAGTCCATGATGCCTGTTGTTCGAGTTTTTCTAACCACACATGACAGATTCATTACCTATTAATTCAAGTGTTTCTAATGCTAAAGCCTTTAACATTAACTTGTGGTCATCTTTATGTCCACTGCTCACATACCAATGCATTATGTCCTCTCCAAACACAATAAACACGTGTATAAATATTGAATAAGACAATGGAGGGGCAAAAGCACATGGTTTGCAGATATCAAATTTCTAAATAAGAAATATATGCAAGTCAAGTTACCTGTTCAGGGGTTCCTTCAAAAAGCTTGCCACATGATAAGCTGAACAGGGTGTCTCCTGTAAAAATCGCCCCGGTTCCAGGAAAATAGAAGCTAATGTGGCCTGCAATGCAATAGAAGAGTAAAAAATTGATAAAAAAAAAATCATCAAGAATGAGATCCAGAATATGGGGGTGACACGAATCTACTTTGAAAAAGAGGCACTCAAATTATAGGTTGAGGACAGGGAAAGCATAGTAGAGAACTCCTGAGGTACATTTAAATATGCACATGCAAATGGGAATGAATCCATTGGAATTGAAAAACACCAAACTCTTATTTCTGTGCAATCCAAGATTTTCCTAAAGGCGCTATAGGATTAAATTTGCCTCCTTTAGTTGGATTTATAAATAAAACTTATTTCTTGTTAATGTCAGACATACAAATTCTGCCCTGAAGGGAATGTTGGAATATAAATGACAGAGTAAAGCCTTTAACTAAAGATATAATCTCACATGATGATAGAGCTGGATATGGAGAACTTTTAACTCTAAGTTCAACAATGTAGAAACGGTAACTTATGGTTGTCAAAACAATATGCCACAACCCAATAGCCCACAATCAATTCATCTCAGACTTAATAACGAAAAGGTGTGTGTGCTTGGTAAGGTAATCAGGTAATGAGTATGACCTCGAGTATGACCAGGTGTCTCCATTACAAGAACCTCATGGCCTGCAAACATCCACTTGTCTCCGTCATTCAAAACAATATCGATACCAGGAATCCTGTCCTGGTCTTTTGCTGAACCAATCACCTGCAGGTAGCAAATAGGGAGCGCAAAGCTTTATGAAAACTGTGAACAATGTTTTTTTTTTATAAGTGAAAACTGTGAACAATACAAAAATTGTACAGCTTCAAGAACAAGGCAATAAGACTTTTTCAAACTTTGTAGGGAATTTTCTAAACGGATACTATTTGTTCCACTTTCCAAGAAAATATAGCAGCTACGAATTAAATTTCCAGAGAATTTTTCCTCTATCATAATATGGATGCCAAGGTCCAGCATCAACAATTTACCAACAATTATCATTCTTAAAGTGTTACTAAAAAAATAGGAAAGTTATGGTGTCATATAAAATGTTATCAGAGACAAAAAAAAAGTTCACAGAGTTGTCAGTATTGTGATGAAAATATAAAACTTGCACCCTCTAGAAAAAGAAGAAAGACTGGTGTGGTCAACCAAAAGGACAAAAGAAAAATAAGTCAAATAGCCATCCAGATAAGTAGGCTACATTAACCAAGACCAGTGCCCTATTGAAGGGATAACTTGAATGTGATCAGAATCATTATGCTAAAACAGAGAGCAGTAGTATGTGTTCTATAAAAAAAAATCCCATATGGATCCTGCTATTGCATAGAAGAGCCATTTCCATCATTGTTTTTTCGGGGTCACCAATGAACAATATCTCTAAAAAGTATGAAAAACAAGATCGTACCTTTGCACCGTACCTTTCTTTTAGCTCTGCATTCCCACCAGTGTGATCATAATGATGATGAGTGTTCAATATGTATGTCAAATTTCGATTTTTCCTCCTCAATGCATCTATAACAGGCACATCTTCAGAAGGATCAACAACACCAACTGTGCCTGTATCAACATCGTGTAAAAGATACGCATAGTTGTCCTTGAGACATGGTACCTGAAAATGTAAACACATCTACAGTCGGTACCAGGGATGGAGTAAATAACCTTCTTGTGGACAACGCATTAATCTACAAGCTTGGATGATGGTGCATGCATACAGATTTTCCCACAGTACCTTTAAGGAGCACACATGCAATAAATGACAAACACTTCCCTGGTTGCGTTGGTGAGGCTTCTAATCAAAGAAGTACATCAATTTTAACTCTTCACAAACCAGAAGAAATATAATGCTTTCAAAATAATGCTTTGAACAGCTTCTAAGATGGACATTACACTAAAAATGTGATCTCTTGCTACATATAACCTACTACCAATCTGGCTAACTCGATATTACCCTTGGCCCTCCAGTAGCTTGAGAGAAAGACAAGGTAGACTACAAGAAATAATTACTTGTGACCGTTTTATATAAGCCAGAGGCCTCCATCTACATGCAAACTTTCAAGAAGGGGGCACAGAAGAAGTATAAGGATATCAACCTATTTTCACAGCAAAACTATATGCTCAAGGTCATATCAGTGTAGATTGACATTAATGTTCTTCATAACTTTCCACCCTATCTATCAAATTCTTGGTGCATCATTTCCTATAGGACATCCACTTTTCATTACATAGTTCGGCATAAGGCCCCAACTGTCTTTGCTGATTGACCACAACCTTTTCCTATGAAGCAACTAGGATCAAACGAGTTAGCAACATGGGGAAAATTATAACAAAGATATAGTACAAAGAGCTCTCATCATTGCCTGCATTAGATAAAGGGTGCAACCAAGTTAAGCAGTTATTCCCTCATTAGCCGGGAGATGAGGAGGTAGAGCTAATTTACTGCCCACTAGAATAAATTCAGTACTTTTTTTTCTTCTTGTTTTGTTTTTGATAAGACACTAGGATTAAGCCAATACTTACACGAACA
This sequence comes from Myrica gale, assembly GCA_963930655.1. NCBI lineage: Eukaryota > Viridiplantae > Streptophyta > Magnoliopsida > Fagales > Myricaceae > Myrica > Myrica gale. The sequence goes on from OZ005616.1 coordinate 11,951,920, forward strand.
AATTTAGTACCCTCAATTAGGAGCTGGCCCAACAGAGGCAAATCTTTAGAATGTATGATTTATTACTAAGGAGGGTAGTAAGGTCAACAATAAGGGTTGGTGTCCAAATACTTTTACAAATTTAAGGGAAGTGTACCCTTGTACCCCACAAGATGAATAGATTGAGGTTCATTGAAGGCAACAACCAATCGTATCTTTTCCCACCTTTCTAGTACCGGTAACTCTTAACTCTTTAGAGCTAATTAATGGATTTCATAAATACCTAAAATAGCAGAGAACAGTTAGCAAGAAGCCAGAACCATCTGACATGGTCACACATCCATACCTGCATGGTTAGAGAATATCTGAAAAGGGGGGGATATAACACAGCATGTATCTGACAAAGCATATCATTCACACATCCCACCCATTTGTCTCCGAAAAAACAGTAATAATCACATTTGCACGATTGATAGCCGTATCCAATTCAAGCAGCAGATCATTACGCAGGAGCATCACCAAGCCATCAACAGTAAAAAAATATAGAGAGATTTGCTTACCAATTCAATTTGCAATGTAGAAGATAGATTAACAACACTGCAAAACTGATTGACTCTAAGGGATCGACTAGCCCCACGCAAGGTTTTCAATGGGGTAGACATGAATCCAAGGAATCCATACAAAAGGCCTTTTCTGAAGCACATTTGTCTCCTGCCCGGCCATAGACGGAACCCACTCCTCACCTATGGTAAAGAAATCTAAATTCATTAACTAAAAATTGAACAATCAATCTTTTATGAAACAAAGACCAATGCTACAATAAAAAAAAATGGGTCAGAAGTAATAGATCCTTCTTAACATTTTTTTTTGTCAATATACTTCAATATAGGACTTTGGACCACAAGCAGACAGTGGGTCCCTTTTCAGGATACAGTTGGCTGCTTAATCTCAGAGATTCTATCAGTAAATTAGACAAAAAAACAGAGTGAAGAGAGTATAAGTGGACTTGAGGATTACACATCGATTCACCCTCCATTATCTCAAATGATAATGGCAGCATACTGTTGCATTACCTTTAAGCATATAATTAACAGGAAGGGGAAAATTGTAACAAACTCTATCTTTCTAACAGCGCCAAAACCTTATAAAAGTTACGGACCTCAAGGACAATTCTTACTGCAGATCCAAGTAGACTTGGAGAAAGATACTGCACACTGAGAACCCATTTGCCTGGACCATACCAAAAGTGCTATTAAGACCCAAACTATACCCATCCTTTGCCAAAACACTCAAAAGGTCCCGGTTTATTATTTATAGTGTAAATCCAACTTCCTGATCAAGCACTATCCTCCGTCAAGCTTCTGAAGTACTACATGACATTACAAAATCAACGTAAGTCTACCTAATTGAATGCTGGGCTAGATCACAGATTCTAACGAACAAAATCAGTCACGTAAATAAACATATAGGAAAGCACTATAACAAACATGAATTCCAAAATCATTGATTCTATTTCCAAGAGCAAACACCGCTTCGTCAAGACATTCTGACAGAAAAAAGTAATTAGATTTGTATTAAATTTTCTCGAGAAAAAAAAAATCAAATTAACTCCATGAATTCCACGCCAGATTGTAATTTTCTCAAAAGTGGGTACAAAAGTTCACCAACAGAAAGGAAAACCCACAGGTAAAATAAAAACATTTGAACAGAAATGATCAGAACAAAGACCCCAAACTCACAGTTAATCGAAACCAAAAGGAAACAGAAAGGAAAAAAACGAAAAAATTGCGAGAAAATGATAGCTTCTATTATACGTAAATGACAGGCCAAAAAATCACAGAGAAGTACAGAGTGAAAAAGAAAGACAGAGAGAGACGAACCCACCCTTGAGCAAGGAAAGGCAGCCATGGCAGAGGAGGCCTTGCAGATCATCTGCATAGAGAGAGGGAGAGGGAGAGAGAATGGGTGCGTATGGGTGGGTTGGCACTTTTTTGCAGTTGGCACTTAGGCAGGCACCTCTCAATCTCATTCATTTGTTGGGATGAAAGAGAAACTCTCCCTCGCCACCAACACCACGCGCTTTCAACTTTTTACCTTATATTAGTTTTGGAGGTGCTGATTCCCTCTTCTTTATGGCGTCTTAAATATTACAAGTAATCTTCTCTGTTAGCGCATTTGTAGTACTATTTTCACAAATATCAAGAAAATAGAAAGTCAGACATTTTTTTTCAATCAAAATATGTTTTTTTATTGGCTCCACCGCTCTCACAAAGTATCCATAAAATCACAACTCAAGAACTTTATACAATAATCATAAAATCATAAAAAGTTAATTTAAACACTATCAATGTATGCCAAAAAAATGTTCTTTTTAATACTTTTTTGTTTTATTAACAAAAACAAAAGCCTAAGTTTGAACATAAGCTTCATAGGCAGTAAATTTGTCTGAATTAAGTCATAGCTATCCAGTTGAGAAAAATGGACCGTCACAACTGCCCCCACAATAATGCAGTTGATTTTAAAGGTGAAAGATTCATCTTGAGACCTTTTGCTCTCACATTTGATCTTAAATGTATTTTTTAACCCCTAAACCAACTGTGTTATCAATCTCATGGTAAACAATATTTTAATTAAGATTTTATCCTCCTCTTTATTATTCCTTAAAAATAAAGTACAATTCACTTGCAAATAGATCACAATACTGCATTCAGCAACCAAAATTATGGCTCTCTAAAATTTTATCATCATTATAAAAATTTATCTCTCCTTACTTTTTCACCAACTCACATAAACTTTTTCACCACTTTTTTCACTATCTCTTCACATTTTTATCAACTTCTATACCCAAAATTTTAACCACCCTAAACTTTTGTCACTCAAACACCCTTAAGACTAAGATTCGTATGCTTGAGACTCTTCATAATTATATATTTTAAGCATACTTAAATAACTTCCTTTGTTTATATTCCTAATTCGTACAATTTATGCAATTTTAAAACTTTCCATTTTCAAAGCTTAGGGAAATTTGAATGTGTATTGAATTGAATATCAAGATATCAGAGTCGAAATATCTGAAATAGATGTTAATGTATAAAATTATTTCATACAAGTCCCGTCATTTTATCTTTTGATAAATCATTATCACAAAAGTGGTATTGGAGTGACAATAATAATAATCAGTACCACTAAAGTGGGGGCCACCACAGGTGTCACGAGCCATCATTAAAGTGACACTCTCTAGTGTACTGTAACCAAATTATATTTTTTTTTTACAGTAATATGATCATTATACCTTCTATATTACGCTAAGTTTTGATTTTTATATATTAAAATTAACCAAATTAAGAGTAAGTAAAAATTCTAATTTTTGGTTCCACTCTCGATTTCGTTCGCGTATAGAATCGGAAGTCATTTTTTATAATTTTTGAAATCAGAATCAAAAATTTCGGCGCTCGATTTCTAGAAATTTCGTTCGCATATAGAATCGGAAGTCATTTTTTTTTATAATTTTCAGAATCAAAACCAGAACTAGAATCAGAAATTTCGGCGAAATTTCTGGTTCCAATTTTTCGAGAAAAATAAAATAAAAATAGTGCTCAAATAAAGTATAACATATTAAATTTGATTGAATGTTTATTTTAGAATCTAGATTTTGGATGAAAATTTTATATTTGTTGTTAATTTATGATGAATAACTAAAAAATACTGAAATTTTTTATTTCGATTTTTTTATTAAAAAAAAACTTTAAAAAAGTATAAAATATGACAAGTACCGAATTTGTTTGAATGTTTGTTTTAGAATCTAGATTTTGGTTTAATATTTACAATTATCGTTAATTTGCGATGAATAATAGAAAAATCTTTCAAAATTTTGGTCCAAAAATATTTTTAGCTCGTTAGGGCCCCAAAAAAGAGCCCACATGCGGAACCGGAATTTCTGGAACCGTTCCAGTTCCAAAATGGAACCATAACAAAAAAAATTATATTCTAGTGAATACTAAAATATACCCAAAAAAGCCCACATAACGGTCACTTTGGCTTCCAATGTCTTTGGTAGTAACCTAAGAATTTTTCTCACCAAATCTGAGTTAGTATAAGAGTTACCAAGTGCATTCAAAGCATTTATAATTGTGGTAAATCTAGTATACATGACAGTAATGAATTCCTCTTGTGTCATTTTAAACAATTCATAATTATGAATAAACATATTAATTTTTGACTCTTTAACTTGGTTTGTTCCTTCATGAGTAATCTCTAAAAATGCCAAATTTCCTTAGCATTCGTACAAGAATATATTCTATTAAATTCATTTCTCTCTAAAACACAATAAAGAATGTTCATAGCTCTAGCATTTAAAGAGATTTTTTGTCTAGGTCACTATATTCATTTTCATTTTTAAGGGTTTCAACCTCTCCAACTTTCTTTGTGGGAATATGTGGACCATTCAAAATGCATAACCATAAATCATAATCAATGGATTGAAAATAAATTTTCATCCTAGATTTCCAATATGCATAATCATTTCCGTCAAAAAATGAAGGTCTAAGTGTGAAAAACCCTTCAACATGAGTGTTGAAGCTTGAAGTTGTCATTCTAACTCAAGATGATTAAATCTTGTATATGAGCACCAAGCTTGAAGTTGCCAATTGTGAGTCCTAGATTTCAGGATTAAAACAACCCAAGAGGGGGGGTAAATTAGTTTTCTAAATTTTTCGATATTAACCCCCAAAGTTGTGTTGCAAGTAAAGCATATTTTAGCATAAGTATATAATATGCAATAACTGTAAATGAGTGCTAAAGTAAGGAGAATGGTAAGAGAAGCAAACACAATATTTTTAAGTGGTTCGGCAAACCCGCCTACATCCACCCCTCAAGCTCCTTCACCGAGCCTTGAGGTTTTCCACTATCTTCAACCAATAGCTTACACACTAGCTTCCGGGTGCTAGTGAACCGTACAAGTGTTTTCCCGGGATCAACACTCAAACTCACCCAAGTGGTTTTTCTGGCTCACCACTCACAACCTCACCAAACTTGAGATATACACTTTCAAAGCTTCTTCTTTAGTGAACAACTTCACTAAAGGAAACACCTCTTTTGATAGGTAGGTTGAAGAACAAAACTCGCTCAAAGAATAAATATAAAAGTGGAAAAATTCTATCTCTTGATTCACACAAAGATAATGATGTGAAAGTGTAATTTGTGTAAATGATACGAGAAATTTGAAATAGGAAGATTTAGAATATCTCTCAAGCTATACAAATAATATGTGGTCGTTGGTTCTTCATTTTAGATGAAATGAAGGTGTATTTATAGACCACATATGAAAACTAGCCGTTTATAGCCGTTAGGGTCGATTTGACAATTTTACCGTTGTACCGATTGACCGCTTCATGTACCGGTCGATCGGTTCAAGTAGCCGTTGCCCAATGGTCATAAATTTGAATGCTATCAAAATTATCCGCTTCATGTAGAGGTCGACCACTACAAAAAGTTCATCGACCGATTCATTTAAAATCATGTTTTTGACCACTTTTAAACACCTAATTTTAAAGACTTACTTCCCATAAATATATGAAGGGTTTGAGAGTATATTTTGAGTGTTTTGAAAATTTTAAAAATATTTTAACATTTTAAATAATAAATTAAAGTGTATACTATCAAGACGAAAGGAGGTGATAGGGTGGAACGTATTTTGACTGGTTGCATAAATGCATATGAAGACAGGTACAGTTGGTGGAGAGGATGTATAAATTTGGGAAATGATTCCCGCAACGGCATGGACATGCGTGCCACATGACAGTTGGAAAGCACCAGATATAATATGGTTGTAACTGTAGAATATTCTTTTTATTTTTATTTTTCCTTTATTTTTGGGTGAAAAATACTGATATTAGTCTTTTTAGGGCTGAAAAATCGGAATGTTGTCCGCTTTTTCGGACTGCAATGCGGTCGGACCGCATTTATTAAAAAAGAAGACCGGACCGGACCGCATTTTAAAAATTAGGATCAGACTGGACCGCAAATCCGGTCTGGTTGTGTTCACCCCTAAGTCTTTCCAAAGCTTCCATTTCCTAAAATAAGACCTTTTATATTGAAAAACCAAGGAGGGAGATTGTTCAATAAAAAAGAGAGACGCTTTTTAGCATATTAATCTCGTCTTTGCTTTCGGAATTCCCTATTTTCCTTAGTTATTAACCTTCATGGATTTATACTCCTATCTATTCACAGTTTTGTTTTCTAAAATATCTAACACTATCTTTTTGAACAAAATTTTATAAAACCATTTGGTGATGTTTGTTTTATAAAAAATTGTACGCTTTTTAGAGTTTTTTTTTTATAGAATATTGAATATTTATGAATATTGAAGTTTTACGAGTTTTGTATAAAAGCTTATCTAAAATTTTAAAGATATTTGCCTAGATTTTTTTAAAAGATATTATAGTTGGTGTAAAAAATTGTTAGAATTTGTGTTAAAAGTATTGATATTTATGTAGAATTTTTAAGATTTTAGATGTTGATTTTGTGAATTTTATTCCATTTAATATGAAATATAATATTTTTACAAACGAACGTAACTTCCAATTACATTTATAGCTGTCCTTTTCTTATTAATTTGATAAAAAAAAATCATGAGATCAAACCAGCTTACTGTCTCCATTTTCCATTTAATGCACAATGCTTGTAGAGTCCCCACCCAGTCCTATTGATCATTTTTCTTTTAGTAAAAAAAGTAGCTTATTTATAACCATTGGTTGAACTGATTTGACAGCATAATTAATTAATGCATACTGTACAAACTTCAGCTTCACTCGCTTCTACCATATAACTGTGATGTATATTAGAGAAAAAAAGTTAAATATATTTTTCATTCATAAACTATGAATTTATATACATTTTACAATCAAAATCACTAGATTCGAGATATTTCACACTCGAAGTATTGATTATTGTCACAGTACACACTAAATATATATATGATTTAATTGAACCGAGAATTGGATGAAAAAAAATAAACCATACCTATTGTATCTACCTTCTTTAAACTAAAAACTGATGAATTATATTAGTAAAGTATAAAAAAGAAGTCAACATATAAACAAAAAGAACAAAAATCAAAAAAATTAGAACAAAAAGGAAAAAGCCAAACATCTTTTTAATAATTTCATCGTTTCTCGTTACGAAAGTAGATACAATGTGATTAGTTCAATTTTTACTTCAATTCAAATAAAATCATATATCTAGGTGCAATATAGTTCAATGATAAAATATCTCAATATTATTAGTTTAGAATACAATTTCATAATTCATGAAAAGTGTAATTAATCTAAAAATAATAATATAATACTTAAAAACGGATTCTATTGCATTTCAAGTCTATTATATTTTTCTGCGGCAAGAGGCGAAATAAAGCTACCACAAAATGTGACCATTCCGGCACCGTGACCACAAAATTCCAGTATATTTTTTGAGTATTTTTAATTTTGTATTATTTCAATTATTTATTATTAGTAATATAATTTAATTTTATGATATGTGACATAAAATTAAATATTATTAGCTGAGACATGGTTGCATTGACGTGTGGCTGACTGTCGTTAATAAAAATGGAAAGAGTAAATGGAAGGGACTGATTTCTAAACCAACCAAACCCCATGCAGTTATTCGTCCATTTTGAAAACCTAGGTGTTAGGGGATTATTTATTTTAACTTCAAAACTCAGGCAGTATTTTTCAAGTTTCCTTCACAAAAATTAGGAAAATAAAGGTGCACGATAGTAGGTAAGCATAATTAGTTACCTGTACTTGATTTTTTTTTTTAAAAAAAAAGAAAACTTATGTACAAATTAATAGAAAAAATACATTTTCCACCCCTTGATTATTATGATTCTAAAGCTTTGCACTACAAAATTTCATTTTTTCACTTTGCATACCCAGTAGTTATGCAGTTAATTTTGACGGATAATGATATTTTAATTCTGTACAAAATACTATACCAAGAAAAGGAAATACCAACTTGAAAGAGGCCAAAATGATAAGCTGGTAGGGTTCGGAGTCAGGTCTGATCAGAATTTTCCCCTAGTTTTTTTAGCATGACAGCGTATGCCAACTCTACCACTACTTCATTGCCACCCAAAGAATCATGAAGTTTTGTTGTATCTTCCACTGACCAACACCCACATATCAGATTATAATGACAGCAGTTTAAGATCCACTTTCGATCCTGAAGCAATTTTACTGCCTCAAATAAGTTCTTTAGGTTTCCTCAACTACAAAGATAGTCTATTGCCAGCATACATGGCGGGGCCAATGTCAACTTTAATACCTCAAAATAAAACTTGCTCCTTCAGTTGGCGTTCCAGCTTCAATTATACAACAATAACCACACAACACAGGATGGACATCCTTTGGACGAAAACAGTTGCTCTCTGGCAATGCCAAATACTTCCTTTTCCATTGATGTAATATAAGCATGAATATTGCTGCAGATACCTCAAAGTTCATCCTGCAGGATCAAGAAAATTTTGATAATAAAAACATGTAAGATTTTAGCTTCGGATTTTTTTTTTTCTGGACTAAAGACGAATAAATATTCAAACATGCTGATCAAGGGATTTCTCTGACTCCTACACATGAAGACCCGGTCAGTGCCGTTTTATGTTTCAAAATTTGTATTTGATTACTGTTGGCTTCGAATTCAATAAGGCGGCTAGTTCTTAGCTCATGTTTCAATTTCAATCTCTCACCTTCTCTCTTTTATGTTGTGAATATAGAACATGGAGTAGTTATGAGTGAGACTCTTTTACCCTTCATTTTATTATTTCTTGATGCATCACAGTGTCACAATGTCGCTTCTATGATTTATTTTCCTTTCCTTTTCTCTTTCTTGTCTTCAATTTTTTTTCCCCTTTTCCCCTGGACATAATCTGACATTCAATTTTTTGACTTCTATCTCTGTACCTAGACCTTGAACGCGCACTAGATGAGAGCCTATACTATTTCCTTCCATTTATTAGGGTAATAGACCATTTAAGGTTCTCCCCTCTAGGTTCCTCTTTGAATGGAAACCAATTACCCGAAGTCTAGCAGTAAAGCTCCCATCCATTATATGCAACCAATCGAGGTTCATGCTGCTGATAATTTTCCATCTTCAAGGGATGATCACAAGAGATAATGCCGATACATAATGGGGGAGTTACACTCATTGAGGGGCCCACAACAAAGATGTGGAACATACAAGGATTATTTGGGCTGTTGTGGGTGGTGGGGGAGGGGGGCACTCACACGAGAGAGAGAGAGAGAGAGAGAGAGAGAGAGGTTCATGCTTACATGGTAATCGTCCAAGTAATCACGGGCAACATTCTGCAAAATGAAAAATTTTGTTTTACAAGCAACTATATAGTTGTAACACAACCAATGCTTAATAATTCAAAGGAAGAGAACTAGGCTTCCTAATTCAAGAAGCAAGAGAGGTTGTAATTCAACTCCTCACTAGAGATCAATACCACGACACGTCCATTCTAAATAACATGCCTATTCAAAGTCGAAAGCAATAACCAATATATCTTACACGTAGATGAAACAAATTCGGAGAAACATTACCCTTTTGTGGTGCCTTCTATCTCCATACCGATGATCCCTCTCCCTCCTCCTCCGTTCACCTTCCTCTTTAGCTCTTTTTCCTTCCTACACAATCATTCAATTGCATGACCAATAACTACCTATTCAGAAGGAACAGTGGGAAGAGAAACTATGCTGTCAGATCACAGTATTACGACAGCATTTGAACTTTCTGTTAATCACCTCTTCTTCTCTAGCTTTTCTCTCTTTTTCTGCTTCTTCAAAGGCTTCCTTTTCAATCTGAAAGTTCAAGTATAAAAGACATGCAAGTGAGTCATATTTCAGATATTTTCCTAGAGCTAAGAGCCAATTGAACTTTCAAGCAGCAGCTCACCTCCCTGTTTGCAAATACTTCATTCACTATTTGTTTTGCATATTCTGGGTCATCACAGATCAAAATGTTGTCAAAAACTGAACCGGCCTTTACCTGCAACAAGATTGATCAACCTCCATCCATCAGCAAAGTTGAGTACACATCAAGGCCATTCAGAGTACATAAAGTTTCTGAACAAGCGCTGAAGAGCTAAACCAACAATCATCAAATCAATTTTAGAAACTTTGCCAATAAGACTAACAACACTCACAGATCCATTTGTCAACTTGTGATAGAAAACTACAAGTTGTTTCCCTAGTTGATTGTAAAGGATGTGACGAATTGTGTTTCCATAATGAAGTAGATAGTTGGACTGGAGATAAACAATAGCTCATGGGACCAACCTGCCATACTTCAATGCCAACATATTTTATTGGCTTCAGCACATAAAGGTCAGGATCATCCTCAAACTCTGCAGGAAATTAAGAAAAGAATGAAAAGAGAATAATTCAATATTAATAGTTAGAAAGGCGAAAAATGTTGAAAGTACATATGTATCTAAAGATTAATCAGATTCATAGAAATTCCCTGAAAGAAATCACTTGGCCTCTCCAGAACTCGTACTATGGAAAAACCACAACAAAAACCATAATTTCCTATCATCTCCCCTTCTTGCCCCAACTCCAAAAGAGAAAGGTCAGGGGAAAAGGATTAAAAAAAGAATCAAACACACTAGCATGTGCATGTATTTTACGATGCTTAAACATGCTATAACAAACAACATTCACCATGATTGCTACCATGCAAATGATTCCACATCAGTTAATCAGATGGTATGCTCTAGTCCTATGTCTGCAAGCACTACCAGAATGCCTCGTATTTCATTACTATTTGGTTTCTTTTTCCATAACCACATTGTTGGAAATAAGGTCAGTCACACCTGAGCCACAGGTAACAACATGACCCTAAACAGATTTTTATTGGAGAGTCAATTACTGGCACCTTCTCACCGTTTGGCAAAACTAACGCCCAACAGCAGTTTGCATTTCCTTTAACACTCAATTCCAGCCTAAAAAGGTAAGCAAAAACAAAAGAAGATTGGTGCAGCTTTTCCCGCACTCAGGCATGTCAATAACCAACAATACCACCACACTTCTCAGGGTCTTTCCATGCTTCAAAATCAAAGATAATTAATGATAGCACACAAGAGACACACCGTTGTGAAAAAGAGAGGGAAGAATGAAATACAAGATATGAGTTAGTTATATGGTCAAGAGGGAGAGAGAATAACTTCCCTTAACTAACTCTCTATCTGACAATAACCCACTTTTACATGGGGCTCATGTGTTAGACTCTGCACACTGTTTTTGGGAAATGATAGGAGACCGTGTTTACAACCCAATGGTAACGCAATCTGAAAGTACAGTGGGAGTGAGTTGCCTCCTAACATGGATAAGCCTCAAGAGGATAGCTCTTAGCTTAGTGGAAATAATTGTCAACTTAAAAGAGAGCATGTTATGCCTATTAGGCCTCACAAGATCGTCATGCATTAAAAAAAGGAATAAATACATTTTGCATCCTCTAACTATGGGGGGTTTTGACACTTTGCACTCTCATCTATTATTTTTGTTACATTGCATCTGCCAACTATTGATTTCAAACACTTTGCACCGTTCGTTAAGATTTTCTGTCAGTTTACGATTTTATGAGGTAAAATCGTCTGCCAAAAAAGATCGTGGGGACAAAATTGTCATTTTGTACACCAAAAAAATCCTTTTCTGTTCAAATTAACCGAGAATTTTAACAGAGGGTGCAAAGTGCCTAAAATCAATAGTCGGCGAGTGCAATGAGACAAAATAATAAATGAAAATGCAAAGTGTCAAGACCCCTATAGTTGGAGGGTGCAAAGTGTATTAACCCTTAAAAAATATGTGAAAAGAATCCCACTTGACATATTCACATTGAAGGGGAAGCTTCATATGTGTTCCAGTTGATGATGATGTACTAGCTTCATCCATTGAGGCACTATCATCACCTCTTGTTAGGGTAGAGAACTGATATTGATCAATTACCGTGTACAAAAACCAGGTTTGTGGCTTGTTGACTGGTGGGAATCAATTGGAACTAGATGGGTTTCTAAGATTGAGTAAGAGGTTGGTAGGCCAATCGATAATTTTTCTTCTTTTTTTTTCTAATGAGGATCATCTCATCATGGCCAAAAGCCATAGAAGAGCAAAAAGAAGATATATTTTTCCCCGATGGGAGCTGTACCACAATAAGTCTCGTTTCCGCCTGAGTGACAGTAATCAATGCTACTTCTGACCTCTTCAGCATGGCTAGAGATGCCCCAATTTTAGCTATACCATTTTTTCACATGCAAAAGAAATATGCATCACAAATTAAAGATACAAGGTACTATTATCAGACTTCCAAGAGAAACCTCACTTGATACTTGCCAATTGTCCTTGTGCTATTTCTTGATATGATCAATTATGAAGAAAACATTTTCATCTCCAGATTTATACACAATATAGAAGCTTTGCATTAACCAATAGTGTTAAATACAAATCATGTTTGATAAGAGGGAAACTACTGGAAGACATGAATATAAAATTAGGTGGTACCAATATCGTTCTCAAATGGGTTGAACATGGGTATCCAACCAGTATGTCTCCAATGCATGACACTATCTAGGTGCCAAGAACTTTTGAAGAATATAAATGTACCTGGGTTATCAATCCATGGAGTCTTCCACTTCCCCTTATAGCTGGGGTTCTTGATTTTCTGTAGTAAGCACATTCTGGTAATTAAAAGTTGTAAGAAAAACCTGAATTTCAACTTTCTATGTGTAAACTCAAAGCACCTTCCGTTTCCATGGTCCTTTGTATGCAGGATTTGGAATCTTAGGTGGCTTCCATATTCCGTCTTCCTCCTCATCCCAGTTATCAGGCTAATACGATACAAACACAACACAAAAAAATTAATATGAAAATCACTAATCCCAGTTGTCAGTATTTATCATTCAGTTAACCCAGATTCATATCTACCAATCGTTCTCACTAACGATAAATTCATCATACCATCAAGATGTGACAAGAAGTAGATATATATTTTCACATAACAGGCATAGTAAGCAGGAAAACCTTAAACATACCTCTTTGGCTTTTGGATCAGGAATTTCAGCTGGAATTGGATCGGATCCCTGGAACATCAAGACGTGTATGACTAATGTAGTGAAAAAATTATATATCATTGTTTCTATTACTGAGTTAAAGAGAGAAGGGGGGTTGGGGTGGTGAAGCATTGTACCTTTGGTTTTACATCATTAGGGTCTTCAATGTACTCTCTGTCGTCCCAGTCTGCTGGCTGTGAGGGGAAAGGCAAGTTAGGGATGGAGAACCCCAAATATTCATCAGAGTAAGTATGCCCAACAAATGTTATAACCACATTGTGGTATTTCCTATCAGTGATACAATTTCCAGAATAAAGCATTCGTCAAATAAGAAACATAACTAACAAATTAGCCATACTACAAAAGTAGCTACGTCACCAACTCAATAAATGGTACAAATACTGAAAAGCATGCTCCTCAGATGATACCTTCTTTGCTTGGACATCCTTGATTTTCCTTGGAGGAAGGATATCCCAGTCAGTATACATGCTTCCAGAATCTCTTTCGCGATTATCAACCAAGATGCTATAAGTTGCATCAGGCCTAAGAATAAATGTGTAAAAATGAGTTAATTTGTCCGTTTCACATTGTAGATCCTTTTTAATGGGATAATTTTGCCCCTGGTAAGAAAGTATGACATGGAGCTTTTTTGTCTGTGTGCCACATATATCAGGTCCGAACATGAAACTGCACGATAAAATGTGATCAGTCAGTGAAATTTATTTGTACATGTATATCCTGCGGCAGAAATAAGGAGCACAAAAAGACATTTAAACACCTAAAACAATTTGTGAAATTCCACAAAACCTGATTTACATAATTAAAAATAGAAAATAGAGCCACTAGTTCGAATCTCTCAAAGCAAGAATAAGGAATGAGCAAGACACAACATACCTGTAAGGAGTATCACCTCCGAACTTCTTCTGATTGACATAGCCAGAAAGAAGCTTGATGTAACCGCCACCACATTCAATGTCCTGTTCAATCTTAATGGAATACTGGACAACAAGTGTTCTATTTTTGTTGTTGAACTCTTGAATCTTTGCTGATATGGCATAATGCTTGGCATCATTATATGTCTGGAGACCTGCAATTTCCAGATATCATCAACATCCACAATTCCATTCTCCCAATTCACAGCACACACCCCAGTAGCATCAAGGGCTGCATTAACTTAACATCGTAGGTGAGATACAAGGCAACAACTACAAAGTGACAATGTGTCAAAGTATGGGGATTCCTCACCCATTTCAACAGGGAATTCGTATTATCCTTGCCAGCGGTGTCAAGCACGCATATCAGTTTTCTAGAATCCACTTTACCTAATATTTGTTATCATAATTCTTTATCAAACCAATACCATAGAGTAACTTTGGTCAAATAGAATAAATACAGTTGCATAGGGTCAATATTGCGCATATGCCTTCGCTTGTACAATTATAGAGTCCGTCTCTGATTCAGAACAAGTTAATAACACCGGTTTCAGAAGACATTCAACGACTTACACATTGAAGGCTTAAACAAGTAGCGTCTCCCACATGAAGACAAGTGTTATACCAACTAAATAACTTCTAGTACCAAAAAGTCAAGATTAGGCAAGTAAAAGTTACTTAAATACCTTTGTCATCCGGATCGCCAGACCACTTTCCTGCCGTGTGCTTAAAGGTGCCCGCTTTCCCTTCGCTCCTTTTCCAGTCCGATAAGACCCACCGGCTTTTCCACCCATCTTACTCCCCAAGCATCAGATAACAAAATTTCAGAAAGAAAAAAAAAGAACTTAATCCACAACAACTAAGTGCAACGGAAAACAAACGCATTCTTTGGCCCGCGCAAAATGTGTAGGAAAATAACAAAAATCTGGAATTGACCATATAATCTCTCTTATCAACCAAAGCTTGATCAATTACTCGTTTTCAAAGAATCTTCACTAAATATCTTTGTCTGAAAATCCTAACTTATATAAAATATCCAGAGAAACCTCCAAATACAAATCGCTTTCCATTATCTTTCCAAATAAGTGCTGAAAACGAAAAGGAAATAAGATTCACAGAATGATCTGACGTAGAACGTCCAATATTGTCATAATGCAACGTGTAAAAGAAGGATGAGACAGCGACCATGACGTCGACGAACAAACATGGTTTAAAGAAACAAGCACACATTACCGACAAGAAAATCATACTCTGACACATCCAAAAAAATGGAAGTGGGAAATCTCCATATCATAATTTGGACTTGGCTCATAAATCGCCAACTGTTTGACCTCCGAAAACCGAAGAAACCACGAAAACAAACGAAAAGAGAGAGTTCACTTGAAGTCAGTGGTCCAATGTAAAGTAGAAGAAGACATTTCTGACACGTCTTTTCCGGCGTTTTCTCGGGAACCAAACAGGTAAATCTTGAATTAAGTGGTGCTAATCGAGAAACGGACAGGTAGTACCTTCGAATCGCTCCTCGAAGAAGATTTCGGAAGAAGCGAAGTGGAAGAGACAACAAGAGCCGAGTGTTAGAAGCAGAAGCATGCGAAGAGGAAGATGAATGTGAGGAGGAAGAGGCTCCCCCATTTCTGGTAGTACGAAGCTTTCCAAAAAGTCGTCCCCAGCACCAGAAAGTGGACTACTCGTTGAGAGGCGAAGTGGGAGGGAGACTAAATGCTGGTGAGATGTTCTGGAACAGGAAGGGTATGTTTGGATTTTTTCAAACGTTTTTAATAACTTTTCAACCATCTCAATAAATTTTTTATAAATTTTAATAATTTTTAACATATTTTTTTACCGATCCTAAAAAAATTTACAATAATCCAAACAAACAAAGACAAAAAAAAAATGTTCTGGGATGTTCCTTGCATACCACTTTTGACTTTTACAGATAGTTATTTCTGCACTCTGCAGTTAACTGTTTTTAAGGATGACCCAAATAGTCCAAAGGTTTAGTTCCAGCTCCTTTCATGAACCAGATCCTGTATAATTTTTTAACCGTATATTGTAATTTGGAATGAAATAGTCACAGAAAAGCTGCATTAAAAAAATAGAATCTATATAATATTATATGTCTCTAAAAAATACAGTATAATATTAATAAAAAAGTATAAAAAATCTCGATGTAACGAAGATATAATACTAACGAGTGATTATGAAGCAATGAGTCCTTGATGCTAAGAGGCTGTTCGGTACTGTAGAATTTTGAGAATTTTTTGGTGATATTAACTTTATTGACATGCGTGCAGTAGTTATTTTTAAGTGATGTTAAAAACATGTTTTGTTTGTGTATTCTTAGGATTCAAAAAATTCTGAAAATTCAACATTATCGAACTAACTCTAAATCATTAAGGCCACCTTCACAGTTTTTGATCGGATAATTATTTGATTTGTGTGGGACGGAAAAATTATATAGATCTCGAGATTAGTCGCCTAAAGTGGGCTCGGACAAAAAAAGAAAAAAAAATCGAGCCCTAAACTAATTAATATTGGGCTGGTGCATGCAATAACTCAAAAAAATGGCTAGAAAAAAAGCTTAAGAATATGTTAGCTCGATCAGTGTACTATTTTGTTTTAAAAGAAAATGCATTTATATTTTATTTATTTGTTGTAGTATTCCAATCAATATAAGGTAAACGAATCGTTTTCAAAGTTGAGGGCAGTTGATATTTCTTTTCATTTGTTGTTGGTAAAGACGGCAGTAAATCATATAGAATCCCAAATAAGAACATTTTATATTACCTGCCTTTTTAAATAATCGGTTAGCATTTCATAGTCCCTACGTTTAGGACGCTAACGTTTTTTTATTTCTATTAATTCCAAAGATAAGATGAATAGATCTTAAAATTGAAGGATCATGATTATCTAAATTTCCATTGTGTTGTAAAAGTAAGGAGAAGATAACAACTACGATATTAAAAACATAGTAGGAGAAAATAAGATAAGAGAGAGGAGATAAATAGTTCTTCAGGAACTATGCTATATTGATTTAATATCTTTGTATTGTTGCGTGTCTACAACTCATTTCAATGTACTTTTATATAGGCATAGAGGAGATACATAGAATTAAAAAGAATTCAAATGAAATTAAAAAGGAACATAATGATAAAAAAAACTAACGGTTGAGGATAATACAAATGTGTAACGGGTGTAACGGTCATCCATAATAACTCATAATTATAATATTCATAACACTCTCCTTTGGATGACCATATACAACGAATATGCCTCGTTAAAACCTTGCCAAGGAAAACCCAATGGGAAAAAACCAATAGCGATGGAAAAAGAGTACATTATTCGTGTGTTTCTTTGAGTGGTAGAAGATTGTCTCATTAAAACCTTGCAAAGGAAAACCCAATGAAACAAAACCTTAGTGAAGAAAAAAGAGTACAATCTGCATCAAACTAGTAGACTCTCCCTCAAAAGTACGATGAGCTTCATAATGAAAAATCTTTGAGCCGTCGAATTCGAATGGTGTGCAATACTTCTTGAATGTTGCACTTGATAATACTTTGATAAATAAATCTAACACTACAAAAAAAACCGCCTATAGCGGCGGTCACTGTAGCGGCGGTCAAAAAAACCGCCGCTACAAGGTGGTTTTAGCGGCGTTTACAGAAAACCGCGGCTAAAAATAGCCTATAGACGGTCTTTAGCCGCGGTCACTGACCGCGGCTAAAGAAACCGCGACTAAAAATAGTTAAACGGGTCTATAGCGGCGGACTGACCGCCGCTATAGGGATGTCTACAGCGGCGGTCAACGTTACCGCCGCTATAGAAAGAGGGTCTACAGCGGCGGTCACGTTGACCGCCGCTGAATCTCGTACCTGTAGCGGCGGTCTTTGTAGTGACCGCCGCTATAGGTATAAATTTAAAAAAATGAAAAAAAATAGAAAAATAATCCAAACCGATTCTGACCCAGAGGATGAGTGGATGAAGAAGCTTCCGGACAAGTTGAAGCCCCTCTACGGATTAGGCCGCTGGAAGGGTCAGTGCAAAGTTTGAGAACAGGATTTCAACGCTCCTACTTCTTTGATTTTAGGGTTCCGATTTCTCTGTTTAAGGCTCCGAAATTTTCACTTAGGTACGGGTTTCTCTCTCGCTTTCAACTAGCACTGTTCAAGACAAACAAAAAGGAGAGCTTATTTGCTGAGCGGGTACTCTGTTATTGCTTTGGTTGCTCTATTGCATCCGTGCCTATTATCCATGCGGACTTTCTTTTTCATCTTTGATACATGTAATTGTTCACTAAGTTATGTTATTTTGTCTTTCAGAAACACGCAGGGAATTTATTGGAAGGTTTTATGCAGACTCAAATTAGCACACTGGCAGTCAAGGAGAATTTCTTGGTTGCAGGTGGCTTCCAAGGAGAGCTTACTTGTAAGGTTAGGCCATATGTTGTGTGCTTTTCATGTCGATAGCTGTGATTTGTCTCTGTTACGGTGGTAGAGAAATGTTCACAAATATGTGGTTTCATACTGGAAAATGACTCCATTTAGATTTTCCATCAGCATCCACCCACCTTCACCCCTCTCCCCCCAAACGCCCAAAAAATAACCCCCCAACAAGCCAAGGCTTAATCCTGCTATGGACAGTGCAAGCCGTTGAAGATTACATTGTTAAACTTGATCAATTGGTTTTGAAAACTGATATCTGGTTCCATGATAGTGAAATAATGCTGCATTTAGTTACCAGAAGGGTTTCATATCAAGCGTAATGTTGTTTAAAAAGGAACAGCAATTTGTTATGTAGATGAAACTTATAGGAGTTATCGTCTGCCTTTCTTCATGAAAATTTGATGCTTCTTGTATGTGTTAAATGCTATATGGCATGATGTTCTTGATGATAAAATAGAATCCCGGGTCTGTGCACAGCTATGCAGTAAGGAACACATTATGAATATTTTGCTGCTTATGTCTTAGAAATTGGTTGCTGTTTTCTTTTATGGTGTCACTTCTCTTTGGTGGAAGTTCTGTATCTGAAAGTTGGGTCTTGGAAAATTCTCTTTGCGTATATGCATATTGTTTAAGCTTTCTCTCTCATGGTTAGATGAAGTACAATTTCGGTAGTTTTGATAGTAACTCTGTGACAAATTTAGCTTCGAGCTTCTCTTCCAATTGACTATTTAGTTTTGATAGGTGATCTTTGAATAAGCACTGCCCGCGGATACTATTTAGCATGTATGGCAAGTCGATTCTCTTTTTCAGTCTTACTCGAACAGAATTCAATCTTACCAGATATGTCAAAATGCCACAATTCCTAAAGCAATAGAAAGTAAATCATAGGCACTTGGTTTGTTTCCTGACATTGAAAACTAGAAAAAGGGACATGGTCCAAAACATGCACTTTAGAGATGTCGATTCTCTTGAAAAGTTTTCAGCAAAAGGTTGCTGAAGTTGGCAGTTTATTTGTTCCTAAGAGCATTGGTTACCGAATTGGGTTTACTCATCACTTCATTCTTCTCTTTCACTGTTCCCCTAAAGTCCCTTATTTGCATTGGTTAATGTTGTTCATCATCATGTTGTGCTGAAAATTTCAGACTTTACAAGATCCTGAAAAGAGGGCCCAATATGACAGGGTAACAACATTTTCCTCCCTTCATTTGTTGCTAGTTCATTTGGTTATTGGGTCATTTATGTATCCGTTGGTGTTTGGCATCCATCCAGTCGTTGATACTGATTTGGTTCAAAGCCTTCATCTCCCATTCAAGGTTTTAAGTCTAATCAAAATCTTTTCCATATCTTTATTTCTAACAAAGAAGCGCAGTCAAGGTCCAGAGAATGTGGAATATGCTGCTAGTTTTTGTGTGACAGGTGTTTAGTTTTTGTGTTTCTTGGATTCTAATAGAAATTACATTATCAACCAGGTAACAATTCCTCCCTTTACATCAAGGTGCGGCACTTGTAAAAGGTCTGGTAGAATCATTCAGGTCTGAAGGAAATTTTGGAGAATATCTCTGTTGAGCTGATTTAAAATTAAATATATGTTATTTGTTTTCTATTCATCTGGTGCAGGAATGCTGTATGTCATGCAGAGGATCAGGTGTGGTTGAAGGCATCAAGGAGGTTAGTTTTTTAGGGACGATCTTATTATTGTTGGTGACTTGGATTGGATTGGATTTTGCTATTTTGTTACTTAATTGAAAACATCAACACACACCAACATATATGTGTGTTTCCTTGCAGTTTATTTCCATTGTTTTCCCGTATGATGGTTCCGTTCTTTACTTGTTCCAGTGTTTTCAATTAAGATTTTTTTTCTTTATTTTTTTAGTAAATAGACAAAATAATTTGTTTTTGGAGTTTGAAATGAGATTTTTTCTGAGGCTTAGTCCATGGAGCGGAGGCTTGGGCCGATAGGTCAGTTCAGTGACCTATAGCGGCGGTCAGTGACCGCCGCTATAGGTGTTCAACTTTTTAAAACCGATTAAAAAAATTCGAAAAAAATGTCTATAGCGACGGTCGAGACCGCCGCTACAGGACCGCCGCTATAGGCTTAGGGTCTTTTCCAGCGGTCGCAAAAACCGCCGCTATAACCTATCCCGACGGAGCTATAGCGGCGGTCACAACCGCCGCTAAAAAACCGCTGCTATAGCCTATAGCAGCGGTTTGTTGACCTATAGCGGCGGTTTTCGACCGCCGCTCGGTTTTTTTGTAGTGTAACAATCACTTAATCGTATACGATGAATACTGATTTAATCGCTTTTCTGTAGCTTGTAGGATTATATCACCTTTTAACATAACCTCATTTGGTTTGTGTAATGCAAGCAGCATTGTCTTTGTACAATGGTATTCGACTACCTTTAATTGTAGGAAGACCATACTTTTCTTGAATATATTGAATCACTGATTCCAATCAACCACATTCCCGGCTTGCCTTTGTGAATCACAACTATTTCGGAATGATTTGAAGAGGTAGCAATATTGTTTGCTTGACAGAGTTCCATGATATAGCAATACTTCCATAGATAAACAAATATCCAGTATATGATCGATCTTTATAGGGATCAGATAAATAATCTGCATCTACAAAACCAACCAACTGGGCAATAGATTCTTTTAGATAAAGTAACTCTATGTCAATTGTGCCGCGAAAATAACAACATATGTCTCCAAGTTGGCGCAGACTATATCTAGCAAGCAATTTAATTGCAAATACTATATAAAGACCAGTGTTATTTGCAAGGTATGTTAGATCACCAACTGTACTGTGAAATGGTACTTCAGGACCAAACATACCTTCTTCATCTTCAGATGAAAATTATCTTTCTTCATATATAGTCGCACAACCATTAATCAAGTACTCAAAAGATGAGTTTTATACATATAAAGTTCTTCAGGACCTTTTCAGTATATAACAATCAATAAACAAAATTTCACTTGGAAAATGATCAAAATGCAAGTCGAGACAAAATCCAGTATTACCAAGATATATTATCTCATTCTTTAAACAAGTAACATTTTTGTGATCTCTTCAGGAGTCTCGACAATATTTAAATCATAAACATAAATTGTCACAATAACAAATTGAGATTCTATTTCCTTAATAAAAATGCATGGACAAATCAAATTGTTCTCAAATCCCTTCTTCAGGAGGTATTCATTGAGATCACTGTACCACATGCATTCGAATTGTTTCAACTCATACATATTTTTGTAGCTTAATATAATAAAATCTTCAAGATTTTTAAACTATATGCTTCGGGCATTTTATATCCATAAGGGAATTTCATCATATGCTTCAGGTATTTTATATCATTCAGGGAATTTCATCATATGCTTCAGGCATTTAATATTATTCAAGGATTTTTATTTATATGTCAGTATCAAGTGATCTATATCAATATGCGATGACCACATTTATTAACCGCATATCCAGACTTACTGTTAATACCAAGTTGATAAAACAAATATGAATGTAATTACATAGACAACGGGTGAATATATTTTTCATAATTCAATATCAGGTCTCTGCAAGAAACCTTAGGCTAGGAGTTGTGTTTTGTATCACATCATCTCGTTTTTATCCTTTCTTTTTCGTACAAAGACCCACTTGCATCCAACAGGCATGACATCTTCAGGTGTCTGGACTACAGGTCCAAATACTTCATGTTTTGTTAAAGACTTCAATTCTACCATAATTGTCTATTTTCATATTGGTCAATCATTTCTACGTCGACATTATTCGACGGATTGTGATTCTACTTGATCATTACTTCTGCTAATATCAAAATTAATTATATATAAGAATACGTTGTTAATAACGATTTTGTATCTATCTTATTTATCTCCTATACTTGTATAATGAATTGAGATCTCGTTATTCATCGGGAGGTTCCTCTTCAAGAGGTTTCTCTTCGGGAGATTCCTCTTCAGGAGGTGCTATTCCAGGAGATTTTGGTCCAGAAAGTCTGAACGGATCAATAACTTTTCGTGCCTGTTTTGTGGGTATATTTTCTTCAAGAGCTCTATTCTCTTCAGGAGTTATGTGCTCTTCAAGAGTTATGTACACTTTAATTCTCTTTAGGAATTATATGCTCTTTAGGAGTTATGTACTCTTCGAAAGTTTCTTTTCTTTGTGCTTTCTTCTTCTAGAGAATTTTATTTGTTTAAACCAAATGGTCTTCCATGCTTTAGGCATGCCTTAGACTATTTTTTTGCTATATTCATTGATTGTCCTGCAAGGACTTCAAATTGAACTGGAGAATTAGAAGTCGGGATGTGACATTTGACAATTTCTTTATTATCAGTAAAAGCCTCCGGTAGTTGATTTACAACATTTTGAAAATGAATGATCCTTTGAACTTCTAGTTCACATTGATTGGTGGAGGATCAAAATGAGAGAACATTGAGTAGTTGGATCAAAATGAGAGAACATTGAATAGTTCTAGTAATCTCACATCGTGCTTCAGATAACGAGTGTTTACCACCTAATGGTAGGAAAATAATTTCATTAAAATTAAAATAATTGAAAACGTGCCTTAAACATATCAACAGTTAATGTTTCAAGATATCTACTAACAGATAGAGAATCAAAACCAATAAATATTAAGTCTACATTGAGAATCCATCCAAGAACACTGAATGAGTGTAATCGAAATGTAGATAGCACAACCAAATGATGTCCAATTAAAGATGTAGCATATAATATAGCATGTACCCAAGCAAATGCCAGCAATTTATCATAAGCAAAAGTATAGCAATCAGTTGAAGCAATTTTAATAAACAGTTCAGCTAAACGATTTTAACTATGTACATCAACAATATGATGTTCAACATCAATTCTAATTGACATAGAATCATTATTTAAAATTGGAGATAAAAACTTATCAACATTATCCAAACGAATTGTCTTAATATGATAATCGATGTATCATTATCAATCTCATATGACCAAGACGAACATGCCAAATCTTAAAATATGTTTGGTTTAAAGGGTGCATCAATACATTAGCTTCAATGACCATCATGGTTGTGAAATATAAACCAGAAGAGTTTCTAATACAAGCTTCTGGCCTAAAATCATTGAAGTTATGATGTAGAGATATTCGTCTCTGCCTTCATTATTAGTTTTGATATGATAACCATTACGACAAATATCTTCAAAATATAAAATATTTCTTCTAGATTTAGAAGAATACAAAACATCATTGATGCAAAGTTGTAACATTATATTTGCTCTTCTGGAGCCTTCATCAGATCTGTTGGATCTCATATGGTATTGACTTTGGCAACATTAAAAGATTGTGTGCATTGATGCACTGTCTGCAAAACATAAATACTCATCAATCATAAAAAAGAAATAATTCATTAGTATGACACATGAGTCTATATATGAAAAATTAAACTTCATGGTAAATAATAGACAAAACAAATTATGATAAAAGAAATCATTTGATGAGTGTAAACATTTCCATCACCTATCAAATGATCAAATTTTCTGTTAGAATATTCAAAGAAATAAAAAACATTAAAATTGATAACGTAAATCCTTTAAGGGGAATCAAGGCAATCAAAATTATTTCGGTTCATTTTTCTTTATTCTTTCTAGAATATTCATATTGGTCTACCACATATTTGGCGTGCAAAGGTACGTGACCAATTTGCCTTCATACCACATCGAAAGCAATTTTCTTCATAATTCTTCACAAGTTTATTCTGCAAACCTTTGCCATTTTCTTGTTTCTCCTTGTTCTACTTCTGGTGATACGAGTTTTGCCTTTTTGAAGAAGTACGCTCCCCTCTGTTTTTATTCTTTTCATGTCTAGGAACATACTTATTTTCAAAGAGTTTTCATTCGCTTCAGGGAGTGTTTCATTCACTTTCAAGGAATGTGTCATTCGCTTCAGGGAATGACAAAGAGCAAATTGATGTTTTCATTCGCTTCATGGAATGCGTCATTCGCTTCAGGGAATGACATAGAGCTAATTGGTCATGATTGATGATTTTTATCAAAAGTTAATTATTTTTTAACATATTTGAACTAATGTTCTCGATATTACTACTTCAGGAGCATATTCGAGGTAAGAACCATTATATATACAACTTCAAGTGCATATACTTGTAAATAAATTTTTGAGAGGATTACACATTCCTGGTGCTCAAATCTCGCTTTTAAATTATAACACAATGTAAGGAGATTTTTCACAGTAAGGTAATTAGATTTCAATCCCTCATGAAATGATGGTAAAGAAAAATATTACTTGTTGCACAATCCTGTAGGGATGCGCCATTTCATTCATTGATGGAATCTTCAGGATTCATAGCATCAAGACGGATCTCGTCATTGAGAACCCAAGACCAATATTTAACAGAAATATCAAGAGTCACAAATTCAAGATTTGTAGGATTCAGTTTTGTCTATAACAAAGTAGATATTGAACAACTTACCTGATGTTGATAGTCTTACGCTGATAGCTTTTGGTAATGAATTAGAAAAACCACAACCTTTGTTGATAACTCGATGACAAATAACTTCGGATGCCAATGAATAAAAACACAAGGGTTCCTTCACAATCGGTAGAGCTTCGTGCTGATAACGTGTTGTAAAACTAAGGAGAAGATAACAACTATGATATTAAAAACGTAGTAGAAGAAAATAAGACAATAGAGATGAGATGAATAGTTCTTCAGGAACTATGCTATATTGATTCAATATCTTGTATTGTTGTGTGTCTACAACTCATCTCAATATCCATTTATATAGACATAGAGGAGATACATAGAATTAAAAGGAATTCAAATGAAATTAAAAAGGTACATAATGGTAAGAAAACTAACGGTTGGAGATAATAAAAATGTGTAACGGGTGTAACGGTCATCCATAATAACTCATAATTATAATATTCATAACACATTGTCTAATATTTTTAAATACCTTTTCTTGTAGTTTCATGTTTATTTTGAAGAGTTTGAGATTGAATTACTTTTAGAAAAAAAGGTAAAGTGTTAGAGTTAATAGTTTAAGGATTAAAAATGTAAATGACCAAAGTGTAAAAAAAATTATTTTACTGTTGATAACTTAGAAAGTGCTCGTGCAACTAATGGAGTTAGATAGAATTTACTTGTTAAAACAACTAACTTCCTTGTAATAGAAGAATCTAAGGAAAAGTATTCGTTTTCTTTTTTCATGCAATAATATATATAGATTGAATCTACCCAATCTTCTCTTAAATTTACTTTTTGAATACTTACCAAATAAAAAAAAATTCTCTATCATATATAAGTAAGTCCTTAATTTAAATGATACACAAATTGTAGAATCCATTTAAGCATCCAAAATTTATCATTCTCCTAGTTGTTTAGTCCGTTTTCAGTTGGACCATGTCTATTAGAGTTAGGTGTATAAAAATTGGGTGTAACAGATTTCCCTCTTTATATGGAAAAAGAAAAAAAATTCTTAAGATAACAACCAAAATAAAAATCAAATCGTGGCTAATAACTAAGATATATATAACCAATATTTTTAAGAAGTAGGGGATAATATAAATATTCAGCGTTTTTCAACTGCCTTAACCTTTCAATACTAATTAATATATATACATATATAGGAGAAATTAATGAAATAAAAATAGTATTGAAAGGTTAAGGCAGTTGAAAAACGCTGAATATTTATATTATCCCCTACTTCTTAAAAATATCGGTTTTCCATTTTCCCAAGTTGTTCTCAAGTCACCTGTCAACAATTGTAATCATCCTGACACGTTGGGGGAAGCAAATTAAATTAAGTGACGGAATCAAGAATAAATTTGAAGAGAAATAAACTTTTAAGAAAAATGATAAAATTTAATTATATAATATAAAAAGTTTCTAACCAACGAACAAGTATATTAAAATCTGACAAAACACAGTCCTTAAAAACTCAAAAACCAATAAAAGGCCAACGAAAAGTTTAAACGGACTAAAAGATCCTATAATAAACCACAAGGCTGGAATCACCATACAACATCCACAAAGGTCGGAACGCATTGATGTAACTGAGAGGTGAAAATTGAATCTTACGTGTCTACATCTTCTAAAAATATTGTAAAATAACAATAAATTTTTCAATCCATATATATTATATACTAACCAAGTGACAAGAAATTTATTATTCAGTAACTTCAGACCAACCTATCGTAAAAAATGCGGACTTCCCTACTGCGACAACCAATTAGATCCCTTGTCGGAAAAAAAATACTTTGTCGTTACATTTTTTGTTCTTTCTAAATTTGTCGTTACATTTGCCTTTCAAAGCAATCTCTTAGTCTGCCAGTCAAATTAATTACGAGCTGCCATGGAAAGGGACCAATATTTTTGTTTTCGTCAATTTATTTTTTTATATCAATGTTTTTTCGTTATCATATTGCTTGTACCGGATTAATGTTGGGACCTGATATATCTCCCCGTCTTTTCATCATAGTTGATGTTGATCTTTAGTGACAAATCTTGTCCGGGCTTGAAAAAATGGTGTTATCTCTACGTGTAAATTTTTTGTTTTCTAATAAGATGTTTGGTTAGTTTGTGTATACTTTGACTAATTATGAAAAATTGGAGTCACAAAACCAAAAACTCTAGAGTATTTTTGGGCCGACAGTCGAACCGAACTAGACCCAAATTGACTGACACAATCAATTTCAGACTGATTTGGATTGACCTGATCAATTCTGGCCCAAAAATATTCAGCCTAATGGATAATACTTATGAAGTTTTGAATTTAAAATCTTACATAGAGCATAACACTAAGATCCACTTCTTATCTACTAAGTCAATCCCTAACTAAAGCGTCTCCACGTGTTAATTTATTTGGCCACCGTCCCTACAATTTAGATTGAGTAGCCAAGAAAAAAAAGATTAGGTCTTGGAATTAATTTGTTTAAGTCCGAGGTTATTCCTATTGGCATTGTTGATAATGTTCAGAATTTGACGGGTATTTTGGATTGTAGGGTGTCCTCCTTGCCGAAGAAATATCTTGGGCTCCCTTTGAGAGCTAGTTTTAAGAGTGTACATATTTGGGATGAGATCCTTGAGCGGATGGAGAGAAGGTTGGCGGGATGGAAGCGTATGTATCTTTCAAAGGGTGGAAGGCTTACTCTAATTAAATCTACTCTTTCGTGCCTTCCCACCTATTTTTTTATCCTTGTTTCCTATTCCGGTTGCGGTGGCTAATAGGTTGGAGAAGATTTAGAGGGACTTCCTTTGGGGTAGCTATGGATATTTGCACAAATTTCATCTAGTGAAGTGAGAGTTGGTTTGTTCTCCATTTTCGAATGAAGGTTTGGGGCTTCGTAGTATTACTTTGTTCAATAAGGCCCTTTTGAGCAAGGGGTTGTGGCTTTTTGCTCATGAGAGAGATAGGCTTTGGAGGATTGTCATTGCTGAAAAATATGGGTGCTCTGCGGGGGATTGGAGAACTTTACCAAGTAGGGGGTCTTATGGTGTTAGCCTTTGGAGATTCATAAGTAAAGGTTGAGATGTTTTTAGCAACCATGTTAGATTTTCGGTGGGCAGCGGTCTAAGGATTAGCTTTTGGCATGATTGGTGGTGCGGCGATAAACCTTTGTCTTTGACTTTTCCGATGGTTTATTCTTTGGCTAGGTGTACGGAGGCTACGGTGGTGGAAAGTTTGGTGGGGAGTGTTGGCCATGTTGTGTGGAATGTTCCCTTTGTTAGATCTGCAAATGATTGAGAGATGGAGAATTTTTCTGCTTTTTTTTCCCTTTTGTATGGTTCGGTGTTTCGGAGGGGGGAGGATGATAAGGTGTGTTGGACCGGTTCTAAGAATGAGGCTTTTTCGGTTAAGTCAATGTATACTTCCATTTCTGGTAGGAGTATCTTGTCTTCCTTTGGAAAGGAGTTTGGAGGTCGAAATGCCCTATGAGGGTTTCTTTCTTTGTTTGAGAGGCTATGCATGGGAGAATCCTCACTATGGATAATCTTCGTAGAAAAGTTGTTTCCATTGTTGATTGGTGGTATCTTTGTCGCGAATGGGGAGTCGGTGTACCATGTGCTTCTTCATTGTTCTTTGGCGCGTGGGCTATGGAATCATGTTCTTTGCATGACGAATTTTCATTGGGTGATGCCTACGACAGTGGTGGATGTGCTGTGAAGTTGGAATATGAGACTTTCTAACCCAATGGCTAAGGCTATTTGGAGAATGATTACATCGTGCATTTGGTGGTGTCTTTGGAGAGAGTGTAATAATAGATGTTTTGAAGATGTTTCTTTGTCCTTGGTGAAGTTGCAAGGGTTTTTGTTGCTTTCTCTCTATTGTTGGGCTAATGCGGTGTTAGGGTGCCCTTTTGTTATTTTCATGCCATCTGAACAGCTCCGACAGCAACATTCAGTTCTTCGTAATGTTTTTCTACTTCTAAGGATGCAACACCCATGTTTTTGTGCTCCTCCATTATCGCAGAAGGAGTGCTATTGTAGAACTCCGACAGAGAGACAATAGTGCAATGATTTCTGGGAGTGGCAGAAGAACAGAGTTCCTACATGGTTAGGTGTGAATTTGTGTATTATTCTACCATTATCTGGCATATGTAAAGCGGGTCTGGATTCAGTCCAGACCGTATGGGTCCAGACGCATCCAGACCCGCGGTCTGGATTAAATTCTACGGAATGGACGACAGAGAGGCTCTACCTCATCTAATGAGGTCTCTTTGTCCTTGGCTCAGCTCAACTCTTTACTGAGTAGCCAGCACGCGTTTATGACCTCTTTTTTGTCTCCACATCTGTACCGATCGGACCATTATAATTCACGTACAACCACACCTCCGACCACTACAATGCGAACACTCATTTTCATCAATTTTATTCCCAAATCCCCTATTTCAAATCTCATTTCAAAATTCTCAACCTCCGAATTCCTAGACTTGACAAAATTAAAAAGGGTTAGAAGGCTCTCATTATCTCTGTTTCAAAGTTATTATCTCCTTCTCCTTGGGTGAGTTTTAAAAGTATCTGTTTAGCTTGTTTTTAAACTTTTTGTCTCTTTTGAGTTGTTTAGTTTGTATATATTCACTTAAAGAGAGAGAATCAGTGAATTTGTATGTATTCACTTAAAGAGGGAGAATCCTAGTAAACATAGAGAGAATTTGATGTTTCTTGTCTGTAGCTTCTTGTTTGTATTCATATATTTGTTGCGGTAGTGAGAGTAAAGAGAGAGAGAAAGTTTGATGCTTTTTGTCTGTATGTTGTGACACTCGAAAGTGAGATCGTTTAAAGAGTATGTGGTCTGACGATAGTGGTCAAACTTTAAAATTGTTTATTGTGAATGAGTGTATGTGGTCTGACGATAGTGGTCAAACTTTAAAATTGTTTATTGTGAATGAGTGTATGTGGTCTGACGCTAGTGGTCTAACCTGCCAATTGAAATGATTGTTTAAAGAGTATGTGGTCTACAGTCAACTGTCCATATGGAAATATTGATATGCTGGCGTGGATTAAATGAGTGAGTTGGCCATGAGGTAATGATGTATGTGCACTACAGTAAATAAAATTAACAGAAGGCTAATGGAAAGACCATTTTGTTAAAGAGTAAAAAATTTAGTGACTGAAATTTGTATTTTTTTTAAACTTAGTGACTATTCCGTAAAAATGAGTAAAATTTAAGTACTAAAAATCAAATTTCTCTTCTTTTTTTATTTGTTGGTCCTATAAGACATTATAGAAAGAAGACTTTGGTTAAAAATGTATTATTTTTCAACCTTAGAGAATTTGGTTTTAAATTTTGGGAAATTTGTTTTTTAGTCACTAAGTTTTACACCCTTTTCATTTTTAGTCCTGAAACTTAATGAGTCGAATTTTTAGTCCTTGGATTTTCATCCCGTTTAAATTTTAGTCATTCTGTCAGTCTGACTAACGGAAATTTCATCCACGTCAGCATGTCCCTCCAAATCAGCATCAACTGTTCACGTCAGATTTTTTTACTAGCTAAACGACACAACCTAACTAACTAAAGCTTAACTAACTGTTTGAGGAAAAGGAACGCTGTGTTTTTGCATCAAGGAGATATTATAACTTGTGTCCCTCGTCTTTGCTGGTCTTCGCCGATCTAGGGTTTAAGGTAAAGGGGAAATATATTTGGGATACATCGTTTGAGGATGCGAGGATCGATGCGCTTGGTCACTACATGAAAATTCCACCACGGTGCATGTACATAGCTCAGGTATCTGGAGCTAAAACTTCCAATTTGATGGCAACTTTCAAATTTTCATTAGAAAGCTCGTTTCTAACACTGCCTTTTTCTCTTTTTTCAGCTGGTGGGAACGCTAGTTGCTGGTAGGTGAACCTTGCAGTTGCATGGTGGATGTTGGGAAGCATTGACAACATCTGCGATGTTGAAGCACTCCATCCTGACAGTCCCTGGACTTGCCCTAAGTTCCGAGCGACCTTTGATGCTTCTGCTATATGGGGGTCTGATTGGACCAAGGCGGCTGTTTGGACCTGGAGGGATGTACCGAAACTTGGTATGGTTATTCCTCGTCGAAGCTGTCTTGCCAGTTCCTGTTTGGGTATTGAGCAAAATCTATCCCGAGAAGAAATGGATTCCCTTGATAAATATACCAGTTATATCATATGGTTTTCTGGAATGCCACCCGCAACTCCCACCAACATAGCTAGTTGGCTTATCACCGGAACCATCTTTAACTACTTTGTGTTCAGATACCGCAAGTCTGGTCTCGGACATATAACTATTTCTGTTTGCGGCATTGGATGTCGGTACGGCTTTCATGGGTGTTCTGTTGATCTTTGAAATGAGAACCGAAATGTGAAGTGGTGGGGAACTGCACTTCAGCACTTGACCACTGTCCGTTGGCATCATGTTCGACTGCACGGGGCGTTGTGGTTGAAGGATGCCCAGTTTTTAAGTAGTCACACATCCTAAGAAGTCGGGGTATTTGAAGATCGGAAGAAATGTTTGAAGGGAGGAAAAAAGAGATTTGGCCCAGTATGGAGAATTTTGTGTCGTTTAGTTAGTAAACAAAATTGACGTGGACAGTTGATGCTGATTTGGAGGGATATGCTGATGTGGATGTAATTTTCGTTAGTCTGACTAACATAAGGTAACAGATGGACTAAAATTTAAATGAGATGAAAATTCAAGAACTAAAAATGAAAAGGGGGTGAAACCTAGTGACTAAAAAGAAAATTTTCCTAAAATTTTAAACCTTGATAGTTACTTCATTCCTGTGGTGGGCAACGACCAATTTTTTTTGACATGGAAGTCAATATTTGAGGGCTAGAGAAGTTTAGTACCGACAAGTAAAACTTCCGGACAAAGTAGGGCTGCACAACCAAAAATCTGGTCCGACTGGATTGTGCCTAGATTGAAGGACCAAATCGGATATAAGTAGTACGGTTAGGTCCAAAATGGTCCGGTTGGACCACTTATAAGTGGTCCAAACCGCCTTTTTTTTCTTTGATTTTCTAAGTTTTTTTTTTCATTTTCAACTCACATCTTAATATAAAAAAAATTAGCTGAAGGGGGAATGACGAAGTCAAAGAACTCAAAACGCGTAAAACTTTTAACTTTGTATTAAAAAAATTAAAAATTAAAAAATTATATTTATTATTTATATTAATAAATCCAGTCAGGTTCGATTCAGTTTTCCAAATCCGGTCCTGTATCACTAAGACCACAAATCTGGTTTGGTTCAACCCAATTTTGTGGTCCGATTCTGAGCAGCCCTACCGCAAAGGGCACACGGAAATCTATCTATTATTGATTGCGTTTTTTCTACATTTCTTGGGCAACTGTATTTGTTTTCTATCCGATCATTGTGCATATAAATGAGTTTCCGAATTTTTCTCCTTATCCAAAAAAATCTATTTAAAATAAAATTAACGAAAACTTTTCACCAAAGTTGTAAAGTGACCTAAATCAATAATGAGTGTGTAATGTGGCAAAAACAATAATTTAGAGTGTAGAGTGTCAAAAACCCCGATAATTGGAGAGTGCAAATTATATTTATCCCGTTAAATAAATTTTATTATATTAATTTCTATAATTTGAAAAAACCAGATGAAAATTTACCAAATTAAGAGAATATAGCACAATAATAATAACTCTAGTGAATTTACACAAGAGTAAAGTCTGGATTTCTTCTTGTGCATTTGTAGAAATTTGACTCGGAATATCCTATTCTGGGCATGTCTCTTTTCCAAATTTCAAAGAAGGCGACATTCAAACCAAAGTCTTCCTTCCTTCCATCAACGTCTGAGACAAAAATAATTGCCCAAGAAATGTTTTCCATCCACTCTTCTCCAACTACAATTACTCCTCAAATCACTAACCAATTTCAAAGACTAAATCTATTGGTAGCAACTTCAGAACCTATACAAGGCATATTATGATTCACCAGTTGAAATCAAGAACCAAATGCCTAAAAAGAGCACAGAAAATCCATAACGAAAATAAAATTGGTAAACATCTACTACAGCCACTGAACACGATAGACAACTATAGAAATAACAATAAACAGCATAGCCATCTGAAAAGGATGAGACGGGGGCGAGCTCCCCTTGAAGAGTTCATATCATTTCTCACCTTACAAGGCCATAGAGTGGCTGTGTTCATTTTCGCCAGTAAGAAAACAGTTTTATTCCGCACAGAGTATAAGGGTAAAAGGAAAGAAGACAGTTTCTCTACTTTCCAACTTGCTTTCAATCTGTGTATAGGTTCATTGAACAAAATGCAACCCAAAAACCAAAGAAAGGACCATGGTTTTTTCTCTCTCTCCAAGTGCTTTCCCTGTTAAATATTAGTTACTCCATCTATACCCCAATCACATGTAGGATATATGTACATGAACACATATACTGAACTTGTGACACCACTTTGGCCATCAACGGGCAAGAAATGTTAGGGGTTGATAGATACCACAGTGAATTGCCAAGTTTGAGTCCAAGCTTAAACCAGAGTCACCTTCTAACTTTCGATTCTGTTGTTTGGATCCGGGGCAATAATTGTGAACCACCACCAAGTGCTGCAGCAGCTGATTCGACATGGGTAAGAAGATACTCGTAGATCTTCTTCCTTAATCTGTCAATTCTCTCTGCTGAAACACGTGGTGATTCGCCTTCATCCTCGCTTGATCCAATCTTGTCCAGCCAGTCATTCACGCTCTTGAGCTGAGTCAACATCCCTGCTATCTGACCATTATCTGACAAGGTCGAGGTGTCCACATCAGCATCCAAGAATCTCTCCACAAATCCCAAAAACCATTCCTGGGACTGCATTTGCAATATTTCAGTCAAGTCAACAGCCTCACCAAGGCCGTTTCCTCTAACCCACTCTACTGGAGGTTGGGCCTGCGGCTTCTGACTGATGGCTGACACATCTCCTAGCCGGCGAGGAGTTCCTTGCAAAAGCTTAGAACCAACTGTCTGGCGGGCTTTAACTTGGGACTTTGTTGAGGAATTCTTTGTAGAATTTTCTAGGACTAGTACTGGTTGATTTATTGGAATGGCCTTTTGACTTTGAGTAGGAGTTGGAGCTGGAGCTCGAGTCAAGGTAGGTTCTTTGCTAAAAACAGCAAAAAGTGATAGGTTAGTTGCCAATGCAGCTTGGACCCAGGAAGCTGCATGTTTTCTCCTGTCGGACAGTAGCTTTAGTGCTTCTTCCGACAGGTTTTCTTCATGATCTGGGGAAGTACCACCTGGTATTGATTTCAAAAGAAAATCAGCAACCATGCGGGCATTATTCAAGCTCGCATGAAGAGTCAAGAACTGTTCAACTGCAGGCTGAGGGTTATCTTCCTTAGCAGAGCCACTTAAGTTGGAATAGACACTGCAAAAGAGAAAATTCACACAAATATGGTGTCAGAAGAAATACATTTGCAAGTAGATGCCTAAGATTAATCTGTGTAATAATATAAAACAAAGACGCCATCCCAAAACATAACTATGAAAGATAACCAATGCATAGGAACATCAGCTGCAAGTGAAAGCATGACTAATTTTTTTGATAAGCAAGCCAATCTTATTAGAAAAAGTGAAGACAATACAAGAGACTATATCGAAATCACTAGTTCAAACAAGCAACAAAACTAAGGAAATCATCAAAATCAACAAAGGGGCCATCTAATAATTCATCAGCCCAACAGAAAAGAGAAAACAACATAAAACCCTACAGCTTGGCTAAAGACAAAGAACAGTTTTTAAAACATCTATTACTTCTCTCCCTCCAAAGGCTCCACCAAACACAAGCGGGAATCAATCTCCAAACAGTCTTAGCGAAGGGGTTGGAGAACTTCCTCACCCAACTCCACAGCACATTCGCCACCTTCTCAGGCATCACCTAATGAAAATTAACAATACTGAGAACATGATTCCAAAGCCCACGCGCCATGGGGCAATACTGAAAACATGACTAATTCATTTTGCCTAAACTGTCAGAGTCCCAACATTGTCATCAAGCACAGAGAGCCTCTCTAAAGCTCACGTTAACCGAATATTGAGCAGCATCCCAAAATTGAGAAAGCTCCAAAATTACCTCAAACAATTGTAATCAAATAACTCCTCTGTTGGTTTGCTTTTCTGACTCAATTATTCTTTTGTTTATCTACATGATCACCACTATTTTTTTGAGAGAAATAAGAAATTTCAGAAATCCCCATACTAGTTCCCAAATTCCAAATTTGTCACAAACACTGTTTTCCATGCAGGGAATGTTTGTTCTTAATGTTGATTCTGGTGCTGCAGCAGATGACAATAATGATATTAAGGGGATGTTTGAGGGTGAAAATTTTGAGTGTTGGGGTTTGAGAAATATTATAAAGTAAAGATATGTTATGGGAGTTGGTGAAAAAGTAAAGAGAGAGAAGATTTTTAATAAGTATTATAATAATAAAAAATTATGTGGTGAATTTTTTATGATTAAACCCAAATATTTGGGCACCAAACATACCCTAAATTGTTTCAAATTCCCATTACCCTCTAATAATCAAGAGCTTTCACCATCGTGCAGCTGGTATCCTACAAATAGTGTCAATCCCTTCCATTTACCAAATTGACAATGGGAATAATGTAAAAGCAACAGCATTAAATTCTGAAGATATTAAAGAGGCTCCTCTGCTGTTACTCCACACTCAGGTAAGGATCGGTCACTTTGAGGGACCTTGTCCACTGCTCCGTTTAAGCCCTTCCACTATACAATGGGATCCCGAAGATTCTCCCTTCTTAATTGATAACCCTTATGAACTATAATAATCAAATTAAAAGATGCTCCACAGATTGCTATGCACAGCAAACTGGCTCTTGCTAGGGGTGAGGAAATGCCATGGTTGGTGTAGTTCAGATATGCCTCAACCCATATCACTTCTTTTAAAATTCACCAACTAACAATACTAGAGATCCACCCCCCTGCAATGGCAGGATTGTATCCTCCATTCCAGTCCCAGAAAAGGATCCACAAACACAACACTGAAGTCATTAATTTTGCTTTACTTGGCATATTACATCATGAATTTGTCACGTTAGATGATACCCCAAGTTCTTTCATGACCCAGTCTACTCTACTGCACAGACAAAAGCCCCATAATCCATTTCCTCAATACACCAACTCCATATTATGATGTAGATGCTATACTTAGCTATTCACAGGTTATCATGCATTTCTTCTCTCTTGACTCACTCTGTACCCCAGTAGCACTATCTAACGGATTCTGTATCGGTGCAGCAATTCGTTCTCATTGCACATGATCAGCCTTCAAGTATCTTGTCCAGTGTTTCCATAATCTCCGCATTTAGCTTCACCTGAACCTTTTCATTTTTCCTTCTCTATTTTACCCATGTAAAACAACATTATTTTGGTTTTTGACAAAACTACTTTTTATGAACAAACTGCACTTTTCTGGAGCCAAGGTCGTAGATTCTCTAAACTAAACTTAACAGCATGAATCATTGCGCCAACTTCTGAAGTGAGCATTGATTGATAATGCATTTACAATGCAACGCCAAAAAAGGCCTTGCCGAGACAGCAGATTATAACCAATGCCTTTCAGTAGAACAAAATTCACTCGAGAAGACCAAACATTTGAATTCAAGTGTTAAAAGAGTCAATCACAACATAGAAGGAAAAAGGTAAAAAGAAGAAGTTATTGGCTCTTAAAGCATCAAAACAGCATCTAATCAGTCATATACGACAAAACCCCCCCTCTTTTGGAACAGCTAATGCCCATGGCCACCGAAAACACAATTTGTGTTCCTCGCTATGGCAACAGAAAGGCAGACAGGTCTGTGTCAGAGTTGACTCCTATTCACAAGGGATCAATGAACTCTAAAAGCTTACTCAATTCTTTTGCCATACCCTACCAGTTTTATACTACTTGCAGACAATATGGTCTAAGAAAGCTTCTAAAGGACCATGATTCTGTAGCTGCACAATGTCAATATCTTTCTCAGCTGTTTGCAAGCCTAAATAAGACTTCTCAAGTTGCTCAAGTCCGGGTTGCTAGAAATTCAGTTTTAAGTTTCCTTCCATTGGTTGGTGAATAGCACCTAAGAACTAATTGACCTGCTATTGAATATATTCGAACAACAGCTTATGTCTCACCACCACCGCCAATTTCTCCGCTATCATCTATACTTTTAATCCTAACTATGTTTTCCCATTGCCTGAAAACTTCAAGCCCTCGAATCAAGCAAAGCCGACACCATCTTTCATGTACATAACTGTACTCTGTATCTTCAATCACCACCACCAACAAGAATTTCATTGCAACAGGTGCGGAGCTACTGTCGCTACCCTAGTAGAACCTGGAGAAATCTGTGACAAGATGTACTCTCTCACAGACTCTACTTAGTACATCCTATAAGTTCCAGATACCAAGACAAGTTTACATTATTATTCAATCCAGAGTAACATCAGTGATGTATAATCTAACATATGGTACCAAAGTTTTGAGTAAGTGATACATTGATGATTTTTCAGTTATGTACCTTAGACATCGAAGTAAGCTCTCCGCAGCAGAAGCTTCTTGCATAGCCTCTATGGCTGCCATCTGTGCGGCATCTCTATGCTTCATAACTTCCTGTCATAAAGAATGAGGAATAATAGAATAAGAAAAAGAAGTTCCAGAAACCTTAGAATGTATATACCAAATAGGTACCATTGAAGTAGGTATCTGTACATATAACATCATCGTAGATGAAATTTGCTATAAACACTCGGCGGCAACCTTTTGTTTTCTTGCAAATAAACTAGCAAAATTATTGTCCTTCTAGACACATGCTACTGATGAAGTATTGCTACATCAATTCGTCATTTCAATTATGATAGTTTGAGATAACATAACATATATCTGGACTATGGCGTGCAGTGTACACCTTTCCGAGCTTTGCCAGAGAAGAAGGGAGTGAAGCCCATGAAACACATGCATCCGTCAATCTTCTACTATTTAGGGAAACCTTGATCAAGTTTGCTGGAAGTCCATTACTAGAAGCTTCTCCCGATGATTTCTTTCCAGCAGGACTAAATTGCTTGCTTGGTTTTTCTTGGTCCCCCAAAGTCGAACGTCCAGAAACTTTCTTTGCAGACATTTGAACCATAATTTCCCCTTTAGATGACTTAGCATAAGACTGGACCATATTCTCCTCTTTGGAAGGCAACCTGTCACTTGACGTACTTATCCTTGGTGATGTACTTATCCTTGAAGATGTACTCAATCTAGAAGCCTGGCAAATACATGTTGATTAGTGATTAGAAGATTATTATAGAGAAGAGTGGTTTTTGGGTTTCTTTTTTTTTTTGGGCGGCGGGGGGGTTGCAGAATCGGAAATCATCAACCACATAACTCAATGCTTCTGATTTCTCCGATTAATAAACCCGATGAAGTTCATTGAACTACATAAAAAATTCAACTCTCTCCATTGAAGACGAGCTGAAAAGCCAATTGAAGAAAACTACCGGAGGCAGACAGACAATGAACCGAGTCCAGAGCAGCTTATGGTAGAAAAAAAGTTAATTTTATCTAGAATTACTTCGAGTGAGAAAAATAATCAAGTGAATATTTCAGTAACAAGAATCATAAAACTTACCGAACTCTTGACTTCAGGCTTCAGATCATGTTTGGCCGCCCTTAATTTTGAACTCTCACTACTTTTTACCTCCATATTCCCTTCCCAGCTCTTCCTCAGAGCCTTGGCCCCCAGCTCAATCCCATGGACGAAACTCTTAATCGGGTTTCCCGCCGCTACCTTCTTCCCAGACAAAAGGGGACTAGCCGAGCGAACAGAATTCGCCTTTTCCACCACTCCGAACTTGGCTGTGGCCTTCCCTCCTCCCCTTATCTCTGCCTGCTGCTTGACCCCTTTGGTAAACTTCTCAAAAGAAGTCGGCAAGGAATAACAACTTGTAGGAGACGAAGGAATGGACCGCGAATTCAAAGAGTTCATCCTTCCCAGAGATTCCTTCTTTACATCCAACTTCAATGCCGGCTTCGAGGGTTGTGACTGTGATCTAGTAAAAGATCTCATTTTCTTATCCAATTTCTCCTCCTTGACACTATTCGATTTCACTCTCTCTTTTTCCCCACCGTAATTATTCCCCAAGAGTCTCTTAGGCGATTTCACTTTCTCCCCAGGTTCCAAACCCAAAGACGAATTATTATTCAGAAATCCCAACGAGTGGGTTGCAACGATATCTTCAGGGTTTCCCACACAAGGGTGGCGGCCCGGGACCGGCCTAACCCCTCGAAGAATCGGTACTGGTGAGGCGGCTTCGAGCCGCTCAACATGTATAAACTGACCCAATTGAATCTTATCACTGAGAATAAGATCATCATGTTCATCAGGAAGAGATACATAGGTGGCATGAGAGGAATCTGAAACCTTGAGGTAAAAGCCTTGGTTTGGGAACAAATCACCGCCTGCAAGGGCAGGAACAATGCTCACAACTTGCAATAGCAATGACCTGTGCTCTCCGGCAACCTTTATATCTGTGTTCATATGTTGAAGAAGCTTAAGGAGGACTCCTGGAACAAGATTGGCCATGTTTGGGACCTTCAATGTGCATTACACTGGAAACCGAGAGGTGAAAAACTTCTCTACTTCAGATACGAACGCAAAACTCTTTTAAGAAAGGAATAAAAAGGGTTACTTTCAATACCCAGACTAAACACAAAAAAACGAATCCTCAATCCACAGTTTGAGACAAGGAATCAAATTTATGGACTTCGGTGGCTTGAATAGAAGAAAAACTGGAATTATACTCGAGACTCAGATCACCAAAAATAGGATTTATCACAGAACACAACAGAAAAATTTCTCACTCCGGTTGAGATGAAGATTTGGAAGGTCTGAGCTTTTTGATACATAAAAAAAGGCACCCCAACCTGGTGAACTTATTATCTTTTCAAAAGACTAATTTAATCCTAGAAACCAACCCAGAAAATTAAATATTTGGTTCCAACAATTGGTTGGAGTAATTGTACACAAGCCTTTTTTGGTTGCGGAAGAAAAACAAAGGAACTCAACAACCCAGAAGAGAGAACAGGTAGAAAAACTTGCTCATTAGAGATTAGCAGTAAAAGGAAAACGCCACAAATTCATCCGAAATTTTTTGGCTGGACTTGTTTAAAGAGATTCAGAAAATAAAATCCAGAAGGGTATAAAGGCGCACTTTATTGGCAAGAAAATGAAGGGCAGAAGTATTGAGAGGTGTCTCTACTGAACATGGGATGGCGCTGAAAATCTGCAGGAAACAGAAAAAGGTACAAGGGTGGGAATAATTGATGTCAGGCTCATTGCATCATTAACAAAATAAAAATAAAATAAAAGACAAGAGGTGTCAGAGTCTGAGCGGATCTGAGACTGCGACACACACAAACATATGCACTTAAAATGATAGGACTTGGGAGTATACAGGAATCGGACGCTGACCTCTAGTTTTGGCTTCTCTTGGGTTTCAGTCTCATCCGAACTCCAGAGAGGGCGCAGCAGGAGCTTTTGACGAGCTTGTGAAGCCAAATGGCTGAGGAATTCTTTGCTGTAACTGGATGGAAAATGGAACCTTGGCAGGAAACTAAAAAAGTGTTTATCTCATGGCATTGATCTATCTATTTCTCTTATGTTCTACAGAAGATGTGGAAAATTCTTCTTTTTGACTCTCATTGATTATACTTTTTGTTTAATTTATGAGTGTACGCAAATGGGTGCATGTGCAGTGTAACGGAGGTAGTAGGAACGATGTCATGGCGTGTCGGCTACCTGAAGGTGTCACATCCCCAAGATAATATAAGCAGTTGCATCCTTTACTTTATTCATATTATTTTTATTATTTTTTTCTTGTCTAAGAAATTTTCTATTTATTCTTTATCTTTCATTTTGTATTTTTACCCATGAAACGTATGGTTCGCAATTCAACCACTATATAATACTTCGAACATGTGCTACACAACAGCGGTGGACCCAGTCAGCCAACCGCCAGTTACGACTTCAAAGAAACAGGTCTGTACTGTTGATTATTTAGCCCTCCCAAGTTTTCTGATGATTTATTAAAGTTTACCCTAATATATATATATAAAGAAATAATAAAAAATCTCTAAAAGGAAATATTAAGAAAGTAAGAAAAGCTGCCAAACCAAAACGGACGCTCTGGCATCTCTAGGGTTGTGTCTGCTACAAAGTATCTTGTTTTTGTTCTAGCCTTCTAGGCTTCAGGATTTTTTTTTCTAAACCTTCTAGGCTTCAGGATACTACTACGGTTCACTAGAATTGGCCTCAGCTTCTGCTTATCCCTTTTTTTCGATTAATTCCATGTTAGAAGAAGCCACAAGTGCATGATTTAAATCACACTCTTGGTAGATTAGAAAAAAATTAAAAATAAATAAATCACACTATTGGTAAAAAGAAAATTCGTTATTTTTTGGGTAACACAATACGAAATGGGTTAAATGTCCAATTATGAAAACTTTTTTTTTCAAAAAAAAGAAAGATGAATGAAATATAGATGCTACACCGAAATTAGGTGCAAAGAACCAACGAGACTATCCAACAGATGAATTAGGTATATTAGAAACAAAAACAGCAATTGAACCAGATAATAAGGAAATATTGTATTGTGGGTCCACATGAAGGCGTATAAGCAAATCCTATAAAGGCTAACACAATAACTCATTACACACAATGAATGAAGATTCTTTGTAATGTTCTGATTATTATAAAATTTAAAGAGATAGACTTAACATATGAACTTTTATTTTAGGGTTTACGATGTCCACTTGTTTATTTATCTTTATTCGAATTGCACAATTGAGATAGAAAATTGCACATGATCCTCATCCACACACGACATCCCACTTAAGTCACCAAGTGGATCTTAGAAAAAAAAGACTATGATTTGAATAAGAATTGTGTGTTGAAATCACGCGGTCTCAATTGTGGTCATTATAATTAGACTACTCTGAAAATGAGTCACCCACTGTTTTTGGTAAGAACATCTTATTGTTTAGTATAATATTGAGTTAGATAACTATTAGTCATTATATCAGTTCAAATACTTGACAGTCACAAAACTCAAATTGGCATGATCATCTCGATAAATTTCTTTTTATATGGTAAACACTGTATTTTAGTATTAATCAAAACGTAATTTCCTTTTATATAGCTATTGAATAGAGCAACATACGGAAAGACTTTAGTTAAGGAATTGACTACAAATTCGTCATATACTTTTTTCTTATTCTTCCGTTGGAGGTTTCTTTTTAATGTAGGTATATGCTTTTAATTCATTGGCCAATCCGACTAATGGGCAGGTGCGGATTTAAGGGCCCCTGCAGAAGGTTGATTTTTTTTTTTTTTTTTTATATAACTTATATGGTTTTTTTGAAGAATTGTTTGCATACAAATTGTTTGCACACAGAAGTAGAGAACTCAAGGCACTTATTTTGTGGGCTATAAATGCACAATGTTAGAGAGAATTCAATTGATAGTAGCTTTTTATTTTTTCAGTATTGACATGAGTAGTTTTTCTAATTTGTTTTCTATGAGAAATTGATAGGAGCTTATTGATATTGTAATTTGTTTTATGCGATAATATATTTTTAATATTTTTAGTCTTTAATTTTTAATATAATATATTTTTAAAATTTTTTACATTAAATAATATTTTTTTTACTGTCATTTTTCTTTAAGAGTTAGCCCTTTCAGAATCATTCCTAATTCTGCCACGGCTAATGGGATTAATTTAATTGAAACGTATCGTGTGCGCGCTTTCAAAATAATGAGTCCAGCTAAGCAAGTTGAATACATCACTTAAGGGCTTGTTTGGCAACCAATTTAAGTTGTGATTTTTAATTTGGTTTTAGTTTCAAAACATTAAAATAAATTTTATAATAAGGGCATTTTTGGTTAGATTAGTTTAGTCACATTTATTTACTTTTTTATTTTGGGTAACATTACATTTAGAAATAAAAAATATAAAAAATAATTAATTTACAAAAAAATATAAAAAAATCAGAAATTAATTTTTTTAAAATACTAAAAATATTAGAAAATAAATAAATAAAAATTCGTTTTTTATTTTAAATTTTTTTTCTTTCACATATCATTACACTTAAAAAATAATATGACAAAAATAATTTACAGAAATTGGGAAATGTTAAAAAAATTACAAAAAAAAAATCTCAAAAAACAAAAGTAACTCAATAAAATATAAATATTAGAAAAATATGAAAATAAATAAATAAAAATTCGTTTTTTATTTAAATTTTTTTTCTTTCACATATCATTACATTTAAAAATAATAATTTACAGAAATTGGGAAATGTTAAAAAAAAATTACAAAAAAACATAAAATATCTAAGAAGAAAAATTAACTCAATAAAATTTGCGAAAATCTCAAAAATTATAAATATTAAAAATAAATTACAGAAATTTGAC
Source organism: Myrica gale (assembly GCA_963930655.1). NCBI lineage: Eukaryota > Viridiplantae > Streptophyta > Magnoliopsida > Fagales > Myricaceae > Myrica > Myrica gale. The sequence goes on from OZ005616.1 coordinate 11,995,341, forward strand.
AGAGCACACAATTTAATTTTTTATTTTTTAAAATTTTATACTTCCTTTTCTTCTTTGAAAAAATATTTTAATAATATAGATAATTCAAATAAAAAATAATTCAATTTTTTTTCATATTTCTTCTTGATTGCAACACCAACAAATATGGGCTAGGTAATTACCAGTAGAAATAGTTTTTTTTTGAAGTTTTGGGTCTCATTCTCAAAGTGGACTGTAGAGAGACGTGAGACTGTGAACTTGAAAAAAAAATGTAATCTCGAAGCGGACCATTGCTTCCAATCATCCGAAGCCACTGCAACCAGTGACAATAAAAAAATGTAAAGAAAAAAATTTTTCAATTAAAAATAAAGTTGGTGAATATATATTTTGGAACTTGAAGATTTTAACACATCATCTTTTGCCCCCCACGCTTTATAATTACACGCTGTAGAGGTTTTCTATGAGCAGCCTAATTGGTCTAGAGAAATATTGTCTGGCTTCCCTAATGCTCGAATTAATACTGATTCATATTCGTAAACTTGTGCTTATGAAAAAAAAATTATTCATAAATATTTAAATTAGTTTCTGCGATTCATTAGCTAGCTAAATATATCAATTTAATTAGTTGAACGAAATAAGGTTATTTGAGTATACAATTCACTGCTTTTTGCAACTTCAACACCATTTTCTTTACATAGTGGGCAAAGATAGCAATCATGGTAATCCGTTTAATTTGGTGATTAAAATAAAAAAATAATTCAAAATATTTCCAAACAACAAAAGGAAGTATAAAATTTTAAAAATAAAAAATTAAATTTTGTTCTCTTTCAAATTTCTGTAATTTATTTTTAATATTTATAATTTTTTGAGATTTTCGCAAATTAATTTTCTCTGTTTTAGTTTATTGAATTTCCAAAATTATGTTTTTCAATTTTATAAATATTTTGATGAATTTTATGTATTTATCTTTTTAAAGTATTTTTATTGAATTTTTATAATTAATTTTACTTTTACATTTTACCCACATTTTTCCAACATTTTCTAATTTTTTTGGAATATTTTGTAATAATTTGGAAATATTTTCTGAATATTTTTAAATACTTTTTGATAATTTTAATTTATAGCAATTAATTAGTTTTGCAAGATTCCTTTTTATATATATTTTCCCGATTTTCATGATTTATAAATTCTGATTCTATTTTTTCAAATATTTATATTTTATTGAGTTATTTTTTTCTTAGATATTTTATGGTTTTTTGAATTTTTTTGGTAACATTTCCAGATTTCTGTAAATTATTTTTTTAAGTGTAATGATATGTGAATGAAAAAAATTTTAAATTAAAAAACGAATTTTTATTTATTTATTTTCTATTATTTCATAGTTTTCTAATATTTATAGTATTTAAAAAAAATAATTTCCGATTTTTTTTATATTTTTTGTAAATTAATTATTTTTATATTTTTTTCTAAATGTAATATTATTAAATAAAAAATTAAATAAATGTGGCTAAACTAATATAACCAAACATGCCCTTATTATAAAACTTATTTTAATGTTTTAAAACTAAAATCAAAACCTAAATTGGTTGCCAAACAAGCCCATAGCATGCCACTTACGGATGATGGGTGCAAAAACCGAGGTTTATGTGTTGGTAGAACACTGCGGCAAAGAGTTCATCACGTGCAACTTCTTGGAAAGAAGCGAAAGAAAACATTCGCAAATTAAGAGAAAAAGGGTACTCCAATTTAATTGAAAAAGTGGACCAGTTGACATGACAGACTCAATCGACTAATAATCACTGTGCCTTCAATATATTTTGCCATGTCCCAACAGCAATTCTTTTTTAAATACAGGCAACTTAACTAGTGCTGTCACAATATCAATCAATTTGGGCAGGATGTAATTTGCAATATTGCTGAATATATAGAGTGCAATCAGATGAAATTAGACGGAATGGACGCAATTTAATTTAGGCTCATAAATAAGTCCATTGACCATTATAATTCACCTCCCCTTAATTTTTTTTACATTGATCCTCCTAAAATTATGATATTATATAGTTTCGCACCCCAAAAATTCACATTTCTGCCTTCGACATGGCCTCTATCCTCATGCTAGATCGGAACAAGAAAATAAAATTGGTATCCTAAGGTGTCATAGACATAGTACCTAACATAGTACCTCCGAATTAAATGTTATTCCATTGACATCATGAACAATGTGCGAATTTTTGTTTTTTGTTTTTTGCTTTAATTCAGAAGAGGCAGCTGGGGGTTAAGAATTTAAGAATATTAATAGAAATTTCCTTAGTATAATTTGATTCTAGGCCTTTTCTTTTTCGGAAAAGGTCAGAAATTAGGGTCATGTTCGTTTTCACTCTTTTCTCAGGATTCTAAGTATATTCACAAATCTACCACCGAACATATTCAGAATTCAAACACAAACACCAATACATTTTACACAATCTCCAACAATTTTTAATTTTTTTATTCAACATAAATTTTCCCTCTCTATACTTTTTCACATAACTCTAATACTTTTTATTAAACAATTACATCAAATCATTTCTCTCTCCACTTTACACAAACACCAATAAAACACTATTCAACATAAAAATTTACAATTTCTCTAAAATCCTACATTTTTACTCAAAACGAACATAACCTAGTATTTCTAGAAGGTCCTACTAAGAAATTTTTTGGAATTCAGACAGCAGATTATTTCTCCGTTCTAATGATTAGAGACTACAAGCTTCCTGACACATCAGGTAGTGACTCATTACCTAATGATATTCTTGTGACGAAAATTGCTCCACTTAATCCAAACACAGAATAAAGTAATCTCTCTAACATATGATTAAAGGAGTTGGCAATTGCTTTGCTTTTTGCTTAAGGTTGGTTAAAAGTAAAGCAAAGAGGTTAGCTTCCTAAACACATTATTGAGCAAACGGTCGCTATGCAAAAAGGTCAACTATTTTGGTCACCAAATCTCTCAAGTTTCTCAAATTCTAAAGATTCTTGTTCCCTCGATCTTGCCCGATTATTTATATACTCAGGCCAATATTTTTAACTATGTTTGTTGGAGTATATGTAAATATACATAGTGGGTCCATTTATTTATTTAATAAAAAAAGAGTTGGGTCCAACATCGCAAGCAAACATACAATGATTTTTTTGTTCATTTCACTATACTTGTTTACCCTCTTAAACATACTACTAATTAATCTCAACTCTTCTATAACAAATCCACTCCTGGTGGGCCTGAGGATTTTCCCCATGCCCATAATAATGGATCGAGAAAAAAAAAGTTAATTACAAAATCTCCCCACAAACTATACCACTAATTCCAAAAATTTCAATAAACTCTAACTCGTCCCCATAATTTATGAGAACGGTTGCGAATCCAATTTGAACCCAAATTTATAGTTACCGTTGCACATTTTCGGTCACACGTGAGAAACACGTAAGCCAACCCTTCAATCGTATACGAAAATGCCCTCATTCGAAGAAAATAAAAGACAAGCCAGTGCATTTTGACTCTGCACTATGGAGTGACCGTCTCCCCTAACAATGGCTTCTGCGACTGCTTCTTGTACTTGTTCCTTTGCATCTCAGTTGCTTCCGAACGCTCCACGAGGAAGATAAATTACAAACGTTCATTGGTTTTTAAGTTCCAATACATGTTATACAAATTGCATGTGTAAGTAGATAATTGCATCCACAAAGAATATTAACATTTAATTTAATTTTTTAATACCATGCGGGCATTCTGTCCTCCATCCCTCAGTCGACCCTGACGCGAGCCAACCCCTGTTCTATCATGGTAGATATTAGATAATGGTATTATTATCATAATATATATCTTATATATGGTCACTATTTGATTTACTTAATTTTTAAATATATATATATATATATATATATATAATTTTCACTCTCCACACTTTCTTACCAAACTCCAAAAAAATCAATCTACAATCAAATATTTTTAAAAATTTTCACCAATTGTTTACAAACCCCATTAAAATTCCCATATACCTAAATATTCACACCACTATCAAAATTTCTACAATTTTGAAAGATTAATTTTACAACCAACGTCACCTAATTTAATTGCTCGTCTACTCCGTGGTTGAAAATTTTGTCACACAAAAATTTTATTATCATTACAAAAATTTCTTTCTCATCACTTTTTTACCAACTCTCATCCACATTTTCACCAACTTCTATAAACTTTTTAACTTTTTCACCAACTTTTTCACTAACTCCCATAAACTATCTTAACTTTTTCACCAATTCTCATACTCAAAATTTTAACTACCCTAAAATTTTGTCACTCAAACACAACCTAAGTATATTAGGTTCTGAGATTATAAGCGTTCCTCCAAGCATTGCAATATTTGATGGATTGACGAATCTCTATTTGAATAGTGGTCATAGTTGATATCTGATGCACATATTATAAAGTTTTCCACAACTATCAAAGATATGAAACTTCAACACGAGCGACTTACAAGCATTGCAGTGGGTCGAGCTGACTGAATACCATACAATGGTTGTGGATGTGGAGAATTCTGTGCCAAAGGCTTATTGTGTCAAGTATTACGTATTTATCACTATTGAATACGTGTTCGAGTATGCCTTTAGTTTTTTTTGGATGTGAATTCTTAAAAGTTCTCTCAAAGTAGTTCTTTTTCTTGGGAACATATTCTAACCAGACCGTACAACTCCAGCCACATCTAGACCTACAATTGGGATTGAATCTCCCAAATCCAATGCCATATAGGCCACCACCTCATTTAATGAGGCTTGACTCGCGCCAACTCGATTCGGCTCCTCGTGGAGCTGGTCAAGCGCGAGCCATACCCCCATTTTTGGTCTCTATATTTGTACCGGTTGGACCACTAAATTTTATATGCAACTAGTTCTCCGACCACTGCGGGCACGAACACTCGTTTCTTCGATTTTCTTTCCTAATTTTTCATTTCAAACCTCACTTCTAAATCCCCAAATCCTAGAGTCGGATCTCAAAATCCCTAGACTCAACGAAACCAAAAAGTGTTAAAAGAAGGCTCTCATTTGCCTCATTCAGACATTATTCTCTCTCTTTCATTATGTGAGTTTCAAATGTTCTTCGTTTTATTCGTTCGACTTGTTCTTAAGCTTATTATCTTCCTTAAGTTGCTTAGTTTTATGTATTCAAGTGAAAAGAGAGAGAGAGAGTCTAATGCTTTTTGTTTGTACTCGTATATTCTATGCGATAATGATTGAGCAAGTGTGATTGTGTTAAAGAGTGAGTTTAGAAGGGTTTTTATAAGGTGAGTTCAGGGGTGTAACTTTCCTAGCAACAAAATGAAGGCTTACTTTTTATTCAAGTAAATTTGTTTGTTTAATTCTTATTAAATGTATTAGACTAATATTTATAATCCAAACTTATATATGTTCATCTATTAATTTGCTTATTAGTTATCTGCATGCAAGTTTATTTGTATATGTTTTCGGAAGTTCATTGAGAAATGAAGATTGTGCTTTTATGATCAGTAAAGGGAAGGAAGGAAGGAAAAAGAAAAAACATATAAATTCACCTTTTATTTGAATCATTAATTTGAAAAATGTACTTTAGAAATCCTGTAGAGCATAAACTCTGGACAACTGTATGACGTGCAAAATGTTAGATGTGTACCTAGCCTAACGATCTGTCAAGGGTTTATGTGATCATTTGTTTCTTATTTGTCAAGGGTTTATGTGAAAAATAGTGTTATTGGTAGACACAAATATGTCATGCTTATTTATGTTTATATTTATAAACATGATCATCGTATGAACACTATTATAAGAACCAAATAGAGAGTAATAATTTCCCCCCTTAAAGTTATCAACACAATTTGATGGTACCTTGCTCTTGTGTCATGATTTTTAAAGGAAATAGAGTATGATTTTTACTGATCTGTAGCTGCTAAATTAAACAGGTTGATAGATGGTAGAGATGCATTGCGATACCCCCAAATATTAATAGGCGGGGGTCTAGTAACACAGCTAACCTAGATGGTGAGTCATGTTTTTTCTTTGGTTTTTCGTTCAACAATTTTGTATAAATTTTTATTTGCCTCATTTGTAACGTTTAAATGGTTGGATCGAGGAAGTTATATGGTTCGAGCAGACAATGCGAAGTTCATAAATGTTTGGATCTTAGAGTTTAGAGATGTCGAGCATGCTTACGACATGTACAATAGTTTTGCAATTAGTGCTGCATTTAGGATCCACAAAAATTACTCACCCGTAATAACAAAAAAACATGGTACTATACAAGCAGAATGCTTGATTACAGCAAAGAAGGATTTAGAAGAACAGAAGATCCCTAGTGTCGGTATAGAAGGAACAAAAAAATACAAGGACCGGGCATCTTGCTTGTTTCACCGTTTAGTGACAACCGAGGAAGAAGTATTGCACTTTTGATTGGTGTGCACAACATAACCACGAACTAGCTATGCCATCGAAAGCCTACCTACTCCGCGCATATAGAAGTATCAATGAAATGCAGCGCCTCGAGATAGATGTTGCAAAGAGATTTGGGATTCAGTCAAAGCTAGCATAAGATTTGATGGTATCTCAGGCAGAGGTTAAAGAACAGTTGAAATTCACTCGATTGGACCTAGAAAACTATTTGAGCAGTAGAAGAAGTAAAACCATTGAGGTTGGAGTATGTGGTGTTCTTTTTAACTGGTTTGACGATCAACACCAAAAGAGTTCACAGTTCTTCTTTAGGGTTATGTTCGACGATGATAATCGCATGACCAACATCTTCTGCTCCAACCACGATATGCGAAATGACTATGCATTCATTGGGGACTTTGTTTCATTTGATATACATACATGAAAACTAACGACCACATGCCACGAGGTGTATTTGTGGGCGTGAATCATCATAGGCAGAGTGTAGTATTCGGGGCATGCCTAATGTTTGATGAGATGACCCAGTCATTCTAGTGGTTGTTTGAGACATTTGTTGAGTGCATGGAAGGAAAGGTACGAAATGAAACTGAGATGCAAGAATAGTGGCTAGTGGTTTGACGCTAAAATAATGACTACAAGCATATATGAAAACTGAGATGGAAGAATAACCAACTCAGGAAACGACAATGCAATAAACATTAGTGCAAGAAAAGCGTGAATGAAAAATAACTTGATCCTAATCACAACACCTTTCACTAAGCAATGATATAAGTTCCAAATCTGAAGAGGGAAAATTACAAGCAAGTAAACACATAAAGAAAGGTTCAGGGAGAGGATGACACCTGAATTGGAGAAAGGAGACAAATATAAAAAAGAAGAGAATCAGAGGAGCGATTTCCCTGCGTGTGGTTTCTTTTTTGACCAAGGTGTCTCAGTAACAAAATAAAGTTCAAAAAAACTGTAACCAAAACCAAAAAACAGAGCAATGAGAAAGATTGGAGAGCATAGTAGTGAGATTTATGGGATTTATAAGCTAGGGTTTGAAATAGGGGGATTTGGGAAGAACCAAAATGGGTGGGATTTGGGGGATTTCGAAATAGTTTTAAAATATGTTAAAAAAATGCGTGTTTGCACCGTACCAATTGGAGAAGTGGTCACACACAAATTTTAGTGATCCGATCGATACAATTATGAAGACTAAAAAAGCGGGCCTGGCTCGTGCCTGTCCGGCTCTGCGAGGAGCAGAGCTGGCGTGTGTCAGGCATAATTAAATAAGGTGGTAGCCTGTAGTGCATTGGATTTGAGAAATTCAATCTAGAATGCAAGTCTTGCTGTGTCTGTAGCCGTATAATCTGGTTTGAATCCAAACCCCCTTTTGATAGCACTTGTTTCAAATTTTGAGACTTAAAGTGGGCCACATGCTACATTTAGTTTTTCCTGGCTCTCTGCATCATCTACCTCAAGGGGCTGCACTTCATTGATACTTCTATATGAGTGGAGCAAGTGGGCTTTCGATGACGTAGTAATTTTGTGGTTATGCTTTGTTCACCAATCAAATTTGCAATACTTCCCACTTGGCTGCCGCTTAACGGTGAAACAAGAAAAACAAACGATCCTTGTATTTTGTTGTTGCTTCTGTACCGGCACCTGGAGATCTTTTGTTCTTCTAAATCCTTTTTTGCTGCATACAAGCATTCTACTTGTATAGTACCATTTTTCTTCATTTTTGTGTGAGTCATTATTGTGGATTCTAACCCAACACTAATTGCATAACTATTGTACTAGTCGTAAGTATGCTCGACATCTCTAAACTCTAAGGTCCAAACATTTACAATGTTCTCGTTGTTTGCTCGAACCATATCACCTGCTCGATCAAACCATACGAACCATACAAATGAGGCAAATATAAATTTATACAAAATTGTTGAACGAGAGACCAAAGAAAAAATATGACTCATTGTCTGAGTTGACTGTCTTACTTGACCCTCGCCTATTAATATTTGGGGGAATCTCGCAATGCATCTTTGCCATCTATCAACATGTTTTATTTAATAGCTACATATCAATAAAAATCATGACCCAAGAGCAAGGTACCATCGAATAATAATGATGATCATGTGTAGAAATATAAACATAAATAACCATTATATATTTGTGTTGATAACTTCAATGGAAAAAAAGTATTACTCTCTATAGATCGGTACTTATAATAGTTTTCAGATAATTATTATGTTTAGAAATATAAACTGAAATAACCATTATATAATTGTGTTTACCAATAACATAATATATGTTGTTTTTTTTTCTTCCTTCTCCTTATTGATCATAAAAGTATAGTCTTCATTTCTTAATGAACTTCAAAAAACCTAAAAAAATAACACTTGAATGCAGATAACTGATAAGTAAATTAATCCATGAGTATGTATAAGTTTGAGAAATAAATATTGGTCTAGTGGTCAACCAACAAAGTCAGAGAGCAAAGATCATTTTGTGGTTTTTCTTACCTATCAATGTTTCTAAATTGCTTGTAGCCACTATTATAGTCAAACCACTAGGGCCAAACCACAAACTCACTAACAAATTAAATCATCTTAGAGTCAGGCCACTAGCTCCAGACCACTAGCTCATTCACATATTAAACCATTTTAGAGTCAGACCACTTGCTCCAGACCACAAACTCACTTACAAATTAAACCATTTTAGAGTCAGACCACAAACTCATTCACAAATTAAACCATTTTAGAGTTAGACTACTAGCGCTAGACCACATACTCACTCTGTAAACAATCTCACTCTCCGAGTGTCACAACATAGAATATAAGAATACAAACAAAAAGGATTAGACTCTCTTTCTCTCTATCTCTCTCTCTCTTTTTACTCCTAGTGTAGCAATATAAAATATAAGAATAGAAACAAGAAGCATCAGACTCTCTCTCTCTCTTCACTCGAATACATACAAACTGAGCAACTTAATAGAGAGAATAAAACACGAAGCATCAGACTCTCTCTCTCTCACTATCTCTCTCTCTCTCTCTCTACGTGAATACATATGTACTAAGCAACTCAAAAGAGGGAAAAAGTTTTAAAACAAGCTAAAATAATGAAACGAAGGACTTTTGAAACTCACCTAAGGAAAGAAAGAGAATGACTCCTGAAGTAGAGACAAAACCTTCTTTTAACCCTTTTGGTTTTGTTAAGTCTAGGGATCTGACCTTGGATTTGGAGATTTAGAAATGAGATTTGAAATGGGGGATTTAGGAATAAAATTGATGAAAATGTCTATTCGTGCCTCCTCCTCCTATCCAAAAATCCAAACCTTTTACCTCCACTACATAGACTCCTACCTAAATAGCCTACTGCTCTTACCCTCCCCTTATCCTATTTTTGATGATGCCAAAGGGAGAGAAATTAGAAGAATTATGAGGATGGGGAGAAAGAAGAAATGGGGAGACGTTAATAAGTATTATGTTGACTTCCCAGCTCTTAAAGAGAACATTTCATTTTTCAACTTGGTTGATCCTTGACTTGCCTTATATATGCACATCTCTAATATTTATTTATCTTCAATGAATTATTTGGTTATACTCACATCTGTTGATTATCTCATTGGTATCTATAAGGATTTGAGAAGTGATTATTTTTTGCACTTCATTGAGGAAAATTGAGACTTGCTTTCCAGGTAGTATTCCTAACTTTCTATTGGTATCAATATGAAGTCTTGTGTTCTGATTTGAAATTGAAAGTTTAGGAAATTGGGAGGAAGCTTATAGAAGTGTTCTTACTTGTTTTCAAATTTTGGGAAACCTCCATTTACAAAGGAAACTCTTGTAAATTTTTTGTAAAATCATAAAGTCCTTTTTGTTAAAAATGTTATGAAAAACTCCTGCTTGTTCTTAAGGGGAGCTTTTCTATTTGTTAGCAAATTGTCATTTTTAAAATGGTTTTGTCATCATCAAAAATGGGGAGATTGTTAGCCCAAGGTTGTTTTGTAAACAATCCATAATTGATTTTGATGATAACAAAAATTCTAAGTCTTTTAGATTTTACATTGTCAATCCACAATTTCCAACTTGTATTTCAAAAGGATTGAGGTTTCACTCACTAAAATATTTCTAAGTGGACTTGAACACCATTACACAAGCTGATAAGATCAATTTTTCATAATATAGGTGTTAAAAGAAGTTTGGAATGAATTGGACACTTTAAAGTTGCTGAAAAACTATTCAGCATTTATAAGTGTCGAAACATTGAGTGATGGTGTCGACACATTGCACTAACACCCGAGAGTTTTCATTTCAGGACATTCAACTTGATTTTTTGTCTAAGTGTTGGAAGTGTCGACACATTGGACCATAGTGTCGACACATTGAATTAACACCCGAGAGTTAAACTCCAAAATGCAAAATTCACTGTTGACAGCATTTTTCAGACTAAGTGTTCAATGTGTCGACACATTGAAGGCATGTGTCGACACATTGCACTGTCTCCTGAGAAATGATAACATGGTGTCAACACATAGAAGACCATGTGTCGACACATAGTGCGAATTTGCAGAAATCCTGGAAACGACGCCAGCTCATTTTAAAATGGTTCAAATGTCTTCAATCTTTCCAAGAAGACCCTTTATGACCGTTGAAGACCTAGAAGCTATAAGAAGAAGGAGATGGAGAGAGAGAACAATAAGCTAGATCAAAATCGCAATATCTAGAGAGAAAACCAAAAGCCAAAAAAGATCCATTTGCTGATTTCTTCAAGTCCGGAGCTCTTATTGTCAAATCTCATTCTCTTGCTCTTCATTGACAACCCAGCCTTCAAGGGAAGAGAAATTTCTTGAAGAAGAGAGAGTTGCATCATCATTCAAGATCTATCCTTCCAAAGAGAGAGAAAGCTAGATCCAAATAAATTACTTGCTGATTCTTCCAAGATCAAAGCTCTCATTGTTCAATCTTCCTCTATTGCTCATCATTGACGACCTAGCCTCCAAAGAGAGATAGATTTCTTGAAGAAGGGACAACCCACTTGCAAGCTCACTTTGCCCTAACTTCTAGAGAGAGAAAGCTATTTGAAGAAGAGGAAAAACCACATCTACCAAAAAGGCTTGTGCTCATATCTTCCATACTCTAGATTTCCTTTTAGAATCTAATCTTCTTGCACTCTATTGAGCTTTCCATTTGATAATTTGGCTTAGAGAGTCATTCCACATGTTGTGAGATTTACAATTGTATATTTCGCTTAGAGAGCCATTCCATATTTGTGTGCCTCATTTGCTCATTCGGCTTAGAGAGCTTTCCTTGTAGCCATTATTTGTAAGACCTTTGAGTGTTGGGAAAACACTTGGTCCTACTTGTGAGAGTAGAAGAAATCCTCTAGGTTGTGAGGATTTGTGAGAGTGAGTTAAAGTGTAAGCTCGGAAAACACTTTGTAAAGGTTCCTTAACACCCGGGAAGCTAAGGTGTATTCGCTATTTGGAGAATAGTGGAGGAAGCCCAAGGAAGTCAATAGCCTTAGGGGTGGACGTAGGCACGTGTTTGGCTGAACCACCTAAAAACTATGGTGTCATCTCTCTAACTTTATTTCTCTTACATTTTAGTACTTATTCATACTTGTGGAGTTTTATGCTTTATCATTTATTGCTTATATTTGGCATAGCATTAGACACATTTAGTTCAACATTATTATTTGTTAAAGAGGGGTAGATTTCAGATCTGATTGTTTAGCAAAAAAGTGATAAGTTTTTGTTAAACCCAATTCACCCCCCTCTTAGGTTGTTATTTAGACTTTCAACATTTCTCATAGCTAGGAAAAGCTCCACCAGCCCAAAATCGAGATCCAAACTCCACTAATCTGGACACCAACGATTCGTGAGTCCTAGAGCTCAGAACATAATCTTCGTCTTAGTTCTTGATAGCCCCATTCGATGACATCCTCACAGTGAAGAGAAGCCCCACAACAACACTCAGATATCACACTCCAAGTGCACGGACATGCCACCAGTGCAGGAGATGCGGGACTCAGGGGAATTTTTCTTAAGAGCACAGACACACCCTAAAAAATTTACATTCCCATAGTCGATAAATCCATTTTAGCAAACAAGCTTAATATTATGTTTATTGCATATTATGGGACATGCATTGTGGACAAGGTCCTACCTCACCGCCACTTGCAAGATCATCTGCTACAAGTTGAAATAATGGGAATGCACACTTTGATGGTATAGTTATATGCTTTAACATAGTTTGTGTAGCTAGCTATTGTTGTGAATTGTAACAAGCAATTGGCTTGCATGGAGTTATAAGGAGTTTTAGAATGAGGTTTTAGAGTTCCTTGTTTGTTTAAGTTGATTACATATGTCTTGGAATTTTTTCAATAATTTATTGTGAATTCAACCAATGCATTCAATTTTTACTTGTATATTTGCTGTTGAGTTCCATAACCACTATTTCACTGGAAAAATGTTCTAGAAAAGTCGATGAGTTTGTTTACCTGTGATAGTTTATTATGTTTGCTATTCCAGTTAATAATAGATATTTTGTCTACTACATGTTAATTTATTTAATTACTTGGGAATCTAGTATTATAAGCTAAGGGCATCAGGAAAATAGTAGTTTCCTTCAATGATCACTATATTTTAACGCTTCATTATTTAGAGATTTAGTATTAGGTTAAATACACCGACTCTTGGAATTCTAATACTTTTAACCAGAACTATCGATTTTATTACATTTCGTCCGTCAACTTTCCACCCTTTACACTTTGCACCTCGCTGTTAATTTCAATAGAAATTGATATTTTGGTTTAGTAAAGTGATGATTTTACACTCATTAAGTTTTTAACATTATGGTTTTGTAGTTTATGCATTTTGCAAATAACTCCTTGAGCTTCAAAAATATATTAAAAATAAATCTCAGTGTGACATGGTGCATTTCGTGACATGCAAGTGCACAATATTTAGTGGGTCCACTTGGCTATCACCTGTTGGTGATTACGTGGCAAGAGTGCTAACAAGTAGGCAAGGAAAAGACCATATATAAAAGGATAGGAAACTCATGCACTCGTTTGATGATTTTTAGGGAAAAAATATATTTTACCCACGAACTACCGTAGATTTTACACTTTGCATCCTAAACTCTCACTTTTGAAACATTGCATCCTCTAAGTACCTATCTTAAACACTTTGCACCCTCTGACAATTTTTTAGACTAAAATGATGATAATGCCCTTGATCCATTTTGAATATATTGAAGATATTGTTATCAATTCATTAAATTATTGAAAGGATTATTGTTGGATATTGTCGGATGAAGGGTACAAAGTATCTAACATTAGTAGTTAGAAGGTGCAAAATATCTAAAAATTTTACAATTTCTCCAAACTATCTGATATTAGTAGTTAAGAGTGTGCAATGCCTCAAAAGTGGTGGTTTAGGGTGCAAATTGCAAAACTATAGTAGTTCATGGAAGAAAAGTATATTCTCCTCATGATCTTTTAAGCACTGAAAAGTTTGTTAATCCAGCAAACCACAACGACCATTATAAGGATTTTACCTAAGTTTTAAAAGAGTTGGGTGATCTGGCTGGCCATCACAAATAAAAACATTGCCTGCTGGAAAACATCGGTACTCTCGTTTGCAAGGTATGCATTGATACCCAGGGAGAGAAAACAAACGGGGCGTGGAAAGCAAGGCGTCAAAGAGAAACGTTTGTCATGCTGATAATTTCATAAAGCCCTTTACAAACTTATGTTCTGTAGTGTTGTTAATAATGCAAATCACTCTCAATCTGAAAGTAGCCTTGTTGACAGACATATTTAGCATTGTAATGGAGAAACATCCGAAGTCTTCTACAAAAAGAAGCGGAACACATGGAAACAAATAGTCCCTCCAAGCTAAACTCGGAGACATTTTTCTTCTTAAAACCAAAGGCTTTCTGTACCAACATAGCTCCACCGAAAATTACCCAGGAAAACAAAAATTTCCTCTAATGGATCGGTCAGATTTCGTTCTAGTTTGGGAGGAAATAGTCAACAAAACTAGAAATGCGATATCCCCCTGAGAGACAAGAATGTTACATGTAGAAAATATCACTGGATGCTTTCGCCCCCCACCCGGAAAAAAAAAGGCCATAAGAAGCAATACTATGGTTTCTCCCCACTATTATAATGGGAGGATGGTGTTTTCAATTTAGTGCAAGCAAACAGCCTATTCCCACCTATTTGTCCTCACAATAGCCTGCTTAGGGACTTGATAAGCAATTTCAAATTCTGTCTCGTAGCCTCATCTCCCGTGAATCCCAAAATATCAGAGCTTATGTTCTGCCGTGTTTAAAAGAAAAAAGAAAGAGAACCAAAATTTGCACAAAAATTACTCTCATATTCTTCAATTAGCAAAGAAAGCAAGCAGGCAGCAAGTTAGGATCTTACCTCAATGTTCTTCAAGGTAAAAATTAGGGTGTAAATCGACTTCTGAATCAGTTCAGTGTTCTCAGGTGTCATAACTGATGAATGTACCCTTCTGCAGAAAAATATACTTAAACCATTGTAAGCTGATAACTCTGAGGGCGAGAGAGAGATCATGTACAACATATCCCAAAATCTTATACAATTTTGAATTGTCAAAGAGTCGTGTTTCATTTGGCACCTTCTGGGCAATCACATTTTAGTATAATCATATAACTTTTTCAAGGAGCTTAAGAATAAATTGGATAAATTCTTCTTCTTTGTCCTCCTCCGCATCCTCCTTTTCTATATCACTGTCACCGTCTCTGCCTCTCTCTTTCTAAATAAGGGAAACACCACTCATGTAACCATACGAGATTGAATGACTGACATCACCTCTCCGCCCCTTTTTCTGGGGCTAGGAGAGGCCGCAAAATACAACAAGGCACTCCAAACTGATGTAAACACTAAACTAAAAATGTGATTACCCAGCATCTTGGCAGAACGAGGAGTAATTCCAGGACAAATAGATCTATAACATAGGATGTCTAGCCCAGGTAATATAACTCACGTATGAACTAGGTAAGGGCGATAAAGCAGTGATAGCAGGGGACAATCTGGTACAAGTTAATATCTTACATGAGCATTGTCAAGGGGTGTTTAGAATTTTTTACATGAGTCATCATGATGGTTTTTTAAGTTTTAACTAAATCAACCAGGAGATATCTTCAAACAAGTTACACATAGTTTTAATTAAAAGACTTGAGCATTGTTTACCAAAGAATCATAGAGCACTTTAAAGTAAAGGCAATATTATCTAACAACATTTTAAAACGACTGGAAAACTCCTTAATTTATGCAATTGAATAGAGAAAATTTTAAGCTTCATTTATTCATGATAATATCATTAATGATGCTACCATCAACAAAAGTTCCATTTGTAATTGCACTGAAACCAAAATTAAAATCCTGCATTTTTTAAACACCTGAAAGGAAAGCCAGAAAAATAGAACTTAAAAAGCATAAATCCTGTGCACTTTAAGGACACAAAGAGACAAACCGATGTATTCTAAAGCCACCAAGGCCCTGTCATAAACTTGGATACCTTTTTTCCTTACTGTAAACGGACGAGTTAAGATAGATAGTTTTGCTTCATGTTTATAAATGTTTGCATTTTCAAAATTGGTCGAAAAATGAGTGTTAGGCAATGTTTGTAATGATATGAACACGTTCTCTAATTTTAAAAAAAAATCATCAAAATATGATTTTCATACTAAAAATGTTTTCAACCTCCAATAAAATTTTCTATCAAGTCATTTGCCTCAATTTCTATTCAAAACAACACAAAAACCAAGATAACGTTCACGAAAATCTATAAACAACTACTCTCACACAAAATTTTCTTCCAAACATACTTTTTACTTTCACATTCTCCGAGAGAATAAATTTCAAAAACTCTCTTTCCAAATATCTTTTCTACAGCCCCCACCACTTTCACAAATACCCAAAAAGAACACATTTAAAAAAGTTTCAGCCAGATACAGAAAACAAGATAATATAGCCGTATGTTATTGCCGTAGAAATGAATGACAAGTTAACATTTTATCAGTCTTTTTATGAGAAATAAAAAGGTATCTGTAAGGCAGTTTAGCAGTTGCAATATCACTAAAAGATATTTTGATGATGGTCACATCTACATGAAATGTCAAGGCGAGAACCATACCCTCAGGCCGGTATTGGCCAAATTCTGACAGCAAAACTCATAGGTCAATAGACAAAATCTATCCCTGACCCAATGCAACTAACCTCAAGGACCAAACCCAGCCAACTCCAGATTGACTGTCCCATAATTGATGCCACCTCCAAGACCAGCAAGCTTGCCCTAAACACCACGAAGATGGAGATGGCAGACGATCTAGGTGCCAAGATAATCAAGGCACTGGTTAAGGAGAAGGTGAAAAGAAGAGAAATTGGGGGGGGGGGGGGGGTAGAGGCTGAGGATGTTCCTCGAGTTGGTGAAGTCGTTAGGTGTAAGCCCAACTGTGGAAATGGGAAAACAGAAGAGAGGGATTAGGGCCAATTGTGGAATTAACAAGTATCCATCTGGAGTGGGAGGGGTTGGTTGGGATGGTATCTATCAATTCTTCAATCCCTGCAACACCTACTGGTATTTGCTGCTCAGAGCCAACGTCGAAATTCAACATGCTGATCATGGACCACCTTAGGCCAGTAGTCCCTTAGGGTCAAGCAGGATGAAGCTCCAATTAATAATTAGGTAGTTGAAATCCAAACAGAGCATTAGCTGCTTCCAGACACTAGCAAGTATGAGAACAAAGAAACCTATTAAGTTTTGCATATTTAGGTCATGGAGAGGTGTGGAGGTCATTGATCCCGAGGTAGGCAAATGCCTTAAGAATTCATGGTGTTCTTTGGGTCATCATTTTGATGGAAGTCTTCACTGCCAACAATTTTATGAGCCAGAGTAGAAAAGAGCCCTCTTTTGAGGTTTATTTAATTTGAAATACCATTTTACCTACCTAAAAAAACAAATAGCATTCCACATCTTCTCAACCTACACTAGAATTCATGATTTTATGCATAACAATTAGGAAGATCATGTACTCAGCACTTTACCTACCTAAAAAAACCAAATAGCATTCCACATCATCTTCTCAATCTAAACTAGAATTCATGCTTTATGCATAACAATTAGGAAATCGTGTACTCATTACAACAAGCACCATCATATTGAACCAAGGGGTGTTTGAGATCTTGCAAGGAGACAGACTTTTACCAAGGACTCTATCAACCAGGACTGAGATAAGCATCACCCAAATGAGTACACTAGAATCTTGTTCTCCATCTCTCTGGCCGGTTGGGGGGGGGGTGATGTGGAGGGTCACAGTGAATTGAGATCTTGTAAGATGTTACCACACCTCACAACATGTAAGCTAAAATCAAGATATCGCTAAAATAAGTTACGATAATTCACCTCAGATCCTCAGAGGCTTGTGTAAGGCTTTTGGTAAGATTCTCAACTTCCTTTAGCAGACCACCATCACGAACTTCAGTCAGCAAAGGTTGAACGTCATCAGCCATGGCTTTGATCTGAGACACCACTACAACATATCAAATAACTCTGCATGAGAATACATACAAAATGGAGAATCTAAATCCAGGATGCAAGCACATAAACATACAGAGTTTCTTTCCGGGACAACAGCACAATATACCATATAGATTACCAACTTGTCTGTGATCCTTTGCACCTCTTTTTAAATTAAATTCTCTATTTCTCACAAACAAAACGACATGGCACAGTATTACAGAAAAGGGGGGGACCTATAACAATGATTCACCTTTACAGCTTTGGTAAATGCAGTGCTTTTGCAAAAAAGAACGTGGCTCACTAAGTCTCTATGACATGGAAGCACTTGTATAAACGTGGAGAAGGAAACTCAAACCCACATCTGGGAAAACCAGATTTGCTCAAATCCATGTGAACTTGACGTGAAAGTGCATCAAAGGGAAATAACATATATAGGGGTAATATCCTAACCAAAACTTCAGCTGACAACTCATTCAAGTCAAACTTCAAAACCAACATTGGGCACAATCTAATGCATTTCCATCTAGCTGAAGAATTCAAAGCAACTTACTAGACAAGTATCAGTCTATAAAAAAAATAAAATAAAATACTAGACGAGTATCAAGTATCAAACCATTAAACTGCAATTCTTTTCTCCCGGTAAAAAAAAAAAGCTGGCTTGCTAACATCAAATTGAAATAAATTTCTTCCCCTAATCTATATGCGGAAACAGATAACATGGTTCAATTGGTTTAGAGACCCAGATCAAACAAAGGCATCATTCACATCCTCCTGATCCTAAAAGTTGCAAAAAGAGAAGTTTCTATTCGCAAAACAAATGGCCTTCCACCAACGCTGTGAGGGTTTCAATGTCTTCCAAGCTGATTTCTTTAACAAAGATGCGAGTAGAACATCACATCATCAATCTCCCAGCATTTCTTTCATGAAGCTTTCACCATTGCCCAACAATTTGGAACTTATTTTTGGACATATATGTGGACATATTCCACAGCTTAAAACATAGATATTGAATAGAAAGGACCATAGTAAGTTGTGAAGACAAAATAAGAGGAAAAGTTTCTAGACAATTTCAGTTTCCACTGAAGGAATGATGGTAGATAATGCACAAAAACTTGTAAGTTTGCTCAATGCTCAATATCTTATGGATATGGTATCAAAGCCTAGATTCTGAACACTATGTCTGAAGAGGTGTCCTTAGGTATATGCCAACTGTTTGGACAAAAGACGTTTTCAATAACAGTGAATTGGTGCCCAGTACGGAATCTTGTCAAACCAGCAACTAATCGGCTTTTGGTAAACCGTCATAGACTTTCAGCTAGATTTGGACTAAAAGTGCTATTAGCAAGCTTTCGATCTTCTTTTCTTCTTCTCCCTTGTGTAGCATTGATAAGTCATGTCCTTCTTCCTATTCTGTCTTTTCCTCTCAGCAGCTTCACTATACGGATTGCCAACTTTCCTTACCCTTTGCAGCTCTTAACTGACCATTTCAATTCAAAGAACTGCAAGTAGCCCCCCCAGGTCTCTCTTTCTCCTCATGAAATGACTCTCCTGCAATGAACAGTTGAGGGCCCATAGTACCCAAAGCATTGCAGTGATCAAGTCCCTTGAGCAAGCTACTATACCACACTATACTTGGGGCTCTACACATTACAAATAGACGGGGCCATCAAGGCGATTGAGAGCTAAGGCCCCAAAACCTTATTCCTTATCCCCATCCTTGCCAACTAAGGGGCCCTAAGTGGGAGAGTCAGCCTCAAGAAGCATTATTGAGAGGAAAATACTTAGCTCCTCTTTGTTCTCTATAAGGTTCCAAGCCTTTCTTTAAAATAGATTAAAACAAATGAAGTAGAGACAAATATGGAACACAGGACTAAGAAGCAAGCCCTCACTCATCTACTTGGGTACAACCCACTTTACATTCATGTACCTCCAATAGAATAAGGCATTCTCTTATGTTCTTCGAATGCTAGTTAAACCTCTGTGATAGGTAGGTTCTTCTCCTTTACCTATCAAAAAATGGATGAAACTCACTCTTCCGGATCAATATGGATTAGATAAAACCAGGCCACGATGAGTGAATTCGACATCATTTGCCCACCACAAATTTTTCTCCCTACGCTAGAACTCTAAATCATTTGGGGTTTTTCATACAGTCATTTCATTGAACAAAGAAATTACCAATCATTTTTTTCATCTAATGACTTACTTTAACATAGCCGACAGACAGCTCTTAACAATTGATTCAATTTACTAATAACTCCTCCTTTTTAAGAGAACTAAGTGATATTTTTCAACAGGTACAGTCATCCAGCTCAACAACTTATTCCCGAGTATAGATACCACAGAATGAAAACAATCACAAGAAGTTCACATCACACCTTTGTGAGCAGTGGCTTTGCCTCTTCAATAACTAGAGCTACCCGCTGAGCTAGCGAATAAGTATTGGCAACACCAATTTCCTCGACTCCCCGTCCTAAACGGATAAATATCCCAACCAGTGTATCCAAACTTACTCCTTGGAGTCCCTTTAGCTTCTGCCTATCACATAAAATAAGACCCTCTTTAACACATTCTGGGTCTAGAGGTCCCGCTGAAGGTGTTGGGATTGGATCTCGAGGCGTAATATCAATCATAGTTTCCATGAGAAGACCTGACTGGTTTACTTCAACCAGTGAATTTCGAGGAATGATTATCTTGTCATCTTCAACCTACAAAGAGAAGGTGAAACAATAAAGTGTTGCACGCCAGACAAATCTTGACCACATAAAAGTAAATGCTTAGAATAATATATAAGAGAAATATTGACCACTGGAATGACTTAACTATAGATGGAAAAGAGGGAAAAGCACATATCGTAACAAGAAAATGACATTCAAGCACACCTCAACAACTGCTTCAATACTTTTCAAGGAGGGATTAACACGGATGACATTGCCAACAGTCACCCCTCTAATCCTCACTGGTGTTCCTGTGGAAATACCGCAAGCCTGGGCAAATTCAAAAACAGTCAAGTACTTCCTGAATTTAGATCGGATTTGGAACGCCCTCAACCAAGCCAAGCTGAGCGCAAAAAGAACTGCACCAGACATTAGAAACAACCCGACCCCACCTTCCCAAATGCTCCTTCGTCCAAACCCGAAATCACTCAAAGGTCGTAATATTTGCCTCCAGAGATTCCTAGGAATATCCAGAACAACTGCAACCGGATTCTTTTTATCTGAAGAAGACATCGCCTGTCCGTGTCCTGCATCAGTAGAATTAGCTCTTATCCTAGTGAGTTTCGCGTGTGGTCTTGATGGAAGACGAGGCAAGCAATTTGAAGAACTACGTGGCGGCGTAATCAATGATGAAGACGACATTGCTGGGCAAGTTGAGAGCTGAACCAAAGGTTTACCAACCATCTTTTGCAGGATGCTAAATCAATAAGAGATTCAGCAAAAGACTGCAATGGCAGAAACTAACTTCTTGAATCAATTACATAGAAAAAAAAACAAAAAATCTTTGAATCAATTGCCACTATCTGAAAAGGGGCTTTCATTGTGTTCGGACTGCTGAGACTTCCACTGGGCCTATTCAATGGGCCATAAAACAAACCCTAGAAAGTAAACAATTAAAGAAATAAGAAATGATCGTAGATTGGTTAAGGATTTCAGAGTCGATTACAAAAGGCATACACCAGGACCGTTTTGCTAACAAAAACCGGTAAAAGTAATATTCACATTCCGCAGCCTCAAGAATTATATATTTTTCAATTTACACCTGAACGATCAAAACTTTATAATTACATTTTTTTTGGTAATCAAGGAAATTTTGACATCCATTCACATTCACATGCACCGAATTCAAATAGACCTGACTTAATATCTGCACGAGTTACGTTTAACATCACGGCAAACTCCAGGCCGTGCAGCCCCTCCAAACCACATGAGAATTACATTTTACCTCCATATTAAGATATAGTAAGAAGTGAGAAGCGATACAATCGAATGATCTAATTATAACATGAGATATAAAATATAAATGTATTGTGACTTTAAAGTATAATTGTCACGCCCCGTGCTCGTACATACCCCCTAGGTTCTTCTATAGTAATGGAATGCACACAAGCAGAGATTACGACATGAACTAATCTTCTCACAACCTGATAACTTGCGTTTAGCGGAAACGTTTTATTTGAAAACGATAAGTCTATTAAGGAAGGAAACATAATAGTTTCATGGATTCATTAAAAAGGGTCCTTTAGGTACAATTCGGGATCGTATCCCACATAAGCCTCATACGAATCATTAAAATAAATTCAAAACAAATAGAAAGTTACAAAAGCGTCCTTCCAAAAACACAAAAAGACTAGTTAACAAAAGGGTGAGCCTCCTGATGCTCACAGTTTATACAACCAAGATTTCTACCGAATAAAATCATTTGGATTACGATCCGAGTAAAATCAAAGAAAGAGGAACCAGTCTATTTTTCACCACAGTTTCACCATCACAGATTCGCCTCCTGCTTTACAATAAAATGACAACCACCAATAAACATAAAAGGGGTGAGTCCTACATACCAGTAAGGTTGGGGAAGAGAACATGACAATCATAAAAGAAAGAGTATGCAAAGACATAACATAGCATATGACAATACGTGATAGAGTATGCATGCTTTCATACTATTCATAAAAGCAAGACATCTATCAATGCACATGAAATGAAATGATGCTATGCACCTAATTCTCATTCATTTCGTTGGGGTTGAGGTGTTACTGCCGTTTGCTCTTGTTTTATCCCCCAGAGCTGGGTTGTGCGTCCCTCCTCTCCTTCGGGACTTGTCCCGTGCCAACTGCACTAGGACCCTTTCATAGTTAGGCACTATGCCCCTTTAGGTTAGGAGCCCACCCTTTTTCTCAAAGCGGTGGGTTGCACTCTCCCCTTTAGTAAACGGTACCGTCACCCATCATTTACGGAAAACACCTCGGTAAATTCGGTTTCCATCCCCTGATCTTGGTTCACTCAATGATTCATGATATGGATGCAATAAATGATGCTTTGTAGTTGCATAATAAAACACAAAAATCACATCATTTATTCATAGATTCATAATGGTTCTTGCATGTGTACCCTTTTGGGCCTTTTCTTTTCTTTTGCCAAGTGTACCCTTTCGGGCCTTTTCTTTTCTTTTGTCATTACATGCCCTTTTTGCTCACTTTGAGCTTCATTAGGGCACTTTTGTGACCCCCTTTCATCAATCAATTTCATCTTTACATCTTTCAGTTCATAGATTCAAACATGCGCAAGTAACTCATAACATGTTGCATAAAACGTATGAAATATAGGAGATCAAGACTGTGAACTTTAAGCAAACAATTTTTTTTTTTTCATTTACAAGTGTAATTGTGTACTGTTTGGGCCTCCTGATGGATCAACTTTCCAACTCAAAAGACTCCCTAAGACCATTTAAAAGTAACGGGCTCAAAGATCCATTTGTGAACCGTAACGGGCCATGTGATTTGGGCCCTCTAAACAGGTTGATTTGGGCTCAAACTTGGGCTTCTACATCTATAAATTCGGTTTTCATCCCCTGATCTTGGTTCACTCAATGATTCATGATATGGATGCAATAAATGATGCTTTGTAGTTGCATAATAAAGCACAAAAATCACATCATTTATTCATAGATTCATAATGGTTCTTGCATGTGTACCCTTTTGGGCCTTTTCTTTTCTTTTGCCAAGTGTACCCTTTCGGGCCTTTTCTTTTCTTTTGTCATTACATGCCCTTTTTGCTCACTTTGAGCTTCATTAGGGCACTTTTGTGACCCCCTTTCATCAATCAATTTCATCTTTACATCTTTCAGTTCATAGATTCAAACATGCGCAAGTAACTCATAACATGTTGCATAAAACGTATGAAATATAGGAGATAAAGACTGTGAACTTTAAGCAAACAATTTCTTTTTTTTTTCATTTACAAGTGTAATTGTGTACTGTTTGGGCCTCCTGATGGATCAACTTTCCAACTCAAAAGACTCCCTAAGACCATTTAAAAGTAACGGGCTCAAAGATCCATTTGTGGACCGTAACGGGCCATGTGATTTGGGCCCTCTAAACAGGTTCATTTGGGCTCAAACTTGGGCTTCTACATCTATAAATTCGGTTTCCATCCCCTGATCTTGGTTCACTCAATGATTCATGTTATGGATGCAATAAATGATGCTTTGTCAGTTGCATAATAAAGCACAAAAATCACATCATTTATTCATAGATTCATAATGGTTCTTGCATGTGTACCCTTTTGGGCCTTTTCTTTTCTTTTTTCATTCCATGCCCTTTTTGCTTACTTTGAGCTTCATTAGGGCACTTTCGTGACCCCCTTTCATCAATCAATTTCATCTTTACATCTTTCAGTTCATAGATTCAAACATGCGCAAGTAACTCATAACATGTTGCATAAAACGTATCAAATATAGGAGATCAAGACTATGAACTTTAAGCACACAATTTTTTTTTCATTTACAAGTGTAATTGTGTACTGTTTGGGCCTCCTGATGGATCAGCTTTCCAACTCAAAAGACTCCCTAAGGCCATTTAAAAGTAACGGGCTCAAAGATCCATTTGTGGACCGTAACGGGCCATGTGATTTGGGCCCTCTAAACAGGTCGATTTGGGCTCAAACTTGGGTTTCTACATCTATTTTTCATGATCTACACAGCCATAAAGTCAGTTTTCCAGTTTGGACCTTTTTACATTAACGCTAGTGTGAAATGTCGAAACTGCCCTTGAAACCTCCAGGGGCATTTTCGACCTTTCCACACCTCTGAATGCACTGTAATTTTTCATGGAACCTAATTTTCTCCTATAATACAAGAAAAACAATTTACAAGCCAAAAATCTAAGGATTTCATTGGGTTTTTTTGAGAATGTTGAAACTGCCCTTAGAGTCATCCAGGGGCATTTTAGACCTTTCCCGAACTCGGATAGCCCTGAAATTCTTACTGTGACCTACTGTACTCCTTTAATACATGCTCACCAATTTTCAGGCGAAAATTCCAAATATTCCGTGGGGCTGTTTTGAGAAATGCCGAAATTGCCCTAAGAGACCTCCAGGGGCATTTTCGACCTTTCCCAACCTCAGATTGCCCTGTGATATTTCCAGGGCAAATATCCAAGTATTTCATGGGGTTGTTTTGAACAGTGCACGATTTTCACTAACAAGGCCTGCCTTTTTCATATGCTCTTTGTGTGTAAAGATCTGTCTCTCTACACTTATAAATTATCTATAAGATTTAAATATGAAGTGACCAGTAAGCATTTATAGAATTTTAAAACCAACATGCTGAAATAGACATGTCCAACAACTTATACAATTCAATTGATTTTCTACAATATTCTCCCAACACAGATCATGCAAACTACCCCTTACCTCAAACGTATTTGTCTGAATTTCTCACCTGAACAACAGAACATTTTGTTAGGGCAAGAAAATATAAAAGTTGTTAAATGAAAAAGTGCAGACCAAAAATTATCCTGGGCCCTTCCTTTCCTATGGGTTTTCCCTTTCTCTCTTGCTTTGGTCAACTGGATTTTCCCTTTAGGTTAGTGGTTATGTTGGTAGCAAGTTGGTAGAAAGGTAAGTTTTGCTCTCTTTGTCGTGCAAATAAATAGGCTTAAGGTTAATTCCCCCTAGCCAGCCTTCGAAGCCTACCCTAGTCTAGACAAAATATTAGAGAATCATCTGTCAACCAATCGTAAAAAGCCATCAAAGTTACCTCATAACTTACGTAACTTTGCTAAAGAGTGAGGTAATGGACGGGCCAATCACAAGACTCCACTTAAACTTTAAGATAAGAATGCATTTAATGCGTTATATATGGTTAAGACACGTAGAAGAGTGACATAAGAAAGTAGTACGTCATGTGCATGAAATCACAAATTTCCCGAGCATGCAATGTTCAACACACTCGGGCAGCCTTGTAATTACATCTTTACCCCTGTCAGCCCTACCCTGTCATGCATAACTCGGCCAACCCTGTAATTATAGGTTTACCCCTGTCAGCCCTGCCCTGTCATGCATAACTCGGCCAGCCCTGTAATTATAGCTTTACCCCTGTCAGCCCTACTCTGTCATGCATAACTCGGACAACCCTATAATTACAGCTTTGCCCCTGTCAGCCCAACTATTCGTGTAAAAATAATACGTATAAAATATAATTTCCATAAAAACTATATTTTAGATATAAAAACTATTAAATAGGTAAATTCAACAAGAGATGGATAAAACTCAAAATGAAATAATATGCAAACAAATGTAAACACTTATTTAAAGAATTGATTTTTAAGCTTTATAAAGTAATAATTTAGACTTATTTAAATTGAAAAACTCTAAAGAGTATATTATTTAATAAGTCAAACAACTATAGATAAAGCGGATTGTCACAATAATGTATCAAGTTTAATAGTTTAAGTTACCGTTATAAAATGAGTGGTAATTTGATGATGTAAAGCATAACTTTCTCAATAAAAACAAGAAAATTGAAATGTTGTTAGTTCTATCGTGCCATGTGAATCCAAGAAAAGTATAAAAAAACAAGAAAAAAACAAAAACACAAAAGATTAGGAGATTGTGCAGTTGAGCAAAAAGTTATTTTTTTTATAAATGCATTTGGAGTTTGGTCATGATTAATCTTTTAGGCATGTGTAATTTTCCATTCCACCTACACCCAATAATTAATGAATCATATTAGATTATCGAGTAACTCGAAATGAATTATTAAAGAAATATTTCAAACTTTTAATCTACAACATATTCAGGATAAACTTGCATTTGAGTTCAGTGTTTGGTTATGAGTAAACAAAACGTTTGGACGAAAAAATTGATTTTGAAATAAGGAACTCTTTTAGGAGGGCATGAAACAAACATAGCTAATTTATGATGTGAGACAATATGGTCGTCCCAACCCTAAAGCACCACTAGGCTCCCCTAATCCCAAACTTCGAGAGACCCTTAGGCCCGATCCATGAGACCCGAGCTGATAAGAGACGTGATCAATAAAGATCAAGCAATCTGCTTAGGACTTCTTGTTGGAATCGTAGGATCAGTGCAGCGGAAGATAGGATCGTTGAAATCAGAGCAGCCCAAGCGTTCTACCTCCTTCAGATCCACGCACACAGCTTTGAGAGAGAAGAATCATATAGAGAGAGAAAGTAGAGAGAGAAGCTGTCTTTCGTGAAAACGAAATTTCTCGTTAATCATCTTCGTCTTTTCTCAAATGAATTTCTGAGCTATTTATAATGGCTGGCTCAGAACTCAACTGTGCTATAGCGTGGGATCTTTAGGGATCTCAAATCTCGGCCGTAGGATCATCATGAAAAACTCTTTTTCATTAACCCCCTTATATTCTGTATTCCGAATTTATGAGCTTCTACAAGTTGTGATCATGTCCATTAACATATCACAATTGATCCCCGAGATAATGAGACTGTTTTTTTGAAATCTCTTTTGCTAACAATTATATGCTTATTTATCCTTCCACCATACTATATTCCACATGAGCTAATAGGACCGGAATAATATCACCGATTAAGTCCCTAGCTCATATAATTCTTAATTCTTAGTCTGTGCCTAGTCGGACTTCCAAAACTTTTTGAAAAAACTTTTTCGCAAATATTTACTTAATATATTATATAAGTAAAACTCGTGAAAACACTTTTCACAAAATCTCGCTGCAACGTTTTTACAGGAGTCCAACAATATACAACCATAATGAATATACTGCCTCATCAAGAGACTGGTGGATTCCATATTGAACAATTATACAAATTCACTTATTACGCACAAGACCCAACATTGTCTGGAATATTTGATCTGCGAAAGATCATCACCAAATGACTTAGTCAAAGGACAATCACACAACAAGCAAACCTACACAACTCTCTCAGGTCTAAGGACAATATAAGCTAATTGTGCTGAATAACATTCTCTACATCAGTGATCATTTTCAGAAGGTATTCATAGTTGATCCCGTTCAGTGCATGTACTCTTACATTACACACACTCGTCTGCTTAAGGACACCACCTCAATGACGGAGTCCATCATTCTATCTTATAGAGGCACAACAAGTGTAGACCTATTTGTACATTATCATGTACCTCGGTCTAGAACAAAGTGAGTCAACAAGGATCCCAAAAGTCATACTCCCCGCCTCCGATTAATTAATCATTGGCCTGACTTTTCTACAATGTTGCTCAACTATATGACATCTTATGTCATTATAAATATGACATCTTATGTCATTGCAAATATGACATCCTATGTCATTGCATGTACCCAAAATAATATACAAGTGATTAAAAAATAATAATAATTATCTCATAATTATGCAAAATGATTGGTTTTGAGGGCATACATCTAACACTTCTTTCTCTCCTATTCCTCTGAGAGCCAATCTCTCTTTCTTCCCCGGCGGTTTGCCTAGTTCTTCCCAGTTTCCATCTTAGATGGATCCGATCTTTCTATTTCTTCTATTATCATGCCATGAACTAATTCTTACCCGATCGTTTTCTGTTTTGATCAATTCTGATAGTTCTTGGTTTTTTTTTTCTTGGTGTTCTTGGTTTTTTCTGCTGCTCTCATGGATGATCTTCCTTCTACTATGGATATTATTACTAGGAAAACTGAAGAAATGCTATGGGATTCCCTTTTCTGGTCGAATATCTCTCAACATGGGCATGGCCAACCATACGTCTAGCATGGTGTCGAATATCTCTT
Organism: Myrica gale; assembly: GCA_963930655.1. Taxonomy (NCBI): domain Eukaryota; kingdom Viridiplantae; phylum Streptophyta; class Magnoliopsida; order Fagales; family Myricaceae; genus Myrica; species Myrica gale. Next base: position 12,024,070 of record OZ005616.1, read on the forward strand.
TCCCCTGGTATGGCAGACTTCGCTCTCTCTTGTTTCGAACCAAAGGAAGTTGGTCTTCCTACTTCACCGGTTGTTACTGGTGACCTGTTGGACTCACTTGAGACTCCTAATCATGATCTATCTGAGTTTCCTCTTCAGACTCTGGAGGAATTCCTTGATGCAACTGCTCGTCGTCCTATTAATCGCCCTGGCTTTGCGCTTGGTCCATGTCCAACTAGACCAACCTCTCTGTTTGCCTCCATGCATGCTTCGAATGTGCCTTCTACAGAGCTGGTCCCTTTTTATGGTCCTCTTCCCACTGACTATACTTGGAGTTCTAAGGGTACCACCCAAGGGGTGAAGTATGGGAATTTGGTGATCATACGACATTGCACCCAAAATTTGCAATCTTGTGCCCCTCGTCTGCTATGTGTGGTGTTGCCACGGTGTCCAAGTCCACGCATCTACTCCCCCATGCAGAGGTTTATTCCAATGTACCCATCACTGGTTCTTCTTCACAGGCTAAAGGCAAGCGGAAGCTAGAAGATTTTCCTGTTATGGGACCACCAACAACTGGAAAGAGGCTTGCTCTCTCTTCGGCCATGCCTACTCTTTCTTTGGGTTCTCCTCCACTTATTGGTGTTGTTAGGGTTGCTGAAACTGTTGCTGTGTACCCTCATGTGGATGTCCCCCATTGTGCACCCTCATGTGGATGATCCGATATTGGCTATCCTGCGCCAATCAAAGAAATCCTTGACGACTTTTAAAAGGAACTAGACTCGTCTTAATAAACTGGCAAAGGCTCGTAGGGCAAAGGCATTGACCCTTTATGATGACCATTTTTCTGTTATGATGGACTCTGATGTGAATGACGCTGCACTTAAACTGTCTCCACCTGCTCCATGATTATGATCTCTTGGAATTTCCGAGGCCTTGGGTAAGCCTCGGTCAGTCGTGCTCTTAGGGCCTTTATATCTAACTATAATCTGGACTGTGTGTTTCTGTTAGAAACTAAGTTAAGAGAACGTCAAACTACTACTACTGTATATAAGTTTGGCTTCTCTCTTTTCGCTTTTATTCCACCTGTAGGATCTAGAGGTGGTTTGTTGGTTATGTGGCGTCCCAGTCTTCCTGTAAATATTATTTGCTATTCTGAATGGATGTTAAACATGTTTGTGTATCCTGATCCTCCTCAGCAATCTTTCTTACTTACTTTGGCTTGTGGTTCGTCTCGTTACTCGGATAAACCTCAATTTTGAGATTTTTTTGCACTCTTTGGCTTCCGCTCACTCATAATCATGGCTCTTAATGAGTGACTTTAATTCTGTGGCTAGTCAAGATGAAAAAAGGGGTGGACGTCCGTTCTCTACTTCCTCTGCTGGTGGTTTGAGTCATTTTATTAATTCTTGTGGACTAGTGAATATGGGTTTTCATGGTAATTCTTTTACATGGAATAATGATCGTGGTGGTTGTGCAAATATCATAGAAAGACTTGATGTTATGATCCTTGATGAGGATCATGGGTAAGAGGGAAGATTTGGATTCATAGAAGAGGAATCGGCTTTGTGTTAGGAGACTTCGGGGAGTTTGGGGAAGATTCACGAAGACTTGAGTGGGGTTGAGTTAAGGTGGTCGGCCATTATGTTTGGGCCGGGTCAAACCCTTGTGAAAGGGCCATATGTTATTGCTTTCTTAGTTTTGGGTAGCCCACTGTTTGGGCCTTATCTGCTTTAGTCCATCGGGGCCTTGTTGGCCAAATTAGCTCTAGTATAAGTTTTGCTAGTATTGCATTATGTTACTATCGAAAGGAATTAATACAAACAATTACGGAGATTGACTCTCTAGAATAGAGTTGGTTACTGATTCCACAATTTCTTACATTCATCCAAATACCATTCATTCCACTAATATCCTTTGCATCCAGCGGGTACATTACATCTGGTATCAGAGGATTGATCCTTGCTCTCAAATGGCGGAAGGCACCAGACTTGCTACAATTGAGAAGGGGCTTGACAGTCTTCAGCGGCAGCAAGACAAACAGTAACAAGTTCTAGAAAGTATAGCTCAGCAGTTGATGAATATCACTGACAGCCTGGAAACTTTATCCAAACAGCACGACAAAACACCAGAAGATACTAGAGGGTTACTAATCCATTCTAATAGTGATGATGGAGCTTCTGGATCTAGTGGAGGACCATAGATCAAGCCATTAAAACCGGAATTTCCTAGGTTTCATTGGGAAAATCCAATAGCATGGATTTACAAGGCAAATCAGTTTTACATGTATTATAAAACACCTTTCCACATGGAGGGTGATGCTCTAACTTGGTTTCAAGATGCTAAGGAGGTAGGAACTTTTACCAGTTGGGAGGCTTTTACCAAGACACTCTACATACGCTTTGGACCTATGGCTTACGACGATTCTATGGAAGATATGCATCGTTTGAGACAAACAGGTTCTATTCTAGAATATAAATCTCAATTTGAGGTTATTTCTAACAGGATTCAAGGCATGACTGCAAAAAAATAAACTAAGTTGTTTCATTACTAGTTTGAAAGATGAGATTCGTTTTTAGTTGTTGAGTCCACCTACTTTGAATGCTGCTTTTGGATTGGCTAAAATTCAGGAGGAAAATATAATGACTATGAGAAGGAGTTTGAGAACCAGATATACAGATGCCAAACAACCATTTCCCCAATCCAAGCGAAACACAAACACACCATGGGGGGGGGGGGGTAACCAAAAAACATTCACCAACCAAACTTGGGGGGAAACAATAAACAACCAGACCAGAAAACCTTCAATAAACCCAGATTTCCCATTCAACGCCTTACATCTGAACAAATGAGGGAGAGAAGAGAGAAAGGATTCTGTTATAATTGTGATGAAAAATGGAATTTAAAGCATCAATGTAAGGGCAAAAAAATATTTATGTTAGAAGAGGTGGAGTGGGTTTCGGATGAGGAGGAAGAGGAAGAGGAGCTGAATGAGATGTGTGGATAACAAGACTTAGAAGAAGATAAAGAGGGTATCCCAACAATATCACTACATGCTATTGTTGGAACACCAAATCCTAAAACCATGAGACTCATCGGGAAGATTGGCAAGAGTGAAATGGTGATACTAGTGGATATTGGTAGTACCCATAATTTTCTTGACCCAGCTATTGTAGCTCAAAACAAACTTCCTATTCAACATACTAAGCATATTACAGTCAAGGTGGCAAATGGTGATTCCATGTTTAGTGAAAGACAGTGTGAGCAGATCGCATTTCGAGTACAGCGAAGTGTTTTCTCTACTGATTTTTATGCACTAACACTTGGTGGTTGTGAAGTCATCCTAGGATTTTATTGGCTGAAAACTCTAGGTCCTATCTTATGGGATTTTATACAACTAAAAATGACATTCTAATGGGAAAGGAAGAAGGTGGAGTTGTATGGATTGTGTCCTAAGGAGTGGATTGTTGAGGAAGCTTAGAAGTTCAGCATCTCATCGAACACCGAAAAAAGGGACTTAGTGCTCAAGCTCTTATGCCAACTAGATGAGGCTGTGAACACTGCAACACCAGCTCAAATATCAGAGCTACTACAGGAGTTTGATTCAGTTTTTGGTGAGCCTAAAGGGCTACCACCACCTAGAAGCTATGACCATCAGATTATACTCAAAGAAGAAACTGCACCAGTGTGTGTAAGACCATATCATTATCCTTACTACCAAAAAGGGGAGATAGAGAAGATTGTCCGGGAGTTATTGGAGTTAGGAGCTATTAGATATAGCCCATCCCCCTTCTCCTCTCACGTGTTGCGAGTGAGGAAAGCCGATGGAAGGTTGAGGATGTGTATTGACTATCGTGCACTTAACAAGGAAACGGCCAAGGACAAGTTTTCTATTCCTATTGTGGATGAATTATTAGATGAATTGAATGATGCTACGATATTTTCAAAGCTGGATTTGAGGTCCAGTTATAATCAGATTTGGGTGAGACCCGAGGACATCCCTAAAACTTCCTTTTGTACCCACGATAGCCACTATGAATTTCTGGTTATGCCCTTTGGGCTAACCAACGCCCCTTCCACTTTTCAGGGGCTGATAAATGACATTTTCAGGGATTACTTGAGGAAATTTTTGTTTGTATTTTTTGACGACATTTTGGTTTATAGTAAGAGTTTAGAGGAGCATGTCCAGGACCTCAAATTGGTTTTAGAAGTGCTGAAGGCACATCAACTCTTGGCTAAACTATCTAAGTGTCGGTTCGGTTATGAAGAGATTGGGTATCTGGGTCATTTAATATTTGCCCAAGGAGTGAAGGCTGATCCTAGTAAGATTGAGTCTATGCTTCAATGGCCTACACCGAAGCATATCAAGTCTTTAAGGGGTTTTCTTGGACTGACATGGTATTATTGCAAGTTCATAAGGGGTTATGGACAAATTGCAGCTCCCCTAACTCAGCTACAGAAGAAGAACTCCTTCAGCTGGTCAGAAGAGGCGACAGTGGCTTTCCAACAATTAAAGGCAGCTATGACTACACCTCCAGTCTTGACACTACCAGAGTTTTGAAAACCATTCACTATTGAATGTGATGCATGTGGGGTTGGAATTGGGGTTGTGCTTATGCAAGGAAACAGACCCATAGCCTATTTTCAAGCACTGAAAGGTAGACTATTACAACTATCAACTTATGAGAATGAATTGTATGCCTTGGTGTGTGCTGTGCAAAAATGGAGACCTTACTTGGTGGGGGCAAACTTTTGAGATTCGGACTGATAAGCAAAGCCTCAAGTTTTTACTTGAGCAAAAGGTGGGAAACCCCATTCAACAGAAATGGCTCACAAAGTTATTGAGGTATGATTTTTCCATAATGTACAAGAAGGGAAAGGAGAATAAAGCTGCAGATGCTCTCTCCCGTAGGGATGAAGGGGGTATTAATCCTACATTATCAGTGATTACCTTTCCACATTCTACTTGGCTGGAGGAATTGTGAAAGGGTTACTCTATTGATCCTAATATGAGTGACTTATTCACTAAGGTGCAAAATGGGGTGTTATCAGATCCAAAATTCACCTTAAGGAATAAGATTTTACTGCATAAAGGGTGTATTTATCTTAGCAAAACTACGGGGTTGAAGGACCAAGTTTTACAACACATTCACAATAGTCCTACAACTGGTCACTCGGGCTATCATAAGACATTACACAGGGCTAAATCTGACTTCTACTGGCCAGGCATGAAAAATGACATCAGATCTTATGTTCGGGAGTGTGATACTTGCCAAAGGAACAAGACCGAGACTCTGGCACCTGCCGATTAACTACAAAATCTTCCAATCCCTCACCAAAGTTGGACGGACATTTCCATGGATTTTATAGAGGGTTTACCCCTTTCCAGAGGTGATACGGTTATTTTTGTGGTGGTGGACAGGTTTACTAAGTACTCTCATTTCATTGGGACTTCTCACCCATACTCAGCTCATACCATAGCTCACCTCTTTATAGCACATGTTTTCAAACTCCATGGCATGCCATCTACCATCGTCTCTGACTGTGATCCAGTATTTCTGAGTGATTTCTGGCAGGAACTGTTTAGACTACAGGGCACAACTCTGCATATCACCTTCAAAGTGATGGTCAGACCGAGGTGGTCAATAAGTGTGTGGGACACTACTTGAGGTGCTACTGTGGTAAGAAACCTAAATTTTGGGTGGACTGGTTACCCTTAGCCGAATGGTGGTACAACACCATTTATCACATGTCCACCAAATTAACCCCATTTGAAGCCCTCTACGACTACCTGCCACCCAAACTCTTAAACTATGTTGCTCAGACTACACAAAACGCAGTCGTAAAGATTGAATTGAAGACCAGAGATCAAATTATTGCAATTCTCAAGCATAATCTAAAAGCAGCACAAGAACGAGATAAAGGCCAATATGATAAGAGGCACACCGAACGCATATTTGCGGAAGGAGATTGGGTTTACCTGTGAATTCACCCTTATCGCCAAAAGACCTTGGCTTTTCATAAAAGCCTCAAACTTTCTCCCAGATTCTTCGGTCCTTTTCAGATCACTCAACGAAAAGGAGAGGTTGCGTACCGATTAGACTTACTAGCTGAAGCTCGCATCCATCCCGTGTTCCATGTCTTCTGATTGAAGCGGAAGTTAGGTACCCACGTAGCTCCTCTGCCAACACTTCCTCCCGTTGATGAAGAAGGTGCTCTTCAGCCAGATCCCGAGCTGATTCTCGACCATCGCATGATAAAAAAGGGAGCTCGAGCCATTACTGAAGTTCTTGTGCAGTGGAAGGGAGCTTCTCAGGAGGATTCAACATGGGTTGTTTACAGCCAGTTGTTAGATCATTATCCACACCTTGTGGGCAAGGTCTTGTGAAGGGAAGGAGAATGTTATGATCCTTGATGAGGATCATGGGTAAAGGGAAGATTTGGATTCATAGAAGTGGAGTCAGATTTGTGTTAGGAGACTTCGGGGAGTTTGAGTTAAGGTGGTCGGCCATTATGTTTGGGCCGAGTTAGACCCTTGTGAAAGGGTCATATGTTATTACTTTCTTAGTTTTGGGTAGCCCACTGTTTGGGCCTTATCTGTTTTAGTCCATTCGGGGCGTTGTTGGCCAAATTAGCTCTAGTATAAGTTTTGCTAGTATTGCATTCTGTTACTATCGAAAGGAATTAATACAAACAATTACGGAGATTGACTCTTTCGAATAGAGTTGGTTACTGATTCCACAATTTCTTACATTCATCCAAATACCATTCATTCCACCAATATCCTTTGCATCCAGCGGGTACATTACACTTGACCGTGGCCTTACAAACCAAAAATGAAGAGTTCAATATCCAGATGCTTCGGTTTTACATTCTCCAGCGATATCTTCGGACCATCTTCCTTTAATTCTTAATACAGAGGTAATGGGAAGTTTCTCCCTCGTCATTTCAGATTTGAATTTAGGTGGGTTCGTGATCTTGGTAGTTTTGTTACTGCTGATATTGCATGGCGTGTTCTTGTGGAAGGTCGACCTGTTCTAGTTCTTTCCAAAAAGGTGGCCAAGGTCAAACGAGCATTACGTCATTGGAACAAGACTCACTTTGATTTTATTAAGGATCGCCTCCGGTTATTAACACATTCTCTTGATTATGTTTAGCAACAAGATGCTATTGTGGATTATATCTCTTTAGAATATTCTATTGAAGGCATAATTCATGAACAGTTTCTTTGGAGACAGAGGTCTAGAGTTGAATGGTTGGTATCAAAGGATCTTAACACCAATTTTTTTCACACATAAACCGTTATTCGACGCAATCGTAATTCTATTCTCTCTCTTCAGTTGGACAACAATGATTGGATTACGGGGCGTAATAATATTGGGAATTCTTTTCTTGATTACTTTACTCATCTTTTTCTGAACATACGCTCCTTCTATTCCTTTTGATCTAATGAATCTTATCTCTCCAGTTATTGAGTAGGAAGAAGCTCTTTTCTTGGAAACTGTTCCCTCGGCTGAAGACATTTTTGATATTGTCGAATCTATGGGTGCCACTAAAGCTCATGGTCCGGATGCTCTTCCACTATTGTTCTTCAAAGAATATTGGCATATTATTTCTCGAGATGTTATTGCTATGGTTCGGGAATTTTTTAATGGTGGTCGCCTCTTTTTTTTCTTTGAATCACACTTTTGTTGTCCTTATTCCAAAAGTTGAGCATCCTTATAAGGTTCAACATTATCATCATATCAGTGCAATGTCAGCTACAAGATTATATCCAAGCTTATTGCGATGAGACTCAAACCTTTTTCAATCTAGGATGAATTCAGAACAACAATCGGCCTTTATTCCGGGTCGCCTTATTCAAGATAACTCTATTTTGGCTCATGAGATTTTTCACGCACTGAATCTCAAAAAAGGACTGAAATGTAATATTGCTCTCAAAATAGACATGGCAAAGGCCTATGATCGAATGGAAATTTTATCTTGTCTCCTTGATAAGGCACATATTTAATGACAAAATAAGTGGAGCCTTAGATTCACAGAGGAACTACAGGTCTCAAAATCAAAAAAATTAAAGCACGAGTCTCGATTCCAAAATGGTATAAAGCACAAGTATGTGATATACATTTTTTTTCTTATTTTTAATCTCTATTTGACAAGGACAAATTGAAACTATTATAAAATATTCTTTAAATTTTCAGGTGACAACCAAACACTATATGCTTATCTTCAAGGAATTAGTCAAACATCAAAACTTGTTTAGTTTTCCTTGCAATTATTTTGACTTGTAAATATTTTCTCATGTTCTTCATTTTAAGCCGAAACGAATGCTCTACTATCCTACCCTCTACACATAAGTTGGTGCTTGTAAGTCAATTACACAATCCAATATTCTTGATTTTGGGTTCTGATGCCTTTGTTGGTTTCTGTTAGAATTTTGAAGTTTAATCGGCAAAAATTTTCCTTTTTTGCTTTGTGTGGGGTTTGAAATCTTGGTTTTTAACTAGAATGTTAAGCTTATTAAGAGTTTAAGAGAGTCCTTGAATCGTTCTACTCTTTAAAAAGTTTAATAAAAGTTTATATTATACTATTGGATGAGGTGAATCAAAGTGAAACAACTTCAAATCTCTGTTCTCATTATTTTCCCGATTATAGTACACCGTCTGTGCACAGTTTTCTAGCTTTTTCTCTGTTGAGTGCACTTTTCATTTGCCAGTTTCTATGATTTTTGGATGATGTTCGTTTTCATGATATTTTTAGGATTTGATGTGTTTTGAGAATTTTTAAGTAATGTTGGAGTTATATTGGTGTTTGTGTAGAAATTGTTGAGTTGTAAAAAAAGTAATGATAATTTTGAAGGTTGTTGTTTGTATATTATTTTTATTGAGATGGGTGAAAAATATAAAATAATATATAATTTTATTTGTATTTATAATATTTATTATAATTCCGATTTTTTTTTTATTTTTTATTTTTATTATTATAATGCAGATTAGGGTTGTTCACCTATACCGGCGGTGGGCCGGTTAACCGGCACCGCCACTGGTACCGGTCACCACTTAGTAGCGGGGGCGGTGCCGGTGGCCACCAAAAACCGGTGAAAATGGCGGTAGAGGTGAAACCGCCCACCACTAGGCGGTTCACCGCCAAAATCGTTTTTAATTTTTTTAACAGACGCAAACAACTTCTTTTTGGGTTAATGAAATGATTTTAGGGTTCCTTCCCCCCTTCGCGAATCAGTCCTCACTCCTCAGCCTTCAGCCAGCGCCCAGCACACGACCTTCCTCCCCTCCATTCGCGTTTGCCCACTGCCTAGTGCCCCTCCGCCCAAATCAGGAGAGCTCCCTTTTGCCTCTGCGCGGTGCATTTCTTTTTTTTTTGCTGCCAGAGCAAAGTCTTTGAAATCAGGTACTCCTTTTGGGCCTTCTCTCTCTTAACCTTTTGTCTTCACTGCGTTTCCATTGATGAGTTTGCGTTACTTTACCTTCGACTATCGCTCTTTGCACCTGTGTTGTTTTCTGGTTTTGGATCTGTGTTGGGTCTCTTTTGATGGCAAATGTTTTGCGAGGGAGATCCAGTTCTGGAGTAATTGGCCGCGATCGTGCCTATATAGTTGATTTTTATGGATTTATCTGTTGAAGTTTTTGGGAAAATCTCTTCAGAAATTTCAGTATCTAATTGGCTTGCTTTCTAGACTGATTCTTTGCTTTTTATGTGGTCATTGAAGCTTTCTCTATTTATCCTTTTTAAATTTTCTTATTGGGTCATTTCGTTGTCGTTATTATCAGGGTCTGCATGCACCTTTTATGCTTGAATTATTGGTTACGGAAAGTATTAAACTTAATTCACTGCATCGTTTTGGTTTTACTGTTTGCTCATAAAAGTTTACATATTGACTCATATTTTCGGTGAACTTGATGTTTTCTATTCAGTTTCTCTCTGATCTAAGTTTGTGGTATTTTTTATGATTCGAAATTATGTGAAAACTAAAAAGGGAGTCGAAATTACATATTGACTCATATTTTCAGTGAACTTGATATTGCTTCGACATTGGTATGGTAGGTTGAAGTGAAGGGTCTATGTAACAGAGGCTGTGATTGTAGCAATGAAGTTCAAGTTTTTGCTGTTGTTATCAGCAAAATAATTATTATTATTTGTTTTTAATCTTCAATTTTACGAACTGATGCTCATCCTATCCTGCCTTCCACATCTAGACACTGGGTCTTTTTGTTCAACTTCCTACTTTGTGGTGCTCCAACCTGCTACAATTAAGGCATCCACTGCCTGTTCGAATTTCAGGGGACATATGGCATGTTAACAGCATGATTGCAACTTCAAGCACGAACTAAGAGAAACTTAGATAGGTCTGTGCTGATAAGTTCCTCTCTGCCTAATAATTACCTGTAGTGCTTTATTTCTTGTAGATATTATTTCCTCAGCTTTTTGGGTTGAATTAACATAACTGATTTAACTAGTTCACATCTAATTCATTGATTACGATGGTTTGGAAGATATGTTTCTTGATTATTGATATCCCACCTTTCCAAGCGAAGTTTTTATGTTGTCTCTTTGTTTAAGCAGTCAGCTGTTCATCGAAGCTTTGCAATATCAGAAAACCTTGGTGAAGTTTCTGCAAAAGCGCAGGTATGTTAGAATTTTTTCATACCATGTTAGTTTTTTATGCTTTGGTTACATGGAATATTTCCTGAGTTTTGGTGCGAGTTTCAGATTTCAAACAGTATGCTTTGATAACCTTGGGCTATTGCTCGCTGCCCTTCTGAATATGTTGTTGAAGAACAGTCAAAGGTGTTTTTCCCTTGGTTTCCCCTTGACGTACTTAGTTCTGGATGAATCTGTTAGTTTACTAAGTAAAATTTGCATGACCTCTCTTTCCATCTTTTATGTGTGAGCATTCTTGTAACTTCTAAAGCATATTATCAGCTGAATGATATTAGAACCCCCAGCCACGAAAAGCAGATCATGTTAAAACTGTTGGGTAGGTGTTATTATCTGCTAAATAGGTCTGCCAAAGAATATTCTAACCTCCTGCATCGTAGGTATGATCTCAGTTTATGTCAACTTAGCTGACTTTCTCACTAAAGTTTTTCATTCATGTTTTGGTAAATCTTGTAGTAGTAATTGCTGTGTTAATAGTCGAGTAAAATTGATTTTAGATTGGATTGTATACCATGTTAATTTGGATTAGATTTTTCATACCATGTTAGTTTGGATTAGATTATTGATTTTGGATTGGATTGTATTAGTGTAGAGTTTATATTTTCTATGTCCATAATATGTTAAAAAAATTGCTCACTATGAATGTAGGATTACCGAAAACCGCCACCGCTAAGGGCCGGTTTTTGCCCTTAACAGTGTAGGTGTAGGTGACATTTTTTTTTAAAACCGAAATATCCGGTGTAGGTGCTGGTTTTGCCCTATCGTCTGTCACCGTGGTAAGTCTCTCTTTCCCTCTTAGTCTCTCTATCTACCTCTCTCTCTCTCTCTCTCGAATTTCCTTGTTAAATCTGTAGCAAATGGAGACTTGCCGATGTGCTGGATTTTGGTGGATTTGCTGGATTTTGGTGGAGACTTGCGGATTTGCTGCACTTGTTAAATCTAGTGCTCTATTTGTTGGGTTTTGGTGGAGATTCTCTTGCGATTTGTTGGATTTGTTGGGTTTGGAATTTGAGTTTGCTATTTTCTTAAGTTTTTTTTTTTTTTTGGATTTGGATTTGTTAAGCTTTTTACGATTTTTCTCTTGATTAATTTGATTTGGGTTTGTCATCGGTGTGGGTGGCGGTAACCGCCACGGGCACCGTCAAAACCGACACCGTTAAGTGCCGGTTTCCTCCCTTCACGGTGGCAGGGGCGGTGTCCATTTTTGGACAACCGCCCATAGCGGTGGCGGTGGAAGGCATAACCGCCACCGCTTATGCATAGCCCTAATGCAGATATTACAAAGGTATTGAATTGGCTAAAAAAATTGAAAAAAAAAGCAAAAGAAGACAAACGAATAGAAGAAGAAAACACAAACATGTGATGCGGTTAAAAAAGCAAAAAAAAACGAATAAGAATAGGAGAAGAAAAAAGCGTGAACTCCTACTCACAAGCTGCTGCGGCTATTGCAGGTGAAGGGGGGACAAAATTGCAGCAGCGCATTACTGGTCGGATGCAATGACCATATTGCCCTCAACCAAAGTAATAGCGTAGGATAATGCGGTGGGGGTATTTCGTCCATTCACATATCCGAATGGTTAATGCTCTGCTAGTGTGGGGTCACGAGTTTTTAAAATTCTGAGTTTACCCTTCGGCATTTATGTCCTCAAAACACTATTGGAGGGTATATTAGTAATTGTACATAAATTTGGTTAGGGTAAACATGGGAAAGAATTATTTGCATCCTAAATTTTAACATGTTTGGTTCAACAATGTAGTAAGTTGATTGTGCAACGACTTACAGCAATCCATCGAATTAAGTCAAGGAGTTTGCTTTACTAAGATTTAGTGACGAATGTTAAGAGTGCAATAGGAAAAACCCACATAGAATAACAACTCCTAGAATGGGCGCACTCAGAAACATAAGTTGGTACCAACACAGTAGCAGTAACATTTATAGAACATCGCCTCAAGGTTTGTAAGCAGTATAATAGTTTATAACAGAATTCAATAACAGAAATAGAAATTTAATTCAGCAAAAAAATTATCATTGAGAAACTTAACAATTAATGAATTTCAAAACAATAAATATAAATCAAGGAATTAAACAAGATTTTAGTCTGTCTTCATAATTCTATACTTGTGTCCAGAATAAACCTTAACATAAAATAATTTCGCAATAATACTTTATTTTCACAAAACATATTAATATAAATCATATTTCATGGGATGAAAAATTCTATTTTCATTGTTAGTCATTTTTCGAGGAAAATTAGTATAATTACTCTGATTACCTAACTCACTTCAAAAATTTATTTTTCTTAGAACACGTGTTGCAACTACTAAAGAGAACCTAACAGAGAGTTGAAAACCCCAACAATGGATGAAGAGATTTTTAGAGAGAGGAGAGGAGAGGAGATTTCTGAGATGTTCTCACCCTCTGAACGAAGTTTCTTTTTTTTTTTAATTGTCGTTAAGGTTAATTACAAGGCGTAAAATCAGTCCAAAATGTCCCAAATACAACTATTAATCGCATGAACACAAAGAAACTTCGCGAAACGCATTTAGGAGATGAAAGGACGCGAAAACAGTTGAAAAGGAGTTCATACGGGGAAGAAAATGGAGAGAGAGAGAAAACTGAAACGTCAAAAACATCACTTAGGTTATGTTTGTGTTGAAAAATTTTTGGTATTGAGTTTAGTGTTGGTATTGGGTTTAGTGAAAAAGTGAAGAGAGAGGTAATTTTTTATATTTTTTAAATTTTTTGATGGGAGAGAGAGATTATATTGTAGTATTTTATTATGAGTTGGTGAAATATTTTGTGAAATTTTTGGTGCAAACGCACCCTTAGAAGGTTGAAAAGTCAAGGGTTTTAGGGTTTGAAGTAGAAGAGTGAAACACACCGTTTCACTAAAATTCTAAATCAACATAAATAAGTTTAAATAGAATAAAACTTTAACTACGCTTAACCAAACAACTTAAATGCTCCAGCGGCTAGTTTCGAAACTCTACTTGGTTTTAGGGCTGTGCATAAGCGGTGGCGGTGGCGGTTATGCCTTCCACCGCCACCGCCACCGCTATGGGCGGTTGTCTAACATTAGACACCGCCCCCGCCACCGTGAAAGGAGGAAACCGGCACCTAACGATGCGGTTTCGACGGTGGCGGTAGCGGTTACCGCCCTACACTGGAGATCACAAAAAAATTTCCAAAATTGCAACACAGATTCTACCAAATCGCAAGAAAATCTCCACATATTAATCAATACCAAATCGCAAGAAAATCTCCACATATAATCAATACTAAATCGCAAGCTTTGCAAATATCAATCAAATCGAAAAAACCCTAAATAAAAAATTTCCTCAAACCCAGCAAATCTCAACCAAAACACAAGAAAATTAGGGGGAGAGATAGAGAGAGAGAGAGCGAGAGTCGACTGAAGGAGATAGGCTCGAACGAAGGAGAAAGGCCGGCGTGCCGCGTGCGAGAGACTGAGAGGCGTTCGACTTCGACTGAGGAGAGGCGTGCGAGTTGCGACTTTGGAGAGAGGCCGAGTGATTGAGGCTGCGAAGGAGAAATGTAGGGTTAGAAATTTAGGTTAGGGTTAAAGTCACTAAAAGAAACGGTGCCGTTTGATATACATATTAAAAACAAAAAAACAAAACGGTGAAGCGGTGAAACCGCCCAACGGTGAGCGGTTTCACCGCCACCGGCAAAATCCACCGTCACCGGTGCCGCTGGGCGCCGGTGAACGGTGAACGGTGCCGGTACCGGCGGCGGTGCAGGTTAACCGGCACACCGCCGGTATCGGTGATCAGGCCTACTTGGTTTCGAACACTTGCGCTGCATTTTCTTTTTAGTTATTAACCCGGAACGCGAATAATTAGAATAAAACTGCAATATAAACAAAAGAAACACGCTTGACCTAATGTTTCTCTTGATTGCCATGTCTGGGGTTCAAGCTGAAGAACATCTCTTTTTGTTTTTTTTTTAAAGAAAACTGGGTTATCACATCCTTCTCCCCTTACAAGAAATTCTATCTTTGGATTTTACTAAAACTTGATACAGATGTAAAACTTCCAACTTAATTTTGACATCCCGAAATAACGTCTAGTATTGAAGATGTTCGTCAACGCAAACAGATAGAATAAATATATTTAAGCATAAATCAATTTCAGAGCACGGTTATATATTTTGTAGACTTTAAAACTTTCACCTTTCTTTATTTTTTATTGAATTGATGATGGGTAGGATTGGGTAAATTAGGTTTAAGCTAAAATGCGTTTAGTCTATATATTTGTGTTGATAGTCATCCCGAATACTAGTTGTTTTAGGATGTCTAATCTCTCTAACTCTTCTAATTTTAATGAGACTATTAAGGGTGAGTCTCGAGCCAACAAAGTTCAAATAGTTCGGTAGTATTATGCGAGGTTGCACAATAGGTGATGGATGAAATAGCACGAAACTCACAAAATCGAAATGGAAATGTTGTTGCCGAGGGATGTATCATTGAGCAACTCAACAAAATGCACCCCCTCACGTTCTATATGCGTTGACAAGCATCTTAAATACTAGACATTATTTCAGGATGTCGTAGTTAAGTTTGGTAGATTTGCTTTCTCGGTCGAATTTGCATCCGAGATATTTTCCTGCCGTGAGAATCAATATCCCATGCTATTTTTGGGAAGATGAGTCGGATGATAAGGTCGACGTTGTTACATTTGTATCATTACCAGAGTACATTTTGATCGATAATCATAAAGAAGTGCCCTTAGGAGTACCATTAGCTCATTTTTAACTGTTTTTCATGGCCTTTTATCTCCTAAATAAGTTTTCAAAGTTTCTTTGTTAGGAGATATTCCTATTGGGACGTGTTGGACTGATTTTCGTTTGATAATTAAATCCATAGCGCCTATAAAAATGAACATCCGCTCAGAGGTTGCGCACATCTAAAATATCTCTTCTTTAAAAATTTGTTCATCCATTGTCAGAGTTCTCAGCTCTCTCTTTGGTCGTTGCATACGTGTGTTTTAGACAAATTCGATTTTCAAAGCAAATCAGGGAAGGGAAGGGAAGCGAAGTAATTATACTATTTTCTTCCAACAATCAAAACATATTTTTTAATCCCGTGAAATATGATTATTTCGTCAAAATAAAGTATTATTTCAAAATTACTTAAGTTTTATTTTTGACTCATGTATCGAATTTTGAAGGTATACCTGAATTCTTGTTTAATTCCTGAATTTATTATTTACTCGTATGAAATCCTCTAATTGTTAAAAGTCTCAATGATACCGTTTTCTGTTGAATTAAATTTTTGTTTCTATTATTAATTGTTATATTGTTTTCAATCCCAAGGGCGATGTTCTGTTAGGGTTAATTTTGTTGTGTTGGTACTAACTGTGCACACATTCTATAGAGTGGCTATTCTGTGTAGGCTTTCCCATATTGCACACATGGCATTCGTCACTAAGTCTAGTAGGACAAACTTCACTTATTGTTGACTTAATTTAGTTGATCATCGATTAAGCCATTGCACAACCAAATGTGACTTACTGTTAATACCAAAAAGGATTTTCTGTAATATTTGTAAATGTATTTTATTTACAAATTTCTAAACTTATAAAGATTATATTTTTATTCTTTTATTTTATTCTATGCTTGTTACATTGTCGAACCCATTAGTTATTATTTTCGTGTTTTTTGATAACATCTTCATAGAGCATATGAAACAATGTTTATTTAGCAGAATTAGACATTGTTAACACTACAATAGTTTTCACTTTCAGAGGCGAAATTTTTCTTCAGTGAAAGTATCAAATTTGTCGCTAAAGACTATCAGCGGCAAGTCCGGGTCGTCGCGACTTCGTCTCTATAATGTCGTCAATGAAAGTATTCCGCGGCGAATTTGGATTTAGTCGCAGAAAAAAGCCTCTTTAGAGGCGAAATGATTTTCGTCGCTGAAAATAGCACTTTCAGTGACGAAATTTGGCGCCGCTGATGAAGTTTATTTTCTTGGCAGAAAGTGCTATTCGTCGCTGAAGAGTAATGCAAGTGCGTAAAGAAAATAACCTTTAGCGACGAAGTGGTCGTCACAAAAGGTTCGTTCAAACGTAGTTATCTGTTCAAACGAGAGTTTTTGTGACGAATATCCTCTCGCAGTTACCTTTGACATATTCAGCGACAAGGATTTATTTCTTCATAAATAGTTTGTTCGCACGCGTTTTAGGTGTTCGGACGGTTTTCAGTTACGATTTTCATTTCGTGACTGATGAATTAGTTTCGTACGACCAAATGTGGATGTTCGAACGAAGGTCCGTTCGAATCGTTCATGATGTTCGAACAGATGTGCCGGTCGAACAGTGCTTGTTGTTCGAACATAAGGTATGTTTTTTTTTGCATATTAACAACGAAATAATATCGTCGTGGAAAGCAATGTACGTTTGAACAGGTGAAGCTCGTTTGAATGAGTTACCCGTTCGATAAGTTGTTCGAACGTGTTATCTTTTGGCAATCTCTCCAAATGAAACCTGATATTCTTAATTGACAAACACCAAAACACATATCCCATAACCTCTCACCAACACATACTTCAAATATACCAACAACCTCTCATCCAACACATACTTCAAATATTTCATAACCTCTCAACCAACAAAAACTTCAAATATTAAAAATTATCAACCAATACAAACTTCAAATATTCCATAAATCTCTCAAACAACACAAATATCTTAGTACACAAATGTGAAATGAAGTAAAAAAAAAATACAAAAGTTGTACAAGTTTGAATTTCGCAAAAAACAAGTGTATCTAGTTCACATAAGTGATAAAATCCTAGAAAATGTTCCAACATTCTCAAACATAACCCAACACACTGAAGCATGCCAAAAACTGTCAACAATAATCACAACCCTCAATGAAATCCTTATAATTTGCCAATGAAATCCTACCTACGAGTCTCGTTGCGCAAATTGTGCCTTAAGTAGTTGAAACTGCTTTTGAATTTTCTTATGTGCCTCTTGCATTTGTACCTGTTGATTTTTTAGGTTATCATACTCACTCTGCCTTGACTTCAACTCTTCTATTGTAGTTTTAGCTGCCTTTAACTCACGGACAAGCTCCAGATCCCTTTGTATAAACATTGTAGAGGATGAGGCATCAATAGGCTTCACAGAACCCAAACCTCTTACATAGCTGGATCTTGTCCCAAGGACTTGAGTAAAAATGTCAACGTCTTTTGGTGCTCTTGATTTTGTAGTTGATTGAGATTGGATATCCACCATCTTCTTCTACAATCATAAAACGGTAGTTATGGATCCTATAACATAATAGACTAATCTTTCAAAAAAATATGAAAAATTTTACTTACATAATATTCTCTAGCAACATCAGACACCCACCCTTCACCATTTTTTTATGATGCGTCTTACTATATATATCTGCAGTCGTTGATGTTCCAATCTCGGGGTCTTGCTGCACAAATCATAGGTCAAAAGAAAGAAAATTTAGTTCATCTATGTAATTAAAAAGTTAAAATAATTATGTAATATACTTACCAATTTCTTTCTATGCCAAACAAAGGGTCTTGAACCACCAGTGTGATGTACTTTCAATTTCGCTCTATTTGTGGTGTTAATTCGACAACGCTCCTGCAAATTCAATAACATCTATTATCTGTTTATCATTAAGAAAATATCGTGTTTTTCATGAAACAATTACCTGATAAGAAGGTTGGGAGAATAGTTCACAGCAGGCAATCCAGTTTTCTACATACGTATCTGTTGGTCGATGTTCTAGTGCTTCATCCTTACTCCCGAACTTCTTAAAATGTTTGTATAGTTTTGCCTTGTGATTTTTGAAAGTCGCATTCATTATAGAATTCACAGTTTCTCTATCTTCCTATCGATCATAATTGTGCTCGAAGTCATCCTATAAAAAGAACGCAAAAAAAATAGTAACATATGTGAAGGCGAGTTAATTAATCAATATAGTTACATACCAATACATGCTCCTTGATATATTCTTTTATAGAATTTGAAACCTTTGCCCATGTCGGCATACCAAATGGAGCATGCATTCGAACTAGAGTTCCAATTAATTTTGCAAGACGACTAGATTCATCACCATCTGTGCCTCGGTGCCCATTGGGGATACTGACTGGCATCTTACCGTTTCCTCACACTTTGGCAAAAGTCACTCATCTTGACTTCCCACGCCCTCGTTTAGTTGGTGTAGTTGCTACAAATATAATACAAGTGAGTGAGAAGATTAAACCTGAAAATGAATGCATAGTGGAATACAATATAACCGAAAGTAGTATAAATCATATAAATCATCATGAACATTCAAGGCATTGTCATCACGCAAGTTGATAATCTATAAACATGAAAGGAAAACATATTAATCGTACGTGACCCACAAATCGTACGAAATAATAAATATAAACGGAATAAACGTATTGTTAGTTAAGAATTCATACACATTTCTAAACCACTCTGGAAACTCTTCCTCATGCTGACTCTCAACATTCTGAACTTTGTCGCTTTAGAATGTCAGTATGCTCACTATAGCAGTGTCATTAATTAATAAAAATGTACGTAAAGAAATATTTATGACTAAACAAGTCAATATGAAATATAATTAAGAACTTACTTTAGGTATGTATCAATCTCCGAGCAATTGTTTAACACGTAACATCTAGATTTTTTGAACTATGCTCCCGATAAATCATACCCTACTTCAGCTCCTAATGGCCTGACATCTTGTGAAAAAATACTGAACTTATCATGTATCAGATGCTCATGAACTCCAACAATATTTTCTGTCTCCTCTGTTAAAACGTGTCTCAACACCACCAAGATACATAGAACAGAACGTCAGACACTTATAATCCACATATGCCTTGGCAATTGAACCCTCTGCGCGTGCCTTATTGCGTGCAAAACATTTAAGACTCCCTAGAAATCTCTCCATCGGATACATTCATCGACATTGTACTGGACCAGCGAGAATAGCTTCACGAGGAAGGTGGACAGCTAAGTGAACCATGACATCAACGAATGATGGTGAAAATATTCTCTCCAACTTACACAGGATCAAGCCAATATCTTTATAATGCCTCAAAACATCCATATTCAATGTACGTGAACATAAATCCTTAAAATACAGGCACGACTCTATTATTAAATCTCGAACATCTTTGGTCAAATAACCACGAATAGCAACCGGAAGCAGACGTTGTAGAAATACGTGACAATCATGGCTTTTAATGCCGTTAATTTTACCTTCCTTCTCTTTTACACAATGAGAGATATTAGAAGCATACCCATCTGGAAACTTTACATTTCTCACCCAATTACAAAATTCAACCCTATCTTTCTTTGTTAGAGTATAACACGCATGCGGCATAACATATGACTGACCACAAGGTTGTAGTTGTAAATCTCTCTTCACCTTCATAATAGCTAAATCTTTCCGAGAATTCACTGTATCTTTCATATTACCTTCGATATTCAACAATGTTCCGATAATATTCTCACATATATTTTTCTCAATGTGCATAACATCTAAATTGTGTCGCACTTTCAAAGATGACCAGTATGGTAACTCAAAAAAGATACTTTTCTTTGTCCAATTCAAGTCCTCCTTAGTACATTTTCTCTTCTTCAAAGCTTTACCAAACTGTATTGGCCCTACCATCGCCAATTGTATTAATATATCCTCACCTGACAATTCACATGGTGCTGGCCCATACTCTTCTTCACCATCAAACATTGCTCGATTCTTCCTCCAATTGGGATCCATTGGTAAATAACGATGATATCCCATGTAGCACATCTTTCTACCGTGTCGAAGATATTTAGAACAAGTAGATTGGTTACACTCTGAACATGCCATTTTTCCCTTTGTTCTTCACACAGATAAATTACCGTAAGCCGGAAAATCATTGATAGTCCACATCACTGCCGCATGCATTTGAAAATAACTAGACGTTGACTCATCAAATGTACGAACACTTTCGTCCCATAATATTTTCAACTCTTCCACCAAAGGTCGTAAGTAAACATCAATATCGTTTCCTAGAGATCATAAGAAAAAATGGATCCTTCATGCACTTCCAAGGAGGCAAATTGTATCGCAAAAGTACCACTGGCCACATTATATAACTCGTACTCATATTGCTAAATGGATTAAATCCATCGGAGGCTAATCCTAGACGAACATTGCGAGCTTCCCGTCCAAACTATTCATGTTCCTTATCAAACTCTTTCCACATCAATGAATCTGTCAGATGCCTCAGATTGTCTTCATCTACGATCTGTTTTTCCCCATGTCATCTCGTGTCCTCAGCCGTTTTCTTGGAAATAAATAGTTTCTACAATCTTGGTATTAATGGGAAATGACACAAAACTTTCTTAGGAACTTTCTTCCGTTTTGTCGAACTATTAACCCACCTAGATTCACCACATACAGGGCACACTTCTAACCTTTCTATTTCCTTCCAAAACAAAATACAATCATTCACACATGCGTGTATGGGTATATAATCCAGACCTAAACCCCGATTTAATGTTCTTGCCTCCTTATAAGATTTAGGTGGGTCTCGCCTTCTCGAAGAGCTTCTCTAATCAATTCTAAGACTATATTAAACGTTGCAATACTCATATTTTGCAGGGTCTTTATGTACATCAATCGTACTGTGAGTGTTAACTTTGAAAATCGCTCACAACCCAGATAAAGAGGACGTCGTGCATCTTCTAATAGCCGATCAAAGTCTTTCGTTGCATATTCTCTCTTTAATTGGTTCATCATTATTATATCCATGTATGGTACCGGTGAACATCCCCGCACCGATATCCTCCAACATTTCATCTATTTCAGCGATCGGTTCGTTAGTATCATTCATTTCATCATCATTGCAATTATCTACAACATCATCAAGATGACTAAACTCACCATATGGTTCACCGTGTAAGACCCATTTAGTATAAATTTTATCAATCCCATTCACAATCAAATGATCCTCAACTTTCCCCACTTCGTGAAAGTATGCGTTCATACATCGGCGACAAGGGCGCCTAATCTAATTCTTGCTATCCACACATCCACTTTCCATGACCATAAACTGTTTTACCCTTTCTAAATATCTCTTCCCGAATCGATTTGTTTCATTCATCCAACTCTTATCCATCTTTCTAACCCTTAAAAAACACAACAAACAACAAAACTTACTAAGACATGCAATATGACTTTCATGTATAATCTTAAACTTTCATGTTTCATGTAATATGATACACAAACCATGCATCAAGATGTGCAAAATCATTTAACATAACCATTAAACAAACATCAAGTAATAAGTTCCTTAGTAAAATTATTTAACATAATCATTTAACATAATCATTAAGCAAAATTATTGGTTCCTTAGTAAAATTGAAATTCATAGCTCTGATTTACTTAATGGAGCTTTTGTAAAACTCAAAATGTGCCATCATATAATAATATTTACATTACAATCAATCACTACAAATCCATTCAAAAAACAAAAAACCTAAACCTATATAGCAAAAAAACAAAAAACAAAACAAAATAGCAAAAAAAAATTACAGAACACACACTATCCTACAAGCTTCCTCAAAACATTTTACATAACAAACACAAAAAAAACAAAAAAAATATTTGCCTGGAGTTACTTGAAAGCTCTTTCCCCTTACCACCAAATGCAAGCTGAAATGATTATAAACCCCCCAAAAATATTGGATTTTTAACCAATGAACAAGAAATATTCAAAGACTATATAAAATGGAAGTGAGTAGCAGCTAACTTACAAAGGTTTTTACTCAAAACAATGCTCTTCAATGGACGAAGGAGAAGGAGAATATCCGACGGGCTTACAGACGACGATGAAGCAGAAGAAGAAGCTCGGGCAGCTTCTCCTTGGCCGATGTGACTTCTTGCGTGTTCCAGAAATCCCGTGAACACAAAAAACGAACGTATTAATTTAAGAGCACTCTCGTTCGAACGTGTTGTTAGCCCAAGGTTGTTTTATAAACAATCTATTTTGATTTTGATGATAACAAAGTTTTCCAACGAGTTTTAAACCTTTAGATTCTACATTTGAAAATCTGTTTTAAGAAAATGATATCAAGAGTTTTCCAGTTGTAAGTCGGCCTTAGATATAATCGAACACTCTACATAAGCTTACTTGTTAAACTTCACATTGTAGATGTTTTTGGGATTGCTTAAAGGTGCCAGGAGAAACACTTTTCAGCCTAAGTGTTGAAAGTGTCGACACATGTCATCATGGCGTCGACACATCGGTCATACACCAGAAGGCATGTTTCAAGCCAAAGTGAAGGTGTCGACACATAGTGGAGAGGTGTCGACACATCGGTCATTCAACAGAAAGCAAGCTCCCAGGCCAAGACGAAGGTGTCGACACATAGACCAAAGGTGTCGACACATTGCACTATCAACAGAAAGCAGGTTTCCAGGCCAAGCTGATGGTGTCGACACATAGGCAAATAGTGTCGACACATTGCACATGCACCCGAAGGCATGTTTTCAAGGCATTTTGAAGGGTCAACACTTTGAAGAGAAGTGTCGACACATTGGATATAAGTGTCGACACATTGGTCATACACCCGAGAGTGAGTTTTCAGGCAAAACTCCTAAGTGTCGACACATACATGGATGGTGTCGACACATGCTTCGATTTCTCAGATCTGGAGCGACGTCACTCATTCTAAAAGTGTCTCCAACGGCTCTAAATGCCCTCCAACGACTCCAAAACATGACAAGAAAGCCCTTGGTGCCCTAGAGACTATAAAAAGAAGAAGATTGAAAGAGAAGAAACAACTCTCACACAGCTCTCACGTGAAATACATCCTTGCCCTAACTTTTTGAGAGACAAAGTTCAAAGAAGAAGAGAGAAGCTCTTCCATCCAAGAAGGCTTGCATTCAATCTTGCAAATCCAGAAGCTTTCCTTGAAGATCGTATTCTTCTAGTTCACCTCAGGTTCTTAAACTTGTAGATTTGGCTTAGAGAGCCGTTTCATTTCTTGAGCTACCCACTTGTATATTTGGCTTAGAGAGCCGTTTCATTTCTTAAGCTATCCATTTGCATATCTGGCTTAGAGAGCCTTCAACCATTGTACCCACTCTTTGTAAAACTTTCAAGTGTTGAGTGAACACTGTATCCTACTTGTGAGAGGTAGAAGAAATCCCTAGGTTTTGGGGTTTGTGAAAAGAGTTGAAGCGTGAGCTCGGAAAACGCTTTGTAACGGTTCCTTAGCACCCCGGAAGCTAAGGTGTATTCGCTTGGAGAATAGTGGAGGAAGCCCAAGGAAGTCAATAACCTTGGGGGTGGACGTAGGCAAGAGTTGGTCGAACCACCTAAAAATACTGGTGTCATCTTCTTCACTCTCCTCTTTATTTCCTGCTGATATTGCTTGTTGAACTTTCTTATCTTTTATTTTTAATATCATTGATTGTATAGATCTATCCTCTAGTTTACCTAGAAATAGATCTGAACATTTTTGGGTTTGTTTCAAAAGGTTTCAAAAGTTTTTGAAAAACCCAATTCACCCCCCCTCTTGGGTTGTTTTTGCACTTACAGGTGTTTAATTTAAACGGTGCCCAGAGGAGACTGAGCAATCCCGTTCAGACGGACAAGTATATTGACCAATCTCATTCGAACAACCAACATTAGTTTGAACACGATTAATTTAAACGGTGCACATAAGAGACTGTACAATACCGTTCTAACGGGGTAATTGAGTTCGAACGTTGTGGGTGTATAATGGATTTAAATATTAAACTTAAAAAAAATACATCAAATTTAAATATGGAAATTAAAGAATATTAATATAGTGACATTGTTATTTATTCATATGATTAATGTCTCATTATATATATACATATATCTAATCATATTAATATTTTTTGAGTAAAAATTCGTAATCATTATATATAGTAAATATTAATATATTTATGTTAACATTTTTTATAGAGTAATATAGTGGATTTAAATATTGTAATTATAGTATCCGAAAATATATGAAACCAAAATACTAAAACTTCTTAACAGTCATAATAACATAAAACTTATTTCAAAACATAATATCCCAAAATGTGTGATACATAAATACTAAAACATATGGTAAAAGTCATAACATACTCAAAACACTAACGGATTAAACGTCACACAAAATACTAACAAAGTAGATGATCATGCATTGTCTCGCTCCTTCCTTAGTTCACGGATCTCCTCTTCAATATTTTTAAATCACACATCCATCCGCATCTTAAACTCATCCAATAGAGTTTTCATCCATGGAGAACGCTCCACCTGGCTCGAAGAGCTCTGACCAACCTCAAAAGTGGACCTTCCTCCTCGTCGTGTGGGATGGCTTCGAGGAGGTGGTCCTTCGTGCATGGCAACCTCATCTGGATCGACATCATCATTAACATTTGCTCCACCATGATGAAGATGAGTTGCACTGCAACTGAACGTACTACGAGATAATGGCCCAATCGGAGATCGTATCTTTTCACCAGGCAAAATAGGAACACTAGCAGCTACCACCATGTGCGAGATCAATAAGCCATGTGGGAGATAATCTCTTTCGGATGTAGACCATGCATCTCGGAGAATCTGCTGAACAATAAGAGCTGGGAGACCTATAGGAGTCCGACGCGCAACCATAACGACAAGGAATCCAGGCTTCCAACTAAGGTCGGACTGGTGATGTTTTGGCGCTACATCCCAAACAATAATAATATGAAGCATTCAAAAGAATGCTGTCAGTTCTCAATGGGATCTCGATGTAGGTGGCACATTCATATTTTCACCCGTTACTTCCATCCACACTTCTTCCGATGTCATGTCAAAAGAAGGGTCAATGGTCGGGTATGTCGGCACTTGGGGTCTCAATAATCCAATAAATTGAGCAATAATATTAGCAGATAACGTAAAAAAGACGCTCCTCACTTGGATAGTTAGCTCCTAGACATTAACATCAACAGTGACAACTTGTGCATAGAAGTCACGCACAAGATCGACATATACATCACCAGTAGATTCGAGAAACTGAGTCCATCCCCTCTCCTCGAAGTTAGACTGTATACTTTGACCTTCATACTCCAAGTCAATGAAATCCCTCAACCGAAGAACTCGCTCAATAACAACCAGACTTCTATAAATTAGCGTTTGATGCTGAGCTACAGACAATGACTGTTGAGCCACTTGTGAAGATGATGAAGCACGTCTTCTTGGGGCCATTTTTCAAGCTGCAAAATAATTCAACCTAAAATTAAATCTTATATATTCAAAAAAAAAGTAATTATCTTAATAAAATCATAAGGATATTTCCTATCCTACAATATGATATTGGAATAGAAAAAAAATGATCATAGTCCTAATTTACTCTAATGTCTACAATTCAAGTTGGCGAAGTTAGCAAGAATATTAATCTGTGATAAACAAAAAATACACACTTTGCACCTCAATAAGTAGTCATAGCATATCCACTTTTTTAACAATTTCTTTTTCATTAAAACACATATACTGCAACAAAAACATGATGAGAGCAATACGAAGGAAAACATAACGATACATAAGTATTCTTGTGAAAATTCGTTTGTGAAAGTTCGTTAATAAGCATTTGTGAAAATACGTAAGCATTTGTAACCATTTGGTAATAAGCAAAATGTTTGTAACACTACGAGTGGAAAAAACAAGAACATATAACTGAAAATTATGAGTAAAACATTCGGTAACAAAGGAGAATGTTTGTAACACTACGAATGGAAAAAACAAGAATGTATAACTGAAAATGAAGAGTAATACAAAGGAAAACTATGAACGTATAATTAAAAATGGAAAAAACAACACTACGAAGAAAAACCGAACAACACAACGTCTTCCCAATATGGAAAAAACTAAAACGTATATGCACACTACGACGAAACGTAAAATGAACGATCCACGTACTTGAGGAAAAGAATGAAAGGGAACGGAGATAATCCACATACTTGAGGAAGACTGAGCAATCTGATCTCGACTTTTTTTTATCGAAATGTAGCACTAAACGTCGTGTGGAAGTTTGTTATACCAAGATATGTCGTTCGAACAAAGCTTTTAAAACCAGAACGTTTCGGGTGGTAGACGACGATTGAGGTCACGTTCGAACAAGTAACATACATTCGAAAGAACCTTGACAGATGCCACAAATCGAAGTGTTCACAATTAACATGTGGCACAATCCTGCCAACCATGTTCGAACAGGCCGAACTTGTTCGAACTGGATCAGGCGCCTACCAATTAAACTAATACATTTGTCCACCCACGTTCGAACGGGGTAAGACCATTGGAACGAGTTCAAGCGTTGCAGGCACTAAAGAGATGTTGCCTGCAACGCCTCACGCCCCAACAAATAAAAATAAACCATCTGTCCAGCTTCGTTGAAACAGAAACACTCGTTCGAAAGAATTTTAAGCGTTGCAGTCAACACACTGACGTTGCTTGGAACCCCTAACGGGAATCAATAAATGTTTCGAGCAACACGTTCAAACGGGCATGCACGTTCGAACGTCGGTGTAGTCGTAGATGTTCCTTTTAAGCGACGATAAATAGATGTCGTCGGGAAAAACATCTGTTCGAACATATGTTATCATTCGAACAGTGTGTTTACTTTGGCAACGAACAATTTCATCACTAAAAAAGTATAACCAATAACAAAGAAATTATTTGCAACGAAATTTATTTAAGCGTCGCTAAAAGATGTTCGAATGGATATTGTCTGTTTGAACATCGTTTCGATCGTTGTTCAAACGGAGCTTTCCGCGACGAATATGTTTCATCGTCGCTGAAAGTTTTCATTTACATTTTCAGCGTCAACAAGTAACCTTTCAGCGATGAATTTCACTTCGCCATTGAAGAATTCGTCGCTGAAAATCAAATCTCTTGTAGTGTGATATAGTAATAAAAAAGACAGTGATATTGCAATTTTGTTGACCTATTTAGAGTTAAGATTATTGTTCCTTTCACTAGTTTTGAATAACCTTAACAACATAAGAATTTAATTTTTTTATGAGAAAAATATTCGTTGGACTAGAGCAAAATTAATTTCCTAATTTTTTGATAAGGATAGGTACCAGAACGGATGGAAGTTCTAGTACCCACCAGAATGCAAATTTTAGTTCTAGCTTCATTTCAATGAATATCGAAATGGAATATGAATCCGAAAATTTCGATTCTCATATGTGGGCTTTTTTTGGCCAACTTTATTTTGGGCTCGAATTTTGGCCAAAATTTTCTAGTATGTGCCCTAGTTATGGCCGGAATATTTGTCCACCCCTATATTTTGTGAGAAGTTGGGTTTAGAAATAGAACTAGACTTCGGAAGCCCAAGATAGCCTAAGGCCCATGGTGGGTTGCCCCAATTAAACCCAGATTCATAGAGACCTGTTTTGTTGTACATTGCCTAGTAACAACCCTTTCTTCGTGTTGAATTGAATTTTATAAATAGAAGTGAACTCTTAGTGCTTGTTTGGAAAGATTGTTTAGACTCACAATCTTGTTTGGTTGTTCATTTTAGATTCATTTAATTAGTCTTAATTATTATTTAGTTATCAATAAATAAGATAAAATAATTTACAAAAATCAGGGAAAAGGGATTTAATTCACAAAATAACTTAAAAATTATTTATGAACTATTAAAAAAGGAAAAAAAATTAAAAAGTAAAAAATCCAAATTTTAAAAAAATCCAAGTATTTAGATAAATATTTAAACTCTCCAGAAAAAAGTTTAAAAAATAAAAAATCATTTTGACAATTTAATAAATTAAAAAAGAAAAAAAATTAATTTTCAAAATATTTGGGCTACCCCAGCGTGGCTACTTTAACTTTTTTTAAAACTACAATAATTTTTTAATGTTTTTATTGTATAAAATTTCCCCGATTTTTTTTAATTTTTTTCTTTTAAGGAATTTTTTTGCTGCATCGATATTATATAAATAATTTTTAATTTTTTATATTCATCTTAATACTTTTAAGTTATTTTTTGAGTTTTTATACTTTTAATTTTAATTTTAATTTTTTGAAGGTGTCCTAGCATTAATTTGTATTGATATTGTTTGCTCTTTGTTTCGGGAATGAATTGCCTCAAAATGAGGGAAATCTGCAGCCTTTAGAAGGCATGGTCAAGATTTTGTCCCTGCAATCTAACGATTACTATGCGTCCACCTCATTTAATCAATAAAAAGGCTAATATGGCTTGGCAGCTTGGCTTGGCGGCTCCAATCTCCCAAAAAGAATTTTCTGCATGAGAGCCCAATTTCCTTGCGTCGTTATTTCCGCTTCTTCCCAAAAGAAACTTTACTATGGACCTCGCTCTCTCTCCTGCTTTCCTCTTCGGACTTTGCCGGAATTCCCTACTCCCCAATTTTTTCTCACAGAAGCCCGAAACACCATGGTTTGTTTCTGTTCCTTGTTGATCAAGAGCGGAAGGTGCGGCAGAGGTTGGCAAAGACGACATGGTTGGAACTTCGACATTCTGTGCCTCGGTTAGGATTTTCAGATATTGAGAGATTAATTTATGGAGTTGTTTTTTTTGGATTCTTTTTTTGGAGTTTGCTCCGTTGCTCACTGTCATTTTATTGAATTTGGATAATCACATTTGGATTGCATATGATGAAAGACACAAATATTTATTACACTTCCCTCCTGAAAAATGATTTAGGGTAAAGAGTTCGACCCCAAGTACGATATTAGATGGTTGGTGCTGGATGTTTCTATGGTACGATTCACATCAAGTGAAGAAAGTTCTCGTTTTGAAGTGCTTTAAAGGGCTGGAAAATGAAGCTAAGTTGCAGGAGTTTCCTTACAAGAACTTCTTGTAGGGTTTAGAAAGGAGCTTCATTTTTGTTCATGGTGTCAATGGTTAGTAAAAAGTAAGGAAGTAGGGAATGTAGGGTTTCTAGATGGCAAGGTACTGTGTAATGTGGTGGAGAGCAAACAAAAGAGAACAATCAAGTTTTGTGCTTCTGTTCAGGGCTGCAAACATAAGCTGAGAATGACAATGTGGGATTTCGGGGTAGTTTAGAAGCCATTTGTGAACTTGAGTTTTTGGTGAATGCTTTGGAGATGAAGTTGTTGGAATCAAAGAGAAAATAGAAGAAGATTACAACCCTCTCCTTGTTGTAGGACAAAAGGGTTGCCTGACACCCACCCACCCACATACCTCCTCTTCAGACTCCACATCAAGGAGGTGTGACACTACTTTTACAATGTTCTTAAAGCGACTGAGTCTAACTCTCAAAGTAAAGATGAGTCTTATTAGTATTACTAAAGTAATAATTTATGAATGAGGAGGATACTTCCTACGATGAAGTGAGGGCAGAAAATCATGTAGCGAGGATAGAGGGATGCTTCATGTATGCTCCCCATCTTTGCTAGCTTCTACGCTCTAGAAGGGCACTACAAGATGCATTAGTCAACTACCAATAGGGATTGTTCTAAAAATGAAAATATATTTCTGGGAAGATCTGCTCTAGTTGTCACATAAGATCGCAACAGAAGCTAGTTGTGTTGATTGTTGAAGTCAAAGCAGCATAAGTGTGATACTTTCTTTGGATTCACGCACACCATTTATCATAGTAGTGGTTTGTAATTTATAATATATACTACTGTCGATGTATGCGTATAAAGAATCTATATGCTATTACATTGAAAGATATATTCATTATTAACACTTATTCTTATTACATACTTTATTCATGTAACTATTGAAACTATTTATGTATGTATGATGCTTGAGCATAATAAAAAGTACTTTATAATTCAGACATTTCAATTAATTGTTTTACTTTATTTGGTTGTAGTTTATATTTTGAGAGATTATTAGTTATTATGTTTTATTAGGCCTTAGCCCATGGGGTTTTAAGGTTTGCTTAAGACCTTTTGTTCTCTATTTAAATTTTGTGAGAAGCTTAAAATATTAAGACAGAGATTATAAAGCTTATTGGTGGCTACCTTTGCACTCAAATGTGGCGTTTTCCTCTCTATTTGGCTTTTATCTTATCTTCTCTCTTATTTCTTAACTTTTCAATCTTATTTCTATTCCTCAATTATATTCCGCATTAAATTGGTATCATAGTCCAACATGCCCAGTTTCTACTTTATTCGTTTCCTTTTGGTTTTGTGACACTCTTCACCCTAACACATTTGCCTACTCCCCGTGTTTACCTTTTGGAATTCCCCGGTGTGTTTGGTGGGTCACCGAAGGCCCACTGGCCCTTCGAGCTTCACTGCCGCCCCACTGAGCTCTGGCAACTGTTGTCTCACCGTTTTGCCCCTTCTTCTAGATTTTTTTTAGCATTTTCGATGATTTTCTAGTGGATTTTCCAAAGCTTGCTTTTAATTTTTTGGTTCTATGTGTTTTTCGGCCTCCATAGGTGAAGCTCGAACCGTTCGTAATTGGCAACCCCTTGTTTTGGTCAGTTTTGACGATTTCGATTGATTTTTTCAATTCTTGCTGATATTTTCTGGTTCAGGCCGATACACATAAGGTTCAGGCTGAAATCTACAGTTTCCAACCGGAACTCACCTCTTTTTGGTCTCTTCTCACCGTTTCAGATTGCCTTTGGTCTCTTGCTTTCGATTAAGAGGCTACAATGCCTTCTCCGACAGTTTCTTGCCTCCTCAGCCTCTTCAATGACCCCTTTCATCATTGTCTTCACTAGTGATATGAGGTCCGCTCGTTCCACTTCGTTGTTAGTGACATAATTTGTCTGCGAGTGTTACAGGTCGCTTTAACAATTTTTTTTTGTCCATTATTTCTCCATTAATCCTATTGTCGTCCTCATACATTATCTCTACTCGTTTGATTCCTTTCCTTCAACCAAAAATAAAATCCTTTATTCCATACATGCATGTTTGTTTGCCTTATTAGTGGATTTTGGTGCATCGTGTTTGGTTCTTGCTTTATTATTTTTGAAAGTTAGCACTAATTGTCAACACTATTTGAATTTTGCTAGTTCTCAAAAAAATTTGCTTGAGTTTTTATTTTTAAAATTTACTTGCATTTGTGGTTTATTTATCTCAACTCCATTTCTTAGGTTGGTGTTGCATGCATTTGCGTAGTGGTCGCATAGTCACCCTACCTCAGTTGACCCAACATGTACCCTACCCACTTTGAGGCCTTAACCCACCAAATAGCCTAGTTGATTGCCCAGTTAGTCAAGAAAATAGAGACCTAGCTATTAGGGTTGAGATCTTAGAGTTCTCGGTTCACCCATCTGACGATGAGAATTCTAATGTGGACCATCATAGAGGTCATCATGATAGCAGACATGGTGGGATGCATGATAGGAGTGACTGTAGACATAAGGATCATGACCGAGAACGAGATCGCTACCTCTATAATAACGAGTCTACTCCACGTCACGAATATCGACTTTTCAAAACGATTAACCTAGATGTATCTACCTTTGATGGCTCTCTAGATCCCTTGGTTTATACTTAATGGATTAGGGATATGGATCTTTTCTTTAAGTGGTATGGAATGTTTGAGGATATACTAGTACAATTTGCATGTTTGACGTTAGTTAGTAATGCTCAGCTTTATTGGGGAGCGTAGAGGATTTCCTTGTTAGGCGTCATGCGCTTCCAATTAGAATTTAGGTTGAAATAAAGCGTTGTCTTTAAGAGAAATGCATTCCCTAATCTTACATGAGAATTTTATTAGATAAGTGGAATGCTCTTCGAAAGGGTAACCGTTTGTGATTGAATATGTGGCTCGATTTGATGAGTTTAGGATGCGATGTCACATTGTGGAGGATGAGGTTATGACTTTGAGCCGATTTAGACATGATTTATATGATGACCTTAATAGAGAGCTTGTCTTTAGATGAGTCTCCACCCTTAATCATGCATACACTTTGGCTCAAGAGTATGAGTTGGTTACTAGGATTCCTTACAGGAACATTGGCAACACTCGACCTTTTCTTCCCCAGCCTTCACCCTTACAATCTAAATATTTATTAGGATCTCTCCCTCTTAGTGCACCCCTTGTAAATAATGGAAAGTGCATTGATGCTTTTCGTGCGTACTCCCGCGTGCAATGTTTTAATTGTCAGAGTTTTGGCTATACGTCAACAAGTTGTCACAGTAAGTCTTTGGTCCTTGAGGGACATACTAGTGTGTGTGATGAGGACCACCTAGTCGAGCAAGTTTATGAACCTCAATTAATGAGTTTAGTGATTTCGGTAAGATGATGATATTGTTGTTGGTTGCGTTAGAGCTGTCCCCTCTAAGCTTAGTCCAGCCTTGCTCCCCAACACCCCCCAGATTGGTGTTGTTCGTTGTGCCCTTACCTAGCCCAAAGATGCTGATGTTTGGCGTCCAAATGCTATCTTTCATACCTATATCAAAATCAATGATAAAAGTTGCAAGGTCATTATAGATAGTGATAGTTGTATTAATGCAGTTTCCACTACTATTGTTTCTCGTCTTGCGTTACAACTAGTCTTTCACCCGAACCCCTATAGTGTCTTATAGGTTGATACTTCCTCCATAGTAGTGAAGGAACGTTGTCTTGTGCCCATTTAGTTCATAGAGTACAGGGATCATATATGGTGTGATGTTATCCCTATGGATATATGTTATGTTATCTTTGGTCACCCGTGGTTGTTCGATTTGGATGTGATCATACTTGGTCACTCCAACTCTTGTTTCTTTGTGTACAAGGGTTAAAAGATTCTCCTTAATCCTCTTCTCCAAACCTGTTGATGTCCATCACCCCAAAATATTTGTAGAAAAAAAGAGGTTAAATATTATTAGCTACACGAAGTTTGAGCGAGACCTTGTAGGGGAATGTCATGTTTGCGGTAATTGTTATGGAAGTCCCATCTGATTCTCTGGCAGTAGTGCCTCCTGAGGCCCAAGAGGTCCTTTGGAAATTTCAAGATGTTTTCCCGGTAGATCTCCCCATTCGTTTGCCACATTTACAAGACATTCAACATGTTATAGATTTTGTTCCGGGAGCATCTCTCTCGAATTTGGCCCATTATAGAAGGAATCCCTCTAAGCATGTCGAGCTCCAACGCCAAATGAGTCAACTCCTTTACAAGGGATTTATCCGTGAGAGCTTGAGCCCTTGTGCGGTTTCAGCCCTGTTGACACCCAAGAAAGATGGCTATTGGAGAATATGTGTTGATAGTTGAGTCATCAATAAGATCACTGTCAAGTATCATTTCCCCATCTTTAGTCTTGATGATAAGTTGGACATGATGGATGGTGCCATAATCTTTTCTAAAATCGACCTTAAGAGGTGGATACCATCAGATTAGCGTCAGCCCAGGTGATGAGTTGAAGACTGCCTTCAGGACAAGGATGGTCTTTATGTGTGGTTAGTCATGACGTTTGATCTTTCTAATGCCCCAAGTACATCCATGTAGGTCATGACCCAAGCTCTTAGCCTTTCATGGGACAGTTCTTAGTGGTATACTGTGATGACATCCTTGTTTTTACTAAGTCTCATGAGCAACACTTAGATCATCTCAATCAGGTTTGTTCTACCCTTCAGAAAGAGAACATATATACTAATTTGAAGAAGTGTTCTTTTTTAATAATCAATGTTGTCTTCTTAGGATTCATTGTTTCCTCTCAGGGAGTGTCTATTGACCTTAATAAAGTGCAGGAAATTGAATTGGCCTACGCCCAAATCTATTCATGATGTTAAGAGTTTTCATGCTCTAGCTACATTCTATCGTGGATTTAGCACTATCATGGATCATCTTACAGAGTGCATGAAGAAAGGAAAGTTCAAGTGGTCTTCTCAAGCTGTGAAAGCTTTTGAGGATATTAAGAAGAGAATGATCAATGCACTAGTCATGGGCCTTCCTGACTTCTCTAAAGTATTTGAGGTCGAGTGTGATGTATTGGGTATTGGCATAGGCGGAATTCTTAGGCAGGAACGTCACCCTATTGCCTACTTTAGCAAGAAATTTAATGGTGCTAGACTACGCTACTTTGCCTATGATAAAGAGTTATATGCGGTGTGTAGACCTTGCACCATTGGCACCATTATTTGTTATCCCAAGAGTTTATTCTTTACTGTAACCACGAGGCTCTTTGTTACCTTAGTTCCTAGAAAAACTTGGATAGTAGGTATGGTCGTTGGATAGAATATTGGCAGGCCTATTATTTTGTATTGAAACATAGGAATGGAGTTGAGAACCAAGCCGTTGATGCCTTGAGTCATCACATCTCCTTGTTGTCTGTTATGCACGTTAAGATCATAAGATTTGAGAGACTAAAGGAAGAATATGAGACATGTGCTGATTTTAGGGAGGTTTATCTAGCCTTACTGAGCAGCCAACCTGTTCCTACTGCTGGGTTTCACCTTCATGATAGCTACCTTTTACGCACCAATTAGCTTTGTATCCCTAAGACTTCAGTGAGAGACTTTATCGTGTGAGAGGTTCACGCCAGAGGTCTTTCTGGACATTTCGGACGTAATAAGACCATAGAGGAACTTGAGTGGCAATTTTATTGGCCTAGTTTAAAGAGGGGTGTTGCTAAGGTAGTTAGCACTTGTAGAACTTGCCAGCTTGCCAAGCAAAAGAAACAGAATATTGGTCTCTACCACGCCTCTTCCTGTCCCTAGTTGTCCTTGGCAAGATTTGAGTATGTTAGGACTTTCCCGTACCCTTAAGAGGCATGACTCTATTTGTTGTGGATCGTTTTTTCTAAAATAGCTCACTTCATTCCTTGCAGTAAGACTTATGATGCCTCCAAGGTTGTTAGGTTGTACTTTGATGAATTGTTAAGTTGTATGACCTTCCTAAGACTATTGTATCCGATCGTGATGTTCATTTCACTGGTCATTTTTGGAGGACCCTCTGGCATATAGTTGACACTAAACTGAAATTCTCCACTGAATTACATTCCCAAACAGATGGCCAAACCGAGGTTGTCAACCTTAGTTTGGGAAACTTATTGAGATGTCTAGTCCAAGAAAACGTTAGGAATTGATTATGTGAATCGGTCTATCGGTATGAGCCCCTTTGAAGTTGTGCATGGTTATAAGCCTGGGAAGCCTTAAGACCTTATTCCCATGTTCCCACATGCTAGTGTGTCTATGAATGCTGAATCATTTGCACAACATCTTCATGACTTGCATCTTGAGATCAATAAACATCTAGAAGCAATTAATGCATCATATAAACTTCAAGTTGACTTATATAAAAGATATGTTGCATTTAATGTTCGAGATTATGTCATATGATCCGAATTCGACCGGAACAACGTCGTTTTGGACCCACTTCCAAATTGCAGGCTTATAGTGCTAATCCTTTTAAAATTTTTGAAGCAGATTGGACCGAATGCATATGTCATTAATATTTTATCTCACTTTGGTTTTCATCGTACTTTCATTATTGAGGACTTAGTTGCCTACAAAGGCCCTACCAGCTTCCGAGACGATCCTTTTCTGACCCTGAGCCCATTTCTACCCCTACACCATTACCTTCTCCACCCACTACAAATGGAGTGATTCAACGATTCCTTGTTTGCTGGGTAGACTTACTGGATTCGGACTGCACTTGGATTACTAGAGATATTCTCCAACAACTTGATCTCGACATGTTGGAGCTCTATCGAAGTCATCAAGAACTTCTCTCATTAAAGTCGAGTTCTTCTCACCCTGAGACAGTTAGTGGGGACACTACATTCAGACCTCTATTGATACGAGTATATGAGCGTGTGAAGAAGAAGACTGTACAACCACTTAGTTTATGGTTGGGTACTTGAGAGTGATAGTTTCGTCATATTTTATTTTACTCGACGGGGTCAAGTTTCTCCCACCCGGGGAGAGTTAATGGAGACATTTCAATTAATTTTGTACTTTATTCGGTTGTAATTTATATTTTGAGAGATGATTAGTTTATGTTTTATTAAGCTTTAGCCCATGGGCTTTTAGGATTTGCTTATGATCTTTTATTCTTTATTTAAGGTTTGTGAGAAGTTCAAAATATTCAGACTAAGATTATAAAGTTTATTAGCGGCTGCCTTTGCACTCAAATATGGTGTTTTCTCCCTTTCTTTAGCTTAATCTTCTTTTCTTCTCTCTTGTTTCTCCATTATATTTCGTATCATTTTATTTTTATATCTACAAAGATTGTTACCGAAAAAAACTTAAAAATATAAAATAATTTTATCTCTTTGGCTTTTGACAGCCTATCACATGGCTTTTACTAACGTTTTAAACAAAACGCTGCTAAAATAAGAGGTTTAGTGTCGTTTATTAACAAAAAACTGCTAAATCATAAATTTTTAGAAAGTTTTTTGAAATCTGTCGCTAACAAGTAGACCTTTTAGCATAAGTTTTAAACAAAAAGTCGCTAAATATACGAATTATTCCAGCATTTAGTTAAAGCGTTGCTAAATCTAGGGCTGAACAGATTTGGGCCAGAACCGACCGGGCCGACACAAACTGGCCGAAACTGATTGGGCCCGGCCGGTTCTGGGACAGCCCGGTTCGGCTGTCGGCCCAAAAATTTCAGAACTGAGGGCCTCGGTTCGGCCCACGGTTTTGGGGGCCTAAGGGGCCGAACCAGGTTGAACCAAGGGCCCTCAGGTAATTTCGCTATTTTTTTTAAACCCCCCTTTTAATTTATTTCCCAGTTCCCCTCCCCCTCCCCCTTCACGACCCTTCCCCCTCCCCTCCCCCTCTCAAATCTCTCTCACCCAGTTTCCCTCCCCCTCCCCCTTCACGACCCTTCCCCCTCCCCCTCTCTCTCTCTCAGGTCTACTCTCTCACGCAGATCTTCTCTCTCTCTCTCTCTCTCTCTCAGATCTCCCTCTCCCTCGCCCTCTCTCTCTCTTGGTCTACTACGATTTGGGCAGTTGTTATTGGTTGCGATTTGGGTTGTTGGTGGTGGCGATTGGTTGTGATTTGGGTTGTTTGGTGGTGGCTGTGATTTGAGCGATTTGGGTTGTTGGTGGTGGTGATTGGTTGTGATTTGGGTTGTTGGTGGTGGTGATTTGGGCGATTTGAGTGCATAGGGACCGACCGAACACCGAACACCGACCACCGCCGAATGTCGTCGGTCTGGCAGGTCTAGAGACCTCTCGATGCGGTTGTCGGTCAATATTTTTCCTCAACCGGTTCGGTTGACAGTTGGGGGTGAAAACCGAACCGAGTCTAGCTAAATCGTTTGATGTTCAACGCCTAAAAAACATATACTTTTAACGGCATTTTGTTAAGAAATTTGGCACAGTAGCCGAGGAAATAAAAGTGCTGCCAGAGGAAAAGATATGGTAACGCTTTTTCTAAACTGACCCACAATAAGTATATTTTTAACAACGTTTCTTCAATAAATGCTAAAAAAATCATATTTGAACAGCGTTTTCTACTAAATAGTAATATCTTGTAGCGACGTTTTTATTACGGCCCCTAAAGGTCGGTTTTTTCGTGATGAATATTGAGTTAAGAACCAACATTCGATGTTAGCATGCATTCTAACCCTAGCCAAATTTGTGCTTTTCGATGGTATGTACTATATTCATACCCAAAATCAGCTGAAGAATTCGAAGCCAAATACAAATATGTAGTTGTTATATTTTTGGAAGCATTTAACACACTCAGTCTAAGTCGCCAATGTATTATACAATATAATAGATAATAAATTATGAAAGTTTTAAAAAGTTACATATAAAAAAATATAATATTATAATATTTATGTAATAGACTATGTATTATAATACATTATACTATAATGTTTAATAGAAAATGAGCTTTGGGATTTCTGTCCTGTCTTTTGAATCAAAGTTTTTTTTTTCTAATTTCTTT
Organism: Myrica gale; assembly: GCA_963930655.1. Classification (NCBI taxonomy): domain Eukaryota; kingdom Viridiplantae; phylum Streptophyta; class Magnoliopsida; order Fagales; family Myricaceae; genus Myrica; species Myrica gale. Next base: position 12,062,560 of record OZ005616.1, read on the forward strand.
TGAATTAATGAATTCCACATAAGATATGAGGTAGGCCTTGAATTCTTTAATAAGACACGCTCTCACCCTCTTTTTCCGAGTTTAGGGAAATGTTGTTTGGTAAAAAATTGTAAGATTTTTAGGATTTTGATATAATTGTTAATATTTATGTAGATTGGAGTTTTATAGGTTTTTGTGTAAAAGTTGGTGAAAAGTTTCACATATATTTAATTTTTGTTGAAATTTGTAAAAATATGTAGAAAGAGATGATTTGATGTAATTATTTAATAAAAAAATATTAGATATAGGTAAAAAAAATATGGAGATAGAAGGTTCTCATCCTTGAATTTTTGCACCTAAAATTTTTTGCACACATGTTTTGACTTTAATTTTTTAGACTAACAATTTTTTTACTAAAAAAATCTATATTACTCTTAATAAAAACAAATTCATAGACTTCAACAACTTCTCCACTAATAAAATCTATATTACCCTAATACAAAATTTTGTTCAAACTCTTTTTCAAGCCTTCTAAACATGGGCTTAAAAGTTAGACCTATGATTCTGGAGTTAAAGTTAAGTGATAAATACAAAATTAGTCCATGTAATTTTTATAAAAATTAAATTAATTTTAAAATTTTAAAATCTTTGAATTTTTATAAGATCACAAAGAAACTAAAATCTTAATAAATTTTAAACCTTAATACTAATTTAATGAATTTTAAAGTATAATAATTTATTTAATTTTTACACAAATTACCGACCAACTTTGTATTTATCCCAACTCAAACAATTAATTCTCAACTTTCTTTATTATTAGTAAAGACCTTGGTTATGTTCGTTTTTAACTTTTTTTCAGGATTCAAATACATTTACAAAATTACAACCGAATATCTTAAGAATTCAAACACAAACACCAATACATTTTACACAATTTTCAACAACTTTTTACTTTTTTATTTAACACAAATTTTCTCTCTATAATTTTTCACATAACTCCAATATTTTTTTATTAAACAATTACCTCAAATCATTTCTTTCTCCACTTTACACAAATACCTATAAAATATTTTTCAGTATAAATATTCACAATTTCTCTAAAATTTTAAATTTTTACCCAACAAGAATATATCCCTTGATTTATCATGACCCACTAGCTGTACGGCAAAGAAGATTTTTCACCGGGTGAAGTACAAATCCATACGAGACTCGTCTGGTTTTGGATAGGTATGTTTGGGGCTCAAATATTTGGGCCCAAAAATTTAGGTTTTATCATAAAAAATTCACCACATGATTTTTTATTATTATAATATTTATTAAAAATATTCTCTCTGTACTTTTTCACCAATTCCCATAACATATCTTTACTTTATAATATTTTTCAAACCCCAATACTCAAAATTTTCACCCTCAAATATACCAAACTGCCGGTGAAAAAAAAGCTTCACGTAAGCGAGTAATATAGACAGATATTATGAAAAAACAAAACAGTAATATAGACAGATTATTAGGGGCAAGACAGAGAATATGGCAAATGCTCTAGGGTTTTGAGTTGTGTGTGGAATATATATTCTGAACGATCTGCAGCAGCCGTGGTTTGGAGCGTCGAACTTCTCCGGGCTAGATCGCTCGAACACGAAAGCCAAAATGGTATTTTCGGTCTCCCTTGATCACCGTCGGTCCTATTTTTGTAACGTCTTGGTAGTATATGCACGTATGCAATTGTATATCTATGTATCTGCTTATGGTTTTACCTTTCTCCACGGTGAAAATGGGTTTTGAAATCTTTGTCGGGATATTGTGTGTGTGAGTTCTTCTGGTTTAGTACTGCTTTACGGTTTTATTTTTGTACTTGATGGTGGGTTTGACTATGTGTGGTGGGATCTATGTGAAAGGATTTGGTGTAATGGAAGATGAGAATTAGTTGGGTTTTTAGTTGTACTTCTTTTATGCTGCTCTTAGGTTTAGTGGGAAGGGAAATTGAAACATTGGCTGGGCTTTTCTAATATCCTACCCTCCACACATAATTTGGTGCTTGGAAGTCAATTACGCTATCCAATATTCTTGATTTTGGGTTCTGATGCCTTAATTATTATACTCCGGAAAGATAAGTGGGTATTTCTTTGGTTTCTGTTGAGAGTTTCGAAGTTTAATCGGCAAGTGTACCCGTTTGCTTCCTGCGGTTTTTGAAATCTTCCTTTGTAACTAGAATTTTAAGCTTATTAAAATTTTAATAGAGTCCTTGAATCGTTCTGCTATTTAAAAGTGCAATAAAAGCACAGATTATACTATTGGATGAGGTTAAAACTGTGTCAAAGTGAAACAACTTCAATATATTTTCCTGATCACATTACGCCGTTTGTAAGATGATCTGATCTTATGGACTGCATTTGACATTCAATTTCCACGTTTTTGGATGACTGTCTTTAACCAGTTGCGGTGCACAGTTTCTAGCTTTTCTTTTTCTCTCTTTCTTTCTTTTAGGTGCACTTTTCAGTTGCCAGCTTATATGATTCTTGGTTCCTTTCGCCGATAAGTGACATAATGTGTTAGTCTCAAACATTGGTGTTTTACTAGTTGCCTCTTGGTCTACATTATTGTTTTGTTTCTATGGTTGAGATACGTAGGGTATGTTTGTTTGCCAAAATTTTGAGGAATATTCTCGAAATTTTGGGAATCTTTACTTTATTGAGATTTATTGGGGTTTGTGAAAAGTAAAGTGTGTATGTGTAAAAGTTAAAAATGTTGGAGTGTGTTTGTTTTGTTGGAAATTTCCATGCCCCGAATTGTTGGGGAAACAAACGTCACTGTAATATCTTATGAACATGTGGTGTTATTTGTTGGCTTTTTGTTCTGAGCAATTCTGTTTGCATTGTGGTGTACAGCCGAAGCAAATCCATGAGATCAAGGACTTTCTTCTCACTGCTAGAAGGAAAGATGCACGCTCTGTGAAAATCAAGAGGAGTAAAGATGTGGTTAAGTTCAAGGTTCGTTGCTCCAAGTATCTATACACCCTTTGTGTCTTTGACTCTGAGAAGGCTGATAAGTTGAAGCAGTCCCTTCCTCCAGGTCAGTTTTGACTCTTCTTCTCAAGTCTTTCAAAACATAAAAATATGATATTACATCAATTGGCGTTTGGCCAAGTATTGTTGTCTTCATCAATAACACCTCAACTAAAACATGTAGGTGCGTTGAGGTGTGCATTTTCTATGCCTTAGTCAAATAACCTGACCCACATTTTGGGCTGTATTCTCTATTTTTGGGGGATGCCGGTTGAAATATTGGAATGTAACTAGAAGTATGTTACTTGTTCTTGTGGCTTTATGATGCCGTGATAGATTTTCATTCTTATGAAAGGGGGTGGGGGGAGGGAGGGGGGAAGAAGGTTGTTGGATAGAATTTTGTAAATATTATCATTCAAATGAAGAAATAAAAATGAAAAGTGTGGGATTCATTGTACCATTCTTTGTTTCTCACTTGAATTGTACACTAAAAGAAAATCACACAGGTGTACTGTCACCAAGCTTATTTTTCAGTTTTAGTGGCGCCTTGCGACAACAAATAATTGGGTGAACAAAAAATTAGGCTTTAGATTGTGGGTCCTAACATGATCTTGTGCTATTTTGATAGCTTCTTCCGATCATATTAATTAGTATAAATTTCTCCCAGGTCAGTACAACTCAAATCTACATAACGGAGTTATTGTATTTAAGTCGACCAGTAGCTTTTTGTTCCTTCTATTATGTACTAAGTCCCTCCGGTTGAACTGTCTTGCATTCCTTTGTGGGGGTATTTCAAAGTAGATACCCAGTTCTACAAAAAGTCTATCTTCCTATACTCTTTTCTTTCAAAGAAATAGAAACAAATTCTCATTAATAATTGTGTTTGCTTCTAATAGCATATCATGTCAGTCAGAATCGAACCATTATAATTGTTACACCTTAAAGGACCCATAGTTTGAGAAGTTAGTCTAGGAGTTACAAAACAAAAGCAATGTGTTGGATATTGCACAAGATGGAATCACCTTTTTTTGTTTTAATCTTTCTAGTAGAGGATAATTGTGCAGTTCCTAAATTTGCTTCATCATTTTATTATGCCACGTTTTCTAGTAGCTCTTTCTCAAAGAGTTCAGTGGGTGCAATTAGAAAGATCACTAGAAGTCTAATGGCTTACAGTCGGTTCGTTTGTTTTGGATGGCCCTATCAACTTATTCATACAATTCGTGTTTGCAGGTTTGAGCGTTCAAGACCTGTGAAAAGCGGCCTTGGCCCGGACCACGCATGTTAAATGCTCTGGGTTTGGAGAGTAAAATCAAACTTTGTTTTGTGTAATGCTGTTTAACATTAGTTGAGATACAACATTGTTAAAAATTTGAGATTTGGTATTGTATAATTGCTAGGCGGACATGGTTCTTAATATTTGTTCCATGGATTGAAAAGCTTCGATGTTTCGGTTTTCCAGTTTTTTTTTTGTCGCTCTGAGCATTTGTTGCCTGTTTCTATTTGATAATGCGTTTTGCGTTCCTGTGTTGCTGCAGCCTGCAATGGCTGAAAGTCTCTGGGGTATTGGCCGTATCACAAAGTCTTGGCAAATGGCCGTAAATGACTGGTGGGTTATCTTCGCTACTAACCTTACGCTTCACATTCTGCTTACTTGACAGGCACGTGATGACTCAAATAATAGATAGAAATAAAATAGAGTGACAAGTCAATGGAAATGAAGAATAAAATGACAAGTTGAGAAAAAAATACGAAAGTAGAAAAAATAATTCAACCTTGGAAGGAAATAAATAAAGTTGTAGGAACAAAAAAATAGATAAACAAAAGGTTTCAAAGAAAATGAAATATTAACAAAAGGGCAAAAAAGAAAAGAAATGAGACTACATTGGACCAAACAAAAATCAAAATCAAAGGACGCTATGAATTCATTTGATTGTGCTCTTTATCTTTCTAATTTGGGTTAATGACCATTTTCGTTTCTGGGTTTTGACCAATTCAAAATGTGTCTTTGGATTTTCTCATTTACATTTATCACACGTAGTTCTTGGGTTTTATAATGGTCAAAATGATCATTCTGTCTACTTTCATTAGCAAATTGTTCAGTCAACTAATAGTCATACACGTTATTACCAACCAGAAAGTGACATGTAACAGAATTATTTAAAAATTTCACGTCAATTTTATTGTAACGTAAATAAATAAAAAACTTACAAAAAAAAAAACAAACATACACGATTGAAGTTTCAGAGCCACCCCTGGAGAAGGGGTGTACGGGAGCCGACCACCCCTTCTCTAGGGAGGTCGATGGTTGCCTGCCACCCCTTCCAAAGAGGCTGAGGGGTGGCTCGCACCTCCTTGGATTTTTTTTTTTAAAGTTTCACTTTCTGATTGGAATGACGTGTAGGATCGTTATTTGACTAAACAATTCACTAACGAAAGTTGATAGAAATATCATTTTGACAATTAAATCATGAAATCCAATTACTATGTGTGATAAATGAGAATACTTAAAAGGACTAATTTTATAAAGTGATCAAAACATAGGGACAAAAATGGTCATTAACCCTTCTTATTTTAATAAATCTATGCCTAATCTTTCGAATGTAATTAAACCGTGCGAGTTGTGAGATAAATTTTAAAAATTAAAAATTTATAATTAAATAATACAAAAAAATATTAATAAATTTTTTAGCTGAAAGAAAAATGAATAAAAAAAATTTAAAATTACATAAAACAAAAAATATTAATACAATTTTAAAATCGAAAAATCAGAAAACAGGAATAAAAAAGAAAAAAAATTCTAAAACAAAATATGGAAAACATTAGAAAAAAACAACAAAAAGGAATGGGATAATTAAGAAAGAAATTATAAAAATATTATAAAAATAAAACGTTATATTAAAAAAAACTGATTTTTTAATAAATAAAATGAAGAATCGGACAGAGAGGAAGCACTCATTTGGCGCAATGCTCCAGAAATCAGGCATTTATTTATTTTTTTACCTCTAAAGTCAAGCAATGGTTTTAAATTTTTCAAAATAGAATTTATGAACGGCTACAAATTGCATAATATTCATCAAAGCATTTACCAAAGAAAAATTGAGATTTGACACCTTTCATGGGGGTGATCATTTAGGTGATGGTCTTTAATGCTTCTCCTTAGCATCAAGTAATTCTCATTCATGGGCGTTGTTGCTTGATAAACCTACAGAGAAAAGTTTAGAATAATATTTCTCTCTCATATCATTTCATACGTACACAAGGTACTACACAAGCACGGATGCTAACAACCAGGGAATATATTCCTTGATTGACGGAATGATGGACACGTAAGGAATAATGCAGTTATAAAGAAGCATTCTAGAAGTCACGTAGACTCTGCTGAGCTGTGATGGTGTGACGATGAGGAGGCTGAGGTGTAATCCTTTGGAGCTGCAACCTGTACATTATCATCCCCCTCGAGCCAATCTGGAGAGGAAGAACAGAGATGCTTCGTTCGAAGAGATGCAAAGCGAGTAGCAGAGAGTGGTTTGTGGGAATGCCAACGAGCTGATCTTCGATGGAGAGAAAAGAGACGACAAGAGATTGGAAGCAACTTTGTCTCTAATAAAGTGATAGTCCACGTTAACATGCTTTGTGCGAGCATGAAGAACGAGGTTGGCGGTAAGATTGGTAGCACCTTGTCACACCATAAGACAGGCGGTGAAGCCAGATGTATACTAAGATCACGAAGAAGTGATTGGAGCCAAAGGAGCTAACAAGTGGCATTGGTAACCGCCTTGTATTCGCCTCAGTACTTGAGCTGGCAATGGTTGGTTGCTTGCAGGAGTTCCAAGAATGAGATGAGAACCCAAGAACACGCATAAGTTACCATTGGAATGCCTATCGTATGGACACCTAGACCAATCAGTGTTAGAGAATGGCAGCAAGAATGCGGGAGGAGGCGCGGGCAAAATGAAGACAGAAAGCCAGAGTGTATCATAGGTAACGTAGAATCTGCTTTACAGCCTGCCAGTGGGGAACCCGTGGGGCGTGCATGTACTGGCCACACACGATTAACTGTATAGGACAGATCGGATCTGGTGAAGGAGAGATATTGGAGGCTCCCGACAACATTGCGGTAGAGAGTTGGAAAAAAGTCACGAAGCATGGAAGTTGTCTAATACTCCTAATGTGTCTACTAGTTATGAAATGGATACTAGTTTGAAAAAACCTTGTATTGAGTTTAGTCCAGATGATATTGTTGCTGACCTAGGGTTACCTAAATCCATTGAAGACTATGATGCTAAAATTATTGATCAAGTTCATAGGTAGTACTGATCAAAGGTCCTTGTCAACTGCGTAGCCATTAAAGGTATTTGGGACATTTTTTTCTCTTGTGGTTGATGAGTCTCGAGATAATTCAGCGAAGGAGAAAATGACAGTGGTTTTGAGATATGTGAACAAATGTGGACAGGTGATTGAAAGGTTTCTTGGTGTGGAACATGTTCCTGATACGCGCTCTTAATCTTTGAAAGATGCTATAGACAAATTGTTTGCAAGCCATGGGTTGTCAACATCCAAATTGGGAGGTCAAGGGTATGATGGGGCATCAAACACTCGAGGCGAGTTCAATGGGTTGAAATCGCTCATTTTGAGGGATAATCCTTATGCTACCTATATCCATTGTTTTGCTCACCAACTTCAACTGACAGTTGTGGCTATTGAAAAGAATAACTTTCAAGTTGGTGTTTTTTTTTAATTATAGTTATGTGATTGTGACTATGGTCCGAGCTTCTTGTAGAAGGAGAGATAATCTTCGGCAAAGTCAACATGAGAAGATAGTGGAGTGTTGGAAAATGGAGATATTTCTAGTGGACGGGGCAAAAATCAAGAAACCAGTCTTGTACGACCAGGTGATACTCGTTGATTATTATATCTCATTACAATATTTTAGACCATTCATTTTTCCTTTCTTTGTTTATTGGTTTTTAATTCCCATAACATTGTAGGTGACACTCGTTTGGGTTCCTACTACACCACAATAAAGCGTCTCTTTGCCATTTGGTCTGCAATGTTGGACGTTCTTGAAAACAGAAATGAGGATGGTACTTGCCCAGAGCAAAGATCCATGACTTTGAGCTTGACGGCTAAGATGCAAAGCTATGAATTTGTATTTGCTATCCATTTGTTGAGGAAGATAATGTGAATTACAAATGCATTGTCACAAGCTTTACAGCGAAAGGATCAAGACATTGTTAATGCTATGAGTTTGGTTAGAGTTGTGAGGGAACGAATGCAAGAGTTGAGGAAGATAGGATGAGATGAATTTTTGGAACAAGTCAAAACATTTTGTCTGAATAATTCTATCAATGTGCCCAATATGGAAGATATTATACCAACTCAAGGTCGTTCGAGACGTGGAGGGCAAACAATTACTTATTTGCATTATTTTCGTGTGGAAGTGTTTTGTCAGGTTACTGATTTAATTGCTCAAGAGATGAATGATCGTTTCACACAAGCAAGTACAAAGTTACTTCTTTGCATAGCATGTCTTGATCCAAGGGACTCATTCTCAACATTTGATCTTGATAGGTTATGTCAGCTTGCTGAGTTTTATCCCGAAGATTTCTCAACAACTAAGAAGTTGTTTCTTAGAGATCAACTTGACACCTACATTAGAGATGTTAGATTGCATGATGCTTTTTCTGGGTTTCAAGATATTGGAGGTCTTGCTATGAAGATGGTTGAGACCAAAAAGAATATTTTGTATCCGCTAGTTTATCAGCTTATTGAGTTGACATTGATCTTACCAGTTGCAACTGCAACCGTTGAGAGAGTGTTCTCTTCGATGAAGATTATCAAGACTGATTTGTGTATTAGGATGGGAGATGACTGGATGAACGATTGCATGATAGTGTACATCGAGCGAGAAATTTTTGAAACTATAGAGAACAAAGTCGTTTTGCAACATTTTCAGAAGATACAGAAATGCAGGATCCAATTGCCCCCTCTTCGTAGTACATAGTACGATATGTTTATTTCAATATTTTTCGTCTTTAATTTTTTATATTGTAATTCTAAAACAATTTTTAGCATTACGTATGGAAAAAAAATTTCAGTCATTTTGCTTTAAAATTTCGCCATGGTTGGCTTCTAATCCTAGTTCCGCCCGCCACTGCAGGTCAGAGTCTTGGAGCTCGTAGATCTTGATAGAGTATAAGAAGAGCGTGATATCATGACCCCTAGAATGATGGTTCAATAGCATCAACGTCACACAAGCAGCGGGCTAGCCAAAGAAGTACTTGCTAACTTTGAGAATCTGCTGCCTCAATTCATTAAAGTTTTTACCAGGGATGTAGATACTACTTAATGAATGCATATACTCTCTTAACCTTACTATGCTTTTAAACAAGTTTTTGGCATCAAAATAGAGCATTCAATATAACACTCAAAATAACTATAGTCCAAACAACAATTGCAGCCACAAATGGGATCTGCTGTAACGATGTGACGTGTCCTCTTGCCTCTACAAGCCAAAATTCTTGTAGTAAATCTCCTTGCTTCACACTCGTACAAAGTATAGCATTAGCGGAAGAGCTTCAGTTTTTCTTCACCGATATGGAAAACAATGGAAATTAGTATATATGAAGAAGATGTTTTAACGTACCTTTAATTGCTGAGAGACTTGTAAGACCCTGATATGATTCAAGCAGAAGGAGAAGCTGTCATTGGCAGCGTGCGTGTTGGAAGCTTGCGAAGGGCTAGAGAATTGAAGACCTAATAAGTTTTCATTTAAAAGTTTTGCTTAGTTGGCTGATGACGTGGAGCTGTCGTTAAAGAGGATGGACAGAAGAGCTTCTTTGTCAAAGGTTGAGTCCACATTGTAAAAATGATAAATTTGAAGTTTGAAATAGAAGGACACAAATGCAAAAGGGGCATAAACTTAAGGACTAAAATGTCAAATTTTCTATTAAATAAGACAAAGAAGAGACATGACTTTGAGAGTTAGATTTCAAAATTTTGATCTTCAAGTCTTGTCTAGCATGCTCCCCTAGCTTCCTTTTATAGACAGATTGCTTTTTCCCACTGTTGGGGTGCACAATATTTAACATCTCATTGGCAGGTTGCAAAACGTATCTTAAGGCCATGGCACCTGAAACAATTCTTATCGTCTAAGGAAGAGCAAGCTCCGTGTGAAGATTTTGTTAGTTGATTTACTAACAAACCTTTATCCATAGTCCATGTTATTTGCCTTTAAAGAACTCAACCCCATAGGCTAACTTAGAGGACGAGAGAGCCTAAGGCATATAAACTATACATTATATACATTAATGGCAGCTCATATTACCAATGAGGTCGACATATCACATACTCCTAAATAGTCTCTGCTTTAACCTTTTACGTGCCAATATTACCGTTCAAGAATCTCCCTACAGCTGACATACAACGTCACTACAACATTTTCGATTTTTAGTGGCAAAATTTTTCGTCACTAAAAACACTATTTTCATTGCAGAAGCTTATTCGCGGCGAAAAAAAATCGTCGTAATTCTGTCGCTGTAACCCCATCGCAAATGCTAATGAGAGAAGAAATTTGGAATAGTCGGTACAAGTACATTCAGCGACGAAAAAATTCGTCCCTAAAACTTCATTTTTTCGCCACTGAAACACTATTTTCGTCGCTCAAAGATGTCGAATACAAGAAACTAAACTCCTGTTCGAACCTGATTTTGTGATGTCACTTTGTTCGAACTAGATGTTGTGACGCTTTGTTTGAACTAGATTGTATGTTCGAACCAGATTTTGTGACGAAAAGTTTTAGTCACTATTACACAATTTCTTTAATGAACTTATTGTCGCAAATATATCATTTTTGTTGCTATATAGATGCTTTGCAATAAAATAATTTTGTGACAATTTGTTGTTAGCAGGTCAATTTTTTAACTTCATTCATATTTACAAAAATCCAAATTGTAGCCACGATAAAAATATCGTAATACCAATATTGGCTCTTTTCGAATATGAAAACATTCTGAATACACATGCAATAATAGCAAAGTTTTACACAAATCCAAAAGTTAGAAAAAAGTATCAATATTCTAAATAAATCCAAAACATAAAGAGAAAAATATGTTGAAGTTGCGACAACATTTGTCTTTGTGCTTCCTCATGTTGCTCTCATTGCTGTCAAAGTCTATCCTCAAGTGGGCTCGCCCATGAACACTATTATGTAGTACCTTTCATTGTAGGAGCTTGCAAAATAGAGCTCTCATGCTGTCAAAGTCTATCCTCTAGTGGACACCACATATTTTCCATTCTTTCCCATCTGATGGACTTGCTAACATCAAAGCATAAAATCTTTGGAAGAAAGAAAAATTATGTAACAAATGGGGAGAGTACCTGTTATTAATAGTCGACTTTGTTATAATTGTGAGACCCCGTATTCCTATTTGCTATTTTCCTATGTATTTGTTTTAATTTAACTCAAGGGGCCATATTTTTGGCCAATGTATGACTTAACTTTAATACTTATGGTATTTTGTTTTATTATCATTGTGAAATTTTATTGGTGCAATTCTATTATTTTCCTAAGAGCCGAATTTTTACAAGTAGATTTCTTTTATGAATTAATCTTTTCATTGCTTATTATTATACTACCATGATTTATGAAATTAAATATATGAAGAGAAATTGCATAATAATCTATAGTTATGAAATTGATGTTGAGCATATAGATTATTTTGTGTCCTTAATTAGGTAACCTTAATCACCATTAGGTAGGCTTAAGCATCATTAGAAAAATTAAGTGATAAGTTGATAGATTATAGGAAAGCTTGATAAAGAATTTAAAAGATAAGTTAGTGTGCTTATTAAGGAAATATGTTAGTGAGCTTATAATAGTGATAAGCTAATGTATTTATAAAGGAGATAAGTTATTGTGTTTATAAAGATAAGTTGATATGTTTGTTGGTGATAAGCTAATGTACATATATTAGAGATAAGTCAATTTGCCTATGTGATAAGTGATATATGAAATGAAAAGAAAAAAATAAATCAATGGCAAGAGAGGTGTTTAGGTGATAGGCAAGAAGAGGAAGTTGAAGTTACTTTTGGGTGAATCACGTGAGTGGCTTAAACTAGGAGACAAGAAATGAAGTGAATTGAAGGAGATGAGACAAACGACTTGTCAACCGCCCATGGTAGCCAATAGAATTGGGCGATACAAGCAAAGTCCCCTTCCCCTTTTGACGTAAATTGGTCCAAGTTCAACCTGCTCTCTTGCCTTTCACGCCTCACACATCTCACAACCTCACTTCTTCATTTGGTCGCACAAGAGAAGCAAGAAGAGAGAAACCGAGAACCCCACCCTTCCTTCATTTTGCTTCTCTCCATTTCATTTCTCATCACTCTCTTTACTTAATCTCTCTCTTTTGGCCGAACCTCTCCCCATTTCAGCTCAGTTTTCTTTTGGCCGAACCACTTCATCTCCAAGATCTTCCTTTATCTTTCTTCAAGCTATTACAGCAGTTGCCTCTTCTCTTTTCCCTCACCACAAGCCTTCACCACAGCCTCCTTGTTGCTCTCATCTCAGCCTTGAAAGCCACCAAAGTGTGTGGAACCGAAAGTTAAAGAAGTAGAAGATCCTGGTGTTAGCCGTGAGTCATAGTAGGAGATTGAGGTAATGTGATTTGGTCTTACATGTTATTCCTTTGTTTCTTTTCTCCATAGGGTCTGACGTTGATCATTTTGTGCTAGGTACCAGCTTTGTGTTCAGCACAACAAGTTAAGTTAGAGTTTGATCTCTCAAGTTATGGATTTGTTGTTTTGGCCGAACCTTGCATGTTTCTGTTTCCCTTTTATTTGGCCGAATATCTCTTGCTGTTATCTTGAATATTTGTTAGATCTGATAGGTTGGGTCTGCTGGAATTAATGTTGTGATGTGGTTGATGGAGGAAGGGATAAATTGGAGGTTGACTGCATTCTTGCTTGAGGAATTTCATGCATGCTTGTGTAATGTGTAGATCTGGACATTTCATTTTGATTTGCATACCTAAGTTGTGAAATTGGTTGCTGGAGGATGAGATTATATGTTTGAATGTGTAAAGGATTGCATGCATATGGGTTGTTGGTGGCCGAATGGCTGAGGCTTGAAAACTAGGTTAATGGCCGAATAGTTGTGGTTGCTTAAAGGAAGTTATGGTGAAATGTAAAACCTAAGCATCTTATGTTTAGAAGAGTGCCACGGGTTGGATGAAAGATGGAGTAAATAACCATGGATTAGCCAAGATTAAGGTTGGAAAAGATGAATTAGTAAGTTATCAAAGAATAGTCTTTATGCATGAAGTAAAGAAGATGTCAACTTAGATTTATAGCACTAAATAGCTTGTTGTATGAAGTCTTGAATAAGATATGAAAATAATTGGAAGGAAGCCATGTAAGTATGTTAATTAGGGCCTCGGTCAGCAGCCTAACTTAAGGGATTAATGTGAAGTGGAGTAAATCAGCAAGTGTAGAAGATTAAATTGGTGAATTTGATGGACATTAGGGTTGGTTAGGTTTAGAACAAGGTAATTGAGTTAACCACCCTATTAGTTGTTGTTTTGAGGTTAGGATCTTATTATGTTATGTTGTATGTTGATTGCTTTCTTCAAGAGTTTTATGAAAGTTTAATTAAGTAATTCTTTGAAAATAAAATAGTATTTTCAAGATATAGATCCTTGGTAAAACCGAAACAATTTTAAGTGTTTCTTTGAATGTTTATGTAATTAAATTCTTAAGCATCTAAGTGAGATATTTGAATCGCTTGTAGGCGAACTCGTACCAATACTCAAATGAGACCAAGGTAAGTGGAATGTAAGTGGAGTTACATTTTTTGCAAAACTGGAATGATACACAACATTGTTTTACATAAACAAGCATGACATCATAAGCAAGCATGTCATGGCACGAGCATTGCATGATTTTGCAAAGGAATTTTTATGCAATAATATTTGAGAAGTTTTATGATAAGTCAAGTCAAGTTAAAGGCTCTGGTCGGTACCGTACCATCAAGGAGGGCACCCATACCGAAGGACGAATGCGAGAAGGATGGGTGAACCCTAGAGGTAAGTGCAACCACACTGAAGGACGAATGCGAGAAGGTGTGGACCTCAAAGGGTCGTGACTAGCCACTGAAGGACGAATTCGAGAAGGTGGGCTAGTTCGACCTAATGAAATGTCCCCAAGGGTAAGGGAGACGGTTCCGATGGCAACGCACAACCTTGACTTCAGGGGTAAAATGGAGCGTAAGTAGCCCACAAGTCAAGAAGAAAATATTTTCAAGGACCTTGTGTCAATTTCAAGAACAAGAACATGTTTTAAGATCAAGAGCATGTGTATAACCATGAAACATGCATGTACATCATGATTTTACGATTTCTCATGATATTCACATTCAAGTTATAAGTTCATGCTTTCAAGTTTAAGTTTTCCCTTACTGAATCTTTTTAACTCACGTTTTCAAAACTGTATCATTCTAGATGCCTCAGGTGAAGGAAGTCAGGAGGACTATCTGACTTAGAGAGAAGATGTTTATGTGTTTTGTTGTTGTGACTTGATCGATGTGATCCGTCACCTATATATATATGTGTTGTTCATGTAATGTATAATCTAAGATACTATGCTTAATTGAGGACTTTTATGAAGTTAAGTTAAGTTAAGTTATATTGAGTTTGGTGACCTGTCTCTCTCCCGATTCATTTCCGCTGTTAAGTATGATCAGGTTCGCTGGAGCTTTCCCTCGGGATTGCTCGCGGCTGTCACTATCCGTACGGGATAGCGTTCGGGGCGTGACAATAATGCTGAGTTCCAACAAGCTTCTTTCCTACATACTGTAATTGTTGTCTTAATGACACAGAGCACACTACAATAATACAACCAGGACACATAAATTTTCAAAATTTGAACTTCAAAACAGAATAACATAATTGAAATTTTCCATATAGATTGTACCATCGCCAGAACTTAATCCTATGAGAAAATGTTCCAAGCATAGTTCCAGAGCAATTCTTTCCTTGTTCTCTTGAAACACCTTCAAAAAAATACGGAAACAAAGATAATGTTTAGATAGTATAATCAATCAGAGCATTGAAAACAAACAGAGTTAATAAAACAGAGCATTTGTTCCAGGGGCCCCTAGAGCATTGGATTGCGACATGACAAGCTTGAAGTTGATCAGAGGTTGACTTGTCATACTAGCCTGGATTTTGTTACGACAATTGGCACAAGTGAGCTTGCCTTGTCCAATCCATTTCTAGAAGCACTTCAAGCAAAAGTCGTGACCACAAGGCATAAATATTTTATCAGCCACTTTTCCAACATCTACCAACTAACAGAGAAACCCAATTAGGATTGGGCAGTCAATTGAAGTATGAGAATACACCATTCTCATATTAATCCTAAGCATACACAATTCTTCTTTCTTATTCAATAGCACATAAAAAGAAAACGTTTTTTTTTATAACAGATCTCATTTTTCTAACATTTTTCAAAGAAAAGCAGGTGACAGTGCTTGATATACATATGTATAATGGAAGAAAAAAGAACACTCTGCCAGCGCTGGTAGTTGAAGATTTACTTTATTGAACGACAATAGACAACATGCAAGTGGAGAAGACCCAAAAATATTCTTTCTTTTCTGTCCAGTCTCCCACCTTCTCTCGGCAACCAATCCAAACAGTAGAACTTAAATATACAAGAAGGCAAAAATAAATTGAAAGAAAGTTAAACATACTTGATCCGAGAACATCGTTTTCGTTGTCGATTCTCTCCTTCTTTGGATTCATGTCTTCATCTCCAGACTCCATCGAACCAGAAATTAACCTCACCCTGTTACAGATTTCTAGATTGTAACTTTAAATTTAGCTAAGAAAATATTGTAATGAGAAAAGACTTCAATTCATTCATAGAAATGGAAATGATAAGGCCAATTCGAGGTGGCAAGCCTCCATCGTCTAACAACTCAACACAGATTCGACAAAACCCCAAAAGCAACGCAGGTGCCATATAAAACCGGTTTCTCAACACACACGGGCTGGGCCAGGAACTACAGCTAATGGCAATAGCCCAAAGACAACCAAACATCTAATATAACTAATAGGCCTGAAGCCCACAATTAATATGCCCGAAGCCCACTCAACTAATAGGCCCAAAGCCCATTTACCCGACCAAAGTCTTGACTGGAAATACGACCAAGCTTCCCTTCAGCTCCCGAAACTTCTAACTCTTCTAACTCCTTGCAAAATGCCGACATCACTTCTTCCTCCCCCAAACTCATTTGCAACAAGACTTCAACTTTTCAGCCCTAACTCCCTTCTTCTTGTAACAATACTCCCCCCTCAAAACACCTTGCCCGCAAGGTGTGGAAAATCGCGTTGAAGATGGAAGAGTTTCTCCCAAGTGGCATCGTCTCGGTTTTGGCCATGCCACTGTACAAGCACCTCGGTCACTGCTCTTGAGCCTGATCTGGTGAGACGATGGTCAAGCACCGCTACTGGTTCTGAACGAAGCTCCCCTTGCGAATCAGTGGGTGGTAGTTTTGCTAATGGCGATACACGACTGCCGATGTGTAGTTTGAGCTGGGACACGTGAAAAATCGGGTGAATAGCGGCCCCTGGTAGCAGATCAAGGCGGTAGGCGACGGATCCAACCTGCTAGAGCACTGGGAAGGGCCAATAGTACCGCGGAGATAATTTCTGATTGTGGCGTTGTCTGACCGAAAGCTGCCGGTAAGGTTGCAACCGGAGGTAAATGAGATCGCCCTCCTTAAATTCTCTCTCCCTGCGCTTCAAGTCAGCATATTTCTTCATTCGATTTTGTGCCTTTTGCAGGTTCCTCCGAAGCAGTGACATAAGGAGTTTGCGGTTGCGCAGGGTGTCATCTACTGTTGCAACGGCTGTGGTACCCGGTTCATATGTCGTAAACCGGGGAGGTAAGTAGCCATAAACCGCCTCAAAAGGTGTCATCTTTGTTGAAAAATTCATGCTTGTGTTGTGATTCCATTCGGCCAATGCTAGCCAATCAACCCATCCTTTAGGTTTGTCCCCAATCATGCACATGAGATAACCTTCCAAACATTTGTTAATGGCCTCTGTCTGTCCATCTGTTTGTGGGTGGTATGTTGTGTTGAGATTGAGCTGCACATCTTGCATGCGAAATAATTCTTGCCAAAAACTGCTAGTAAAAATTGGATCTCTAGCTTAAAAATTGAAAACATTTTGCATGAATGTCTGAGCCACTAGCTTGGCTGTATAAGGGTGTTTGAGTGGCAAGAAATGACTGTACTTAGTTAGCCTATCCACAATCACAAAAATCACACTATAGCCTTGAGATTTAGACAATCCCTCTATGAAATCCATGGAGATGCTGGTCCAAGGTATTTAAGGGATAGGCAGTGGCTGAAGTAAGCTAGCTGGCAACATGTTTTTCATACTTATTTTGTTGGCAAATATAGCACTGTTTGATGTATGTTCTGATATCGTGTTTCATTCCCTGCCAATAGAAATCCCTCTTAGCTCTTTGGTAGGATTTTTCATACCCAGCGTGTCCACCCATTGGGCTGTTATGAATCAACTGTAGAATCCTTTCCTTAATAGCCAAATCATCCCCAATATAAATTTTGTTCTTGTAGTACAACAAACCATTCACCAGTTGATATTTGAGGGGATCCAACCTTCCCTCTTAAAGCTTTGCAAGGAGATCTTGCAAGTGGGGATCAGTTAAGTAAGCATGCCTCACTTCTGCCAACCACGTAGCAATAGGGAACGAAATCGCCATGAGCTCTCCTTTTTCCTCCCCTTCCAATTCTTCAAATTTTCTAGATAAAGCATCAGCGACCTTATTGTCTCGCCCTTGCTTACACTCCACCAAAAAGTCATATCCCAAGAGCTTAGTAACCCACTTCTGCTGTAGAGGGGTTCCTACCTTCTGTTCAAGCAAGTGTTTCAAACTTTGTTGATCCGTGCTGTGAGACCCCGACCTATTTCTATCTTTGTAAAAGAACTATGACTCCTTAAGTATGTATTACTCTAATTATTGAGAATGAATGTATGGATGATTAATTTCAAGTTATGTTTAGGGGGATTTTCCCCTAACGTTTTTATGAGTTTTAAGCTAGTTAAATTGAGCAATTGAGATTTATTAGCTTGAATTGTTTTAATTATCGGAATTTGTCCCTAAGTTACAATATTTGGAAGTTTTTAATTAGGGGATTTAGCCTAGAAGATATGTGAGTCTTTGGAACAAAAGAGGAGACATATTAGAGTTAGTTTGGTGGGTGGGTGGCAGAAAAGAAAAATAAGTTTTCTTGAGGGGCAGAAAAGGAAAAAAGGGGGACAAATGGAGGAGAAGAAGGGAAAGAAGGGGGGAAGGGCAGTTTTGCCTTTTCCCTTCCCCCAAGCCCTACCATAAGACAACACCCCTCCCCAAACCGCATAAGCCACTTTTGCCCTAGCTCCCACCCAAACAAGAGAAGGAGAAGAAGAAAGAGAAGGAAAAGAAGAAGAAGAAGAAGGAGAAGAAGAAAGAAGAAGAAGGGAAGAAGAAAAGAAAGAGAGAGAGAAGGAGGTGAGTGGTTTTGACCGGCCAAGCCATGCCCATCTTCACCCATTTTCCCTTTTCTTTTGATGGTTGTTGGTTGTGAAATTTGCTGGTTTTCTCCTTGTATATATATGTTGTATTCATGTGTTCTTTGAAGAAAATGTAGATCTTGTCACGCCCTGAACGGCATCCCGCAGGGACCGTGACAGCAGCGAGCTATCCCCCGGATGGCTCCAGCGTTCTTACTTATATTTTTACTTGATTACGGTGGAAACGTACAGGATCGCGAGGGATTCGAGCTAAACTTACATAATTAGGGTTCTCATTAAGGTTTCATACAAGACATAAATAACATGTAAAAAGCCAACTAGTGACGATCAAGCCACTATCAACAAAAGTATGAAACATAAATTCTTGAACTTCTAGGTCAGGTAGTCCTCCTGACTCTCTTCACCTGAGGCATTTGGAATGACACAATTTTAAAAACGTGAGTCAAAAAGACTCAGTAAGGGAAAGACATAAACTTAAAACATGCTCTTGACTTATGCCCGCTTAATCATGAAAGAAAGAAACTTGATAAGTGATGCACATGCATGTCATGAATTATGCATATGCTCTTGTTTAGTTTCGGCCCCAGGCCCTGTGAAAATCTTTCTTTCGTACTTGCTTGTAAAACTGGCCCTTGGCCCTTGAACCACTTATTCGTACTTGTGCCTCTCTTGGCCTTTTTATAATCATTTCATATCTTTTATTTGTGGGCTCGCTCCATTTAACCCCTGAAGTCAGGGTTGTGCGTTCCCTTCGGAACCGTCCCCGAATTCCCTTGGAGACCTTACATACGGTCAGCTAGTGCACCTTCTCATTTGTCCTTCAGTGGCTAGACATGACCCTTGGAGGCGCCACACCTTCTCAATGTCCTTCAGTGTGGTTTGCACAGCCTCGTGGATTCACCCATCCTTCTCACATTTGTCCTTCGGTATGAGAGTCCATCTTGACATGTGCCCCTTAACTTAACTTATCGTTTCATAAAACTTCTCATAGTCTTTTCATAAAAATCATTGCATAAACCTCTTCTTGAAAAATTCATGCAATGCACATGTCATGTCATGCTTGATTAAAATTCATGCTTGTTCATGAAACGATGCAGTGTGTCATTCCAGTTTTGAAAAAGAACACTTACAGTCCACTTACAGTTGGTCTTCTTTGGTCGTGTATAAAGACACGTGGATGGCCTACAAGCGATTTAAATATTTCTTTAGACTCTAAGAATAGTATGCAATCATTAAATATTTGCATTTTTGAAATCGGTCATCAACCAAAGATATATATATATATATATCACTGAAATTCATTTAATCATTTAAAATATTTTATTTATTCTTTTTCCTTAACAAATATTCAAAACTTAGTTTATTAAATCATTAATATTTTTATTGAAATAAAAATATATTTATCCATGTACATGCCTCGATTAGGGTTTAATTAATATCCACAGATTTAGAATTAAACCTAAGTCTCTTATTATTACACGTACTCCATTAAAACTTCATAATAGACTATTAATAAATTAATCACGATTAAATCTTAACTAGGGTTCCAAATTTCATTACATGATCACGGTTTTATACCAACTAGCCTAAACCCTAATTTCCTCATCCATCACAACAATGATAATCCATAATTCATAAATTGTACTTAGGGTTCCATTTTATTATAACATTCGGCTATTACTATTTTATGCACCCTTTAGTCACAACTTTAACTCCAATGGTGATCTCATCCTCCATTCAACAATTTCACAACCTAGGATCTATAAATCAAAACACCAACACAATATATCATGCTCATAACATTCGGCCAACACATGTTTTCACCCAAACGATTAAGTTTCTTTTGTTCCTTTCAATATGCATGCATCTAATACCTAACATAATCATCTACCATTCATAGGGTCATAAATCTTGCACATATCATGGCCAATGTCCAAATTTAAATATATACAAAACTATACATGAAATCCTAAGCATCTCTTATTCGGCCATACCTCAAAATGTCACATTTTTCATGCTAAAAATCATAACAAGCACATCCTTTGCATTGTGACCTAACTAGCATGCATACACTTTATCTCTTCATCAAATATTTCCATCAACATTAGATCCACACTTTATACACACTAACATCCATAGATCTAAGCAAAATAATCAACTTTCATCAAACCAACACATCAAGACTTAGATCTAGCTTCCTTTAACATGCATTGTTCTCCATTTGCATTTTTTTTTACATTCAACCTTAGATCTAAGGTTTCCATGGTTAGATCTAGCATTTAAACAACCTAGGGTTCTTAAGCATTCAAGATCTAACAACATCAAGGCATATCACAACCTAAACTTCAAGATCTTATACATAAGCCATTCGGCCACTCATGCTAACCCAACAACATCACATTGGTCTTACCTTGTTGACTATCCAAGCTTGAGTACCTAGAAAATAAAATACCTTAGGTTAGTATTTGTGAAACTTAAGGCAAGATCATCAATAGAACCAAGCTTACCTTCAACCTTCACCAACTTTTCCTAAACTCCTCTTCCTTCAAAGTTTCGGTTCACCCTCCTTAGGAAATATTCAAGCTTGACTTGGAGAGCTAGTGTGGGTTCTTGTGGGGGGTAAGAGAAAGTGGTAAGCTTGAAGAGAAATGAGGCAAATAGTTAGGGTTTTTCAAGGAAGAAATGAGATTGCACCAAGAGAGATTTAACAACTACAAAGAGGTCTAAACTTGGCTTTTAGAATGGGATTTGGAAAGCAAGAAGGATGTGGTTTAGAGTGCAAGAGGAAAATGTGCAAACCTTGAATCCTAGGGGGTGGTTCGGCCAAGGCATGAAAATGGGAGAGAGTTTGAGAGAAATGCAACTTTCGGTCAAGGCAAGAAAAATGGGAGAGAATGAGATGCATGAATGATTCGGCCAAGGCATTGCAATGAGAGGTGTGAAGGAATGAGTCTCCCAAGGAGAGTAAATGCTATGACACAAAGCTTGAGAGGGTGAGTTGACAAGAGAGAGAAATAAAAAGGAAAAAGGGTGGAAGGGGGGGGCCTTGGTCGACAATTGCTTAAGCCTTCCCTCTCTCTTTCTTTCATCTTTTCATCACATCAAATCTTGTCTCCCTAGCATGGCTTGCATTTGAATTACTTCCTTCTCTCTCCTCACATGAATCCATCGACATTCCTCCTTCTCCCTTGCTTTTTCTCTTCTCTTTTACTTCCATGTGTTGTCTTATCACTTCTTACACTTCTTACACCTCTTACACTTCACATGACCTCACTTTATGGCTTTTCAATTTCACCTTATACTCATTCACGTAAAAGCCATCCCTCCCCCTTGTTTGGTTGCTTTCCAACCAACCTAGTTACTTCCACATTAAATTGCAACCAACTTTCAACTTGGTTACTCTCTCTCACCTAACTTATCACTCATAAGCTCTCTTGCTTATCTAATCCATTCCAATAGCTTATCATCTCATAAGCATGATATCTTATCATATGATAATGGCCCTAGCCTATCTCTACAATAATCACAAAGACTTATCACCCTAAAAGTTTCCTAACCTATTATCATGCTTGCTTATCACTATGATAAGCAAGTGTGCTTATCAATTAAATCTTCTCTTAGACTTATCACATAAATACATAGCTTATCATTGAATATTCAAATGGAAATTCTATTACTAATATAGGCCACATGGTAATAATACATGTCACATATGAAAGATATAAAAATATTCAATCCATGTCTTCAAAAGAATTTTATGATTTAATCCATTAATCATTTTCGGCTTATACAAAGAATTCTTAAATCATAATTCAAATTCTATGGTCCATGAAACATATTAAGTAAATGAAAAATATAAATTCGTAAGAGAGAAACTTACTTGCAAATTTCGGCTCCTAAAATAAATATAATTTAAACTTTGCATAAAATGGCATTAAAATTATTTAAAGAGATTTTATGGAATAAAATCCCATTTTAATCGAAATACCATAACATAAGGATTAGGCCATACATTGGCCAAAAACATAGCCCCATGATGAAATAAAAGCTATTACATTGGAAAATAAAAGATAATACATAAGAAATTACGTAGGAGAAAATCGGGGTCTCACAGATCTATACATGCTTTCCTTGAAGATAGTGTAGATCTTGCAAGTGTTTAGGGGTAGTATAGATTTTACATGAAAACATGGGGAAAAATGGCTAGATCCGAAATGAGGGTTCATGAGAAATCAAGTATGAACTCTAGGTGTTTGATAAAAAGACCAAGAGAGGAGGGAGAAAGGCAATAACTTGAATTTATGAGACGGACTCATGTTTTAGCTGAGAGATTTAGTTGGAATGTGAGAAAAGTTGAAGTCTTGAGAATGAGGGTGTGAAAGGAGAATACTTTGAGACAAATTTCGTGGATTTTGGAGGTGTATCGCATAAGTTGTGCTCTCAAAATTGACTATCGCCCGAGGTACGCTCAACCACCGCTCGAGCAAATAGTCCGAGATTTTCTTGCAGAGACGTTTCGCCCGAAGTACGCCCGACTGGCGCTCGAGCGAAACTGGGCGAATTTTTATGCAGAGAGTTTTCGCCCGAGATTCGCCATATAGGCGCTCGAGCTCCGCTCGAGCGGTTTCCTTCGAATTTCAAGAAATTTCTCCTATATTTTTAGTTTCCTGTGGACCTATTAGGAGACCCTACTGGGTTTTTCACTTAAGAAAATACCTTGTGTGTGTTGTAAGATGACCAGCTAGAAGTCAAGAAATACGTACGATTTGCATGTTGAAGAGTGAGTAATTTATTGATTACTCTATTCGTTTAGTAAATCTTTGAATGACAATTAGTACAATCCAATTGTAGGTAAAGTGATGTTCGACACTCTAGCAAACGAAGGTAAGTGAAAATTGTAAGTGGAAACTTACGTTTTTTGAAAAACTGGAATGATGCACATCATGAATTCTCATGATTTATTACGACATGACATAAGCATTTGCATGAAAAAGAAAGTTTTGTGCAAATGAAAGTATGAGAAAAATTTAAGATTTCTCATCATCAAGCATGACATGAGCACACCATGAGCATTTGCATTCATTTTTCTCATGAGAAAGAAAGAGAAATTTTATGCAAATGAAAGTACCATTTTATGCTACTTTATGACAAGTTAAGTTAATAAGTTAAAGTCGGTCGGTACCGTACCAGTTAAGAAGGTGTATCCACACTGAAGGACGTTTACGTGAAGGGTGGATGTCACCTAGGGTGCCCATACCGAAGGATGCTTGCAAGAAGGTGTGAACCTCTAAGGGTTGAATCTAGCCATTAGGCCTGGGGCCACCTCGAGGGCTAGTTCAACCAAATGATGTATTCCCAAAGGAAAGGGAATAGTTCCGAATGGAATGCACAACCCTGATTTCAGGGGTAAAAGGAGCGAGATAATTTGACCAAATCAAGAAATAAGTATTTTCAAGATCAAATGCATGATTCTTTTTATGATCGAGTACATTGCCACATACATATGCAAGCATTTCATATGACATTCATGTACATTGATATCTATGAGCATGCAAGACATACTTTATTTATTTCACATAAACCCTTACTGAGTCTTTCGACTCACAGTATTTTTCTTTAAATTGTATCATTCCAGAGAATATTTCATGTGAGAAAACTTAAGAAGAAGACCTTGAACCCTAGGAGAAGGGTTGACAAGAATGTTTTCTCCCTTTTGTTACTGTAGTATAGGTTTAGATATAATTTTTGAAAAGAGCCGTCATGAGCCTCTGATGTGTGGTGGTCATGGGCTATTCGGCCTTGTAGGCCGAGAGCTGTTAAGCAGCTTGTTGTTTTGAGACCCTGATGTATTTATAGTTATTACTTAACGTTATTGTTGGAGGAGCAGGTTCTAATGTTCCGGATGTGCGTTAATCGTTTTAGGGTTTTAAAAAAAAAATTCCGCTGCAAAGGTTAAGTACGCTGGAGCGTTCCTTGTTGGAAATGCTCGTAAGACCGAGGAAGCCCCTCAAGGCCTTAAGGGACTTAGGAATTGGCCAATCTAGCATGGCCTGCAGCTTGGATGGATCTGCCCTTACTCCCTGGGCCGATATTAAATGCCCCAAATAGTCTACTTCATCACAAGCAAACTTGCATTTGAACCTCTTAGCAAAGAGGTAGTGCTCCTGCAGCACTCTCAGAGTCACTTCCAAGTGTTGTACATGGTCTTCCATGCTCTTGCTATAAACCAAAATATCATAAAAAAACCAAAATGAATTTGATTAGGGACTGAAACGTTGAAGGGGCGTTAGTGAGCCCGAAACGTTGAAGGGGCGTTAGTGAGCCCGAAGGGCATCACTAAAAACTTATAGTGTCCCTCATGCGTTTGAAATGCTGTTTTTGAGATGTCTTCCTCCTTTACCCTGATCAGGTGATAACCAAATCGCAAATACACCTTAGAAAAGATCCTTGCCCCATGGAGTTCGTCTAGCAGCTCATGTATAACTGGTATGGGAAATTTGTCTTTGACCATAGCACTATTTAAGGCCCGATAGTCTACACAAAGACGCCAACTCCCATCAGCCTTTCGAACTAGTAAAACCGGGGATGAAAAGGGGCTTTGGGAAGCCCTAACCGCACCTGACCCCAGCAACTCTTGCACTATCTTCTCAATTTCATCCTTTTAGTAGTATGCATAGCGGTAGGGTCTCACACTAACGGGCTGAGTTCCTTCTTTCAACACAATTGCATGGTCATGAGACCTCTTTGGAGGAAGCCCTTTAGGTTCCTCAAAAACCTCAGGAAAACGTTGCAACAACTCTACCACTTCAGCATTGCTAATCTGCTCCTCCTTGTCTTTAATGTCGGTAAGCACCATTTGCAAGAACAGTCCCCTTTTTCTCCCTTAATCATTCTTAAATTGATAGTGTCTTGCATGAATTGGGTTGCTACCAACCCACGCAATAGAACTTCCCTCGAATTGTGCTCAAACCGCATACTTAAGTCATTAAAATTCCAGGAAATGGTTCCTAGAGTTTTCAGCCATTAGACCCCCAACACCATGTCACAGCACCCTAAGACCAACACGAAAGCATCCAAGGAGAAAGTCTCCCCCTGCATGTTAACCTTTATATTATTAACTTTCCCTTCACTGCTTATTCGTTCTCCATTAGCCACGGTCACACTCAGCTTGTGCCTAGAGTTAATGGCCAATTGAGACCCTTTAATTACTGTTGGGTCCACAAAGTTATGGGTGCTCCCACAGTCAATCAGCACCACTATGTCTTGGTTGTACAAGCTGCCCTTGACCTGCATGGTTCTCATAGAGCTGGACATAACCGACCCTGCAATGGCTTGGAGAGAGATGTTTGGTCTCTCTTCACAAGTTCCCACCTCTATCACCTCATCCTCCACTTGCTGCCCCTCGTTTTCCTCCTCAAAAGAAGTTTTCTCCATGAACTCTTCACTGCCCTCCACCATGTACAACTTTAAGTTTGGGCATTTGTGGCCCGGATTCCACTTGGAATCATAGTGGTAACATAGGCCCTTGTCCCGCCTCTCTTTCATTTGCTGAGGTGAAATTCGCTAAACTCTCACATTCCGTTTAGGGACAACATTGGTGATTGGTTGTGCCACGTTAGGAGTAGAGAAATTGCTTGGCCTGACTCTCATTGACTTCCTCCCTACCATTAGATATTCTTCCAGCATCCTAGAAAAAGCAAACGCCCTCTGTATGCTGGTGGGATTCAGCATCTTAATGGAGAGTCTGATCTCATCCTTTAAGCCACTGAGGTAGCAGCTTAGTTTATGATTTTCATCCAACCCACCCAACCTGTTTGCTAAAATTTCAAACTGACTAGTATACTCCTCAACTGTCCCTGTTTGTTTAAGCCTTACTAACCCTTCCAAGGGGTCATCATACACTTGGGGACCAAATCGGTTTAGTAGAGCCCTCTCAAAACCCTCCCAACTTGTAATAGCTCTAGAATTTTCTGCCTTTCTAAACCAAATCAATGCCTTACCCTCCATATGAAATGAGGCCATGAAAATCTTGTGTTGTGGTGTTGTTTGGTTGTAGGCAAAAAACTTATTGGCCCTATAAAGCCAACTTGTGGGATCCTCGCCCTCAAATTTGGGAAAATCCAAGCGTACTGACCTCATTTGGACCCCTCCTACCTCCTGATTTTGATGATGATGATGCCCAGCATCTGGACCACAGCTTGAAGACCCAAGGTCAGATGTTCCAACTGCTGCATCTGCTCCTCCATACGCACTCTTTGGGCTTCTTGTTCTGCTCACACTTCCTCCAACCCTTCAGCTAACTTCACTACACGAGTACCCTCTGCCATTCAAGGAAGATGCTCTGATACCAAATTGTTACAGATTTCTAGATTGTAAATTTAGATTTAGCTAAGAAAATATTGTAATGAGAAAAGACTTCAATTCATTAATAGAAATGGAAATGATAAGGCCAATTCGAGGTGGCAAGCCTCCATCGTCTAACAACTCAACACAGAGTCGACAAAACCCCAAAAGCAACGCAGGTGCCCTATCAACTGGTTTTTCCACACACACGAGCTGAGCCAGGAACTACAGCTAATGGCAATAGCCCAAAGACAACCAAACATCTAATATAACTAATAGGCCTGAAGCCCACAATTAATAGGCCCGAAGCCCACTCAACTAATAGGCCCAAAGCCCATTTACCCAACCAAAGTCTTGACTGGAAATACGACCAAGCTTCCCTTCAGCTCCCGAAACTTCTAACTCTTCTAACTCCTTGCAAAATACCGACATCACTTCTTCCTCCCCCAAACTCATTTGCAATAAGACACCAACTTTCCAGCCCTAACTCCCTTCTTCTTGTAACACGCCCAATGCCTCCCGCATAGATTCCACTAGCCCTTGTTCACACGCAACACATAAAGAAATACAAGAACTCGATTCAAGTGACCAATCAGTGAACGAACTGACCCGCCAAGCAGATTGAAGAACTAGGCTTCGAGCTCCTCTTACAATTCAACGAACCCAACTCCAACTGACTCCAATCTCATCCTTCTTCATTCAGAGAAATCGGTCTCAAGACATCCTAACTCCCAAAGGATCCAAATGGAACAAATACTCGTCCGGAGAGAGAGAGAAAGCAAACAGAGAGAGGAGAAGAGAGAGGTTGGGCGTGGCTCGCACACTAGAAGAGTTGAGAATTGAAAAAAAAAAGAGGGGTTTTTGACCTAAGTAGCAAGGAGGGAAAGATGGGACTTAAGGAATCTAATTTTAGCAAATTATTTACTCCACATAGTCTGATAGGAGCCAAATGAAAATTTCCCTTTCGGTTGTATAATATATTTTGATACTTCAATAATCCCATTGTGTTGGATACAAATATTTGTGTTTTATTTTTTCTTCATCTAATAGTTGTGAATCAATATTATATCATAATATAAAATTTATTTTGTTATTACACTTTAATTGAGACTTTTATTCATCATTTGCAAAGTTGATTATTTTAATTACTACTTAGGGAAACTACATTTTCCACCCACAAACTGCTAGGGTAGTGACACACTACTCACTTTAACACATTACACCCTCCAACTACTAATATTAAACACTTTGCACCCTCCATTTGACAATAATACCCTTAATAAATTAATGAATTGACAACATTATCTTTAATATATGCAAAATGGGTTAAGGGTATTATCGTCATTTTAGTCTACAAATTTGACATAGGATGCAAAGTATCAAAAATTGATAGTTAGAGGATGCAATGTATCAAAATTGGTAGTTTAGGGTGCAAAGTGTAAAACTTATGGTAGTTTGTGGTTGAAAAATGTATTTTCCCCTTACTACTTCGTTTGTAGTTGTAAATTGTAATATACATAATATTGTAGCATGTGTTGATGCAAGTAATACTTAATACTTAGACCATATAATATTGGCTAGTATTTAGTCAAATTATGGTACTTAGTACCCAAATGACTTAGTAATAATAATACGTAATAATTTATAACAGTATTTAAAAATCTTAGTACTCAGTATTAGGTACATAAATATTATTGATTAAAAAAAGGTACATATAATAATATTTTACACTCTTTTTCATAACTAGTATAATAATCTTAATTAAAATACTTTGGTAGTAATAGTAGCTAGTACTTATAATTAGTACTTAGAAATCTTACCATGTCTTAGCACTGCATACTTAGTATTTAGAAAATCTTAGTACTTGAGATTAACTATATAGCATGTTACTTTATACTCTTTACCATAACTTTATAGTTATACATAATTACTATAACTTTATAGTTATAACACTTAGTGTTAGCTCTAAGTTTACATGATAATTTAGGTCATTTGATTTTGATAATAACAAATTATTTGCGATATTTTCAAAAGAGATTATCATATTCCATAAGTAAATAGCGTCCATATAAAGTATGTGTGACACTTATAAAGATCAATCCTCCTTATTGCTTTAATGAATATATCTTCCTCCTAAGTAATATATTCCTAAAGAACTAATGTGTATATAATACTTTTGTGTTATTATATCTGAATTGGTATATATACAATAGAATTTCAATCCTACATATTTCGATATTATTCAATTCAATTGATATAATTTACACGTATTATTTCGCTTATTAATATATATATATATATATATATTATTGGTCTTCTTATATGTTATCTGCTTTTCTCTTCTTGATTTATGTTTATCAAGCTAATATTTTTCGTTTATAGTATTTCTTTATGTTTTGGATTTTTATTTTTGAAGATTATCTAATTTCATATATTTTTATTTTTACTTTTTTATTCTATATTGTATGATAAGTTACTTAATTACTTTTAGCGCCCACATTAGTTTCGTCGCTGATAAATTTCTCGCTAATGAGGTACTTTTAGCGACAAATTCAATATTGGTCGCTAATGTCTTTTACTCCTTAGCGACGAAACCATATCGTCGCAGAAGAGTATTTTTAACGACAAATACTTTTAGCGACGAAGTCAATATTGGTCGTTAATGTCTTTTACTCTTTAGTGAGGAAACCATATTGTCGCAAAAGAGTATTTTTAGCGACGAAATTGATATTCATCACTAAAACCACTACAATAAAAAACACTTTGGGTGACATTTTTTGTCACCCAAAGTACAAATTTCGTCACCTAAGGTTTTTGGTGACAAAACCGGGTTGTCACCCGGTTTGTCACCTAAAGCCCGTCAGCGAATGTTTTAGGTGACGATTTTCGTGTTCAATCACTCAAAATTGTTCGGATGGTTTATAAACCTGTCCGAATGGTTTGGTGCCATACTGACGAAACTCAAAATCTTCATGCCCAGTACAGCTCATGTGAACGATTAATCCAATGCGATGAAAATACATTTTGTCACTCAATAAACGTCCGCACCATTGTATATTGAAATCTGAACGCTGATGTGAATATGCCCGGACGTATTTGTGAAGACGTCCGCACCCTAGTTTCATTATGACGAAATTTATTTTGTCATCTGAAAACGCGGTTCGAACCTTTACGTATACAGTTCGGAATCTTTGTACGTTGCACACGTTCGAATGTTTTGGTGTATCGTGCGCAAGGTTTCTTATTTTAAGAACGAGTGGACGCGATAGACACCGTTCGGACTATAGAATTTAAAGCAACGTGTTCGGACAGATAGTTATGCGTGCGCACGCTAGCAACGAAAAATATTCGTGCGAATGACATGTAACACCCGTCCGAATGGTTTTCTATATATTTGAATTAATTTAATTAAAATTTATGAAATAATATAAATATGAAGATATTTACTGCTCATAATATAATAAAATATCTACAAATATGCGATCATTATTAAAAGTAAATAAAATACATAATGGATAAATATTGACAAAATAGTAAAAATATATAAATTTACCCAAATTTTTGTTTGGGTGTCGAACGAGATTGTATCTGTCTCATCTGCTCCATTAGCTGCTCACGCATTTGCTCCGCCATTAGTTGCATCATCCGTTCTTGTTGTTCCACTAGGTTCTTTTACTGCTCATGCATCATCTTCTGGTGCTTTTCGTTTTTTCCCGTTGCTGCTCCTCCATCATTTGCAGATGCTCTCGCATCGTCTGCACCATATCTGACCGCTTAACCAGAAGCGCTTCATATTCCAACTGTATAACCCTCATCTCCTCAATCTGTAATCTGGCCTCCTCCAATCTCCGGGACAAATCAACAGACGATGCTGATGAAGATGATCTAACAGACCGTACTGAACGGCCTAAACCTCGCACGTAACCCGTTTTCGTCCCCAACACCTCAGTGAAGTCCACATGCCATCATAAGTATGCGTCTTTTATAAAGCAACGAATGACTAATTTCATCAGATTCTAGATTTTTCTGTATACCAAAAGAAATATAGAACATGCATATAAAAAAACCTAAGTAATTTATTTAAATAATAAATAAAATAAAAATGTAAATTTATTACATACTAACAACACTTTAGCATGTTGGAAGGACCTCGCTCCTGATGTGTGTACAATATTCAGCTTAGCTCTATTCTCCTTGTTGATTGCACTCCTCCTCTGCATTGTACATTTACAATTGGTAACACAATTAAACTTATGGCTAAAATAAACGTTCAGATTGGAAAGAAAATGTTTTACCTGAAATTCCTTGCTCACAAATAAATCACAAACACGAGTCCATTCTTTCTTGTTCATATCAGGATGCGGGTGCTCTAACGTCTCTTCTTTGGAATTGAACACCGAGTAATGCTGAAACATTCTATTTTTGTGCGTCTTGTACGTCGTGTTCATCGTTGACGTCACAGTGATGCGATCCTCGGCTTGTTTGTAATCTAGTTGGAAGTCATCCTTAACATATATAACAATTAGAAACGTAAAAAAGTTTCAACAATTAAAATTTAATAAATTATACTTACCAACACTCAGTTCATCACATACGATTTAATCTCGTCGGGGACCTCCTTCCACTTACTCTTCTCAATATGGCTCGAGAGCATTGAAGACGCCTTGTCATCACCGCCCGTACGTCCATCAGGGATATTTACTGTCAGCTTTCCTCCGGTGCGAGCCTTGAGTAAGGCAATCTCGCGCGTACTACCTCAAACGTGTCTTATTCCAGACGTCGCTACAAATGAAGAACAATAAATTTAAAATTCAATTAAGCATAGAGATTTAAAAGTCATAATATTTAATAAAGATTGACGGGGTAAGATACTTACACGCACAACTACTCTGGGTGCCTACTGGACTGGCTGTGGTAGGGGACAGTAATTCATTCCTATCCCTAAGCGAAGGACCCGACACTGCTAGTGTACTCGAACTACTATCAGCTCGAACTGATGAATCGCACCGAAAACATTTCCCTCACGCTGCCATGACGTCGTCCTGTGACCAAATAAATCAATATTACAGAAAAAAACACAATGAATTATGTTACTCAAAATGAATAAAAAATAAAAATGCAAAAATATTATCGCAAATTTAATTGAAACGATAAATTTACTTTAGTCCTCGGAGTAATATTCTTCAGAATCACTACAATCTTCACCAAACGATTCCAAGGAATAATCGCTTCCTTCTACTTCACGGTGTTGTGGACCACTCTCATCGGTTACCGACAGAGAAGCCTCGACGTCATTTCTAGTCAACTAGATCATGTCAAATGAGTTAAAGTCCACAAAAAGCTTAATAGACTCATTCTCCTGGTATGCTTCACAGTTCGACGGTCCTTCTCTATCTTCACTAGCTTCCTCTTCAATAGGCGGAATATCATACGTGTTTCTAGGGATAATGTTTTGAACAATCTTCCAGTGGCTGCCCAACTTCATATCATCGATATAAAACACTTGATTCCACTGAAAAGCTAGCACAAACGGGTCATCTTTGTGCCACTTTCTGGATGTGTTAATACTAACAAACCAACCACTTTTATCAAGACCTAAATTTTGAGTACTAAAGTCAAACCAGTCACATTTTAGTAAATAAACTAAATTCCCCCGCAAATAACATAACGCGTAAATATCCACGACCTGGCTGTAAAAATCAACATCTTCCCCATCATGGTCCCCCGGAACAACCACACCACTATTATGAGTGTTACGAAACTGTTCACGAAAGACCGTGTGAAACCTAACTCTATTCACTACACAGCCAGAGTAACAAAGTGTCTAAAATAATAAACACATGTTAAGTATTAATCTAAAAAAAATGACTGATTAAAATTAAACATATAATAGGGATAAAATTAAATAAATACCCGAGTTTTAAACCATAACAAAAATTCTTCTTCATGCCTCCTATCAACATTTATTGGTGATTTCCTCCTCATCTCTTCCAAGTGCTCGCTATAAAAAAATAAGATATTTTATAGTAAATTAAAATATAATGAACTTATAATGCCCATTAAGTGAGCAAATATTCACATTAGTGCTTACTCGATATGTTGGCGGATTTCTGAACAGTTGTTGAGTACGTACCACTGCGCTTTTGTAAATTCATTTCTATTCAAATCTTGACCCCTACCAACTCCCAGCGGTCAAACACTTTGAGTAAACACAGAAAAATGACAACTTTGATCATCCATGTCGGCATAATTCTAATATTTTCTATTAAATCTCGTCTCAACCGTACCAAGATACATTGAGCAAAAAGTTAAGCATTCATCTTACACATAATTCTCTGCTATTGAGCCCTCACACCGTGCCCTGTTCTTAACGAAATGTTTCATCTTCCCCATATACCTCTCCATTGGATACATCCACCGAAATTGAACTGGACCACCAAGTTTCACCTCCCGAGGTAAATGAACAACTAAATGAACCATAATAGTAACAAACGATTGAGGGAATATGTGTTCCAACTTGCAAAGAATCATTCCATTGTCATTCTCTAATTAGCTCACAACGTCTAAACGTATTGTTCTGAAACACAAGTCTTTGAAGAATAAGCTCAAATCAGTCAACGCCGTATATACTTTGTTTCCTAACAACCCGTGTATCATTGCCGGTAACAGTCGCTGCAACAAGACGTGTGAGTCATGACTCTTCATACCCATTATCTTCCCTTTATTTATATTTACGCACCGAGATATGTTAGAGGCATTTTCATCCGGAAACTTGACACCCTTCAGCCATTCACAACACTTCTTATGTTCAGCCTTCGTTAAAGTAAATAATGCTCGAGGCATCACCTCCTGCTGACCCCGAACTTGCAAATGCAAGTCCTTTTTAATGCCTATTAATGCCAAGTCCCGCGGAGCACTAGAATTTGTTGTGCTTTGTCCAAATTTCCCAACACATTGTCACATATATTCTTTTCGATGTGCATGACGTCCAAATTATGTCCAAGTTTCAACTCTGACCAGTACGGAAACTCAAAGAATATGCTGCGCTTCGTCCAACTTAACTCAATGTCAGCCCGTTTTCTCTTCTTCTGAGTCTTCCCAAAAGAACATAACGGTACCGATTCAAGTTGTTGAAGTATCTCCTCTCCAATGACTTCTTCAGGAGCTACTCTATACTCTTTTTTTCTGTCAAATATGTCGACATCATGCCTCCACCCATGCGTAGCGGACAAATACCGGCGATGTCCCAAAAAACAATGTTTACCCCCATGTTTCAACCAAAATGACGTTGTGTTCGCATTGCAATTAGGGCATACTAATCGTCCTTTCGTACTCCAACCCGAGAGATTACCATAAACCGGGAAGTCATATATTGTCCAAAGCAAAGCAGCATGTAACTTGAATGAACTTGATACGGCCGTGTCGTACGTCTGCACTTTATTTTCCCACAAGTCCTTCAACTCATCTAACAATGGCTACAAGTAGACGTCGATATCATTCCGGGACTTTTTGGACCCGGAATAAGTAACGACAGCATGAAACTTGAATCCTTCATACATTTCCATGGCGGCAAATTGTATGAAATTAGTACAACTGGTCATATACTATATGATAAGCTCATGTTGCCAAAAGGATTGAACCCATCAGATGTTAAACCCAACCGGACGTTCCGAGATTCCCGACCAAACCATTCATACTTCTTATCGATGTCCTTCCATACCTCAGAGTCTACAGGATGCCTCATCACCTCATCTTCAACCAAACGCTTCTCTTGGTGCCACCGCATAGTTGCTGTCTCCCTTGATAAAAACAATCTCTGCAACCTCGGTTTCAAGGGAAAATGTCGCAACACTTTTTGAGGAACCTTTGATTTGTTATTTTAACTGTACTTCCACCTCGATTCCCCACAACTGGACACTCATGTAATTCACTGTGCTCCTTCCAAAACAGTACACAGTCATTTAAGCACGCATGTATGTTATCGTAGCTAAATCCTAAATTCTTTCTTAACTTTTTCGCCTCATAATAAGATTTAGGAAGTGTCTCCCCCTCCGGTAAAGCATCTTTTATCAAGCTAAACACATCTTCAAACGCTTTTACACTCAAATTATTCTCTGACTTCACATGAAGTAACCTAACAACGAAAGACAACTTGGAGTACTTCTTACACCCGGGATACAACTCTCGCTCAGCATCTGCCCATAACTTGGTATACGCAAAAAATCCGTCTCCAGACCCAGGCTGGACTATTTCAGGATTCGGTATATTCTCATCAACCCCTGCCCCCGCCTCAAAATCTTCTACCATGTCTCTCATATCATCATTTATGTTTCCCTCAGAGTCATCGCTTCCTGGTTCAGGTTCTAAATTCACCACCCGGTTAGGAACTTCTGAAATTGACTCTCTGTGAAATACCCAATGAGTGTAACTCTGGTCAAACCTAATTATGAATAAATGATCTTCCATCCCGTCCACAAGTTGGAACAACACATTCTTACATCTCTTACATGGACATTTTATCAGACCCCGACTATCTATATAACTACGGGCAACACTCATAAAATCACGAACACCATCACTATACTTCGCACTTTTGAGTCTATCAGCCTCATAAATCGAACTCTTATCTATATTGTTCCTTCAAAGACGAAAATACAAACAATAATGCAAACAATGATGACATTCATACTCAACTCTAATTTCTTTAGGTGATAGGTCCTATCACATTCAAGTTTACAATATCACGTACTGCACGTAAATGACTCGACCATTGTGATCGATGCTTTAGAAATTTCGACAGCATTTCCCCGCAGTCCCCAGATACACGCCTACAACATTGAGCCTAAACACCCACCATTTAAGACAAGTGTGTAAGCTCAATGCTGAAAGTGTATCCGAAAGACAAAAGGAGATTTGCATCGAAATTTCTAAACACATTTGTCATAATAGCAGATACAATTACGCACATTACGCATATTGTAAACTCAAACTGTCCATAACGTGGACAGTTCAAGAATTACATCCAGTTCGTTATCCGAACTTCGTGTAATTCTTAAACGGGGTCTAAGGCTACTAAATTAATGCATGACATTACAACAAATAGCGTTCGTACGTTACATAATGGTCTGAACCATACACAAAGACGTTCGGACGCCTTTTTCAAAGCGTCCGAACCAACAAAAAGAGTCCGGGACGGTAAATCAACCGTCCGGACTGCGATTGTTGAACAAGACAATTCTTCGACTCACACATGCAATTTTCAGCTCAAAAACCTTGTCAAAATCAACCCAAATCACAAACACTTCAAAATAAACACATCACAACCAACCCCAAACTCCATTACTATCATTTTAGAATCTAAAATTTCGAAAAGCACATGCTTTCATATATTAAAATACAAGTTTTTCATCCTAAAACAATTCAATTTAAAAACCACTAACTTCAAATGCAATCAAACTTCAAATTCTCAAATATATGCTCTTTTCACACCCTCTTCAATGAGATTGAACGGCCAAAATCACATCTCCGCTTCTCCCCGTGCTTAAATATCTCCTTTGCTTTTTTTCTCCGTTTTTCCTCCACTGTCTGCGAATCTGTAACTTTCATACTTTTGAATACCGGTCGGACTGATAAAAGGTTGTTCGGACGCATACGTGCATTACTTTTCTAGGGAATTCATGCCGCCAAAATTTTCATATACGTCCGAACTACTATTTAACCGTCTGCACTCCCTCTTACAGTTCAACACACCGTTTTAATAATTCTCAAATGACAGCGTATGCTCAATAACATATACGTTCGGACAGTCACATACCGTCCGAACACTACCTTACATTACCCGAGACTGTTTAACAAATACCCACACCATAGCGTCTGATAATAAACAATATCGTCCGAACGGTCGTTTGAATTTCAGCAGTCCCAACCGTCTAAACATGTGTTCGGACAGTTTTTTTTATATAATACGACACCGTTCGAT
Source organism: Myrica gale (assembly GCA_963930655.1). NCBI lineage: Eukaryota > Viridiplantae > Streptophyta > Magnoliopsida > Fagales > Myricaceae > Myrica > Myrica gale. The sequence continues at coordinate 12,099,468 of OZ005616.1, forward strand.
TTTACATTAAATAGACCGGACGGATAAATTCAGGTCCGAACGTTTTTGCACAATATGTATTTATTTTTTTCATTTTTTAATTAAATTTATTAGCAAATTTTAAATAACCAAAGTTAGTTAATAATGTAAATAATAAATATTTTTTTGAATGAGTGTACCAAAATTATAAACGTAATATTAATTAACATATTATATTAAGTTCTAATAAATACAAATAACATAACTGAAATGACATAAAACATAATATGTACAAAAACATCAAATAAAATCTATACATGTCCACAAAACATAATATAAAATTAAATGTCCTCAAAACATAATAAAAAAAATAAACTTGATAATAAAAGTAAATAAGGAAAACTACGCATCATCATCATTCGTGAGTTTTAGGACGTGACGAAGGTGCTCCTTTATCAGCACGACCCGCTCAGTCAGGGGAAAGAGCTCTGCACCGGTTGCCACACCCCTCAAACACTCATTCTTCCACCCAGCGTCCATGTCGGCGACCTTCTGCTCCAAAATCGTCAGACGATGACTGATATCACTGACCATGCAATGGGTGGGTTGCAAGACCGTCTACATCCAAATCGGTCGCTGTGGCCCAAGTCCCTGGGTCGAGCTCTGTCCAGGATCCTCCCTCTCCATTGCCTCTGCTGGCTGCTCCTGTCATCTTCCTCTAGCAGCCCGAGCGGCTTGCAGTGCTCGGCGTGTCTGAGCCATCGATTTGGAGAGCGTGGTCTTGTTGATCACCCCCAGTGGATGCGCCTCCTTCGGCTCGTCACTACCTTCGGGTACAAGCATGGCGTGCAGGAACTGGGTTAGAAGAATCTCGTGCGGCAAGGCTTCTGCACGAATGGACTGGTAGATGTATGATGTTATATCAACAGATAGCCCCCGTACAACTACCAGGTACAGGAACTCGGCCCGGCTATAAGACAGCTATGTGGTGTGCTTCTTTGGGTCGATGGAGGAGTATAGGATCAGATGCATGATCCGCCAAAAAGGAAGCAGCTGCCCGTGTACCATATAGGCTCCATCCAAGATAGTTGTATCATCCCCCAGCATGGTCCGGAATACCTCGGCCTTAGTAGGCCGGCCATCCTCACTCATTGGCAGGTTTGGGAACGCTGCCAAATCTTTCTCATACCCCAAGAAATTCGCCAGCTCGTCCGGCGAGAATATTATCAGAACGTTATGGACAGTGACCTCCATACTAGCCTCCTCGAGGTCTCTCGCCCGTAATATAGAGCAATAAAACACCCGGACCATATTCTTTGACGCATAGCCGGTCCTGTGGATCAATGGAAGCTAACCTAACCCCTCCACCACTTCCGGAAGCGTCCGACCCTCAAATGTGAGGTCGTTAAAGTTGGCCAATTTGATGTCCCGCTCGACAACAATTGAGCAAAACATAATGATCGTTGTATGCTGCTCCACTGTCAAAGCTCGAGTGGAAGATTGCTCCTCATCAGCCAGGCCGCTGGTACTTGGACGCTTACTCAATTTTTTACTGAATTTGCACAAAATCGCCTTCGCACGGTTAGTACAACGTCCGAACGAAAACAACACCGTCCGAACATAAATATATCCATCCAGACGTGGACTATAAGCGTCCAAACATGATCAAAACGTCAACGTATCGGTTTTGGATACCCGTCCCAACCCTAAGACGATAAAAAAAACTATTTAAATTTAACATTAAAGCGTCCAGACTGTGTTCAAACACGTGTTTGGACGCCTAAATAATGAGTCCGAACGTTGTGTGAATGATGACCGAGTTAACTCAGCCATGACAGCATCCCTCCACCTCCCACTCGCCCAAAAATTCCACCAAAACACAAACTCATAAACTTAAAACAAATCTAACACTTAACACAATCAATTTCTACGTAAAAATCAATAAAAAAACACAATCTATTATACAAAAAATAGAATTGAAATTCTATACATAAAACTATATAAAAAAAGAAGTTTTCACCATTAAAATCTTGTTAAAAATAAGCAAAACATATTTGGATGTGATTAGATACACGAGAGAGTGATATTACGTCGAGATTTGTGAAGAAAAAACTTGAGTTTTGAGAGCTTTTTTGAGGGTAAACGTTCGGTGTTCATGAAAATGACGAACTGTTCGTCTTTTCAAAATATGTCGATCACGTCCGGACCTAATGCTTGCCGTTTGGACTTTCTTCTGCACACGTGGCCCAATCATCGTACTCTGTATTAAATGCCAAACTTTAAACCGTTTAAAACCGTTCGGCATAATTAAAACGTCTGGACGTTGTATTAAAGCGTTCGCACGTCTATTCCGGACGTTGCAATGAATTGACGCGACTTGGAAGCGCACGTTTGGCTGAATAAATGGCGAAGCCCGTCCGGACTTCTGTTAAACGTGCGGATGGGTACAGCCGTTTTCAACTTTCGTAGAACGAAAACACATGTACGCCATGCGACGGTCAAACACGTTCCAGCGGGTACCTCATTTAATTTCAGTAGAGATGCAGGAGTCCGGACGCGCATGTAGATATTGCTTATAAAAAAACGGCGAAGCACGTCCGGACTTCTTTTAAACTTTCGTATAACGAAAACACGTATACGCCATGCGACGGTTAAGTGATCGTCTGGACTGTCTCAAACACCGTTCCAACGGGTACCTCACTTACTTTCGGTTGCGATGCAGGAGTCTGGACGCGCATGTAGAGAGTCCGAACGGATAGGCGATTTATTTCACAGATTAAATTAACACAATTTACTTTATTAAGCTAGCAACCTAATTTATTTAAATGATTTAATTTAAGTAAATAATTTAATTTATTTCATTCAACTCAATATAATTTGGCACAAATATTTAACTTAATTTCTTTATTTAAAATACATAAAAAAATTATCCGTTTAAATTCTAATAAATTTAATTTACTGAAAAAACATAATTAATATAAAATATAAAAAATAATCCAAATATCGAATGAAAAACACAATCGTAATGTCTATTACAAGCTGCAAACGGTCCTTAAAACGATAAATAAATACTTAAGTTTAAAGCAGAAACAGAAGACTAGTTCAATTCACGAGCTGCGACTGGCTCGTCCAAATCTTGTCCGAGGGCATCACGAACATGCGCCAAATGCTCATCCATATTATGCACCCGTCTGACGAGTGTCTGCAGCTGTACCAAAACGGTACAGACAGATTGGGACAATTAAGACAATTGTTCTCTCATCCTTATTAGTTCCCTCCGCATAATATTCAGCTCTTCCGTTATAGCCCTATCTGTCAAAGCAAGTTTCGTCTCCAGACCGGTCAAGCGGCAATGGAGCCCCATGCACAATGAATGCGCCGGGTGCATGATCGCCCGAATAATCTCGTTTAACTCCGCTATATATGCGTCTACCCAGGCTGGTCGCTTTGTCTATCCCTCGACATTGGTGATACTTCTTCCAGAGTTTATAACCAGTCCTGACGGTTACAACCAGTTCGAACAACGTGAAACGACGTCTGAACGTGGTTCGACGAACACTAGCCAAACAGCCTAATTTCATAAAATAAAACAACATAACAAACTAAACAATCGACGTTATTTAATCAAAATACATAAAATAAAACTACATAACAAACGTTTTACCTGAAATTCTTTGAGAGATCTCGAATGGAGAGTGAAAACGTGCGAGAGAAAATTTCGAGAAAACGAGTGAGTTTGAGATTTTGACAAAGTCTGTCGGTTTAATGTGGCCAGTAACCGTCCGAACGTGTTATATTAGCGTCCGGACGGGGTTCAACGGTTATACTGACATGTGGCCCTATCAAATTTAACGTCATTAAATATGCCTGATTCGAAATGGTTCTAGAACTTATACGGTCCGCACACTATTTATTTGTCTGGACTGTATCGATGTCACGTGTCTGAAGTTTTGCAACGTGGAAGCACACGATTCGCGGAAGAAGCATTTATAATTGTGCGGACCTCTTTTTTACCGTCCGGACTTGGGTTTTTTTTTTCCGTTGGAACGTGGTTTATAAAGTCCGAACTGAATTGAGTATTCATGACGATTTTTAATTTGTCACTCTAGCCTGACGGTTACTATTCGTTAGGTAATGTCCTTTCGGACTGTGTATAAACGGAGTCCGGACGATATTTTAAAAATTATGACGATTCTAATTGTCACTCAGTTACGACGATGTGGAATTTGTCACCCTGCAGCAAGTCCGAACGAGTATCTTAAGAGTCCGGACGTTATCTTTTTTTTTGTGACAAGTTTTTTAATTCACTCATTCACGACACGTGTATGTCGTCACACCAACAATACGTCCGAACGGGATTGTGACAGATCTGGACGGTTTTGGAGTTTCTGAATGGTTTTGGATGACGAAATTAATATTTTGTCATGAAAAATTCACTTTAGGTGACGAAATTAATATTTTGTCATGAAAAATTCACTTTAGGTGACAAAATTTGGTTTGACACCCATAATTTTGTCACCTAAAGCATAAATTCTTGTAGTGAACTCATATGTTTTAACTCTTTAGCGACGAATCAACAGTTTCTTTGCTAAATAGTACTTTTAGCTACGAGATTGGTTTCGTCGCTGATAAATTCGTTACTAAAGAGTTAATTTTAACGACGAATATTAATATTCGTCGCTAAAAATACATGTTTTAACTTATAATTTCGCTAAAAAGATATTATCGGCGACGAAATTGGTTTCGCCACTAAAATTGTTGTAGTGGGTAGAGAAGTTTTGAATTGTATGTCAAAAACACACGAAATCTTACAAACGTTAATTTTTGTCTATGAAAAGGAGTGGGCTATGGACTCTGGGTAGGTGACTGTGCCTAGGAAGTTTGCCTGACCGTTCTCTCCCGTCAGAGGAGGTGCAACTCTCCCTTCCTTGCCATGGAAGCTAGCTAGCTGGGTTGGGTGAGACTCCCCCATTATTTCCTCTTTTTTTGTCTTTATACTTTTAATTTTGGTTGCTTATTGCTTTTGACTTTTTTAATATTTTCCAAGTCTAATATTTTTGCAAGTTCTAATATTTTAGTGTTGTTTTGTTTCTTTAGTTTTCTCCGTTTTTAAGCTTTTTTTTAGCAATTTTATTGTATTATTATTTTTGGTTTGTTTATGCCTATACAAATATTTTTGATACTCAGGACTTTGTTTGAATCTTAAATAATTTGAGGTCAATTATTTGGGGTTAATATTAAAAATTCAATAAATAATTTTTTATTATTATAATATTTATTAAAAATATTTTCTCTTTACTTTTTCACCAACTCTCGTCATTTTTTTATAAATAATAATATTTCACAAACTCCAATATCTAAAATTTTCACACTCAAATAACACCTCAGTCTCTCGGCCTCAAACCGATGCATGAGTACACCACAAATTACCTCCAGTTAGATCAAATAGACAATTAAGTGCTAGTTTTTGAAAAGTAAGAATTATTTGTTATGTTTTTAATTTGAAGAAAAAGAATCATAATCCTTCCCCGCCAAAAACAAAAGGATACGTGTAAGATAACCAGTTAGCTTATGTGTTGCTTATAAGTAGAGAAAGATCAGCTAGCACTCGCAGAGGTATACACAAGTAGCTTCACATCTAAGGTTGTGTTTGTGTTGTAATATTTTTGGTATGAGAATATGTGTTGGTATTGGGTTTAGTGAAAATGTGAAGAGAGAGATAATTTTTTATATTTTTTGTAATTTTTTATATTTTTTAAGGTAGAGAGAGAGATTATATTGGAGTATTTTATTAGGAGAGATAAAATTTTGAGGAATATTATGAATGCAAATGCAGCATAAGTTAGGAAACGCCTGCTGACTGTAGCTAGATTAAAACCGATCTTATTTGTGGTGGATACATAATTAGGGAATATTTTTAAAATTTTAAGAAAATGGAAGTTTATTGAGATTTGTGTAAAGTTTGAAATGTATATGTAAAATTAAAAATTTTAAAATATAATTATTTTGTTAAAAATTTTGAACTTTCAAAAATTTAGACATAAACGTATGTAAGAGAGGTTTTAGAAATAAAAAAGGTTGACATTTCATTTGCTCGAACGACTGTCATAAAGATGAGGTCTTGCGTTCAAAAATTGCGGCTCCTCCCCACTCTCCACGGGGACAGGGCCACGTCTTTTCATTCTTTTTATTTTTTATTTTTTTAATCACGTCTTTTCATTTTTGTATTGCTGGGTGGCCTTCTGCCGCCTCCATCCGTCAACTTCTCGTACCTTCGACGACCAGCTGTCCCTTGTTTGAGGCGCCATTCTTGTCTGTGCATGCGCGTACATCTCATGCACAGGAGATTTGGGGATCTGCAGCCTGCAGGGATCCCTCCGCTGTTGTGTTTCGGGCCTCGGCGGTCCGATTTTCACTTGCGGGCCACGTGCCCACTTTAGTTTGAACGGATTTCTTCTCAAGGGGGTGTTGGGTCATGAGTATTGTGAAGATTTTTTGTGTCTTGAGAATTTTTAGGTGATGTTAATTTTATTGGTATGTGTGTTGTAGTTATTTTTATGTGAGGTTAAAAATGATGTTTGGTTGTAGGATTTTTGTATTGTGAGAATACAAAAAATCTTGAGAATTCTTTGTTAAACGAACAGCCCCTAAGCCAATTTTTTTTCCAAATGTGCTAATGGACGGCTGAGAGTTGTAGCGGCAATCCGACGGTATAAAATACTCCAGATGGTTTAATGAATTTTCTTGGCTTCCGGCTTGGCTCTGTGGCTTGGAGGCTCAATCCCTCTAGCTTTTACGCCTAACTTTGAAGTTTAAACCCTTCTCTTCAACTCTTCGACTTTGAGTCGGGCCCCACCCCCTATTATACTCATTCTTCACATCCATGACCCGAATTTAAACTTGGACATTTAACGGTCACAAAATTGCCAATTAGACCCCAATTAAGCAAACTCACCCTAATCGATCGTCTCTCACCTCCCTCTATCTCTTGTGACCGAACTCATCTCTCTATCTCTCTCTACCATTCTTTTATTTCTTCAAACAAAGAACTTGAGCGTCGTCTCTCATCTCTCTCTCTCTGCGTACAATTTGTTCAAAAGTTTTTCCATCCTCTCTCTCTCTCTCTCTCTCTCTCTCTATGATGCTGGTTGAAGCAGATTTTCGGTGAAGTAACAGAGTTGATCCTGGTTCAAGCAGAGTTTCGGTGAAGCAATAGTGATTTGGTCGGTGTATCCTCAGATTTCTGGTAAAATTTTGGACCTAGGGTTTTCTTTCTCTACTTTCAGCTCTGTTCTATGAGGTTTGATGAGTTATGTTCTATGAGGAGTTGACTTTGACATGTTTATGTGTTTATAATATGTATTGTGTAATATGTTGTAGAGTTCTATTATGAAGATCTGATTTTTGGAATAAAAATTGAAGTTCATTTCACATTTTTTTTCTCATTGGTTATGTAGAATTGGTGGATGGATTTCGATTGATTATTTTTCTAAGAACATGGTTTCAATAATGTCATCTGATACTAGTCCAAATCAAAGTTATTTAAGAATATGGACCATGAAGGAGCTATGTTTGTTTTTGGAATTGGGGGCCACCTTGTCGTTGGTCTTCTGGTTCAACCAGTTGGCTTTTACCTATGCCACATGTTAAATGCAAGAGGGAGAGAGACAACAGGGTTTAAATTTTTTGTTTTTTCCAATCACTATGTTCATATCGGTTTTGGATGAGAGATGGTTTAATTACTCACAGACAATAAATTAGTAAGGTTGCATCAATTTAAGATAACAACAGTGAAAGTCACCAATGGTTCATAGATTTGCAGCAAATAACGCATTACTAAAAAATGTATTAACTCAGGTTGAAGCACTGAAGAGATGTAGGACAAGTGATCCTAATTTTCCAGACCCTCCAAAAACCGCTTCTTGCCTTCAAGAACACCTTTCAACAGCTTATTTCCACGTTGTTTCGGCTCTCTAGTTTCCACCCTTTTGCACCCCACTTCTACAGCGTCATCAGATATTGCTCTAGCAGCCGCTACTTCAAGCTCACATTTTTGGGAATATGCCCTCAAAACCAGTTATTAGAATAATTATGAGCTAATTATTTCTTTTATCGTCACATCTATTTATTACTTATTGGGTATAAAGTTGTACCATGAGATGTTACACAGTTATATTGTTAAGTCAACTTGTAGAAAAGTCATGCCGATGATTAATGAATCAAAAGGTGGGGAGTATGATTTTTCGGTTCCTTGTTCACTTGACAGCTGTTCTAGACCAAGGTACATACTTATGTACAAATAGGTATACACTCATCGTGCCTCTATTGAATAGGATGATGGACTTCGTCATTGAGGTAGTGACCTTAAGCAGATAAGTGACTGCACTGTAAGAGTACATGCACTAAACGGGATCAAATATGAATATCTTCTGGAAGTGATCACTGATATAGAGAAGGTATTCAGCACAATTAGTTTATTGTATCCTTAGACCTGAGAGGTTAATACATGTCTCTTTGTTATGTACTTGTACCTTGACCGAGTCATTTGGTGATGATCTTTCTAGGTCAAATATTCAAGACAACGTTGAGTCTCGTATATGATAAATGAGCTTGCGTAAATGCTCAACAAGGAATCCATCAGTCTCTTTGTGAGACAGTATATTCAGTATATCTGTATAGAGTTGGACTTGAAAAGAAATCACTGGCCAGTGGACTTTGCGAAAATATATTTCGAAAGTAATATATATTATATATTTATTTCTGAAATTGTATTAGAAACAATTTGAGAGTCCAACGAGTTACAGATTGTGAATTAAGAATTATATGAGCTAGGGACTTAATCGGTGATATTATTTCAGTCCTATTAGCTCATGTGGAATATAGTATGGTGGAAGGATAAATAAACAAATAACTGTTAGCAAAAAAAGATTTCATGAAAATATTCTCATTATCTCGTGAGTCAATTGTGATATGTTAATGGACATAATCACAATTTGTAGAAGCTCATAAATTTGAAATACAGAATACAAGTGAGTTAAATGAAAAAGAGTTTTTCATGATGATCCTATGGCAGAGATTTGAGATCCCTAAAGATCTCACGCATAAGCACAAGAGAAGCTCCAACGAAGCCATTATAAATAGCTCAGAACTTCATTTGAGAAAGAGAAGAATTCATTTTTCACGAGAAGTTTTCTCTCTCTAAAACTCTCTCTCTCTTGAATTCTCTTTCTCAAGAACCGTGTGCGTGGATCTGAAGGAGGTAAAACGTTTGGGCTGCTAGATTTCAACGATCCAGGAATTTTCCTGCTGAGCGATTCCTACACTGGTATCGGAGCGAGGTTTGTGAAATCTCACAGCTGAGGTTTGTTTTCTTTCTCTAACTCACGCATGAAAAATTGGTGTTCTTCACGTTTAACTAAGTTTTGATGAGGAAGAACATGTTTTGGTTGTTTTAAGTGTTAATCCTTCGGTGTGACATGCTTTTATATGCTGCCATGTGATTTTTCTTGTGAAAAATTTGAGAATCAGGTTAATTGTTCTCTATTGAATAGGATGATGGACTCCGTCATTGAAGTAGTGACCTTTAACAGAGGAGTGAGTGCAATGTAAGAGTAGATGCAATGAACGAGATCAAATATGAATATCTTCTGGAAGTGATAACTGATGTAGAGAAGGTATTCAACACAATTAGTTTATTGTATCCTTATGCAGGTCTGTATATTATGACATTGTTCCTTGACTGAGTCATTTGTTAATGATCTTTTTAGGTCAAATATTCCAAACAATGTTGGGTCTTGTATATGATAAAGGAGCTTGCGTAAATGCTCAACAAGGAATCCACCAGTCTCTTTGTGAGACATTATATTCAGTATATCTGTATAGAGTTGGACTCGAAAAGAAATCACTGGCCAGTGGACTTTGGAAAAATGTTTTTCGAAATTAATATATATTATATATTTATTTGTGAAATTGTTTTAGAAACAATTTGAGAGTTCAACGAGTTAAAGATTGTGAATTAAGAATTATATGAGATAGAGACTTTATCGGTGATATTATTACAGTCCTATTAGCTCATGTGGAATATAATACGGTGGAAGGATAAATAAACAAATAATTGTTAGCAAAAGGAATTTCACGAAAATAGTCTCATTATCTCAGGGGTCAATTGTGATATGTTAATGGACATGATCACAATTTGTAGAAGCCCATAAATTTGGAATACAGAATATAAGTGAGTTAAATGAAAAAGAGTTTTTCATGATGATCCTACGGCCGAGATTTGAAATCCCTAAAGATCCCACGCATAAGCAAATGAGAAGCTCTGAGGAAGCCATTATAAGTAGCTCAGAACTTCATTTGAGATAGAGAATAATTCATTTTTCACGAGAAGTTTTCTCTCTCTAAAACTCTCTCTCTCAAGAAATGTGTGCGTGGATCTGAAGGAGGCAGAACGCTTGGACTGCTAGATTTCAACGATCCAAGAATTTTCCCGCTGCGCGATTCTTACACACATGACTCTCTAGTAAGCGGTAATTAGAAGATGCTCGCCTATTAATATTTAGAAAAATATAACCCTCAATTGCTGTCATTTATCAACCTATTAAATTCAATAAAAAGAAGAAATTCTTAGCTCAACTGCGAATAAGGAGCACCTTGCACTTTCTATAAGAAAAGGCTCCAATAGGAACCATACAAATTGCATAAAAGCTCAACTTATCCAAATTGAAAAGCTGATAAAATATTGAAAAGCAGAACAAGCTGATCAATTTTTTTTATCCGAATGGTAATAGAAAAATAGAGTGAAGACCTTAGGAAACAAAACACAAAAATAATTTTTTCCACATGACCAATGTTTACTAAAATTACTAAAGAATGAAAGGAATCTCATGATATCTGCCTAGTTGTGTTTTCCTGCAGTCAGAGATGTTCTAGAAGAAATTTAATATGGCAAACTCCTCTTGAATATTCAAGGCCGAGGGAGGGATAGAAATGACAATTTTCCCTTAGTAACCTCAATATCTCCTCTGCCGTTTGTACATTCTCTCTTCTCTTTCAAGTAGTCAAGACATCCATCCAAAATAAAACGGATTAGAGATTTAATTCAATGCCCTTCTCTTCCATCTCTTGCGCTAAAATGTTCAATTTCTCAGTTTTACCCAACAAGACATTAAGCTTTAGGATTGATAGAGCACATCAAAGGTAGATAAGGAGCCGACTGACATGGTTATTATCGAATGGTTTCTTTGAATGTGGATTTTCATATTGTATTCAACGAAAATTATTCACTCCTTCGAAGTTCGTACCTTTAAGTTACTAAACTAATAAAAGTATGTAATATTTAAAAGAGAAAATGAACCCAATACCTATACCTGATACCTTAGAAACTAGCAATTATATAATGGCTACCGGCTTTATCCCTCTGTCTTGCTCTCGTCGGACTCTTTGCATGCTTTCCAAAGCTGCAATGTCGGTCTTTGTTTAATGAGAGTGAAAAATCCATTCAGTTCGGTATAGTTAGTTTTTTCTGTGATGAAGAGTGAAAGGAAAGATTAGAAAAACTCACTTTTAGCTATTGAGAGGCATTCAGAGCAGCAAAACAATGGTGACGAGAAGGAAAAGGAACTTGTAGAGGAAGAAAGAAGTGTGAAGAGTTGAAGAAATTCAGGCGTAAAGGGTTCAAACTTCAAAGTGAGACGTATAAGAATAGAGGGATTGAGCCACCAAGCCATGGAGCCAAGCCGGAAGCAAAAAAAATCATTAAATGACCTGGAGTATTATACACCGTTGGATCTGTAAAATGAAATATCTGCCGTCCAGTTGCACATCCGGAAGAAATAAACTTCGGATGGAATCCGTTCCCCACTTTAGTTCCTTTGAAGGGCTTTATGCCCAATTGTTGAAGAACTGATTCGCTCAGTGTTATCTATCAAGTTCGTTACCAGCATCTCACTCTTGACTGGGCAATTGCAGGAGAAATTTCTACTCTGCGGGCTCTTCTTTCGTGTCATCCCTTGTGGCAAATGAACTGGACTCCTCGCGAGGGAAATGGTTTTGCCCATAATTTAGCTAAGTGGGGTCTGTGTTCGAATAACTTTGGGGACTTTCGTCAATATGATGTGCCTGGGGATGTTCTGGATTGTGATGATTCTATGTTGTAATTTGGGGGGTGCTTTGTATTCCCCTGTTTATCTAGAAAAAAAAAGTTGAGGAACTGGCTCACGGTGGTCTTTGTGGTTTTAGGCTTGCTGATAGTTTAGTTTACTACTAAAAGTTTACTTTGCCGTGCTCAAAACAACTTTTGCTGTGGGGGAACAGTTGAGACTGCAAATACGCAAGCGGGACGGGAGAGAGAGAGAGTTCCATTTGCTACCAAGAGGATATGATAAACAAGTAACACAAAATGGGGAACCGACACCGTACTAAGTCTTATCTATAACTAGAAAAAGTTGCTTTCCACTATCAAATGTTGGCCTAAAGTCGATACACGAGTCTGGTAAATTCGAATCACTGATACCAAGGCAAAAATGGGATGCAGTAGTTGGCTTCTGCTTGCCACCAAAGGTCTCACTTGGGCCCTCCTTATGTCAATTTATTTGTATGCTTCCACAACAGTACTGTTCGTACTCCAGCTCCCATAAAACCTTTCCAATTAATGGTCATCCTACTTGTTTATATGATAACATTTCGATAATTCAATGGAGACCGATTGATTTCCAGATCTCTTCTGGTCTGAAAGGTAAAGAAAATTGTCAAAGTGGGGTCTCCTTATGGAACAGTTTTTTTATTGGACCCAGTTTTTAATCTTCAACTACTACTGTGATGGAAACAGCATGCTCTTTTAGTGGTTTACATACAGTGATCACTAATTATATAATCAAAGATATATCATTTCACAAATTTTCTGAAATAAAATATATTCAAGCAAGGTTTTTGAGTTAAGTAAATGGAAAATTTTAAAAATAACTACCTGGATTTTGAGGCGATAAAAAAATAACCGCTTGGGTTCCTAAACCAAGTAAATAACTGCTCGGAATTTGCATGCGTGTTTTAAATTCCAATTTTGGTTCATGAACGTTAACCGATATATGATGAACTCGGGAAAAGGGTAAATGTATCAAAAAGAAATGTCAAAAATTATGTGGATCATGTAATAGAGTTGATATTTTACAAACCCTACCCCCAAAAATTAGAAAAAAGAGCTGTTTTAGGAAGTTCAATAGGAAATTATGATGTCTGCTATAGGAAATTATGATGTCATATATACATCAGCACCGCACAACATTAATAGTCCATGCATTTGACTCAGGATCAGGATGTCAGTGAAAGAAAAGTTTTTTTTTCTTTTTTAGAGTTTTACATAGGGCTGAACAGGTTGGGCCGAAATCGACCGGGTTGCGCGATCTAAACTTGCTAAAATCAATTGGACTCGATCGATTCTGGGGCCCAAGGCATCGAGCCGCACCGAACTGAGGGGCCCTTTTGAATTTTTTCCCTCCCCTGCTCCCCCTTCACACATCGCTAAAACCCTAGCCCCCCTCCACATTGCCCACAGCCTCACCCCACTGCTGGTGTCTTCTCTCTCTCTCTCTCGCATATCGTCTCTCTCATGCGAGTCACGCCCCCTCTCTCTCTCTCTCAACTGACCGAACCAGGCCAACCACCAAATCTAGTCGGCCTGACCGGTTCTCCCAACCCACAGTTCGCTTGTTGGTTGGGAGAATTCTCGGTTTGGGGTGAAAACCGAACCTACTAGTTTTACATGTCGTATTTTTCAAGGAGAAGCAAGTGGATGGCAGGATCAGGCTACGGTGTTTTGCAAAGTCACTCATTGCGTTTGATAAACTGCAATTACATGAATCTCTTATTTTAGTATTTACGGTGGTCTCTTATCTCAGGACAGGATACGCATGCATTGGCTATCAACCTTTTTAACCAAACGTAGTGGGCAATATTTTAATAGGGAACCAGCTAGTTTCAACCCCAGCCGTTTATTAGTACCTAGGGCAGTAAGCAGACAGGCCTTTATCCTGTAGGAAGAAATTTTAAATTTGTTTTTAATTCCTGAGCCAGCGCAGGAGAATTGTTGCACATTGCATGACGTAATTAATTAATCTGGCACAAACTACCCACGTACGAGACAATCGCATACAAAACATTATCTGTAGTTATCGCATACAAAACATTATCTGTAGTTATCGCATACAAAACATTCTGTAATTATTTAGGCGAATGGATGATCAAATAATAATAAAAAAACAACATAATCTGTAGTTAATTTCAATATTTCAACTGATTATATAAGCTGCCCACTAAATTCGACAAAACAGACCAGAGGGACAGAAACAAGAAAGCAATCCAAAACCAGAAATCCGATGCCTTCTTGGAATTTATTATATTTAAAATGAGGGTACAATAATATTAATGCAAACACCTTCAAACAAGAACAATGGAATAAACAGAAAAAGAAACAACACAAACTCCCAAGCATAAAGCAGAAGAAAAGTTCACATATATAGTACAAATGCATTTATGCATTGAGAAGAAATAAAAGCTTCGCCGGCAGCTTGTGCGCGCATTGATTATCAGGCAAAACTTGAGAGCAGGCTAGCTAGCAATGGTCCTTTGAACATGTATCAGTATATGGTTTCCACGCTGAAGCCCAAACGACAGGTTCCTCCTTCCATGTCAAGTAAATTCCTGTTTCATCTCCTTGGGGTAGTCCAAGCGTCCACCGGCCAGCTCTGTACCTCTTTAGCAGCGCCTTAACGTCGTCCAGAACATCATCACTAAACCTAGCTGGCGAAAATGCCTCCTTGAGCCTCTCAGACCATTGGCTCCCTCTCTCCCTACTCTCATATTCTCCTTGATCACCATTTTCATCGTCACAAGCCAAAACCCTTATTATGCTCCTCAAGCACTCCCTCTCCAACTTCAATCTATCATCACTAGTTGGGACAAAGCTCTCCTCTAGCATCTCAAAGTACAACGTATAGAACCTGAGGCACTCTTCAAAGCACTTAACAAAGTCATGGTGATCTCTTGAGCTTGAAAAGTCAGCTTGTTCCTCGACAACGGTCACCACTCGAGGTCTTAGTGATTGGAGCATTCGAATCACAGCGCCCCTCTCCTCCACCTCTACTCTTCGCAAGGCCCCCATACAATTCACTGCAATAGACTCATCCTCTTTAATACCTAGTCCCTCCTTTGTAAGCTCTCCCAAATGATTTAGTCCGCTTATCACATTGAACTCAAAGGGTACTCCCATTAACTTTGCAAACTTTGCCATTCTTTGGCCTACTTCCTTCATGACCGATTTCACTGTGCTTGCCGTTACCACAACAGTGAGCTTTAGATGAGGGGTTTCTTCATTCCTTGTCGCCAAAGCTTCTAGCAAAGTAGGCCATTGTGTACAAAGGGTGTTGCTCATATCAATTATGTGAAGTTTGCTTTCCCCTTCCAAGGCCTCCAATATAGCACCGTTTGAAGCGACATGACCAAACGTCATCCATGGGCTTACCTCCTGGAACTTCAGTATTAATTTCCTAGCTGAATCGAACGACTGGCTCTTTTCAGCTACTGAAGTTAAGGTTTTGTAGCATCGCTGGCCGGATTCCGTGGCCTTACAAAACAGAGCCTGCAAGAAATAAGATGCTAATTTCTGATCACAATCTCCATAAGGTGAAGCAAACTCGTTTAACACCCACAGAAGGCGGTGGATTTCTGCAGAGTCCTTTTCAGACATCGCTCTTGCGCACGCCTTTAGAAGACTTGAAGCCCATTTACCTGATGCGCTAAGCAGCTCATTGGAGTCGGTTGATCGGCTTGTTGACGTGTAGCTATTCTGGAGCTGATTGTTGCTTTGCATGTCTGTCGCTGCCTGATCATCGTTCTGTACCTGGTTGGAGTACTGGAAGAACGGTGTTTCTTTCGGGATGAAAAGAGTTGTGTCCATTTTCTATGGAGCCCCTTCGACTCGAAGGCACAAAATGCAACCCCTCAACTTCATTTATAAATTCAGAAAAGGCCGTGTACAAGCCCTGTGATATAGAAAGCGGCCGTGTATGAGTTATATATATTAATAGACGACGTCGTTTTCACTCTGATTTATTAATGGCTTTCAGTGATTTTGGATATGATCTGACGACCTAATTATAATTTAAATCAGGAGATAATTGTATACAAAAGCAAATGCTGGCAGCTCAAAGTTTTCACACAGAGTGTTTTACAGTTTGAACAAAGTATATAGATGGTTAGCATAGTACAAAGATTGCGACAACTGAGGAATTACTGCAACTAGATCCTGCGAAATGCCTTCCCACATGGGGGGGGGGGGGGGGCTCTTAAAAACTGGTAGAAGGAAGAGAGGAACTATTTAGGTCAATTAATCAAGCAATAGACTACTTAAGTGGATCAAGCTTAGAGCTTAATTACTAATCGATCAGATCGATTCTATATATACTAGCTACCATCGATCGATTTGCCTGGTGCACCCAACAATAGACAAATACGAAATATTGTAGGAGGTTTCCTCAATGAATAACAAGTTCCTACCTCGGAGAAAAAATATGTATGTGCATGATTCAACGGAGCACCTAATTCTCAAGCCAAAGAGGAAACAACGAATTAAAACATATGTTTCCTCTGCTGAATTAAACAACGAGATAGTTCTTAATTGACATAGACAGATTATGGGAACTTCGTGTGCTTTTAGATTATATATACCTAAACTAACTTTGTCCTTTTTTACTATTCTTAATTAAATTTGTCGATTGGGAAATAATTAATCTTTTTGTCCTCCCTTATTTGTAAATTATTAAATTATGTACACTTTTCATCTTCAAACCGTAGGATCCCAATTAATTTTTGCACCGTATACTATGGTACTAGTTTTTTGGCGGACATTATTCTTTCAAACTATTGCCAATCATCAATAGTTGTCACTGCAATATTATATTGTATAGTTTAGTCTTTAAAATTTGATAGTGCACTGTTGAATAGTTTAATCCTTAATAATTTGATACTGCAGTATTGCATAGTTTAGTGTTCCAACAGTATTCGATATTTTAACATGAGTTGAGGGTGCCAAATATAAATTGGTCTAGATAGTTTAGGAATTAGTCGTCTATGTATTATAATGGGTCTATGGTGAGTTCAAATGAAAAATAATCATGTTCATGAAGGGATGTGGCAACAATTTTGCCTAAGTAAGGGTAATGTTGGACAAAGAGAATAAAAATTTCCGTTATCGGGAATTAGAATGTGTAATGGTAAAGTTGATAGTTTATGGTGCAAAATGAAAATAACTCATATCTAGCCTCCCATGAAAACATTTTCAGCTGAATACGTGTCTTTCCTTGTTTTCTAACATCTTAAATTATGACATTGATTATAGTCCTTACTATAGAAAGTTTCTCACGGTCGTGATAGATAGTATAATCTTATTTGATTTAGTATTTTCTTATAAAAAAATACAATATCCATCCCCGCAAACTATTATCCATTAACTAATTGTTTGTGCCCCTTGAAGTATATACTAATGTTCTTAGCAATATTGATCTCTTAAACTACTATTTTGACAAAGTAGTCCCTTAATTTGGTTGAGATGTAGTGCTGAGATTGTGGTATGACTATTTTTCATCCAATATCCCAGCTAGCTAAAATTACTAGCCAGATATTCACTGAGAAGAAAAAAATACAAAAAAATTGTTTAGGGTCTAGTACCAAGAGTTGTAGTCTAAGACTAGAGAATCCCAATGCAATTGTAAAGGTATAAAAAATAGAAAATACATTTTTTTCTCACAAACTACTATTTGCACTCTAAACTACCACGTTCGAGACATTGCAATTATAAATTATCAATCTATAACGCATTGCATCATTTGTCTATTTTTTTCCATCAAATTGGTTGAGAAATTGACTTAAAAAAAACAAAAAAATGATTATGCTTTTTAAATGTAACATGTTATTTTACTTTTTTAAGAGCATAATTAACATTTTGTAATTAAAAAAATTTAAATTTTCGTTCAATTTGACAGAAAAAATAGACAAAGGGTGCAACGTGTCAGGGATGCATAGTTTGTTGGTATAATCTTTCAAACGTGATAGTTCAAGGTGCAAAGTACAAAACACGCTTATATACTCCTAGTTAGCAGCTAAAGTCGGTCGGTCATTGAACATATCCTTCAACCTTCCATTGGAGAATCTTCAAAGTGTAGAAAGAAAAATATTGTGTATGAAAAAGAGGAAGAAATAATCTTATATTGTACAACACTATAGAACAAATAAATAAATAAAAAATTCAAGAAGTCATCCTCTTAAATAAGCACAAGAAAGCAACCCTAGTCCAACTCCCTTGAAGTCTTCACTTACCCCAAAACAATTTGGTCCCAGTTTTCTATAAACTTCCATTTCTTGGCAGCTTATAAATAAAATACCATTTATATGCGGATATCTCTATAAGGATCATTAAGCTTCCATTGATCATCATGTAAAGAAAGGTTTAAGAATGTGAATAGAGCAGATTCGATGGCATCTCAATGAAGATTATGCTTTGCAAATGACTAAACAAGACGACAAGCTTGAGAAGCTCTCTCTCTCTCTCTCTTTTGCAAAACATTCAATCATTGGAGAAGATGGCTTTCCCTCAGCTTTATCTTTCCCTCTCTATTATTTTGCTTTCTCTTCTGCAAAAGATGTTTTTCAAAGGCGATTCCTTAATGGTGGTGGTCCATGAATTTGCAGCCCCAGCTACCGGCTTTGTCTTTGTCATTTACACATGTTGCTCATAAAAAAATAGGCTCATATTTGAGCACCAATATGGCGCAGTACTGCTGGGCGAGCTACCTTCGAGAAATCGCAGGGTACTACGTCCTTTGAGGTCCCTCTGGCTTCGCCCTCGTCGCAGTAACCACAAAACTTTTCCGTATCAGTTTCATCAAAAATATATATGTTCATTTCATGAATTGCTAGATGATTGGGTTAAGAAGGCTAGAAAATAATTATAGTTGTTATCTAGAGCTGATCAGGAGTAGTACTAGCTTCAGGGGAAGATATGTGCATAGTACATCTAACAATAGAGGTGATATTGTTTTCATAGTATAGGCCAGGTGATCGAGGAATGATATCTGGGAAGAGGTATTTAATTTTTGAAAATCAAGTTTAGACCTGATACTATAATTTTGCCAATTATACAAGTGCATTTACAAATTTGTCTAAGAAAAAAATAATAATTAGAAAGCAGAAGATCTCTAGCGAGGAAAGTATATTCAATGAGCTTTTAGTTTAATGACATCTCCCTTCTCTCATGGCTTAAATTGAAGGATACAAATACATGATCTGAGGTTCAAGTCCATTCATTTACATAGTTTACATAGCTTAGTGTAGACACATCTAGAGATTATCATTAAAAAGAAAAAGAAAAAGAAAAAGAAAAATAACCAGCATACATGCTTAAATATCCCACATCGATCGGTTCCATTTTCGCGGTTCTGTTATAGCCTATTGGGTTATATACCTATTTGGTCCTTCGGTTTTGACCCATTTTAATAAATAGACTTTGAATTTTTAAATTGATCATAAATGTCCTTAAGTTTGCAATTTTTATTAACAAAGTCATTTCGTTAAATTTCTATTTATAAAGTTAATGATTCACACGCTAATTTCAAGACAAGTATTGTTAACCAAAACTAAAATAATGTGACTTATAATTTTTCTAACTTTTTCTCATAATTTTTTTTTGTTTTTTTTAAATAAAATAAAGTACATTATTTTAATTATTTAAAAAAACAAAAAATTAAGAAAAAAAACTTTAAAAAACAATAAGTCACATTATTTTTGTTTTTGGGTGAGACGTGTGAACACTACAAAAAAAAGGCCTTTAGCGGCGGTCCCTAAAAAAAAGCTATAAATGACCTGTCGCGGCAGTCGCGGACCATAGCTATAGGTACCCTATAGCGGTGTTTTTAAAAAACGTTGTTAATCACTTATACCTATAGTGACCGCCGCTATATATAACGCCTTTAGTGGCATTTTTCCACAAACGCCGCTACAGGTAAACTTTTTAGCAGTGTTTTTCCAAACAATGCTACTAACGGCTAAAGCTGTGACCGCCCCTATAGCTTACGCCTTTAGCGGCGTTTGAAACAAACATTGCTAAAGGTCTAACATATAGCGGCGGTCACTGTGACCGCGGCTAGAATTTAGGTACCTACAGCAGCGGTCAAAGTGATCGCCGCTATAGTTTAGACCTTAGCAGCGTTTGTCTGAACCGTCTGTGTTGGCGTCTGGACGCTATTTCATGAGGAACCTTACAAATTGTCACCAAAAAACAAGGGTGACACGCTTCTCCTATAAAGCCGGGTGTCAAAAAATGTTTGACACCAACAACTTTTGCTGACAAATTTTAAACTTTAGGTGATAAAAACTTTTGACACCCAAAGTTGATTTTGTTGTATTGAACTATCCAATTCATACAGCAAATTAGATAGGATAACGTTACTCAATCTCACTCTTATTAAAGTTGGGGATGAGAACTGGATCTTGGACAAAGGATAGGTGAAGCCACATATTGTCTAGAAAGGAGCAGTGTGTGAGCCTTATAGGCACTTGTGGCAACGCGTAAGCCACACACAATGATGGAGCAAGGGCTTGGTGGCGGTGGAAAGTAAATCAAAGACATGAAACTCATAGTTGGGGTGTGTGTGTAATTGAAAAGGATTAAAAAGGCATATATAACGTCTGATATCGTACCCAATTCCCCATCTAGAGAGTGGCTCTGCTTATCTCTAGAATTTTCTCCCTCTCCTCAATTGCCCCCTCTTCCTTCCCTCCACCCTATCATATGACAGGACGAGTCCCAGCTCCTCCCACCTCCTTCACTTCTATCGATCTACTTTCTGGCTGACGAAAGTTTCAATAAACCCCTCATTTCGGCCACCTTTTAGGGCTTTTTTGTCTAGTGGACTTGGAGCTCAGATCAAGGCATTTCTAAAGGTCTTTGAAGCACACGATCGGTGGGCATGGCTCTAGTATCGTCCAACGTTCGTCTCCATTCAAGGCAGCCACTGATCGAACGACGTGTTGAGGCTCACGTGAATGGGGGCGTGGATCTCATGTGTCCGTCCCTGTTTTAGCAACTTCTAGTACTCTCTGGTGGGCACATGTCGTCCAAGCATCATGTGGACCTCTCGATGGTTCTTTCTGCCCTTGTCGTGGGTCAACCCGCCGGTGCGTAGGGGCTTACATGCACTCATGCATCTCACATGCACAGCCATTATGCTTGGCCAACCGCCACCTTTGCCGCTTCCTTTTGCCATATGGTTTCTTTATTTTTTATTGTTTCATCTTGCTGTCCATTATGAGTCATCTCAACTCTTCGCCTGCTTGAGTATTTATGTCCGCTCGGCCCCCTTGGTCGTTGGTCTGTCGCTTCCTCTGAGGGTCTAACATACCTTTTAGAGCACGTAACTAAATTTTTTAAATCTTCTTAAATTAATGAAATTATAGAGTTGTTATGATAATTAGTATACCCAAAAGGAAAGCTGAAAAAGGATGAAGAGAGAATTAGGGAAAGGGAAAGAGGAAGAAGGAAGAAGGAAAGAGGGAAGGAAGGGATGCCAAGAATCTATGGTAATGAGAAAGAGGAAGAAGGTTTCAATCCCCTCAGAGAGATCTAAGACAAAGAGAGACGCATTTGTTTTTGCAAGTATGTTGGAATCTTTCGGTAGGAACTTATGTGGGCTCATTTGGCTGCAGGCCCATGCTTGAAACAGTAAGTGAACTGTCTTCCATTGAAAAGGAGGCTGAGGATAGTAGGCCAAACACTAAACATATGAGTATTAACTTCAAGATCCAACGCTTTTGAAATTTGACCAGAAGTACTGCCACTGTATGCCCTACTTGTTTTGTAAATAGCCGTGTCAGATCTTTTCCTTTCCTTTTGCTGCAACTCCTATATCACATTCTTGAAATTGTTCCCCTTTAACTCAGTAAAGAAGGGACGTATAAAGTGAAAATGGAGTAGAAGTAACAATTACTGGAATCAAATTTTGATAGTAAAAGAAACATCTTAAAAAAGGAATTTCAATGAAATAAATACACTTTTCAAGTTTTGATACTTTGCACCACAAACTAGTATTTTTGACAAAGTATCCTTACTAGCTATTAATTTTAGATACTTTGTATTCCAAGTTAAAATTTTCCGTCAACAAAAATCGATTTTTACTTTTAAAATTACTGTTTTACCCTCATAAAATGTCACCATCAGAAAACTTAAGGAGATAAAATTGCCATTCCACGCGACAAATATCTAAAATTGACGGAAAAATTAAACGGAATGTGCCAAATATCTAAAATCAATAGCTTATGAGTTCAATGTGACAAAAGAAATAGTTTGGGGTATAAAATATCAGGACGCTTATAGTAGAGTTGCAAAGTGTATTTTGGGTACCAAGTGTTCACATGAAGTAAACACATTACATTATTTTGGTAATTTATTTTGAAATTAACATATTACTGAGTTAATGTGAACACTAGGGAGTCATGAGGATGACAACCCTTGTAACATCTTGAATGGCTTAAGATCGCCTATCCTAATTATTGGAAGACGGCGGATTTGAAAAGAAGCAGGTGGAATTGAAATTTCATCAGAGCATCTCAAAATCTTATTATAAATCAAAGTTTTATTTAAAAAAATCTGAAAAATCCATGTATTAATAATGCTTAGTTTTACTCTATTTCTCTGGAGTGTCTTCAAATTCTTCGTTGTTTCCCCCAACTTTCTAATTACTTTATAATTACAGCTTTAAGAAAATACTTCCAAACAGAAAAGCTTTGTCTGTAATACATTATCTTATCAAAAACTACCAAGAAATGATGAGAGCATGTTCGATGCTAGACAAGCAAAAACTGACGGATTTTGAAGATCTTGGTTTATGGCAAACAAACCACGAGGAAGTTGAAGTAGTGTTACTATCTTCGAATATAGGAAACTGTCTTTAGCTAACGAATGCTATATGCCTCCAAGAATCTCAAATATATGAACAACTAAAAGAAAACAAAAGAGATAAAAACATACGCTAGATACTCATAATGGAGGCACTGAAACATGTACATGATAAAAAAATCTGCCTAAAGTTCGACATGATAATGCTAATAATGGAGTGGCCTACAAAAGTATCCTTTTGCAGAGTTTCTTCAATCATTACCATGTCCTCTTCACTTTTCCAAAAGCATGCCACAAGTTTACGGATTCATGTTGCAAATACCCTGCCAAAATATGATTATTGCAAGTCCCCATGGTTATGATAAAAACATATGATTATTGCTTTCAGATGCATACTGCTAGTGTTTATTGAAAGAACTATTGGAGAGATCAACACATTGGGGAATCTTCTAGCGAGCTAAGAATAAAACATATTGAGATACCGCTCAAATTAAGAGCTTAATTGAACCTTATAGGTTTGAGTCTAACTATGTTATATTAATCATCTACAATTGTGACCTCTTTCCAATGTGAGATTTATCCATTTTCTCACACATGTACATTCAACAATCTTCATCTCATATATGCGTCTATCACCACATTGCTTCACTCCTCGAACGAAATATCTTTTCGGCATGTTTCCTAGATCATCTTGTGAAGAATACTACACAACACACTTCCCTTTAACGGAAGCCTCTCAATGCTACAGACTCCTTTTTTTCTTTTCTTTTTTTCCCTTAAACCCTTTTTCCTACGATCCACCAAGTTCTTTTCCCACTACACAACGTGCTCCCTTTCTTCCGGAAGTATCTTTTCTTGATCCTACAAGCTCTCTCCTAAGATCCACTTGTGAATAATACCGTACAACATTTTCTTCTCAATCTTACAAGCCTTCTCTTAGGATCACCACCATCAACTCTAATACCAGTTATTACAAAGATAAACACCTTAGGAGTCTTCTAGTGGATTAAGAATATAACAAACAGAGACATCACTCAACCTAAACGCTTTAAAGATTATAAGTTTGGATCCAACTATATTATATTAACCACTCACACTTGTGACCTCTTTTCATATGAGATTCAACTGTTTTACAATCCACACGAGTATAAAGAACAAGAACTTCGGCCGATGATACTTTATATCTTGTACTTCTCTTTCTCCGTCCAAAAAGTGTATGTTAAGGAGATTGTTGTGTACGGAATTGAAATACAAAGCCAATATATGTCTTTGTAGTGAAAGTTGATTGGTGCAATTCATTCAGACCGAGGATAAGCCAGTCCAACATGCAAACATTTGAGCGGAAGTTTAAGCAGTCAAGCAATGATTTTTTTTTTCTTTATAAATTGAAAAATCAAGTAATCCCATTTTTGTGAGAGTATCTTGACAAAAACTTAAGACAGAAAATGCCAATAGTACTTGAACATATGCCATCTCATCTTCCCATGAACAAGGGGGCAGATGCCATTCTACATTCAAATCCCATACAGGTGCATGACTTGCTTTTTCTATCAGAGAGAGAGAGAGAGCCATTGTCCTCACAGAGAAAATAACCAAGCAGGTGGCCGAGAAAGATGGGTTTCTGATACGCCAGACAGTAGATGACGTGGGATAAATATCCGCGACACATCCAAAATCAGACATCAGAAAGAGGAAATCACACTGGCAGGATCTCTAACAACTTACAGCATGAGTGACACAAGAGATTGTGATAGCTCATTGCATCAGGGATTCTATCAATGTACCAAAAACTCACCTCATTAAAGAGATGAACAGCCCAACCCAGTCCATTTATCCCTATGCACAATAATGGAACGCAACAAGCACAGTGAATAAAAGATAAGAAATCAAGATTTCCCTATTACTGTGACAAGATCCTGTCTGTCATGAGAAAGATATGAGTGAGGAGAACAACAAGATACCTGTGCAAATCAAGGATGCCAAGAAATGCCTACCGGAAAAATTAGTGCCTCCATCCTTGTGAGTGACCATCTTCCACGTATGGCTCCAGAAATCCAATAAACTGAATAACAGAAGGAATAAAGCCTTCATTAGCAAAGACCGTATCTTAGACGTAAGTTCCACGTCTCTTGTAAAAAATAGCTTATAAATAGACCAAAAGTAGTTTTGACGTATTTTCTCCTGATAGCACCCCCCCAATAAGTGACAAATGCTAATAAATATTATGATCGTACATCCAATGCATTTAATTCGTGCTTGTAGAGTACGTGGTAGAAACCAAAGAGAACGTTAAAAGATACATAGATCCTCACACAGGGAACGACCTTTCTATAGGCCCATGATAAACAAGTCAAAGCAAAAATATGGTTTGCATATGATGCTACGTCCTCACTTCCATCTTTAGACCACCGTGCACCATATCCATCAGCAACCCTTATTTCAAAGACAGCACCATGTGGTGGGACAACGTGCACATTCAACCAGTCACAATCTGTTATTAAGTGATAGATGACATCCATTGCAAGCTTATTTTTATCGGAATCTGTAGAAAGCACAATGAATATAAAAAAGAAAAGAGAGAGAGAGAGAGAGAGAAATCCAGAACAGTGGAAACATATTTGAACAATCCAAGCCCAAATTTTCGTAGAGTTATAATGACCGGTAAAGCATAGAACTTATCAATTTCCAGTACTCAATAATGTGCGCAGTATTGCGAGATGGAAAACAAAATAAAATGGTAAGCAAATCAGGTATTAGATTCATCAATGGTCTTAGCTTTTCCTATCTGACTTGTATGAATGCCCAAAGACAAGGGTGATATCAGCTTATCCAAACACCAGGATTCAAAACTTGAGATTCTAAGTTACCTTATCACCCACCATCCACTCATTATAGGATAAACATAGGCGTCCTTAACATAAAATGACAAATCTACAGGGTTTTCCTGTAAACATATACACCAGATGTCTTCTCCATTGCAACCTCCGCTACAAGTAGAGATCAGCAATCACATCTAGCTATCCTGAACATAATAGTCTCCTCAAAATATAGATTGACATGTGGTAGTCATAACCTGCAGCATAAATATCTTGTACACGATCAAAATTATGTCTGGAACCACTGATCACACACTAGTCGATAAAACATTGCAACTCTCAGATACGAGGTTTGCAACCAGTCCTAAATGACCTGGCATAAGCTGTGAATCTCTCAGATATGAGAAAGCTTTAGAAAACAAGTGTTTTAGATGTGTCAGTGTAACTAATTTTAGAGGACCGATCAGTAATGAAAAATTTAATGACCAAGCATAAGGGTGCAAAGTTTAATTTTTTTGATGATGGATTACGGTGAGTAGTAGAAGGTGCCACTGTAGCAGTTGGCAACTTGAGGTGGCAGCATTGGTCAGTGGTGGTATTTAGTGTATGGCTTAGAGTAGCCCATGATGATACTAGATATTGTTATTCTACAGCAACTTATTCTTTTACTTCGTTTTTTAAAGGGATGCAGATGACTAGAGATGTAGGTGGTCGTAGTGGACAAACATCAGAGCCCAAATCCTTCAGAGAAAAAGAAACAAAAGAAAAGGGATAGTGAATCAGAGGCAACAGCGTAGTCGTCAGTAAGTGTTAAGTTGAAAAATTTATCCAAAAATGCACGTTTCCACTAAAACTGTTGTGAGAAATAGAGAAAAGAATTAAACTCCAAAACTTAAATTCAAACACTTCCTCACCACTTCCTTTCAAAGCCCCCCAGTATTTACTGCTACACCTATTAGCATGCTTTGCCAACTCCCTAGCTCCATGAGTCAAGGTACACCCTTCAACCTGCCAAAAGAGGAAAAAACTCATAAGCAGGCCACATGTAGTTTATAGAAAACCATCTGTCAAACCTCTCAGAATAAAGAGGAAATTATAACCATGAAGATAAACAATTAGGAGTTTCAACCATTTGGCAAGCAAAGCATGGATATGGTTCAAAAAAACAGAGCATCTGACACTTTGCAGGGCAGTGTTTAGGGACAGATATACAGTAGATGAGTGCTACTTATTATGACTTCGTCCAAGTTCAACGTGTCTACTGCTGAAACTCTTTTGGGAGTGGGGGTTAGAATTGTTCTTGAATTGGTCTTAGTCTTATGCAATGGAGATGATGTGCAAAAAGGAGAAGATATTTTCCATACATGATGCAGTTGTTTACCCATTCTACAATTAGATTACCCATTTCGAGTTTTACCATCCTGAGCTCCAGGGATGAAGTTATGAAGCGTTAATTTCTAAAAGTTGTACTTTTAGAGGCCTTTCAATAAAACCCAACTTACACCTCCCCCAAGAAGAGAGAGGGTAAGACAGAGGCTTCAGGGCTCTTGGCTCCCACCACCAGTTGGAAGGTCTTTTGAAAAATACTGAACGATATAAATTTTCCAATTTATACTCTTCTGTTAATGCACTCTCATTATCCAGTTCAAAGGATGCACTCACCATGGATAATCATCAGATCAGAAAGGTCAATATTTTCTTTCACTAGTGTCACAAAGAACCTACAAATGGTTGGTCCTAGGTCAACGGCTTAGGTGCCATGCGCATAGTGCAGAAAAGGCAGAATAGCTTCTTCTCATCCTTTAAGGGATTAATACTTTTTATAGCGTAGTACCATAACCACAGAGAGGTACCTTCATAACAAAAAAAAAACAAATTCATTAGTTGAGTTTTATGCATTTAGATTCTAAAATGCCGAAGCAAGAACTCCAAAATCTCTAATAGAGAGAGACTTCTAACAAGGCACAAAATATTTTGCAAGTTTTTGGAATCACAAGCAAGTTGAGTCACTATCCCTAGCAAAAAAAAAAGGAAAAATTAAGAGTCATCGTCTTACATTAGGCTTATACGGCAACATAAATGATGATAGAAGAGTTGATCTTGCGGGTGGAAGTGCGTCTGGAATTGTCCCTATCGTATTTGTCATACCTAGAAGGCCTTGGACACCCCCATAACTCAATCCCTGGACAAAAATTATAAAGTAGTCAGGTTCACATAAAATTGTGAACTTCTATTTCATGGAAGGCATATAGTAGTCATTAAAGAGCTACTTCCCTATATTGGGACAATTAATCACTAGGTGCAGGTGGAGTCAATCACAGAGTTGTAAATACGCATTTATACATGCTTGCATCTATAAGTGCCTGTGGGTGCACAGATACTAGGGAAAGATAATATTATTGTTGGGATCAAAACATAAATAATATTCACAAGATGAACATTAACACCTTCGAAAGGAGGGAGAGGAGGGAAGAAAGAAAGAAAGAAAAGAGCAATCAAGAGAGCTGAACAAAGCAGTCATCAGACGCACTAAACAGATCCATCCTTTGGATGTAAACATGTGAAAGAGGCCACCCAAAGGAAGAAAAGAAGGAATGAGAGATGGCCAAGTCTCACATTGGGACCTTACTAGGTTGAACTGAGCTTTATAATAATCCAAAGAGTTTCAAGAGTAACCTTGTCTAGTTTTTTTGAAGTCAAAGCACAAATGTAATCTACAATATTTTTGAATCCAACCCTGTATAACATGATTTCTTTCATATTAAAACCTACAATTCAATTAACCAAAAGAAGCCATATGCCAATACCATGATTCTCTATACATGTGTTGTTCACACAAAAAGAGGTTAGTTATAAAAATTACAATTTTTTGCTGTAATTCCCATGCCCATCAGCATGTAACATTACATATACAGAGTGCAAAATAAAATAAGCCGTTGGTTCTATGTGACTATTGTTAATAAACGTAGAAGTTTTGATAGACTGTCTAAAATGCATTTCCCACTATATTAGAGCTCAGCAAAGCTCTTACTAAGAATCTTGTCTACATTTTCCGAAACGGTGAGGATTGTTATGAAAAATTGTTGAAGAGTTTCTAATTTTCCAAGCCTTAAATTATCTTACATTTGCATCATATTCTATATGTCTGATCTCTGGCCAAAAAGAGAAAGGAAATTCCGGAGGGCATATGCAACACTCCAACAGCATGATGAACACCAAGTCACACTATGAAAAAATCAGCAAAACATTCTTTTATTTCGAAACATTGAAGTTGCTCTACGCAGTGCAATTAGAGATTACAAATCATAACAGAGCAGCAAGAAAGCACTCACAGAGAGTAGGGTTGTCAAACAAATGTAGGGCTGAATATCCACTTTTGACACAGAGATTGCTAGGACACCATTTGACCTTTCCTTCTCTTCTGTGTAAAATTTCCTGTAGGTTTGCAGACCTGAAAAGGTGCAGACCTATTATTCCTGCACTACTATGTAAAAACACAATTTAATGTGAGGAAAAAAAATTCATAAATAAGTTTCAGTAGGCCTATTGGAGACCATCTCTGGCTTTCGATTCCATTTTCGGGGTTGAGGCGGATTGGCTCGAAAGACCCTTTGATGAGGAGGAAGTGGCTGGGGTAGTGATGAGTCTTAACGGGGGACAAGGCGCGGGGACCGGATGGCTTTACCCTTGCGTTTTTCCAATCTTGTTGGGAGGTGATCAAGGGTGATGTACTCTCTACATTTAATGAGTTTGCGCAACATGGGAAGTTTGTTAAAAGCCTCAATGCAACCTTCATAGTGCTGATTCCCAAGAAAGTGGGCGCGGTCGAATTGAAGGACTTCCGCCCTATTAGCCTGGTGGGTGGGGTTTACAAAATTCTGGCTAAGGTGCTGGCGAATAGGCTGAAGGTGGTCTTGGGTGGTATCATCTCGCCCTCTCAGAATGCATTTGTGAAAGGGAGACAGATTTTGGATTCCGTCCTCATAGCTAATGAATGCATTGACTCGAGGATGCGTTCCCATATCCCGGGTATATTATGCAAGTTGGATGTTCACAAGGCCTATGACCACGTGAATTGGAGGTTCCTTTTATACCTCTTGAGGAGGTGTGGATTTGGGGATAGGTGGTGTAGATGGATCGAGTTTTGCATTTCTACGGTAAAATATTCGGTGGTTGTGAATGGATCTCCTCGTGGTTTTTTCGGTGGGTCTCGTGGGTTGCGTCAGGGTGATCCCCTCTCACCTTTGTTGTTCGTTATTGTCATGGAAGCTTTCAGTAGGATGATGCAGATGTTGGTCGACCATGGTGGAATTGAAGGCTTCGATGTGGGGATTGGTGGTAGAGGTGGGGTAAGCATATCTCATTTATTTTTTACAGATGACACTCTCATTCTTTGTGGGGCTGCTCAGGGCCAATTTCGACATCTGCGTTGTCTTCTACTTTGTTTTGAGGCAATGTCGGGTTTGAAGATTAATCTTTCTAAGTCTGAAGTCATCCCTATAGGTACCGTAGTTAATGTGCGTGCTTTGGCTTCTATTTGGGGCTGCCAAGTTGCTTCTTTGCCTATCACTTATCTGGGCCTTCCCTTAGAGGCACCTTTCAAATGTTCTCGCATCTGGAGTGATATTATCGAAAGGACGGAGCGACGGTTGGCGAGGTGGAAACGGTGTTATCTCTCCAAGGGTGGTAAAATCACGTTGATCAAGTCTACTCTATCTTGTCTCCCCACTTACTTTTTGTCGCTCTTTCCTATTCCTGTTGCGGTGACTACTAGGCTGGAGAAGATTCAGAGGGATTTTTTAATGGGGAAGTGATGATAGCGTGCAGAAATTTCATCTTGTGAAGTGGGAGAAATGTAAAGTGGGAGAAAGTGTGTTCTCCTATTAGTAGTGGTGGGTTGGGTTTGAGAACGCTTGTTTTGTTTAATAGGGCCCTTCTTGGAAAATGGCTATGGCGGTTTGGGGTCGAGCGTGATAGTTTGTGGAGAATTGTTATTATGGAAAAATATGGTTGTGTTTTGGGTGGGTGGCACACTCTGGTTTGTAATGGCTCTTATGGTGTTGGTCTCTGGAAGAACATTAGTAAAGGATGGGAGTCCTTTGCTGAGAACATACATTTTGAAGTAGGTAATGGAATGAGAGTTCGTTTCTGGATGGATCGTTGGTGCGGTGAGCGACTTAAAGGATATGTATCCTCTATTGTTTTCTCTCGCCTGCAATAAGAATGTTTTGGTTGCGGACTGCTTGGAGAGGGTTTCCGGGAGTGTTTCGTGGAATATTCAGTTTGTTAGGGGCAAATGATTGGGAGTTAGAGGAGTTTTCTGCGCTCTTCTCTTTACTTTATTCTAAAGTATTAGGACTCGGGCTGAAGACAAGATGAGATGGGTGAGATCTAAGAGTGGTGTTTTCTCGATGACTTCTTGGTATTCGTGTTTTGTTGGGGATCCCGATGGGAGCTTCCCTTGGAGACAGATTTGGAGGTCTTTAGCCCCGCCTAGGGCATCGTTCTTTGTTTGGGAAGCCACCCATGGAAGCATCCTTACTACTGACAACTTACGAAGGAGGGGAGTGTACCTACTTGATTGGTGTTATCTTTGCAAATGTGCTGGGGAGTCCGTTGAGCACATTCTTCTGCACTGTTCTGTTGCTAGGGAATTGTGGTCCTTAGTGCTCTCTATATTGGATTATGTTTGGGTGATGCCTAGGAGGATTGTTGATGTGTTGTCGTGCTGGAATAGGGACTTTAAAGACCCTCGGGCCTTAGCTATTTGGAAAATGATCCTACTTGTATTTGGTGGATTTTATGGCGAGAGAGAAATGAGAGATGTTTTGAGGGTGTAACTTTGTCCATGGAGAGTTTGAGGGGCAGTTTTTTGCAGTCTTTGTTCTTGTGGGCGAGTATCATGTTGGGCTCTCCCTTTTCGGAGTTTTTAGATTTCATTAGTTTTCTCACGTGTATGACATAGAAATATCAGTATAGTCCTTTGTACTGTTACTTATATTCGGCTTCTTTCAATAAAATTGACTTACTTATAAAAAAAACCTCTCGATTAAATTAATCAGAACATCTACAACTACCGCTTAACAAAAAGATTCAGACAACAACAATCACTTCTCAGGCATCCCAGACCAGACAATATGCATGATTTAGAACTTCATAGAGAGACCTATTACTACTGTTGTCACTATTGCTATTTCCGACTATCATTGTCACTAGTACTACTATTATTATACAAAACAAAGTTGTGATTCTTAACATTGTCACCAACTACTAAAAGCACAAACTTTATTTCACTAACGGACATATATATGGCTGGGAGAAGGAGCGTCTGTCTAGCCATTGGGCAGAGAATCAACTTAAAAATTAAAGTTGTTACCTTCTTCAATGGTTTCAACTCCTGGAAGAACTTTTGCAAGACTCTCTGCCCTCAACATATCAGAGAACGAAGCATACCGGTGGACATCCTGCAAATTCACGAAGTTACAAAGAGCAGAACCAAGAGTATAAAAGAAGAACGAATCAGTGGTGAGTAGAGAATCGAGACCTGGACATCAAACAGTACACATTTGTTGAAAATGATTAAAGATCCTGCCACAATTCTGTCAGCTAAAGCTAAAAAGTAAGGGAAATCTCTAAGAAACTATAAGTGAAATGTCCAAACATGTAGAACACCCAACAGACAATACTAAATCTGTCCGAATCGGAAGAAAATGATGTGCTGGAATCATACAGTTCAGAATTTGGAAAAGGAGAAAAAACAAATCAAAAGGCCCTTAAAATAGAATTGATCACTAACAGAGATCAACATCAACTTGTATTATAATAGGAGGAAGAGAAGCATGGTCCCTGAAGTTCAAAAAAAGGCCGAGCCCATTTCAAAGAGGCATGCAACCTTATGCATTAAATATTACATCTACCATTATAAGCAAAATTCTAATCAACTTGACTTATATTTAGTTTGCCCCTCAAACTGATTTTGAAATGGCAAAGTCCTTAGAGAAGATCGTTAGGCAAACGAGGCTTCAACTATATGTTTTGGTACGTCAACTTCACTTTATATAGTTTGAGCCTCAAACTGATGTTCTAGACGTTTTCACTTTTTTGCTATGTGGACAACCTTTTATTAGTTTAGTTCCAATAAAAAATCAACAACAAAAAAACCGTATGTCCCACATATGTGTCAATGAGATATGATTCGGGCGATTCTTTCCTTATATGTTTAGTTGTAAATAGGGTATATGAGTTGTATATGGGCGAGATATTATTTCCTTTTATAGAGTGAGCAAAACCTTGTAAATGTGTGTCTATATAAGAGAAGAAAACCCTACCGTGAAGGGTATTCAGACCATTTTGACAATATGTAGCATTGAATTAGGTTTCTTGTACCATGTATATGATAGGCACCAAAACACATTCATATTTGTCCGCATTAAAGAGTAGGAAAACTACGCATTACTTGTTAAACAACTGAAAATGAGAAAGCGCAACAAAATGCATTTATCAGGTGATTTTATTTGATTATATGTAAAAATGGGGGTTTTATACCTATTGTATTCACCAATAGCGCACCTTCCTTCAATTGTTTTCTGCCCATCTACATTCAAAGTCAAATTACCAGATAAGATATGCTTCAATTGGATTAAAACAATACCTTAAGAGATGTTGAATATAAACTGATGAGACTAAAAGTTCTGACAAAGAACAACTTAACTTACCAACATAAATATAATCTAGTCAAGTCAAGTCCAAGAAACAATACAAGTCGGTAATTCATAGCAGAAAAACAGAGATACCTTTTAGCTGGGAAAAGAAAGGCTCCTGAACATGAAGTTCATGTGTAGTAGTCTTGATAATCTGACAGCATAGAACATCCTTTAGATTAGTAAAGAAGAAAAACCTCACAAGTTGATACAAGAAGAAAAATTCACACTGAATGTCAGAATCACTCATAACTTACATTCACTATTTCAGATCCCTTATCCAAAACCAGCTTCTGCCATTCATTTTCTTTACGCTTAAATGAGCTTCCTTCAGGGATCAACATTGAATTGCAACGTAACCAAACATAGGATTTAGAATCTATTGATTCTAATAAAGATGATGCCAGACGCTTGTATAAGGGATATGGAGGGACTCCTGAATAAGAATCTGCAGAATGAAGCCGAAGAATTAACATTCTCCTTTAATTTGATAAAGCGGTTAGTGTGAAGAATTAAGATCCTGCTATAATTTTATAGAGCCAGCGTCGCAATTCTAAGTAAATAATGACCACTCTTCTAAAGTATGTGAAACAAACGATAACGTTTGTGCTTCATCAGAAATTCCATCTCTGACACAGAATGCATATTGTAGGAATCAACAATTCAGTTATATTAGCGCTTCAATCTTAAAGGATTTTTGGTATCCCATATGCATTTCCGCACAGAGAATAATGCATACATGCAAAAAAAGTTCCAAATAAGAATTTGCTAAATCCAAATTAATTGGACTTATTATCTCCGCCTTCTATATCTTTATACCTTGAAGAAAAAGAAAAAACACCAGTTTGAACCTAGCTTACTTTGATCTACCTGAGTCCCCAAGATTTGGAATTTACAAATTTGGAATTCTCAGTTTTTTTGTTTTCTAGCAATAACACGCCAAAGTAACCAGCAATTATTCAGTTTCCACTTTTAATCAAGTGCATTGCATCTTAAGTCTAAGCCAATTGACTTCCTACAGGAAACTTGATGCAGCACCCTGACAGTTGTAGCATACATGTTTCTAGCAATACAACCATTGTATTCTCAGCTCTGCAAAAGCTGTCACATTTTTTCTCTACATTTTCTCGTGTAACTTCGGAGAAAAAAAAAAAGACCTGAATTTTCACATATTACCGGCAGAGGATGAGTTGGGGTCGTTGGGATCCTCTTTGAGGAGGTTGGAGCAGAAGGTCTTGGAGACCCCTAGATCGCATATTAGTGCTTCGTTTACGTAGGACTCCAGAGTGAACCTCACAAGCCCTTCCATACACTCCCTCAGGTTAACCGGAGACATTTTTCCGATGTAGGGTCTGGAAGTGTGAATTATCACACTAGTAAGTAGTAACTGCAAATCCTCCCCTTAGGGAGAGTACTTCCGGGGTTCGAAGCCCCTTATCCGCAGGCTATGCCTGCTGCCACTGTTGCTTTAGCATTTTATGCACGACACAAATGTATTTTTTTCTTTTTTCTTTCTGTCCATTAATCACATATCAATAAAATCTAAACTGATAAAATCCAATTCTAAATCTCGATGTCTCATTCTTGTGATGAGTCATAAAATCTTTTTTACAATAATTACATTTTGCTTTAGGTGGCTCAGAGTTAGGTACCTTGGTGTAGTGAAACCATACATTAGAAGTGTTCGAATTTTTCCTTTTTTTGGGTTCAGGGTGTGATGGTCATCCAATTACATCACCTCCAGCCATTGACCCCACTGTCTAAGAAGAAATTGAACGAGTGAATTGAGGAATTGATGTGGAAGTCCATCTATCTCTACTTACTTTCAAACTCCTCGACAAACTCCTCGTGAAATGAAAGATGTGATTTTTCTCTTTTAAGCAAAAACAGATAATAGAGATTTATTGCCCTTTTGTGCTCTCTACGTACATATAACCTAAGATCCTTTGCTGATAAAAAATAAAATAAAAAATAACACGCTTACAAAAAATAAAAAGATAGCACATTATCAGTTAAGAAAGGGACCCTGAAAGAGATGTGTTTGGTTTGGGCGTTCTGATGTACAACTCAGTTGCTAACCGCAATCTATAACTGATTTGTTTGGTCACGATGGTTTTGAATAAAGTTTAAACAAAACTATTCGTTTTTCTTTTAAAAAACAAAACAAAAACGGCTAGAGCCCAAATGGGGAAATGGGGTTCGCGCGGGTCCCCAGGGGTGGGGGGTGGGGCCGGGGGGGAACATGGGAAATGGCCAATGGAGCCTGGGGGAATTGGAAAACATGTGAAATGGGGCATGTGGGTCGGGGGACCAGGGGGAGGGGCAGAGGGAAAAGGATTAT
Source organism: Myrica gale (assembly GCA_963930655.1). Classification (NCBI taxonomy): domain Eukaryota; kingdom Viridiplantae; phylum Streptophyta; class Magnoliopsida; order Fagales; family Myricaceae; genus Myrica; species Myrica gale. Next base: position 12,135,225 of record OZ005616.1, read on the forward strand.
GTTGGAGCCCGGGAGGCCGAGAGAGGGTCAGGGTGGGGGGGTTAAAAACTTAAAACAAGTTTCTTTTTTAAACCCGGTGTCCCAGTGTCGAATAATCCGGGAATCAGGAATATCACTGAGTTTTTTACAAAACCCTCAATCGGCACCAGCACCGATCAACCCTAGGCCTCAGGCTTTTCTCCACTACTACCGCCGCCATCACTAGAATCTTTTTTTGGCTAAGAGGTCTCCATTGTGTGACTACATGGAGATGGGCTTTTGCCTTCCGCACGTTAAAATCGTAAAGGCTTGTACAAAGAAAATTTTTCTTGTTCAAAAGTTCAGAGTTCGGACTCTGCACCTCCCTCCTTGTCTTTCTCCTTTAAATTTTTGGCTACACGTTGTCACTAGAGCATTAAATACTCAAAACTCAGCTGATTTCCCATAAATTTTTTGGCTCAAATATTGAGCTCATCCAAAGATGACATGTCAACAGGACTGATGTGGATTGCATTTTGTCGAGTGAACTAACGAATTCAGAAAGAGAGACTAATGACGAAATAAATAGAGTATTATGAAGATTAAATTTATAGTTTTGTTTTCTTAGAGACCAAAACGATTTTCTTACATTAGAGGGATCAACATGACATTTATCCCAAAATTCAGTTAATAATTTCGGTGGAAAGGAGAGTGAAAACTTCAATATTAGGCGCCAGACGAGGGGAGTGGTCCCCTTCCACCCAACGTGGCGGCACTCCTGCTGTAGGGGTGGTGACCCTCTCCACACCTCTTTAATTCATTAATTTGTTTTTATGTTTTCTAAATTGTGTTTACTTATTAATTATTTTTTCTGTTTTAATTTTTGACACATACCTCGTCGATGAAGGCTTGCGTGGCAAACACTTAGGTCCAAATGTAAAATTCGGACCCTAATTTTATTTCGTCTAAAATGAGGGCAGACTTTTTATATTTAGTATCTTAATTATAATAATCTAGGAATATTCATGAAAATGGGTCTATGCTTTTAGAGAATAATAATCTTAATTCTCTTTGCAATTTTTTTAACAAACTCTATTATTTTTTTTATTAAAAAATTATATCAGATCTACTATCCCTACTTCCTAACAAATAAAAATCATTCTACAATAAAACATTTTTAAATTTCTTCACTAATCTTTTATAAATCTCCATAATTACATATTCAAAAATTCTTAAAATCTGTACTTATCAAACATCTTTATTTAATGAAATAACATTTTGCAAACAAAATTCTTAAATTAACACCATTACTCTAGCAAACAAAAACAGGAACTGTGTTTATTATCTTGTGCTTTCCAGATACATCTTTATTTAATGAAATAACATTTTGCAAGATTCACTAATATTTGACACATTTCTGTAAACGCAATCATGGGGTTGGTCCCCCGGCTTGGCCTTCTACTATACCTTTGGAACTTGAACAAAAAAGTTTTCTACCATTCAGAACCCATTTCCCGTTGTTGATCAATCTACATATACCTCCAATACAGTTTTTGGAAGTGGCTTGCGCCTTCTTCTTCCAGTATTTTCCTGGGATTAACTGCTAATTCTTAGCCTCTGCTATTGTTTTCCTGTAAACTTTCTTCAGCTACTCCTGCTTCCAGCATATTTGCTTTTGCAAAATGGGGTTTCACAGAAATATCAGGGAAATGGAGGTCCTGCCCATGATAAGCTTGTTTTATCCAAATCAGAACCAAACCCATCATGATCATTGACAGGAATAGTAGTGAGAGCCACACCATTCGAGCATATCTCTTCAAAGGTTTGCAGTGGTTGAGAACGATCTCAGAGAAGGCATCCTTCACTGACTGACATTCTACCAGACTTTCCATACCCGGATATGCATTTAGTAGATTTTGTACTGAACTCGAGTAGGCCTCTGCTGTCTTATAATCGCTTGTGGATACAAATTGTCCATTTTCACATGTGCCTTCGTTGGAGTCAGAACAAGTAAGTAACTTCAATACCTTCTAAACCAAATCAATTAGATTTATTAGCATCATGAATCAGCCAGATTGTTGCCAATAGAAGAACATAGTTGGGACTCAGAATTCAGCTAAATTTTTAATAGCAGAGATGAACTTTCAACAAAGAAAGCCAGAGTTTTGTGAAAATTTCAACTGGCATGCATACCTTGGGAATGTCCCCGATTTTAATTGTATTTGCTGGACAGTTGTTTGGCTGGTATTGATACTCTGGTGGTGGAGAGAAAGGATTGCAAACAGAAACAAGATTCGGATAAGATGTTGCCTGTAAGAGTGATATGTTTGCATTCACCTGGAGAGTGAGTTACCAACATCAGTAAATTCTAAAGTACTTTTGTAGGAAGCAACTGAATGAGGTTCAACTTGATATCGAATAAGGAGTATCTGATTCCCTGCGAAATTTGTGTGTGCTCTTCCAAATGATTATTTAGTTAGGAATTGTAAGTCCTGGTTTTTGCTCATGACTCATTACATTTGCAGGCAAGAAGGTTCATTAAGTGACAAATGAAAAGGTAATACTTTCTTAGCAAGTAGAAATAGTAATCTTGTCAGAAAAGGACACTGCGCATTTTACCTCCTTAACAAGGTTGTAGATCCCAGCACTGACATCTAATAGGATGGATTTAGCTGAGCTTATTTCATCACATGGAAGGATTGAGCTCAAGCTATTGTTGTTGGGATTTTGTTGGAAGTTTTCAAGAGCCGTGCAAGTATCACTCGAGAACCTGAAATAGAATTTGATTTTGTTTCCGGTTGTCATGCCCAGACTTCTTTTTCTACCTTGTTTTCTTGTTTTGGGCATCCTATAAAGATGGAGTATATATGAAACACAAGAACAACAGAAGAATTTGGCTTACTTTTCTAAGAAGAAATACATTCCAAAGAACAGCCAACAAAGAACCATCAGGAACCAACAGAGGATAATGAACCTGTAACGGCAAAAGTCTAATAAGCCTTGAATCTCTACACACACAAAGAGTGAATGGCTAAATTGACAATTGCCCTAGTTTGTCCATGATTGCATATGTATACTTACAGGTGCAGTGCCATGTGAAACCTCAGAATTCCAGACACTGCAAACACAAAGAATTCCAACTTCAGTGATTTTAGATAATCAAAACGATCCAATGTAACTGTTCAAAGATTTGTTATATTTTTCCATAAGATATTGACTCCGATAATCGTCATTGTACTAGTTCAATTTCGAGGAAAGTTTTAGACGCTCGATGTTTGAATTTACACCATTTTTTCAAGGAAAATCTGTCGCCTACTTGGACTTTGTAACTTATGAAGAAGAAAGTACCACACCTGAGAGAGCTACGAGCGCAACCAGGTTGAAAGTTTTAGACGCTCGATGTTTGAATTTACACCAGTTTTTCGAGCAAATTTTACAAAAATCCATAGTTGAACCTTGATAATGACTGTCGGTGCAAAACACACACCTGAGAGAGCTACGAGCGCAACCAGGTTGAAAGAAATGGTAATTGTGGTTATTATGTACCTGAAAGCACAACAATGTCATTTACTGATATGCAATGCACAGAGAGAGAGAGAGAGAGAGAGACTTAACACTATTCTCAGACCCTTGTTGATCAGATGCCTGTGCTTTTTAGCTTGCCATTGTATTTCTGCAGCTTCACCATTAAGTTTCTCAGACGTGGAGTTGAGGAAGCTAGAAGCATCGCTACTTCCGCCTGCTGCTCCCAAATTATTTGTCATGTCTTTCATTGCCCCTGTTGTATTATATATGGTTTCTGATGCCTCGCTTGCTGTGTTGATGATAATGTTTACCACTGTTTTTGCTTGTGAGTGAAATCTTGCATTGCCTCCCAGAAGTAATCCAGATGCAGCTCTGCAAGACAGCAACAATTTAAGCTTGACAGCAAGAGGATGCCCTGGTTGACATTTTAGATATAGCCTCCATAAGCTTTTTATAGTGTCTGATGCTGTGCCTAGTTCAGCAGGAAACATAATTACATACTTGTGTTATTGCCAATCTATTTATTTCCTTCAATCATCTATGCAATTATCACTACATAATTTCTCCTAAATTATTCCAACCACCTATGACTACCTAAGGCCCTGCCAAACAAACAATAGTAATTCCATTCCTTCCATGTTAAGGAGACCAAATATGGTTGTTACTTTTGTTCACACAACTTGAAGTTTAAACACCCCTCATTTGAGTATGCAGAATTGAAGTATTGGGCTGAAACAAAATCATATTATATGGAAAGAGTTTTCAGAGGGTAAAAAGATGGCATAATTCCCATTTGAATACAATATCATTGGTAAGTAGAGAGTATAGGTTTATTTTGATTTCAGTAAAATTATTGTATAGTGATAAGTCTAAAGGTTGAATGGCTTACATTGCTAGAATTGTCAGCAATGTGACAAGGAGAATAGGCCAGAGGCAAAACTGCTTATAACAAGGTAATCTTTTCCTGAGCTTTCCTCTCTTTCCACTTCTACTACAAACGGTAGTTGCCAACAGAAAGCCTCCGTATATGGTTCCACACAGCAGCCACAGCAACCCAATGCAATACCCATAAACTCCAGTGAATATAGTCGACTGCCCAAATTAAGATCCAAGTCACAAGGTAATTTATAGAGAGAGAGAGAGAGAAGAAACAGAGAGGGAAAGAGAGGGACAGAGGGAGATTTAGATAGTTACACTCCAATAATGCTTGTTAGTGATATCATATCCTCCTCTGTACTTCTTGAATCCGTCTAAGGGATCAACCCTCACAGTACCATCTGACGGATTATTCGGTTCCAAGACATCGTCTGTTTGAAGCAAATTTCTCCCTAAATAACGAGAAAAATGAGAACAATAAGAGAAACCAGTGGCTCAAATTAAAGCGAGTAACCATTTTTCACTGTGGACACCGAATCGAACAACTTGGTGGGTGTCGGGTGAAGACATCATGTTATTAACAGTAACATGAGCAGAAATTTAACACGAAAACGATAGTAGAAGTTAATAGCATTCTCCCTTTCCTCTACATAGAACAGAGCTATATGTTTCTGCGCATACCCTCCTCTGTTCTTTTCCCCACTCTTGCTCCTAACATTGGAAGTTTAAGGAGCACAGAATGGGTAACTATATGCACTGAATATAATACTAATTGGCTGCAATCCGCACTACAATTTCGCCTTTGTTTCAATTTTTTTATCAAGATTTAAATATCTAATTCGGATAGAAGTTATCAGATCTGAAATATCATCAATGAGAAACCATGACAAGAACTGCCAATTTGTGAACTGTGGTAGGTATCTGCACCTATATTGGAATGGTGAACTGTTTTACATATACAAGCCACACACAAAAACAATATTTAATCTAGGGGCAAAGCTAAGGTTTTATTTGTATTTTTAACTCAGTATTATATCTTCTTTTTTATTTTTGTGAATTATACTCATCTAATTTGGATAGAGAAAAATACAATATATGGATCTCACATTGCCCGTAATTAATAAGGGTAATATTGAATGTTGTGTGACTCATATACTGTGTCTATCTCTCTCCGAATTGGATCATCTATTTCGGTAAGCAAATTGAAGGGAATCTCTATTTTATCCGTCTGTCAATTTATATACAGTTAACTCGAGAGAATTCGACCCCATCAACTTTGATGGGTTGTGTCACCCTATCATTGGTATATCCCACATAATAAGTTCCATTGACGAATAATATGAGTTCTTCAGATTACTTTAATGGCCAGGGTTTTCTTACCAGTACATGAACTGTTTCCATAGTGTGCAATATTAAATAAACAGAGGAAATCTGTTGAAGCAAAAGCTATCAAAATGGTACATTATCCACAAACCTAGAGACTTGAGAAATTAAACAATAATTCTGGGAGGAGGGGTGCACTCAAAACCTTAAGAAGAGTTTTAAACTATTTAAACAAAACGCAAAATAAAATTTCTAGAATATCATTTCACCTGGTATGAAGCTATTAGATATGGCTGTCTGTCCTGCATTTTCTGGTATACTGGAGGCTAAAATTAGCATTAGGAAAGTCACGTGCAGGACCAGCTGTGTGGAGCCCATCTCTAACCTGTGAAGTAGGTAAAAGAAAGAGTTTGTTTAGAAAAACTCAAACAGGTTGACTCAAACAGGTTGACCAAATCTCGATCATTCTTTGGTAACTAACGCACCATTTAAGTGGTGCGTGAACAAACTTTAGATGGAAATTCACAGCCATCAAATAAGTTGAGGGTTATATTTGCAGACAAAAGGTGAAAACTCCTAAAATAAGAACATATCTTATAGTGAAACTCCAAACTTTTATGGCGGCAGAACATTCCTAAAAGTAGCCTCTTTCATGCAGAATGAGTTCTTTGCAAGTAAAGAACATTTTCCAGCTGCAATGATCCTAACAGAAAAAGACTTGAACTGTTTTTGAGGACCCCAGAAAATCTAAGGACAGATGACAGCAAGTTTACCAAATTTGTGCTACAGAGAGTTCTTGCACCATGAAATAGCTTGACTATGGAGAGAAATCATACAAGGAGTTAGTTCTTCCATGGCAATACCTGAAGTAGGGGATGAAAGGTTTACTAAATCCCGATGAGGCTTCTTCCAAATACCTGATAAAGGCGTCAACGGCTACTTCTCTGCGTAAATTTCAGGGCCTCCACAGACTTCTCTGTCATATAGCCCATCAAACTCTTAGCTCCTTAGAATCCATCAAAAACTTTAGAATGGATAGTTGTTATGCCATGTGAAACATCCAATTCTGATCTCTTCTCAGAGAAATCTTGTAGACATGTTGATGTAGTATGAATTTTGTCAATGAAGTCAAGACTCTTAAAAACGCTCTGTTCTGAGTCCAGAAAGCTTCTAATGTAAAAAATCCAGGTCAAAAACCTCAACTGAAACACCTCAAGAAGTCCGAACTACTTCCAATATTATTGCTTTGATTTCAAACACCAGAACCCACTTCGGACCTTCCTCTTTCGGTTTTCTTCCGTGCTTTAAGGACCAATGAAAGCGTGTCAAACACTCCAATAAACGTTGAGACTCGAGAGAGGAGAGTTCTTTCCAACTTACTCCACTTCTGATATGTAACAACTCCTCAGCTTTCTAAATATATATACCAGTCATTTCTAATGGGGTAAGTCTGAAATGAATCTGATTCCAACCAAACCTCCTCTCTCTCTCTCTCTTCCTCGAAGGTCAAAACACAACGATGTCATTTAAGTCAAGCTTAACGGCAATTTGGTCATGGATGTAGTCATAGAGTTCTTCTCTCTCTCTGTTTTTCTTTTAGTAATAAAACCAAACTACCTTGCTTCACTTAGAAAAAGGGAAAAAAGAATAATAAAAAAAAGAACAACTAATATGGACGGTTCGGTGTTTCACTTTTCTCGGCAAGGGAAAGCATATAGTCAAACGGTGACCTGTTTGAATTTTTATGGTTATTTGATGTAAAGATATATAGCATACAACACTGGTCTGGTGTACTATTAAGTTTGAGCTTTGAATCTCTCCACATATTGATAAAAATAAGAAAATAAAAATAATTTTTTAGGGCCACTTTCACCATAAAACCGGATTTACTTGATTTGTGTAGCCTATGAGCTATATAACTATCTATGTACTCTATTTTGCAAAAGAATTTTTTAGTATTATATATATAGTATGTGTTTTCTTTTCTTTTTGTGACATTATTGCAGTGGATTATAAATGTAGATATTTAATTCAAAACTATATAAGATTTTTGCCATATACCTCTATTTATATGTACCCACTCCAAATTTTATCAAGTGCAAGAAGCTCTCAACTCAACTCTAAGGGGTTGGCCTAGAGGTTAATGTTTAAGTTTTGATGGTATACTCCCTCTCAGAACTCAAATTCTAAATCTCAGGTGTGTTACCAACCCTTTGGGTCTACTCTAGCGCCTATGTCTTAGTAATTGTCGAGTTTATGTGGAACGAGAAGAATGCACGTACCCTAAATTTAGTGAAGTACAAAGTGTTTACCAACCTAAAATTTTATCATCGTTACAATTCTTTCTCTATCTTCATTTTTTCACAAACTTTTTTTATTCCATTTTTTCATTTATTTTTTCACTTTTTCACTAATTTTTTCATTCTCACGGTTCACCTTTTAACCGACTCTTAAAATTTTACTCCAAAACACAAACTTACCCGACCACTCGGTGACTCGGTTAGAAAAGAAAAGTAAAAGAAAAAAGCTCTCGACTCCTTCCCGACCAATCAGCGCTCCATCCTCCTTAAACAAGCTTCTTTGCATAGCTTTTCCCGGAAGTAATTCACCCCCTCCCGCACCTCATCGCTCTCACATTCTGGCCTTCTTTGCTTCTCTTACCCACCTACTCAGACTCAACCTCAAAATAACCACTCAGGTATCCTCTGCTCATGCGTCCAATAGGCGCCGCAAGATAGTTTAGAGGAGATTCTTATCTCTGGCTTCTCCCCCTTTCTAGTAAGTACTGTAAGGAAGGGAAAACCGACCGATCCTCTTGTGCTACGAGTTACTAGAGCAAGGGCCACCTACTGAGGAAGTCAGATTGGTATTCTCTATTGACTGCGGGTAGTCAATGACAATATTGCTCTTTTCCATGCTGCGGCGGCAACCAAATTTCTTTCTTCCTGCAGTAGTTAGCGTTTAAAGCATCCATACTTTGAGATATTTCACAAGCGGCCATTCTGGCGGCAGCCTCTCTTGCACTGTTGCACAGTTAAGGCAACAAGAACACGTGCAGAGTAGACTAATTTATCGGTATATAATGTGAATGAAATATGGTGAAAATTTTGGGTATTGAGGTTTGAGAAATATTATAAAGTAAATAAATGTTACGGGGTTGGTGAAAAAGTGAAGAGAGAATATTTTTAATAAATATTATAATAATAAAAAATCATGTGAAGAATTTTTTAATATTAAACTCAAATATTTGGGGCTCAAACATGTCAAATTGTCTGCTTCTGTAGTCGTTACTGTTTTCAGAGGTGAGGGTCCGAAATTCTCGGCGCTCTCTCTTTTCCGGATCAGGATCTAAAATTTTATGTAATTTGGGTAGAAATTCGATGGAATGTTAATCCTTCTTTTCCGTAGAACCTTTTCGACCTTCCATAGAAGATGACCTGCATGTACAGTTTGACTTCATGTGGGAAACATTCATGTCAAGAGTTTACGGTGGTGTTTGAGCATTAACATTTTGAGGTGTTAAAATTTTTGGAGTATTAGAGGTGATAAAAAAAAAGTAAAGAAATAGATGATTTAAATAAATTTTTTATATTTATTTGTATTGAAAATGAATGATTTCAAAGAGGAGATAATTTTTTGTAGTTATTTTATTATAGCTAAAATTTTGGCACCCAAACACTTTAAGAAGTTAAGTCTAGCTAGTAGAAATCTGGATGGTCGAGTGAAAATGAAAAATGAGTGAATTTTTGTCGTGGTTTTGAACTTAATTCATGTAGATACTGATTCAAGTCCGTCTAAATTCGATGCACGTGAATGAATGTCTAAATTTTTCTCGTTACTCAAAAAAAATCTTAGTAAAAATAAAATAAGGGAAGGAAGGGAAAAAACAAAAGAGGGAAGAGAGAGACATATAAATACCCAATTTTTAATATTCTTGTAGTAAGGGTGATATTAAGGATTGATTTTAGAGTAGTAATTTTGGATTTTTCGAACACATTGCACCTTATTAAGCTTATAATTTGTATAACATAAAAGGTGGAAAGATAGTAGAATTGGTTTACATTAATACCATATCAAGGCTGTGTTTTCCATTTAATTTAGTTATTCGGTTACCCGCGTTTGGACGAGTACAGATAAATCCATGCATGCTTTCTCCGATACACTTTGATGTTTTTTGCTTATGGCCATACGTACGGTAACCACAACATGTCAAGAAAAGTGTTTCACATGCAATAAAATTGAGGCCACTGTTTAAAATTCACTCCTTCCTTAACTTTCTGTCAATATTTATAAGGGCATGGCTGGCTATGTTTAAGGCTTGTTTCGATTTGCTTGTGTTTTTTCACGTTTGTAATTACAGTTGGGACTGCATGGTTAGTTCTATTAGGGCGTCGGTCCTTCGACTCCGTCGAAGGGCCTTTAGCGGTTGGTTTGTTACTTTCACAGGTTTTCCGTGCTTCTTAGGACCCTTGGGTCCTCTCGCTTTGGGCTTCGAGCCCGACTCATCCGAGGATCGTGTATCCTCTTTCCAAGCCACTTTATTGTTGGCCCCTCAATTCGCCGCTTGTAAAGCCCCTTGTGGATATTTTATTTGTTTTTCTAGCTTTTAATTTTTGTTTGTGTTTTTTTCTTCAATATATAAACATAGATGTTTAAAAAAAAAGACACATAATGTGTCACATCAGCTATTCTACTAAAACATTTGACGAAAATATGATGGATGGATTGACTTTAGAAAGTGATCTAAATTTAGGCAATGATTTTTAGATTGCTTTTATTATTATTATTATTATTTAGAAAAATACACTTTGTATCCTTTAATTATCACTCATTTTACACTTTGACACATCAGTCCTCTAAGTTTATACTTTGAACCTCATAATTATTTTTGTGATTGTTGAGATTGTGTCATTTTGTCTTTTTTTTTTTTTTTATGTATACCCTCACACGTTCAGTCATTAGGAATTTAGGACTACGATGCCAGCATACATATGACGAAACATTTGTAATACATAAGCCAACTTTGCCCATAAGCTGTTTAGCGGCTGCCTAAGGCCCCAAAAAGGGAAGGTCCCAAAAAAATTATATTTTGAAAACTGTTCAATAGTAAGATATTCGATAAGATACAAATTAAATATGTAGTCTATTGGTTGATGTGGATATTTAATTAGCCCTTTATGTAAAAGAATGTGGTTTGTACTATGGTCTTGATTTAAGAGTTTTGCACCCAATATAGGAAGACCCCAAATTTACATTTTTTTTATAAGCCTAATTTGAAAATTGTTAAATATTAAAATAATTATTATACCAGTATACTCTTGATTTTGTTTAACTGGTTACTCGCCTTCAATATAGTCGAGCTTATTAATATGCTTGAGAAGCTTAAACAAATAAAGGAAAATGCATGTAGATAGCTAGGCCTCATGGTCCGCTTTTATCCTTTTTGATTAATAATTTAAAACTTCAGATATCTTGGTAATGATATATGATGTCATGATGATAAGGATAGGATAGTATATATTTATCATCAACACTTAAAGTCAAATATCCATGAACATTTGTATGTTGAGATTGCAAGCCAAATATTACCAAGTAGTTTAATGCAATTAATAGTGTTAAAATTTTGAAGAGTATTTAATCATCCATTATTTTTAAACTCTAATTCATCTTTGGTCCACCTCTTTTAGATTTTATGGCCCATATTTTCCTTTGTGAATAATAGCCTAATTAGTCTACGGTATGTAGTTGATTTTATCTTAGACTTGACGTACGTGGTGTGACACAACTTCGACTATGTATGGTTTGGGGAGATATTGTTCCGATAAATTTAGGTGATATTTGGCCAGAAAAAATTTCAAATAATTTTGAGTTCGTATGGGAAAATTTGAGTTTCACTCTTTGTGAAGGTTTGTAAAATTGGTGAAAATTTTGAAAAATGTTTGATTGTAAAATAATTTTTATTGGCGTTTATTAAAAATTAGGGAATTTAGCACTTTAGTCCTTAGGTTTTACCTACTTTTACGTTTTAGTCCTTAGGTTTGTTTTTTTTACAATTTAGTCCTTAAGTTTCTAATTTTTGACGAATTAGTCTTTCCGTCAGGGTTCCGTCATTTCCCCTGACGGAATGCCACGTCAACTGCTGACTCACTGTCTGACGTGGCGGGGCTTCAAAACGCACAGCATATGACAATTGCATAAACGATATCGTTTTATGGGCTGCAGTGGTGTTTTTTGTGCTTCCACGAATTCATCTTCCCATTCTTTCGTTTAGAACCCTAAACTCCCAAACCCATATCTCTGCAAATCTCGACGAAGCTTTGCTCTAGTTCCACCGTAGCTGAGGAAAGTGTTACCGACAACTTGGCTGCAGATCTCGACGACACCTAACGTTTGGTGCTCTGCAACTCCGACTTTGTCAATGTCACGCAATTGTGAGAGCAGGTAAGTTTCTAAAATCCAAATCGGAGAGAAAATGAAAGGAGAATAAACTTACAATGAGCCTTTTGGTTGTTTTCTTTGGTTTATGATCAGAAAGTTACAAGCTTGAGTTTAATATCTACTATGCACTGAGTTTGTTGTCTTAGTTAGATTCGAACCTTTCCTGTTTGTAATTATAAATAATTCATGCAATGTAGCGGGATTTGCTCGTCTTCTGTCAAGATGGGCGGGAAAGATCTTGTAAAGCTTTGTGAGTGTGGATTAAGAGCACCGCTTAAAGCATCATGGAAAGATGCAAACCAGGGAAGGCGTTTCTTTGGGTGTGCATCATACGGCAAAACAGTATGTTTATTGCAATACCGTAATTTAATATATGTCATTCCCTTATTGTAATTTAGAAAAAGAAACAAAACTCAGACATATAGTTGTGCATCATACTTGCAGAAAGCATGCGGATTCTTCGAGTGGTTTGATCCGCGCACATGCCCCCGTGGTATGGAAGTAGGACAATATTTAACAAAGAAAAACAAGCTGCTAGAATGCGAGGTTGGGGTGTTGAAGCATACTGTGAGAAGCCTCAAATTTTGGTTGGGAGTTTCGTGGGCTGCAACTGTGATAATGGGAGCACTCTTGCTTAGGTCCTCGATCTGATGTTCAAGTTGGCATTGATGTTTTGGGATGTATTGGTAGAGTAATGGAATGATGTAATTGCAGTGTAATAGGGACAATATTTTGTAATCTGCCAGTTGGTGCTGTTTTGTTGAACTCTCTTGTGAATGATCTTGTAATTAGTAACTGCCAGCATAGACACTTAGCAGTTGGCAGATTAGGTCTTTTATATCTGACAGATTATACATTTTGTATTTTGCAGATTATGTAGTTTGTATAAATGTTATTTCGTTAGGTGAATTTTTGTGTTGGAGTTTTTATATAGGAAATATAATGACAGGTGTAAGTAAAAAATGTCATTGTTTGGTGCTGCAAAACACACTGTGCTGTAAAACAGCACGGTGCTGTAAAAAATGTTGTTGTTTTACAGCACCAATTGGTGCTGTAAAACACGTTGTGCTGTAAAACACGGTGCTGTAACATTTGCTGCTGTAATACAGATATGATCATCTAGTACAAATGGGACACACCAAATTGCTGTTGTAATATAGCAGAAAAAATGCATTTGTTTTACAGCACCAAACTTAGGTGCTGTAATAAAATATATGTTGTACCAAAACACTTCCAGTTCTAGGAATCCATTAACTTCAAAAGCACAACAATTCATTACATACACTTGCTGACCTCCAAATACAGCAACTACAGACACGCAAAATGACCTCCAAATTACAGCAACTACAGACACTTCCATGACCTCCAATAACAGCAACTACAGACACTTCCATCAGTTTGTATGCAATAACAGGCGTACACAAAATTACAGCAATTCATACACTTCCGTAGCCTCCAAAATTACAGCAAGTGTTACACCAAAATAACATCCAAAATACACGAAATTAATGGACATCAACGTTGCTGAGACAATCCAGAACCCATTTCCTCTGGATCTAGTGGCAGTGACTGTTGTGTTCCCTGCAAATACAAGAACATGTCATTTTTTTATGTTAGACTTGTCACACAAACACCAACTTTATTGAATGTTGAAATAGAATTGATTTTACCAAGTCATTGACCCGTCCACCACCCTGACTGCCTGTGCTACCACTTTCCCTTTCAGCTCTTCTGCCCCTTCCTCTTCCCTTTCCTCTCCAGCTGACCCTCCTCTACTACCACTTGCTGATGTAGGATCCTACACACAGTAAATTGCAGAACAAGCATGGATGCATAACCTCCAATACAGTAAGTATTTATAACCAACTCCATGAATCTTTTGTTTCTGCCTCAACTATTGCATAAGCAATTGGGAACATATCGTTGTTCCCGTCTGTGCCAATAGCACAAAGTAGTTGCCCTGGGAATTGCCCCTTCAGGTGACAACCGTCGACACATATAAGCGGTCTGCAAAACTTCAAACCCGTCTTGCAAGCCGCAAGACATATGTAAAGTCTCTTGAAATGATCTCCACTTTTGCAAAGCGACACAGTAGTACCCGGTTGCCACTTCTCCAATGCTGACCATATTGTTGCGTAAACTTGAATTGCTCAGATTGATTTCCATACACTAATACACGTGCTAAATTTTTAGCCCTGTAACAACGGTGTATGGGCACATCGACATTCAAGTCTCTACGTATTTGAGCCTTCACTGCTTGAGCTGACATATTAGGTTGATCTCTAAACATTGGTAGATATTGCATCGCCAAAAACTTCACATTACACTTTCGGTTTTCATATTGGGCCCCACATGTGTGATCAGGAATCCAAGACTTGATTTGGATCCCATCAGAGTTCCTCATCTTCGAGGCGAAGATGTAGAACTCACAATCATCTTCTACGCATCGGGCTTGCACTCTGACCTTGTCATTCTTCAAATAGATATAATCAAAATGTTTGTGGACCGAATACCTCAGCAAGGCCTTGCGTACGTGCTTAGTAGTAGGAAAAATAAGGCCCTGCTCAAGTGTCACCTCACCAGGCTCTTCTAGATTTGCTGTAAACTCTGGAAAATCACGTACGCGTATGCCATCATCACTATCGGATCCAACACCACTTCGCAAATCTTCTCCATCCTCATATTCCGAATCAACACCACCTTCTGTCTCGCCTCCCGCGCCACTTGGAAAGGCCCCTAACCAATCCACGTTACTAGTGCCGTCAGCAGCAACTTCAACGTGCACCCTAATATCTTCGTAAGCATCGGGTTCGTTGTCACGCAACCCAGAGAAGTCACTCAAGTCTGTACCATAATCAGATCCATCATCCCCTTCCCTAGACCGATCTTCTCTATCATCCCCACCAACTCCCTCACCAATATCATCCCCAGCAATTTGCTCACCACCGACTCCCTCACCCATTTCCTCACCACCGACTCCCTCACCAATTACATCCCCAGCAATTTCCTCACCACCGACTCCCTCACCCATTTCCTCACCACCGACTCCTTCACCAATAACATCCCTAGCCAAAACGGCCTCGTCGATAGCATGCTCTACATAAATATTCAGGACCGATCTCTTCTCAACTCGAGATGTATTTATCAACTCAATAACATCATCATCACGTTTAAATTTCCTCACCGAAACCCATTTTTCATCATCGAAGGTGTACCACAGGTCACCTGTCTGTACATATCCAAGACTTTTCACAGCATGACCAATCTCTTCCACTGATATATAATCAACATCCAATCGGCCCACCTTATCAACCATCCCTCCAGAATAAATCTGGTTTCCAGCTCCAAAAAATACTCCACCATGGTGTATGACAATGTTAAGTCGATCTGCAAAACACGTGAACTGCATGAAATGCATGCTATAACAATTTCCATCAGTTTGGCCACTACGTAACATATGCAAAATTGAGGGCATTTGACAACTTGGTCCTTCGGTTTTGATGCATAATGGAACCACTGCCTTAGTCAAAGGCCATGTGCGGTCACACAAAGTAGTAGTACTAAAAGCAAGCAAAGGGAAAAGCAATCGCATTGATGATGCTGACAACTAAAGGATCGAAATGTAACAAGTTATAGGTGCAGAAAAATCAAAGCAAACAGAAGACAAAAGCTATTCTTTTCTCTATAACGACAAAGATTGGCACAAACATACGTACAGAATCTATAAAGTCTCTAAACACAACAAAACAAGTGACTTTTTGAACAAAAACATTATTTTATACCACAACAGATAAAGACAACTTTGGTACAAACCCAGACATTACGCATTGTCACTGCCAAGACCCACAGATAAAGAGAAGTCATATACCTCCAGCCATCGTCACTCTCCACGAACCACTTCGAAACCCTCTTCGCCGTCGAGTTCTTCTTCTTCACCAAATTTCTGGCTTGGCTTTGACCTATTCTCCAAATCAGCAACTACCGACCTTACCCACAAACTTAAGACTTCGAATGGCAGAATATTCAAAAGACCTAGGGCTCGCTTAGAGTAGAAAATATCTTGCTTTGTGGGTGGGAGTGAGGGGAACGAAACACTTAGTCGAAAATCTCAAAACCAACTAAGCCAAAGGGATATAAGGGGGCGACGTCGTTTTCTGTAAGGGGAAGAACCACTTAAACACAGCTGAGCGATGGTTTTTTATTTCTTCAAACGGCATGTCGTGCGGTAGGTGTTTCCTAAGGACTGCAGCCCATAAAACGATACCGTTTATGCAATTGTCATATGCTGTGCGTTTTGAAGCCCCGCCACGTTAGACAGTGAGTCAGCAGTTGACGTGACATTCCGTCAGGGGAAATGACGGAACCCTGACGGAAAGACTAATTCGTCAAAAATTAGAAACTTAAGGACTAAATTGTAAAAAAACAAACCTAAGGACTAAAACGTAAAAGTAGGTAAAACCTAAGGACTAAAGTGCTAAATTCCCTAAAAATTAACGAGAGAAGATTTGATTGATTCTTTTAATGAAAAAGTAAGAGAGTTTATTGAAAAGTAAGGAGAGAGAATCTATGTAGTTTTTTATTTAAAACAAAAAAATATTGAAATTGAGAAGCTGTTGGAATTTCTATAAAATTTTGAGATTTGGCTTTAAAAATTTTGAAAACATTTAATAATGTTAAAATTTTGGGTACAATAATTGGTGAAAAAAAGAATAGAGAGTTGTTTTGAATGAATTTATTACAGTAGAAATGGATGATTTGATAAGAAGAGAGATTACTTTATAATTATTTTATTAGATAAAATTTTGGAGAAACCTTTAATAGGTGGGGGAGTCATATGCTGACGGGAAGCTAGGTACCATATATGCTCATGGTTGTAGCGCATGTTTCTTGTAGTGTTGCTACAAATGACATGTAGTTCTCTGTTTTGCCTTAGTGTAATTGATGTGGATATTGGATCATATATTTAATGTATAATCTTTCATGCTGCATGACCCTACAATGAATGTACTTGTTGTGTCTATATTCTATCCAAGTTGAAGGGATAAATACAATTTGCACCATTCGTTAAAATTTTCCGTCAATTTGGAGGGAAATTTATTTGTTTGGTCTAAAAAATTACAATTTTACACCTCATAAAATGGTCAATACTAAAAAAACATGGGGATAAAATTGTAATTTCTCACGTCAAAAAATCATTTTCCGTCCAAATTGATCGAAAATTTTAAGGAAGGGTGCAAAGTGTACATATTTAACCCAAAATTGAATCATATATAATTTGGTCAAATAATTGCAGATAATACTAATTCCACTTTTGTTTTTAATTGGGCTTCTTCAATTGGAAATACACTTGGAGTCTCTTCTAAAGGAAAGAAAAAAATAATAAATATATATTAATAATAAAAAGAAATTAAGAAAGCGAGAGCATGAATTAAGTACATTATCATAACTCTTTTAGTTCTCTGAATTATAGGTCTTAACTAACGGAAAAAGGAAACTTGAGGCAACACTTTCACAAATTTGTCAGAAGTTTCGTTGGAAGCAACGGGAAGAAAGAATTTCGAATCTCCGAATACTTCGTTGCCTCCAAAGTGAATTAAGGTTTTTTTGACATTCATTCAGTGAAAGTTACATTTATATCCTAACTACCAAAGACGCATGCACGCTCGATGCTTTTAATTTAAAAAATGTAAATGCGAAAAAAAAATCATCATCTAACTGAAAGCTCTCGATTTGCATCACATCTTCTTTTTAAACTTTAAACATTTTGAATATAACTTTAAATTATAAAAGATTCAATTATGTCAAAGTTCGACAATTTCAAATGAAATTACAAATTTAAAGAAATATAACTAATTAAAAGAATGTTTTGAATTAAAAAAAATAAGATAACAAATTTAAATAATTTTATCTTTATTAACAGATATTATAGCCATGTGTTTTTTAATTCAGTCGGCTATGTTGATTCAATGATTTACCGTCGGTTTATTGTTGGAGTTACGATTTTAGAAGTTTCTCGCTCTCGCCTGCGAACTTGATCAACTGCCGCTGCACAGCATTGCCTTTTCACGTTCGTGCGAGCCTCTTTTGGTTCTGTGAGATTATTTTCTTGTGTTTTGCCGATAGTGCTCAAATTATTGTTTAAAGATCACGGCTGGTATGATCAGTACATACGTAGTTTCGTGGTTTTTTATTTTTTATTTTGCTGATGCTACCACACAAGATTGCAAGAATTTGTTTTCGTTGTTTTCACTAGCATAATATCCGTCGATTAATTGCATCATGTTCATGTTGCTATATATTTCCGGTCTAAATGGGTAGCAATAGTCAGGCTAGGGAGTATCCACTTCTGTAGCTTATCACACTGCAACAATTCTGTTCTTTAGCCGCGAAATTTAACAATATATGGTTGAAAGATTTGGATGATGGTTGTGGAAATAACATATTTCAAAATGTGTCAGTACTATAGTTGCTCTAAGCCAAACCCGTTAATCATATATCAGTAACTAAACTTAGAATTGGGATTCTTGTGGTACATTACAGGGAAAGCTTGTGTCGTAAAAAGCTTCTTGGTGTTGAGAGAGACAAAAACAAACAAACAGGGAAATAATTCTTCTCTCTAGATGCAAGCAAATAGAGCGCAATCTCAACAACTATATGTACTGAAAATAATCTCAAGATAATCAATCACACCAAGCCAGAACAACATAAACAATTTTTACGTCGAAAACTTCCCAGTGTGAGGAAGAAAAACTACATGACCTAGTCCACTCAAAATCTCCAATATCAACTGAATAAAGGGTACACAATGTCTTTTATAGTCACAACTAGAGGCTATAACTTATATCTCTTCAAGATGATATCAATCTTGGCAAATATAACGAAAATCAGAGAGAAAATACCAAAACTCTTGGTTACTGTTCACGAGCAAAAACTCTAGTTCCTGAGCTCGCAATCTGATCTCCACCGTTCCGATAATAGGTCCTTGTGTCATGAACGTCTCCTCCGAAAGTCAGCTCAATCGGACCACAGATGAAGCAGGATCAAGACTTTGATGAAACCTGGGCATGAATGAGAAAAAATGTCTCTCTCTTCAATTTGTCTCTTCAATCCATACGACTTAGAACTCCTCCTTAGGGTTAAAAGTTAAAACCCTACTTGGCTTTGGGCCTCAGTAAAATACCCCCTCTTGGGCTTTCCTTCACATGGATGAACTTAACCCAACAAATCTCTCCCTTCTGACTATGTGGAGGAAATCGTCACCTCAACGATCAAACAACAATCTTCAAGCGTCTGCCTTGGTAGTGCTTTTGTCAACATATCAGAACCAATATCATCAGTGTGAACTTTCTCAAGTTCCAGTAATTTATCATTCAATGCATTTGTGATCTAATGGTATTGAATATCATTATGTATCGATCTTACATGGAAATTGGAATTTTTAGCAAGATGAATAACATTCTGGCTATCACAAAACAACACACCTTTGCTGCTTGAAACCAAGTTCTCTCATGAACTTTTTTATCCATAGCAAATCTTTAGCAGCTTCTGTTGTTGTAATAAGTTATGCCTCTATCGTAGAAAGGGCAATACACTTCTGAAGTCTTGATTGCCAAGCAACAGCTCCACCTGCAAAAGTAATCAGATAACCTGAAGTAGACTTACGAGTATCCATATCTCCTACCATGTCTGCATTTGTGATTTCAACTAGTAATGGTTGTCCAATTCCAAAACCAAGTCTCACCACACTGGAAGTGCCTCGAAGATACTTTATGATCCACTTAACCGTATTACAATGCTCTCTTCCCGGATTTGACAAGAATCAGCTAACTACACCCACTGCATGAGCTATTTCTGGTCTTGTCCAAACCATCGCATATATCAAACTTCCTACTGCTGAGGCATAAGGAACTTTTGCCATGACATCCTTTTCTTCATCTGAAGAAGGACATTGCTCAGTGCTTAGTCTGAAGTGGGTAGCAAAAGGAGAACTAACCACTTTAGCGTTGTCCATATTGAACCTCTGAAAAACTTTGTCAATGTACTCCTCTTGTGACAAATACAACTTCTTGGCATTTCTGTAACGACAAATTCTTATGCCAAGAATTTTCTTCGCTGGTCCCAAGTTCTTCATGGCAAAGGAATTACTCAACTGCTTCTTCAGTTTGTCAATCCTTAAAGCATTCCTGCCAACAATCAACATGTCATCCACATAGAGTAGTACAATGATAAAATCGCCATCAGAGAATTTTTTAACAAATACACAGTGATCAAAAGTTGTCTTCTTGTAGCCTTACTCCACTATAACAAACTCAAACTTCTTATACCCCTGTCTCGGTGCTTGCTTCAGCCCATATAGACTTTTCTATAGCTTGCACACATAATCTTCTTTCCCTTTCACTCTGAAACCCTCTATCTTCTCCATATAAATCTCTTCCTCCAAATCACCATGAATGAAGGCAGTTTTCACATCCACCTGTTCAACTTCCAAGCCAAGACTAGCTACTAGGCTGAGAACAGTACGAATCAATGACATCTTTACAACTGGAGAGAATATCTCATCAAAGTAAATACATTTTCTTTGACCGAAACCTTGGACAACCAATCAAGCCTTGTGATGTGGCCGTGAGGTGAACTCACATTGCTTCACTCTGTAAGTTAGGTTCTTCAAGGCTCTTTTACCTTTAGATAGTTTCACCAACTCAAAAGGTGCGGTTATCGTGCAGTGACTGCATCTCATCTTGCAATGCCTCTACTCACTCTGCCTTATGTTCATCTTCCAAAATTTCTGTAAAACACTCAGGCTCTCCCCCATCAGTCAATAGCATATACTGCTCTGCTGAATACCTAGTGGAAGGATGTCGGTCTTTGGTAGACCTCCTGGATGGAACCTCTGGTGAAATTTCTGGCACTGTCAAATGTTCATCAATCTCAACATTTGCTTGAACTTGTAGGAGAACATCCACCTCACCTATACCCTCGTGGTCATCTTGAACATCATTCTCAACCTGAGTTGGCAAATTCTTCAATGGAACTAGATCCATGTCAATCAAACTATCACCCTTTTGAGACAGAGATTTCTCTACTTCCTGAATATCTTGAATTGTCTAATCTTCTACAAACATGGCATCTCTGCTTCTCATAACTTTCTTCTCAACTGGATCATAAAATCTTTATCTAAACTCATCTTGACTGTAACCAAAGAACATACACTGTCGCGTCTTCACATCAAGTTTGGACCTCTCATCTTTGGGAATATGCAGAAATGCTATACACTCAAAGACATGTAAATGATTATAGGAAACATTCTTACTTGTTCAAACTCGGTCTAATACATCAAACTGTAGAGGAACCGCAAGGTGTAAGATTCAACACATGAACAATTGTGTTGAACGCCTCACCCAAAAAGGATCTTGGCAAATTGGCTTATGAAAGCAAACACCTCACTCTCTCAACCAGTGTTATGTTTATCCTTTCAGCTATGCCATTCAACTGAAGAGTTTTTGGAGTAGTCATTTGATGCCAAATACCCTATTGTCTGTAATTCTCTTCAAAAAGACCAAAATACTCTCCCCCGTTATCTGTACGGATGCACCTCAGCTTCTTCCCAATCTGTCTCAACTAGGGCTTGAAATTGTTTGAACACAGCCAACACTTGGTCATTTGTCTTCAAGAAATATACACATAACTTCATTGAGTGGTCTTCTATGAAGGTTATAAAATAGCTCGAGTTACCAAGTGTTCTCGTCTTGATAGAGCCACATACATCTAAATGCATCAAATCTAGTATCTACGACTTTCTCAAAGGAGAGGAATTATTGAAGGAGACTATGTTCTGCTTCCCTGACAACAATGACTGCACCTTTTTATATGTGTATTTTTCAACCCAGATAGTATACTTTTCTTCCCCAATATGACTAGTCCTTTCTCACTCATGTGAGCAAGCCTCTTGTGCCATTGTTCTACTATAGTATATTCTTCCATCGCATTAACAATGTTGTTGGAGATCTTTGCCTACATAATGTACAATGCAGGGAACTTCCTACCTCGAGCCACAACCATAACACCATTAGTGAGCTTCCACTGGCCATCACTGAAAGTGTTGCAACCCGTTATCATCAAGTTGGCCTGCAGAAATCAAGTTCATACAAATGTCAGGAATATGTTTCACATTTCTAAGAACCAATCTCGTGCCATTGTTCATCTCTAGATACACATCTCCAGTGTCAATGACTTTAACCACGTCATCATTGCCCATCTTTACAATTCCAAAATCACCAGATCTATAGTATGTAAAGAAATCATTTCGAGATTTAGCACGAATAGAGACATCACTATCAATCACCCAACTCGTCTCATGGCATGCAACATTTATCACCTCATCTTTATAAATAATGAGGAAGTCTGCAGGAGTGGTGGTATCAACTCTATCATCACCATATTTGTCAGTCTCGTTCTTCGTTTCATTCATTTTCGCATGATTGTTTTCTTTTTTCAATTGCCTGCAATATTTCCTGAAGTGTCCCTTTTTTCCTCAATGATAACACTCGACATTAGAAAACCTGTTGGACTTGCTTATGCCTTTATCTCTATTCTTCGGACCTATGCTCTTGTTTCTCCCCCTCTTTTCTATAGCTAAGACTTCTGACTCTGAAGAGGATCTCTGTGATTTTATTCTCATCTCTTCTTTAACAGACAACTCTGACCATCTGGAGAGGAGTTGGACAAAGAAGTTCTGAGCGTCTCCCACGAGTCCGATAATGAACCAAGCAACCATAGTTCCTGTATCTCATCATCAAACTTCATACTTATTCTAGCTAACTGATTAATAATCTCTTGGAATGTATTTAGGTGATCAAATAAGGGAGTCTTATCCTGATATCTCAAAGTCATCATTGTTTAATTAGAAACATCTTATTATTTTCAATTTTTCTTGCATACAACTATTAAAGCTTATTCCATAGAGTACGTGCATGTGTCTCCCCACTAATATGGTTAAAAACATTGTCATCTACCCACTGCCTGATATACCTACACACCTGTCGATGTAACAAAGTCCATTTTACATCGGACTTGTTGTTCGGTTTTTCAGTAGCAAATACCGGTAGGTAGTAATCTTTTACATAAAGAAGATCCTCCATTTTTCACTTCCATATGTAATAACTTGAACCATTGAGGTTAACCATTTTATTCACATTTGCATCCAAAACTCAAACTGCCAACCAAACAACTTGGCAACCAAGCTTTGATACCACTTTGTTGAAAGAGATAACAAAAAACAAATCGCGGAATAATTCTTCTCTTTTGATGCAAGCAAATAGAGCACAATCTAAACAATTATATGTATTGAAAATAATCTCAAGATGATTATCACACCAAGCTAGAACAACACAATCAATTTTTACGTAGAAAATTTCCCTAGTGTGAGGAAGAAAAACCACGAGACCTAGTCCAGTTAAAATCTCCACTATCAACTGAGTAAAGGGCACACAATGTCTTCTCTAGTCACAACAAGAGGCTACAACTCATATCTCTTCAAGATGATGTCAATGTTGGCAAATACAATGAAAAATAGAGAGAAAATACCAAAAATTGCAGTTATTGTTCACAAGCACGAACCCCGGTTTTTGAGCTTACAATCTGAACTACATTGTTCATATTCTAGCTCCTTATGTCGTGAATGTCTTCTCCAAATTTCAGCTCGATCGGACCACAAACGAAGCAGGAATGAGAAAAACTACCTCTTTCTCTTCTATTTCTCTCTTCAATCCATACAACTTAAAACTCCTCCTTAGGGTTAAAAGTTAAAACCCTACTAAACTTTGGTCTTAGAATAAGAACCCCACTTGGAATTTCCTTCACACGGATGGAATTAATCCAACACATGGTTCAATCCAAATTTCGCGTCTACAACTTGTTGGATTTATCTGGCAAGCTAGTCAAGTTAGTCAGCCTACAACTTCTTAGCATGGAAAGTGATGATATGATAGAAAAAGAAACATCACAAGAATAAAATCATCATGTATATCAAGAAGGACCTGAAGTTTATTAGCATGTGAATGAGATTAGACTCGATATTGGTAAGAAGCTATCTCGGAAAAAGGTTGGGATAAAAAAGGATGCTCTCAATTTAGAGGCTGGTGGAGCACTTGGCTCCTATTTCGCAAAAGTAAAACCTTTCCCAGAGCTAAAAAGTTCAGCCGACCGAATGTGGTTCTCTTCTCGATAGGTTCTCTCTCTTCCCTAACCTTAATGGTTTTCCCTTTCCCCACCTACCTCCACCTGACTACAGTATTCTTCCACATTAAACCCTAATTCGTCAGAATTCTTCGTCCTCTCTCTTATTCCTAATCCCTTTTCATCCTTTGTTTGCACTGTACATTCAAATTATTTGTTATCTCTCTTCTAATTTTCCTCCATTTCCTTGACCGTTTCCTCTATCCTACTCCCATCGATTTTCTCTCTATTGAAGCAACGATTGACCACTTAGCCCACCAAACCCAATCCCTCACTTGGGATGACCTACTATCCAATTTAAAGACCAACGAGGAACATGCCCGTCGTGCATCCAATCTAGTTCTTATTGGTCGGCTTGTTGCTCCAAAAGCCCCAAATAAACTATCTCTCCTAGAGACTATTCGGAAAGTTTGGGGTCTACTAAAGATCTCTTTATTAACACCGCAAGCACAACAAATTCCTCTTTTGTTTCAAGAGGTAAGCTGAGAAGGACTATATTCTTCAATTCGCCCTCTGGAATTTCAAAGGCAAATTGATCTTGAAAGAATGACACTTGGATTAGGGAATTGAGGAGGTTGATCTTTCTTTTGCCCAATTTTGGGTCCATCATCATGGTATGCCTCCTTCAATTGCCTCCCATATAATATTGCTCTTATTGGTAATCACATGAGAACCCTGCTTGATGTGGAACCCCCCTTGAAGTGGTTTGTCAAAAATTTGTTAGAATTAAGGTAGAATTTGATGTTTCATTTCCTCTTAAATTTGGTGTTTTGTTCCCTCGTTATACTGGTAAACTGGCCAAAATCTCTTTTAAGTACAAAAGACTCTTTGATTTTTGTTATAATTGTGGTTGGATTGGTTATTCATTTAGCTTTTGTAGTGATTTGCAGTTCACTGATTTGCAAGTAATCTTCTCTCGAGCTTACTAATTTGCCATGGAGTACCTGTCTTTTTGATAAGCAAGTTAAATTTTATTAAAAGAGGAATCAAATGAAACGATGTCAACAGTACAAAAGAACTATATTGAGAACACCTAACACAAACAAGCTAAAAAGCTAAGAAAATCTGGATAACCCGAAAAGGGAGAACCCAACATCGCATTGGCCCAAAGAAAAAGAGACTGCAACATAAAACCCCTTAAACTATCCAAAGACCGATCTGTATCTTCAAAGCATTTGTTGTTCCTCTCCCTCCACGATATACAAGCAAGAATGCTCCACACTCCCAAAGCAATAGGGTCGTTGAACTTCTTTTTCCAACACCTCAGCACATCAATCATCTTCCCAAGCATAACCCAAGGAAGGTTTAGAATATAGAGCATGTAAGACCACAGTCCTCTAGCCACCGGACAATGAAGCAGAAGGTGATCCACCGACTCCCCCACACTCTTGCGTAGGTAGCACCAGTCCATCAAGTAAAGGTCTCTCCTCCTTAAGTTATCCATAGTTAAAATTTTCCCTTGTGCTGCCTCTCAAACAAAGAAAGAGACTCTAGAGGCAATTGAATTATTCTAACACTATTTAAAGGGAAACCCTTGGCAGTGCCTCTCACATGGAGCCCGTACAATGACCTGACCGAGAAGACTCCATTTTTGGAACCCCGCCACCTCAACTTATCAACCCCCCTCATTATAACCTTCCCATACAACATGGAGTAAAAGGTCGAGAAATCATCCACCTCCCAATCATTGAGAGTTCTAGAGAACTAAACATTCAACACGACAACTTTGGACCCTCCCTCCAAATAATCCACCACCAACGCATCCTAGTTCAGAACCAAAGAAAATAGCAAAGGGAACGACATCCTCAGGGGTCGCTCGCCACACCGACGATCATGCCAAAAATGAACTCTGAGCCCACATCCCACCACAAAATGAATATTCTCACTAAAAAACAACAACCCACTACAAATGTACTTCCACAAACCCACACCATAAGAACCAAAGACCTCCGAGGTCCTCCAACCCCCCACCTCGCTACCATACTTCTTCGTAATAACAGTCCTCTATAAGCTATCTGTATCCCAGGCGTACCGCCATAACTATTTCCCCAACAAGGCTTTATTGAACAACGTCAAGTGCCTCAAGCCCAACCCACCAGCATTAAGAGGAGAACACACCTTATCCTACCTTACAAGATGCAGCTTATGCTCTTCCCCCCACTACCCCACAGAAAATCTCTTTGAATCTTCTCCAATCTATTAGCCACCCTCATGGGGATGGGAAGAGAGACAAAAAATAAGTAGGTAGACTAGAAAGAATGGACTTGATAAGAGTGATCCTCCCCCCTTCGAAAGATAGATACACCTCCACCCTGCCAATTTCCTCTTAGCCCTCTCAATAATGTCATCCCAGATGCGAGGGCACTTAAATCTCACTCCAAAAGGGAGCCCAAGATATGTCAACGGAAGAGATGAGATACTACAACCCAAAAAGGTATCCAACATCTGAACGTTCTCCACTTTGTCAATCAGAATGACCTCAGATTTGAAGAGGTTAATCTTCAACCCCAACATCACCTAAAAGCAAAGCAAAGCAAAAAGCACCCGAGGTTACGAACTTGGCTCTCCTCAACCCCACACAAGATGAGAGTATCATCAGCAAAAGTAAATGCGAGATACTCACCCAAGAAACACCACCACTGCCCACCTCAAACCCCACCATCGAGCTTCTCTCCACCAACTTATTAATCATCTTGCTAAGAGCCTCCAAAAAAATAACGAACATGAGTGGAGAAAGAGGGTCACCTTGGTGCAAACCACGAGAGCTACCAAAGAAACCTTGAAGGGAGCCCTTAAACATGACCGAGAATTTAACCATAGAAATGCATAAGGCAATCCACCTACACCATTTATCTCTGAACCTACACCTCCTCAGCAAATACAATAAAAAGTCTCAATTCACATGGTTGTACGTCTTGTGAATATCCAACTTACACATCAAACCAGACACTCTCGATCTTAGCCTAGTGTCAATGCACTCGTTGGTGATCAACACCGAATCAAGAATTTGCCTTCCCTTCACAAAGGCAATCTTAGAGGGCGAGATGATAGTGTTCAACACCTCTTTCAACCTATTAGCCAACACCTTGGCCGAGATCTTATAAACCTCACCCACTAAAATAATAGGACGAAAGTCCTTCAACTCGACCACACTTGCCTTCTTAGGAATAAGGACAACAAAGGAAACATTCAAGCATTTAACAAATTTCCCACTTTGGGCAAATTCATTGAAAATGCCCAGAACATCCCTTTTGACTACCTCCCAACGAGACTGGAAGAAAGCTAAATATAAACCATCCGGGCCCAGGGCTTTCACTCCATTAACGCAATGAACCACTCTATAACCCTCATCCTCGTCGAGGAGCCTCTCCAACCATGTAGTTTCCTCCCTCTAGATAGCATCAAACTCCAAACCATCCAACGACGGTCTCCAGTAGAAGGGATCCTCCACCTTAGTCCCCTCCACATCTAAGCAGGAAATGGAATTTGTCCTCATATTTGAGTTCGCCATGCGATGAAAGAACTTAGTACATCTATCGTCACCCTTAAGCCATAGAGATCTCGACTCTTGGCTCCAACTCACTTCCTCCATATCAATCAGTTGATCCAACTCTCCCAACATAGACAACTTCCTAGCCTTCCCCTTCTCCAAAGTCTGCCTTCATTCAACAAAGAAGACTTTCTAAAATTAATATCCTCAAAAACCTCCTGGTTCAAAACTTTCAGATCTTTCTTCAGAGCATTTAACTTCACATCCAGCACAAAACAATGAGACCCACAAAAGCATACGAACCCCACCATTCCCTAACCCTCTCCACAAACCCATCCACTTTTAGCCACATGTTCTCGAAACAAAAAGGCCTCTTCCCGCCCCCAAACGAGCCTATCTCCAAAAGAATAGGAAAATGGTCCAAGAGCAACCAATCGACGTTAAAATAGAAGCGGTCAATCCTGAACCACGACTCAAAATACCTACCGTTCAACCACGTCAATAAGCCTCCCAACAACGGAGTTTGCAGGAGACCCAAATCAGTAATGAAATAAGAGAAATCCATCATAGCTCTCCCATTCCCACCACCACCCGAACGCACACTAGGAAACCGAGTAACGGTAAATCCCCCCAATACACCATGAGAGATTACACCAAGCATGAACACCAACCAGCTCATCCCACAACAAACTCCTACCCCTATCGTCATTAGGTTCGTAGACTCCTAAGAACATCCACTGATTACCATCCTCCATATTCTTAAAGCGCACATAGACAAAAAAGAACCAGAAAAATAATCCACCAACTTCAACAACCTATTATCCCACATCAATAATATACCTCCTCAGGCCCTATCCACCACCAAATTGTACCAGTTAACAAGAGCCCCTCCCCACAAACACCTAATCAAGGCCTTAGAAACCACAACCACCTTGGTCTCTTGAAGACACCACATCAAGCTTCCAACCCCTAAATAAATTTCCCACTCTACTGCACTTTGAGCTATCATTCAGCCCTCTAACATTCCAACTTAAGATTACTGGCTTCATTTAGACAACATCAAAGCTCTCCCTATGTTCTTGCCTTTCTTTGCAAAAGAGGAGGACCAATCATAATTAACCGACGACTCCAAACCCTTCAACTCTCTTAGTAACTTACCCCTAACCTACTAGGTTTCTTTGTGCTCACCTGCACCCTGTCCCTCTCCAAGGCTATGAAAAGGTTCATCAGCTCTTCTTCATGGCCATCACAAGACACC
The DNA here is from genome assembly GCA_963930655.1 of Myrica gale. Lineage (NCBI taxonomy): Eukaryota > Viridiplantae > Streptophyta > Magnoliopsida > Fagales > Myricaceae > Myrica > Myrica gale. The sequence goes on from OZ005616.1 coordinate 12,164,327, forward strand.
CCAACCATGTGTCTAAAGGAAGAAACCATTTCTAAGACCCAACCCGACACTACAAAATTTTTTGCTTGCACCTCCATCTCCCAGGAAAGCAAACAGCTAGGGGATCCATAACCAACTCAGAGCCCCATAGTGTCAAAAAAACCTCCCCTTCCTCAGCCCCAAAAGAGATAGACTCACCTACAACTCCCTTCGGAAAAACATATGAAACCATACACTTAGATAACCCCCCTCGAGAACTTTCCCCTATCTCCCAACCACTTGCTGGCATCATAGAAAGACTCTTGGGCTCAGCTTGACCCCTCTCAACTTCTTTAAGCACCAACACACGATGACAGAGGGCCACAGGGGCGTCCACATCATCACAAGCCCCCCGAAAAATGACCTTGAATCTCATCAACGAGCAGGTCACTTGTTTTGTCATCGGAATAGACCATCCTAGCGACTCCTGCTGATTTGGTGAAGCGTTGGACAAAACGACATGAGGATTGGGAATTATCTCAGACGGCGGCACGTCACCGGTGCTGACAGAGGCTCGGCTGCCATCGCCTGGTGATGGTGGCCACCACCTGGACACCATAGCTTTCGGGCAAGGCTATCACACGCTCTGCCACAGCGATAAGACTCGGGTCAGCCAGCGCGAGAGAGTTGGGTCCCTCCTAGCCCAACCCATCACCCTGCACTCCAGAGAACACACACACCTCATAAACGATGGGTCAGCGCACAAGTGGGCCACCCAACTCCAACCCACTCTCTGCAGACCCACCAGGGTTCTGGGTCAATGCCCCACGCTCACCAATTAACTGACTAAGGCCCAAATGGCCCAGCCCAACTCCACTAGTGTACTGTGAGAACTCCCCATCCTCAAAACAGATCGATCTTAAGCTCAAATGCCTAAGCCTAGCTACCTCATCCAGCAACTTAATCAGCTCATCCACCTCTTCCTTTAAACCCAGTAATTTTTCTCTCCAGAAATGCACGTTGACTCCCTCCCCCAAACCAACTACTGCCGACTTTCCAGAGCCTGACAACCTCTTGGAAAGTGAACCGTCGACCTTCACTTTTGTATGTGAAGCTTCTCTGCCAACCTCATCATCAATTATCTCCTCCCCAACCAAGGCATGACGATCGAACTTCTTCCCCGAACGACCCTTCTTCACCACCTCTGTAAAGGACACGTCTTTTCAATAGACAGAGCTACCTGCACCCCATCTTTTCTTTCTGATCTTCCCAAGTTGAGTCACCACCTCCTGAAACACCCTGGCAAGCTCATTCAAACTAGACCGTCCCTTTCCTTCTAGAACCATAACCACCCATTTTTCAACGACCTCCCTCAAACACTGTTATAGCCATGTACCGCTCGGGCTTGTTGCTGCACCTCTATGCCAAGAAAGCACACGACGACTCATTAAACTTCACTGTAACATCTCTCTGACCATCGACCACCAACAAAATCGAGCTCAAGGACTTACAACTCCACTCCAAGAACTTAACAACACCATTGTCAACTATAAAACTCCGGGAAAAAGCCATAGAACCACCTAACACTATGCAAACAACAACTCCCACCATTAATAACAGCACACAACCATAAGAAACACCCTACCGGAAAAGGAGACCATACACGGCTAGCAAGGGGGAGAGGGAGAGGAGAGAGTACAATACTCTTCGACTTTGATTTGATTAATGGTGATGTTAATTCTTGTGCTTGCTGGTAATTTTCTGTTAACACTTTCTAATAGCTAAAATTTTTGCGATGGATGGTAACTTAACATGATAGTTATTTTTCTAATGTGTGGGTCCACATCTCTATTCTCGAATTTTCTGTTTTTCGTACTTTTATAATTTACTAAACAAAAATTCATATCTATAGGGGAACTTTTGCCCTATATTCTCTCATATGCCGCCATGCCAAGGTCAGCTTGACACCCAACCAGCAGGCTGAAGACAAACAAGTGTCCAAACAATAAAATACTTCATCTTGTTCTTGACCATGCTTGGAACCTCCATGGTGCTTGCGGATGGAATCCTCACACCATGCATAACCGGTACGGTAGAGCAATATAGCGCCCTAGATAGTTAATAATTTTGCTTTAGAGTTTCTTTGTATCTAATATACCTACAAGACAAGAGATTTACAACATGATGTACTTGGATGCAGTATTATCAACTGTAGGAGGAATTAAAGGAGCTACTCTATCTGACAATATGATAATGTGGATTTCAGTGGGAATCTTCATCGTTTTGTTCCAAATTCAGAGGTTTGGGATGGATAAAATTGGTTATAGTTTTGCTCCTATACTTACCACCTTGTTTCTTTTCATCGGAGTCATTGGCTTGTACAATTTTGTGAAGTATGATCCGGGTGTTATCAAGGCAGTCAATCCAATGTACATTGTTCATTATTTCACGAGGAGCAAGAAGGATGCATGGATTTCTCTTAGAGGCATCATCTTATGCCTAACAGGTACGCATTGCATAATTTTCCAACTCTATTATCATTGTTTACGCCCTTGAATATTCATAGGCAAAAAGGAATATAGGGAGATATTGTTTCTGTAGCAGCAAGTCGTGGTTACTGTTTCAAAAGTTTCAACTTTAGAAACCATTGAAATCTAACGAGAATGTTCCATATTATCAAACTTTATACGCAGTCAATCTTAAACCCTAAATAATCTTTTGCTAATTTGTGTTCCTACGTCTGAAGATGGTGGTTTTTTGGTCAAACAATTATCTGCAGGTTCCGAAGCCTTGTTTGTTGATCTTGGTCACTTATGCGTTCACTCAATTCAGATAAGCTCGTGCGCTCTAGTCTTTCCTTCTGTTGTTATTGCCTACTTTGGTTAAGCTTCCTATCTAAAGCTGCACAATCAGGTTGGTTATTCAGAAGTTCTATCTCTCATAGTAAAACTCCCTGATTTCTCTCAGAAAGGAGTTTTACTCCTAAAAGGTTTGTGACTCTTAGGTCTATATAAGGATCAAGGTATTCTTCTTTACGAGGCATGCTTAATTCCATTCTCTAAACACTAAACATCTTCTTGAGATCTAATTTGGCCGTCAGAGACTTGATCCGAGGTCACCCCTCCCTTGGTGATTTTTGCAGGATTGATCGACTCCAGTTCTGTGGTTGTTTGGTCAAACAATATCTACAGGTTTTGAAGCCTTGTTTGCTGATCTTGGTCACTTATGAGTTCACTCAATTCAGATAAGCTCATGCGCTCTAGTCTTTCCTTTTGTTGTTCTTGCCTACTTTGTTTAAGCTTCCTATCTCAGGCTGCACAATCAGGTTGCTAGCAATGCCTTCTATAGTTCAGTTCCAAGTATGTTACTGGTCCTTACTATTACTTTTAATTGCTTTATTTGCCTTGTGTTACTTTTATGTAGAACCCGTATACTGGCCAATGTGTGTGGTGGCAATGATAGTTGCTAGTCAGTCATTAATCTCAGCTTCCTTCTCCATCATCCAACAGCCCTTAGGGCTTGGTTGTTTCCCAGTGCATACAGCCTCCAAACACAAAGGACAAGTTTATGTACCCAAGATCAATACACTTCTCATGGTGGCTTGTGTGGGTGTCACTCTTGGCTTCAAAAATACATTTAAGATTGGCAACGCCTATGGTAAATACTCGAAACTTCAATTTTCGAGTAGGACATTCGGTTAATGTTACATAGAGATCCTTTGCACTCTTTTATTTATTTTTTTATAGAAATTTCCTCTTTCCTTTATTGTTCTTGTCATGATCAAGATATGGAAGAAACATATTCTTGATCATCATCTATTCCCTTAGGATCTGGCTCTTGGAACTCCGATTTCTAAGCCCAGTACTCTACAAGTTTGTCGATGGAGGGTATCTTGCTTTGTTATTTGCCATGGTTCTTGTGACTACAGTTATGTTCTTATGTTATTATGGTTACAGTAAGAAGTACATGTACGCGCTAGAAAACAAAGTTTCTCCACAGAAATTGGTTGAAATAGCATCTGATCCCACCATCCATTGGGTCCCGAGTCTTGCCCTATTTTACACTGAGCTTGTCCATGAAATTTCCCCAATTTCACGCACTATGTTTCCAATATGCTAGCTCTGAACTCAGTTCTTATCTTTGTCTCAATCAAATACCTACCCATAAGCACAGTCCTTCCAGAGGATCGGTTTTTGTTCGGACGACTGGAGCCCCATGAGCTAAGCATTTTCCGATGTGTAGTGCGTATGGATACAAGGACGCAAGGACAGAGTGGGAGTCTTTTAAGGATATGCTGGTGTATCAATTGAAGGATTTCATACGAAAGGACGAGCTCATGTCAAGGCAGGATATGGACGATGAATTAGACAATATTGAGGAAGTGACAAGGACATGCGAAGCAACAGTGCAAAGAGAGGTGCGAAAAGTTTGGGGACGGTGTTTATCCACTTGGCGAAGACTAGGTGATAGCCTCAAATGGGCCTAGCTTGTGTAAGAAAGTAGCCATAAACTACGGATATAATTTGTTGAGACGTGTGAGGAAGGCAGATGAAGTTTTCATTATTCCTCGCAAGTGACTTCTCAAGGTGGGGAAGACTTGCGAGGTCTAGAAAGTAGAAATTGTGATCCCTTGCACTCGCAGTGATTTCCTTCAACTTGGTTTGTTCACTGGCTAGCTGGGATGCACGAGGAGTTCTGCAATTTTGGTCCATCTTAAAAATGTAGTGTACTTGATTCAATTATATATGTCTCTGCTTTCTCCCACATTTTCAAGGTATATATATATCTCCATTAAGATTAGATTGTTGTTTTTAATTCATTTTCTCCCTTTAAGAAATTCTAAATCACGATATCCTACACAAAAGGAGAATTTGGCTTACTTTTCTAGGAAGAATTAATACATTCCAACTAACAGCCAGCAAAGAACCAACAGAAGGTAATGAACCTGTAACGGCAGAAGTCTAATAAGCCTTGAATCTCTAGACACACAAAAGAGTGAATGGGCTAAATTGACAATTGCCCTAGTTTGTCCCTGATTGCATATGTAATGTATACTTACAGTACAGGTGCAGTGCCATGCGAAAACCTCAGAATTCCAGACACTGCAAACACAAAGAATTCCAACTTCAGTGATTTTAGATAATCGAAACGATCCAATGTAAATATTCAAAGATTTTCTGATTTTTCTAGAGGGAGAAGAAAAAATTTGACTAAATGTCAAAGAAAACTTCATTAAACTCTAGATAGTAGATACCCATATAGCTTATCTTTCTCTCTAAATTTTATAATATAATTCTAAAAAAATATATATAAAAAGAAAAAGACAAAAAAGAAACTGATTCTGACTCCCTTCTTCACAATTGTATTTTCTCTCAGGCCAAAATAAAAACATTCCAAATTAAAATGATATAACTAATTAGTTCCCAAATCACCCATATCAATTTTCATAAATTTGAGCACAAAATGTAGCCGCAAACAATTCATTTTATGAATATTTTTTATTGTTAATATATAATAGAATGGTAAGAAAATTTTTAATTATGGTAATTCTAACACTTGGATCTTAACTTATAAATATTATCTATTGATTTTAAACGCTTTTGCATTCTGTTAAAAAAAATAGTTTTTAGCCTTTGAAATGATGGTTTTTGCTTCACGAAGCATTGCTACATAAAAAATGTGCATGATTTCATGTATCAAAAAATTACTCTCTCCAAAATAATGAATTTTTTTAACAAATTAATGCATAATATCTAAACTTACTAATGTGTAGGTAAAATATCTTTATAGTTTACTGTAATGTGAAAAGACAGATACCCCCTTGCATAGGGAATCCAAAACATGTAAGTCAAAGAACGCTGCGTCGGCTCCGTCTTCATTCAAATCACAATGCGGCTTGTGATGGCTGGCATGGATGTGCGGGAAGCTTACGCGATTGACGGTTGGGGACAGTGTTCTCTATTTCTTTCTGTTTTATGAACAGCTTAACAATGGAAAAGCCAACCAAAGGTCATTTCAAATGTCACCAAGACAGGCTGCATACCTCCAAAATTGAAGCTTATTCATGCCTGCCTGCAGTAAGAAATAGAACCATAGGAAAAAGGGTAAAAGAAAGTAGATAAGATAAAAAAAAACAAAAACAAAAGGAAAAGTATTAGTAGCGCAAAACAACAAACCCTACTAGTTTGGCTATCACTTGAGCCCAATTGCATGCAGCACTATCCAAACCCAGAAGAGCTGAAGCTATGAGGGGGAAGAGATTGGAGAAAAGCCGTTTTCCAGGTAGCATTGTGTTCACACGTGATTCCCCCTCAAACAACAAGAAGCTGTATGAAAGGATTGGAGAAACAGGAACAGTAGGCTACATTTACCACATTAATATCAACCCCAAGGATACGCACTTTAAATCTTCATCCCTACTTTTTACCACAAGAAAAGTAAAACAATCCTTATTCCCTATGTTATCAACATCTAAGAGACACATTAAACTCCAAAACAATTTGTAAAACTAAACAAGAAAACCAACAAAGAAAAGTAAAGAAAAAAAAAAAGGCATTCTCTGTACACAGAAACAATTGGGTCAGACAATTTTCGAAGTGGGGACCCCCATGGTCAGCTTGGTAGACGATTATATCCCTTGTTTGGATGTCACGATATCATTGAAAAATCCCAATTGAGGCAGGACCATCAGCGGTTGGAGAGGCTTTCACATGCGTGGGGAACGGATCCAAAGCCTAGGTGGAGTATGTGGCCGGATCATCATTGCATCGGAAGGTTTGTGTGGGGAAGGATGGAGTTCGCTAGCTCTTCGTTCACCTTCACTGGAAGTGGCGGCATTTGCTTCATTACTTCTGGAGTGTCATTCACGCACAAGCTGCGTAGAAGAGGATAAGCGAGCAAGGAGCCTTCATAAATAACAAGTCATTCCAGTAGCAAATTCGTAAACATAACTCTTTCCAATAGGAAATTCAAATAACATAATGCCAGATTTTGGATTAAGAAAAATCATAGAGGCCAAACATTTTTCGAGCATAAAATTTGCTTGATACCTTAAAAAACAATACACAGAAAGATACAACAATCTCTGTTTAATGTAGGTTTCTATAAAATGCTGGGATTAATTTACTCAATGACTCAAAGGAGAAACATGGCCAACCAATAAATTCTTCCACCAGATCTCCTACTCTTCAACCAAACAATATTCAGGAAGCAAACCCATGTATTACGGTATAAATATGCATAATATAAATGTATGTTCCTATATGATCAAGGTGATTTTGGCAAATGCATATTGAAGAAGGCCAATAACAGGCAGGTCAACAAAGACAGGTGTAACATATACCAAATGCTACATAATTGAGTCGTGTATCATTAATTCTTCAGAATGAGAAACAAACGTCCATCTTACAGTTACAAGAATTCTAGTGACATGCACGACATGAACATTTACGAAACATATAATCACATTGACGTAAAGAAATATGCAAATGTTTACATCCAGATCATCCAATACGAGTATTACTGTGGAAAGTGAAAACTATATCAAAACATCCAGCGTAAGTGTTAAGCATAAGTGGCAACATACTCCGCCATTATTCGGTGGATGTTGTCGCGAGTTTGACAGAAGAGATTGATATTGTCCGGTATCTGAACATAAAAAGGCAAAAAATTCAGCTACGTAATCACTAAGGATCCACAGGTGATCAATAATTAAGAGAAGCAACCAGAACGCACTCCTGTTGAAACTTTTTGAGTCCAAATTGCATGAATTGTACATAAAGGAACAGGTGTTATCAGCAGGACTTCAATTTTATCTGCACTGATAGTTGACGTTATAACAACCAATCCTTCATAAGACATAACAAAATCAAAACTTAGTAAGCTGACCCCTCTTCTCCCATAACTCAATTTCTGGCCCAACCACCATCTGTTGTTAGTATGTTGACGCATAAATTACCTATTAGTCCACCTACGGCCCATTTTGGATGGCAAAAATTTTTTTTAGAGACTTTCACAATCACTTTTTCATCAATTTCAATACATTTTTACAAATTCCAAGAACCTTTTCGCAAACTCCAATAACTCTTTACAAACTTTAACAACTTTTCACCAATTTCAAGAGAATTTACAATACCTCCAGCAACCAGAAAAATTTTTTGCCCATCCAAACACAGGCTAAAACAATGTAAAATTCTCAGTTGGTATTTGAGTTTGGGCCATCCAATTGGCAAAACTGCAACTCTCCCAAGATATGAAGGAATAAAAATATCAGCAAGATTATTTAAGACCCTTATAGGAGCTGATATGTGAGCTGGAAATTTGGAGATTTAATGGACAGATATGGACAGCAAAACTGTCAGTTGACAGACATTCCTTGAATTGGAATGCTTCTTTAGATGGGTTTAAGCATCACAATCACGTGTGTAAGCTTCGTCGCTCTCTCTATGGTCTCAAACAAGTCCAAGGGCCTGGTTTGATAATTTTGAAGCACTTTATTACCTTTTTCCTTCAAACAGAGCAAGCATGACTCCTCTTTATTTATTCGGAAAACCGACATGGGTATTATTGTTCTTTTGGCTTATGTTGACAATATTATCATCAATGGTTCCAATTCTACTTGGCCAACTAAAGATTCATCTCTCCAAGTCCTTTCATATGAAAGATCTTGGGTTTCTCACCTATTCTTGGTCTTGAGGGGCATCGTAGTTCATCTGGTATTTCCCTCAATCAACATAAGTATGCTTGTGATCTGGTGGCTAAGGTTGGTCTGCAAGATGCCACCCTTGTTGATACTCCCATGGAGTTGAATGTCAAGCTTCGCAAAGAGGACGGTGACTTGTTGATCCTAGTGAATATCTAAACTTGTTGATCCCACTTTAGATACCCTTTTGTAGATTTTGTCGATTTTCTCAGTTTCCTTACTTGTTTGGATTAGTGTCTTTGGTATAGTTCTTTGTACTGTTTTCACTAATTCTAATGAGATTGGCTTATTTATCAAGAAGAAGTTTTAATCGGAAGTTGGTAGGTAGTTTTGTCTACCTAACAATTGACTGGACATCTCCTTTGCTGTGCAATAATTCAGCCAGTTTCTTCAGACTCCTTGTCATCTTCATTTGGCTGCTGTCAATAGAATCATACGTTATGCTCAGGGCACTTCTGACCGAGGCTTATTCTTCCCTAGATGCACTTTTCTATGGCTTGCTGCTTTTAGCGACGTTGACTGGGTAGGTGTGCTAATACACATCGCTCCATCAGTGGTTGGTGTGTGTTCTTAGGTGATGCGTTGATCTCTTGGAAGAGTAAGAAACAAGACCGGGTTTCTAAGTCTTCTACAGAATCTGAGTACAAGGTGATGTCTCTTGCATGTTTGGAGATTATTTGGCTTAGAGGTTTGCTTGCTGAATTAGGCTTATCTCAGACCGATCCTACACCTTTACACGTAGATAATACGAGTGTCATTCAGATCACGGCCAATCCCATTTATCATGAGCACACAAAGCATATTGAAGTACACTGTCAATCTATCCGTGAAGCCTTTGAAGATCAAGTTATCACTTCCCCATGTTTCTACTGAACTACAGCTCATTGATATCTTCACCAAGGCTCTCACTCGCCATTGCTAGTGTTTCTTGTGTAGCAAATTGATGCTTGTTGATCAACCTGCATCAATTTGAGGGGGGCTGTCAATGGACAATTTTGCTGTCCATATCTGTCCCATTAAATCTCCAAATTTCCAGCTCACAAATCATCTCCATATCTGTGATATTTCCTTCCTTATTTCTTCCATTCATTCTAGATTATTCTTTTGTACAGTTAGCATATCAAATTATAGTTTGTAGCTTTTCTTGTATAGGCCATGTCTCATGCGGCCACCTATTTCTTTCCTTGTATAGCATTACTTGAAGAGCCTATATAATGAACAGTACATTCAAGGCCAAACCATTCGGCCAATTCCACAAATCTTGTGAATGCCAAAAGAGGGCTGCTTATTCTCACGATCAATGAGTAATTACATGTTTGTAGCATAAGTATTGACTTTGGAGATGCTTCCCAAAGTAAATACAATAGCTAGAAAAAGTAAACCAATACGCAAACTTGTAAATGATGTAAACAAAAATAAGCAAATGATGTAAGCCTTCTTCACCTGTAAAGCTGCAAGGTTTGCAGAAATTTGATTTAAGACCTGTGCATTTTGCTCAAGAAGCTCTCCCGTGGCACCTCCAATGGCTGCAAACAGCAGAATTCAAATTTTCAACACAACTACGGTTGTTGCGAAGAAAACAAACTCTGCTTCAAAACATGCTCCTCAAAAGGGAAGATAGTACAGTAGTGTTCTCCTCGATAAAAAAAAAAAAGGATCTTCAAATCATTCTTTTAAGTGAAATTGAATGTTGAGTGTTTTGAAACATATGAGAATAATCATTTTTACAACATTACTCCCATTGAGCTTTAGCACAAATGATGAAGGATTCAACACTGGAGCCAAGATATATCTCAAACTTGTTTGAACAATGACTAAATAGATAGGACAACAAGAAGTGGTTTCATTTACTGGGACAGAGAAATGCATAGTTCGAAGAGCATTATGTCTTTTTGGAAGAAACTGACATAATTATCACTCTCACAAATGTTGTACAATCCATGCACAGAGAGAGCCATATATTACATTCTATAATACTTCTACAAAGACACACAATCCATTTCAAGCCTAGATGCAACAAACTCCCAATTTAGTTGCAAACGCCTTCAAAGGCATGAATTCAAATCTGTCAATGATACGATTCTAGCAAAAAATGCAAGCGTCACATGTCATTCAATTATATAACTGGACAATGTTAGCTAAAGGCTGCTAGTAATCATGAGTTCAAAGTCAAACGTATTGAGATTGTGTCAAACATAACCAGAATGGAATAAAGAGCCACTGGTTCCAAGGAAGCTTAACTGTAGACAAACCCAAAAAATGAGTTCTGAAGGTGGAAGAAAGCTTCCATGAAACAAGCAAATTTGCTCCATTAAGAACTAAACAGAAATTAGCGATGAACTACACAACTGACCTTTGAATGAGATGCCATCATCATTATCCATAGGAATAATTGGTGGAGCATAAGGGGGAACATTGGGCCGTGCCGCAAAGTGAGACGACTTAGCTGAAGGATCATTGACTCTTTCCTATGGACGAAAAAAGAAGAAAAAACAGGTGAAAAAATTGAAAAATACAACTGCAAAGCATCTGATGACTGAAGAACGGGTACTCAACAGCAATAAAAAGCCAAAACGTCGCAGTATAATTTACAGTTAAACGCAACCGACTGCACAATGAAATAGAAGATAAGAGGAAAAAGAAACACAAACACAACGTAAATAGAACCAGGTATCTGGCCACTTAAACCTCATCATACATCTGGTGAGGAAAGCATTACAATCCGAAGGCTAGGGAGAAAAAAGATTGCCAAGGTGTCAAATTTTCAGGACTAGATTGATCTAAGCAAAAGCTTGAGGTATTGCAATGAAAAATTGGACACCTGAACCTGATTAAGAAAATGGTAGCCAATTTCTTGTGCAATTTCAACTAACAATTAAAGCTTAATTATAACTACTTATCTATGTCATAGGTTTCAAACCAACAATGTGGGGAACATATCTACTTGCTAGTTCAGATAGTCCATAAAACCTTTAAGATTTAAAATTGATTAACATAATAGTTATTAATCAGAAGTATTGTAACAAACGAACATAGTTGCTACAAAATGCATTGGGTCAGAAACACGGTGCTATTACCCCTTGACATGACGGCAAACTATACGATTACCTATATGATTTATACAACTAAAATGGGTTGAAAAATCTATCACAAACATGGTGCTATCACCCTTTGACACAACGGAAAACTATAATTATTTTGACCAATGTCTGTGGCATGATGTGTATATAATTTCATCTATGCCAAAGAACTGATCTGTTTAGGGACAAATAATATCACATGAAACACACACTTGCACAAGTGTCCACATGAACAACCAAATGAAAAAGCTTTGCCAGCGTAATTTCCAAAATATCACATCCAAGCAAGAAATAACTGAAAACATACCTTTTTATCTTTGTTTTTCCTGGTCAAATTATGTTCTTCCTTCCTTCTCTTGCTATTTTCTTTTTTCTGAGGAACCAAAAACCAATAATCACAACCCTATGACATACAACAGCAGATGAATATTGTGTTTCAACAGAAGAAATTCAATCTTCATTTCAAACAAAAAAAGAACAAGCACAAATGTGTGTCCTCTCAACAATTTATAAATGCAAATCTAAGAAAAAATAAACTCCAAGAAATTCAAGAACAAATCATAATGAGTGCTGACAAGAACACTCGTCTAGACATACAAATCGTAGGAAAATGAGATGATTTACGCCCGGTCCAATTAAGCTTTAAAAAATTAATTGCATGTTTATGAATCTCCCGACAAAATGTCCACACTATACACAGGGAGAGTGCACCAGAAATCACATACCATATGCTACAAGGAGACGTCAATCTTTAGACAACTAAGAGACATCCCAAAACAATGATCCCAGGCTACACAAAACATATAGTATTTCCTATTCCAAATCCTTCCCCTCCAGGGTTGAAGTCAATAACTCCCCTTTATTAAGGAAATTAGATATGCCACTAGGCTAGAAGGGTTTACTTGACATTAAAAAGCCAGTAAACAAGCAAAAAGGAGAATCGTGAAATAAGTCAATAGTCCCACAACCAGATCACAGCCCTAAAGTATAGACATTGCCAACTAAGCAAAGCTTATACTAGACCAGATCCACAAGGAAAGACCATTTAGGTAAGAAAAAAACAGCAACTCACACTCAGAACAACCATTATAAGTAGATAGAGAGACAACAAAATGTTTAGATAACTTCCTTTCTCTCATTTCGGTGAGAGTACATTATGTCTTACTTTATATTACAAAAATCGTGTGCGCTGAACTAATATAGGACAGACTTGAAACCAGCCTATTGACTATTGGGGGCCTCCTCTAACAGTCTTGTTTTCAGAGCTCTAACAGTTGGAAGAAAGAATAAAACATTATATAAATGATTGGAGTCAACCTATTTAAGGTTTGATGAGAATAAGGCTGTGGGTAATTAAAGTTTATGTGGCAGAAATAATCTCTCTCGTTGATTTGGAAAGGTTCAGACTTGTCAAGAGTATGGCTTTAGAGGTATATAGTGGTAATAATTAGAGTCTGATCGCAGGTCTAATTGAACGATGACAAAGTACAGGAGGTAAAGGAGTAAAGAAGAAGAACCGAGAAGAAAAAGAGAGTAACAAGGATAACATCACTAGCCAAAGCTTCAAGCTCCAAACTGTCACTAGGTCAATTTATGCTTTGACACACGGACCAGGATCTTCTCCTAGGTATTGGAAGGGCTCCAATTCTTTTAATCCTGGCCGTCCCTTTGAAATAAACGGCCAGAATTCGCCACATAATCCATTCACTCAAAACTGCTTGACAAACAAAAAACCTCCCAAAACCCTTAAAATGGCAATAACGTGCCTCTGTTAAACGACAAAAATCAGAGAGCCCCCCCCGGCTCGCCCGTGCTGCACACCCCCTTCTCAACAACGCTGCTGCCAAACTTCGCCACTGCCAGACTATGGCGCTGAATCAACATTAACATACCGACTAGTTTAAGACCAGAACCCAATAATTCTTGGGAACCACCACTCGACCACTCAGAAAGAAATTGTAAATAGCACTAATATCAAGCAGAACTAGAGATGCCTTAGAAATTCTAGTGATCACCCACAAAATACACAACATCAACAAATCTAGTTCTAATTTATCAATTTCAGCTGTAGCATATTTTTCTTTCAAATCAGTTTTGGGGAATAAAACCTTGGTGCCTCCTCCCTGAAATATGAAAAGTGAAAAATAGTACAAAAGCATTATTTGCTGTTGCAAAAAAGAGAGTAGAGCCGCTTCTGAAAAATAAATGTGTATATTATGTGGGGAACTGTATATAAACTCCGCTGTTTCTTCTTTTCCTGAATAAAAGAATCAAAACACGAATAAAAGAATTAAAACTCCTATCAAAATAAACATAACAAAGGAAGCCCAAAGAATCCGAACCCAATAATTTTTGGATCTTGATTGTAGTCCCTGGGGGTGGACACATGAAATCAATAAATTAATTAAAAAACTGAAAAAAAAAAGAAAAAAAAAAGAGGAAAGACGCTAGTTCTGCTGGAACACGGGAGAATGGCCACGGAGTTGGGCGGTTTCCACTGCTACTGATGCTCTTCACAAGCCTCCACCGCCACAACGGCTTTGACAGGCCTTTTCTGGCAGTCATAAAGTCTGCCAGCGGTGGCATTCAGCAAGGCAGTGTGCAGGCTGGCCAAGGGGCTGAGCAAGGGGACTGATTTTTCTGTTTAACATACTGCTGTCAAATTTTTTTTGAAAGAGAATTTTAGTTTGTCAAGTACTCTTTTGAGCGAAGGGATGAATCAGAGGGAAAAAAAAGGTGAAGGGATGATCTGTTAAAATCCTGGCCATTTATTTCATAGAGATGGCCAGGATATAAATAATTGGAGCCCCTCCAATACCCTATGTATTGTAGAGGATCCTGGTCCTTGATTGGAACCTGTCGCATGTTTTCGAGTGCATGGCTGTGCCATAATGCAGATTGACACGGTATTTCAACTGTTTTTGCATGAACCGTTATTTTATCAGTGTTTGGAGACCAGCCCCTTTGGACAAGTTCTTCATTCTTTTAGTACTTGGTTGCTTCAGCCACCCTCACTAAAAATTGCCACAATAAGCCATAGCTATGTGATCCAAGAATCTACTTGCTCCCTCCAGCTGGCTAATGGAAATATTTCTCATCCAGGTAGAACTACGCCTACATATTAGAAAACCCTAACAAAAAACCTAATTTTAAAACTTCTCTTCAAAAAATCCAAAACTGTACGTTAAGCCCTGAGGATTATATCACAAAAGCTGAAAAACGATACGACCCAAACGTCTACCATGCACACTAAAGCTAACTAAACGGGCACATAATTGGTATGAACATTTCAATTGGTGCAACGCCCAAATTGATCAGCCACAACAGAGGGCGCTCACATTCTAGAAGGAAGCAAGAGTGCACCACACAGGCACTGTTGGATGAACAAGATGAAATCTGCAAGCAACAATCTGAAGATCCAATCTAGAACATTTCATGAAACAATCTGCTAAAAGACATGCAATTCATATGTTTATTTGTTTTTTGCCTCATATTTAAAGCAGGGTCTCCCCAACGCATGTTTGTACAACCCAATGAATGCACAAGTCATTGCCGCAGGAAATTTGACAACTCTTGTGCGTTATTAACTGGTTAATTAACCAAAGAATCTGACTTTTTTTAGCAATTCTACAGCATCTGGTCAAGGCTGTTCTCATTATAACCATGTAGGACTTTTACTTCCAGGATCCAAATTTGTTGAATAACAGTAACAAAAGCCAGCAAGAAGAATAATAGAGCTTACAGTCATCCATCTGCAGCGCAACGCCACATCTCGAACTGTCTTATTTTGCAGTAGCATAGCTATCTTGGCATATCGAATTATATTAGACTCTGAGGGATAGCTGCAAAGTCAATACCAATATCATATCATTTGGAAAAACATAATCATGAATGAACTGGAATTCACATGGAAAAACATTAAAGTCCACAGGTTTTGTTCCTGTTGAATAATTCTGTATGTAAAATGTAAAGCCAGTGAAAACTTTAAACTCAAACAAGTTACGTCTCGAAATCCATACTTCCTAGATGAATTTTTAAATGGTTGCAATCATAAACAAAATACTAGATAATGATGTTGACAGAGATATCAGCACTATGGTAGGGACCTAGCAAGTTTGGAGAAGAAAGCATAAATACAACTCTAGGAAGAGGACAGGAACCGAATGCTGTACATATTTGCTATCCTTTCCTTCGAATGAGTATAAAAAAGAAAGGAAAGGAAAGGAAAATTAAAACGCTTGGTTACCACTCTACCCTCTAGAATCTACTTCATCTATTAGCTGTTGGCTAAATTGGTCATGAAAAGACAATTCATCCAAGGAGTGTCCTCTCCCTCCACATTTTGGCCATGTAGACCCCAAAAGAGGCCTATATAAGAGAGACACTTTCCATCCATACCCTTCTTTTCTTCCATTTACAATATCCAAAACAGAGATGGGAACTCTCCTTCTTCGTTCTTCCTTCCTTTACTTCCAATTCTCTCCATCCAATAGGCTGTGAAAGCTTGGGGATGTGTATCTATGTAGGTATATACCCATAAAGAACCAAAAACATTCAATTGTCTTCACTTGAAAGAATTAGAGAGAATGTTAAACGATAGATATAGTACAAAAGCAGTTGATTAAACTAGATAAACTCTAAGGATTTGTAGTTGAGGTAGTATTTTCGAATTTTTTTAAGGGGCCTGTGAAGTTTCCTAGTAGGATCATGTCGTTCTACCGTCGTGTTTCCATCGAAGCTAAGGTTTTTAAGTTCTCCACTTGCCTTAATGGCATTACGTCGTTAACAGAATGGAATAAACGATCGCAGAACACGATTTCACTTGGTCGCTACGGGGTTGAGACTCTTGTGATGTGTGGGGCGGAGGTGAGTCAGTTCCGGAGTCTTAGATGCTCTTTCCTTTGTTTCGAGGCGGTGTCGGGCTTAAAGATTAATTTAGCTAAGTCTGAGGTCATCCCTATTAGTAGGGTGGAGAATGTGCGGGAGTCGGCAGGTGTATTAGGTTGTGGTGCGTCTTCTTTGCCTTTGAAGTATCTTGGACTCCCTTTGGGTGCTACTTTCAAGAACATTCCTATATGGGATGGGATTCTTGAAAGGATGGAGCGTAGACTGGGGGTTGGAAGCGTATGTATCTCTCCAAAAATGGTAGGCTTATATAAGAGAGACTCCTTCCTAGTCACCTCAGCACGTCCCTGTCGTGTATCACCAACGCCAACCTCCCTCACCGGCACACCAGATTCCACCACCTTAGCAAAGGACACGCCGGTGCGAACTTCTTCTGCAGACACCTTATTATCCTGCCAACGCCGATCACCAAGGGCAAGGATAAGCTCTTCGCACATATCTGTAAAGAAAGCCAGCCCTTAAAGAGTTTGCCTTGTGGAATCATAATTGCATCACACCTACATCCCTCCCCATACTCCACCACCGCCACATACCTGTGACGCTGATTCGAGCATCTCTGGGCCAAAAATGAACGAGAGGACTCGTTAAACTTCTCTGAAAACTCCCTGCTGTCCTTCGCCCCTATCAACCTGCCCAGCATATTCAACAACCAAACAACCCCGTAGCGACCAAGAGAAATCGTGTTCTGCGATCGTTTATTCCATTATGTTAACGACGTAATGCCATTAAAACCTTAGCTTCGATGGAAACACGGCGATAGAACGACATGATCCTACTGGGAAACTTCACAGGCCCCTTAAAAAAATTCAAAAATACTACCTCAACTACAAATCCTTAGAGTTTATCTAGTTTAATTAACTGCTTTTGTACTATATCTATCGCTTAACATTCTCTCCCACTTCTCTCCGATTCTTTCAAGATATACCCATAAAGAACCAAAAACATTCAATTGTCTTCACTTGAAAGAATCGGAGAGAAGTCAGTTGAATCTTGTTTGGATTAGTGTCTTTGGTATAGTCATTTGTACTATTTTCACTAATTCTAATTAGATTGGCTTATTTAAAAAAAAAATGTCTTCACATGAAATCCTACTTGACTTTGCACCATACAGAGTTAGGCAACATCTAAGAAAAATCAACCACTAAACTACAAATAATTCCAGCACAATTCAACATGGCTGGTTGCATCCTGAGGACTTTCTATATTGGTTTACGGCACATGGAGAAGAATCATTCCTGAGAACTGATCATGCTTCTATTAGGTGAGATCAGTCCAAAAACGGCGTAAGTGAAAACGCAAAGGGAAGTACATGAGACAACGGCATACCATCAAAGGAGCATGACAAGAATAATCTGGTTTCCTGCCTATATCTGGGTTGAAATTACAAAAACATACATCAAACTTCTCTAACTCTGAGATACAGGCTCTAGAATGTTCGTACTTAGATAAAGATAGAATGGAGCAAAACATAACCTGACCTCACAGCCAAATCACAATTCTGAAATTCAAAAGTCACTACGTTAAACAGAGACAAGGTACAAAAGAACAACATTACGGATTTATTGAAACCTTCACTGTTCAGGGAACAAAACTACTGATGTAGCAAAAAACCAACATCAGAAATACTTTCCCAAAAAGTTGTAAGAACTGCAGAGTAAACTAAAAGTTTCAGACATTAGGCTCTGAAATGTTTTCTAACATCCATATAAAAACTCCCTAACTTAACTTTTTAGCTCTTCTGTTTTGAGAAAACAATAAAACATCCTCGAGTTTCTACACGACCAAAAAAACCAAGCCTTTAAATGAACTTCCAAATTTTTCATCAGATCGAAAAAAAAAATTTGAACAGCAACTATCAAAGTTATATAAAGCTAAATGAAATTTCAACATGAGGGAAGCTGGAAAGTTCAACCAAAGCATTCACATTTTAATGAAAATCTCAAACCAACTTGATCTAAACAAACCAAACAATCCCATGGTTAATAAAAACCCTAGAAAATCAAAGTTTTCAGCCTCAGAAAGAACCCATTATCCATCATACTTCTCGTAAAGTAATCAAGCTTTTATATACAAGAACCTCAATAACCAGACAAATATCAAAATATCAGTCACAACTCGAAATCAATCAAAATTCTTGCAACCAAACTGAAGCAAACCAGCTAGAATCTCACATGAACGAAGCAGAAGACAAATCACCGCTCTTTTTCCAAAAAGCATTTAAAATTCTCAAAACCCAATATGAACAATAGGAATAAGAACCTCGAACCACTAAACAAAAACTCAAATTCGTCATAAACCATCATTCAATCGTAATTCCCCGGATTGCAGTACACCTACAAGAAAACCACAAATAATTCAACAAGAAGAAGCTAAATTTCTAATATGTACTCACTTTGTGAGCCCTTCCTCGAGTATGGCCTGCTCCTCAGCGCTCCATTCCAAGGAGATACCCGGATTGTGCTTCATGGCTTGATTCTCGGGCTGCGCCCCTGCATTCCCATTGCTCGCGTTCCCACCAGCAACCACATGGCCGTTGAAGGAAGAAGAAGCTGCCTCTTGATGGTTCCCGGACGGGTTGGCCATCGGAATTCAATTGAAATCCCAGAGATTCGAATACTGAAATTCAGTTCCCAAACCCAGTTCACAGAGAAACCCGATTCCCAGGACCTCCGGAATAACCGTTCGTTTCCCGCCAATCAGACTCTCCCGCCACGAAATAGCCAGAGAGACAGATGGAGAAGAATTCAAAAAACGAAGATTGGGTCAAAGGGCTAAAGATCAATATATAAAAATTAGACTGAAGGGAGCTCTACGTTTTGAAAGAGGAAGCAATTCGTACGGGAATCAGAGGAGGGGTTTTGATAATTGAAGGTATCGTCGTGTAACCGTGTTGGACAGAAACTGGTCTTCTTTTCCCAATTTCCCCTTTATTTAATTCGCCTTTTTTGCTCACTCTGCAACCTTTTTTTTTTCTTTCTAAGCTGCTCACTCTGCAACTTGTTGCCTCACCGAAATCCGAAGGGACGGAAATTGCAAGATGAAATGACATTTTTGTCCTCCACTAAGTCGGGATATTTACTGTTCAACTAATTCATGAGATTGTATTCTACACAACTTCTAGATCAAAATTATTCGAATTTCAAACAAACAGTATCAAAAGATCTTTTTCCTATTTTAAAATTATTTGTTTCGTATGGTCTTCTTGTGAATAATTTTTCTATATAACAGAATCTAGAATTTTTTTATTTTAAAATTATTGAATTTCGTAGGCATTCAATTGCAAAGGACTAAATGATGGATTGAATTAATTTTTGCCATTTTACTTATAAAATTACAAAAATATTTGGGTAATTTTCCAATACTTTCCCATAATAAAGATAATTTAACTAATTAAGACCATGATGCATAAATCCGAATAAAAATTGAAAAAATTGGCTTTAATTAGGAGTAGGGTTGCACAACCGAAAATCCGGTTGGACCATATTTCCAATTGTGCCTAAATTGAAGGATTGGACGGTCCGGTCTGATCGAAAACGATCCGGTTGGACCACTAAGAAAAAAAAAGTTATTTTCAGTCCACATCTTAAGATAAAAAATTAGTTGCAAATGTCTCAAAAAATTAAGAGTCATAAGTCAAAATACAAATGTCTCAAAGACGCATAGTTTTAGTGTGATATCCCGGTTTAAAAAAAAATAATATTTTGCAACTGGCTGGAGTTGAACTCCGGACCTGAGGATTAAAAGGGGAAGACCATTGGGTCAGGTGCGTGTTTGTCGATTTTGATGCGGTTGAACTCCGGACCCGAGGATTTGAACCTGCGCTAAAGGGAGGAAATTTGTAGTTTAACTGCTGAGGCGCTTCACGTGTTCGATTGGCATTGCTGAGACATTTAAGGTAACAGTTTTAAATTTGTATTATATTCCATGCAACTTCTAGGTCTAATTTTTTAGTATTTCCAACAAACATTATCAAAAGCTTAATATTTTTTCCTATTTTTATTTTTTATAGCCATTTTTAGACTTTATATATATATAAAGTCTAAAAATATATAACAGAATTTAGAATTTTGATACTAATAAATTATTGAATTTCATAGGCATTAAAACGTGAAAGGACTAAAGGTTAGATTAAATTAAATTTTGTCATTTTGCTCCCAAATTGCACAAATATTTGGGTAATTTTTCAAAGCTTTCTCATAAGAAAGAATAATTTAACTAATTAAGATCATGTTACATAAACCAGGATAAGAATTTCAAAAGGATAATTTTGTCCACATAATTTTTTTACTCTAACATTTTATGAGAGTAAAATTATAATTTTTATAGTTAAAAAATTAATTTCGGTCAATATTAACAAAAAAGAATACAAAAATAGTTAATAATGTATTGTAACATTAAAATAAATTTTAATTTATAGTATTTGTAAAATGTATTGACCATGAGAGAGAGTTTGCTAGTTTGAGGTTTGGACTTTTATAAGTATCCGGACATCCCATCCAACCGTAGAAAAAAAAAAGGACATCCAAATCCAACCAATTTTGTTTTATAAGCAAAAAAGGAGTTTGGTGGTGTCATTATCGGGCCGCCTAGTTAAACTCATACCTATAACCTATCTTCGTGTGTGGGGTTTCCCAAGTAGAAGCAAGTCTTATCAAGATTTCGAACGCCAAGGACTCACAATTGATTGTTTCTGAGCAACCTCCTACCAATAGGCCACGAGTAATGATATACCTGGACTTTTAGCCGACTCTTAGCCGATTCTGTGCATACGTGGCTTTCGTAAAAAAATTTCAAATTGTTTTAAAAATAAAAATTGCACATTCAAAAATTTGATGAATGACACGTCCGTAGACAGTCGGCTAAAAGTCCAGGGTATATCATTACTCACCACTTGGGTGCTGGAGAGTGTTTTGCCCAACAACAAAAACGTTCTGAGATATCACTTCGTGTCAGCCTACACTGCTCGACCAATAGAGGTGACAACCTCGTACCTCAAAATCCTTTAGTGGATCGATTTTTATCCACCTAACACACCAACGTCATCTGACCGCAAGCTTCCATTTCTCTTCTCGCAAGCCAAACCTTGCAATCAATTTTCTTTTTTCTTTTCTTTTTTTTTCTACTTCTTGTATTCAACTTTTAAGTGACCACTTTCTACCACTCAAGCAGTCAATCAATATGTACGACTATCAAAGAATGTTCTGACGGTTAGAGATAAACAATTCGAGGAGTCTTCTGGTGGCAGGGGCAGTGTTGTGTAAGGATTCTAAAATAGGAAGGCTACACCCTTTTTTTTTAGAGGATGTTTGGTTGTGTTGTTTTTTTAAGAATTTTTTTGTGTTTAAAAAATTTTTAGGCGATGTTAATTTTATTGGTATGCGTATTGTAGTTATTTTTATGTAGTATTAAAAATGATATTTAGTTATATAATTTTTTGTATTGTGAGAATTCAAAAAAATTCTGAAGATTTTTTTTAACTGAACAACCTCCTATTTTACTTAATAGTTAATAAACATTCAATTTATGTTCAATATTTTAACTTAATAAAAGAAAAAATAAGTCTCAAATTCTCTTTTAAATATTTTGAAATTTTTATCTGATATAAAGATAAACATTTTGAAATTCTCATTGGATGCAAAGAAAGCATAATTCAAAATTTCAAAGAAGGCTGCTGGACTTCTAATTTTTTTAATACTAAAAATTTCATTTTCTTAACATATTCCAGACATTTCTTCCTTTAGCTCTGCTTTCATTCTTCTTTTCACTAATTTTTCCCTATTTCTCTATTTTAAGCACCTTATCCTTCCTGTTTTATTGTCAACTTCTCAATTCAAAATACATAGTACTTTCTCTCTTCTCCCGCTAATTAGGTGCTATTATTTTAACATTTCAACTTTTAAACTTTACACTTTAGTTTTATAATTTTATTTTATTTTTGTTGTAGTTAGTTATCTTATTTTATTCGAAAATTTTGAGAATTAAAGATTAAGTTGAATACTATACAATTAGTTATAATTTTTGTGTTTGGAATAATTTTGAGATATCTAGGAATATGTCTAATAGAGAATACTAATCTGGATATGACAAGCAAAAAAATGAAAAACTGAAAAATTAATCTAATCTAAAGGGCTTGAATACAAACTTTGATGAGTAATTTTGAATCCCAAAAAGCAAGAAGAATAATTTTAACTAAAATTCATTGATATTTTATATTTTAATATAATAATTTATAATTTATTTATAAAATGCCTCTTTTTAGGATTTCGCCTAAGGCCTCAGTTATCTTAGAGATGACCTTGTCTGATGGGTTCATAATATAGCATATAGGAACACCACTCAACCTAAATGCTTAACTCTATAGGTTTGGACCCAACTATGCTATATTAATTATCCACACTCGTGACTTCTTTCCAACATTAATCTACTCCTCCTCAATCCACACATCTTGCTCCCTCCTTTCTCTATAATGTCTTTTACCGATCTTACAAGCCCTCTCTGGATCACAACCTGGCTCTTATACCATTTGTTGGGAAGATAAACTACTTGGGGAGATATAGCATCAAGGGACACCACTCAACCTAAAAGCTTAAGCCTATAGGTTTGGACCCAACTATGTTATATTAACTATCCACACTCATGACTTCTTTCTAATGTAGGATAACTTTTTTACCCTTTCACACGTGACAACTACTACTTTATCACTGAAACCTCGTACTTAACTCTACGGACCAAGGCTCTTGTGCGCAAACATTTGTTATACTAAGCAATCTATATATGTTGCAAATTAGTAGAACTCAACGAACACGTGTCGAATAAATTTTAATCAGATTCTAAATTGATAGTGATAAACTAATGTCCCCATTGAAAAGAAAGTTATGATTAGTATACATCAGGAGATATAATACATAACGTAAAACATTTCTAAGCATTCGTAATGTGAAAGTTGGAAAATATATTTATTCGTCCACAAATTATTGGGGTATTGACACATTGCACCCTCAACTATTAATTTCCTGATATTTTTTTCATCAACTAATACCCTTGTACACTTTGCACACTCCCTTATTAATTTGGACAAAATTGATATTTTGGTTAAGTAAAATGATGATTTTACCCATGCACAAAATTTAGTCGACTAACATAAGAACGACATGGGGTCAAGGTCAGAATGTCAATTTTCGAGATTGGATAACCTACTCTGAAATCTGTCTCTCTCCCATTTCTGTCAGTGGTATAACTTTTGATGGACGGAAGAACCTATACAAACATCATAGGATATGTACTGTACATGCAAGTAATCAAGGAAGGGCTACACTTGTGTGTTGGTTCATTGTTTTTCCCTCTGAAATTTAGTAGGCAAAACTTGTAACGACCCAAAGACAAGCACTAGTCACATCTATGCTTTGACTTCAAAATGACTAGTCAAGGTTGCTCTTGAAGTTCTTTGGATCATTATAAAGCCTGAGACTTGACTATCTCTTATTCATTTCCCTTCTACCACTCCACATGAGATTCTTAGTATCACAATCTCTTCCCTTACTAAGATGGCTCTGATACAATTTGTAACGACCCAAGGACAAACACTAGTTACATCTGTGCTTTGACTTCAAAATAACTAGTCAATGTTGCTCTTGAAGCTCATTAGATCATTATAAAGCCCAGTTCAACCTAGTAAGGTCCCAATGTGAAACTTGGCTATCTCTCATTCATTCTCTTCTCTCACTCCAAGTGAGATTCAGAGTATCACAAAACTTCACTTTTCATTCTCAAACTATCGCGTCAATGCCATTTTGGCATCCAACTTCAAATAATCGCAGAAAATACATGGAGAAACTATAAAACTTTAAGAATGCTAAATGATTGACCGGTTAAAAATAACTCCAAGAAATCTTATAAGGCCATGAATTTATACTTCCTAATAAAATCTTTGATTAACAAGGAAAATTTATGGCTCCTTCTCTGTATCGGGCTCAAATTGGTCTAACTTAGATTGATCACACTTAATGGGCTTAACGCCGCGACAAATCTCAAAGAGAGTAAACAACCCACAACCCAACCTCACAATTAAGTCACTAGTATAATTCTTAAGTGACAATGAACCTGAGACCATGCTCTTTATCCACAAGCTCCCATGTGTGCCCTACCATTAAGACAACCAAGTTGTTTTTTCTTAATGAAATCTTATAATAGTAGAATAGCTTGAATTCCGTTTTATTTTATTTATTTATAAAATTTGGGTAGGTTTATAAGCGGATTATATGAAGTGCTTCAAAAAGAAATTAGCTAGGAAAGGTAGGAAACTGATGGTCAAGCACCAAACATTCAATCACGAAATTACTTAACGAAATGGCTTAGATCACCGACCAATGTTCGACTTACTTTCTTAAATCACCAATCTACAAAAAAAGGGCTAAATTGCTCTGTCAGTCCCTGAGGTTTGACCTTTTTTTCTAGATTGGTCCCTAAGGTAATTTTTGTCCTACCGGTAATCCTGTGGTTTCTAACGTTTCACAGATTGGTCTTATCGTCAGATAGGTTAACTGAATTTGCATACTTGGCTGACGACAACCACGTCAGATCCAATAAAACATGTCATATCATTTTAAGAAAACAAAGGTGGATTCTGCATCCAACATGACATTCCAACGTTGGATTAAAAACCACATCATGTGTTCGTTAGCCATCCCTTCCTCCAACTCCATCCCGACCAAAACAACCCTAAAAACAAATCCTCAAATCTGCACAGCCCTAAGAAAGAAATCTCCGAATAAATCTGTTTGAAGCTGAAGAACCCTAAGTCCTCTGCAAGGAACAAAACCACTACAAGCATACACTGAAAACACAGGAACAAACCAGTTTAAAATCCCAACACCCCTTCCCCTCCTTCCCTCTCTCTCTCCAAGTCCCGCAGAGAACGACTACCCAACCCACCACCCCAAAGAATAGCAACTGTCTTCTAAGAGCTTTTCCTTCATAGCTCTTTTATATACTGAGCCACTTAGGGACGGGAATAAAAATGTCTTTGAAAGATGATGACCCTACTTTGAGCTCACGGGTTACAGAATAACCCACAAATATTCCCATTAACATCACCCTCAAATTAGCTTCAATTAGTAGGTGTACAAAAAGGTAGGAAATGCCTTTGTTTTCTATTTTGTATCTCAACAGGTTTCTTGCTCTTCTACTTCTTCGGTCCCTTGGAGACTGTAAAATGGAGAAAGAGAGACAAAGATTGACAGACTGTTCAAGTTTTGCTTTAAGTGAGAATACGAGTAATGGGACAGGAAAGGGTGTAATTTATTGAGAGAAAGGAAGAGGGAATCATTCTCTTATGGCATGCCTGAGGAAGAAGAAGCGGTTCATTGGAGTCCTCCCAATAGACAATTCTGCCCTTTTCTTTGCCCACCCCACCAACCCACTTGAAGATCACTATCAAAAACTGAATCTTTTTGTTGCTGAATTTCTCTCCCAGGAAATGAAAAGCTTGTGTGTCCTTCTCCGGTTTCTTACCGTGTCGTTGGTTGCCTTCCCTGCGACGGGGTTTTTGCTCCTTTCCATCAAAGACTTTGGGTCTTGCCTATTGCGCGGGCATCCAGTCACATTTTACACTATGTATTATTTTACATTTTTTTATGAGATGACATATTTTAAGACGTATCAGGTAGTTATTGGATCTGACGTGGTTGACGTCAGCCAATTTGGGAAAAGTTACCAACTCCAAGGGTACCGGTAGGACAAAACTTACCTTAGGGACCAATCGGTGAAAAGGTCAAACCCTTGGGACTAGCGGAATAATTTAGCAAAAAAAAATTTGGGCAGGAATTGGTCACCAAAAGCTTTCATTGTTTTTATCAATTTGATTGTATAATCCATGTTAAGCAAGTCAAACCCAATTTCATCCCTAGTTGTTATGGCAAGTAGGCCGATCAAGTCCTCGCTAAAAACTGGAAGACACAATAATATTTGGGGTAATGTTATTATTCGTCTGCTGACTATGGCTCAATTTCAAACTAGCCCTTTAACTATGAAAACATCAATTTACATCCTCTAACTTTTGAAAATTATCAATGTACGTCTCCGTCCAAATTGGTCGTTAAGTCACACGGAAACACATGTAAAATGATCGAAATGCCCCATTAAGAGAATTATATAGAATAAATAAAATTTTGAGAAATAAATTAAAATATAGAGATTATTGAGAGCGTTTCAGTAGTTTTATTTAAAAATATAAATTTTTTATTTTTAATATTTTTAATAATTTTTTCTTGGAGGGGCATTTTAGTCATTTTACATGTGTTTCCTTCTGACTTAATTGCTGATTTGAACGAGGGCGTACATTGATAATTTTCGAAAGTTAGAAGACGTAAATCGTCGTTTTCAAAATTAAGGGAGTGAGATTGAAATTGACCCATAATTAGAGGGCGAACTATGATATTACCCCATAATATTTAGGGGAAATTTTACTATTAGTCTCTACATTATGATATGAATGTCATTTCGGGGTTCAAATTGTTAATTTTGTCACATTTTACCATCAAAATATCAAAATTTATCAATTTATGTAATTTAATTAAATTTTACTATTGAAAATGACTACAAAATGATTACGTAACACAAAGGCTCATATTAATGAATGTTGACAATTTGAAGGCGAAATATAATAAATTTATAAAAATATTTCAAAAGAAAAAAGTTTCATAAAAATTTCATAATATTCGAGTATTTTTACAGTTTCTCAACATACTTCCAATTTTTAGTGTTTTTATCGATATACGTAATTGGTGGGTTATGTGGCTAAAAGAAAGTAGCGATGAAATGATTCAAGCATGATTAAGGCAGCCGCTTTACTCTTTAGTCGGGGGTTGTCATTTCAAGCGTGATTACAAGAAGCCATTTTGATGAAAGATAGGCGGCACAAGCCATTTATTTGAAATACTAATTTTATTGGAAAACGGAAAGGGAAGTTCTCTTTACCGAGGAAATATTGGATTGAGTAATATAATTAAGTTATATATAATGTTCAATTATAATTTATAATTATTTTACTTTTGAGAAAAATACATTTTACACCCTTAAATTATGGAGTACTGATACTTTGCACTCTCCGTCTTTCAATTTCTTGACATAGCGCCCATGAACTTTTAAAATTCATTGATTTCCATCCATAGTCAAATTAGCCGTTAACTATTATCGTAAATACCCCACGTGCCGTCCACGTGTTTCACTTGCGCTTGTAATTCTCATTTTACCCTCCTGCGTGTTCGTTAAGAGGTTCGAATTCATGTTTTTCCCGACCTTGAAGAATTGGCAACTTTATTTGCTCTGATGTTGAGCCCTAGCTATAGGTGAAAGACAGAGCTTGTGAGTGGTGACGAAAATCTAGCTTCATTTTCATATCCGACGAAATCGTGCAGGATGCGTCACACTGGTAATGCCGAAACAATTTTTCCTCTCGTTGTAGCTTTTTCTTTTTGCATCTACTCGTCTTTTGTAGTACCCCATCTACCTCCCACGATTCTCTCTTGCTCTATTATCTATGGATTCACTTTTGTACTTTCATTGTGAATTTGCTGTATTTGGGACTATGTTATAACCCGTTTAATATGTGAATTTGTTGTATTAAGATTATTTTCTTACTCTGTTTATTGCACATGAAGTGTTCGTTAGATTTCCTAAGAATTATGTGTAAGTTTAAGCTCTTTAGCTTTCCTAATTTTTGTTCACATGACTGCCACTTAGGTTTGTAATGGACTTGTCACATTCTTTTTCAACAATGCACCTTCATCGCCAAGTAGTGCAAGTTCAGCAACAAATGTAGGTGAAGATTCAACTGATTATCCAATTTGTTACTGTGGGGTTGATTCATGCTTGAAGACTGCCTACACAGATTGAAATTTTGGTAGGAGGTGTTTTAGTTGTGTGAACCACAAGGTAATACCTCGTAGATGCAATTTTAGTATGTATGTCAAATTATAGTGTTTAATGTTTATTCTATACGTTTTTAATGTTTATTCATATATGTCTCTCATATGAATGCAGATTGGGATATCTTGCAAGTTCGACAACAAATGTAGTTGGCTTGATCCTCCTATGTGTGTCCATGAAATGAGGGTTTTAAGCTGTTTTCGCAATAGGCACTAAACGACACATATAGACTTTGAAACCAAAAGTAGTAAAAACAATGAAAGAGGAGTATGCAAGGCGCACTTTGACAATGGAGAAGGAGTATGCGAGGTGCCCTGCGATGATGGACTAGGAGTATGCGAGGCACAATGTTACTATGGAACACAATCTGACACGGCTCCGGTTAGAGTTAGTTTACACAAAATATAGACACAATGAAGACAATAAATTCTACAGGAGGATGTTGGCACTATCGTGGGTGATAATTGTGGGTTTGTTCTTGCCTTCAATGTATGTCAGAGGAATGAAGCGAGTCTTTGCTCAACCTTGACACCGTAACTCAAGGTGGAATTGGCTGTAATTTCCTTCAATACATTTTTTTTTCTAACTGCACCATTGCTGACATTTGTCCTAATGAAACTTGTAATTGCCATGAAGGAGTTTTTTGCACATGTCAGATGGACAATGTAGCTTTTGTTGTAAATGTTAGTAATAGAAACTTTAATTGTCTTCAAGGCATTTGTTGTAAACTAAATATAACTTGTAATCTCATATAGCCTTTTGTTGTAAATGTGTTGAAAATTCTACCTTTGTTTGTTCATATAAGCTATGACCATAGAATTGGTAACAAACAAGCACAAATGAACCAATTGCAATTGTTCAAAGAATATATCCAAAAGCTTCAATCCATAGTATCAAATACAATGAACTTAATATCCAAATGCTTCTATATGAACAAGCACAGAACATAACAATGTCATCCAAATACAGTGACCTTAAAAATCTAAAAGCTGTTCAAAAACATAAAATATTACAACTGGGGCTATCCATAAGTCCACTTCTAAACCAAACCCACTACAAAAACACAACCAACAAATTGTTCCTAAGATTGCTTATCAGAATTTTTTCTCTTCATCTCTTCTTCAATCCTCCTAATGACTTGCTCAATGGTAGAGACCACCACCCTCAAGGAGCTTGCAGGTGATTGCTTCTTTTCAACACTTGCAACAGATCCAAATTGAGCCCATAATGTTTCGGGGATGCCCCAAACACACCCAACGCCTCCCTCTCGTCTTTGAGCTGGTTCTTTTTCTTCGCCAGCAATTTTCAACTCAATTGGTTCCTCCTGCCGATTTCTTACACTTGACTATTACCCAATTGCCCCACTAATCTTCTAGATCGCACCCTAAATGCAATCGAAGACAGCGGCTTGATGCATTCTTAAGTCTACTCTTGATCTTCGATGTGCCTTTAGTTGTGTTTGCAGTAGGCTGAGATGCAACCTCAGTGGCTGGAGTTTGAGGTGTTGCAGGTAGTGGTATAGTAGATGTAGTTGGTGACTTATCACTTCTTGTTCTTGCTCTAGCAGTTTGACTTTACATATTTGTTTCGTCCTACACACACTAATAACAAACTGTTAGTATGAATATAAAATTATACTGATTACAGAATACAAACTTATTTGTTGTTACTCTTAACAACATCATACAAAATTAAACTGTGATATGGGCTTACATGAAAAATTTCAACTAAATTGTCTCGATTTCTTCCATTGGACCCAGAAGCTTGTGAAGAAGATACCCTCCATTTATTCTTACTTCCTTGGGTGGTGGGGGGAGCCTACTGCGTAGAGGTTGAAGTTGACATCAATTCATCAGCAGGTAACTTCTCCAGCTTATCCATTACTAGCAAAAACTTGTTTTTAGAGTATGCAGAAGCAGCAAACCAAATTTTATCTTTCAAAGTGATACCTCGATGTCTAGCATCTCAAAATTTGGGGTAAAGATGCCTGATGCATATTCACGCTTTCTTTAATTCCATTTTAAGTTTTTAGAGTAGTTCTCTTTATGATTTATGAATCTAGTATCTTGGATTTCAATTCCTTGAACCTAGAATCAAGTTCTCGCCCTTTAATTTCTGTAGTTCCATTTCAGATTATTTATTTTTTGTTCTTGCTTTCTTTTATCTTGAAACTTGGGTTGTAATGAATATATATTACATTCAATATAAGCTTCAAACTTGGGTCATTTGTAACCAAGAGTCTTGTGAAGTTTTATTCACTTCTAGTAATTTACATTCAATCTTTACTTTCCACTCTTTAATTTATGTCATTTACTTTTTGCTCTTTACTTTCTGCTATTTACTTACCCTCATTTGTTTTAAATGTCTATTCATTCGTTGCGCTTTAATTTTGTTTCGAACTCCCAAATCCAAAAATGTGAATCTGTACGGTCTTCAATAACTTTTATCTTTCATTTTTACACTCATTGCACATATCACCATTTTTTCCCTTTGTTACTACTTTGACTTATTTTGTTGCGAGTCTAAAAATAATCCATTTTCTCTGAGGAGACAATATGACCTTAGGCCTAATTATTACATGACAAAACTCCTCTACTTGGGATAAGCTTTGTGCTGCTCACTTCAACGAAAAATCGGTTCCGTTAGTTTTTTTATTTTTTTAAGTAAATATTAAAACAACGTCGTTCTTCTTTAAATAGAACGATGTCGTTTAGTTGGTTTATATGAAATTGAAGGCCCTATCTCTTGATTTACACAAACACAAGGATATGAAAGTGTGTTTTGTGTGAATGATATAAGAAATATGGAATGTGAAGGTTAAGAATGTTTCTCAAGTACTGGAAATGATATGTGATCATTGTATATTGATTTCAGACGTTATGTATGTGTATTTATAGGTCACATATGAAAAATAGTCGTCGAGAGTCGTCTGTTAAAACGAGTCGGTCGACCGCTACGTGAATCGATCGACCGCTTCAAGTTACCGTTACCCAACAGTCATATTGTCAGAGCTCAACGACTCTATTTTAAAATCAACCGGTCGACCGTTATACCAAGCGGTCGAAGACTGGTGGACCTTCTCATCAGCCTGTTGACCTCCTCAAGTTAAGCACATAGTTCGGTTCTTTTAAAACCATGTTTTTGACCACTTTTAAACACCTAATTTTAAAGACTTACTTCTCATAAGTATATGAAAGGTTTGAGAGTTTGATTTGAGTGTTTTGAAACTTTAAAATTATTTTAATCTTTCAAACAAAAGGTAAAATGGTTTATGCATGTTTTGAAAGATATGCAAGTGTGATTCACAATCCTTTTCAAAAGTAAAACAAAGTGTTACAAGGCTTCTACCCTAAGGTCTTGAATCTTCACTTGTGAGCTCCTTGCATCTTCTTGATCTTCTTGCTTCAAGTCTTTCGCTCGTTCATCAAAACATTTTTGTCTTTGAAGATGTCTGTTTTATAAACTTGATCCATTTATTGAAACCATCAAAATCTCGATTGTGTACAAAAGACAACAATTATGGGCTAAATAAAATGGCTATCAAAACTAATATGATATAATACGATATGGTTGTATTAGTTTGAACTTTAACGGATGACCAACATTTTACTCCAAAATTCAACTCTAATCACTTGGTGTCTTGATGAGTTGATGTGGTGCACGTGCGATGTAAATTATTAATTTTTATTTGTATACTTATTGTGTTCACTTATATACTTGAGATTTTTGTAATGAATTGAGAAATGTTCATATGAAGTTCGAGTTGTATATTTTAATTTTCTGATATATCAGAGATATTTGTATTTGTGAATTGTGATGAATGAATAACATCTTTATTTTTTGCAAAAAATTCTTAAATGGGCCAAAAACTATGGCTCAAAAAATTATCAGTATTCTACTATGTACTTCCGCTAAGTCTGCTAAGATTCGGCTTAAATGTTAAATTCCGCTCTCGACATGTCCACTATTCATTTTTTAGTGATAGCCTTTGTGCTACTCATTTTTGAGTGAGTTAGGCAACAACATGTAGTCCCTGGATTTTTGTTTGAAATTCTTGTTTTGTGTGCACGTGTGTGCAATTATGTTCTTTCTAGTAAAGCATATGGGGTCGAGTTCCTTTTGTTTGCACCTAAATTTTTCTTCACCCTGCTCAACACTTTGAATAGAGACATGTAGTGTTTGATTAAATTTGCTTTTTGACCAAGTATGCACACGTAATGATGACTTGTATCAGTCTACTTTATGTTAGTGGTTTGTTGGGACTATCAAATAAGGCTTGGACAGGTGCAACAAGAAAATTGAACTTATTGATGTTGGTCTTTTCATTGTTATTAGTTAATTTTTGGGACTATCAAACAAATCTTGGTCTAATAGCTTATGTCTATGATGTAATCATTTTATCCTTATTATAATTGGTGCTTTGTCATTTTTGTTATGTCTCATGACTATGATGTAATCATTTTTTTTACATGTCTTAGTCTATGGTCTAATTATTATGGCAGGTTTTTGCAACCTAATGTCGTTAGCTTCCCTTGTGTTTAAGGTGCACTACAAGGGCAAGTTTGCCTTTTTTTTTTTAATAAATATAGAGGTTGTTGTGTAGGAGTATGGGTATAGGTCTAGTGACCTGTCATTCTATTTGGAGCTAGAGAAAACCCTATCTGACGGGTTGAGAATTCTTTTAGGGGATCCTTATATGCTTCAGATAGTGGTTGTACACGAGGGGAAGAATTCTCTCAGGGGATCATGATTTGCTTTTAGATGGTGGCTGCATTGAAGAAGGGCTTTAAGGATAGGTGTAGACCCCTTATCTGTTTGGATGGATGTTTTCTAAAACGTGAATTCAAGAGGAAACTTTTGAGTGCAGTGGCGAGGGATCTAAATAACAACATGTATCCCATGACATTCGCAGTGGTTGAAGTCGAACTAAAGGGAAATTAAATGTGGTTTTAGAGACACTGCTAGGTGATCTCAGGGTTGGTCCAGCGGTTTGTTGGACTTCTAATGTCTGATCGACAAAATGTCAGTTTTCTAGTGGATGCTTTATAATTTTTTTTAGGGTTAGTGACCAAATTGGTCCTTGGGTTTTACACCCTTTTAAAAAATGGTCCTTGGGTTTTAAATTTGCTAAAATTAGTCTCTGAGTTATTTTTGTTTGTAAATTTAATCCTTCTATCCGTCCCTTACGTGCACAGTCAGCTAACGGCGTGACACTTCACTCTCAATAAGAACTTGACATGTGTACAATTTTGAAACAAAAAAAATCTCACAAAACGACAGCCAGGCTAGCATAATAAGAAATTTTGTAAAAAATAGAAGAAAAACAAAACCAAAAGCCCCCTGCTTATCCTCGCCCTTTTTTCGAGCCCGTCGATCATGAAAAGGTGCGCTTTTCTTCATTCTCTTTCTTAGGTTCTCTAGGGTTTGTGATTTTGCGCTGGAGAAACGTTTGGGCTTGTTAGCTTTTGTGTCTCTTCTACTTTCTTGTGCAAAATAATATCCTTGTCTTGATTTGTTATCTGATTTTGTTCTTGAATTGCCTGCAGGCTTGCCCATTGTTGCGTTGAGTTTTCACCATGGCGATTCAGAGTGCTATACTACATCTGTATTAATTTTAAGTTTGAAGGTAGAAGAGGAAAAACTGCACCATCGTTTGAAAAAGAAAAAAGAAAAGAAAAAAGAAGCCCAAACTATATTGATTCTTTTTCTTTTGTTTGTTTACAAAATTTCTTACGATGCCAACATGGTTGTTGTTTTGTGGATTTTTTTGTTTCAAAATTGTACACGTGGCGACTTCTTATTGGTTGTGACATGTCCCATCGTTAACTGACTGTGCATGTAAGGGACAGAATTGGGCGGAAGGATTAAATCGACAAACAAAAATAACCCAGAGACTAATTTGAGAAAAAATAAAATCCAGGGACCATTTTTTAAAAGGGTGTAAAATTTAGTGACCAATTTGGTCATTAACCATTTTTTGTATAAATATGTACACCTCTATTTCATCTATTCTAACATCTTTTATGGTTACAGGGGCTTGTATTGGCGTTCGATGATGTCATCCCCCAAGGGGCCCCTGGTTGAGGTGGTGTACAGTTTGGAGTTTCCAACCACCCTTTGGGCTTCTTTAGACCATTAGGCAAGGGTAAAACTCTAACTGCAGAGCCTTTGGGAGCAAAAGACAAAGGGAAAAAACCCTATTGGAAGATCTAGGATTTTGTTAAGTATGCTAGCTTTAGATCTAGTAAATTTGTAAAGATGACAACAAATGTAGAGTATATGTTATGTGCTGAGTTGAACAGTTGATGGATCTTGTTTTGTTGAATATGTGTGCCACTTTTTGATAACTATATGATGGTACTTTGTTGGTGAACCTATTGGCCAATACTATACTGTAGGCAACTATTTGTGTATAGCAGTTTAATACACAATTTTGAAATAAATGTAGGAGTTTGATTTCAACTTTTTTGTTGTGTATGTTGTCCACTTACTAGCATGTGTTTAATGGCATTTTTGGGGGTATATGTTGGCCATTTTTTTGGTACCAGTATTTTGGTTGTAGTTTTGATTACATTATTGTAAAACATGTACCCATTATTGTAAATCAAGTATTGTTTGATGTCATTTTTAATCTATAGCAGTTTGGATGCATAATCTATTAGATCATCCTAAAAAATGAAACATCCACAATTTGTTAGAACATCTTGAAAATGAAATACACATTAATGATGGGAGACTTATAATAAAGGAAGCACATACAACATAGGACGTAACATTAGTGAACATTACAATAGTCGAAGCTCATTATGGTAATATGAGTCTCGCAAGAATACACACAATCAGTTAATATGTCAGTGACCAATCAAAACTCCAACAAAAAGACAACAAAGAACTCGTGCAGCTAACATAAGCCTCAAAGGAGTACATAGTCTGGTACTAAATAAGTGAGCAACCAAATTTTCAACAAGAAGACACCAACTGAAGAC
Source organism: Myrica gale (assembly GCA_963930655.1). NCBI lineage: Eukaryota > Viridiplantae > Streptophyta > Magnoliopsida > Fagales > Myricaceae > Myrica > Myrica gale. The sequence goes on from OZ005616.1 coordinate 12,199,882, forward strand.
CAATGCATCCCTATAAGCCCTCATCTGGACCTCTGAAGCCCTTCTCCCCACCTCAATCTTTAGTTAATGTTGCGCAGTCATGCCATCGATTTTGGCTCGATATTGCACACTCATGACCTCAATTTTTAGTCGATGTTACACAGTCATATCCTCGATCTCTATTCGATGTTGGACTGCCATGACCACCATGGATTCATTTTATTGTCCAGAGCTATCTCTAAATTGATTCCCAAGAAGATTGTTCGCCAAGCATTTGTTCATGCATCGCTTGAAGTTGTCGGATAACCCTTTGTCCATACACGCACATCTTAGGATCTCTCCATGCAAAATAATTGCAATGACCACCATCTTTCCATTAATTAAACAAATTCCTTAAAACATAATTAAAATATATTCAACCTAATTAAAAATGTAATCCACATTACAAATTATTACCTTCAGTCAGATTAAAAAATTAAAAAAAAAATCCTTATTACTCTACCAATAAATAAACATTAGCAACCAATTAAAAATAGTCAGGCCCACTACCAAATTAATTACTCAATTTCATTTATTAGACAAATATTACCTGAATCGTCGGTGATGTTTCACTTGAAAACACACTACCCATTCCTGAGCCACCATTATTGTATGATTCAAACATTTCAACAGCTGAAAATAGAGTGCTTGACCCTTAGCAGGAAGCAAGAAAAAAACAAAATGACCCACAACATTTCTATCTTAAATGGCATTTGGAAGGGAAACAAGAAAGTAAAAGGTAATAAGAGAGCTTCACCTTCACCTCTGAAGAAATTGGGTGGCAGAAGAAGCTGTCAACGGTGGGATGTGGGAGAAGAAAGGGAAAGGAACTTGCCGAACGGAAAGGGAAGAGAGAAATATCAAAGAATTCATGTAGGGGTAGTTTGGTCATATCACGTGGATGAGAGAAGCACGTGGGCGTACATTGAAGACTTTCAAAAGAGCGTAAATCGTCGTTTTGATAGTTGAGGGGACGAAGTTGATTTTGCCCTATAGCTATGGGACGAACTATGATTTTTCCTATCTTTTCTCTTAACTTTTAAATTCAAATATAGTCTTTATAATTTAACTTTAAAATAAAAAATAGGGAATTTGACAATTTAGTCCTTGGGTTTATACCCCTTTTACAAATAGGTCCTTCGGTTTCAAACTTCAAATAAAAAGCCCCCGAACTTTTTATCTTTGGCACAGAGGCCCTTCCGTTAGCCTTCCGTCCATCACCCTAACGGCTAAGTACTCGTGGTTAAATAAATGGGGAAGTCAGCGTCCAGGTCAGCGTCGTTGCTCCTCTTCTTGCGGACGACGACTTGTCGTTTATTATTTTGTAAAATCACCACTGAGAAAACGACAAGTGCACACGGTTCCGCTAAAGGATGAACACAAGGAGATATCTTTTTTTTTAAGTAAGAGAAGCTTTATTGAGATAAAAGAGAGAATACAAAACAAAACAAAAGGAAACGGGACAGTACAAAAGGCTGTACTGACCCAACTACAACAAACAGGCTAAAAAACTGATAAAATCACTGAAGTCTACAAAAGGAGAACCCAACACCCCGTTAGCCCACAGGAACAAATTCTGCAACATATTGCCTTTCAATCGAGCTAAGGGCAGCCCCAAATCCTCAAAGCACCTTCCGTTCCTCTCCTTCCATAAGCTCCACCAAAGACATAAAGGTATCAAATTCCACACCATCAACGCCAAAGGATTGTTGAACCTCCTCTGCCAACACTTTAGCACCGCGCCCACCCTCTTTGGCATCACCCACTGATAGTTAACAATGCTAAGGACATGCACCCACAACTCTCTGGCAACCGGACAGTGGAGAAGCACGTGATCCACAGATTCTTCATCACCCTTGCATAAAAAACAACAGTTAGTCAAGTACATCCCCCTCCGCCTTAGGTTGTCAATGGTTAAGACCTTCCTATGGGCCGCTTCCCACACAAAGAAAGAAACTCTTGGTGGGACAGCACTCTTCCAAATCTGCCTCCACGGAAAGACGTCTCCCGTACCCCGAACAATAAGCTCATACATCGTCTTAACCGAGATAGCCCCGTTCTTGGCACCTTGCCAAAGCATCTTATCATCTCCTCTTCTCCTAAGATCCATAGAGTACAACAATGAGTAGAAAGCTGAAAATTCTTCAATTTCCCAATCATTGGTTGTTCTAGAAAACAAAATAGACCACACCCCATAACCGGAATTCCCCTCGAAACAATCCGCTACCATCGCATCCTTGCACCTAGCAAGGGCATACAAGAGAGGGAAAGCAAACTTCGCCGATCTCCACACCAAAGATCATGCCAAAACCTAACAGTAAGCCCACCACCCACAACGAAACGGATGTTCCCACAAAAGAGTGGCCACCCCTTGCTAATGTGCTTCCACAAACTCACACCGTAAGACCCTTGGATGTCATTGGTTCTCCAACCACCCGGGACACTACCGTACTTATCCGCAATAACTTCCCTCCACAAACTGTCCCTCTCCAAGGCAAAACGCCACAACCACTTCCCCAATAATGCCTTGTTGAACACCTGGAGCCTCCTTAAACCCAGCCCTCCACTCTTCAACGGAAGACAAACCCTCTCCCACCTAACAAGATGGAACTTATGCTCACTTCCATCACCCCCCCAAAGGAACGTCCTTTGGAGTTTCTCCAATCTATTGGCTACCCCCAAAGGAATAGGAAAGAGAGACAAAAAGTAGGTTGGGAGACAAGAGAGCGTCGACTTGATCAGCATGAGTCTACCACCCTTCGAAAGATAGCTACGTTTCCAACCGGATAACCTTTTTTCAGCTTTCTCAATAATGCCATCTCAAATAGACATACTCTTAAAACGCGCTCCCAACGGGAGCCCAAGATAGGTGGTAGGCAGCGACGAAACTCTACAACCCAAAATAGCAGCCAGCTCCTGAACATTACCCACCTCCCCAATTGGAATAACTTCAGTTTTTGAAAGGTTAACTTTCAGCCCTGACACCGCCTCAAAGCACAACAATAAGCATCTGAGATGACGAAACTGACTCGCCTCCGCCCCGCACAAAATCAAAGTATCATCAGCAAACAGAAGGTGAGAAATGGACATACCTCCTCCACCCCTACCTCCAACCTCAAAACCCGCAATGGCGCCCCGAGCCACCACGACATTCATCATCCTGCTGAAGGCTTCCATAATGATCACAAACAAAAAGGGTGAAAGAGGGTCACCCTGACGCAATCCCCTAGAACCACCAAAAAAACCCTCTGGGGAGTCATTCACCATCACCGAAAATTTAACTGTAGAAATGCAAAACTCGATCCACCTACACCACTTTTCCCCGAAACCGCATCTCTTTAGTAGATACAAAAGAAAATTCCAATTGACGTGGTCATAGACCTTTTGAATATCCAATTTGCACAGCACACCTGGCACATTGGACCTCACCCGCGAGTCAATACACTCGTTAGCGATCAGCACTGGATCTAAAATCTGTCTCCCCTCCATAAAGGCATTCTGGGACAACGAAACAATCTTATTCAAGACAATCTTCAAACGATTAGCAAGCACCTTGGCCAAAATCTTGTAAACGCTCCCCATTAAGCTAATGGGACGGAAGTCCTTTAGCTCGACGGCTCCCTGTTTCTTCGGAATAAGAATTATGAAAGTGGCATTCATACTTCGAACAAATCTTCCCTCCCTAGCGAACTCGTTGAACGTAGAAAGAATGTCTCCCTTAACCACCTCCCAACAAGCTTGGAAGAAAGCTAAGGAGAACCCGTCAGGGCCCGGCGCCTTATCTCCATTTAAACTCCTAACCGCCCCCGTAACTTCCGCCTCATCAAAAGGTTGCTCCAACCGTTCCGCTTCAGCCCCTGAAATAGAAGCAAACTCTAAACCCTCTGAAAGAGGTCTCCAAGAAAAAGGCTCCTTATACAGAGAGCAATAGAAGCCAACAATCTCCTCTGAAATCCTACCTGGATCCTCCACCAACTCCCCCTCGACCTCCATGCTCGAGATGGTATTGTTTCTTCTATTAGAGTTGGCCACCCTATGAAAGAATTTCGTACATCTGTCCCCCTCTTTGAGCCAAAGAGCCCTTGATTTCTGCCTCCAACTGGTCTCCTCCATCTCCATTAGAAGATCCAACTCCCTAGACACTGCCATTTTCCTCTCTTTCCCCACCTCATTGAGGTGACCCTGCTCATCCAACCGATCCAGCGAAGATAACTCATCCATCAGCGCATTTTTACGAAAATTCAGATCCCCGAAGGACTCTTGATTCCACAATTTCAGATCCTTCTTTAGGGCTTTCAACTTAGAATCGAGCACAAAGCTAGGTGATCCCGAAAAAACATAGGAGGTCCACCACCCCTTGACCTTATCCACAAAACCCACATCTTTAAGCCACATGTTCTCAAACCGAAATGGGTTCTTTCCTCCTCCAAATCTGCCACTTTCCAAAAGAATAGGGAAGTGATCAGAAGACAGACGTGGTAGCCGCTTTTGGATAACCTCGGGGAACAAGGCTTCCCAACAAGGACTGATGAGAAAGCGGTCAATTCGAGACCACGATTGGACATCTCTATTATTTGACCACGTAAATAGCCCTCCAGTCATTGGCAAGTCCACCAAGGGATTTTCAGAAATAAAGTCCGAAAATGCCAACATAGCACTCCCGAAACCACTGGCTCCCAAACGTTCACTGGGGAAACGCGTAACATTAAAGTCTCCCCCAATGCACCACGGAACATCCCACCAAGCAAAGATACCCGACAATTCCTCCCAAAGCACACTTCTCCTACAATCAATGTTGGGCCCATCCGGTGCACTACAATATCATGATACCTACGAAGCCAAACAGATTTCAATTGCTGGGTAAGTTCCTCCTTGTCGTCACTTGCAGCTTCACCGAAAAGCACAAATTCCCCAAACAAAGAGACCTTTGTCTTGTTCTCTTTTTCTCTAGGGTTTCAAGAGAGTTTTCGGGGGGAAGAACTTTCTAGATTATCTCCTCAAGTGCTGCGACAATGATGTTTTTGTAACTGTCGGTGCTCCCTTATTTTTTCACATTGTCGTTTTGCTTATGTACAGAGCAGCATGATATCTCCTTGTGTTCGTCCTTTAGCGGAACCGTGTGCACTTGTCGTTTTCTCAGCGGTAATTTTACAAAATAATAAACGACAAGTCGTCGTCTGCAAGAAGAGGAGAAACGACGCTGACCTGGATGCTGACTTCCCCATTTATTTAGCCACGTGTATTTAGCCGTTAGGGTGATGGACGGAAGGCTAACGGAAGGGCCTCTGTACCAAAGATAAAAAGTTCGGAGGCTTTTTATTTGAAGTTTGAAACCGAATGACCTATTTGTAAAAGGGGTATAAACTCAAGGACTAAATTGCCAAATTTCCTAAAAAATAAGATTATAGCTCTATCTCGTCAACTTTTAAACTAAAATTATATTCATTTAACAACCAAAATTCAAAACTTTAACAATAACATGAAGCTAAGCTCTGCTCTGCCATGAACATCCAAATTTCCAACATGGTGGAGGTATGATTCAAACCCTGGACAGTGAGGTCAAAGTTAAAGGCCACACAAAACACTCAACCAGTAGGCCACCCCGTGGGTACGAGAAGTTAGCAGCCGACTTAAAGAAATCCCATTTTTCCGAAGCTAACACATCTGAAAGTAAGGTGCCTTTGGTATCATGCTCACTCAAAAATCTTAAAAATACTCTTGAAATGAGTAAATTAACACCAACTTGTCAGGTTTACTAACGCAACAATTAAGAAATAAACGTAATCTCTCTCGTTTACTAAGCTGGTACGCATCACAACTCCCAAAGCCGTAATCCCATGACCTATACGGTGCAAAAGCAAAAGCTGTACTTTCCCAAAAATTTAATCCCTAAGCAAAATGCCATGACTATGTTGATTAATAAACTGCCAAACCACCCCCCACCCACACCCAATGCCATACCTCACATGCATACGCGTTGCTTGCTTCCTTGCTCACAAAGTGTTTGCGTAGTTATAACATGGCGTAAGAAAAATGTCAAAAACGCCTTGGGGCATGTGAACAGCCTAGTAGGTTTCGAATTCCAAAAGGGAAAATTGACCAAAATATTGTAAACCCATTTGACCAAGTAACATTTCGGAGTCGATCAACTCGGCAATACAATTTTCTAGCCTATATAAACCCCAAGCAAACAATGATCTCATACCACACCACACGAGTAAGGACAAGTTGGATCCGAGCTCAGTGCACTCTTGGAGCATTTCGTATTGGGAGGGAAAGGCAATGAGGAAGGACAAGTTCGTGTTTCTCCCGCTGCTAGCTCTTGCATTGGGCTCGTGTCTGGGGGTTGTGGACGCGGCGTCAACGCTTCAGCCGCCGGTGAAATTGGTTTGGCATTATTACAGGTTTCACAACAAATGTCGTGATGCAGAGGTCTATGTCAAGCACCAAGTGAAGTTGTTCTGGGAGAAGGATAAGAGCATCACTCCCCAGCTCCTCCGTTTGCTCTACTCGGACTGCTTTGTCACTGTAATTGTTTCCTCAGCCCTTCTCTTCTTCCTTGTTTTTGCTTATATTTTGTGCTTTTCTTCTCTCTCTCTCTCTCTCTCTTCTGCCAACTTTATTTGGCAATTTACTTGTTTTTTTCTCCTTGGTCACTATTTATTTGACAGATTATTTATCGTATCATTTTCTAATATTTCACGCACTATGAAGTCTAAGTCATATGAACTTGTTTTAGCTATTTTACTGACGTTTACCATTCGGCTTAGACAAACCCAATTTCCTCCTGTTTCACTTACACTAGACCAAACAACGTGGGTATTGTATGTTTCCTTCTGGGTTCTCCACAATTTTAGTAACTTTTTGTTTTTGAAAAAGAAAAACTCCGCATCTTCTAGGTTCAACTTGCTAGACATACGCAGCCCTAACTCAGGTGGCGGAATCTGAACATTTCATTTGAAACAGACAGTTAGGATTTGAGGTACTTTGATCTAACTTCCAAACAAAAGGGTCTTGAAGATAATATCAAACCTATCTACAAAATACCAAGGATCTAGACCATTACTGGCTGGTCTAGGATGTTTTCGTTTAGGAACCTTCTTAGGAGCTAAACCATGAAACCAAGCCAAACCATTATCTGATTGATCCACATTATAGAACATTGGGTGCTTGTGCTCTTCTCGTATGCTTATTTGCTGACTACTGCAACAACCTAAACTAGGGCTGTGATGCATCAATCCTCCTTGACGGGGCGAAATCAGAGAAAACAGCACCCCAGAATACGGGGCTTGGAGGGTTTCTAGTTATCGACAAGATCAAAACTGTTCTGGAGGATTGCTGTCCCGGTGTCGTCTCTTGCGCTGACATTCTCAACCTTGCCACCAGGGATGCTGTTCATTTGGTATGACTTTCAAACCCTCAAGGCTAAAACTACAAAAACTCACACTAGGTGGACTGCAATAAAATAGTATCCATTCAGTTGGGTTACTGTTTGGTTGTGTACAGAATTACACGATTTGGTGATGAAATCTGTCGTGATCAAGTATTACGTGAATCTGAAGTGTGAAGGGAGTACTTAACAGTCGACTAAACCCAAATATAAAAGAGAAGATTTTCGACACAGCAAAATCATGATCGTTGCAGAATCATGTAATAGGCATAACAAACATCTAAGACTATATTATATGACTCCTATGAAGGCCACATTTATGTTATAGGCATAACAAAATCTAGGACTACATTGTATTTGGTATCTGTAGATTTATGTCCAACTTAGAGAATTTTGTTTTATGTATGAATCCTCAGGCAGGAGCACCATCCTATCCCGTCTTTACAGGACGAAGGGATGGGATGTCATCAAGTGCTGCATCTGTGGACCTTCCAGCACCGTCTATCTCATGGGAAGAAGCGCTAGCATACTTCCGATCAAGGGGCTTAGATGTATTGGACTTGGCAACACTCCTAGGTAAAGTTCCTACATTCTAAATGATTTAACATTCCATGATGCTCAGAATTACTCCAAATATCATCTTCTTTCCTAAGAATAAATCCTACAAATCTGCTTTTCTTCATCAACACAAGTTGCAAAAGACGAACAAGATTCAGCCAGGATTTTGCATATTTGGACTGACTTGAAAAATTGCTTTAGATGTAAAGAAGGGCTCAGTTTACTACCTTATCCTATTCTGATGTTTTCAATATTACACTGGATAGTCTCTTCTTGTGTACGGATATGTTTCAAATTAGCTCTTGGGTTTATAAACAAAAAAAAAAAGTTAGCTCTTGGGGTTTTATGGCACAGGATATAAACATTTGCTGAAAAACTTCTCTCTTTATTAGGTGCACACTCAATGGGCAGAACTCATTGTAACTACATTGTTGATAGGCTGTACAATTTCAATGGCACCGGAAAGCCAGACCCAAGCATGGCCACATCTTTCCTAACTGAGATGAGACGGCTGTGCCCACAAAGCCTGGGGAAAGGCCAAACCAATCCAATGGTATTCCTAAATCCAGAATCTGGATCTGGATACAAATTCACCAAGTCCTACTACTCTAGACTTCTATCACATAAAGCTGTTCTGGGAGTTGATCAGCAACTACTCTTTGGCAATGACACTGCACAAATCACTGAAGAATTTGATGAAGGTTTCGAGGAATTTCGAAAGTCATTTGCTCTGTCAATAAGTAGAATGGGAAATATCAAGGTTCTAACTGGAAGCCAAGGAGAGATACGTCAAAACTGTAGATTTACAAATAAGGATAACCCAAACCAAAAATAGGAGGAATCTCAAGTCTGATTCATAAGTGTGATTATTCAGTAAAGGTTATACCGCAGCATCTTCATATAAATGGAAATTGTTGTCTGGAGAAATATGAATAGTCATTGAATTAAAGGGGAAAAAATAAAACCTGTTTTCTCTATTCAGAATAAAAATCAATAACCACTTATCAAAAAAAAATAAAAATCAATAACCATCCGTCAATTGTGGGACTAAGTTATCCACATTTAAACCACTCAAAGTCAAGGATAGCTTTCCAGTATCTTCAATTCTTTTTTGTCTCCTTCCTCATAGGAGGAATCTCAAGTCTGATTCATAAGTGTGATTATTCAGTAAAGGTTATACCGCAGCATCTTCATATAAATGGAAATTGTTGTCTGGAGAAATATGAATAGTCATTGAATTAAAGGGGAAAAAATAAAACCTGTTTTCTCTATTCAGAATAAAAATCAATAACCACTTATCAAAAAAGAATAAAAATCAATAACCATCCGTCAATTGTGGGACTAAGTTATCCACATTTAAACCACTCAAAGTCAAGGATAGCTTTCCAGTATCTTCAATTCTTTTTTGTCTCCTTCCTCACATCCATAATGTAAAAGTATAAGCAGTCAAAACTGTTGGTACATCTCAAAGCACAGTATAATAGGATTAAGAGTAGACTTATGGAAAGGAAAAAAAAAATGTTCGCCTGACCTGTGAGATCATGATGGCAAAATATGAGACCTGGGTGCATTGCAGAAAGCAACTTCTTCCCACTTGCAATCATTCCACTGGCATGAAGGGGAGCTAAACAAGGAGAACATACGTAAGCAATGGGAGAATCAAGCACTAAACAAAGAACTAAGAGCTATTTCTAATAATATACTTCCCAAACATTTGCATGCCCACCTACAATGAAGTCCATCTCAAATGTACAATGATTCCCATCGCAGGAAAAAAGGATTATTGACCAAAACAATAAAAAGAACCGTGAAAACAAACATGAAACTAGAAAGGCCAAAAACGAAAAACAAGAGAGGTTATAACAGATTATTAAGCTGTAACTGGATTACTAAGTCAAAATCGTGTTATGTTTGGTTTACTTATTAAAAGTCTTTTTTTTATAAGTTTATTTATTAAAAGTCATCAGCAACGACTGCTAAAAATGCTAATTTTTGTTACTCCAAAAACCACTTGACTTAGAGGTGTACCATAAGTAGTATGTGGAGCTTTGTTTTTCTCAAACTTGTTCAAACAAGTGACAAACAAATTCATTGGAGAAAAGAATATATACTGGGGCAATGAAAGAGCAAGTGAATAACATTAGTTAGAAAGAATTTCTTCTCACAAATACAGGAAAGAATCGACCCTTGTACCCCAAATCCGTTGAAAAGAGAATAAGAAAAAGGGACAAGATCAAGAAAGTGAGGATAAACAGACACGCAGTTGTATCATCTATGAAAAAATGAAGTGTTCAACAGCCCAATACATTCTCATTAGCTGCGATATTATTGGAGTTGTAGGAAAATCTGAGAAACACCAACTTGTGAAGACAGAGACCCAAAAAAGAGGTATCTATATATAGTTTATTCCCATTATGTCTTTAATTTTACCAAACCCTACACATTCCCTTATTAGACTTCTAGAATTATATAATAAAACAAAATCATCTTCATTCTGTAGATTTGTATTGATAAGGTCCCAAAACAAGGAATACATAACAAAAAACCAAAGGAAATAACCATGGCAGATCATCCCATCCACCTCAACAATAAAAGAAAGCAGAACATGTGTTTATTACCTTGCAAAAGATGAAATAATTGAGGTTCAAACAACTGGGTGAATCTCCATATGCAAAAGTGCTTCAGCCTTGAAATCTTTCCTTAGACGAAAAACCATGAGATTATTTGCCCATTTGCAGATCAGAAAAACCCTAGGCCTCGTCATGAGCTGCGGGACTCTTTATCCTGATCAGCTGGTTCACGAAGGAGATAGGTTTTTTCAGAGAAGGGATAGAGCAAACAAAGATGATGTAAGTTGTGCACCACGGTGGCACCTTGAATGCCCCAAAAAAAGATATTCCACCTCTATGGTCTTAACAGAAGGTGGCAATTCGAGTGTAATGGCAGACAACTTATCCATCATTTCCATGTAATAAAAGGCACTAACACAATACATTCATGATTAGAATTAACAGGTCATAACTTGATGTAAACATTAACGAGAATCTCATGTTGTCTGTCCATTGATGCTTACCAAACAATTTGGTCACCACCATTGCTATAATAACAATAAGAGCAGGAAAGGGCAATGCAAAAACCGTGATATCATTCCAGGATGTTTTGCAGTAATTGAACGAGAAACAAACCTTGTAAAGATACTTCTTTCTAAGTTTTATTGCTGTGCGTATACATCTTTTGACATTGATCTTCAGCATGTTATCGTTGAAAATCTGCAATGCATTGAATACATGAGTCTACTTAAAAACTACCAACATGAACGAACAACCCCCCTCCATACCCTCTCAGCAAACAAATAACAGCCGAAAGAACAACCACAATGATTGTAACTTATGGCTATTAATATTGATTATTATTTCTATTATTATAACTGTTAGTCTTCATGTTGGGAATAATGGCTTCATACGTCATTCTCTAGAAGTTGTGATGGGTGGGGAAAAAAAACTGAAAGGAACTCCATAAAGGCAGATTCATGAAATGATCATGGAAAATGATAGTAGTCTCGGGAGTAGAAAAGATAGGTAAACATAGACAAGGATATCAGGAGATGTCTCTGGACCTCAGATTGGGTCTTATCTACTGTTATGAGCAAAACCTATCCACTAAAGTACTACATTTACATGCAACCTAAGTTTGAGAGAGCTCATGCTTTTGCGGATGGATAAAATTTCACAATGTTGCGAACTGGATTAACAAAAGAAGAGAGCAATTACAGGGAATACTCCTATATTTTATGTCTAAATCTGAGTCAAAATGATGCATATTTTTCATGCAGGGCCAGTAATTAAAAGGTTAGGCCTACATTTTCATTTGTGATATCTAATAGCATCTATTTTTTTTATAAGTATCTAACAGCATCTATTTAAGTTCCAAATATACATGACAAAGAGCTATCAATTCTACAGTCCACTGAACAAGTAGAAAAGACACTGCGCTCATAATCCAGTTATTAACCCTATTTCCAACAAAAAGCAAGCTTAAATAAGGGTCCAGAAAGTGGAAAAGGGTTGACAGGAGAAGTGTTTTGTTCAGAAAAGCTTAAAGAATGGTCCAGAAAAGTGTTTAGATCACTTAAACGAAAAATTACAGTTAGCACCCAAGAAATGCCAGGAGATTAGTCCAGAAATAAAAACAAAAGGGGAACTGCTGCATCTGTCATTACTGAAAAAAAATTATTATGCACCTGCCTTGATCACATCATCAAATGATTGGGTTTCTCTGATGATTTTCTGACGGTTCATAATAAGGATTGCTGCCACGCAGTAAACTGGTAAGTCATTATGTCCATTCCTAGTTGAAGAGACTACAGTGCAGATCTGGAAACGATCACTCTTTGACCAGAAATTCCTTGTCAAGCCACAAAAAGGACGGGATGATATTGATTTCACTCCTACATGGTGAGGCTTGAGACGGTCTGCATTTCCATGATTTGACTGTATGCCACCACCCTTCACCGTCCCATTACCATTTTCTGTGCTTTCTCCTCTCATTTCCAGTCCAGAATCCCTTGGAAGCTGCAGTACTAATGCCTCCAGACAGTTTTCTTCTAAATCGTAGGCAACTGATTCATCAAAATCAGCAGCCCATATCATCTGAATTGAGGCAAATATACAGATGAGATGGGGGCAGGGGGAGTAGTTCTTGATATATGAGAAAATGTAAATACAGCCCTGGTCTATGCAAACATGCTTATATGTTATAATCTTGTCATCAGTCATGATACTCTTAACTTCAAAGTTTCAATGCCATTTTCTTTCTTGGAGAAACCATGCTTCATCAACTGCACTATCAGCATATTATGCCGGTACACTTTCAGAACCCAACAAACTAAAATCAACCACCCAATGGGAAGATGGAGTGAGCTGATCTACCCATGTTCGCCCATCATTCTGTGTTGTTCTTAACTTTTTTCTTCCCCTTTGGTGCTTACAGTTTACCCTGTCAATTGAGATCTTAACCCGACATTAAGGCTTATATTTTTCATGTTGTCCTAATACTACCTCATCCTGCATGCCAGAAGGGGAAGCGGGATAGCTGTGTTCAATCTACAGGACAATGAGAGAGAGAGAGAGAGAGAGAGAGAGATGGAGGGAGGGAGATCGTGAAAAAATGTCTTACAATTCCAATCTAGAAATCGACACCAGGATTCAGTTTTCTTCCGAAATATCAACCCTCTTAACGAGATGAATAAAGACTACATTCATTGGCTGCAAATTTATATCACTATGTAAAATCTTAATTAATTAATGAACATATGAATCATATGCCAAAAAAAGGCAAGATCAACAAAGTTGAGATTAGGCCTAATTGGTGATGACCCTAACCTCTTCCACGTACAACTGGACGTTGTTTTGATCTTTCTTTCATTAAGAAGCTGGTAGTTTGATCCACTATATGTTTAATGGTCTACTTCTTCACATCTATCGTGCAATGCATGCAGTTATTGATAGACAAAAAAAAATCATGGTATACACTTTCATGTACTAGCCAATGCGTTATGTATATCTAGTGGAGATCACATTCACTCTGGTACCGTAGTAGGTAAAAACTTGAAGGGGAAAGAGACATCACTTTAGGCTTTGTTGATTTACTACATGATGATTTTATTAAAAAAGAGCCCTCCAATACCAGGTATATAAGCAGTGATTTCAAATCCAGAGGTTAAGCGTACTTTGCCAACTTTACGTAAGGTAGAGTTTGGTTTTTTGGGAGTGATAATGGATGTCTTAGAAATAAGATCAATTTTTTTTTTGATAAGTAAGACAATATTATTAGTAAAAAAAAGGCACCAGTACAAGGGGCTATACCGAAGCCTTTAGTTCATACAAGCAAGAAAACTGAGAAAATCATCAAAATCAACAAAGGGACCATTTAACCAAGCGTTAGCCCAACAAAATAGGGAGTATAACAAAAAACCCTGCAGCCTAACTATAGAACAAGAACGACTCTCAAAGCATCTGTTGTTCCGCTCTCTCCAAAGGCTCCACCAAATACACGCAGGAATCATCCTCCAAATAGCCTTAGCGAAAGGGTGAGAGAACTTCCTATCCCAGCTCCACATCACCTGCATCACCGTCGCCGGCATCACCCAACTGTAATTAACAATACTGAGAATATGGTTCCACAGCCCTCTAGCCATGGTGCAATGAAGAAGCAGATGAGCAACCGACTCTCCATCACCCCGACAAAGATAACACCAGTCAGCCATATACAATCCCCGTCTCCGAAGATTATCAGTAGTAAGGATCCGCCCGAGCGTAGCCTCCCAAACAAAAAAGGATACTCTAGAGGGACATCTCGACCGCCACACGCCCTTCCACGGGAAAGGCACATCATGACCATCAACAATACAGGTATACATGGATCTCACCGAAAACCTCCCGTCCCTATCCTCCTTCCAACACATAGAGTCATCCACGCCTCTCCTAATAACCACCCCATACAAAAGGGAACAAAAAGCCGAAAAGTCCTCCATTTCCCAATCGTTAGCAGATCTAACGAAATCAATGTTCCAAACCATAGACCCACCGTTCCCAACCATGCACTCCCCCACCACAGCATCCTTATGAGAAGCCACCGAGTAGAGAACGGGAAACGCACAAGATAATGGTCTATCACCACACCACACATCATGCCAAAAACTGATCCTATCGTCGTTACCCACCACAAATCGGATATGGTGACTAAAGACCTCCCAACCTCTGCTAATGAATCGCCACAAACTTACACCATAAGGCCCCCGCCGAGTGAGGGTCCTCCAACCGCCCAAAGAACATCCATACTTTGCTGCAATAACATTCCTCCACAATCTGTCCCGCTCAAGAGCAAAGCACCAAAGCCACTTGGACAAGAGAGCCTTGTTGAAAGCCACAATACGTCGAAGTCCCAACCCCCCATGCTAGATAGGAGAACACACCACATCCCACTGCACAAGATGGAGCTTACGAACATTACCAACACAACCCCAAAGAAAATCCCTCTGAATTTTTTCCAACCGGTTAGCCACCCCAACCGGAATAGGGAAAAGAGAAAGGAAATAAGTAGGGAGACAAGAGAGAGTAGACTTTATGAGTGTGAGTCTACCCCCTTTAGACAAGTATAATCTCTTCCATCCCGCCAATCTCCTCTTCATCCTCTCAATAATGTCATCCCAGATCTGAACACATTTGAAACTAGCGCCCAACGGAAGACCGAGATATTTCATAGGTAGCGAAGAAACACCACACCCCAAAATATCAGCAAGCTCCTGAGTGTTATGAACATTACCAATGGGGATAACCTCGGACTTAGACAAATTAATCTTGAGACCAGAGACCGCCTCAAAACATAATAGGAGACAACGAAGGTTCCGAAACTGATTCACATCCGCCCCGCACAAAACCAAGGTGTCATCCGCAAAAAGCAAGTGGGAGATATACACACTCCCTCCAGGGCCACCACCCACCTCAAAACCCTCCAAACCCCCATGACCCACCACTCGCCCCATCATGCGGCTAAAGGCTTCCATGACAATGACAAACAGGAGGGGAGAAAGAGGATCACCCTGCCGTAACCCACGAGAGCTACCAAAAAATCCTTCCGGACAACCGTTGACAACCACAGAGAATTTCACAGAAGAAACACAGAATAAAATCCACCTGCACCATTTTTCACCAAAGCCACATCTACGCAGCATATACAAAAGAAACTTCCAGTTAACATGGTCATAGGCCTTCTGAATATCCAACTTACATAACATACCAGGAACCCCCGACCTTAACCTGGAATCAATGCATTCGTTGGCGATGAGAACCGAATCCAAAATCTGCCTGCCATGGACAAATGCATTCTGCAATGGAGAAATAAGCTTCCCCAAAAGAGGCCTCAATCTGTTGGCCAACACTTTGGCCAAAATCTTATACACACCCCCCACAAGACTGATGGGGCGAAAATCCTTAAGCTCAGTCGCCCCCGGCTTTTTCGGTATAAGGACAATGAAAGAGGAATTGAGGCTCCTCACAAATCTGCCATCCCTCCCAAACTCATGGAACATTGCCAAAACATCTTCCTTAATAACCTCCCAACAAGCTTGAAAGAAAGCAATAGAGAACCCATCCGGACCCGGAGCCTTGTCACCATTAAGACTGCGCACCACCTTGGTCACCTCCTCTTCCTCAAAAGGACTTTCGATCCGCTGCGCCTCCTCCACCGAAATGCAATCAAACTCAAGCCCATCCAAAGATGGACGCCACTCAAACGGTTCCGAATATAAGGAAGAGTAGAACTCCACGATCGCTTCAGAAATTTCTGACGGATCCTCCACCACTTCCCCCTCCACCAACAAGCTCGAGATCGAGTTGGCTCTCCTATGAGAGTTCGCCATACTGTGGAAGAATTTTGTGCAATTATCGCCCTCCTTGAGCCATAGGGTTCTAGACTTCTGCCTCCAACTGATTTCCTCCATATCTATCAGCTCATTTAGATTCTTGGAGATCTCCACCCGCCTATTCACACCCTCATCATCAAGGCATCCCTCCTCATCTAACCCATCCAAAGATGCTATCTCATGCAAGAGAGCAGATTTCCGCACTGTCAAATCGCCAAACACTTCCCGATTCCAAACCTTGAGATCCAATTTTAATGCCTTTAACTTGGAAAAAAGCACATAACTGGGAGATCCGCTGAAATGATAACCTTGCCACCACTCCTTAACCTTGCCCACGAACCCTTCCGCTTTGAGCCACATATTCTCAAACCGAAAAGGATTTTTAGGGCCACCAAAGCGCCCGCTCTCCGACAAGATCGGGAAATGATCAGACAGCACACGGGGAAGCCACCTCTGGATCACCTCCGGATACAATGCCTCCCATCTTGGGTTGACGAGAAATCTGTCAATCCGAGACCAAGATTGGAAAGATCTACCGTTAGACCAAGTAAATGCCCCTCCAGTCAAAACAAGATCCACCAACTCCACCTCAGATAAGAAGTCCGAGAACTCCTGCATAGCACGCCTCTCGCCCCTCCCTCCCGACCGCTCGCCGGGAAAGCGAGTCACATTAAAATCACCACCTACACACCAAGGAAGATTCCACCAACTATTCACCCCAGCCAGTTCATCCCACAACAGCCTTCTACATCCGTCATCGTTGGGGCCATAAACCCCAGAGAATATCCACTGAACCCCATCATCAAGATTCTTAAAAACCAAAGAGATGGAGAAGATCCCAATGCAAGACTCAATCAACTCCATAGCCCGAGAATCCCAAAGGCATAACACCCCTCCTGACACACCATCCGCCTCCAAGCAGCACCAATTCACATGAGGACCACCACACAAACACCTCACCAATGCCCGTGACATCACCGCAACCTTCGTCTCCTGGATACACACTAAATCAGCCTTCCACCCTCGCAACAGATTACCCACCCTTTTGCACTTCCTCCTATCGTTCAACCCCCTCACATTCCAAGAAATGATTTTAGGCTTCATAAATAATTCACAATCTCCCTCCCCACCTTCCTACTTTTCCTAGAAGACGCAGCATTACCATCATAATTGACAGAACATTTAAGAGATTTCAGTTCTCTAACCATCTTACCTCCAGATTTCCCCTTAAGCCCTCTGTCCGTCTCCTTTTCCTTCTCCAAAGCTTCAAAGATTTCCATCAAAGCCGCCTCATGTCCTTCACACGAAACCCCTACAAGATGTCTGAAGGAGGAGATCATCTCCAAAACCCAAAAAGAAGGAGAGACTCC
Organism: Myrica gale; assembly: GCA_963930655.1. Lineage (NCBI taxonomy): Eukaryota > Viridiplantae > Streptophyta > Magnoliopsida > Fagales > Myricaceae > Myrica > Myrica gale. The sequence goes on from OZ005616.1 coordinate 12,217,640, forward strand.
TCCCTCAGGAGAAAGCTGCGGGTACACGGTACGTAGAGGTTTCGTGGGCTCGTCCCCTCTCCTGCCTTCTACACAAACAACCTCCCCACCAGACATAACCCCCATAGCAAAATTGCCCTTTCCCGCATCCTTAGCAACCACCAGAGCCTTAGAGGAACTGCCAGGATCAACCCCTCAATCTGTCAGCTCAAATGCCTCATACGAGGGTCTCTTGCCCGATAGAAAATCCTCCCTAGAGTCGATGGCCTCCCCCAAAGCCAAACTCACCGAATGCTTCCCAGTACACTGCTCCAGACAGCCTCCAGAAATACCGCAGGCATCACCCACTAACTCCGGCGCCGGCAAGACTCCAACGCCACCCACCACCCCCCCAGACAAAGACGACGACACACTTCCGGTCACCTGCTGCGTCAAAAACTGCTCTGAGGAGACCACAGTGCCCATCCCCAACTCCGGCGAAACCCCGTCGACCTCCGGCAAGACTCCGTCGACCCCCACCACCCCCACAGACGAGGTCAACGTCGCCCTCACCTCCATATTCCGACAACCAGGACCACCGAACTGCGAGCACACGTCGTCGGAGGGCCTTGGTTGGCCGAGAATAGCGTTCTGGCTTTCGGGCTGGACAGGAGCCAAAGGCTGGCCCGCATCCACGAGACATGCAGCAGGCCGATCGGACACCAACTGGGCAGGAGCTGGGCCCAAGGGAGTCAACAACTGACCCGGAGCTGGGCCCAAACCCAGACCTGCCAGACCCCTTGGAATGGCGTTTTGGGCCCAACCCGCATGCTCCTCTTCATTGTAGACGCCCACTTTGAGTCCAACCGAAGACGCCAAATCACACTTTTTTCCCTTATTTTTAAACCACCCAATTAATGCATCCACATCAACCTTCAACTTCATAAGATATTCCCACAAAACGCCATCATACCCAGCCGCAAAATCAGAGGACCCAGCGCAGTAAGAACTCTCGGAAATCACCCGCCCCCCTACATCACGAGCGTGCGGCACCTCAGGAACACCAACAGTCACAACCTTCTGCATGCTGCCCACGTCAGCGAGCAGTCTACGAGACTCTCGCTTTCCCACCTCTTTCGTCTCCGGCAGACCCATCTTAGCTTTGTCGGCGAAGGAGATTCCTACCCTGACCGGAGAATCCATCATCTTCTTCTTCTTTCTTCTATTAATCTCGCCAATGGCAGAGATTACTTCTTCGCACATCAACGCAAACGCCTTCCACCCTTCACCCGATCTTCCTTCCGGGATCATCACGGCACCCCGGCGGCGTCTATCACCAAATTCCGCAATAGCCACATACCGACCACGCTTATTCGCGCACAACTGAGCTAGAAAAGCCCGAGGAGGTTCGTTGAACCTTTCCGAAAAATCTCTGGACTCCTTCAACTCTACAAGACGACCAATCACATTCGCCACCCAGACTGCTCCATATCTCCCGAAGCGAACTGATTCCTGAGCCTTCCAATTCTTCTCCGATAACGTAACTAAACCAGAGTAGCTAACGGAGAATTGGAAAGTTTTAGCCTCGATCACCAAACTACGGAAAAACGCCATCACAATTCTAGCAAACTAATTGGCAAACTCTCGGTCATTGAAGAAGATCAATATTGAGGCCTAAGTCGATATTGATACCGTTACCAACAGGAATAAAAAGACGAGGGTTAATAGTTATCAAATAATTATTTTCATAGTCTTCCAGGTGAGATTCCGAGAAGACCTATTGGAACCCAAAGAAAAAAAGAAAGAAAAGACGCTCAGGAAGGGTTTGGTGAAATTTTAAGGTCTCCTATTGCTTTATTTTCTGCTTTTCTTTTTTCGACTTTCAGCTGGTTTCAAGTTTCTAGAAGAGATCCCACCAATAATTAAACTGTGCCTAGAAGAGATCCCACACACAAATCTTAAGTCACCCACATCAATTGTAAACTGGCCATAAGCCTTGAAGTTCAAGGCTGGCTCAAAAAATATCTCCAGTGCATATTCTAGAAAAGAACAAAGAATTGCTGAAAGCCTTCTTTGTCACAATGCAATCAAGTACAATCATGCTTCAAATGAAGGCTCCAAAGGGACTAACAGCTTTCAGGAGAATCTCTCAATGAATTGCTCGATCGCCATTAGTATGTATATAGCAACAATTAACCAGTGTCAAACTGCAGTTTCATGACTCTTCTGCATTGTTATGTAGTCAGACTTGTGTCTAACTGCTGGGTGTTGCGCCAAATATGACCATCAATAACTAAACAAAATTGCACCAGGCACCTAACCAGTGTCATGACTCTTCTGCATTGTTATGTAGCCAGACTTGTGTCAAACTGCTGGGTGTTGCGCCAAATATGACCATCAATAACTGCTGGGTGTTGCGCCATCTATGTGAAACTCCTCTTCCTATTCATTGCTTCTCCGGAGTATGATTTTCTCGATTATAGGTAGGGTTTGACAAGAGGTTTGTTTGGAAAAAGTAGAAGTTCCTCATCTGTCAAGTATAGTTTACTCGAGAACAATATTGTTGTTCATCTTCTGTAGAAAGTGTATGTCTGCCACAACTCCAATGCTCTGAAAGACATGGTGAATGAAAAGCCACTGATTCTCTTGGTTCGAATTATTGTCTCTTTTGTGTCTAATGAATTTCTTTTTCTGATCATGAAGAAGTAGGAAACGATTATGAGTCTTATCAGAGTGGTAGACAATTGAATGCAGATATGTCACATGGTTTTTGTGCTTTGTTCGCATAGGTCAAATTATTCTTAGTTCTCTCAGAATGTCCATCTTAGAAGCCATTAGGGGCTGTTATTGAAATTTAGTAGCTTTTTACGAACGTGCTGTAGAAGGAGATGTCGTTTTCCCGTAGATTCAGTGTTGAAGCTAAGGAGTTCCAGATTACAGTCTTAGGTAATGGCGTCGTGAAAATGTCGGAATGGAGTCGAAAGGCTCTGAGTTCTATCTTCCTTGGGAGGTTTGGAGCTGTTTGGATGGTGAATATGGGCAATAGACTGCAAGTGGATGTTCACAAAGAGTTTGTCGTTAAGTTTAACGAGGGTTCTCGGGCTTTTTTGGCGCAGCGATGTAGCAACAAGGCTGGAAGGTATGTTGCAATAGCGGAGTTTGGAGGGGGACGCAGAAAAGGGGTGGTGATGTTACCGGAAGGCAAAGGGGGGTCTGGCTGGCAGGCTTTAGCAACTGTATTTCAGGAGGTCGTGTCTCACTTCGGTGAACTTCAAAGGAGCAGAGGAGGCTCTTCGGATTCTAGAGTTCGACATGAGGTTTCCTTCGCTGAGGCTGCAAAGAGAGGGTCGAAGGGGGAGAGCTATGGAGGTAGGGGGTCGACAGGGAAGGAAGCTGGAGAGGTCGGAGGTGGCGTGGAGCAGAAGGATCTCATGCATGCTTCTGTGCATGCGGCTCTGGCAGGAGACTCTCCTTTTTCCAAGGAGCTGTCATTTACTGCAAAGTCGGCTGTAGGAAAGGCGTTTGATGTGGCTCTTTGGAGAACTAAGTTGACGAGAATTAGAGACGAAATTGATGTCCTGTTAGATCTATTGGGGATGGAAGGTGGGTCGGGTGTTGCTTCTCCAGCCCCGATAGCTAAACCCGTTTTGATTTGGAAGGAGAAACTCTCTCTGCAGGGTCTGGTTGAAGCTGATGGGCCGGGCCGTGTCCCTTTGGGCCAGCCTTTGAGCCTTTTCCATTCGATGGCTACACGGGAGGAGAGTGGGCTGGCTCTCCCGAGGCCCGTTGCTGGGGGAGTTTCTGCCGACAGCTTCGGTTCACCGGAACGGAGCAAAGGAGATGGCCGATCCACCTCGTCGGTGGTGACTATGCCTCCGGCGACTCGTTCTGTGGTGGCGGAGCAGGGTTCCGGCGTCTCGCCAGCGCCGGAGCTGGCAGTAGAAAATGGAGCTGTTGTGACCCGTTTCTCCTCCGGCTGTCTTGTGACGCCGGGAAGCTGCTCGTCGGAGACAGATGGGGCCGATCTGTCTGTTGGGAGGATCCAGAGTGATTTTTCGTTGGGGGAGGCTCACTTTGCTCCCGATGGCCATTTTCCTCACCGTGTGAAGGAGGGTTGTGAGGCCGTGAAGGCTCGGGCAGAGGTGTATCTTTCTCCTGGGGCTGGTTCATGTGGTTTGGAGGTGGGGGAGTGTTCTAGGGGTTTGTCTACGAATTTGGTTTGTGTTGACTGCTCATCTGGACCAGATCTGGGGGCAAATTCTCTAGAGTTGGAGGATGGTGATCTTCTGGGAGATGATGAGAGAGAATTGGCGACTGTGGAACCATTGGCGGTCTGCTTCCCACGTGCTAAACTGATGGGAAAATCTCAGAAGCTTGGTGTTTCAAATTGGGTATTAGAGATGGTTTCTTCTGTTCGACATTTGGTTGGGGTGTCGTGTGAGGGTCATGAAGAGGAGCTGAGAAAGCTCTTTGTGGCTTTGGAAAGAGACAGGGTGCGGAGTAGTTCAAAAAAGGGTAGTAAATCAAGGGGAAAGTTGTTTCGAGAGCTGAAAGGATTGTCTTCTTCGATTAACTATGAAGGGTCTTCTTCAATTGCTAGATTGAATAAGAACAAAGGGGGGGCATTGTTAGTGTTTAAATGATGCCACGTATATTGAGTTGGAATGTTAGGGGGTTGAATGATAATGTGAAGTGCCGTAGGGTGGGGAATCTTTTGAAGGGTTGGAGACCGGACGTTGTTTGTCTTCAAGAGACCAAAGTGGCTGAGGTCTCATGGGCTTTGATTAGGCGATTGTGGGGAGGGGCTCATGTTCGTTGGCTTAGTTTGGCGGCGGTTGGCGCCTCGGGGGGTATTTTATTAATGTGGGACACGAGGGTGTTGGAGATGGTGGATTCTTGCCGTGGTGAGTTTTCGGTTTCGGTGATCTTTAAAAATGTGGCAGATGGTTATCAGTGGATTTTTTCGGGTGTCTACGGCCCTAATGAGGATAGGGACAGAAGATTGTTATGGGATGAGCTGGCTGGGGTTTTTGTGTAGTGGGATCTCCCGTGGTGTATTGGGGGTGATTTTAATGTCACCCGGTTTCCTAGCGAGCGTTCGGGCGATGGAGGGGGTGGGAGAGTTATGATGGAGTTCTCTGATTTCGTTGCGGAGTTGGGTCTTGTGGACATCCCTCTGTTGGGTGGTGTTTATACGTGGTCTAACAATAGGGACCCTGAGTCGTGGTCTAGGATTGACCGTTTCCTCTTCAGCTCGTCTTGGGAATCTTTGTTCCCGGAGGTGACTCAGAAAAGGTTGCCCCGCATTCTCTCGGATCATTTTCCTATTCTCTTGGAGCGGGGCAGTCAGGGGGGTGGGAAACGACCGTTTAGATTCGAGAACATGTGGCTGAAAGTTGATAGGTTTGTGGATAAGGTTCGGGAGTGGTGGGGTTCGTATTCTTTTGCTGGGTCTCCTAGTTTTGTGTTGGATGCAAAGTTGAAGGCGCTGAAAAGAGATCTGAAAGTGTGGAACCAGGAGATGTTTGGGGATATCAGCTTTAGGAAATCCTCTTTGTTAACCGAGTTGTCTTCCCTTGACTTGTTGGATGAAGGGGGTCTTCTGGAGGAGGAGGGGAAAGCTAGGAAGCTTCAAGTGCTGGGGGAGTTGGATCGCCTGATTGATATGGAGGAGGTGAGCTGGAGACAGAAGTCGCGTTCTTTGTGGCTTAAGGAGGGGGATAGAAGCACAAAGTTTTTCCATCGCATGGCAAATTCAAATAGGAGGAATAATTTCATCTCTAGTTTGGAGGTGGATGGGGTTGTTGTGGAGGATCCGGATGTGGTGTCCGATGAGATTGTGAATTATTACTGCTCCCTGTACAAAGAACCTCATTCTTGGAGGTCGTCTTTGGAGGGTTTAGAGTTTGCTTCTATTTCGGGGGAGGAAACTAGCTGGATTGAGAGACCTTTTGCTGAGGATGAGGTGACTGCGGTGGTACAATGCCTTAATGGGGATAAAGTCCCGGGCCCAGATGGTTTCTCGTTAGCCTTCTTTCAGTCTTGCTGGGAGGTGATTAAGAGGGATGTTTTGGCTTCTTTTAATGACTTTGCACAAAGGGGGAAATTTGTCAAGAGCTTGAATGCTTCCTTTATTGTTCTCATTCCCAAGAAGGCTGGTGCGGTCGAGCTTAAGGATTTCCTTCCCATCAGTCTTGTAGGTGGGGTCTATAAGATTTTGGCTAAGGTGTTGGCCAACAGATTGAAGGTGGTGCTGAATAAGATCATTTCTCCCTTTCAGAGTGCCTTTGTTAGTGGTAGGCAAATTTTGGATTCGGTGTTGATTGCAAATGAGTGCATTGATTCCAGGTTGAGATCGCGGGTGCCTGGTTTGTTCTGTAAGCTGGATGTTCAGAAGGCTTACGACCATGTGAGTTGGGATTTCTTGTTGTATATGTTGAGGAGGTGTGGGTTTGGCGAGAAGTGGTGTAGTTGGATTGTTTTTTGTATTTCGACGGTTAAGTTTTCAGTTATGGTGAACGGTTCTCCTCAGGGTTTTTTTGGCAGTTCCCGCGGGTTGCGCCAAGGTGATCCTCTTTTCCCTCTTCTCTTTGTTATTGTTATGGAGGCCTTTAGTAAGATGATTAATGAGTTGGTGGCGAGAGGTGCCTTGGTGGGTGTTGATGTGGGTGGTGGTAGCGATAATGAGGTTTGTATTTCTCACTTATTATTTGCTGACGATACACTCATCATGTGTGGGGCTGAGGAGAGCCAAGTTCGTCATCTTAGATGCTTGTTGCTCTGCTTTGAGGCGGTGTCGGGTTTGAAGATCAATCTTTTCAAATCTGTTGTTATTCCTATTGGTATTGTGGATAATGTTCAGCGGCTGGCCGACATAATGGAATGCGATGTTTCAGCCCTTCCGATGACTTACCTTGGGCTCCCTCTTGGGGCGAGATATAAGAGTCCACGCATTTGGGATGGCATTGTTGAGCGGGTTGAAAGGAGATTGGCGAGTTGGAAGCGTCTTTACCTTTCGAAGGGGGGAAGAATTACTCTTATCAAGTCCACACTTTCCTGCCTTCCTACTTATTTTATGTCTCTTTTTCCTCTCCCCATGGCGGTGGCTAACAGATTGGAAAAGCTCCAACGAGATTTTTTGTGGGGTAGTGGGGAGGAGGGTCATAAGTTTCATCTTGTCAGGTGGGATAAGGTGTGCTCTCCTCTTCGTGATGGTGGGTTGGGTCTAAGGCGTTTGCCTTTGTTCAATAAGGCCTTGCTTGGGAAGTGGTTGTGGCGGTTCGCTACGGATACCAATAGTTTATGGAGGAATGTCATTTTGGTGAAGTACGGTTGCGAGGTGGGGGGTTGGAGGACTCCGGTGGTTAATGGTTCTTATAGGGTGAGCTTGTGGAAGCATATTAGTAGTGGGTGGGCCTACTTCTATGAGAGGCTTTTTTTGTGGTGGGGTGCGGGCTTAGAGTCCGTTTTTGGCACGATCTTTGGTGTGGAGACAAAATTTTAAGGTTAGCCTTCCCTCTCCTTTTCTCCTTGGCTCAGAATCAGGATGCTTTGGTGGCAGATTATATGGAGGATGGATCGGGAAGCACGGTTTGGAATGTTCAGTTTTCTAGATCTGCCAATGATTAGGAGTTGGATGACTTTGCGGCCTTTTATTCTTTGTTGTATGGGCAGGTTGTGAGGAGAGGGGCAGCTGATAAGATGAGGTGGCGGGATTCCAAAATCGGTACATTCTCGGTCAAGTCTTTGTATAGAGCTCTTTCGCGGGTTATTGATTCGAGTTTCCCTTGGCGTCAGTGCTGGAAGACTTTGGTTCCCTCTAGAGTTTCTTTTTTGGCTTGGGAAGCTGCTCATGGGAGAGTGTTGACCATCGACAACTTAATGAGAAGGGGCTTTTACTTGACTGATTGGTGTTTCTTGTGTAAAGGCGAGGGGGAGTCTGTGGATCATCTTTTTCTGCATTGTTCGGTGGCTAGAGGGTTGTGGGCGTCTAGATTTTGCATTATGAACCTTTCTTGGGTTATGCCAAGGAGGGTGATTGAGGTGTTGAGGGGCTGGAAAATGCAGTTCGACAACCTCTTTGCTTTGGCAGTGTGGAGGATGATTCCTCACGCTATTTGGTGGATCTTGTGGAGGGAGAGGAACAACAGATGCTTCGATAATTCCTAGCGGTCTTTGGATAACTTAAGGGGTCTTTTATTACAGTCGCTTTTTCTTTGGGCTAATGTGATGTTGGGTTCTCCTTTTTTGGGTTTTTCGGATTTTCTTAGCTTTCTCGCTTGTTTATGTTAGGGGTTTTCAGTATAGTCTTTTGTACTGTCGACTCTGATATTTTGTACCTTTGTTTCTCTTTTTAATAAGATTGGCTTACTTATAAAAAAAAAAATAACTAAACACCTATTTTGCTGTTTCCTAGAGATACTTTGATTTGAAAAATGCCACAAATTTGCACTTGGTTTACTGCATCCAGTCACAAAGAACAATTAAAGAGCACATACCTCCCACATAGAAAGAGCTTCATTGAAGGATAACTCCCGACGGAAGAGTACCAGCAGCATCCTGAATGCAAAATGAAGGCTTTCGGCACCTATGTGGGACAGGTGTGCAAACATTTCTCTGTCTGTGAGTTCCACTATCTGCCACAATGCTTGCAATTGTTTCATCACTCCAGTTGGTCCCTCCATCTGAAAATTTTCATGCTGGAGAGTTGCAAAAAGGGTGTGTCATTGATAGAGAGTAGCGTTATCTACGTTAACAACTTTGGCAAGTTTAGTAATACCATTCTTCTCAAAAGCATCTCAAAGCACCAAAAAGCATCAGCATTATCCTCAAAGAGAACAACGAAAGGCGACAGCAGGTCACTCATACCTAAAATCAGGTTTCCAAGTGAAGAAAAAATGCATTACTTAATGCTTAAACCTCACAGTATAAATTGGATGCTTAAAGAAATTTTTCAAAAAAGTCATGCACACTAAAAGGTGCAAAGGAAAAATAAAAGCCACAACCTTGACAATAACCAGTTGCAGGATCAACCCATGCGTAAACAGCAAGGATATCTGACATCCTAGCTAAGTTTCTTGTATCCTCATAAAATTCAAGATGACTATCCGTTCTTACAACATCAACAACTGTAAAAGTACAAATTTTGTCAGCTTAGACAAGTAGCTCAAGAAGAATATCTAATTATGACATTAGCATAACAACCGCCCTTTGTTCAAGTTGGGAGGAAAAGAATCACCAGGATTACCTATCCGGTGCAGAGTCCAAAGCCATTCTGATACTCTGTCTTCACTGGCGGCCCCTCCTTGAGATGTGATTGAACTGACCACTGCTGTCTGTGGTACATCTGATATTCTCAATTGATTTACCATTTCTGTTTCATACAACATAGTATGGGATAGCAAAATTGATTCATGGGCATCAGGACAGACCATCTCAACTCCAGAATCAATAGGATGCGAGACATTGGTAGATTGCGAACCATTTAATTCTATAATCAGGTCTTCGTTGTTAGTAATTTGAAAACTGTGCATTCCATCATCATCAAATATTGGCTTAAGTTGTGTGGGAAGTTTATCATCATGCAATTCGCATGATCTTTTATTTTCACCACTCTTGTCAAACAAATCAGTGACAGGTAAAGGAGGAAAAACAAAATAATCTTCACGTGCGCACTGTGATCCATCTGCTTCTCTCCCTATTTTTGGGGAACTGCAGTTGCATGGACCAGAAGTAGTTATATAAGACGAGTCATATGCTCCACTATCTGTGCTTCCCCTCACGCTGACAAGGTCAGCTGAATTGCTGGAGGTTTCTCTTTGGCATGCATATGACATGTCTGTAAAATTATAATTCCAATCACAACGGCTCACTAAGTTAGCATTATCAATAGAAGCTTTTGTACTTTCCACTTTAGTTTCCCTTCTCCTGTCATCTTTAGAGGATGTCCTCATATCCATTACTTTTGAACCCACAACATAGGCAAGTGAACCAGTTCCTATGCTTGAATGCATCATTTGGCATTCCCTTATCAGGTCCTTGTAACGTTCCCTGCATATGAAGTACTATGAGACGACATTATTAGAAGTTTTACTAACTATTATATCTGATTTGAATAACTAACACAACTTCCATTTCTCCAAAGACCTCAAACGAGCTTAACACTTTCTTATAGATTTCAGACACAGCATCAATTGCACTGAACACCTCAAACAAGCTTCTTCAAATCATTGTAGACAACACATGGGTAAAACAAGGCAAATAACACATTAACTTTGGAGTTCGAACCAATGTATCTTCTACCTTCACGGCAATGTGAAAAAAAAAAGCAGCTAGCAACAGCAGGATCACCAATTTGATAAAAAATAGTTCTTTCAGCTGGTTAAGATGCTAGACATCCATAATTCAGCATACTAAGCATAACGAAATAAAGTTGAGTAGCAAGATGGAGTATGTAAACAATTCAAGGAAATTGGGAGATTGAACTACATCCACATGCGTGAAGTGGAGTGCAATCAGAATTAAACATGAACATAATTTTTTTTGATAAGTAAGATCAATTTATTACAAGAAATGAAGAGTGAAAACAGTAGAAAGATTGTACCGAAAACACTTAGAACATACAAACGAAAAAGCTAATGAAATCTGGAAAATCTAGAAAACAACCCCCCCACATGGCAGTAACCTAACGAAAAAGAGAGTGCATAACAACACCCTATAAATGAACCACCGACGATGCTAAATCCTCAAAACAACGTCTATTTAAACATGAACATAATTTACCAGCAAAATCAATCATATATCTTTTCCAAGCAACACAGCCAAGTAGAGGGCACAAAAAGAAAAAAATATCAGCACTTAATATGGATGCAAAGGAGTATAGACCTCCGGGCTGTCCGTAGTTGCCTTCGGTACTCAGCAGTGCTTCCCAGCCTATAACAACCAAGTAGAAATTCCCAAACTTCTGGCCTTATAGATGGATCTACCCCCTATCACACACGAAAAGTGTATAATTATGATCGTATGGTGGAACCCAAAAATTCAGAGAAGTAAATCTACTAAAAATGGCAATTAAAAATAGATCCTGGCCATCAAGCCTATTAATGAAACAACATACCCCCAACACAATCATCTTGAGTGCCTTTTGGAAACCAAAAATCTTCCCATCACTATCAAAAGTTGCCTGCCACTTTTCTGGCGTAAGCATTTTGTTCACCTGCATCAGTAAGAACGATGGAGTCTCATAACCAAACTATCTTGTACTTAAATAATGGTAACCATAACAATAATAATCATTTGTGTAGTAATAAAATCAAAAGAACGTGTTAGTAAAAAAAAAGAATATCCAAACTAATTCTGAGTCCCTCTTCGAATTCCTTTGAAGTTACTTAGAGAAAGGGAAATAAAATAGTGAAGATTACTTATACTCAACACCAGAAAAAAAAAAAAGAGGAAGAAGAAGAATTAAAACGATATTGTATAAAGAAGACTCTCAAAAGTCCTTTCTCCAGATCTCATAGGTATTCACATGAACTACATTCTTTGACCCTAAGGCTCTCCAAGCCACAGTGCAGTCATTGTCCTTCACTGCTTCAACTGTAACAGCCTATAAAAGTGTCAACTGCCACACAATGCTCAAAAAAGAACTAGTCAAAATTGCTTTTGAAGCTCCTTGGGTCATTGTAAGGCTTAGTTCTACCTAGTGTGGATAAAATGTGTAACTTGACACTTTCTTCTTTCCCACTCTATGCAGAACTCAAGAAATTGTGACAATAAAGACAGAATTTCAAGAATGGCAACATCCGAAGTCCAACGATAGGGACGTTGGAAGAGAAAACTTTCCATCCGAAGTCTAAGGATGGAAAGTTTTCTGTTAAATCAATGTATGGAGTGCTTAGAAGAGGGGTGCTCCCTCTTTCCCGTGGAAGGATGTTTGGCGATCGTTGTGCCCAATGAGGGTTTCTTTCTTTGTGTGGGAGGCAGCTCTTGGTAGGTGCTTCACTACTGATAACCTTCGTCGTAGAGGTTTCATCATTGCTGATTGGTGTTTCTTATGCCGATGTAGTGGAGAATCAGTTAATCATGTTTTGTTGCATTGCCCCTATGCTTGTGAGCTTTGGTCCCATGTGCTTAATATTCTGAATCTTCAATGGGTTATGCCAGAGAAGGTGGAAGAGATGCTGAGGTGTTGGAAGAGAAGACTAAGAAACCCCTTTGCGCAGGCTATTTGGAGGATGATTCCTCATTGTATCTGGTGGTGTCTTTGGCGTGAGCGTAATAGAAGATGTTTTGAGGATTGTTCTTTGTCCTCGGATAGGTTGCAGGGTGTTTTTCTTTCTTTGTTGTTCTCTTGGGGAAACTCGATGCTTGGCTGCCCCTTTCTTGATTTTGTTGATTTTGCTTCTTTTCTGGCTTGTTTAGAATAGTGTTTGCGGTATAATCTTTGTACTGTATTCATTTTTCTAATGAGATTGGCTTACTTATAAAAAAAAAAACGATAGGGACGTAACCATCTGTCTTTTCTTGAACATACACTGGAACATATAAAGAGTAACCATATATAGCAGCTATGCAGTTGATTTATGACACCACTGAGCATCTGTCCTTGCCCCAAAATCTCACACCTTTCCCCAGTATACCACTGAGTGCAATAATGAGATCCATATCCTATATATATATTGAGAGAGAGAGATGGCCTGCCATGGCTTGGCATAAATTGTTCATCCTTCAGCTGTTACAGAAAAACAATCTTCACTGCAAGTTTGCAGCGACCAAGCAGAGACTGCTGGAACAGGCAGAAACACGCTGTTCCTTATTGAATTTCTAAAAAGTTCAAATCACCTTCTACTAAAATAAAGCTCCATAAGTTCCCATTACCCTTGACAAAACCTAATTCCACATTTAGAAGGGAAAAATTAAACATAGTCCTCTGCAGCCATGACAACCTGTAACCTGCCGAACAAAGCCCCATCATACCACCAGCAGGAAACAACCACAAGCCTAGGAAAAGAAATAGAGTCTGGATCACCATTGTTGGCAATGCCTCCTCCAGATTTCTTACATGCATCACTAAAACGTTTTCTCCTCATTCTCAATCTAAAGCACATGTAAATAAGCACTTGAATGGCAATGCCTCCTCCAGATTTCTTACATGCATCACTAAAACGTTTTCTCCTCATTCTCAATCTAAAGCACATGTATATAAGCACTTGAAACAGATTTTACTGACCAAAAAGCATCTGATAGGTCCTATGAGGAAAGCATTCTTCTCCTCAAGGAAACAAAGCCTAATTCTAATTAGTATTCCCGCATTAAGATTTCACTCCTATTCGATGAAGCTGAAAGCTAATTAAGTTGGGAGGAAAGACTACCAACAATTTGGTGCAAATATTCTCAGCTAGTTGTAGACTTGAGTTTTCTTATATTTGCTTGTTCTGATCTATGCCATTACCTATTTATCATGTTAACTTAACAGGGTATTTGTGAAAACTGTTAGGGCACGTAGGCCTAACCCGAGAGTTGCTGAGAAATATTAGTTGCTTTATTTTAACATTATGTGGGAATGTTTGTTTTACTTTAGTTGCTGTCAGTTCCTTAAGTGTAGGAGGTGTAGGGTAAGAGGCATCTATGTTTATTTAAATGGAGTGGCAGTAGGTTGTTGTGGGGGGGGGGGGGGGAATTGGACTTATCAAGAACCCATTTTGTAATTCAAATATGAGATTCATTTCCTAAAGTATAAGTATTATGCTGTCTACTTAACAGAATATTTACGTAAAATTCGTTCTTACTCTCCTTATAGAATCGTCTTATATTGTGATTTCTGCAGTTATTTCATCACAAACATTCAAGGCAGTCAGAGGGTTGATAAAAAAGTTGTGTTACGCATTATGTTACAATCAGCAAGATTGCTCGTATGTTGCTTTCAGGACAAGATGAAGCAATGCCAGTTTCATCCTATTTCATAATATCTCGTCTGAACTTTAAGCACCAGTCACGACATAAAATCCACGTTACTTTAATCTTGGTTGTTGCATAACCCAAAAAGTAAAGCACAGAGGAAGGAAAATAAAAAGATAAATTGTAGTTGGAGAGTCTTACAGCTATAACAACCTTTATAGGCGATTGAGAGAGGCAGGGGTCGCCAATGTCGCGCCCCACAGAACTCACTTTTTGCGAATTCACACCCCTGGCTTTCGCGCAATTCCATTGCCTGTCCTCCTCTCTCCCACAAGACATCACAGTCTCCAAAACCCCTCCTTACTCTTTTTCACCTTCTCTACCTTCGACAACTACAGAAGAGGAAAAATAAAACACTGACTAGATCAATAAAATAAAATTTGGGGTGCGGAAAACAAGTACCTTCAACAACTTGAACAAAAAATGAGAAAATGTTTCTTCGTCCCCCAAAAATTATAAACAGAATTTGATCGCAGGAAACCTCTGAAATCAAATTAGAGAAAGCAAGAATAAAGAATCTAATCGGACGATGATCGGATCATTGATGGAATCGAAAACTCCCATGTATTGTTATAGAGAGAGAGAGAGAGAGAGAGAGAGAGAGATCGGATTACCTTATGTAAGAGAAGCTTGGAGTGTGGATGTGAGGATTTGAGAGCAAGTGATCTGTGAAATTTCAGAGATTAGGTAGGCATTTAGAACAACAGGAGTAGCTCCTCCTCCCACACCATTTAGTCACACAGAAGACCGTTTCCTCTCGCCTGGTATCCGTTTACTATTTCCCTTTTTATATTCCTTTTTCTATTTTCCTTTCTTCCTCGAAGTGGCAAAAGGTCAACGAAACATGAGAAAAAACATACACAACTACTATATTATATATGTTTTAACAAGGAATAGGGAAATATTTTTATTCAAATTATAAGCGAACTGAAGTTCTTTGTTTTCCTTTTTTTTTTATCATTTAGAGTAAGGCCTATCTTTGGTCTTCTGATTTTTAATAATATTGTATAGTTCTATTTTTTCTTTTTCTGTGATTTAGAGTAAGCCTTATCTTTAGTTTCAACACTCTCCATCTTTCCAGCTAATGAAAATATTATATTTTTTTAAAATATAAAATTTTAGAAATCATCTTCAACAAAAAAAAACTTTGCATTAGTCCACTAGTCTATATTAGTCTCTACATCTAACCCAGGGGACAGTGGTATATAATTTTGGGTACATTTGATTAGGAAGAGCCGCAGCCGGCATCAATCTCATAATAAAAAGATTTAAATCAATTAAGAGGATTCTCATATCCATAGAGATCAAAATGAGATAATGCTCTTAACTCATTTTGTACGTGTTGAAAATATTATTACTAATTTATTAAGTCGTCAAGAGTATTACTATTAGAACCTAAGGTTAGATGAGGTTCAAAGAGAGGGGAAAGAAAAATGGCCTCTCCCATGGCCGAACACCACAAAGGCCAATTTTTCTTTTGTTTTATTTCTCTCCTTCTTCCTTCTCCTTCTCCATTCTTCTTTCTCTCTCTTGATTCATGGCAATGGACCTCATTGCCGTGACTCTCCTCTTTCATATGGCTCCCAAGTTTTGTCTTATGTCATGTTATAATTACCTATATCCTAGGGGCAAGCTAATATTATTAGGCATGTAATCATTTAGTGGAGTTTAACAAGTTAAAGAAATCTAACTATTGGGCAGTTTGTTTATGGGTAAGAGATATTCACACACTTGGCAAAATTGGGAGTTTTTTTTCTCCCAAGAGCCATCATTTCATGGATATGGCCGGCCATGGGTCTTGCTATTGGGCTTGAATGCTTGTGGGCATCTAAGCACATGATCCAAGTCCATAGGTTCGGCCCTAATTAGCTTTCCAAGCCCATGGGTTATAGGTCTAATGTTAGTCTAATTTAATAATAAAATTAATCACTAATGTAATTAATCAAATTTAGTTAAGTAGGGAGGGAAATAGAAATCAATCTTACTCAAAGGAGAGGAAAAAATAATGAGGAAATTGAATTAAGAAGATTATTTGAACTAATGATGTAAAAGCTGAAATTTAATTATGTATATAACATTAATACTATATTTTCGGATATATGTTATAAAAATAATCAAGAGAAGACAGCCTAGCGCTATTGCTACAAGGCAAGAAGAGCGCTAATACATTCTTATCTCTCCTAGCGATCTACGACAACCCCAGAGCAGAAATGAAAACCTTGCTTGGGGGATCAAATCCACCAAAGCCCATTCGCCTAACAAGAGGAAGAGCAAGGCCGGAGAGAAAGAATTCGTTAGAGCATTCCTAGTAGCTTATTCAAATTTGGCTCTCTATTTTAACTAAAAAGTACACTTCTCTATTTTAACTATCAACTTTTTAAAAACACCCACAGCATCTTCTTTATTTTAACCATCTACTTTTACTATTCTATTTAAATATTATTATTCAAAGATTTCTTTATTATTTCTCTAACATTTATATTTTTTAATATTTGTTTTCTTGTTACGATTATACTTTGAATATTTGTCTTATCCTAAAAAGGGTGGATTTTTTAATTTTTGTCTTTTCCTAACGCTCGACGTTTTTTAAGTTTATCTTATCTCAACGATTAGATTTTTAAAAAAAATTTCTTATCCTAACGGTCATATTTATAAATAGTAGTCTTATTTTAACGATCATATTTTTAAAAATGTATTAAGTTAGTCTTTATTTAGTTTAAAATGTATTAAGTTAGTCTTTATTTAGTCTAAAATGTATTAAGTTAGTCTTTATTTAGTCTAAAATGTATTAAGAAAAGAGAAAGAAAAAGAAAAAAAATAAGAAAAATATTAATATTTTATTATAGAGAAGTGAACAGTGGTTATCTAAATATAGAGAACCATTGTTCACATGTTAAAATTTTTAGCTAAAAACTGTTAAAATAGATAAGCTGTTAAAGAGTGTTTTTTGACTTTTTTTGTTAAATTGGTTCTCTATTCTAACCAAAATGTTAGAATAGAGAACCTACTAGGAATGCTCTTAGAATCTATCCTAGCGTGCTCTAAACCTACAGTCAACTAACTACTTGCCTCAGTTGTCTCCTGAAAGAAGCGTGCCCCATACCGACTAACAAAAATTTTAATGTATTTACTAATGAAATGTACTTCAAGAGGTATTAACTGTCTAAATAGAGAGCAAGATAAACAAAAATAATAAAGAGCACGCTAGTCATGTAAATGCATCAAAGAAAAAAATTATCTAATAAAAATTTAATTTACCAAGAAAATTATCTCCATTACCAACTTAAACATGCTTAAGAGCTTCAAAAAGGGAGGGGTGTCACAAACACGCTGTGAAATACGCTACTGAAATTTTTAGTGGTTTAATGATAGGAAGCTTTTTACTGGATCTCTCAAAAATTGCATTCAAAATGTAGTGTAGATTTAACGAGTCACTGATTTGACTTACACTTGAAGTGATCTTTAGGAAAAGATGAAGTATTTTTTTGGTTTGGTTAAGCAATTAAGTAAGTGTGGCTCTTTGATGAGACTTTTTCTAAAACTCTAGTTAAAATTAAGTGCATGAAATGTTTGATTTTTTCTTTTGTAAATAAAAAAGTTTGGAAATGTTTGTGCAAAATTGAATTATTTGATATTGGAAATGTGAGATTTTGAGCATGCACTATCTTTTGTATTGTTTTGATGTGGTATATGAGAAATTGTACAAGTTTTGGTAATATGTAAGTGTTGGGATTTCATGAAGTTATTTGAAATATTTAGCTTCATATGTTGGAATGTTGAAATTTATTTCGAGAGTATACTATGAAAACTATCATTGTGCTTGTGAAATGATGTTTGTGGCATTAGTGATATGTTCGTGGTATTTGTACCCCTCGTCGTACATTGAGGTTTCTATGATCATTTTGATGCCCCTCGTGGTATTTAGAGGTTTCAGTGACCATTGGACTCCTTGTAACCGTTGGGGTCCGTGTGACCTTTGATGATTTCACTATATCACATGACCTTGAATATTTTGTTACAATTGTATTTTTATTTTTCCGTTTTAGTATGACTCGCGATATTTTTTAGACTCTATTTATGGTGATAAAATTTAATTTTCTCTACCCTCATTGACTTGCTACTTACTAATTGTAGTTCACCACTTATTTTCCAATCTTTCAGATTTAGTGAATGGTGATAAAAATTAGTAGAAGCCCTCAAGCTATAAAATCTTATAGAAGCTGTAAGATGCAATAATAATGGAGTAACGGTCCTTTGGAGGCCTTAGTATTAATTTTTCAATTTGGAGATCGTTTATTAGATTTTCACTAAAATGTTGAATTTGAGGATGCTAGCATAGTGCTTTGACTAAATTTTGAGACTCATTTTTATATATTATTGTTGAGCTCTGAGTATGAAATTTTGGTCATTATGTATTGAAATAAATTTCTCTCAAGATTTCTTGATTTGGAATTATTGTAAACAAGGTGAAAATTTACATTGTCAAGTAGAACTCTATTTGTTTGGAGTTTTTGACTCGGGGCACAGGTTTATGATTTCATCCTAAGTTGTGCATCGCCGGTTAAACACCAAGTGAAGGAGCCCTTGAAAGCCTTAAGAATATTAGCTGCTTTTTGACTTTGGGAAGGGGAATAATGCCATAGAATAAAACAAATTGTGTTATACCACACGACTGCAGCAAGCTCCAGTTTCAGCTACTTGTGCACAAGCTCGGTTGATGCTCTTGGGCAAGAGAACACGCTTGAATAGTTGCAAGTTTAACGCTAAACAATCCAAAAGAAAACAAAAAACATCCTCAGTAGCATTTTCAACAAGCGTCTGGCTTCAAGCAACTCACATTTTGCTAATTTTTCTTCAACAACGAAACAAGGAAGTTAACACTAATTTGAATATTCTAGAACAATTGCTTTTCCTCCATACTTCAATTCCCCACAGCCACACCCATACACAGAACCTTCTTGAGTTGAAACTTCACTGTTGCTTTTGTTTCCAGTAGAAGCTGGGTATTTGAATTCATATATGGAACAGAATATCGACTCGTCGTCCTCGTTGGGCATTGCCTTCGAGCTCAAGGCATTACCCATCCGCTCACGTTGGCATCCCTTGCTGGCACAGGATACCATTATTTTGTTTTTCTTCTTAAGATTTCCTCAGCAACCAAACAAAAGCTACGAAGCACTGAAAACTTGCAGATACTTGGAAATGAAAAACAAAACAAAAAACTAAGAAAACACGTGAGTAAATAAATTAATACTAAAAGGTAGACCTGGTTTGAGTTGACGCAACGAAATAGAAGAGGAACTGAAGTTCTGGCCCTCAGGGAGATACGTGGCAAGTTTAGAAGGAATTGGAATTGCTTGCTAGAATCAGTCCGCGGACACGAAAAAGATGGAGCAACAGAGCCAGACAATGGTACACGAAGAGAATCCATCATCGTTCAGAGAAAGGAAGTGAGATGGATTGACTTTGAATTTTGAACTCCCACGAGAACAAATGATGTCACCTTAGTTGATTGAACTTTGAACGACAAGTAGTTAAACGAAGGACGATAAATATAGGGAAAAACGGGAAATGGGAAAGGTAAGTGGTTGATTTGCCGTGAGAAGTAACGACAATTTAAGGTCTAGGGTGGAAATCGACGTTAACATAAACTTTGGAGTACTAATCTAACGAAATCAATAAAAGTGGGTGCAACTTAGAAATGACTCCAAAGTTCATGGGTGCAAAGTGAAATTTTCCCTTAAATTTAATATATAACTCGTCCGGACAGCTTTCATGCAGCGTTCGAACACAATCAAAATGACAAATGTATCACTTTTGGGATACCAAATGGCGTACGAACGCCTGAAGACAGCGTCCGAACTAAAGAATAGACATCCGGACATGACGGGGACGACGACCGAGTTAACTCAGCCAAGACAGCATCCCCAAACCTCCCACACACTACCCTAAACACCACCAAATCGCAAACCAATAAACTTAATACAATCCTAACATTTAATACAATGATTTTCTATGTAAAAAATCAATAAAAAAACATAATGTACTATACAAAAAATAGAATTTAAATTCTATATGTAAAACTATAAAAAAATGAAATTTTTACGCAAAAATCGTGTTAAAAATGAACAAAACATACCTGGATGTGATTAGAATCTTCAAAGGAATGAGTTTACATTTGGGAAGGAAACAAGTGAGGGTTAAGTGATTTTTTAGTATAAAACGTTCGGTTTAAATGAAAATGTCGAACTGTTCCCATATTTCACAATCTGTGGACTCCGTCCGAACGGGGACGTACGTGAGCACATGTGGCCCAATGAGAGTCCTTTGCATTAAATGCCAAAATTTAAACAGTTTAGAACGGTTCAAGACATTAAAGGAGTCTGAACGTTCTATTTCCATGCAGACACTTTTCCCCTGACTTCATGCAAGGTGGAAGCACACGTTTGGCTGAAAAAATGTCAAGTCTCGTCTGGACGTCGTGCAAGCGGTTCGGACGATGATAGCTGTTTTCAACCGTCATATAACGTAAACACGTGTAAGTCATACGACGGTGATCTCATCCGTTCCAACAACATCGTTTCATCATACACGTCCGGACTCAATGCTTATACGTTCGAATGCCTACCACATTAAACACGTGTATTCCATGTTGTTGTGATAAAGGCGTCCGGACAAAGTCAATTAATGTGATGCATCCGAACTGCACGGATCCACGTCCGGACACTTGGCAAATTTATTTCACATTACTTTTATTGTTTAATTCACTCAATTTAATTTATTTAAATCATTTAACTAAGACAATATAATTCTGCTCAAATTTTTAACTTTATTTATTTATTTTGAATACATAAAAATATATATATTGCTAAGCATACTTTATATTAAACATCCATTATAACTAATCACATATTTAATTGTAATTACACTAATCGTTACAATCTAATCACACTAACCGTTCTGTTAACATATCATTTGTATTAATCACCCATTTAATTGTACTAATTATCCGTTTAAATTGTAATAAATCTAACGTAATGAAAAAACATAATTAATATAAAATGTCGAACATAATCCAAATACCAAACAAAAAACACAATCATAATGTCTAGTAGAAGTTGGAGACGGTCCTTCTAAGGATATGAAAATAATAGCGATAAAACATAAACAATAGATTAGTCCTAATCATGAGTTGGTTGGTTCAGATCTACTCCGAGGGCGTCACGAACATGCGCCACATGCTCCTCCATATTATCCACCCGATTGATGAGTGTCTGGAGCTGTATCGGAACGGTATGGACAGACTGAGCCAACTGGACCAACTTGTTCTCTCATAGAACAATTCCATCCGCATAACAATTCTTATAAGTAGCTGCAAATTTGTTCTCCAGATCGTCAAGCGGCGTTGGAGCTCCATGCACAACGAATGCGTCGGCTCCACTTTCACCCAAATACTTCCCCTCAGCTCCACTAGATAAGCATCCACTCAAGCTGGTCTCTCTGTCCGTGCCCCGACATTGATGATACTTCTCCCGGAGCGATCCATGGTTAACCTAGCAAAAATCGTCCGAATGTAAGCACAAATCGTTCGCACGTAATTCAAACGACGACGTTTACATTTAGAAGGCGTCCAAACGGTACGAACCACGCCCAGGACGACTATAGACAATCATCCGAACGGTACTTCGATGAACACAAACCAAACATCGTACTTTGATGACACAAAAGAACACAACAAAATTCAAAAGCGTGAAATTGAAAAGCAAACTCACGAAGAGGGTTTTACCTGAAGTTGTGTGAGAGATCTCGGAATAAATCTCGAACGAATAGTAAAAACGTTTGAGAAAAAAGTTAAAGAAAATAGAGTGATATTGTGCTTTTGACAAAGTATGGCCGGTTAAATGATATAATCTGGCATCCGAACGGTCTTGTAAAATTTGTAACGATTCTCATCGTCACTTAGTTTATAGGTCAAGACGGAAATTATGTAGTTGCCACACCAAAAATGCGTCCTCACGGTTTTGGGCCCTGTTCAGAAGGTTTTGGTGTTCCTGAATGATTTTGGGTGACGAAATTAATGTTTTGTCATGCAAAGGCCACTTTAGGTGACAAAATTTGGGTTGACACCCAAAATTTTATCACCTAAACCTAAGGCTATGTTTGGTTTAGTTCTCAGAACAGTTTTTGTTTTTGTGTTTTTTTGGAAGTAGTGTAGATTTTCTTGGGATTGGTGAAAAGTCAGTTAAAAGTTGTTGAAATTTGTAAAAAGTTATTTGGATTGGTGAAAAGGTATTGAAATTGATGAAAAAGTGAGTGAGAAGTTTTTGAAAATTTTTTGAGAACTTAAACAAACATAGCCTAAGTTTCTTGTAATGCCTTGATCTCGTTTTTCTTCATCATATCTTAGTCGTCTTCTTCTTCTCTGAAAAATTAATTTTCCTTTTCTATCGTTGTCTATTTACAGTCATTCAGTTGGCTGGGCGATTTGCATTCTACTGTGTGGCTGGCAACCTCATCTCGTATCTAATAAAAGAGCTCCATCAGCCCACCTCCACAGCAGTAGTTGCTGCCGCCACTGCTGCCACACTGTTGGTAATCTATCTGCAGGTAACATGCTTTTTGGTTTTGTTCTTCTTCTTTCTCTTTAAGGTTTGAGACAACATGCTCTTGCTTGGAAGAATTCGGGAAGAGGGAAATGCTTGAGAAAGACGTAGTCGCAAAAACAAAAGCGAGCTTCAACATCACTCTTTTTTTTTAAGCTCTGAAAAACATCCATTATTTCACATATAAGACTGCTTGCTCAGCAGGTTAATACATCCTAAAAGATAGACATATCTGGGGGTGGTCCATACATATGGTATGTTTGTTTACAGAAATTTTGAGAAATATTCTCAAACCACATCTGAGTAGTAGCATAATAAGCAGGTGACCTTCAAACATTTGGCCTTAAAACAAGCAACAGATCAGCAAAGGGCAAGCTCGGACAGTAATCTTCTTCTTCTTCTAAATCATCTTCCAAAGGCAAGTTGTCTCCCTGGTTCCAACTCCTTTGGCGCAAGGTAATATTCCTGCAGTATTTTTCACCCAAGCTGCTCACAGTAATCATCTGTTCCATCAGCATTCATGCTAGACAAGTAGTATATCTGCGAACCACTAGAAAAGTCAGTATTTCGCCAAATGCCTCTTTCCACTAGCAACAACAAAATCAGCCAAGTTCTTTGTGAATTCAACCATTCTTCCCTTAACAACTGGGGGGATCTTTGTTGGAGAAGAGTCAGTGCATTAGACGACGAATCACAAGCTTCGAGAGGGAGAGCGAGCTCGCCTTGGGGAACCGGCCCATATGCGTCATTTCCAATATAGGGAAGAACCTAAGGATCATCCAAGTACCCAATTCTCTCCGCTTTCGTTGATGACACCATAAGATCCACTGCACGCTGCCCCACATTTTCAATCGACACGCGGGCAGAACGAGAGTGGAGCACTCCTTGTGAAGGCACTTGCCCTCTTCAACAATAAATTCCATTTTCAAACGAAAAGCTATTCTTCCTTTTTTTCCTGCGTAACGAAAAGGTATTCATCGAGCAGTGATTTTTGCTTCAGCATCACTCAAAGAACCAGTTTTATAGGTCTCCGATGGTTTGGAACAATTCGTTCCATGCTTTGGTTGCTTTTATGAATGACATGGCATGAGTAACGTGGTAAAAGGTTGATCTGACAAGTGCTGTCGTTAAAGGAATAGACATAACACTAATTGAAGTCTATCTTTCCTATGAAAGAATTGTAAACAAAGGAAAATGTATGAAATACATTGTAAATGAATTCTTTTCATTACGGAGAGTAGCTTTCTCGAAATAGCTAAACGGTTGATTACTTTCAGAAAATTTTATTTACAGGGTGGCTGTTCAAGGCTAACCATTATTTCTAGGTCTATCAAATTCCATCTTCCCTAATGATTCTCACAACATCATTCTATATGGAGGGTGAGACAATGGTTTGGTTCCAAGATGCTGAAGATTCTGGAATCTTTACTAGTTGGGACACTTTTGTCAAAGTTTTATTGCTTCGATTTGGAGATTTTCCCTATGATGACCCTATGGAATCTATGCAAAAGCTTAGACAAATGAGCTCAGTAGCTGAATATAAGAGTCAATTTGAGTCTCTGTCCAATAGACTGAGAGAGGTTTCAGACAAGATCAAACTAACCTGTTTTATTGGGGGTTTGAAAGATGAGATTCGTTACCCCATAAGGTTGCAAAATCCAACCAAGTTGCATCAAGCCTTTGGATTAGCAAAGATTCGGTAGGAATATGTACTGAGTAGTAAAAAGAAGGGCAATCAGCTACATGAGGTGCCTTAGGTACAACTACTTCTAGTGGGGTGGTAGGACCTGCAAAACCAAACTCTAAATTCAATATTCCAGTGCAAAGAATATCTCCTGCTCAAATGAAGGAAAGAAGGGAGAGGGAGTTATGTTACAATTGTGATGAGAAATGGAACCCGAGACATAAATGTAAAACTACCAAGCTGTTTGTAATGGAAGTAGAAGAGGAAGATATTACCAATGAAGTTGCTGCCCCAGATTCTCTTCAAGAAAGTCAACCCGATGCTGAAATGGTAGAGTTGGATTTGCTCAATTCTCATTACACGCTATCACTGGTCATCCTCATGCAAATACAATGAGATTGTTGGGAAAAATTGAAGAATGTGGAGGTGGTGATTCTTGTGGATTCCAGCAGCACCCACAATTTTATGGATCCATATATTGTGCAAAGAATTGGGTGTAGAGGTGAAAAAAGGTGCACGTGTTCATAAGGTGGCTAATGGGGAAAATATGTTGGTACAAGACACTTGCAAACAGATTCATTTTGGCATTCAAGGTATTGTTTTCAATGCTGATTTCTTTGTACTATCACTGGCGAGGGGTGTGATGTAGTCTTGGGAGTGCACTGGTTGGTGATGTTAGGACCTATTGTATGAATTTTTTTGCAGCTTAGTACGCAATATAAGTTCAACAAAAAAACTGTAGTACTAAAGGGTTGGTTCCTATGAATAATTCTGTGGTGGACAGTAATGACTTAAGGAGAGAGAAGTCTGGGCAGATTAAATATATGATTTTACAAGTGATGTCTTGGGTAGTAATGTCCCAAAATGACAACTGACTTTAGGAGATTAAACAACTAATAGAAGAGTCTATTGTGGTTTTCAATGAACCTACATGTCTACCTCCTATTAGGAAACATGATCATCAAATCATATTCAAAGATAGTTCTAAATCCATTTCAGTAAGGCCTTACCGTGATAAAGCCCTAGTACTCATAGGGATTTATTTGTAGATTTTAATATATTAGGAACTATTAGAAGCAATGACACAAGATTTATGGACTTCCTTTTTTTATCTTTATTATTATTAGTAAGATTGTTTGAGATTCATTTTGAAACCATGGTAGATCTTCCTAGAACTGCTGGCATGAACAGTGCATGAAGAATGAAGAGCGGAAAGAGCCTATTCGAAAACTGTAACAAGAGTCCTTAATTTCCATATTTACGAGTTGAGAGATTTGATTGACAAAGTATTCGATAAATCGAATGCGAGTGAGAAGACTTGGGCAAGATAAGGGTATTTGTTTTAGTGGTGCTTGGGTTATTTCAAAATTTTAGTACAATAAAATAATTATAAAATAATATTTGATTTTATCTTACTTTTTTTTATCAATTTTTATAAATTAAAATTTTGGTGGTGTTTGTTTGTGAAAATATTGGAGTTTTGAAAATTTTGACTATTAGGGTTTGTGAAAAAGTATAATATTTTATGAAAAAGTGAGGAGATTTAATTGAATTGTATAATATTATTTTATAATTTAATGAGGAGAGAAAAATTATTTTATAATTGTTTGAAAATTTGGAGGGTCGAAATTTTGGGAAACAATTATAAAATAATTTTCTTTTCTCTTACGAACAATTTTCTGTGTTTGACACTAGCAACTCTTTTGGTCTTGTTTTGGCTAGTGGTAATCTATCATGCTTTCTTTCGCCTTATTTTATTTGCAATCAGAGTGCAATTGGATTATTGTCGAAGAGGATATGATTGAGTTTCTATTGAAAGAAAATTTCCACCTATTACTCATATTGCTGGGAACTTTATCTTCTACTTTTTTCCTTTTCATACCCAAGTGATAATCATAATTTCTCTTTCGCTTAGGGTGGGGAGATTGTAATGATTGTATTCCTCTGTTCGATAAGTGTAAACTGAGTGATCTGTTCGGTAGTTTGTATTTCTTTATACTACATCTAGTTTCCTTCCGTGTTGTTGCATAAAGACAAGTTAAAATTTCTTGAAAAGGGAATATGTACGAAGCTCTATATAAAGCCAAATCGTACTGTTATTTTGGAGAGGGAAAAAAACAAATGTTCCCTTGATATATTTAGTCAGTCATTGGAAACCTTGAACTATAATGACGTATTACATATTAAACTGACAGTACGCCAGTTGATCTAGTCCTCAATAATTAAATTAGTTGTTGATATGTCATGCGTTGATAATTGTATGTATCTGATTCTTGCGAAGAAGGGAAATATATATTTCTCCTGAAGTTGGAAATATGAAATAAGCTTGTTGGCTGAACTCTTAATGGGAAGAATCTTTTTTTTTTTTTGCGTTGGCAGGGAGGAATTTAGGAATTTTGCATCTGCTATTTCTACCATTTTTCTTTCTATGCTAATGTTTTCTGATATGTTAGTCTTCACATCAAGAAGCATTAGTAAAGACTTAGTTGTACCAGGCCTTAGGGTGCGTTTGTGTACCAAAATTTTACCCCCTCTAAAATTTTAACACAATTAAATATTACAATATAATCTCTCTCCCATCAAATCATTACTATTTACTACAAAAATATAAAAAATTACCTCTCTCTTCACTTTTTCACTAAACCCAATACCTAAAATTTTAACAACACTAAAATTTTACAACACAAACACAACCTTAGTATACCTTGCTTTTTTATGCTTCACTGTTTTTGAATTTTCATAGCTTGAACATTTTTTTTCCCTTTCGGATTCTTATGTTGTATTTTTTCTTTGTAGTGGTTGCATTTTGTCCAAACAGTAATGAAGTTCATATCTATAGATTGTTGCAAGACAAGTGGGAAAAGGTGCATGTTCTTCAAAAGGTACTTTGTTCAGAATTTTTCAGTCAATACAAAAGACTCTTCTACGTTATTTATGCTGCAAATAGTTCACAGCTCTTATTTTCTACTCTTACTGGTTGCTATGAATATAAGGGAATGATACTTACATCTTGAATTGGGGTCCTACTGTTAATTTTGGGCAATTTATTGGTACATAAGTCAAGATAGGTAGAATTATTACACCCAGGAAACAAGGAAAGGTATAAAAAATTTAGGACTAGGGATATAACAAGCTTTCTGATGGAGTTATCAAAATTCAACACTACGAAGTGTAGCTCTGGGACTGTAGGGAGAAGTTATTTTTTATACATGTAGGCTCCTTTCTCTATTCCTTTGTCGTTTGACATTTCTTTCAAATTGGAATATTTTGGTTTCCTTTTCCTTTTCCCCCTCTTATTTGTTTGAAAATACAATGCTATTTAACAAGACTTTTGTGTATATTGGTTTCCAAATATTCATGTATGCTTTGATGCATTTCTCAAACACAGATCAGGACGTGTTCTATGCTGGTTGTTCTCAATTATTCTGTTCCTGGAAGTGATAAAAGAAACTGTTTAATCCACATTTTCTTTCTTGGATTTGTCTTTATTTTGTTTTGTTTTCATTTGTTAGATTTTTTTGTTTGTTTGGTTTTTTTTTTCTTTTTTTTTGGGGGGGGGGGGGGGGCTTGACATCAGTTTCTTCTTCTGTAGACCATACGTCATAACCTTATGGCTGAGACTGATCATCAGATGCACCATTCTGCCAATGCAGACAAAATCTTGACTTTTGTGGGATTATTTTGGGAAGATCTTTAAATAGAGATATAATGCCTTATTGGTTACCTTTTTCCTTAGTTGTTTTCTTGGGAAGACTTCTTGCCCCTACCTTATCTTTCCATATACAAATCTTTGCTATTTATCACAAAAATGTATGTGCAAGTGTAATCAGATACAGAAATTAGGACATACTAGTAATAAGATGTTGATAAATCTCTCTATTGTCAGCTTTTTATCATTTATGGCTAGATTTGATGAAGATAGTGTGTAAATGTGTTTTTGAAATTTTGTCGGCACATCTGAAACAGCATTGACATCAGTTTCTTCTTATGTAGATCATACGCCATAACCATATGGCTGAGACTGATCTTCAGATGCACCATTCTGCCAATGGAGACATAAAATCTTGACTTTTGTGGAATTCTTTTGGGAAGATCTTTAAATAGAGATATAATACTCTAGAAATCCCGAGTATCATGGATATAGAAATTACGTTGGATATGACAGATCTCAATATTATGGAATGAATATAATATCCCGGATTACTTGGGGTAATTAAGAAAGGCAATATTCGGAGATATTCGGGTCTTGGTTTAGGCTGTTTTTCTATGATTATTTCCTTATGTATAAACCCTCTATGATGTTATAAATTGAGACTCATACCTGTACGAATGATTCATTGAAGCAATATACAGAAAGTTTCATTAGTTCTTCAATTCCATTCTTTCTTCATGGTATCAGAGCCAGGTTCTTAGTTATCGATGTCTGAATCCACCGTCGATAGCGAAGGACCGGTACCTTCTCTAAGCTCTACTCCGGAAACACCATCGCTGACCACCATGGGCTCCAATGGACTTGAGAGTTCGTCCTTCCAGCTCACGGTGGAAAAGCTTAATGGAAAAACTTCCGAGAGTGGGCTCAATCAATCAAGCTTGTCATTGATGGAAAAGGGAAACTGGGGTATCTCACCGGCGAAACGAAACAACCACCCTCGACCCAAACTGCCGACCTATTGAAGTGGTGGTCAGAAAACTCGATGGTGATTGCATGGCTGGTGAACTCCATGAAATCCCCCATCGGTAAAACCTATTTGTTCTTACCTACGGCGAAGGACGTATGAGAGGCTGTATGGGAGACATACTCAGACGCAGAAGACTCATCGCAGATCTTTGACATTAAGACTCGATTGTGGCAGATGAAGCAGGGGGAGCGAGACGTCACTGAGTTCTTTCTAGAGATGCAAGCCCTCTAGCAGGATCTCGACCTGAGCTACGACGAGGAATGGGCTTGTGCCGGCGACAACGCTAGGTACCGGAAAAAACTCGAAACAGAACGGGTATTCGAGTTCCTCACTGGACTTAATCGCGAGCTTGATGACGTACGAAGTCGGATACTCGGTCGAAGACCTTTGCCCTCCATTCGTGAGGTATTTGCTGAAGTTCGGCGTGAAGAGCACCGAAGGAAGGTGATGCTGCACGGGTCTTCTACCCCTCACGGGCCCAGTACAACAGAAGCTTCCGCCTTAGTGTCTAAAGGCCCACACTTTGGGTTCGGCCCAAAACCTAACCGCAGCAAATTATGGTGTGACCATTGTCGGAAAAATGGCCACACCAAAGACACCTGCTGGGAAATACATGGAAAACCTGCCGATTGGAAACCTAGACAGGGCAATCGAACTCAGGGGTATCAGACCTCTCTCACGCACCCACCAGCACCACCACAGGCCACTCCTGGTACCTCAACTGTCGGATTTACCCCTGAACAGTTGGAACAATTGCAAAAATTGTTTTCCAACTTCCAAGCTTCTGGTCAGTCCTCCCAGAATTTTCCCTCTGCCTCCTTAGCTCAAAAAGGTAATTTTTTTCATGCTCTGAGCACATCAAGATCCAATAATCCTTGGATCATCGACTCAGGCGCATCCGATCACATGACCGATTCCTGCCACCTTTTTTCTTCTTACTCACCATGTGCTGGTAATCTCAAAGTTAAGATTGCCGATGACACACTTTCATCTGTTGCAGGAAAAAGGAGTATTCAACTCTCTAACTCTATCACATTAGACTCTGTCCTTCATGTTCCCAAATTATCTTGCAATCTCTTGTCCGTTAGTCAGTTAACAAAAGCCTCTAATTGCTCTGCTAAATTTCTTCCCTCTCACTGTATTTTTAACGAGTATTCGGCTGTACTGCCTTTGTCCATGTTCATTCTCATAATAGAGGCAAATTAGATCCTCGTGCTATTAAGTGTGTTTTCATAGGATATGCCCCTACTCAAAAAGAGTACAAGTGTTATGATCCCGCCACAAAAAAAGTCTTTGTCAGCATGGATATTACATTCTTTGAAACCACCTCCTACTACCAAAAACCTTCTCTTCAGGGGGAGCCGTTGTGTGACGAAGCTCGGTCTTTGGTCTTCGATCTCTCTCCTCCTGAGCCTATCGATCTCTCTCCTCCTGAGCCTGTCCCCACCATTGATCCTGCCATAAACACAGAAGGAAACTTGAACTTAGGGGGAGATGCAGGAAAACAAACACTGGTTTATTCACGCAAGCCAAAATCAAAGACAGTAGAGAATCTTATACCTGAAGCACCAAAAGAGTCAGAACCGGTAATAGTTCCAAGTGAGTCTCCATCTACTGCTGGTAAGCCTACATCCTCTGATATTGATTTACCCATTGCTCTCAGAAAGCAACCTCGGTCATGCACTTCTCACCCTCTCTCCAACTTTATGTCTTATAATGCCCTATCTACAGAGTTTCGTGCCTTTACTTCTAACCTTGACAGTGCAGAAATTCCACGAGACATTCAGGAGGCCCTGAAAATACCCCAATGGAGAGAGGCAGTAATGGAAGAAATGAGAGCCTTGGAAAAGAATGAAACTTGGGAAGTAACAGACTTACCAAGAGGAAAGAAACCTGTTGGTTGCAAATGGGTGTTTACTCTAAAGAATAAAGCAGATGGAACTATAGAAAGGTACAAAGCCCGCCTTGTTGCTAAAGGATATACACAGACCCAGGGGATTGACTACACAGAGACGTTTGCACCAGTGGCGAAGTTAAACACTATTCGAGTTCTTTTGTCAGTTGCGGTCAACTCAGATTGGCCCCTCCAACAACTTGATATTAAGAATGCATTTCTGAATGGAGAATTAGAAGAGGAAGTCTTTATGACAATGCCACCTGGTTTTTGTAGAACTGGAGAAGAAAAGCGAGTGTGTAAACTCAAGAAGTCTCTCTATGGATTAAAACAGTCACCAAGAGCATGGTTCGATAGATTTGCCAAAGTGGTAAAAAGTCAAGGATATCAGCAAGGGCAGTCAGACCACACTATGTTCTTCCGGCAATCTGAAGATGGGAGGAAAACCATTCTGATTGTCTATGTTGATGACATAATCCTAACTGGAGATAATATAGAAGAAATGGAGAGACTGAAGAAAATGCTAGCCACTGAATTTGAAGTGAAAGACCTAGGACAAATGCGATACTTCTTGGAGATGGAAGTTGCCAGATCAAAGAGGGGCATTAGCGTATCTCAACGAAAGTACATTCTGGATCTCCTAACTGAGACTGGTATGCTTGGATGTAAACCAAGTGACACTCCCATAGAGGCAGGAAAAAGAACGGAGGACGTTGGAAAAACAGTAGAAAAAGACAGATACCAAAGACTGGTGGGAAAGCTAATCTACTTGTCACATACCAGACCGGACATCGCATTTGCTGTTAGTGTGGCAAGCCAACACATGCATTCGCCAAAAGAAACTCATCTAGAAGCAGTGTACAAAATTCTCCGATATCTCAAAGGGTCCCTAGGTAGAGGGCTATTTTTCAAGAAAAGTGAAAGCAAAGGAGTGGAGATCTTCACAGATGCTGGTTGGGCAGGCTCAGGCAGAAGATAGACGGTCCACCACCGGATATTGCACCTTTGTATGAGGTAACTTGGTAACTTGGAGAAGTAAGAAACAAAATGTAGTGGCGAGAAGTAGTGCTGAAGCTGAGTTCAGAGCAGTTGCACAGGGAATGTGTGAAGGACTATGGCTAAAGAAACTCTTAGAAGAACTACATGTTGGAGTAAGGTTACCAATAAAACTCTACTGTGACAACAAAGCAGCCATCAACATTTCTCTCAATCCAGTTCAACATGACCGAACCAAACACATAGAAGTTGACAGACATTTCATCAAGGAAAAGGTTGAAGGGGGGATCATTTGTATGACATATGTCCCTACAAAAGAACAGACAGCAGATGTCTTCACCAAAGGATTATCTCGGCAAAATTTTGAGGACTTTATCGGCAAGTTGGAAATGATCAATATTTACGATCCAACTTGAGGGGGAGTGTAGAAATCCCGAGTATCATGGATATAGAAATTACGTGGGATATGACAGATCTCAATATTATGGAATGAATATAATATCCCGGATTACTTGGGGTAATTAAGAAAGACAATATTCGGAGATATTCGGGTCTTGATTTAGGCTGTTTTTCTATGATTATTTCCTTATGTATAAACCCTCTATGATGTTATAAATTGAGACTCATACCTGTACGAATGATTCATTGAAGCAATATACAGAAAGTTTCATTAGTTCTTCAATTCCATTCTTTCTTCAAATACCTTATTGGTTACCTTTTTCTTTAGTTGTTTTCTTGGGAAGACTTCTTGCCCCTACCTTATCTTTCCATTTACAAATCTTTGCTATTTATCACAAAAATGTATGCGCAAGTGTAATCAGATACAGAAATTAGGACATACTAGTAATAAGATGTTGATAAATCTTTCTATTGTCAGATTTTTATCATTTATTGCTAGATTTGATGAAGATAGTGTGTAAATATGTTTTTGAAATTTTGTCGGCACATCTGAAACAGCATGACCAAATTGTTTCTGGAATAGACTGGAGTGCAAGGTCCAACAGGATAGTTACAGCATCACATGATCGGAATTCGTGAGTATCTATGACTCGAAAAATAATTTTTATATATAGTGGAACGGTTTTGGCCTCAGCAACTGTCTTTTTCAAGCACAAGCATGGTGTGTATTTCACTTTTCAATTGACTTAATTATGTATTATATTCTGTTTCATTGTCTGTGAACTTTCCAGATATGTGTGGAACTTTGAAGGATCAGAATGGGTACCAACCCTTGTCATCCTTAGGCTAAACCGTGCTGCACTTTGTGTCCAGTGGAGTCCAAAAGGTATCTCATCTTTTCTCTGTTTTTTTTTTATAAGTAAGATCAATTTATTAAAAGAAATAAAGAGTGAAAACAGTACAAAGATTGTACTGAAGCCACTTAGAACATACAAACAAAGAAGCTAATGAAATCTGGAAAATCAAGAAAACGACCCCCCCACCCTGCAAATGAACCACCGACGATGCAAAATCCTCAAAACAACGACTATTTCGTTCCCTCCAAAGACACCACCAAACACAAGATGAAACCATATTCCAAATTGCCTTAGCCAAAGGGTCCTTAAACTTTCGCCCCCAACATAGCAACACATCAAACACCCTTTCTCTGTTCTTTCTTCATTGGTCCTTTTAATCTTTCTTTGTCTAATAGACTTTTTCATGTACTCAGGTCTTCTGCATAAATGCTATAGGCACAATTACGTAGAAGGAACTCCTTGGACGTAGGGGAATTAAAAATGATTTTCCTTAGGACCTGTCTCATAACAAATTCATACAGCAATGGCTGGATATTATATTTAAGATTTCCTCAGCGTAACCTGTTTAGAGCTTAACCATAGTTCTGAGTGAATGTAATATCTTTTGGTCGTACATTATCAAAATTATTGCCATGTTAATGTCTAGCTTCAATTTGGAGTATGTCAGAAGGTTGCGTGTTCAATTCACGTCGGGTTCAATTTCCCGATACCTCTAGCTAATGTAATGGATCATGTTCTTATCAAAAAAAAAAAAAAAAAAAATTGGAGTATGTCAGTTTGACTCCTTAAGCTCAGTTATCCAAAGGTGGAAGCAGGATTCTTATGATTTCTTAGGAATCTTAGGTAAAAGTGGAATATCTTACCTTATGGTAGCCACAGCATATTCGTATAGCTGTGCATTTCCTAATCTTTGAAGGTCAGCCTGATTTGACACCTGAACATAGGGATATAGCGGCTTTCAGATACACACTTGATGTCCATGCACCATTGATTGATGCCAAATGAGATGTAATATATCGTACGGGAGATTGCCAGCATTGGTTTCAATTGTTATTAATATACTATTGGAATGGACTCGCATGTGTGAGGTGACATGCTTCATGAAATGTATCTGAACACGTGAATCTCCTGCTAGTTTTTCTTTATCAATATAAGCAATAGAAACTCTGCCATGTTCGTACGTACTTATGTCTGGAAGTAGGGTGATTTATTTTTTTCTGATTACTTGTATATGCCTCCCATGGGACTACAAATATAGAATTCTCATTATTGCAATAGCACATGAAGGAACTGAGTTGAACTTTTTCTTCACCCCCAGAAAACAAGTTTGCTGTTGGGAGTGGGGCTAAAACCGTTTGTATATGCTATTACGAGCAAGAGAATAACTGGTAATCCTTCTGTCCTTTGACCTTGAAAGAGCATGTGGATTGTGATTGTGTGAATGTCTTGCCTTTTGAAATACTGTGCCTATAATGGTCAATTGGTCATAGTTCCTTTGGTTAAACCTGTGCCAATGATTTAACATAGTTTGACTTTCTGCTAAGCTTAATATTGTCTCATGCTCATGTGTAATTTATACCCTTTATTCAGGTGGATCAGTAAATTAATCAGGAAAAGACATGATTCATCGGTGACTGGTGTTGCTTGGCATCCCAATAATGTGAGTAGTTTTTCAGTTAATAACATTTTGCTTGTATTTAACCTTTTTATGAGCCAATTTTGACCTTCTTCTGTTTAGCATGTTGCTTAAGAAATTCATCCATTTATTTATGTCTAACTTAACATGTGACTTGTTTTTATAACTTCATCTTCCACATATAATTTTGCATGGATAATCCTTTTCCTTGGAGTTGTCTGTAAACATACAAATTAGTGTAAATTGTGTGTTGCTGATACTGAACACCCTTTCTTTCAGTATAAACAAGATGCCATCCTTTTAATGTGTCTGAGTATATGTTTTGTGCTTATTCCTACAGATTCTTCTTGCAACAACCTCCACAGACGGAAAATGCCGAGTTTTTTCTACCTTCATTAAAGGTGTTGACAAAAAGTAGGTCCACTATAATTCCAATGTTATCAGCTTTTGGAATTAACTGAATTTTATCTATGATATGTGTGATATGGTATTTACTGCTGTAAAAATTGGATTCTTTTCAGGGATTCAAGAACAGGTTCTTCTTCGGATTCCAAATTTGGAGAGGTTTGAGATTTTCTTTTCCCTCTAGGACTTAGAATTTGTTATTTGAGAAGGAAAGATTTTATGTGTATTTGTTTCTGGGGTGACATACTTGTGCTATTGGTGGTCGGCACCACCTGTAAAAGCAAAATAGGATACCCAACCTAGCACCTCCCAGTTTTTGCTTCATTCACATAGATGCATCTCATATCCTTACGCAAACTTACCTGGATAACTACTTTTACTTGTTTTGTCTTTAGAAATAGTATTGTAACCTTAAAATATTTGGGGAAGCTTCCTTAGAATGAATTTGAAAACTCAAAAGTAGAATTCAAGGAGGTACTAAAAGCACCAAATACAATTTGGTCATGAAAACGTCTCTCTTCCCAGGAACTATGTGCTTGATAAATAATTCATGCATGCTTCAAGTTCAGATTGTTCGTATGCAGCTGATACATGCATACAACTATATATTTATTTCTGATTGGTTAAGCCTGCTATTTATGGGCACGCCTGGGGGCCTGATCTAGCTTCATTTTACCTGTTCGGGGAATCATGTCAGAGAAAGCATGGAGAAACGGGTGGGAAAATACCTCTATTGCAGGGAACATGACATGTAATATTAGTCTGGAAGCAACAAAGTCTTAGTGATAACTATGTTAGAATAATTTCTTAGCTTTGGAGAATATATAATCATTGTCTGTTCTATGCACATGCATTTTTGCTCATGGTCAATGCTAAGCTACCAAACAGATTTGCGGGGAGGTAATGAGATCCCTTTTTATACTAGACAAGAATATCCCACATCTTTAGCTGGTGAGGTTCATATTTGTATTCAAATTTCGTCTTAAGCTGAAATAAAACAGGTAAAGATAAAACCAATTATCATCCTGGCAGGCTGAATGGGAGCTATACAGTGTCTATACCTGTTCCTTTTGTGAAATAATCCCCTCAAAGCAAAGGTCACTAACTAATAATACTATTGTATGAACAATATATCTGGGGAAGTGAGGAGCCTTCTTTGATGGGCTTCGAGTTTTAGACAGATCCAGATTTTTCGAAGATTTTGAAATGCTGTGCCATCCCTTGAATGTCATGTTGGAGCAACCATACAATCCTCCTTTGAAACGAAGAACCTTAGAGGAATGTTCGAGTTTAAAAGTTCTTATAGGTGTTCAGATTGCGAATTCTTTCAAACTTGTAAAGAGCATCTACTATTTATTATTAGTCTACTATAATTAGGCAAGCACCTTCTTAATTTCAACTTTGGAGGGTTTGTATATTTGAATCTTTACATTCGTGAAAAATAAGTTTTCAGTTGTTGAATTTGAACCAACCAACCTTATTGCTACTGTCATGAGGGTTATAAAGGCTCAGGAAATGAAAAAGGAGGATTGGAAGGAAGTAGTTTATTAGTTTGGTTCAACTATTTAAACCTCATATATGTCTTTCATGGAAGGACTGATGCCTGTCTGTTCCTTAACACTATTTGCATGATTTTTCCAACATAGATCTTCATAGATCTTTGTGGCCTTATTTATTTCCCGTTTCTGGTGAAACAGCAAATCGTTCAGCTTGATCTCTCATTTTCTTGGGCATTTGGAGTGAAGTGGTCTCCAAGTGGCAATACCTTAGCTTATGTAGGTCAGAAATATCTTTCC
Organism: Myrica gale; assembly: GCA_963930655.1. NCBI lineage: Eukaryota > Viridiplantae > Streptophyta > Magnoliopsida > Fagales > Myricaceae > Myrica > Myrica gale. Next base: position 12,254,503 of record OZ005616.1, read on the forward strand.
TCTTCATGCATTGATTGTCTGCTACTAGAACTGCCGTGAAAGCACCCGATCCCATTCTGACCTTGATATGTGGAATTGTCTTACGCCATATGTACTGAGATTGTTCAGGAGACATGGTCCAAGCCCGGGCAATCTTGAGTATTTCGCATGTTATATTCTCTACCTTTATCCAGTCATCCATCTGGCTTGAACTGTAGTTAAAGTTGATACTTGTTCCACTCTTGCGGCAATTACCTTTTGGCATGCTTTGTTTACTCTTTCTTTCACAAATAGATGATTAATGCTCTTAAACTGCTGAAACTACCAGATAATTTATAATTTATTGAATACACGCTACTCTCTTTGTAGTGCATTGATAGTCTGCGAGGTCTATTCTTTTAATTATCTGTTTCTGCATTTAGTCTCAGAAGAAAGTCATACAAAATTTTGCAGAGGTTGAATCTGTCCTATTATATTTCATTTTTTTTTTGTTTATATATGCCATTCGTAATATTGCACAGGTCATAATTCCATGATTTACTTCGTTGTTGATGTCGGACCTTCCCCTTTGGCTCAAAATGTTGCATTCCGCGATTTGCCTCTTCGTGATGTGGGTCAGCATCCACTCTTGTTAACCTTTCAAGAGTACAATCAATTTTCACTATCCAACTACACTAACTTGAGTTTCAAATATGGAAATTTTGGCTCAACATTTGGAAATTTTGGAAATTTTGTGCATTTTCAGGTTTTATTTGTTTCTGAGAGAATGGTCATAGGAGTGGGGCACGACTGCAGCCCAATGGTTTTTGCAGCAGATGAGAGGGGAATATGGTATGCAATAATGTTAAGACTAGTATCCACAAGAGGGGATGTTTCAAAAGATGATAAGAGGTCAACCTGGGCGTAATAGAAATAATCCCCACCCCACACCCAACCAAGAAAAAAAAAGGGGCTCCCAACACTAATTGGTTCAAGATATGACTATTTGCTTTAGTCCAATAACCTAGAGACTCCCAAAAACTTCCTTTTTCAGTGAGTACAAGAACAAATAAAACGAAACAAAGCCAATAAATGTAGCCAGCAACTCTGATTTATGGTTTTATTTTCATTTAAGAAACATAATAAAGTGCTCTATCTTTTTGTATTACTAGGAGCTTTATCAGATTCCTCGGTGAAAGGAAGATAGCATCTTCTGGTTCAACATATGGTTCACAGGTATGGTCATGGTAACTTGTTAATGTGAATGGGCAAAATTGTGTAGCAATTTCCAATTCGTGGAGTTAGGTTTGATGAGCTCACTGGAGTTAAAACTATCATCTGCTTGTATGAGATTGAAAGTCTGCTGAGCAAGCTAGGCTTAGCTAGGGGCTAGATCTCATTACAATGTGCGTATTAGGCTAAACAACCCTGTTGGCCCTTTAAGTTTTTCATATAAAGAATCATGGATATTTATCTCATCAATTTCCGTTTTGTTCTTGTTTTTTTTTTTTGAAATATGTAGTAGTGTTTGTGGAATATTATTTCGTTATAATGTTAACTTAAGAATAAACTGCCCTGCAAAAAAGAAAAAAAGTATGAACTAATGGTTGTATTATATTTTTTTTTGATAAGTAAGACAATTTTATTAGAATAAGTGGTAACAGTACAAGGATCTATACCGAAAGCGCTTAATAAAAACACGCAACAAAACTAAGGAAATCGTCAAAGTCGACAAAAATGCCCCCTAAAACCGCATTAGCCCAACAAAACAAGGAAAACAACATAAACCCTTGCAACTTCACAATAGACAACGAAACGTCCTCAAAGCATCTATTGTTCCGCTCCCGCCAAAGACACCACCAAACACACGAGGGAATCAATCTCCAAATGGCCTTAGCAACGGGATTAGAGAGCCTTCTATTCCAACTCCAAAGCACATGCACCACCGTCTCCGGCATAACCCAATGAAAGTTCGTGATGCTAAGAACATGACTCCAAAGCCCACGCGCCAAAGGACAATGAAGAAGCACATGGTTAACTGACTCTCCATCGCCACGACAAAGAAAGCACCACTCCGCCATGTAGACCCCTTTTCTACGAAGGTTGTCAATGGTGAGAATTCTCCCGTGCAAGCCTCCCACACAAAGAAGGAAATCCTCAAAGGGCATCGCGACCTCCACACCCCTTTCCATGGAAGGGACACGTTATTCCTCTTAGCCATGAACTGATACATGGACTTGACCGAAAAAACACCATTCGCTGAGTCAGGCCAAGACAACTGATCATCCTCCCCTCGCCATATCTTCACACGATACAAAAGAGAATAAAAGGCATAAAACTCGTGGACCTCCCAATCATTCGCAGATCTCACAAAGGGAATATTCTATACCACAGTGCCCTCCCTTTCTGCCAAACAATCCGCCACCATAGCCTCCTTTCACCGTGACAATGAAAACACAACCGGGAATGCCAAGGACAATGGGCGGTCACCACACCACCACTCATGCCAAAAGCTTATCCTCAAGCCACTGCCCACAGAGTACCTGAGTAGCGGATGAAAATCAGCCCATCCCTTCGAAATGAAACGCCACAAGCTCACGCCATATGACCCCCGGGTTGGGCAAGTACTCCATTGGCCCGCAGAGCACCCATATTTTGCAGCTATGACTACCCGCCAAAGTCTATCTTGCTCGTTAGCAAAGCGCCACAACCATTTACACAAAAGAGCCCTGTTGAACAACTTGAGACTACGGAGCCCCAAACCCCCGGAGGACAATGGAGAGCACACCAACTCCCACTTCACAAGATGATATTTAGTCGCACCCCCACAACTCCCCCAAAGGAAGCCCCTCTGAAGCTTCTCCAATCGGTTAGCGACCGCAACCGGGATGAGAAACAAGGAGAGAAAATAGGTGGGAAGACAAGAGAGAGTAGACTTAATGAGGGTAAGCCTACCACCCTTAGAAAGATACATACGCTGCCAACCCGCCAACCGACGCTCCATTCGCTCAAGGATCCCATCCCAGATATGAACACTCTTAAAACGAGCACCCAACGGAAGCCCAAGATAAGTCAACGGCAAAGAAGACACCCGACACTCCAAAATCCGCGCCAACTCATGCACAGAAGCAACATCACCTATAAGAATAACCTCAGACTTTGACAAATTTATGCTCAACCCTGACACCGCCTCGAAACACAAGAGGAGACAGTGGAGACTCTGAAAATGACTCACCTCTGCCCCACACAGCACCAAGGTGTCATCAGCAAAAAGCAAGAAGAAATGCTCACACTACCATCTCCAACCACAAAACCCTCTAAACGACCGTGCTCCACTGCATTCCCCATCATGCGACTGAAGGCTTCCATAACAATCACAAACAAAAGAGGAGAAAGAGGGTCCCCTTGCCTTAACCCGTGCGAGCTACTGAAAAAACCATGGGGGCAGCCATTGACCAAAACAGAGAACTTCACCGTCGAGATACAAAAAGAGATCTAACTACACCATTTGTCACCGAAGCCGCATCGTCGAAGGAGGTATAAGAGAAACAAAGGCATTCTGAGAGGGGGAAATAGTTTTATCGACAACAAGCTTCAATCTGTTAGCCAAAACCTTGGCTAGAATCTTATAAACACTCCCCACGAGACTAATGGGGCGGAAATCTTTGAGCTCCACCGCGCCCGGTCTCTTAGGGATAAGGACAATGAAGGAGGAGTTCAAGCTCCGAACAAACTTCCCATCTCTCGCGAACTCATTAAACATCAGCATCACATCCTCCTTAACGAAGTCCCAGCAGGCTTGAAAGAAGGCAAGAGAGAAGCCATCAAGGCCCGATGCCTTGTCCACATTAAAACTACGCACCACTTCAGACACCTCTTCCACATCAAAGGGTCTTTTGATCCATTCAGCATCCTCTCCCGTAATAGAATCAAACACAAGACCATCCACCACAGGACGCCACTGGAAAGGCTCCTCGTATAGAGAGGAGTAATATTCCACAATCCCCGCAGCAATCCTTCCAGAATCCTCCACCACTTCTCCCTCCACCTCCAAGCGCGATATACAATTCGCTCTCCTGTTAGAATTGGCAATACGGTGAAAGAACTTAGTACATCGATCCACCTCCTTCAGCCATAAAGCCCTAGACTTCTGCCTCCAACTAACCTCCTCCAATAAAATCAAATTTTCCACCTCCTGAGCAACCTCCACCCTCCTGACCTGCCCCTCCTCGAGAAGATGACCCCCCTCATCCAATGCATCCAGAGACTCAAGCTCGCTCAATAGAGCTGCTTTCCGAACACTCAAATGGCCAAAGACATCCCGATTCCACTCCATCAGCTTGTATTTCAGCGCCTTTAGTTTAGCTTGAAGCAAAAAGCTTGGTGAGCCCCGAAAGTCAAAACCAAGCCACCACTCCTTTACCAGGTCCACAAATCCATCCACCCTAAGCCACATATTTTCAAAGCGGAACGACTTCTTACTACCCCGAGCATACCACTCTCCAACAAAATAGGGAAATGATCAGATAACAACCGAGGCAACCTTTTCTGAATAAGCTTCGGGTACAAAGACTCCCACGCCAGGCAAACAAGGAAACGGTCAATCCTCGACCAAGACGAAGCATAACGACCATTGGACCAGGTATACACTCCACCAACCAACTCGAGGTCCACCAACCCAAGATTTGACACAAACGCCGAAAAATCCAACATGGCACTCCTGGAACCCCCGCCACCTGAACGCTCACTAGGAAAATGAGTCACATTAAAGTCCCCCCCAATACACCAAGGCAAACTCCACCAAGTATGCACCCCCACCAACTCATCCCATAAGATCTTCCTACTGCAAGCATCATTAGGGCCATAAACACCAGAAAAGATCCACCGGATACCGTCATCCACATTGCGAAAGCTCAACGAAACAGAAAAAGAACCCACACAAGACTCAATCATCTCCAACGAACGAGTATCCCAAATACACAGAATGCCGCCCGAAGCACCAACAACGTCCAAACAACACCATTGTACATGAGGACCACCCCACAATCGCCGCACCATGGCACGAGTCATCTCGGCTACCTTAGTTTCCTGAAGACATACTAAATCACCCTTCCACCCCCATAGCAGATTCCCTACACTTTTGCATTTCTCCCGATCATTCAACCCCCGCACATTCCAACAAACAATTCGAGGCTTCATAAAGAAGTGACTATAGCCCTCCCCACCTTCCGACCCCGACGAGAGCTAGACGAACCCCCATCATAATTCACAGAACTTTCTAAAGATTTTAATTCCCGAAGCAACTTACCAACTGATTTGCCCTTCCCCCTCCATCTCCAAGGCAACAAAAAGATGCATGAGATCAGCTTCGTAACCATCACAGGAAACCCCCACCAGGTGCCTGAAAGATGTTACCATCTCCAAAATCCACGTAGACGGGACAACCCTCCCCCCATGAACCCTCTCAACCCCTGGGTGAACTGCCCGAAGAGGTACTGTGCAGACCCCATCTCCCTCACCGTCGATAGGCACCAGCGCACACTTAGAGCCATCCTTATCCCCCAAAGCAGAGAGCCCGAGAATAGCATCATCAGAGCCCCCTCCGAAAGAAACCATGCATCTGGAAGAGTCTTCCTCGACTGAAAGCTCCGTACAATTGTTGGAGAGAGGAGCACTGATGGATTGGGTTTCAAGAGCTTCCACCAGATCCAACTTGGTCGCCGGAATCGGAACAGCCAACCCCGGCTCCACCGCCGCCGAACCCCTCGAGTCGCCATCGGAGGAGATCCTATCGACGACGTCCGGCTCAGGCGAAAACGGCGCGACGTTGTCTGTGCCTTCCTCAGCGAACTGGATATCCAGGTCAGGGGAGAGACCCGACCCGCAGCCCACCTCGAAAAAACCAAGGCCCGAACCAGCAACAGGCAGGGCCTCCCCAGTTGCAATGCGCTGGCCTTGTTCACCCGACACGCCCAACCCAAAAGACTCCAGACCAAAGCCTGAACCAACACGTTGAGCCTCCCCAGCGACACGACAGTGGGCCTGCTCACCTGATGAGCCCAAGCCAAGAAGCTCCAAACCCAGTCCCGAACCAGCAACACGCTGGGCCTCCCCATCTCCACTGCCATGGGCCTGCTCACCCGACACAACGCCCTGACGTTGGGCCTCCTCCACCACACCGCTTTGGGCCTTCACAGCCGTATGTTGGGCCGCCATTTTAAAGCCACAACCCGGACAAAACAGTTGAATAGAATGCGTGGGCCGGGGCTTCGACAACTGCAAATCATCACACGTAACCCTCTCGAGAACCCACTCCACCTCAGCTTTGAGACGCATTAAATGCATCCACAGGTCACTGTCGGACGAAACCACCTTCGCAACCTTTGCACCACGTGGGGAAGACCACTTTCCTTATTAAGGACTGCATGCTGCACCATAGGAAAGCCAAAAGGCAAAGGCCTCGTCTGTCTACCCGCATCGCCCAGAGGCCCGCCACGCTCCCCCTCCTTCTCCACCTTCTTCTCCGGCACTCCACCCTTCACCGTGTCTGCAAAAGACTAGCCCTCTCTTACCGGAGCAGCAACCGGCCTACGCTTGCGCCGCAGTTCACCAATAGCCAGGATAACCTCCTCGCAGGTTGTAGCAAAAGCTTGCCACCCACCACTCGCCTTTCCCTCCAGTACCATCACTGCTCCTCTCCGACGCCGCTCCCCAAACTCCACAAGAGCTATATACCGGCCACCCCGATTCACACACAACTGGGCTAAGAACGCCCTCGGTGACTCATTGAATTTCTCCGAGAAGACATTATGGACTCTGTCCAACGCCAGCTTACCAAACACATTCGCCAACCAGACCATCCCGAACCTCCCCAAACGTATAACACTCTGAGACTTTCTGCTATATTCAGATAAGGTGACGATACCATACGAGCTCACGGAGAAAGTAAACGTCTTTGCTTCAAGAACCAAACTACGGAAAAACGCCATGAATCTCGCAAACTAACCGAACTCGTGCTTAAAACAATAAGGAATTCATCGATTGAATAATGATTAACAAAGGGGCTTCGATGGCATTGGTGGGCAAGATTGAGACCTGACCGCATGCCCCGCAAACAGAAATGAAAGATCTTCTAAGCAATCTAATGGTTGTATTATATTGATTTTAGGTTTTATAGTTAAGTGTGACCCCTACTCTAAACTATGAATGATTTGCAACACAAAAACAAAAAAGAAAAAAAAAGATCTGGTGTCACGGGAGATAAAAGAAACCACGTGATCAGCTAACATGGTGCCAGCACATGTATGGCAACTCCTTAAATATGTTGACTGTTCAGTCATTTTCAGCCATATATTCTCTTGGGTGCAATGATGCCAACCTAAAACACTTTAAAGACTTCGGTTAGTTTAAAACAGCCTGGATATGCTTATTTGTCTCTGTTCAACATTATGTACCATATTCTTTCTTTTGCTTTCTTTTCTTTTGTCAATGGTAGGATTTGTACATAGGCCTGCCGCAACCTCACCCCACAACATCCTTTGTACTTGAGCCAAAACACAAGGAGCTAATACAGCTGGTTATCTGGATTTGCCAACAATTCCACAAATCACTTGTTCTCACGTAAACATCTAAAATGTGTTTGCATCTGATCAAGAAATTATGGCTTGCATATACGAGTGTACTTAAACCTATTTGGATGCATATGTGAGGATACTTGTAAACAGAGCTGATTCAATCTCTGATTTGATGATAGAAGCCAGTTGGTGAACATGAAAAGAAGCTGGATAGTCTTCCATAATAATTCATCTATTTTAGAAATTCTTTGTTATTTCTTGTCTTCGCAAATTAAGAAATTTATAGCATTAATCTGTCATATCTGTTTCCAAGTTTTGAGGCCTTCTAAGGAAAGATGATTTCAGTATCAGAATGGTCGTTGAAAGTTCTTTCATTCTTTACCAGTTTTCTGAAGCATTTGTGAAACTATATGGGCAATCAAAGCATGTGGTGAGCAATGATGCTGTTGAACCTTCAAGATCACGTGGAGGCATCCATGAAAACTGCATAAGGTACATAGATAATCCAAAACTGCTTTACTGTTCCTATGCCTTTTGGTCTTCTGTCTATTGAACTTATTTCTTTAAATTTCCCCATAGACAGAACCCCCCCCCGCACATCCACTTTGGTTGTGTTATCCGACCCATAGCTTACTCAGAAACGTATCCACACAATAAGCCAGTGGAATTATGGCAACCCTTTCCCTATAAATTTTTATCAGACAAATGCATGACACAACATTGTCTGGAAAACTGTAGTTGTATTGTGCCGCTTAGACAGCCAGGGATCTCTACAGTACCCCGCTTCAGCACATCAGGTTAGTGAAAACTAAAACAAAGACAATATATCAAATTCTTCTTCAATCATATGAGTGAACCTCCTTGCCAATTCAGAAGGGTTCTTTTTCCTTAATCCTAATGCCTCAACTTTGCAGGTCTGGACGGAAAAGTGGTTATATGGGATTTGGAGAACCAAGCAGATCTATCTGTCTATTTGTAAACATTGACCTGTGAAGTTACTCATGCTCCTGCATTGTAAAGAATATCTCCAGCAATATTGGATAAACTAAAGACCTTTGAAATAATAGTTTTACTGTCAGCAGCGGGTGATTAGTCAACAGGTAGCCTAGCAGAAGTCAATTACAAGTCCAAACAATTTAGTTTTGTAGTGGTGTTCAAGTTTTATGACAAGACAATATATATCTGTGCTCTGAATTTGAATGAGAGAAGAAAAAAAGAAAAAAAGTACGTGCTGTCTACAACTTTTGGCAATTGTGTTGCATTGAATATTTACACATCTCCACAAGTAATTAGTTTCTCTCAATCAGTTGGGAGTTGTTGAATTATGAGAGATGGATTCGTAGAAAGAGGATAGAATCTCATTTAAGTTAGATAAGAGAAAGAAAGGGGGGAAGAAGAAAAACCTACTGAAGCCTACAGATGCATATGGTCTCAAATCGCAATTTAAGCAAAGGTGTGAATAGCTTAATCCATGATCCAGTTATGAAAATAGCACCCACAAAAGTTATCCACTTGTGGCTCTCCTTGTTTCTGAAAATTCGTGATATGGTTTGATTAATCTTGGTGAAGAGGATAGTTTGTAGTCCAATAGTTATTTTTGTTTCTATTTCTTCTCTTTATCGGGAAAAGGATGGCTAGCTCAAAATTTGTAGTGATTGCTTCTGCATGCTTGGATGCTATGTACTGCTGTCAGAAGTTTTCAACTAATGATCAAAATTTTGCACAAAAAGGGACTTATTTGTTGGTATTGGATGGGAATGGCATGTACTGCCACTTACTAGTTAAGCTATCCTTGCCCAGTATTGTATCCAATTATGTATCTAAAGTATTACCGTTAGATATATTAGAGTTGGTTAAGGGAGGCAAAAAAAAATGTCCGTACCCGACCAGATCCATACGGGTCGGGTTTGGGCGGGCTATATCAGCTGATGGGTCGGGTAGGTTTATCGGGCCGGGTCAGTTGACAGAAAAGTCGGGCCTGTACGGAGCCTACCGTACCCGACCCGAACCGAAATTTGAACAGCCCTAGTTCAAGCTTTTAAAGTTTTGCCCGTTGTGAGATCTTGAGTTTAATTTTTCTGATTGAATTTCAAGAAATTTGCAGCTGGATATTAAGTTCAGTTTAACTAGTCCATGAATTGCTGCAAAAGGGATTGGTTATAATTTTAGATGGAATAGTTAACTAGTCCCTTGAAAGTCGGGCTTCTAATCTCTTAGATTTAGGTTGTTTAACATTAAGAAACAGGAATATCATGAACTATGAGTTTGTCTGTTCTAATTGTTTTATTAACTGGCTGATTCTTTTAAATAGTGATCTTTTTCAAATGCATACTAACTTGGTGCTTGTTTAGAGATATAATCATATTGCTCTCGAATTTGCTTTTTAATTAATTATATGGTCTCATGTGTCCACCATTCAGCGGGGCTTGGGTTTTCAAATCAACAACCATGGTCTTTTCTATATATCCAATTGGCATCTTTATTCTCAATTTTTATCGTGAGGGGCATTTCGGTCCATTTTCTATCATTTAATGATAGATTCGAACGGGAGGCGATAATTGAATTTGTTTTTTGGTAAATTGAGGGCATAATCATACAAATTAGGTCTTAGGTGGGGCACTTTTATATTACCCATATATATGTGGCGTATTATCATTTTATTAGGAAAAGGAGAAATAAATGTATGAAACATCACTCTAACAAGTATGAAAGTGAAGTTCTTTCTAGACAGAACCCCCCCCTCTTTCAGTTTTTTTTTTTAATTTCGAAAATGCCAGGTGTCGAGTTGTGATTGGTGCTGACGTGTCTAATTTTGACACGTCAGCATTTACCGTTAGGGCTTCAAACGGCACATAACGGAGGGGCATATTTGCTTCTGAAAGTATACCTCAGGGGTATGAAAATGACTTTGCATACCTCAGGGGCATATTTGCTCTTTCGGCATACCCCAGGGGCATGGGGTGCATTTAAGCCTATTAATAATAAGCACTATATTAACTATGGTATGTAAGCTTATGAAGCTCCTTAGAAATATAAGTCAATCTAAACGGAAAAGATGAGCATTATTTGAAACAAGGGTCATGTTCGTTTCCTACGTTTTTTCAGGATTCAAATACATTCACAAAACTACCACCAAACATATTCAGAATTCAAACACAAACACTAATACATTTTACACAATCTCTAACAACTTTTTACTTTTTTATTCAACATAAATTTTCTCTCTATATATTTTTTCACGTAACTCCAATATTTTTTTATTAAACAATTACATCAAATCATTTCTGTTTTCACTTTACACAAACACCAATAAAACACTATTCAACATAAATATTCATAACTTCTCTACAATCCTACATTTGTACTCAAACCGAACATATCGGGGGCGTTTGTTTGTGGAAATATTGAGATTTTAGAAATTTTGGGTATTGGGGTTTTTGAAAAAGTATTGTATTTTATAGAAAAGTGAGGAGAGAGAAGATTTAATTGAGTAGTATAATATTATTTTATAATTTAATGAGGAGAGGTATTATTTTATGATTGTTTGGAAATGTTGAGGGTTGGAAAAATTGGGAAACAAACGACCTTTATCAAATCGGTTGTAAATAAAAAGTCTAATCATACATAAACTTATTACTTGGAAAAAGTAAAATAGTAAATAAAAAATTCTTTCAAATTAAATATAAAACACATGTTAAAATGCAATTCTCTTACCAAAACGCAAGCAGTGAAAAAAATGCAGGGCAGTAATTTTTGTTCTCGCCCTACTCCGCAAAATTTTCCCTCCATATGCAGGGAATTGTTTTAAAAACAAAAACTTATTCCCTCCCTCGCCATTCCTTGCTTTTAGACAAGGAGTAGCCGAATTCCATTATTTTCTCTATCGTTCTCCCCAAATCTTACTCTCCCTTAAATCTCTCGTTCTCCCCTAATTGTTCAGCTTCGTTTATTGGATGGCTAGAAGTGCTAAGCTAAGGAGGATAGGAGGAAGGGTGTCCGCACAGTCAAGTGGAAGAGGCAAGCTGAGTTCAGTTATGGTGTTAAGCGCAAGTGTGTGAAGCGAAGTGAGGCAGCGGTGAGGATAAAGCCGCTGCCCATTCGACGGTCAATTTGCTGCCACCAAATAAATGAGCATGTGCTTGCAAACCGGGTCCCTTATTCATCCGGTTTGATAGAAACCGGTGATCATTAAACCGGGTATTGAACCCGTTTATAGCTACGGGATTGGGGATTCAAATTCGAATCCCCCCATTCCGTTCCCCATTTGGACACCCCCCGCTGCCGTTCCCCCCTCCCGATTTGGAAACCACCACCCATTTGGAGACCCCCCGCTGCCGTTCCCCCCTCCCGATTTGGAAACCACCACCCATTTCGAGACCCCCCCGCTGTCGTTCCCCCCTCACGATTTGGAAACCACCACCGATTTGGAAACCTCCCCCGCTGCCGTTCCCCCCTCCCGATTTGGAAACCACCACCGATTTCCAAACTCTCGGCCGATTTGGAACCTGCTCCTCCGATTTGGAACCCACGGTTTGCAAATTCCTCTCCCGATTTCGAAACCACCTCCACCACCACCACCGATTTCGAAGCCCCTGCCACCTGCTCTCTCTCGTTCAGGTATATGTTGTTTTCCCATATGTACAAATTGTTGTGGTTGGAGATTTCGGTTATATTAGGTTGTTTTGGAAGCTCCTCCCGATTTGGAACCTGCTCCTCCCGATCTGTTTATTCATCATATGTAAGTATGTATTTGACCTTGTTCCAGTGTGTAGCTATTTGTAGTTAAATGGCAAATATGTCAATTTTGAGAGGTATCTCTAGATGAGAACTTGACGACATGATCTACCGGAAATGAACATGATTTTGGCAATCACATATTTGTTGCTGGTTGATGCACTGACATGACATGGATGGTTTAAATATGGAAGCATGTTGTTTTATTCAACAAAGCTATGTGCTTTGGCCTTTGGACTTGTCTTGTTGCATTGCGGTACCTTTCATGGTCTTCTTCCTTAGGAGAGTGCATATATTTCATTTGTTTCTTGTGAATAAGGCTCCCCCACAATCATAGCTCTGAAATGGATTGAACAATTTCTTTCGTCCGATGTTTGCAGTATTTACATCCAACTGCAGCCAGTGGCCTAAATAATCAATTCCAGATCTGTGGTTTTGCAGCTTATAGAGTTCAGAGAGCTTCCTATGTTTGTCTGGGTGATATGTTATTGATAAAACACTTTTGGTTTTTGTTACAATCAATGGTTACAAAAAAAAAGAAAAAAGAAGAAAAAAGGGAGTTTCTTCTCCTTGTTAAAAGGTTGGTGGCTACAGCAAATCTTTGAAAATCTGAAAGTGCAAAATGAGTCATCACTACTAAAGGTGGATAATCATTCCATGTGAACTCTAATTACAGTAAAATTTTATCACTTTATAGTTTTAGTTGCATGTATATGATTGCTGGAAAAAGATTCTTGTTATCAGTAGTCAAATTCTAATTTGTAATCGTGAAGCTTTTTATCACGATTGCTGGAGGTGTGTCTCTGTAGTGCAAATATTCCATTTAGAATACTGGTTAATGTTATCCCTAGCTGCATCTCCCTCTGATTTCTTGGTTACAAGATTTGAACCTAAGACTTGCCCCATCCCACCCCTTTACAACCTTATTGAAAATGACCCCGTCGAGGAGTAGTGGAAGGAGTAGCTCCAGTCAACATAGGGGAACCCCGTCCTCTACTTCTGCAAGTAGATCGTCTGTCACAATGGGTTTCGCAACAGCTGACACGTGAGTTGGCAATTACCATTTTGATTCGTAAAGTTTTTGTGTATACCTACAGTTGGTAATTTCTTATCCCAATAGTGAAAGCTCAGGCACACGCCCCCAAACTTATGTGAGGAAACCTGTGTGCTTCTGTGGAATTGAAGCTGTCAAGAAAACCGCATATACCCCAGAAAATTACGGAAAACAGTTTTATGGATGTAAAAAATTCAAGGTAAGCAATTTCTTCTTCTGCAAATGGGAAACCATTTTATTTGGTCCTCCCTCTATTTATGTACTTAAGTTTCCATAACGACGAATGTGTTTGGTGCAGTATGGGGAAAATCACCATTGCCGCTACTTTGCCTGGTGCGATTGGTGGGTTAGGCAAGACAGGGCGCAGGGGGGAGAGGTGGCACACCATGAATATGCAAAGGCTGCATCTGGAAGTACGAAGGCTGAGCTGGAGATGTTGTGCAACCGAGTGGTTGAGGAACTCATTTTGGACCACGTCACTGTGATGGAGCACGAAGCAACGCGGCATCGGCTGGAGATGACTGCTCTGCAGGAGAAATATGAGAACCTCCTCAAGAAAACGCAAGTGGATATTGATGGTCTGCGGGCTCATTGCGTATTAATTCTATGCTACATTTTATGCGGTTATGGTTTGGTTTTGTATAATCTATTAAAGCTATGCTACATGATCTGGGTTTGGGTGAGGTCAGAGAGTTTGATTTCTTTGCAGTCAATTAAGCTTTTAACATCAAAACCTCTTACTGTATCATGCCCAAAAATCTGCCCGAATAATCTGAAAGTGCATTGGATGTTGGAAAATTCATCTGTTCAAGAGGCACTTCTCCAGCTGATTGAATATTGTTTGTCTTCATAAACAAATCTGATAACCCTAGCACCTCCGGGGCACTATAAGATGATGCAGGCACTTTACCCACATCAGAGTCAGCATGCAGTATTTTAACAAGAGATGCAGGTCTTTTGTCAATACGATAACTTCCATTCCAACTGAAGTCACTCCATCTGCACCTTCTTTTGGTGATCTTCTAGAAGCTTCTCCTGCTAACTGATGCAAGGATGTTAGGTGCTCAGCCTTTGAGTCTTGATTTTTGTCTACTTCTCCAAGCATGCCAGATATTGTTTTCTTAAGCACCTTCTGCTCATTGTCAAGCTTGGTTTCTGGTTGATCTTCCATACAGTTTTCTCCTATTTTATGTGCAGCTGCACCCACTGAATTACTCTTCTCATCACCGTGAGTCTATAAATCTCTCTTGTGATGAAACTGTAGTTTCTGTCTCACCTATTTTGATGCTATCTGGACTAATATACACCTTAGTGACCAAACTTCATTTATTCGAAAATCAACTAAAGCTTCATTTGTCCAAACTTTACTTTTTTATTGTTAACCAAAATCAGTATCGTGTGAAGTTTTGCTTCCACAACTCCGCTCTCTGCCTTAAATCGAAAATTGGGGTAACAGATGTTATCATAAAACTGAAATCGAAAATTCAGCTTCTTAAATCTAATAAACAGACGTGAACTTCCTCACCAATGCACATACTTGACTAAATTTGAAGCAGATAAGTCTGAAGTTCATCTAATAACATGGTCAAACATCGTAAGGTCCTTAACATCGTAAGGTTTAATTTGATTGTTTGATAAGCATCCCATCATCAAACATCATAAGCTCCTTAACAGAAAGATGTAAAACGCAAAACAGAAACATCACTTAGTTCTTTGTGTTTATAGAAATACTAATTTGTGAAAATTTCCAAGAAGCTTTAAATCAGACAGGTTGTAGTTTAATGGTAGTCACATATAGTAGCTGAGTTTCAAAAACAATGACCACTCTGTGCTAACTCCAGCTCTGTGCTAACTCCATCAGCGTTGTTCTGCAAAATAGCAGATAACCAATGTAACTGAACCGAGTTAGAAACTTTTAAAAAGAAGGCCTAATTACCAATCCAATCCAGTCCATGTAATATTTATTTTTAATACATAAACACATAGGAACTCCATAAATCCTAATGTTTTATCTTTGTTTCATTCCTATTTGTGATGAAAATGAGGTGACACAAACTTATATGCAGTAAGGTGTAACCTTTTGCAACAATGAGGTGACACAAACTTATATGTGATGAAAACTCAAACTTATATGCAGTAAGGTGTAACTTTCAAACCTCAAAATTACAGAAGATGAGAGTTGCAGTAAGGTGATTCCTAGATAAATATTTTTTTTGTCCCTATATAATTTTCAGTCAATTTATCGTGATGCAAAACAGCAGCTGCAATTGGTGCTTAGAATATACCTCTACAACTCATCAAGGCTCTTAAATCGGCCATTTATCGATTCGTCCTCGCCGTCGTCCTCCTCGTCCTTAGCATCAGCCTCGTTAGATACCTACGAATAAATAATTCAATGTGAAAAACATGTAAATGTAATAACAATACGCAATGAAGCTGTAAGTGCATCAAATTAAGGGCAATACATCCAACTCATCGTTTAATTGCAAACGACGAGCAATTGGTTGGGACGACGCACGGGCAACCCCACGGTCACGACCTCGTGATCTCCGTAGCTCAAGTCCGCTCTGCAATCGCTTATTCCCTTTATGCTTCGGTTCACGCATCTTAAAACCTTTTGCAACAATTCCCATTTCTACCCCCACTCCAGAAGCTACGCTGACGGGGCCAGAAGCGCTCCCCATCCCAGAAGGATCGTCGTCGTCTGACAATGACTCAAGTGCTTTTTCTAGTTCGTCATTGTAACGATCAAATATTGGCCAACATTTCGTTCTACCCCCGTAACGCTGACACAATGAAGCAATCCTGTTTACACATTTCCTGCTGTTGACCACGTTCAGGATGGCCGGATCAACTGTATTGATTGACCTCCTAATGACGCGACTGATCGCCTAGCATCTCTCCTCCACCTCGGCATGATATACACATCAGGATGACCCATATAATGTGACTGCATAGGACACCTACAAACTCAAATCCTTTGCAACTACACTGGTGAACCCCTTCTTCCGTTCTGATGACATGATGCCGTGCCGTTAAACAGTTATGTGATGGGTCCCGACTGCATTCGTGTACCTCAACCTCTTCAGACCCAGTAGTTTCTCTACGACAGTCAAACTTAAGCCATCCTGCTTTCATATATTGCTCCATAAAAGCACGCAACATTGTGGGAGTATAGACTTCTGCCGCATGATGACAGAGCGGTTCCATCCATTCGGTGACTTGCACTTTGTTAAGCATATGAAAATCTGCCCGTGACTCATTGTAGCGCAACTCATCTACTGCTCTTTGGAAATTCTGCAGGAATCAATCCATATTCATCACTACGCTCAAATACCTACGCAATACTGCATTGAAAGATTCACTTAACTGGGTTGTCTTTTTCCCGGCACAAAAAACATTTCGTACATACTTTGGCGCCCATTGCTCCCGCTTCTCATATATCTTCTGCAACCATCCATTTTCTTGGAGTTCATACTCGTCAATCATTTTACTCCAACACTCTTCAAAATCATCCACCTCGTGGTCAAATAAAAGCCTCATCAAGTTACTTTTGAAGCCCTTGTTCCCCAGAAGTGACCCCAGATTCTTCAATGCATTTTGAGATATGTGCCAAACACATAAAAAATGATGCGTCTCTGGTAGGGAAGGTGGGATTGAAACCAGCATAGCTGCATCTTGATCTGTGAATATAGATTTGGGAGCCTTCCCATTCATACACTCAACAAATGTTTGAAACAGCCAATCGAATGTCTGCGCCGTCTCGTCATACAATAAACATGCCCCGAAAACAACCGACAATCTATGGTGAATAACCCCAACGAATGCTCCCAATGGCCTGTGCTCATTGTTTGTCCTGTAAGTCGTGTCAAAGGATACAAAGTCCCCGAATATCGCATAGTCATTTCGCATTACGTGGTCCGATCAAAAGACATTAGTAATGTGCTCATCTCCATCCATCATCACCTGAAAGTAAAACTCGGAATCCTTTTGAAACTGATCACCGAACCAGTTAAGAAGAACACCGGCTACACCAATTTCCATATGTTTTGATCTTATACCATTTAAATAATTTTTGAGGTCCTGATGAGTGAATCCCAAATTTTGTCTACCCCAGCTTGCGCCGCCATGAAATCCAAGGCCGGTTTAGGCCGAATGCCTGCTCTATCTGAATATATAGCTTCCACACGCTGCAGCTCACTCATTTGTCTTTGAGAACAGAGCATGTGAACTTTCGAAGGAGTCGCCACATCATGATTATGTTCCGGATGCCATTCGGAGGTCCAATACTTCCCATTACGCTGCCGCTGAACAGTAATACTTGCGAGACACCCACATCTTGTATCCGGTCGTTGTCGCTTCACCGACACAAGTGAATCTCTCTCTTTTTTCTTCCCTTCTCTACTACAAGCAAAAGCTTTTGATGTCCAATACCCATATTGCCTATGCTTGAACCCGGTATGTCTACGAATGCTAAAGCCTTTCATGGTTGCATATCTATTGTACCATTCGTACACATGGTCAACATCCGCCCACTCTAAGCTCCAAACATCAACTTTTTCCCCGTTGTCTGCCCAAACCATGTCACCTGCACGTACCACTCTAGGTTTAGTCATTTATAGGTAATAGGAGTATGGATGTACAAAACCGTACATGGAATTTGCATATTATTTGTCTCCGGTGCTTATTTTTACCCCTGCTTACCTGACCTTAATTGGCATTAATTTTCTACATTACTTCTGCAGATTTTAATTTCTTTTCCTAGATTTTCACTGATTAGTTATACCAACATGATACGAGATTTTGAAGCATAGACTTAATAAAAAGAAACACTACCGTTTATTTTATGCAGAGTGATTGGATCTAATCACATTATTCAAAAATGACACTGATCATAGGTTAAACTGGGACACTTGTGGAATAATGGAGCTCCTAATATAGCTTTCTCTATGTCTTCCGTAATTAATTAACCACAAGTTGTTATATATCTAAAGCAGCAGTACTTAGTAGTAGTACGGGTACCTATAAGGAGGTGAATCTGCTTTTGAGAGGGTGAAAAGGTAGTCATTGTTCCCAGCATCAACGAGGGAGTCTCCAAACACGAAGGAAGTAAAAGAAAGAGAAGGCAAAACATGGAACACCCAACTCACCTTCGGGGTTAACATTACTACTAGAGCTTCGGCACACGATATTGGGATTCATGCCTTCCATTTGGGCCATATTGAGAGGTCCTACATATAAATAGAACGAGTATCAAAAAGGGAAATCAAGCACCTAATATATATAAATATTCGACATGCTCTCTCTCTC
Source organism: Myrica gale (assembly GCA_963930655.1). Classification (NCBI taxonomy): domain Eukaryota; kingdom Viridiplantae; phylum Streptophyta; class Magnoliopsida; order Fagales; family Myricaceae; genus Myrica; species Myrica gale. Next base: position 12,273,133 of record OZ005616.1, read on the forward strand.
CAATGAGTATTAATTGCTCGCAATAATTTTCAAACTACGTAGATTAATAAAGAGATGCTGAACCTTTGATGAAATCTTCCCTAATAAGATACCACAAGCAAATAAAGAGATGCTGAACCTTTGCTGAACCTTTGAATTCTCTACAGTACATCAGTTCTTCCACTTATAATTAAATAGACTGAAAAAAACCCAAAACTAATAAACTATTCAATGTAAATATGAAAGATGATTGATGCCAAGTGCAAACTACAAAATCAGATTTAGCTGCTATGCTTTATGGGTACACGACTTCAATTCTTCTAGTACTGAAAAGATGCAATATTTTTAACTAGAAAAACTGGAATAGAACGCTGAAGTATTTACTCATTGGACATAATTCATTTGGTTACAACGAATTGGTAGCCCACTTCTCGATAACCCAAATAGACTAGCTGGTGGCTACGGGACTTCTTTCAGGCTTCAACACAAGACAAAAGAACTTAAACAAGAGCCTTAGCCAACCACAAGTTTATTTCGTATTATCCGAAGCCCAAATTTTGCGGCTCTCCTTAAATTTTATTAGAAATTTCTACACAAGCTCTCTGCACAGATGCAATAAGGTATTCATCGACTCCATCTAAAGCCACAACCAAAACCTTGACCTCGGTACTCAATACATAGACGAGTTAGGATCTTAGGGCACATCAACGTGTCTTTCAAACAACTTCATCTACCTTGACCCAAAAATTTTTCCATGTCGAATCATTTTTATATAAGAATGTTATATGCAATTTGTACATATGGGAAAACAACATATACCTGAACGAGAGAGAGAGCAGGTTCCAAATTGGAGGAGCAGGTTCCAAATCGGCCGGAAGCTTCGAAATGGGTGGTGGTTTCCAAATCGGGAGGGGGTCTCCAAATGGGGAACCGAATGGGGGGATTCGAATTCGAATCCCCAATCCCGATAGCTATAAACGGGTTCAATACCCATTTTAATGATCACCGGTTTGCAAGCACATGCTCATTTATTTGGTGGCAGCAAATTGACCGTCGGATTGGTACCGGCTTTATCCTCACCGCTGCCTCACTTCGCTTCACACACCTACGCTTAACACCATAACTGAACTCGAGGCAAGCTTCCCCACGTGTTCCATTGCCCTCGCCTCAGCCTGGATTATAGGACCCACTTTCAGGGTATTCGAATGACTCTACACAGCCACCAGATGGATGGGAAGAGCAAGAGGATGATGGTAAGTAGTGGGGGAGAGGCTCAGAACCCACTTCCTGGCCATATGTTGTAACACTTTGCTTCTAGAATTCTTGATGGAAATAGAATTATAGTAGAGAAATGTGAGATATGGATAAACTGTAATGAATTTTCATGAACATAAGCCAATTTTGAGGATGACAACCTCCATAAGAAAGAGAGACTGAGAGAGAATGCTATTTGCAAATTACATGCCTATTCCCATCGCGCAACCATCCCCTTATACGAAACAGAATGCCCAACCTTCTAACAAACTCTAACAGCCAAGCGGAAAATAAAAGACCCATTCATAAAGGGTCGGAGCACTACAACGCATAACAACCAAATAATGAAATAACCCACGACTAAAAGAAATAGCCCACCTTATTATTCAACTCAATGTTACCAGCCCAATACCTTGGCCTAGCCCACTGTCCAGAAACATCTAAACTCATCTAAACTCTTCCTCGTAACATCACTCCAGATATGTCTTCCTCTCCCATTCGACCGAACCATAACCTCTAGCTGCATATCGTAACATTACCTCCCCCATTTAAAACACCTTGTCCACAAGGTGGGGGAATTGAAGACGAAGAACATCCAGCCTCTCCCAAGTGGCGTCCTTCATCCCCTTATACCTGTTGCTGGTAGATCTAGGCGGTAAGCCACCGCACCAACGTAGGAGGTGATCTGGAAGGGTCAAAAGAAACGGGGTGAGAGCTTCAACCGACGTCTCTGAGTCACCGAAGTTTGTCTGTACAGCTGGAGCCGAAGGTAAACTCAATCCCCAATATCAAACTGTCTTTTTGTTTGCTTCAAATTTGCATAATGTTTCATCCTATTTTGTGCTCGTGCGAGGTTCTCCTTGAGCAAAAGCAAGGTCTGGTGACTGGTGCGCAAAGTATTCTCAAGAGCGGCAACTTGAGTGGTACCCACATCATAAGGTAAGAGCTTGGGTGGTTGTTGACCGGATACAACTTCATAAGGTGTAATTTTAGTTTATGCATGAAAATTAGTATTGTAGCACCACTCAGCCAAAGAAAGCCACTGAGATCAATCTTTAGGTCTCTCTCCTACAAAACACCGTAGATAGTTTTCCACACTTGTACACGATTTTTGTCTGCCCATCTGTTTGAGGATGGTAGGCTATACTATATGACAAAGTGATGCCTTGAGCCCGAAATAATTCTCTCTAGAAAGAACCAGTGAAGGTAGGATCTCGATCAGAGACAATTGACTCGGGTAACCCATGTAGCCGAAAGATATTATTCAGGAACGTAATGGCCACCTGAGAAGCTGTATAGGGGTGAGAGAAGGGAATGAAATGAGCATACTTGGACGGTCTGTCCACTACCACATAGATAATAGAGTACTCGTGAGATAGAGGTAATCCCTCAATAAAATCCATGGTAATGTGAGTCTATGTGCAATTTGGTATAGGCAAGGGTTGAAGTAATCCCCTAGGAGCCATGTTTTCATGTTTAACCTGTTGACATGTATGGCACTCGCGTATGTGCTGTATGACCTGGTGTCTCATACCTGGCCAATAGAAATCTCACTTCACTCTATGCAAAGTTTTGTCATACCCTGAATGACCCCCCATAGGAGTGTCATACACATGCATAATAATCTGAGAACGTAATTGAGTATCTGACCCCACAAATAATCTGCGCTTGTAGGATAAGATACCATTTCTGAAATTGTAGTGCACAGGATCCAGTTCCATTTTTTCCCATTTAGCCAATATAGCTCCTTAGAGTCATCGTCACCATAACGCAACCGTACTTACCATCCAACTAGGTAGCTGTAGGATAGGAAATGGATGAAAGTGTGGACTCAGGGGTAGGTTCCTTTTTGCTCAAGAGGGCATCTACCACCCTATTCTCCCTCCCTCTTTTGTACTCTACCTGAAAGTCATACCCAAGCAATTTGGTGAGCCATTTTTGCTGAAATGGAGTACCAATTTTCTGATCTAGGAGGTGTTTGAGGCTTTTTCGGCCAGTTCGGACCACAAACGACTGTCCAATTAAGTACGACCTCCACTTTTGTAAAGGTGATACCACCACCAAAAGTTCCTTCTCATAGGTAGACATAGTAGTCGCTTTGCCCTTGAGATCTTGACTGAAGTATGCAATAGGTCTACCGTTTTGCATTAGAACAACCCCAATTCTAGCCCCACTAGCATCACACTCCAGCAAAAAAGGTTGGGAAAAATCTGGTAAGGCTAGGACTGGTGGTTGAGTGACAACCAATTTGAAGGTTGTTGAAGGCTGTTGTAGCTTCAATGGACCATGCAAATGCATTCTTCTTAAGTAAAGCCGTCAAGGGTGCAATAATAGTGCCATAACCTCGAATGAATCTTCTATAATAACCCGTGAGGCTTAAAAATCCTCTGAGAGATTTTAAAGTTGTAGGTAGAGGCCAGTCCAGCATAGACTGAAGTTTGGATGGATCTGCCTTCACCCCTTCATCCGAAACCATATGGCCCAAATAATCTACTTCCTTGCATGCAAACCTGCATTTTGATAGCTTAGCATAAAGCTGATGTTTTCTTAAAATTTACAAGGTTACCTATAAGTGGTGTAGGTGGTCAGCCCACGTCTTGCTATAAATTAGGATATCGTCAAAGAAAACCAATAACTTTTTTTCTCAAATACAGCCTGAAAACCTCATTCATGAGACTTTGGAAAGTAGACGGGGCGTTAGTCAAGCCAAATGGAAGGAGAAGAAACTCATAGTGACCCTCATGAGTTTGAAAAGCAGTTTTTGGCACGTCTTCTGGTCTCACCCTGATTTGGTGGTATCCAGATCTTACATCTAGCTTAGAGAAAAATTCTGCACCATGTAGTTCATCTAGGAGTTCATCCACAACTGGGACGGGAAACTTATCCTTAGTTGTCTCATTGTTTAGGGCCCTATAATACACACACATGCACCATGTGTCATCAACCTTTCTAACCAACAAAATAGGAGAGGAAAATGGGCTTTGACTCCATCTGATCACACCCGTTTTTAATAACTCCCTTACAATATTTTCGATTTCCTCTTTTTGAAAAAATGGATTGTTAGGGTATTTTTGTGTTGGCATCATTCCATGTCAAAATATGTCATGATTGATTTATAATTTTGGTCCTCACATTTGTTCAAGAGTTAGAGTTGATGGTATACCAAAGTCTTCTCATGTTCGACTCACATTCAACAAGCGCTCGAGCGCCATTGGAAAAATTACAAACAGAGTCCTCACGTTCAACCAGCGCTCGAGTACTCAGTTATAATTTCAGACAGAAACATAAGTGTTTAACGAGAGTTCAACCTACGAGAATTTGTGAAAGCCTACTAGGTTTTGTGGGAGGTCGACTAGAACATTATTGAGGCTTCCATTGAGAGTTTTTGTGCCTCTTTTCTTGAGAGAAAAACTTGAGAAGATTTGTGCTCCAAGTTTGTTGAGTTTTTCTCTATTCTCCTATCATATTGCTTTGTTCGTTCATTGGTGGTGAAGGCGTGCTGAAGAACTAGAGTGTTCGTCAAGATTCTCAAGAAGAACCTCAAGGTTTTGAGGTGAATGCCGCTTGGAGTGGGTTTGAAAAGGGGTGCTTAGATTATTACATCAGGGTTGTCAGAGTCAAGCAATTGGGGTTTCCTATGTCTGAATCATTGTTGTAAGGATTTCTTTTTAGTGGATTTCGGGTGGCTGCTAGCCCGGATGGTTTTTCCTTTGAATAGTTTTTCAAAGATTTTTTCACTTCGTCATCAAATCTCTTGTCTCTTGTGCATTTGTTTAATTTCTTTACTAGTTAATTTATTGCTTTGATGGTTGTGTTGGTTGATTGATATATCTAGACTGATCAATTTTAGAACTTGTTTTAAAATTGGTATTGAATCATTATTTTTTAGATTTCACCTATTCACCCCTCTAGGTGAAGTTAGGGTCTAAACTAGGTTTTTCAATTGGTATCTGAGCCGAAACTCGTTCCTTGACCCTTAGTCTAGATGGAAAAATGTCAGTCATTGTCCGTGCCTCCATATTTTGATAGAAGCAATTATGTTTACTGGAAAGTTCGCATGAGAGCCTTTCTGAAATCTCTTGATGAACGTGTTTGGAGATTTTTTTGTTAAAGGGTGGCCTGCACCTTTATCTAAGGCTGAAGGTGTTAAAACACCTAAAAATATTAGCACCTGGACTATCAATGAGATCAGTGAATGTAATTGGAATAGTAAAGGTGTGCATTCTATTTTTATGGGTGTGTCTATTGACAAATTTAAACGTATATCTATGTGTGAAACATCTAAGGCAGCCTGAGTTATTCTGGAAACTACTCACGAAGGAACCAAAACAGTGAAAATTCAAAAATTCAAATGTTGACCACAAATTTTGAAGAGAATAGAATGAAAGAAGATGAAACCTTCGATGAGTTCTATGCAAAGTTGAATGACATAGTCAATTGAAGCTATAATCTAGGTGAAAATATTCCAGAACATCGAGTAGTCAGGAAAGTTATAAGATCTTTACCTGAAAGATTCAGATCCAAAGTCACTGCTATTGAGGAAAACAAGGATCTTGACACTGTAAAGATTGATGAATTGGTAGGGGTCTTTGTAAACTTATGAAGTATCAATACCTCAGCCCAAGAAGAACAAGACCATTGCCTTGAAGAAGTTCTTGATGATGTACAGTTCGCTATGTTTGTAAAAAATTCTTGAAATTCTTGAAACTAAGAAGTGGTCAGCGATCATTCAACAATAATTCTAAAAAGAACCAGGGTAGTTCCAGTGGGTTCAAAAAAGACAAAAAGGACAAACACAAGTCTAATAACTCCAAAAGTAAAAAGCTAAAGTACTTTGAATGTTAAAGATTTGGTCATGTCAGATCAGAGTGTCCAACATACCTCAAGTCAAAAGGAAAAGCTATGAATGCTTTATTGAGTGATGATGAGTCAAAAAGCAGCAATAATGATGAACGCGTAAATTTCTTGGCTTTTGTAGCTAACTGATGGTGTTGTTTTGCAGGAGATTGATGATGATTTTGAGGATTCAGACGATGATGAAAATATTGAAGGGAGTCTTCAAGAAGCTTATAATAAATTGTTCGAGGAATGTCTGAAGCTTCAAAAGACAAACAAATCTTTTTCTCAAGAAAGTGCATGAAGTGCAAAATGAAAAAGGTGAACTTATGAGTAAGTTTGAAGAATTCAGTGCAAGAAAATGTGGAACTTAAAGCTGAAGTAAAAATGCTGAAGTGTGCTCTCGACAAGTCCAATACACAACTTCCATAGTTTTCTAGTGGAACAAAGAAGCTTGATCACATGTTAAGTCTTGGAGTTCTATCTGGAGATAGGAAAGGTCTTGGCTACACTGAATCTAAAGGTGAGTCAACTTCGAAGACGACATTTGTTCCATCATCTATACTTGGAAAAATTCAAGAGGTGAGGTGAATATACCAGCTCCACAGGTAAGAAAATGTAAACAAATTGTTTCTAAATTTATTGATTCTAGGTCACAAAAGAGAAATGTTAGGAATCACACACCACAAAACTTTGTTCCTACATGTCATTTCTGTGGAAAGGTTGGTCACATTAGACCAAAACTTTTTAAAATTGAACATACAAGAGAAATCTTTGAATAAATCTTCATTTAGTAATAGTCATGAGAATTTAGCTCAACAAGTCAAAGTTTGAATTGAGCATACAATGTTGTTAAACAAGAAATTTCAGCAATTGTCGAAACAATCAGATGTTCGAGAAAAGGTTTGGGTCAAGAAAGATGGAGTAAATTGGTTCAATTCTATTGTAGCTTTTAAATCTCGATGTCTTTCATTGTGGTATTTGGATAGTACTTGTTCCAGGCATACGTGTAGTGACAAATCTATGTTCACAACACTTAAAGATCACAAAGCTGGATCTGTGACATTTTGTGATGGTGGTAAAGCACCAATACTTGGAAAAATGTACAGTTGAAGTTGAAGGTATGCCTCCCTTCAAGAATGTTTTGTTTGTTGCTAAATTGAAGGCAAATCTGCTGAGTACCAGTCAAATTTTTGATTCTGGATTTGAAGTCCACTTTGGTAAGAATTCTTGTTCTGTATTTGATTATGATGGTGAATGTCTTGTGAAAGGTACTTGCACGTCTGATAACTGCTATTAGGCCACATATTGACTTGAAATGTAGTAGTGCCAAAATTGATGAATCCGAGTTATGACATTAAAGACTAGGGCATGTAAATTACAGAGATTTGTTTGAAAGAACTATTTATAGGCATGCCTAAACTAGAAAATGTTAAAGACCGAGTGTGTGGACTGTGTCAGCTTGGTAAGAAAATAAAATCAGTCCATAAAAGAACTAGTGATGTTCGGACTAAGAGACCACTGAAATTGTTACCATGGGACTAGTGATGTTCTAGATGGGTCTCATGGGACCATCTAGAACTGAAAGTCTAGGTGACAAGAATTACATCATGGTGGTGGTGGATGACTTCTCAAGATTCACTTGGGTGGATCTTCTAAGAGAGAAGTCTGATGCTTTTGAATGAGTTGAGACCATATTTAAAAGACTGATGAATGAAAAGGGTTATTCCATTATCAGAATCAGGAGTGATCTTGGTAAGGAATTTGAAAATTCTAACTTTCTTGATTATTGTTCCAATGCAGGTATTCATCAAGATTTTTCTGCTCCAATCACACCTCAACATAATGGAGCTGTAGAATGAAAGAATTGTGTCCTTCGGGAAATGTCTCGAGCGATGATTCACAACAAGAAGACAACTCTTCATTTTTGGGGTGAAGCAATCAACACCACTTGTCACATTGTGAACCGTGTCTATCTCAGACCAGGTATGAACAAGACTCCATATGAATTAAGGAAAAGGTAAGAAACCTACTGTTAAGTACTTCAAGGTTTTTGACAGTACTTGTTATATTCTTCGGGATAGAGACAACACTGCTAAATTTTATACAAAGAGTGACAAATGAATTTTCTTAGGTTACTCTTCAAACATTAGAGCCCTTCGTGTCTATAGTACTCGTACTCTTACTGTTATGTAGTCCATTAATGTTGTTGTAGATGATGCATCAGTTGATTCCAAACATAACGAGAATGAAGAACATGCTTATGTTGAAAATGCGTGTGATCCTACAGGAGACACTGATGTCCTCTGTGATTTTGAAGTTCCTTCTAGCAAGGAACCATCTTATAGGGTTAAGTTACATCATCCTAAAGAAAACATAATTGGTGATCTTAATGAAGGGATGAGACTGAGAAGAAAAGTGTTAAGTCATTTAACTTACACTAGTTATGTGTCTCAAATTGAACCTAAGAAGGTTGAAGAAGCTTTTCATAACTCTGAAATTCATAATTTAAATTATACAAAGAGAAGAGAAGATAAAAGGATTAAGAAGGAACTATATGTAGATCGAGAATCTCAATTGTTGACAAACTCCAATTCAGCCTCCGTCTTCTTCACCTTGTTCCAAGCTTTAAATTCCTCTCCAGTGGTCAAAACTCCTCTCTTTCTCCTTTCGTTCATGCCCTAGTTGTTCTCCCTCATTTTCTTTAAAAGACCTATTTGTTTCATTAAAACAGGGTTCTCAAAAAGGCAGTTTTTTTCTCGACCTCTGACTTGATGCTACGTTTTCACCTTTTGCTGTTCCTTTTTTCGAAAATCCCAAAACACGAAAGTGGTATAAGTTTCTCTTCGCTTCTCGTAGACACCACGACTGACCTCATTAGATTCTATATCAAAAGATACGGTCCAAATACTGAAGGGTGCTTCAGGAATTTCAGGAATTTTGAGAAAGGAAAGTTTCATTCTTAATTCCAATGAATCCTTCAATTGATTTATTCCTCCTCTTGTTTCATGCGGCAAAACAAAACCTAATAGGTGTTTAGGTTTTATTTAAAATAGAAATACACGTTGGCCTCTCATTGTGAGCTGGACCCCAACCTCTCATTGACTTGGTGAATCCCGAAATTCTTTGTAGATTTGTTCCCCGACTTCCAGCTGGATTTTGAAATTTAAAACGGTGTAACTAGGTTTTGGTCTCTTCATAAAAGTTTTATGCCTCCGTCTTAGCTTTCTAGATAATCAAACAAAACTGGAAACCAATGTCTGTAGCTCGCATTACACTCGATTGATCAAACTATATTCTGGTTTGGAAACTAGGGTTTTGCTTTGTTGACCTAACCCGAATTTGACCTCTTCACATCAGCCCAATTTCACCTAATCAAACATATGTAAAATTGCAAAATACAAAGAATTTATAATAATTTAGTAAATGTATAATACCTCAAATTCTAGACTGCTGAGCAAAGAAACACATACAAGTTGCTCTAAATCAACGCAATTACGATGACCAAATGTGTGAATTAAATTCCCAAATCAGTGTCATCACCCACAAGAAGACAAGGTTAGTTGTTCAAGGAGATACACAAGTGGAATGTATTGACTTCGACGAAACTTTTGCTCCAGTCACTCGATTTGAGTCAATACTTATTTTACTTGTTGTCTCTTGCTTCATAAATTTTAAGTTGTATCATATGGATGTCAAGAGTGCCTTCCTAAATGGTGTTCTTCAATGAACAACCAATGAGGTTTGTCGATCCACAGTTTCCCGATCATGTGTAGTTTATCTTCTAGATCATGGATTCTCGAGAGGAGTTGACCGATGATTATTTTTCAAGAACGTTGAGACAAACATCACTGTAGCTCAAATCTATGTCGATGACATAGTCTTCGGTGCCACGGTTGATAAACTTGCTCATAAATTTGCTGAAGCAGTGCAAAGTGAATTTGAAATGAGTATGGTCGGTGAACTACATTATTTTCTTGGTTTGAAACTGTTTTTCTGTAAGGCAGATGGAGAAAGATTAATTATTATTTTTACTTGACTTATATATCTATCACTATAACGCTCAAGTCATTGCCCATTTATATGTAACATATTTTTAAAGTTTGCATTGATTTTTTTTTTTTAATTTGACTTATCTATCACCATCACGGTAAAGTCAATATTCGTCATTAATTTTTCATCGAAAAAAATCACCTGTGAGACCCCGATTTTCTCCTACGTAATTGCTCATGTATTATTTTATTTTTCCAATGTAATAGTCTTTATTTCCTAAAGGGGCTATGTTTTGGCCAATGCATGGCCTAATTCCTATGTTATGGTATTTCGATTTAAAATAGGATTTTATTTCATAAAATCTCCTTAAATAATTTTAATGCCATTTTATCGGATGTATAAATTATATTATATTAAGAACCGAAATTTGCAAGTGAGTTCCTCTTTTACAAATTTATATTTTTGTTTAATATGATTCATGGACCACATAATTTGAATTATGCTTAAATAATTTCCTAGTATAGCCGAAATTATTAATAGATTGAATAATGAAATTCTTTTGAATACATGGATTAGATATTTTATGTGACATGTAATATTATGATATGTTCCATATTATTAATAGAAGTCCCATATGAATATTCAATGATAAGCTATGTAGTTATGTGATAAGTTTAGGAATGATTTAATTGATAAGCAAGAATGATAAGTTAGGAAACTTTTAGAGTAATAAGGCCTTGTGATTATTGTAGAGATAGGCTAAGGCCATTATCACATGATAAGATATCATACTTGTAAGGTGATAAGCTATTGGAATGAATAGATAAGTAAGAGAACTTATAAAGTGATAAGTTAGGTGATAAGTGAAATCTAAGTTGAAAGTTAGTTGCCATTTAATGTGGAGTAACTAGCATGGTTGGAAAGCAACCAAACTAACAAAGGGGAGGCCATTTACGTGAAGTGTATAAGGAGGATGGAAAAGCCAAAAGCCATGAACCCATGTGATGTTGTAAGAGCACTTAATTGACAAGACAACTCAATGTAAGTGAAAAGAGAGAAAAAATACAAGGGAGAAGAGTGACTCACGTGTAGATTAAGAGGAGAAAGGAGAAAAAAATCAATTCAAAAGCATAGCTTAGGGAGACAAGAGTTGATGTGAGGGAAAAGTGAAAAGAGGAGAGAGAAGAGGAATACATGCTTGGTCGACCAAGACCCCCCCATTCATCCCCTTTTCTCTTCAAACTTTCTCTCTTGTCAATTCCACTTTGTCCTTGTCATGTGTCATAGTCATAACTCACCTTGGGAGACTCATTCTCCCACACTTCACAATTGAATGAGCATTGGCCGAAAATCACCATTTCATTTCATCACTTCCTCACTTGGCCGAACACTTCATCTCTCCCAACTCTCTCTCTTTTTCTCCTATTGACCGAATCCTTCCTCTAAGAATCAAGCCTTGTTCCTTTCCCTTTTGCATCCTAAATCACACTCCAAAAGTTTAATTTAGACCTCTCTTTGTGGTGACCGAATCCTCACATTGTGCAACATCATTTTCCTCTTTTGAAAAACCCTACTCATTAGCCACCTTACTCTTGAAGAAGTTTAGTTCATTTCCATTAGAACTAATCATTCAAGCTTACCATATTTTTCCCCCCACCATAAAACCCACCTTAGCACCTCAAATCAAGCTTGGATCTTCTCTAAGGAGGGTGAACCGAAACTTGGAAGAAGAAAGAGTTTTGGGTAAAAGTTTGGTGAAGGTGGAGGTAGGTTTGATTCTATTTAGTGTTCTTGCCTAAAGTTTTTCATAAGTACTAACCTAGGGTATTTTATTGTTCTAGGTATTCAAGCTTGTGATAATCATCAAGGTAAGGCTAAAGATGTGATGTTGTTGGTTTGAATATAGTGTTGGCCGAATGTATCATGATAGGATCTTAAGTTAGTGTCTTGAGTGTTGTTAGATTTTGAAGTTATGAAATCAACCCTAAGGTATAATGCTAGATCCGGCCATATAAACATGAGATCTAAGTTTGAATGTTAGAAAAATGTAAGGATTTAACAATGTATGTTAGATAAGTTTAGATCTAGACTTATGTTGTGTTTGGCCGAATGTATGTGGGATATTTCCTTAGATCTATTATTGTTGAAGTTCCTAAAATGTAGATCTAATGTTGTTGGGTGTATATGATGAAGATATGAAGTTAAGGCATGCTAGTTAGGTTATAAAATGCAAAGGATGTGCATGATATGATTTTTAGCATGAAAAAGGTAACATTTTGGGTATGGCCGAAAATGAGCTATGTGGATTTTTTATGTATAGTTTTGAATATGTGTAGATCTGGACATTGGACTTAACATGTGTAAGATTTATGACCTTAATGCATAGTAGATGATTATGTTAAGTGATTGGAAGCATGCACGTTGAAGGAAATAAAGGAAAACTAATCATTGGGTAAAAACATGTGTTGGCCGAATGTCATGAGTATAGTGTATGGTGTTGGTGCTTTGATTTATAGATATTAGGTTGTGAAATTGTTGATTGGAGGATGGGATCACCCTTGGAGAAAAGTTGTGATTAATTGGTGCATAAATGGTAGTGGCCGAAAGTTACAAGAAGTTAACCCTAAGTGCAAATTTATAATTTATGTATTTTCATTGTTGTGTTGGATAAGAAAATTAGAGTTAGGCTAGTTGGAATAATATTATAGAGCCATGATCTTTATTTAATAGTATTGGAGCCCTAGTTAAGTTTTACTTGGGTTTTATTTGAGGTTTAAAGTCTAAGTTAAGATTTAATCATGAATAATTTATTCATAGTTAGAAATAAGGTTTAATGTAGTACGTGTAATAAAAGAGACTTAGGTTTAAATCTAAACCTATGAGTATTATTTAACCCTAATCGAGACACGTACATGGATGAATATATTTTTATTTCAATAAAAATATTAATTTAATAAGCTAAGTTTTGAATATTTGTTAAGGAAAAGAATAAAATAATTATTGTGTAATTAAATGAATTTCTGTGATATGTATATATAAATATATATATATATATCTTCGATTTCAAAAGAAATGATTTATAATTCTTAAAGTCTAAAAGAATATTTGAATCGCTTGTAGGCGATCCACGTGTCAGTATATACGAACGAGAAGACCAAGAGTAAGTGGAATAGTAAGTGGATACTGTAAGTGTACAGTAAGTATTCTTTTTCAAAACTGGAATGACACACTGCATCGTTTCATGAATAAGCATGAATTTTAAGAAAGCATGACATGATATGAATTTCATGAACAAGCATGAATTTTAAGCAAGTATGAGTTTTAAGCAAGCATGACATGACATGTGCATTGCATGAATTTTTCAAGAAGAAAATTATGCAATGATTTTTATGGAAAGAATATGAGGATTTTTATGAAACGATAAGTTAAGATTAAGGGCACTGGTCGGTACCGTACCATCAAGATGGACTCCCATACCGAAGGACATTTATGAGAAGGATGGGAGAATCCAAGAGGCTGTGCAAGCCACACTGAAGGACAATGAGAAGGTGTGGTGCCTCCAAGGGTCACGTCTAGCCACTGAAGGACATTGAGAAGGTGCGCTAGCTGACCAGATGTAAGTCTCTAAGGGAATTCGGGGACGGTTCCGAAGGGAACGCACAACCCTGACTTCAGGGGTCAAATGGAGCGAGCCCGCAAGTAAAAGACATGAGATAATTATGATAAGGCCAACAAGGGCACAAGTACGAAAGAAAGATTTTTAAGGGCCAAGGGCCAGTTTACAAGCAAGCATGAAAGAAAGTGGTTTTCAAGGGCCTGGGGCCGAAAACAATAAGCAAGAGCATATGCATAACTCATAAGCACGCATATGCATCAATTGTTCAAGTTTTATCTTCTTTCATGATTAAGCAAGCATGAGTCAAGAGCATGATTTAAGTTTTACGTTATTCCCTTACTGAGTCTTTTTGACTCACGTTTTTAAAATTGTGTCATTCCAGATGTATCAGGTGAAGAGAGTCAGGAGGACTACCTGACCTAGATCCCCAAGATGTTAAGCTTCGCATTTTGTTGATAGTGACATGTGTGTCACTAATTGGGTTCTAATATGTTTAAATATTTGTTTTGTATGAACTTAATGAGAACCCTGATTATGTAAGTATTCGCTCGAACCCCTCGCGATCCTGTACGTTTCCGCCGTAATTAAGTAAGAAAATAAGTATGAACGCTGGAGCCGTCCGGGGGATAGCTCGCGGCTGTCACGGTCCCTGCGGGATGCCGTTCGGGGCGTGACATCACCTGCACATTGAGCCACACAATTAATGAATCTTGGGCCACGACACATTGCCACAACATTTTTTCGTCAGAAAAGAACAATTAAACATTGAGCCACACCCGTAAATGTGACAACAGCTCCATAAAAAACGTGGCAAATAGTTTCGAATTAACCTTGGGCAACGACGCATTGCCACAAAAGTTTTTCGTCGGGAAAAAAAACATTGACCCACACCAGTAAATGCGGCAATAGCTACATAAAAAACATGGCAAATGGTTCCGAATGAACCTTGGGCCATGACCCAATGCCACAAAATTTTTTCGTCGTAAAAAACTAAGAAAAACCCACGACGGAGTAAGAAACATAGCAAAAGATGTTTAAGGTCATGCTAAAAAAATGTAGAGAGAAAAACGTGGCATTATGTTGATTTCTTGCCACGCATCCGTAAAATTATGTGGGTACGAGGGGCTATGGCCACGACCAGAAAAAACGATAACAAATCTGAAATGGATATTACAATTTCCATGTCAAACAACGTAGTAAAATAGCACATAATCGTGGCTATTCTTGTTCTTTTCTGGCGATGACAAATGAAGCGGCAATTTTTACAATTTCGCGTGGTAAATAGATATTTATTACCATAAGCCGACGAGTCGCAGTGACGTTATTTTTTTGCCTGGTCAGAGGCACAAATAACTGGTTTGCTCTGCGTTTAAAAAACATGGGTGCAAATAACGTGGCCCCATCTCACTTTTCTTGTTGTTGAAACTCTCACGTTCAAATGATTTCATACTCTCTCAAATGAGTTTCTGATCTATTTATAATGACTGGCTCAGAACTCAATTGAGCTATAGCGTGAGATCTTTAGGGACCTCAAATCTCAGTCGTAGAATCATCATAAAAAACTATTTTTCATTAAACCCTTATATATCATGTAATCCGAATGTATGAGCTTCTACAAATTGTGATCATGTCCATTAACATATTACAATTGACCCCCGAGATAATTAGATTGTTTTTGTGAAATCCCTTTTGCTAACAATTATATGCTTATTTATCCTTCCACCATACTAATTCCACATGAGCGAATAGGACCAGAATAATATCACCGATTAAGTCTCTAGCTCGTATAATTCTTAATTCTCAGTCTGTTTCTAGTTGGACTTCCAAAACTTTCTAAAATCATTTTCACAAATATTTACTTAATATATAATATAAGTAAAATCGTGAAAACACTTTTCACCAAATCTCGCTGCGTAGCGTTTTTATATGAGTCCAACAATATATAGACATAATGAATATACTACTTCATCAAGAGACTGGTGGATTTCATATTGAACAATTATACAAATTCACTTACTATGCACAAGGGCCAACCTTATCTGGAATATTTGACATACGAAGATCATCACCAAATGATTTAGTCAAAGCACAAACACACAACAAACAAACTTGCATAACTCTCTTAGGTCTAAGGACAACATAAGCTAATTGTGTTGAATATCATTCTCTACATCAGTAATCGTTTCCAAAAGGTATTCAATTTGATTCGGTTCAATGCATGTACTCCTATATTGCACGAACTCGTTTGCTTAAGATCACCACCTCAATGAGATAGTCCATCATTCTATCTTATACAGACAAAACGAGTGTAGACCTATTTGTACATTACCATGTACCTCGGTCTAGAACAAAGTAAGTCAACAAGGTTCTGAAAAGTCATACTCCCTGTCTCCGATTCATTAATCATTGGTCTGACTTTTCTACAATGTTGCTCAACAATATGACATCTAATGTCATTCTAAATATGACACATTATTTTATTATAAATGTGACATCTTATGTCATTGCAGGTACCTAGAATAATATACAAGTGATTAAACAATAATAATAATTATCTCATAATTATGTAAAATGATTAGTTTTGAGGGCATACATCTAACACATGCGGGGGCGTTTGTTTCCCAATTTTTCCAACCCTCAACATTTCCAAACAATCATAAAATAATACCTCTCTCCTCATTAAATTATAAAATAATATTATACTATTCAATTAAATCTTCTCTCTCCTCACTTTTCTATAAAATACTATACTTTTTTCACAAACCCCAATACCCAAAATTTCCAAAATCCCAATATTTCCACAAACAAGCGTTGTATTATTTTTTTAGTTATTTGAGTTATGGTGATTGATTACTTAGAAATAAGCCACATGTAGGTAGTGTGTAAGTGATATCACTTTAATAAAATGTTTGACGTAATGTTTAGGAAAATTGACATCATAATTCCTTGTTTTTCCCATTGTATATTTTTGGCTTGAAGTTAATTAAATAGATTTTATATCGTAGTGCATTAAATTCTGGCTCATTGTCTCCTAAGAGTTTGGCAGTCAACGAATCACCACTTGGATCTGCTTCTCATTAATAAAATTCTTCCAACAGTTTTGAGTGTGTGGATCATTGATGACATTGCCCTATAAGATGCAGCTTCGTTGTGGGCGAGAGCACATCTTATAAAAGTCAAACTTCATAGTCAATCTACTAGCTAAAGTACCACCAGATTTTACCGTTTATACAGATAATCCTCAAACTCACATATCAAATCATTGTGTATACTACTTAACATAGTAAAAGACACTTAAATCCTTATTGCGCCATTTTCATAGACAACATTTTCCCTGTAGTGAAATTCAGTATCTCCATTTCCAAGCTCAGTGAACAGAAAATGGTTGCATTGACACATTAATATTCCACAGGGACTATGTTAGGACAAAAATACCCTAAGGACCAGTTTGGAATACTGAAATAGCACAGACTATTGTAGTAATCAAGCCTTCTTTTTACGAGTTAAGTATTTCGTTGTCAATATGTTAATCCTATTTGAAATGTTTAATGTATATTCATATTTCGGATTTTTCATATTTATTTGATCTTTCGTAAACAAAATAAGTTGTCCAACTTTACTTTTAGGACAAATGTATACCGTTCCAATGTAGTATGTTGGAAAGTTGAATTGAATCTTATATTTCTGGTTCTATATATATTTGTATTTTTTTTAGATTTCATTTATTTTCTTTTGCATTTTTCGTTTAATTTACCGATGCTTAGTTTTACACTTTGCAAGATTAATTTTTTTAGTTGCTATCATGTTAATCTTATTTATTTATTTATTTTTACAAGTTCTTAATATATTTGTTGGGGTTAATTGTTTTCCACTTTTTACCTTTCCCTATTAGTAATATTTAGAATTGATAATATTTTCCTTTTTTTATTTGATTTTGAAAAACTTAGTTTAGACCGTAACAACACCTAAAAGAGTGAATAGGTGTTATCTATCACAATTACAAAAATTTTAAAAATATTAAAACACATTCTAAAATTGTTCAGCCTAGATAAGCATAATCATCAACTCAATCAACAAATAATATAATTAAATAGGGATACAAAAATTCAATCACACAAAGAGATAAGAATTTTGTTGACGAAATGGAAAATCTTTTAAATAACCTTCAAAGGAAAAACCATTATGGGCTATCTACGCCACCCGAAATTCACTAAGAAGAAGTCTTTACAATTTGTAATTCAGACACAGACAACCCCGATATATAATCTAAGTAATCATACTTAGATCCACTTCGGGCAGCAACCACCTCATACCTCTAAACTTCTTGTGAATTCTTCACTAACAACCTTATTCTTCAACATCAGAACTCCGACAACCTAACTCCTTTAGCTTTCTAAAGGCTTCACTGTGGAAGGTTGGATTCACTTGTGATCATATGAGATAAAAACTAAATGATTTTTCTCATCAATCTCATAGAGTTTTTCTTACACAATTGGGAGCTCGAGAAAACTAAAGAACATCCTCTCTAGGGTTAAGGGATGACTATACCGACAATCTAAATGTTTCCTTAAGATTGAAGATCACAAAGATGCAAGAAGCTCAAAAGTAAAGATTCAAGACCATAGGGTATAACCTTGTAACTCTTAGTTTCACTTTTGACGAGTATTTGAATCATACACTTGCATATCTTTCAAAATGTGCATAAACCATTTACCTCTTGCTTGGAAGATCAAAATATTTTTAATGGTTTCATAATGTGCATAAACCTTTCTATTGTCTCTAAATAAGAGAGAATGACCACATATCATTTTACATAGGTTGAGAAATATCTTAAACCTTCTTATTCAATATTTTACATATCATTCATACAAATTACACTTTCTTATCCTTGTCATTGTGTGAATCAAAGAGATGCGAATGGATTGTCCAATTGTGTGAACGCCTTTTCTAATCGTGCGAACGCTTTCGTACAGATTCAAAAAGAAAAGGCAAGCGTCCACGCTTCGATGCTGAGGCTAGACGAGCTAGGAGGTTCATGGGCTATGAGAGGCCTTTGATAGTGTTCCCTAACTTACAGCTGAACAACAACGCCCGACCTAATAAACTGAGGTATTCCGGAAGATATTGGGTCCATATACGATTATTTTAAAGGGAAGCAACATGCAAAATGGGCAGCTGCTTCCTAATCCTATGCTATTGCATCGACTTGAAGAATTACACGACTGAGCTTTATTTTCACCGGGCTTAGTTCATATACTTGGTTATTCGAGGGGAGCCAGTTAATCAGGCGTCATACATATTCCAGACCGTCCATGCACGCTATGCTGGTGCCCGAGAGTCCTGACGAGGCAAAGTGGTACCCACTTGGGCCGATCAACAAGGTTCCACTTGGGCTGATCAACAAGGTTACGCTCTAGCATTCCGAAACCCAGATGCACTGAACGCTGAATACTGCTCGGGCAGCTGTAGGTAGACAACAAGAGCAACCTCACGGGACTGAGGAGCGAGATCATGGACAGAGGTCAACACAGGGACTTGGGGCAGAGCCACCAAGTTGGGCGGTGGATTTGATGGCTAAGTTGAGTGAGACTATGCGAGCAGTCATGCAGCCCACCCATCAAATGCTGAGTGATTTCAGTGCTTGGTTTATGGCTTTGGAGAGTAATGAGCACATGGCCAGTGTGCATGGGCTTCTACATCTCGCAGATGAGGAGTAACACCAGTACTTTATATTATGTTTTGAGGACATGTATCTGGATTTTATTTTATGCTATTTTGTTTGTATTATGTTTTGATAATATTTGATATATATATATATATGTTATTTCTATTTATTCATCTTTAGTACAACATGTTAATTAATGTTATGTTTCTCATTTCATTACACTCTTTCAAACTTCAAAACTACTATCTAACACACTTGAAGTTATTTATGTTATTAACACACTTTATTATTTAAAACTTGAAAATAAATTGAATGGTATGAGCTATAAATAAAATTAGATCGTTAAAAACCATTCGAACGGCTAGATAAGTGTCTAGACGGTTTACTGCGAGGTTGAACGGTGTCGTATTGTATAAGAAAACCGTGCAGACGACCTTTTATTCAATCTGGACGTGTTCGTTTATGATCATATGCTTGCATGTATACGTACTGACGCTGTCGTTTGGGAATTTTCTAAAACGGTGTTCTCAACATTAAGTTAGCATTCGAATGGCAAATTGTCCGTGCAGAAGGTATGAAATTTTAGGGGCAATGAATTCCCTCGAAAACTTAGACACGTAGGCGTTCGCATGCTCTTATGGGCATCAGAATGGTTTTTATGCGGATGAAAGAGGGGAAGTAGTAGACAATATAGTACTAACACATAAAATACTTAAACCGAGAGGTTTGAGGAAGATGAGGAGAGGGGAGCTGTTTTAGGTGTCCAATCTCACTAAAAGGGTGTGGAAGGAGTAACTCAAGGAAGATTTCACATTGGATTGCATTTGATGTTAGTGGGTTTTAATATTTTATTTGTTTTAGGATGAAAAACATGGATTTTATAACATCAAAGCATATATTTTTTGAATTTTTAGGGTCTAAAATGATAGCAAAGGAGTTTGGGGTTGGTTGCGATGTGTTTATGTTGAAGTGTTTGCAATTTGGGTTGATTTTGAGATGTTTTTGGATGGATTTTGGCATATGTTTGTAGCAATATAGTGTTGTTTGACAATGCAGTCTGGAAGAATTATGTTCCGTCCAGACGCTCTTTTTTGGTTCGGACACTTTGCTAAAGTCGTCTGAATGCTCATATAAACGATTGGGACGGTTCTGACTCCGTCCGAACGGTTTATGCTGTTATGTTTCATGCATTCATATAGTATTGATAGCCCTGTTTAAGAATTACACCTACTTCAAATTTCTACAGTCTCTTTTTGCTCGTTTTGGCATGCCCAAGGTTATCATTAGTGATGGGGGTTCTCATTTTTGCAACAAACCGTTTTCCAATCTTTTGAAGAAATATGGAGTTACTCATCGAGTCTCTACTCCATATCACCCCCAAACAAATGGGCAAGCCGAGTTAGCAAACCGTGAGATAAAAATCATTTTGCAGAAAACAGTTAATCCTAATAGAAAGGATTGGTCCCTTAGACTACTTGATGCCTTGTGGGCTTATCGTACTGCTTTTAAAACTACTCTTGGCATGTCCCCATATCGTCTAGTCTATGGTCGTGCTTGTCACTTACCTGTTGAGATTCAACATCGTGCTCTTTGGGTCATTAAACAAGTTAACATGTCACTTGATAAAGCTTCAGGGTTGAGAAAATTGCAGATTGCTGAATTGGATGAAGCTCGTCACAATGCATATGACAATGCTCAATTGGCAAAGGAGCGCATGAAAATCCTGCACGATCAGCGGATTCTTCCCAAACACTTCGTACTTGGCCAGGAAGTTCTTCTTTACAATTCTTGCATTCATATTTTTCCTGGTAAGTTAAAGTCTCGTTGGCATGGCCCTTATGTCATCACCAAAATTCATGATCATGGGGCGGTGGAAATTCAAAATCCCAAGAGCGGTACATCTTTTACTGTCAATGGTCAGCGCCTTAAACCCTTTCTTTCTCCTTATGATCCCAGCGCTGAAACTCAAGTTGTTCACTCCCCTTGTGACCTTTGAGTAGGATTTCCTTCTCTTGTACATATTCCTCTTTCTCTGCTCTTTTTCGCATTTGTCACTTCTCCTTTTTCTCGTCTCTATTTTCTTGTTTCTCTTTGGGCATTGAGGACACTGCTTCACTTAGTTGGGGGGAGGGATTTGCACGTTTTGCAATCATGCAGTATATTCATCTACACTTGTCATTACAACATTGCATTTTACTGTAATTAGGCTGAATTGCTGACTCCTAGTAAGATGATGATGGTGGTTGAACTTTATTAATGCATGTTGACAACTCTTTCCTTCTCGAGCATTCAAATTTGACATTGATGAAACATGAATGATGATGTGAACTCTCTGGTTTCAAACTGTTGAAGTTTTTGGATGAAGGGCAAAACATTCTAAGAAATAGCTATTTATTTTACCTGATATCTCTCTGTAGTCTTCATATACACATACCAATGACTAGAATAGAGAGTTGGCGCGAAAACTGCTAGACCCTTCAGCTTTTCTCCAGACGTTTGGAAACTCTTTTGGAACAGCCAGTGGTAGAAATGAGGAATAAGAGAGAGTCAAGGTGATAAATCGTAATTTCTCTAGACGTTTTGCCTCAATCCTTTTATGCTGATATTGTTTGAAATTACGAGAGGTAAAGTCAATTTGATTGAAAATTCTTTTGATCGACTGATTTTCTTGTGAATGAATTGTTGCCTCAATGCATTATTTTGTTCAATTACTTTTAGCTATTTTTGCTAAAAGATTAGCAAAAAGCTAGTTGGGGGGTGTGATTGTATCATAAGTTTGCTAATTTATCACTTGAGAAAGTTCCACAATTATACCATTTCCACTAGAAAATGAGAACATTATGCTTTGGACATTAGTAAGGGGCGAATTGTTAATTTTGACAAAAGCAAGTGTAATTGAGTAATTTTAAGTTATTTGCTTTCTCTCCTCTCACCATATTTTCATGTCTCCACTTTCATAAATATGATTGAAATATTTCCTATATTAACTTTTGTTATTATGCTTTCAATATGAACAATGGAGATAAATTGAGCTCATGGAAGTGAGAGGGAGGTTGGAATCAAAGAGACGCTCGAGCGGGACGTTGAGCGCTGGTCGAGCGTTATGCTGCTGTTTGAAAATACGAAGCCGCTCAAGCGGCAGGTTGCGCGCTGATCGCGGGTGTAGTCTCTGTGTGAATTCTACTGGACGCTCGAGCGGGACGTCGAGCGTTGGTCGCACATGAAGTCTCTGTGTGTGAACTTCTTCATGGGCGCCCGAGCGGTACGTCGAGCGGTGCTTGCACGTTACAGTTCTGTGTGAAAAATCTCAAAGGGGCGCTCGAGCGAATGTTGAGCGTTAGTCGAGCGCGACACGTCTGACGCCATATTTGAGGGCATTTTTGGAAAACGATAAGAAGCCCTAGGGCTGGTGCTGAGTCAAGACTGAAGCTCCCCCAAAGCAGGTTTAAAAGAGAACTTTTGGGGGCAAAAAGGAAGAGTTCGAAAGTTGGTTTTTGGCTGGTTCGTGGGTTGCTCTTGGGCGGCTGCTGGGTCTCTAAAAGCTCCCAAGTCTTTTCTCTTTTTCTCATTTTGCTGCTACCGTAGAGACCAAAAGCTTGTGGCTTTTGGCTTGTTTTCTTTCACAGCTTTTAGAGTAGACTTGTTGCTTTCAGTTCTTTTAGTTGGAGTTTCTTTTCATTGCATTTTCTCTTGCTGTTGTGTAAACCGAATCTTCCATTCATATTTGCACTTTCATTTCAGCTTTAGAACATATGTGGACCGAATGTCATGTTTCATTTATATTCCAGATTTGAGTTTTGCTTTGGTTGGGTGATTAAATGTTTTGTTAAGTTCTATTTCACTTCCTTAATGTTAGATTAGTGTTAAAGTTTGTGTTTGTTAGTTGGTTTGAGTATGGGTATGCATGGGTTGTGACTAGCTAAATTTTGGGTACTAAGTGTTCGATGAAATGTCTCTTAGAGCAGGATTAATGCCAAGTGATATTTCGTCGACAACTACTTGAGTTTAACTAGTTCCAACTCCATCTCATGCTATTTTATTATCATGTATTGCTTGTTAGCTCTTTATTAATCTCTTAGCACTTAAATTGATCACAACTCAAAAATCTCAAAAATCATGGATGGTATCCTACAACCCAACCTTTCCCTTTGTAAATATCATTTTCATTGTAAATAAAACATAGCTTTCTTTTATTGTAATGGTGGTTGGAATGAAAGATTGAACACATCGTTCCTTGTGGAGATGACCTAGGACTTTCCTAGTATTACTTGACAACCTCCTACGCTTGGGAGTAACTCGCTAATCATTTTTAGTTGAGTCAAGCACATCAGACTGTTGACATCCTGTACAACATCCAAACGAAAATTTGAATAAATTATATATTTTCACTATTTGATATGTACTTATCGATTATATATATTAGTTACTTTTAATGACGTTTGCATATTTGTATACGTTTTATTATTAATATGAGTATTGAATATCTTTCAATTTGTATAATTTGCAAATTATTTTTAAAATTTTAATTAAATTAATTCAAATACGTAACAAAGGGTTCGAACAGTAACCAAAGGGAACGGTTTCTGTAGTGAATATGTGCGTACGCTTAACAATCTGTCTGCACACTTCGCATGAAATACTGTCCTTCCGCAGGGTTATTCTACCGTGCACACGGTCCTTTAATTATCAACCGTTTGAGTGGGAAGAAAACAAGTTCCAACGTATTCAATAGAATTAACGTCCATACTGTAGATGTTTTTGTTTGAAGGGTTTCTAAAGGTGACAAAAAATATTTCATCATAAATGAAATATTGGTGCAGACGTCTTCATGTCACCGTGTGCACGTTTTTACGTTACCGTGTAGACGATTTTGTATTACCTGACAAAATGCTTTTCATCACATTGTCCCAAATGTTCGCACTCCTCATGCAAACATATGGAGAGTACGTCCGCACCTCTCATGCGATCTGATGGTGGGTACTAGGCATGACGATTTTAACTTGTTTCAATATAACAGAAAATCGTTTGGATGGTATAGTTTCCCATCCGAACCGTTTTTAGGGACAAAACACGAAAATTATTACCCAATTGTCTAACCGTCGAATCTATCCTTTTTACGTGCTTCGTCCTTCCGGCAGCTTTGCCATGTCGATCTTTCTTTTGATATATTCTTCTCTTATCCCCAATACAAGAAAATTGGTTTTTTGGGACCGAAAAACACGAATTCCGTTCCAAAATGTTTTTTGGGATGAATTTTGTCAGTAGCTCTAGCTATCCTAACAAGTCTATTATAAAAGGTTTTTTGGGATGGAAAATTTATTTCATCCTAAAAAATATTTCAACCATTCTAACATTACATTCAACCATTCTAACGCGACATCTAAATTTTACTGTTCGAACGACATTTTGTTTGATACCATTTTAAGCCGTTCCAACTCGTATTTCCAAGGACGTTCAATGCCTTTCAATTTTACCGTTCAAATGGCATTGTGTTTGATACCGTTCTAACACTTATCTTCGAAGACGTTGGATTTTGTTCATAATATGTTAGAAAGTTTTGCTCATAATGTGTTAGAACGTTTTGCTCATAGTGCGTTGGATGTTTCGTTCAAACATTAGTTCTGGATTGACAAATTTGATTTTCTGAGCAATTATGTTTATTCATTTTTAAATTGCCATTTTGAATTTCATTTTTCATCACTATTTTATGTTTATAAATAAGGTACTTCAATTTTGACATAAATGCATAAATATTAATTATCAATAAAATGAAATGAAATGAAATATATTGAATACACATTATTAAAAATACAAGGAAACTATTGTTCAATTAGCACGATAAACAAATTTTATAAATACATGCAAAAGAGAAACAAACAGGTATTTGCTGACGCTTTCGTTGATTTCTCATCTTTTTTCTTTCTCCTTTTGATAATTCCTCTGTAAAAGACCAAAATATTCTCATAATTAAAACATTCTTCTTGGAAGAATTTATAACTATGATAAAATCAATAAAACAAACACAAATTTAGAGTAAATAAATATGATACAATTAAACAAACAAAACACAAATTCAAAGTGAAAGTAAATCTACAAGTTCAATTTGACCTTGGGGTCATTCCGTTGCACCTCAAATTCAAATTTCAGGCTTCGGGTTTGTTCATTTTGGAAAGGCTAAAGAAGATCGGAACACCAAGAGTACAAAATTTTACAAGTTCATACATCTACACAGCAACCTAACAAAGGAAGATCCATGTATCTCCTATCCCTTTCAATTGTACCCAAAATTTTAGTAAGATATGAGGTTGTTCCATTGCTAGTCACAGAAAAGCTAGGAGTCCAATTTGGTTGCAAAAGTCTCATTTTCTGGGCCTGATTTTCCTTTTCGGACTGCCTTTCCAAAGTTTCATCCACATCACAAGCTCAAAATATAAATGAAAACACCCCTATTGTTATCAAGTTCTCAGATTGTCTCCACGGATTGGATGAATCAATTTTGCAAAACGCAAATCTGCAAATTAGTCATCCTAGTACACTACCATATGCAAAATCTCATAAATCTTTACACACCGTGATGAGATAGTGATTATATCACAATTTTGCTAATTTATCACTTGAAAAAGTTTCACAATTACACCATTTCCACTAGAAAATGAGAAAATTATGCTTTGGGCATTAGTATGAGGCGAATTGTTAATTTTGACAAAAGCAAGTGTAATTGATTAAATTTATGTTATTTGTTTTCTCTCCTCTCACCATATTTTCATGTCTCCATTTTCATAAATATGATTGAAATATTTTCTATATTGACTTATGTTTTTAATTAGTGCATAATCTGGAAACAGTTATTCAAGAGAGGGATGCTCAGGCGCAAGGCAGTCTTCGAATTTAATTGATTTGAGCCCAAGTGGTCGAAAAATTGTTCCAAGGCCCACTTGTATGAAGACTGGTTTGGCCCATCTAAAAGACGTCCTCGTGTGGCTGATGTAGAATGCCATTAGACCCAGGCCTCTATGTATGGACCTCAAAGGTTGCAAAAGCCCAGAAGGCATAAGACCCGAGAAAACCAGCAGGGAGAAAAAGAACAAAAAAAAAAGAGGAAGACTTCGGTTCGGCTGGACTTATGCGATAGAGACCTAAGGGGGGGAAAGAAAACGCTGGAACCTTGAAACAAAAGAAGGGCCGAAACCTGCAGAAGCTAGGCCCGAAACCTACATGAGCTGGCCCGAAACCTGCAGAAGAAAGGGGGCCCGAGAGACTTAGAGAAGAGGTGGTTGCCGTGCCCTTCTGTGGGGCGAAAAAAGAAAAAGGCCATTTTACACGTAAGGAAAGAGGGAGACTTCGGTGGACTGAGAGGATGGAGACCTAAGGGGAGAAAGTTTTCATTTTTGCTGGGGTTCGGTGGTCTTTGCGGCTGGAAGAGCTTTTGCTTGCTGCCAAGGACTTTCCTCCCACCTTTCCCATTACTTTTTGCTAGTTGTTTCTGTAGAGACAAGAAAAAGCTATGGGAGCTTTTGGTTGTATTTTTTTTGTAGCTTTTAGAGTAACTTTAGTTGTTGTCAGTGCTTTTTTTTTCCTTAGAGCTTTTTCTTTCATTTCTTTTTCATTATTGTTGAACTAAAAACCGATTGGCTGCTGCTCCCTGACTTTACGAAATGTTTTGTGTTTGGTTGCTGTGGATTGCTTTTCCTTCATAGTTTTTCGTAGCTTTTGAGTTTTTCTTTTCATTTTTCTTCATAGTTTTTTTCCTTGCTTTTCGTGGATGTTGAGGGAAGAGAACATGCTGTTTGTTGCTGCTGAGGGAGACCGAAAGTTCTCTTGCTGTTTTTGTTGACCGAACCTTCCATTACTATTGCACTTTCATTTTAGTTGCAAAAATTTTCCAGATTTGAGTTTTGTTTTGGTTGGATGGTTAAATGTTTTGTTAAGCTCTATTTCACTTCCTTAATGTTAGATTAGTGTTTAAGTTTGTGTTTGTTAGTTGGTTTGAGTATGGATATGTATGGGTTGTGACTAGCTAAAGTTTGGGTACTAAGTGTTCGATGAAATGTCTCTTAGAGCAAGTTTGCTTGTTATCATGTTTGGGTACTAAGTGTTCAACTCCATTCCATGCTATTTTGTTATCATGTTTGCTTGTTAGCTTTTCATTAATCTCCTAGCATTTAAATTAATATCAACTCAAAAATCTCAAAAATCATGGATGGTATCCTAAAACCCAACCTTTCCCTTTGTAAATATCATTTTCATTGTAAATAGAATACCCTTTTTTATTTTTATTGTAATGGTGATTGGAATGAAAGATTAAATACATCGTTCCTTGTGGAGATGACCTAGGACTACCCTAGTATTACTTGACAACCTCCTAGGCTTGGGAGTAATTCACTAATCATTTTCAGTCGAGTCAGATAGGATGACACAAATATTTAACTAGAGTTATATTATTTTAAAAAAAAACCAATACAATCATTTTTGTTGAGTCTTTTTTTCTAAGAAATGAAGGAGACCACTAGGCAAAGCAAAATGAGAGTAATATGGCTGAACTCCTGCAAGTAGTACGCAGAACACCATGTAGAGTATGGCTTGATAAACTAGAGTTCGCAAATAAACAAGGGACGAAATAGCGTGATAAAATACTTGTAGCCACCAAATACTAACGACGACTTTCTTAAACTCAATTAAGCAAAGGATTTTCAGTAAGCGAAAATAATTTCAAGAAAACATTCTAGAATGAAAGCGCACCAATAGAGAAGAACAGCTCAACAGAGGCTACCTGAAAATCAAAAATCAAAAGTTACTAGTGGTGATAGAGAAAGAGAATGAGCCTCGAACAGAAGTAGATACACATCATTCTTTTGGAATCCCGATAATCTATTGAGAGCTGAGCAAAATGGGTTGTAAACCAACTCAGTTAGTTATTAAATCAACCCGAACATACAGGAGACTTCAAGCTCCAAAAGGCTAATTAAATTCGGCCTCACTTTGTTCCTGCAATTTTGTTGTGTGTGGAAATAATATAAAAAATACAAAAATGACAAGAATTTGTGTGCTCTCCATGAAAGCTAGAAGCTTTTGAATTGAAAACCTAGATTGAGTTTACAGAGGGGATAAACTAATTAGTCATCTTCCCCGAACACATGGATGTGAAGTAAATCAAGAACAAAACAAGCATGCAAGTGAATATTCTTGGCACAAAACTTAGTATTTAAACATATCTGTGGCTAAGAGTGTAGGAAAAAACATAGATCCCAAACTGCAATCGAGAACCGAAGACTTGAGCGCCAAGAGGCAAAATTTTGTGTAGCTGAACAACTAAGGGTGCATTTGCACAAAAAATATCACAATATTTTTCACCAACTTACAATAAAATATTACAATATAATCTCTCTCTCTCTCTCTCCTATAAAAAAATATAAAAAATTACCTCTCCACTTTTTCACTGAACACAATACCAAAAATTTTTCAACACAAACACAACCTAAGGAAACAACAAAAAAATTTCTGCTTTTGTGGTGGATGCCCAGATGAAAACTTTACAAATGAAAACAAAAAGCCCTTTGTCTAACAAAGAAAAAAAATTATAAAAAACTCCAATAAAAATCTACCAAATCACCTATCAACCCTCAGATTAGGAATAACAACCAAATATGATAATGTATTCTTGTCAATTTCCTATTTATATGAATATTCTAACAATCGATGTTTATGCAATCGATGCTTATGCAAGTGTGTATACATGCAGCAGATGAACTTGAAAAGTGTATTAATTGAGAGTGAACCAAGTAATTGTTGATGATAATGAAATTGAATCATTCTAGCCTAAACCATTTGGGTTGAACGAGTATGATCACACACACCAAAAGCCCAACAACAACATGAGGCCTATACTACACTAAGCCCAAAAGAAGAAGAAACCATGACACGTGTCATGAGCCGTTATAAGACAACTTATTACGTGTAACAGTCCCACGATCCCGACATTCCCGCGATCAAAGCAATTGCCCATTATGGAGACGTGCAAGGAGCACATATGGAAACACGATGCTATAGGGGATCAAATTCCCTTCAAAAAGGACGTGGATAAAAGACTATAAAAGCAGAAATCATGAAGAAGAAAGGCAAGTGATTCAAGAGATTTGAAGTATAAATATTGAAATACCAAAACACTTACTTAGGCATTAGAGTCATCTTAACCTGGTATCCGGGGTCATCTTTGTTGTTTTGCAGAGAGGAATTACGCGAAGTTCGAGTTGCATTTACTTCGGAGTGTTGACCATAAATCAACTGATTTATTGATTGTCAAGAGAGGTTTTTGTGGTATCTGTTCACCTTCATTTTTGGTTAGGTGGGCTTGTCATAAATTCAAGACCAATACCACACGATCATCTTAAAACTACTATGCAGCATTCAATTCTTTGTGGAAAAAATAACAAGCAAGGCTTTCAAATAACTTCTACATAAGATACATAAGGGTGCATCTAGCTTGCAATGGTTTTATCAGTGTCACACAACATTGGTGTCTTTAAAAAATTTGCCCATATAAAGTTATGGTTATGCACCCCCCCAATAAAACAAAGAAATCTAAAGGGATGTCTAATTCACCTCAGTTAAAAACTGGAAGCCAAATTCAGGTACCCCGATAAAAGATGAGCGAAGGGAATTCCCACCCGTCAAAAAAAATATTACACTCTGTAAACTTATGTTAATAAAATGACCAAATGATTTGTACACACACAGTTGTTTTAAAAATTAAGAAAAAATAGGGTGTTTCCTTCCTCTCTATGATTTTATTCGAATCCATTAGACCAGGCCTCTTCTTTTCAATCAAACATTACAACAAAGAAAACAATAGTTATATAGGGCTTACCATTAATAGTACTACAACAATCAAAATCCACAAATTCTTGGCTAGAAGATTGGAACCTAACTAAAACAAAATCAAACATAAAATTTTAGTAAATCGAAACCTAATCGAGACGAAAGCAGCAAGGTGAGAGGCCATAGAGAGAGAGAGACAGAACCAGCGAGGTGGAGAGTGACTGAGAGATTTCGAGGGAGATGAAGCTTGAGGGAGAGATCTGGAGCTTCGACAAAGAGGGGGAGGGGGAGAGTTCGGGACTTAGGCTTCTTCAAAAGGGGGTGGAGAGTCAAAACTCACTGTTTTGACAATTTTATAATTCATAGTTTTTCAATTTTTTTAATTTCTGCCTATGTACGTGCTATATGTTTTTAGTAATTTGTAATTTGTAATAGAATTTAAAAATCTTTGTTCTTAGTATTAAATACATAGTTTATTATTTTACACTCTTTTTTATAACTATTATAATAATCTTAATTAAAATAGGTTGAGAGTAACAATATATAGTACTTATAATTTAAAAGTATAATGCCTTATATATAACCTAGTACTTAATGCATAAAATAACTTAGTACTAATAGTACTTTTAACTTTATATTTAGTATTTCAAAAATCTTAGTTTTTGGTATTAACTATACGGTTTTGTGGTAAATGGTAAGTAATATGTGTTTATTATATACATATATGTGCTAACCTATATAAATACTTAGGTTTAGTATGTTATTTTTTATATGTGTTTATCATATACATGATATGTGATAATTAACCTAAGTACTTTATATGTACGTACCTAATATTCAATCATTGCGTCTAAGATTATATATTAAGTTGTGTACTTTAATTGCATAAGCTAAGACCATATACTAAGTTATATAATCTTGTAAACTAACCAACAAATAAGATACATGATTTATGGACTATTGTTGTAATCAATATTTGATTTACTCATACCATAATATAATACGATATTAAATGCTATAATAATATCCTAGTTCAGTGGCAAACTATACTATGTCTTAATAATTTAAATATAGTGGAGCACCATATACCAGTCAACATGAATGGTATACGAGTCTTGATGTGAGACCCCGATTTTCTCCTACGTAATTGCTCATGTATTATTTTATTTTTCCAATGTAATAGTCTTTATTTCCTAAAGGGGCTATGTTTTGGCCAATGCATGGCCTAATTCCTATGTTATGGTATTTCGATTTAAAATAGGATTTTATTTCATAAAATCTCCTTAAATAATTTTAATGCCATTTTATCGGATGTATAAATTATATTATATTAAGAACCGAAATTTGCAAGTGAGTTCCTCTTTTACAAATTTATATTTTTGTTTAATATGATTCATGGACCACATAATTTGAATTATGCTTAAATAATTTCCTAGTATAGCCGAAATTATTAATAGATTGAATAATGAAATTCTTTTGAATACATGGATTAGATATTTTATGTGACATGTAATATTATGATATGTTCCATATTATTAATAGAAGTCCCATATGAATATTCAATGATAAGCTATGTAGTTATGTGATAAGTTTAGGAATGATTTAATTGATAAGCAAGAATGATAAGTTAGGAAACTTTTAGAGTAATAAGGCCTTGTGATTATTGTAGAGATAGGCTAAGGCCATTATCACATGATAAGATATCATACTTGTAAGGTGATAAGCTATTGGAATGAATAGATAAGTAAGAGAACTTATAAAGTGATAAGTTAGGTGATAAGTGAAATCTAAGTTGAAAGTTAGTTGCCATTTAATGTGGAGTAACTAGCATGGTTGGAAAGCAACCAAACTAACAAAGGGGAGGCCATTTACGTGAAGTGTATAAGGAGGATGGAAAAGCCAAAAGCCATGAACCCATGTGATGTTGTAAGAGCACTTAATTGACAAGACAACTCAATGTAAGTGAAAAGAGAGAAAAAAATACAAGGGAGAAGAGTGACTCACGTGTAGATTAAGAGGAGAAAGGAGAAAAAAATCAATTCAAAAGCATAGCTTAGGGAGACAAGAGTTGATGTGAGGGAAAAGTGAAAAGAGGAGAGAGAAGAGGAATACATGCTTGGTCGACCAAGACCCCCCCATTCATCCCCTTTTCTCTTCAAACTTTCTCTCTTGTCAATTCCACTTTGTCCTTGTCATGTGTCATAGTCATAACTCACCTTGGGAGACTCATTCTCCCACACTTCACAATTGAATGAGCATTGGCCGAAAATCACCATTTCATTTCATCACTTCCTCACTTGGCCGAACACTTCATCTCTCCCAACTCTCTCTCTTTTTCTCCTATTGACCGAATCCTTCCTCTAAGAATCAAGCCTTGTTCCTTTCCCTTTTGCATCCTAAATCACACTCCAAAAGTTTAATTTAGACCTCTCTTTGTGGTGACCGAATCCTCACATTGTGCAACATCATTTTCCTCTTTTGAAAAACCCTACTCATTAGCCACCTTACTCTTGAAGAAGTTTAGTTCATTTCCATTAGAACTAATCATTCAAGCTTACCATATTTTTCCCCCCACCATAAAACCCACCTTAGCACCTCAAATCAAGCTTGGATCTTCTCTAAGGAGGGTGAACCGAAACTTGGAAGAAGAAAGAGTTTTGGGTAAAAGTTTGGTGAAGGTAGAGGTAGGTTTGATTCTATTTAGTGTTCTTGCCTAAAGTTTTTCATAAGTACTAACCTAGGGTATTTTATTGTTCTAGGTATTCAAGCTTGTGATAATCATCAAGGTAAGGCTAAAGATGTGATGTTGTTGGTTTGAATATAGTGTTGGCCGAATGTATCATGATAGGATCTTAAGTTAGTGTCTTGAGTGTTGTTAGATTTTGAAGTTATGAAATCAACCCTAAGGTATAATGCTAGATCCGGCCATATAAACATGAGATCTAAGTTTGAATGTTAGAAAAATGTAAGGATTTAACAATGTATGTTAGATAAGTTTAGATCTAGACTTATGTTGTGTTTGGCCGAATGTATGTGGGATATTTCCTTAGATCTATTATTGTTGAAGTTCCTAAAATGTAGATCTAATTTTGTTGGGTGTATATGATGAAGATATGAAGTTAAGGCATGCTAGTTAGGTTATAAAATGCAAAGGATGTGCATGATATGATTTTTAGCATGAAAAAGGTAACATTTTGGGTATGGCCGAAAATGAGCTATGTGGATTTTTTATGTATAGTTTTGAATATGTGTAGATCTGGACATTGGACTTAACATGTGTAAGATTTATGACCTTAATGCATAGTAGATGATTATGTTAAGTGATTGGAAGCATGCACGTTGAAGGAAATAAAGGAAAACTAATCATTGGGTAAAAACATGTGTTGGCCGAATGTCATGAGTATAGTGTATGGTGTTGGTGCTTTGATTTATAGATATTAGGTTGTGAAATTGTTGATTGGAGGATGGGATCACCCTTGGAGAAAAGTTGTGATTAATTGGTGCATAAATGGTAGTGGCCGAAAGTTACAAGAAGTTAACCCTAAGTGCAAATTTATAATTTATGTATTTTCATTGTTGTGTTGGATAAGAAAATTAGAGTTAGGCTAGTTGGAATAATATTATAGAGCCATGATCTTTATTTAATAGTATTGGAACCCTAGTTAAGTTTTACTTGGGTTTTATTTGAGGTTTAAAGTCTAAGTTAAGATTTAATCATGAATAATTTATTCATAGTTAGAAATAAGGTTTAATGTAGTACGTGTAATAAAAGAGACTTAGGTTTAAATCTAAACCTATGAGTATTATTTAACCCTAATCGAGACACGTACATGGATGAATATATTTTTATTTCAATAAAAATATTAATTTAATAAGCTAAGTTTTGAATATTTGTTAAGGAAAAGAATAAAATAATTATTGTGTAATTAAATGAATTTCTGTGATATGTATATATAAATATATATATATATCTTCGATTTCAAAAGAAATGATTTATAATTCTTAAAGTCTAAAAGAATATTTGAATCGCTTGTAGGCGATCCACGTGTCAGTATATACGAACGAGAAGACCAAGAGTAAGTGGAATAGTAAGTGGATACTGTAAGTGTACAGTAAGTATTCTTTTTCAAAACTGGAATGACACACTGCATCGTTTCATGAATAAGCATGAATTTTAAGAAAGCATGACATGATATGAATTTCATGAACAAGCATGAATTTTAAGCAAGTATGAGTTTTAAGCAAGCATGACATGACATGTGCATTGCATGAATTTTTCAAGAAGAAAATTATGCAATGATTTTTATGGAAAGAATATGAGGATTTTTATGAAACGATAAGTTAAGATTAAGGGCACCGGTCGGTACCGTACCATCAAGATGGACTCCCATACCGAAGGACATTTATGAGAAGGATGGGAGAATCCAAGAGGCTGTGCAAGCCACACTGAAGGACAATGAGAAGGTGTGGTGCCTCCAAGGGTCACGTCTAGCCACTGAAGGACATTGAGAAGGTGCGCTAGCTGACCAGATGTAAGTCTCTAAGGGAATTCGGGGACGGTTCCGAAGGGAACGCACAACCCTGACTTCAGGGGTCAAATGGAGCGAGCCCGCAAGTAAAAGACATGAGATAATTATGATAAGGCCAACAAGGGCACAAGTACGAAAGAAAGATTTTTAAGGGCCAAGGGCCAGTTTACAAGCAAGCATGAAAGAAAGTGGTTTTCAAGGGCCTGGGGCCGAAAACAATAAGCAAGAGCATATGCATAACTCATAAGCACGCATATGCATCAATTGTTCAAGTTTTATCTTCTTTCATGATTAAGCAAGCATGAGTCAAGAGCATGATTTAAGTTTTACGTTATTCCCTTACTGAGTCTTTTTGACTCACGTTTTTAAAATTGTGTCATTCCAGATGTATCAGGTGAAGAGAGTCAGGAGGACTACCTGACCTAGATCCCCAAGATGTTAAGCTTCGCATTTTGTTGATAGTGACATGTGTGTCACTAATTGGGTTCTAATATGTTTAAATATTTGTTTTGTATGAACTTAATGAGAACCCTGATTATGTAAGTATTCGCTCGAACCCCTCGCGATCCTGTACGTTTCCGCCGTAATTAAGTAAGAAAATAAGTATGAACGCTGGAGCCGTCCGGGGGATAGCTCGCGGCTGTCACGGTCCCTGCGGGATGCCGTTCGGGGCGTGACAGTTAAGTTGGTATCAGAGGATCGGAGGGTAGAGTCGTAGAACATAGGGAACGAAGTAGAATCCTAAACCCTAAAGCATGAGATAGCACGTTTAGGGTTAAGTAGGATGAGAATTTATGAGGTTGAGGTTGTTCTAAGCTGAACGATAACGTTGAAGTGCAGGATGGCACCTAGGAGGCCAACAAGAAATCAAGAGTCCGAGGCTCCCGGAGTTACTACCGAGGATGTGTTAAGGCACATGGCTCAGCTAGTTGCCGAGCACGTGCAACCGGGTGCCCATTCTGAAGGGGCCCGAGGACGCCCTGAGGGGTGTACGTTCGATCAGTTTAACCGCCAGCACCCGCCAGCGTACAACGGCAGGGGAGATGCCATACTAGCAGAAAATTGGCTGGTGGAGATGAAAGAGCTACTTGAGGTCTTGGGGTGTACCGAGGCCCAAAAGTTAAGTTATGCTACCTTCAAGCTGCAAGGGGATGCCAAAAGGTGGTGGCAGTCCGAGAAGGTGTTGCTGGAACAGGAGCTGGGAGAGCAGCCCATAACCTGGGAGAGGTTCCAGCAAGAATTTTTAGATCGTTATTTCCCACGGACGACCCGGGAAGCGAAGGCAAGGGAATTCGCTACCCTAACCCAAGGAGCCATGACGGTGGAGCAATACGCAGGCCGATTCATGGAGCTGGTGCGGTTTGCCCCGTACTTGGTGCCCGATGAGGAAAGGAAGGCCCGAAAGTTTGAGGAAGGGTTACACCCACGCAGCAGGACAATGCAAGGAGGCAGGGAGGCCCAACACAGGCGAGGTTATATGCAATGACTCCGGAGGACGCGGAGAACCAGAACCGAGTGGTGGCAGGTAAGTTGCCTTTGCCCCATGGGGAAGCCCTAGTTCTGTTTGATTCAGGGGCCACGCATTCATTCATTGCATCAGCATATTGCAAGACACATGCCTTAAATAGTGAGTTGTTGGATTGTGGTGTCCTTGTGTCAACGCCCGCTGGGGGAAGAGTCGAGTGTAGCCGGATGGTGAAGGACTATCCGA
Source organism: Myrica gale (assembly GCA_963930655.1). Classification (NCBI taxonomy): domain Eukaryota; kingdom Viridiplantae; phylum Streptophyta; class Magnoliopsida; order Fagales; family Myricaceae; genus Myrica; species Myrica gale. The sequence continues at coordinate 12,309,531 of OZ005616.1, forward strand.
TAGTAGTAGAAGGGCAAGTCATGTTGGCTGATTTGATAGTTATGGAGATGGGAGGATTTGATGTCATCCTAGGTATGGATTGGTTGTCGAAGCATGGTGCCAATATTCGGTGCTATGAGAAGAAGGTCTTGTTCCAAAAGGAGGGGAGACCGGATTGTTGTTTTACCGGTATGAGGAAGATGGAGCGAAGGCCAGCAATTGTCTCGGCCCTGCAAGCTAAGAGATTGTTGCAAGGAGGGCACGAGGGAATTCTAGTATGGGCAAGTGATACGCGAAGCGATACGCAGAACGAGGTCCCTGCATTCGACCAAACCCCAATAGTGACTGAGTTTCCGGATGTATTCCCGGAAGACCTACCGGGGTTACCGCCGGATAGGGAGGTGGAGTTCGGAATTGAATTGGAAGCTGGGACAGTCCCAATTTCCAAGGTGCCGTATCGAATGGCTCCGGCAGAGCTAAAGGAGCTGAAGGTCCAGTTGGAAGATCTCTTGGAGAAGGGATTTATAAGGCCGAGTGTGTCGCCTTGGGGAGCACCGATCCTGTTTGTGAAAAAGAAGGACGGAAGTCTCCGGATGTGTATTGATTATAGGGAGTTGAATAAGGTGACTGTGAAGAATAGGTACCCGCTACCTCGCATTGACGACTTGTTCGATCAATTGCAGGGGGCACAAATATTTTCAAGAATTGATTTGAGGTCGGGTTACCACCAGTTGAAGGTTAAGGAGGGAGATATATCAAAGACGGCCTTTCGGACCCGATATGGTCATTATGAATTTTTGGTGATGCCGTTTGGATTAACTAATGCCCCGGCCGCATTTATGGACTTGATGAATCGAGTGTTCAGGGAGTTCCTGGATAAATTTGTGGTGGTGTTCATAGACGATATTTTGATTTATTCTCGGAACCAGGAGGAGCATGAGGAGCATCTCAGGATTGTTTTGCAGATCCTAAGGGAGAAGAAGCTATATGCTAAATTCTCCAAGTGCGAGTTTTGGTTGCAGCAAGTCCGATTTTTAGGGCATGTAGTGTCGGGAGAAGGAATTGCTGTAGATCCCGGAAAGGTTGATGCGGTTTTCAAATGGCCTAGACCTACAAATGTTAAGGAGATCAGAAGTTTCCTGGGATTAGCAGGGTATTACCGGAGGTTTATCAAGGAATTTTCAAAGATAGCTATGCCGATGACCTCGTTGACCAAGAAGAACGTTAAGTTCGATTGGACAGACGAGTGTGAGCAAAGTTTCCAGACGCTAAAAGCTCATCTGGTTACTGCCCCGGTGTTAGCATTACCTTCGGAACATGGGGAGTATGAGATCTATACAGACGCCTCAAAGCAAGGTCTTGGGTGTGTGTTGATGCAAGATAAGAGGGTTATAGCCTATGCATCGAGGCAACTGAGGCCCCACGAGGTGAATTACCCCACTCACGACTTGGAGTTGGCTGCAGTCGTGCATGCTCTGAAAATATGGAGGCATTATCTCTATGGGGTTAAGTGCGAGATATTTACGGACCATAAAAGCCTCAAGTACTTTAACACTCAGAAGGAGCTGAATATGAGGCAACGACGCTGGTTGGAGTTGATCAAGGACTATGATTGCACCATTAGCTACCATCCTGGGAAAGCTAACGTGGTGGCTGATGCTTTAAGCCGGAAGTCGGCTGAAACAAGTGCCGTAGAGGTAGTGGCTAAGGAGATCATGGAGGATCTAAAAAGAGAGGAGATCACGCTTGTATTGGCCGACCGGTATGTTTCCATCGCCGGGCTGTCATTGCAACCATCGCTGGAGGAGCGAATCTGTGAAGCCCAGAAGAGCGATGCGGTGATAGTAGGGATTAGGGAAAGGATTGAGAAGAATAATGATCCCGATTTTGAGGATAGGGATGGAGTGCTGAGGTACCGGAGTAGAATATGTGTCCCTGGTAATGGGGGAATCAAGGAGTTGATTTTGGCAGAGGCGCATACTACGCCCTATACCATCCACCCTGGAGGAACGAAGATGTATCAAGACATCAAGAAAGTTTACTGGTGGCCGAATATGAAGAGAGAGATAGCGGAGTATGTCGCTCGATGTCTGACTTGTCAGAGAGTAAAAGCAGAGCACCAGAGGCCAGCAGGAACATTGAAGCCTCTGGAGATCCCTGAATGGAAGTGGGAAGGAATAGCCATGGATTTTGTGGTAGGGCTACCAAGAACGACAGCTGGCTACGATGCAATATGGGTAGTAGTGGACCGATTGACTAAGTCAGCCCACTTTCTACCCATCAGGGTGAAGTATACCCCGGAAAGGCTAGCTGAAGTTTATCTCCAAGAAATTGTGAGGCTCCATGGCATACCAAAGAGCATAGTGTCGGATAGGGATCCGAGATTTACATCAAGGTTTTGGAAAAGATTGCAGGAGTCCCTAGGCACTAAGTTGAATTTTAGCACTGCTTTCCACCCACAGACGGATGGCCAATCGGAGCGAACCATTCAAATTTTGGAAGACATGCTTCGAGCATGCGTCATTGACTTCAAAGGAAGCTGGGCTCAGTATTTGCCGCTAGCAGAGTTCGCATACAACAACAGTTTCCAATCAAGTATTGGCATGGCACCGTATGAAGCCTTGTATGGAAGAAGGTGTAGGTCGCCATTATATTGGGATGAAGTAGGAGAAGGAAGACTGTTGGGGCCAGAGATGATTTTGCAGACAAAAGAAAAGATTCGGTTGATAAAAGAAAGACTTATTACGGCCCAAAGTCGGCAGAAGAGTTATGCGGACAACCGGCGGAGAGAATTGGCCTTTGAGGAAGGAAGCAAAGTGTTTTTAAAGATTTCTCCAACAAAGGGGGTAGCACGATTCGGGAAGAAGGGGAAGCTTCAACCCCGATTTATAGGACCTTTCGAGATCCTGGAGCGGGTTGGACCAATGGCGTATAGACTGGCCTTACCGCCATCAATTGCGGGAGTACATGATGTGTTCCACATATCGCTTTTACGAAAGTATGTGTCAGACCCTACCCATGTGTTAGAATATGAGCCCTTACAAATTAAGGAAAACCTTACCTATGTGGAAGAGCCAGTAAGGATTATCGATAGAAAAGAGCAACAATTGCGGACCAAGGTGATACCGCTGGTGAAGGTTCTATGGAGGAATCATGGGGTAGAGGAGGTATCTTGGGAGTTGGAAAGTGATATGTACGAAAAGTACCCCCAGTTAAAAGGAGAATAGGATCCGAATGTTTATTTTCTTCCCTATTGATTGAATGTTTGGCTGGTATGAGTATTATTGTCTGATATTTGTGCATGACTTCCTTACATAAAGAATGCTAAATTCTTTGTGATACATGATGATATTTTGTATATATATGACTGACCGTTGCATTATGTTGTCAGATGCCGCCGAGTAGTCGACCCCCTCGTTCCCAGCATTCGGGAACACCTTCTCAGAGAAGGATGACAGCACCCGAGTATCGAAGCCTGTTCAGGGTTAATCATAGAACCCAAGGTTCGACGAGACAGTCGGGAAGCCATGAGGCTCCGACTCACGCATCACATGAGACGGATAGAGGGGACCCCCGAGGAGCGTACCAAACCCACGTAACGTATTGGCAGCAAGGTATGGCGGGGACATACCAGCCCCCGCCACCCCCGGCACCAGACCAACCTGGACCTTCCAGGTGGGGTCAACCCTTATCTCCAGATTGTTCTGGATATCTGGAGGGTATTTACTGGCCAGAGTCGCCAATAAATGCTATTCCCTTAAGGACCATGTTACCCGGAAACTTTGAGGAAGATCCGGAAGAGGAACCGGAAGAGGATCCGGAAGAGGATCCGGAAGAGGATCCGGAAGAGGACCCGGAAGAGGATCCGGAAGAAGACCCCATGGAACAACATCCGATACCTAGTGAGACTAGAGAACGATCCCAAGAACGACCTAGGCGTAGTAACTCAAGACGTGAGTGTACACCTAGGCGATGTAATGAGAACCGACACCGTCGAAGAGTTAGGGCTCAAGACGCTGGATCGGAGACCCACATTTCGTCACAGGAAGTAGAGTCTAGACCTAGGTTTCATGGACCACCCGAAAACGTCATCCATGACCCTAGTCTAGAGGAACCAAGTCAAGGAATCAGATCGCACTCTTGGACGGGGAGTAATTCCCCAGATCGCGTTTACCAGGGAGAGATTAGTAGTGGGACAAGCACTAATGTTCGTCCCAATCCCCATTGTCCTACACCTACGCAGTCAGGGCAAAATTTCTGGTGGTAAAAAAAAAAGAAATTCCGAGGTCGGAATTTTTATAAGGAGGGGAGAATGTGAGACCCCGATTTTCTCCTACGTAATTGCTCATGTATTATTTTATTTTTCCAATGTAATTGTCTTTATTTCCTAAAGGGGCTATGTTTTGGCCAATGCATGGCCTAATTCCTATGTTATGGTATTTCGATTTAAAATAGGATTTTATTTCATAAAATCTCCTTAAATAATTTTAATGCCATTTTATCGGATGTATAAATTATATTATATTAAGAACCGAAATTTGCAAGTGAGTTCCTCTTTTACAAATTTATATTTTTGTTTAATATGATTCATGGACCACATAATTTGAATTATGCTTAAATAATTTCCTAGTATAGCCGAAATTATTAATAGATTGAATAATGAAATTCTTTTGAATACATGGATTAGATATTTTATGTGACATGTAATATTATGATATGTTCCATATTATTAATAGAAGTCCCATATGAATATTCAATGATAAGCTATGTAGTTATGTGATAAGTTTAGGAATGATTTAATTGATAAGCAAGAATGATAAGTTAGGAAACTTTTAGAGTAATAAGGCCTTGTGATTATTGTAGAGATAGGCTAAGGCCATTATCACATGATAAGATATCATACTTGTAAGGTGATAAGCTATTGGAATGAATAGATAAGTAAGAGAACTTATAAAGTGATAAGTTAGGTGATAAGTGAAATCTAAGTTGAAAGTTAGTTGCCATTTAATGTGGAGTAACTAGCATGGTTGGAAAGCAACCAAACTAACAAAGGGGAGGCCATTTACGTGAAGTGTATAAGGAGGATGGAAAAGCCAAAAGCCATGAACCCATGTGATGTTGTAAGAGCACTTAATTGACAAGACAACTCAATGTAAGTGAAAAGAGAGAAAAAATACAAGGGAGAAGAGTGACTCACGTGTAGATTAAGAGGAGAAAGGAGAAAAAAATCAATTCAAAAGCATAGCTTAGGGAGACAAGAGTTGATGTGAGGGAAAAGTGAAAAGAGGAGAGAGAAGAGGAATACATGCTTGGTCGACCAAGACCCCCCCATTCATCCCCTTTTCTCTTCAAACTTTCTCTCTTGTCAATTCCACTTTGTCCTTGTCATGTGTCATAGTCATAACTCACCTTGGGAGACTCATTCTCCCACACTTCACAATTGAATGAGCATTGGCCGAAAATCACCATTTCATTTCATCACTTCCTCACTTGGCCGAACACTTCATCTCTCCCAACTCTCTCTCTTTTTCTCCTATTGACCGAATCCTTCCTCTAAGAATCAAGCCTTGTTCCTTTCCCTTTTGCATCCTAAATCACACTCCAAAAGTTTAATTTAGACCTCTCTTTGTGGTGACCGAATCCTCACATTGTGCAACATCATTTTCCTCTTTTGAAAAACCCTACTCATTAGCCACCTTACTCTTGAAGAAGTTTAGTTCATTTCCATTAGAACTAATCATTCAAGCTTACCATATTTTTCCCCCCACCATAAAACCCACCTTAGCACCTCAAATCAAGCTTGGATCTTCTCTAAGGAGGGTGAACCGAAACTTGGAAGAAGAAAGAGTTTTGGGTAAAAGTTTGGTGAAGGTAGAGGTAGGTTTGATTCTATTTAGTGTTCTTGCCTAAAGTTTTTCATAAGTACTAACCTAGGGTATTTTATTGTTCTAGGTATTCAAGCTTGTGATAATCATCAAGGTAAGGCTAAAGATGTGATGTTGTTGGTTTGAATATAGTGTTGGCCGAATGTATCATGATAGGATCTTAAGTTAGTGTCTTGAGTGTTGTTAGATTTTGAAGTTATGAAATCAACCCTAAGGTATAATGCTAGATCCGGCCATATAAACATGAGATCTAAGTTTGAATGTTAGAAAAATGTAAGGATTTAACAATGTATGTTAGATAAGTTTAGATCTAGACTTATGTTGTGTTTGGCCGAATGTATGTGGGATATTTCCTTAGATCTATTATTGTTGAAGTTCCTAAAATGTAGATCTAATGTTGTTGGGTGTATATGATGAAGATATGAAGTTAAGGCATGCTAGTTAGGTTATAAAATGCAAAGGATGTGCATGATATGATTTTTAGCATGAAAAAGGTAACATTTTGGGTATGGCCGAAAATGAGCTATGTGGATTTTTTATGTATAGTTTTGAATATGTGTAGATCTGGACATTGGACTTAACATGTGTAAGATTTATGACCTTAATGCATAGTAGATGATTATGTTAAGTGATTGGAAGCATGCACGTTGAAGGAAATAAAGGAAAACTAATCATTGGGTAAAAACATGTGTTGGCCGAATGTCATGAGTATAGTGTATGGTGTTGGTGCTTTGATTTATAGATATTAGGTTGTGAAATTGTTGATTGGAGGATGGGATCACCCTTGGAGAAAAGTTGTGATTAATTGGTGCATAAATGGTAGTGGCCGAAAGTTACAAGAAGTTAACCCTAAGTGCAAATTTATAATTTATGTATTTTCATTGTTGTGTTGGATAAGAAAATTAGAGTTAGGCTAGTTGGAATAATATTATAGAGCCATGATCTTTATTTAATAGTATTGGAACCCTAGTTAAGTTTTACTTGGGTTTTATTTGAGGTTTAAAGTCTAAGTTAAGATTTAATCATGAATAATTTATTCATAGTTAGAAATAAGGTTTAATGTAGTACGTGTAATAAAAGAGACTTAGGTTTAAATCTAAACCTATGAGTATTATTTAACCCTAATCGAGACACGTACATGGATGAATATATTTTTATTTCAATAAAAATATTAATTTAATAAGCTAAGTTTTGAATATTTGTTAAGGAAAAGAATAAAATAATTATTGTGTAATTAAATGAATTTCTGTGATATGTATATATAAATATATATATATATCTTCGATTTCAAAAGAAATGATTTATAATTCTTAAAGTCTAAAAGAATATTTGAATCGCTTGTAGGCGATCCACGTGTCAGTATATACGAACGAGAAGACCAAGAGTAAGTGGATACTGTAAGTGGATACTGTAAGTGTACAGTAAGTATTCTTTTTCAAAACTGGAATGACACACTGCATCGTTTCATGAATAAGCATGAATTTTAAGAAAGCATGACATGATATGAATTTCATGAACAAGCATGAATTTTAAGCAAGTATGAGTTTTAAGCAAGCATGACATGACATGTGCATTGCATGAATTTTTCAAGAAGAAAATTATGCAATGATTTTTATGGAAAGAATATGAGGATTTTTATGAAACGATAAGTTAAGATTAAGGGCACCGGTCGGTACCGTACCATCAAGATGGACTCCCATACCGAAGGACATTTATGAGAAGGATGGGAGAATCCAAGAGGCTGTGCAAGCCACACTGAAGGACAATGAGAAGGTGTGGTGCCTCCAAGGGTCACGTCTAGCCACTGAAGGACATTGAGAAGGTGCGCTAGCTGACCAGATGTAAGTCTCTAAGGGAATTCGGGGACGGTTCCGAAGGGAACGCACAACCCTGACTTCAGGGGTCAAATGGAGCGAGCCCGCAAGTAAAAGACATGAGATAATTATGATAAGGCCAACAAGGGCACAAGTACGAAAGAAAGATTTTTAAGGGCCAAGGGCCAGTTTACAAGCAAGCATGAAAGAAAGTGGTTTTCAAGGGCCTGGGGCCGAAAACAATAAGCAAGAGCATATGCATAACTCATAAGCACGCATATGCATCAATTGTTCAAGTTTTATCTTCTTTCATGATTAAGCAAGCATGAGTCAAGAGCATGATTTAAGTTTTACGTTATTCCCTTACTGAGTCTTTTTGACTCACGTTTTTAAAATTGTGTCATTCCAGATGTATCAGGTGAAGAGAGTCAGGAGGACTACCTGACCTAGATCCCCAAGATGTTAAGCTTCGCATTTTGTTGATAGTGACATGTGTGTCACTAATTGGGTTCTAATATGTTTAAATATTTGTTTTGTATGAACTTAATGAGAACCCTGATTATGTAAGTATTCGCTCGAACCCCTCGCGATCCTGTACGTTTCCGCCGTAATTAAGTAAGAAAATAAGTATGAACGCTGGAGCCGTCCGGGGGATAGCTCGCGGCTGTCACGGTCCCTGCGGGATGCCGTTCGGGGCGTGACACTTGATGACCTCTAGGAGTATCTGTCGTATTGAGACTGTGTGGAGGTAGTTTGGAAATTTTTTGTGTTGGTTGGATTATGTGCAGGTGGTGTGGAATTTTGTGTTGGTTGGATCGTATGCAAGAAGTTTGGAAATTTGTTGTGTTGGTTGGATTATTTTGATGGTTGGATTGTGTGCGTGGTGGTGTGGAAATTTGTGTTGGTTGGATTGTGTGCAGGTGGTTTGCAATTTTTTTTTGCGTTGGTTGGTTAGCAGGACTTTAGGGTTATTATATGTTGTCCTTTATTTTTTTTTATGTTATTATTTTTTTATTTTTTTTGCAACGCTATTTTATCTATGAATGACGAAAATTATTTGCATAGTACTCAAGGTATCATTATTCTATTATGTTGTGATGATAATCACTTGTTCAAGCCATATGATCTTTCCGAGTGCCAAGGAATGATGAATAACAAGACCAATACAAAGGAAGCAAGGCTCCAAATGAGCTCAAAAAAGCTAGTACACGGGCCAAAGGCCAATCAAGTTACATCAACAACCAAGTTAATCAAGTTACACTGCTGCATGCTTCGCACAGTGCCCTCAACTGCTGATCATAACCTGGACAAGCCAGATGAGAGAGCCGTAGTGACCAGCACCATCCTCAAAGAGGGGGAGGGGGAGAGTTCGGGACTTAGGCTTCTTCAAAAGGGGGTGGAGAGTCAAAACTCACTGTTTTGACAATTTTATAATTCATAGTTTTTCAATTTTTTTAATTTCTGCCTATGTACGTGCTATATGTTTTTAGTAATTTGTAATTTGTAATAGAATTTAAAAATCTTTGTTCTTAGTATTAAATACATAGTTTATTATTTTACACTCTTTTTTTATAACTATTATAATAATCTTAATTAAAATAGGTTGAGAGTAACAATATATAGTACTTATAATTTAAAAGTATAATGCCTTATATATAACCTAGTACTTAATGCATAAAATAACTTAGTACTAATAGTACTTTTAACTTTATATTTAGTATTTCAAAAATCTTAGTTTTTGGTATTAACTATACGGTTTTGTGGTAAATGGTAAGTAATATGTGTTTATTATATACATATATGTGCTAACCTATATAAATACTTAGGTTTAGTATGTTATTTTTTATATGTGTTTATCATATACATGATATGTGATAATTAACCTAAGTACTTTATATGTACGTACCTAATATTCAATCATTGCGTCTAAGATTATATATTAAGTTGTGTACTTTAATTGCATAAGCTAAGACCATATACTAAGTTATATAATCTTGTAAACTAACCAACAAATAAGATACATGATTTATGGACTATTGTTGTAATCAATATTTGATTTACTCATACCATAATATAATACGATATTAAATGCTATAATAATATCCTAGTTCAGTGGCAAACTATACTATGTCTTAATAATTTAAATATAGTGGAGCACCATATACCAGTCAACATGAATGGTATAGGAGTCTTGATGTGAGACCCCGATTTTCTCCTACGTAATTGCTCATGTATTATTTTATTTTTCCAATGTAATAGTCTTTATTTCCTAAAGGGGCTATGTTTTGGCCAATGCATGGCCTAATTCCTATGTTATGGTATTTCGATTTAAAATAGGATTTTATTTCATAAAATCTCCTTAAATAATTTTAATGCCATTTTATCGGATGTATAAATTATATTATATTAAGAACCGAAATTTGCAAGTGAGTTCCTCTTTTACAAATTTATATTTTTGTTTAATATGATTCATGGACCACATAATTTGAATTATGCTTAAATAATTTCCTAGTATAGCCGAAATTATTAATAGATTGAATAATGAAATTCTTTTGAATACATGGATTAGATATTTTATGTGACATGTAATATTATGATATGTTCCATATTATTAATAGAAGTCCCATATGAATATTCAATGATAAGCTATGTAGTTATGTGATAAGTTTAGGAATGATTTAATTGATAAGCAAGAATGATAAGTTAGGAAACTTTTAGAGTAATAAGGCCTTGTGATTATTGTAGAGATAGGCTAAGGCCATTATCACATGATAAGATATCATACTTGTAAGGTGATAAGCTATTGGAATGAATAGATAAGTAAGAGAACTTATAAAGTGATAAGTTAGGTGATAAGTGAAATCTAAGTTGAAAGTTAGTTGCCATTTAATGTGGAGTAACTAGCATGGTTGGAAAGCAACCAAACTAACAAAGGGGAGGCCATTTACGTGAAGTGTATAAGGAGGATGGAAAAGCCAAAAGCCATGAACCCATGTGATGTTGTAAGAGCACTTAATTGACAAGACAACTCAATGTAAGTGAAAAGAGAGAAAAAAATACAAGGGAGAAGAGTGACTCACGTGTAGATTAAGAGGAGAAAGGAGAAAAAAATCAATTCAAAAGCATAGCTTAGGGAGACAAGAGTTGATGTGAGGGAAAAGTGAAAAGAGGAGAGAGAAGAGGAATACATGCTTGGTCGACCAAGACCCCCCCATTCATCCCCTTTTCTCTTCAAACTTTCTCTCTTGTCAATTCCACTTTGTCCTTGTCATGTGTCATAGTCATAACTCACCTTGGGAGACTCATTCTCCCACACTTCACAATTGAATGAGCATTGGCCGAAAATCACCATTTCATTTCATCACTTCCTCACTTGGCCGAACACTTCATCTCTCCCAACTCTCTCTCTTTTTCTCCTATTGACCGAATCCTTCCTCTAAGAATCAAGCCTTGTTCCTTTCCCTTTTGCATCCTAAATCACACTCCAAAAGTTTAATTTAGACCTCTCTTTGTGGTGACCGAATCCTCACATTGTGCAACATCATTTTCCTCTTTTGAAAAACCCTACTCATTAGCCACCTTACTCTTGAAGAAGTTTAGTTCATTTCCATTAGAACTAATCATTCAAGCTTACCATATTTTTCCCCCCACCATAAAACCCACCTTAGCACCTCAAATCAAGCTTGGATCTTCTCTAAGGAGGGTGAACCGAAACTTGGAAGAAGAAAGAGTTTTGGGTAAAAGTTTGGTGAAGGTAGAGGTAGGTTTGATTCTATTTAGTGTTCTTGCCTAAAGTTTTTCATAAGTACTAACCTAGGGTATTTTATTGTTCTAGGTATTCAAGCTTGTGATAATCATCAAGGTAAGGCTAAAGATGTGATGTTGTTGGTTTGAATATAGTGTTGGCCGAATGTATCATGATAGGATCTTAAGTTAGTGTCTTGAGTGTTGTTAGATTTTGAAGTTATGAAATCAACCCTAAGGTATAATGCTAGATCCGGCCATATAAACATGAGATCTAAGTTTGAATGTTAGAAAAATGTAAGGATTTAACAATGTATGTTAGATAAGTTTAGATCTAGACTTATGTTGTGTTTGGCCGAATGTATGTGGGATATTTCCTTAGATCTATTATTGTTGAAGTTCCTAAAATGTAGATCTAATGTTGTTGGGTGTATATGATGAAGATATGAAGTTAAGGCATGCTAGTTAGGTTATAAAATGCAAAGGATGTGCATGATATGATTTTTAGCATGAAAAAGGTAACATTTTGGGTATGGCCGAAAATGAGCTATGTGGATTTTTTATGTATAGTTTTGAATATGTGTAGATCTGGACATTGGACTTAACATGTGTAAGATTTATGACCTTAATGCATAGTAGATGATTATGTTAAGTGATTGGAAGCATGCACGTTGAAGGAAATAAAGGAAAACTAATCATTGGGTAAAAACATGTGTTGGCCGAATGTCATGAGTATAGTGTATGGTGTTGGTGCTTTGATTTATAGATATTAGGTTGTGAAATTGTTGATTGGAGGATGGGATCACCCTTGGAGAAAAGTTGTGATTAATTGGTGCATAAATGGTAGTGGCCGAAAGTTACAAGAAGTTAACCCTAAGTGCAAATTTATAATTTATGTATTTTCATTGTTGTGTTGGATAAGAAAATTAGAGTTAGGCTAGTTGGAATAATATTATAGAGCCATGATCTTTATTTAATAGTATTGGAACCCTAGTTAAGTTTTACTTGGGTTTTATTTGAGGTTTAAAGTCTAAGTTAAGATTTAATCATGAATAATTTATTCATAGTTAGAAATAAGGTTTAATGTAGTACGTGTAATAAAAGAGACTTAGGTTTAAATCTAAACCTATGAGTATTATTTAACCCTAATCGAGACACGTACATGGATGAATATATTTTTATTTCAATAAAAATATTAATTTAATAAGCTAAGTTTTGAATATTTGTTAAGGAAAAGAATAAAATAATTATTGTGTAATTAAATGAATTTCTGTGATATGTATATATAAATATATATATATATCTTCGATTTCAAAAGAAATGATTTATAATTCTTAAAGTCTAAAAGAATATTTGAATCGCTTGTAGGCGATCCACGTGTCAGTATATACGAACGAGAAGACCAAGAGTAAGTGGATACTGTAAGTGGATACTGTAAGTGTACAGTAAGTATTCTTTTTCAAAACTGGAATGACACACTGCATCGTTTCATGAATAAGCATGAATTTTAAGAAAGCATGACATGATATGAATTTCATGAACAAGCATGAATTTTAAGCAAGTATGAGTTTTAAGCAAGCATGACATGACATGTGCATTGCATGAATTTTTCAAGAAGAAAATTATGCAATGATTTTTATGGAAAGAATATGAGGATTTTTATGAAACGATAAGTTAAGATTAAGGGCACCGGTCGGTACCGTACCATCAAGATGGACTCCCATACCGAAGGACATTTATGAGAAGGATGGGAGAATCCAAGAGGCTGTGCAAGCCACACTGAAGGACAATGAGAAGGTGTGGTGCCTCCAAGGGTCACGTCTAGCCACTGAAGGACATTGAGAAGGTGCGCTAGCTGACCAGATGTAAGTCTCTAAGGGAATTCGGGGACGGTTCCGAAGGGAACGCACAACCCTGACTTCAGGGGTCAAATGGAGCGAGCCCGCAAGTAAAAGACATGAGATAATTATGATAAGGCCAACAAGGGCACAAGTACGAAAGAAAGATTTTTAAGGGCCAAGGGCCAGTTTACAAGCAAGCATGAAAGAAAGTGGTTTTCAAGGGCCTGGGGCCGAAAACAATAAGCAAGAGCATATGCATAACTCATAAGCACGCATATGCATCAATTGTTCAAGTTTTATCTTCTTTCATGATTAAGCAAGCATGAGTCAAGAGCATGATTTAAGTTTTACGTTATTCCCTTACTGAGTCTTTTTGACTCACGTTTTTAAAATTGTGTCATTCCAGATGTATCAGGTGAAGAGAGTCAGGAGGACTACCTGACCTAGATCCCCAAGATGTTAAGCTTCGCATTTTGTTGATAGTGACATGTGTGTCACTAATTGGGTTCTAATATGTTTAAATATTTGTTTTGTATGAACTTAATGAGAACCCTGATTATGTAAGTATTCGCTCGAACCCCTCGCGATCCTGTACGTTTCCGCCGTAATTAAGTAAGAAAATAAGTATGAACGCTGGAGCCGTCCGGGGGATAGCTCGCGGCTGTCACGGTCCCTGCGGGATGCCGTTCGGGGCGTGACAGTTAAGTTGGTATCAGAGGATCGGAGGGTAGAGTCGTAGAACATAGGGAACGAAGTAGAATCCTAAACCCTAAAGCATGAGATAGCACGTTTAGGGTTAAGTAGGATGAGAATTTATGAGGTTGAGGTTGTTCTAAGCTGAACGATAACGTTGAAGTGCAGGATGGCACCTAGGAGGCCAACAAGAAATCAAGAGTCCGAGGCTCCCGGAGTTACTACCGAGGATGTGTTAAGGCACATGGCTCAGCTAGTTGCCGAGCACGTGCAACCGGGTGCCCATTCTGAAGGGGCCCGAGGACGCCCTGAGGGGTGTACGTTCGATCAGTTTAACCGCCAGCACCCGCCAGCGTACAACGGCAGGGGAGATGCCATACTAGCAGAAAATTGGCTGGTGGAGATGAAAGAGCTACTTGAGGTCTTGGGGTGTACCGAGGCCCAAAAGTTAAGTTATGCTACCTTCAAGCTGCAAGGGGATGCCAAAAGGTGGTGGCAGTCCGAGAAGGTGTTGCTGGAACAGGAGCTGGGAGAGCAGCCCATAACCTGGGAGAGGTTCCAGCAAGAATTTTTAGATCGTTATTTCCCACGGACGACCCGGGAAGCGAAGGCAAGGGAATTCGCTACCCTAACCCAAGGAGCCATGACGGTGGAGCAATACGCAGGCCGATTCATGGAGCTGGTGCGGTTTGCCCCGTACTTGGTGCCCGATGAGGAAAGGAAGGCCCGAAAGTTTGAGGAAGGGTTACACCCACGGGTCTATGACAGGGTGTATAGTCACAACCTTAAAACCCTGGCAGAAGTAATTGAACGGGCAGTGATAGTGGAGAGAGGACTGCAGAGGATAGCAGTCTATCATGACCAGCAAAAGAGGAAGGCTCCTTCCAACCCAACCATTCCGCAGATGCCCTGGAAGAAAAGTAGGCCAGAGCCGTCACAGAGGCAGCCTCAGAGGTCGAACCAGAGGCCTAACCCGAGGCCAAACCAGAGGCCTGGTGGAGCTCAGAATGCCGGAGGAAATCAGTTTCCTCTGTGCAACAAGTGCAACAAGAGACACCCTGGGGAGTGCAGGCAGGGCTTATGTTTCAAATGTGGGAAGCCTGGTCACTTCGCCAGAGACTGTAGGAGTGCAGGCAGTTTAAACCAAGCACCCCGACCCACGCAGCAGGACAATGCAAGGAGGCAGGGAGGCCCAACACAGGCGAGGTTATATGCAATGACTCCGGAGGACGCGGAGAACCAGAACCGAGTGGTGGCAGGTAAGTTGCCTTTGCCCCATGGGGAAGCCCTAGTTCTGTTTGATTCAGGGGCCACGCATTCATTCATTGCATCAGCATATTGCAAGACACATGCCTTAAATAGTGAGTTGTTGGATTGTGGTGTCCTTGTGTCAACGCCCGCTGGGGGAAGAGTCGAGTGTAGCCGGATGGTGAAGGACTATCCGATAGTAGTAGAAGGGCAAGTCATGTTGGCTGATTTGATAGTTATGGAGATGGGAGGATTTGATGTCATCCTAGGTATGGATTGGTTGTCGAAGCATGGTGCCAATATTCGGTGCTATGAGAAGAAGGTCTTGTTCCAAAAGGAGGGGAGACCGGATTGTTGTTTTACCGGTATGAGGAAGATGGAGCGAAGGCCAGCAATTGTCTCGGCCCTGCAAGCTAAGAGATTGTTGCAAGGAGGGCACGAGGGAATTCTAGTATGGGCAAGTGATACGCGAAGCGATACGCAGAACGAGGTCCCTGCATTCGACCAAACCCCAATAGTGACTGAGTTTCCGGATGTATTCCCGGAAGACCTACCGGGGTTACCGCCGGATAGGGAGGTGGAGTTCGGAATTGAATTGGAAGCTGGGACAGTCCCAATTTCCAAGGTGCCGTATCGAATGGCTCCGGCAGAGCTAAAGGAGCTGAAGGTCCAGTTGGAAGATCTCTTGGAGAAGGGATTTATAAGGCCGAGTGTGTCGCCTTGGGGAGCACCGATCCTGTTTGTGAAAAAGAAGGACGGAAGTCTCCGGATGTGTATTGATTATAGGGAGTTGAATAAGGTGACTGTGAAGAATAGGTACCCGCTACCTCGCATTGACGACTTGTTCGATCAATTGCAGGGGGCACAAATATTTTCAAGAATTGATTTGAGGTCGGGTTACCACCAGTTGAAGGTTAAGGAGGGAGATATATCAAAGACGGCCTTTCGGACCCGATATGGTCATTATGAATTTTTGGTGATGCCGTTTGGATTAACTAATGCCCCGGCCGCATTTATGGACTTGATGAATCGAGTGTTCAGGGAGTTCCTGGATAAATTTGTGGTGGTGTTCATAGACGATATTTTGATTTATTCTCGGAACCAGGAGGAGCATGAGGAGCATCTCAGGATTGTTTTGCAGATCCTAAGGGAGAAGAAGCTATATGCTAAATTCTCCAAGTGCGAGTTTTGGTTGCAGCAAGTCCGATTTTTAGGGCATGTAGTGTCGGGAGAAGGAATTGCTGTAGATCCCGGAAAGGTTGATGCGGTTTTCAAATGGCCTAGACCTACAAATGTTAAGGAGATCAGAAGTTTCCTGGGATTAGCAGGGTATTACCGGAGGTTTATCAAGGAATTTTCAAAGATAGCTATGCCGATGACCTCGTTGACCAAGAAGAACGTTAAGTTCGATTGGACAGACGAGTGTGAGCAAAGTTTCCAGACGCTAAAAGCTCATCTGGTTACTGCCCCGGTGTTAGCATTACCTTCGGAACATGGGGAGTATGAGATCTATACAGACGCCTCAAAGCAAGGTCTTGGGTGTGTGTTGATGCAAGATAAGAGGGTTATAGCCTATGCATCGAGGCAACTGAGGCCCCACGAGGTGAATTACCCCACTCACGACTTGGAGTTGGCTGCAGTCGTGCATGCTCTGAAAATATGGAGGCATTATCTCTATGGGGTTAAGTGCGAGATATTTACGGACCATAAAAGCCTCAAGTACTTTAACACTCAGAAGGAGCTGAATATGAGGCAACGACGCTGGTTGGAGTTGATCAAGGACTATGATTGCACCATTAGCTACCATCCTGGGAAAGCTAACGTGGTGGCTGATGCTTTAAGCCGGAAGTCGGCTGAAACAAGTGCCGTAGAGGTAGTGGCTAAGGAGATCATGGAGGATCTAAAAAGAGAGGAGATCACGCTTGTATTGGCCGACCGGTATGTTTCCATCGCCGGGCTGTCATTGCAACCATCGCTGGAGGAGCGAATCTGTGAAGCCCAGAAGAGCGATGCGGTGATAGTAGGGATTAGGGAAAGGATTGAGAAGAATAATGATCCCGATTTTGAGGATAGGGATGGAGTGCTGAGGTACCGGAGTAGAATATGTGTCCCTGGTAATGGGGGAATCAAGGAGTTGATTTTGGCAGAGGCGCATACTACGCCCTATACCATCCACCCTGGAGGAACGAAGATGTATCAAGACATCAAGAAAGTTTACTGGTGGCCGAATATGAAGAGAGAGATAGCGGAGTATGTCGCTCGATGTCTGACTTGTCAGAGAGTAAAAGCAGAGCACCAGAGGCCAGCAGGAACATTGAAGCCTCTGGAGATCCCTGAATGGAAGTGGGAAGGAATAGCCATGGATTTTGTGGTAGGGCTACCAAGAACGACAGCTGGCTACGATGCAATATGGGTAGTAGTGGACCGATTGACTAAGTCAGCCCACTTTCTACCCATCAGGGTGAAGTATACCCCGGAAAGGCTAGCTGAAGTTTATCTCCAAGAAATTGTGAGGCTCCATGGCATACCAAAGAGCATAGTGTCGGATAGGGATCCGAGATTTACATCAAGGTTTTGGAAAAGATTGCAGGAGTCCCTAGGCACTAAGTTGAATTTTAGCACTGCTTTCCACCCACAGACGGATGGCCAATCGGAGCGAACCATTCAAATTTTGGAAGACATGCTTCGAGCATGCGTCATTGACTTCAAAGGAAGCTGGGCTCAGTATTTGCCGCTAGCAGAGTTCGCATACAACAACAGTTTCCAATCAAGTATTGGCATGGCACCGTATGAAGCCTTGTATGGAAGAAGGTGTAGGTCGCCATTATATTGGGATGAAGTAGGAGAAGGAAGACTGTTGGGGCCAGAGATGATTTTGCAGACAAAAGAAAAGATTCGGTTGATAAAAGAAAGACTTATTACGGCCCAAAGTCGGCAGAAGAGTTATGCGGACAACCGGCGGAGAGAATTGGCCTTTGAGGAAGGAAGCAAAGTGTTTTTAAAGATTTCTCCAACAAAGGGGGTAGCACGATTCGGGAAGAAGGGGAAGCTTCAACCCCGATTTATAGGACCTTTCGAGATCCTGGAGCGGGTTGGACCAATGGCGTATAGACTGGCCTTACCGCCATCAATTGCGGGAGTACATGATGTGTTCCACATATCGCTTTTACGAAAGTATGTGTCAGACCCTACCCATGTGTTAGAATATGAGCCCTTACAAATTAAGGAAAACCTTACCTATGTGGAAGAGCCAGTAAGGATTATCGATAGAAAAGAGCAACAATTGCGGACCAAGGTGATACCGCTGGTGAAGGTTCTATGGAGGAATCATGGGGTAGAGGAGGCATCTTGGGAGTTGGAAAGTGATATGTACGAAAAGTACCCCCAGTTAAAAGGAGAATAGGATCCGAATGTTTATTTTCTTCCCTATTGATTGAATGTTTGGCTGGTATGAGTATTATTGTCTGATATTTGTGCATGACTTCCTTACATAAAGAATGCTAAATTCTTTGTGATACATGATGATATTTTGTATATATATGACTGACCGTTGCATTATGTTGTCAGATGCCGCCGAGTAGTCGACCCCCTCGTTCCCAGCATTCGGGAACACCTTCTCAGAGAAGGATGACAGCACCCGAGTATCGAAGCCTGTTCAGGGTTAATCATAGAACCCAAGGTTCGACGAGACAGTCGGGAAGCCATGAGGCTCCGACTCACGCATCACATGAGACGGATAGAGGGGACCCCCGAGGAGCGTACCAAACCCACGTAACGTATTGGCAGCAAGGTATGGCGGGGACATACCAGCCCCCGCCACCCCCGGCACCAGACCAACCTGGACCTTCCAGGTGGGGTCAACCCTTATCTCCAGATTGTTCTGGATATCTGGAGGGTATTTACTGGCCAGAGTCGCCAATAAATGCTATTCCCTTAAGGACCATGTTACCCGGAAACTTTGAGGAAGATCCGGAAGAGGAACCGGAAGAGGATCCGGAAGAGGATCCGGAAGAGGATCCGGAAGAGGACCCGGAAGAGGATCCGGAAGAAGACCCCATGGAACAACATCCGATACCTAGTGAGACTAGAGAACGATCCCAAGAACGACCTAGGCGTAGTAACTCAAGACGTGAGTGTACACCTAGGCGATGTAACGAGAACCGACACCGTCGAAGAGTTAGGGCTCAAGACGCTGGATCGGAGACCCACATTTCGTCACAGGAAGTAGAGTCTAGACCTAGGTTTCATGGACCACCCGAAAACGTCATCCATGACCCTAGTCTAGAGGAACCAAGTCAAGGAATCAGATCGCACTCTTGGACGGGGAGTAATTCCCCAGATCGCGTTTACCAGGGAGAGATTAGTAGTGGGACAAGCACTAATGTTCGTCCCAATCCCCATTGTCCTACACCTACGCAGTCAGGGCAAAATTTCTGGTGGTAAAAAAAAAAGAAATTCCGAGGTCGGAATTTTTATAAGGAGGGGAGAATGTGAGACCCCGATTTTCTCCTACGTAATTGCTCATGTATTATTTTATTTTTCCAATGTAATAGTCTTTATTTCCTAAAGGGGCTATGTTTTGGCCAATGCATGGCCTAATTCCTATGTTATGGTATTTCGATTTAAAATAGGATTTTATTTCATAAAATCTCCTTAAATAATTTTAATGCCATTTTATCGGATGTATAAATTATATTATATTAAGAACCGAAATTTGCAAGTGAGTTCCTCTTTTACAAATTTATATTTTTGTTTAATATGATTCATGGACCACATAATTTGAATTATGCTTAAATAATTTCCTAGTATAGCCGAAATTATTAATAGATTGAATAATGAAATTCTTTTGAATACATGGATTAGATATTTTATGTGACATGTAATATTATGATATGTTCCATATTATTAATAGAAGTCCCATATGAATATTCAATGATAAGCTATGTAGTTATGTGATAAGTTTAGGAATGATTTAATTGATAAGCAAGAATGATAAGTTAGGAAACTTTTAGAGTAATAAGGCCTTGTGATTATTGTAGAGATAGGCTAAGGCCATTATCACATGATAAGATATCATACTTGTAAGGTGATAAGCTATTGGAATGAATAGATAAGTAAGAGAACTTATAAAGTGATAAGTTAGGTGATAAGTGAAATCTAAGTTGAAAGTTAGTTGCCATTTAATGTGGAGTAACTAGCATGGTTGGAAAGCAACCAAACTAACAAAGGGGAGGCCATTTACGTGAAGTGTATAAGGAGGATGGAAAAGCCAAAAGCCATGAACCCATGTGATGTTGTAAGAGCACTTAATTGACAAGACAACTCAATGTAAGTGAAAAGAGAGAAAAAATACAAGGGAGAAGAGTGACTCACGTGTAGATTAAGAGGAGAAAGGAGAAAAAAATCAATTCAAAAGCATAGCTTAGGGAGACAAGAGTTGATGTGAGGGAAAAGTGAAAAGAGGAGAGAGAAGAGGAATACATGCTTGGTCGACCAAGACCCCCCCATTCATCCCCTTTTCTCTTCAAACTTTCTCTCTTGTCAATTCCACTTTGTCCTTGTCATGTGTCATAGTCATAACTCACCTTGGGAGACTCATTCTCCCACACTTCACAATTGAATGAGCATTGGCCGAAAATCACCATTTCATTTCATCACTTCCTCACTTGGCCGAACACTTCATCTCTCCCAACTCTCTCTCTTTTTCTCCTATTGACCGAATCCTTCCTCTAAGAATCAAGCCTTGTTCCTTTCCCTTTTGCATCCTAAATCACACTCCAAAAGTTTAATTTAGACCTCTCTTTGTGGTGACCGAATCCTCACATTGTGCAACATCATTTTCCTCTTTTGAAAAACCCTACTCATTAGCCACCTTACTCTTGAAGAAGTTTAGTTCATTTCCATTAGAACTAATCATTCAAGCTTACCATATTTTTCCCCCCACCATAAAACCCACCTTAGCACCTCAAATCAAGCTTGGATCTTCTCTAAGGAGGGTGAACCGAAACTTGGAAGAAGAAAGAGTTTTGGGTAAAAGTTTGGTGAAGGTAGAGGTAGGTTTGATTCTATTTAGTGTTCTTGCCTAAAGTTTTTCATAAGTACTAACCTAGGGTATTTTATTGTTCTAGGTATTCAAGCTTGTGATAATCATCAAGGTAAGGCTAAAGATGTGATGTTGTTGGTTTGAATATAGTGTTGGCCGAATGTATCATGATAGGATCTTAAGTTAGTGTCTTGAGTGTTGTTAGATTTTGAAGTTATGAAATCAACCCTAAGGTATAATGCTAGATCCGGCCATATAAACATGAGATCTAAGTTTGAATGTTAGAAAAATGTAAGGATTTAACAATGTATGTTAGATAAGTTTAGATCTAGACTTATGTTGTGTTTGGCCGAATGTATGTGGGATATTTCCTTAGATCTATTATTGTTGAAGTTCCTAAAATGTAGATCTAATGTTGTTGGGTGTATATGATGAAGATATGAAGTTAAGGCATGCTAGTTAGGTTATAAAATGCAAAGGATGTGCATGATATGATTTTTAGCATGAAAAAGGTAACATTTTGGGTATGGCCGAAAATGAGCTATGTGGATTTTTTATGTATAGTTTTGAATATGTGTAGATCTGGACATTGGACTTAACATGTGTAAGATTTATGACCTTAATGCATAGTAGATGATTATGTTAAGTGATTGGAAGCATGCACGTTGAAGGAAATAAAGGAAAACTAATCATTGGGTAAAAACATGTGTTGGCCGAATGTCATGAGTATAGTGTATGGTGTTGGTGCTTTGATTTATAGATATTAGGTTGTGAAATTGTTGATTGGAGGATGGGATCACCCTTGGAGAAAAGTTGTGATTAATTGGTGCATAAATGGTAGTGGCCGAAAGTTACAAGAAGTTAACCCTAAGTGCAAATTTATAATTTATGTATTTTCATTGTTGTGTTGGATAAGAAAATTAGAGTTAGGCTAGTTGGAATAATATTATAGAGCCATGATCTTTATTTAATAGTATTGGAACCCTAGTTAAGTTTTACTTGGGTTTTATTTGAGGTTTAAAGTCTAAGTTAAGATTTAATCATGAATAATTTATTCATAGTTAGAAATAAGGTTTAATGTAGTACGTGTAATAAAAGAGACTTAGGTTTAAATCTAAACCTATGAGTATTATTTAACCCTAATCGAGACACGTACATGGATGAATATATTTTTATTTCAATAAAAATATTAATTTAATAAGCTAAGTTTTGAATATTTGTTAAGGAAAAGAATAAAATAATTATTGTGTAATTAAATGAATTTCTGTGATATGTATATATAAATATATATATATATCTTCGATTTCAAAAGAAATGATTTATAATTCTTAAAGTCTAAAAGAATATTTGAATCGCTTGTAGGCGATCCACGTGTCAGTATATACGAACGAGAAGACCAAGAGTAAGTGGATACTGTAAGTGGATACTGTAAGTGTACAGTAAGTATTCTTTTTCAAAACTGGAATGACACACTGCATCGTTTCATGAATAAGCATGAATTTTAAGAAAGCATGACATGATATGAATTTCATGAACAAGCATGAATTTTAAGCAAGTATGAGTTTTAAGCAAGCATGACATGACATGTGCATTGCATGAATTTTTCAAGAAGAAAATTATGCAATGATTTTTATGGAAAGAATATGAGGATTTTTATGAAACGATAAGTTAAGATTAAGGGCACCGGTCGGTACCGTACCATCAAGATGGACTCCCATACCGAAGGACATTTATGAGAAGGATGGGAGAATCCAAGAGGCTGTGCAAGCCACACTGAAGGACAATGAGAAGGTGTGGTGCCTCCAAGGGTCACGTCTAGCCACTGAAGGACATTGAGAAGGTGCGCTAGCTGACCAGATGTAAGTCTCTAAGGGAATTCGGGGACGGTTCCGAAGGGAACGCACAACCCTGACTTCAGGGGTCAAATGGAGCGAGCCCGCAAGTAAAAGACATGAGATAATTATGATAAGGCCAACAAGGGCACAAGTACGAAAGAAAGATTTTTAAGGGCCAAGGGCCAGTTTACAAGCAAGCATGAAAGAAAGTGGTTTTCAAGGGCCTGGGGCCGAAAACAATAAGCAAGAGCATATGCATAACTCATAAGCACGCATATGCATCAATTGTTCAAGTTTTATCTTCTTTCATGATTAAGCAAGCATGAGTCAAGAGCATGATTTAAGTTTTACGTTATTCCCTTACTGAGTCTTTTTGACTCACGTTTTTAAAATTGTGTCATTCCAGATGTATCAGGTGAAGAGAGTCAGGAGGACTACCTGACCTAGATCCCCAAGATGTTAAGCTTCGCATTTTGTTGATAGTGACATGTGTGTCACTAATTGGGTTCTAATATGTTTAAATATTTGTTTTGTATGAACTTAATGAGAACCCTGATTATGTAAGTATTCGCTCGAACCCCTCGCGATCCTGTACGTTTCCGCCGTAATTAAGTAAGAAAATAAGTATGAACGCTGGAGCCGTCCGGGGGATAGCTCGCGGCTGTCACGGTCCCTGCGGGATGCCGTTCGGGGCGTGACACTTGATGACCTCTAGGAGTATCTGTCGTATTGAGACTGTGTGGAGGTAGTTTGGAAATTTTTTGTGTTGGTTGGATTATGTGCAGGTGGTGTGGAATTTTGTGTTGGTTGGATCGTATGCAAGAAGTTTGGAAATTTGTTGTGTTGGTTGGATTATTTTGATGGTTGGATTGTGTGCGTGGTGGTGTGGAAATTTGTGTTGGTTGGATTGTGTGCAGGTGGTTTGCAATTTTTTTTTGCGTTGGTTGGTTAGCAGGACTTTAGGGTTATTATATGTTGTCCTTTATTTTTTTTTATGTTATTATTTTTTTATTTTTTTTGCAACGCTATTTTATCTATGAATGACGAAAATTATTTGCATAGTACTCAAGGTATCATTATTCTATTATGTTGTGATGATAATCACTTGTTCAAGCCATATGATCTTTCCGAGTGCCAAGGAATGATGAATAACAAGACCAATACAAAGGAAGCAAGGCTCCAAATGAGCTCAAAAGAGCTAGTACACGGGCCAAAGGCCAATCAAGTTACATCAACAACCAAGTTAATCAAGTTACACTGCTGCATGCTTCGCACAGTGCCCTCAACTGCTGATCATAACCTGGACAAGCCAGATGAGAGAGCCGTAGTGACCAGCACCATCCTCAAAAATTTTCTCACAGGAGATTTTGGAATAGAGTTTATAATAGACACCGTGTATTTTCTTCTGTGGTGCACAATTTGAACAGGTTCTTATATTATTTCTAATAGAATCGGAAAACATTAAGGACAAGCAAAATACGTAGATACACCCCTGGAAGTTTCAAGGGAATGTTACCAACATGTAGGAATAATAAGACCTAGTCTTTCTTTTGTTGACCCTCATTTCCTTAAGTAAAAAGTATAAAAATATAGAATCAGGATAGATCATTATCTATCACATACCCCTATTTTATCATTTTATTTAATCCTTACGTTACGTCTCCTGCTTGTCTCTGTGAAACAATCTGAAGATAGTCTATTACATTAAAATGGAAGCCAATTATCTCTTCAATCAATATCAAATTGAATACAGAAGCACACAGAGAATTTCATGAGTCTGTATATGAACAAAGTAACCTGCAAGCATAAATCAATCATGCTATTCAATGATACCGAATCGACTGACCATTTGTGTATTGGGAAACAGAAAATGGGACCAAATTATGTCCTGTGGTGAAATATGAGGCCCAGATGTGAGCAATCAACAAGAATTAATTTTCCTTTCTGAAGGAAACTCCAACAATGTCTTCACCTGGAAAATGAAAAAAATGTTATTAAAAAGAATGAGCAATCCAAAAGAATGGCCGGTTGACAAAACAAAGTACAGATTTAATATAAGTGTTAAATGAGATTTTTTTTACAAGAAAATTAAATCCCAAGGTCTTCCATTGTTGGTATTTGGAAATTTTATTGATTGATGTTGGTTAAAACTAAAATAGTCACGACCAAGTGTTAATTTTATAATTTGTCTTGTATAATTCTTGTGAAGATAAGTGAGCGTGTATGAGTGGTTGGGGTGTTGACTAAAATAACGATGCTGACCCATTACAAAATTACATGTCATTTAGACGATGGTTGCACTTAACCAAATAAACAAGTGAAGACTGTGTTTATGTTGGCGGCCAAAAGAAATTTGTATATGTATGATATACAGCATGTGATGTGATCATGATAAGTAGATTATACTTGCTTTTATAAGTTGTGTCGTGATTACTAAAATATGACTATGTGAACATAAGTTGAAACTTCTTGATACCCACTGCCAACACTGAATATAAATGTTATATTCTGTTTTTTTTCGTTTGGTTATTGTGATTCAGTGCGAGGTACCATTCGCTGTTAAATCCCTATGCTAATGGATTATTAATATACTTGTGAATTTTCTTTCTTATATTTGCAGATTCATGATGTCGAACCCATTATCTAGAATCATAGATGATAACAAATTGAAGTGGCCAAACTTCCTTGATTAGAAGAGAAATATTATGATAGTACTCACTATGGATAAAATAGCTCATGTCCTTAAGGAGGAGACCACTCAACTTTCCTTAGCCGATGACCCTTAAGAACAAAGAATTGTTTTTGAAAAATGGCATGAGCTAGATGAACTAGCTCGATGTTATATGTTGGCGTCTATGTCTAACATGTTGCAAAAGCATTGTGAGGGCATAGCGATAGCTAAGGAGATACTAGTATATCTCCAAGAGCTATTTGGAGAGCAAATTCGTTCTGTACGCCAGCAAGTGATGAAACTGTTGATGACCACCAAAATAGTGGAAGGTGCTCCAGTTCGGGAACATGTCCTGAAGATGATATCTTTCATCACATAATTGGAGACATTGGGTGCATAAATTCACATCAAGACCAAGGTTGGAGCGGCATTCGCATCTCTGCCTAAATCGTTCAACCAGTTCGTGTTAAACTATAATATGAACAAGATATTTGTGACTTTGTCTGAGCTGCTCAATATGTTACAAGCAGCTGAAGAGCTTATCAAAAAGGAGAAAGGTTCTCTAATAATAATGGACAAGTCAAAAGGCAGTTCTCCTTCAAGATTCAAACCCAAAGGGAAGAAATTTAAGAGAAAGATGAGGTCTCAGCCTGACTCAAAGGCAAAGAAGGAGGACAAGAGCGAGCCAGATAAAAAGGCTAAGGGAAATTGTTTCCATTGCGGCAAACCAAGTCATTGGAAAAGGATTCTTCGAAGCAAAAAAAACCTGCTGAAGGTATGCTTGTCATTGAAATGAATTTAATACATGGTTCTTTAAATTCATGATGTGTCGATTCAGGCACAACATCTCATATCTGCAATATGTTGCAGGGGTTGAAAGAAACTTGAAGACTAGATGAGAGGGAGGTAATCCTAAAGATGGGGACGACTACAAGTTTTGCAGCGACCGCCATAGGAACTTTTCACCTAAGTCTACAACGGAACAAAGTTTTAATTTTGAAAGATTGTCTTTACGTACCAGAATGTCGTAGAAACTTAATTTCTATTTCAAAACTTGGAATATCTGGATATTCTCATGTCTTTAATACTAAACTTGTTATTAATTTCACAATCAGTTTATTGCTTCCAGTACTATGACGGATGGTTTTTATATTTTGGAAAATATTGTAGACTCTGTGAATAATATAGAGAATGATGCAGATACTAGTGTGAAAACTCTCAAAAGGAAGAGGGCTGTCAATCCCACTTTCTTGTGACATCTAAGACTTGGTCATGCTAATCTAGATAGGATCAACATATTATTAAGGGATGGATCATTATACCTTTTGATGGTTGAGCCTTATCCAATATGTGAGTCTTGCTTACAAGGAAAAATGACTAAGAATCCTTTTAAATGAAAAGGAACTAGAGTCATAGAGTTGCTAGAGTTAGTTCATACTGATGTATGTGGTCCTTTTAACCACATAGCTAGAGGAGGGTTCTCGTACTTCATCACTTTCATTGATAATTATTCCAGGTATGGTTATGTATACCTGATGAAACACAAGTTTGAATCATTTGAAATGTTCAAAGAATTTCAGAGTGAAGTTGAGAATCAACTGGAAAGGAGTATTAAGATACTCCGGTCTGATAGAAGAGGAGAATATCTCTCAAGAGATTTTCAAACTCATCTCAGAGAGAAAGACATCATATCTCAGTTGACTTCCCCTGTTACGTCACAACATAATGGTGTTGCAAAAAGAAGAAATCGAACACTATTAGATATGGTTCGGTCAATGATGAGCATGTCACAATTACATGTTTATTTTTGAGATTATGCCTTAGAGACAACTGTTTATATTCTAAACAAAATACCCACTAAGTTTGTTCCTAATACTCCATATGAGTTATGAACTGACAAAAAGTCAAGTCTGAAATATATGAGAGTATGGGGATGCCCAGATCAAGTTAAAAAGTTTGACGTGGAGAAGCTAGAGTCAAGGACTGAAATATGTTTATTTGTAGGTTACCCCAAAAGATCAACTAGTAATTACTTTTATAACCAAAAGAATCATAAGGTAATTGTCAGTAGGAATACAATATTCCTAGAAGATGAGTACAACCTAAGTGATGAGAAAAGCAAGATTGTTCTTGATGAACAGTTAGCTGAATTAGAAACCGTGACAGATAAGATTGATGAAAGGGACATAAATGAACCCACTGATGAGTCTGAAGAGTTCATAACTCAAGTGAATTCATGAACCTCCAGTTAAATATACTTTTATAAATGGGATTTGTCAACAACAATCGGAAGGGTTGGATGATGATCCATATACTTACCAAGAGGTTATCAGTGACAATGATGCAGCACAATGGAAGATAGCAATGGAATCAGAAATAAACTTCATGTACTCCAATGAGGTCTGGATCCTTGTTAATCAACCAAAAGACATTAAGCCTATAAGTTGTAAATGAGTATTCAAAAGAAAACGAGGACCTACTGGAGAGGTATAGACCTTCAAAGCTAAACTGGTACCAAAAGGTTATACTAAAAAACATGGTATTGACTATGAGGAAACCTTTTCACCAGTAGCTATGATGAAGTCCATTAGAATCCTATTGTCAATCATGCTCATTATGATTATAAGATCTGGCAGATGGATGTGAAAACTGCATTTCTGAATGGGTACATCCAAGAGGAGATATATAAGGAACAACTTGAAGGTTTCTTTTCTCCTTGACAAGAATCTAAAGTGTGCAAACTGAAAAAGTACATTTATGGACTAAAATAGGCATCACGTTGCTGGAACATTCATTTTGATGAGATGATCAAATCGTTTGATTTCTAACAAAACATAGATGAATCTTGTGTTCACAAGAGGATTAGTGGGAGTTCATTAATATTCCTTATTCTTTATGTTGATGATATTCTACTCATGGGGAATGACACCGGTGCAATGTCATAAGTGAAAATATGGTTAGCAAACCATTTTTCAATAAAAGATCTCGGGGAAACATCCTACATTTTCGGGATCAAAGTGTTTAGAAACTAAGAAAAGAGGCTTTTAGGGCTTTCACAAGCCCATTACATTGATAGCATGCAGGATGCCAAGAAAGGTTCTTACCTTTATAGGCATAACATTCATCTCTCCAAAAAGATGTCTCCTATAAGAAAGTGGAAGAGAGAGATAAGATGAGAAGACATGTTGACTGTCCAGGTATACACAGATACAGATTTTCAATCAAATATTGATGATAGAAGATCTAAATCTGGATTTGTGTTTACAATGGGTAAAGGAGTAGTGACTTGGAGAAGTTTCAAGCAGAACACCACTACTAACTCCACCACCGAGGCAGAATATGTTGCTGCCAACGAATCAGCAAAGGAAGATGTGTGGATACGAAAATTCATACAAGAGCTTTAGGTTGTTCCTTCGATTGAATCCCTAACCACCATTTATTGTGATAACAATGGTGTTATAGCACAGACGGTGGAACCCAAGGGCTCATGAAAGGACAAAGCACATAGAAAGAAGATTTCATCTCATTCATGACATTGTGAATCAGAGTGATGTAGTGATGCCTAAAATAGTATCAGCTGAGACCATCACAGACCCGTTCACTAAATCGTTGACTCAAAAATTGTTTGAGAAACATTTAGAGTCTGTGGGTGTCAAGTACATGTCTGATTGGTTCTGAGTGCAAGTGGGAGATTGCTACATGAGATAATTATTGTTTTTGTTTTATCACTTGTATATTATTTTGGGTACATCCAAGAACATAAGATGTCATAGTTTACAATGACATAAGATGTCACATTGTTGAGCAACATTGTAGAAAAGTCAGGTCAGTGATTAATGAATCAGAGGCAGGGAGTATGACTTTTCTGATCCTTGTTCATTCACTTTGTTCTAGGCCGAAATACATGACAATGTACGAATAGGTCTACATTCGTTGTGTCTCTATAAGATAGAATGTTGGACTCCGTCATTGAGGTGGTGAATTTAAGTAGACGAGTGGGTACAATGTAAGAGTACATGCATTGAACGAGATCGAATATGAATACCTTCTGGAAATGATCACTGATGTAGAGAACGATGTTCAACAAATTTAACTTATGTTGTCCTTAGACTTGAGAGAGTTATGCATGTTTGCTTGTTGTGTGCTTGTGCTTTGACTGAGTCGTTTGGTTATGGTCTTCGCAGATCAAATATTCCAGATAATGTTGGGCCTTGTGCATAGTA
Organism: Myrica gale; assembly: GCA_963930655.1. Taxonomy (NCBI): domain Eukaryota; kingdom Viridiplantae; phylum Streptophyta; class Magnoliopsida; order Fagales; family Myricaceae; genus Myrica; species Myrica gale. Next base: position 12,339,507 of record OZ005616.1, read on the forward strand.
AGTGAATTTGTGTAATTGCTCAATATGGAATCCACCAGTCTCTTGAAGAGGCAGTATATTCATTATGTCTGTAGATTGTTTGGAATCAAATAAAAATGTCACGCAGCGACATTTTGTGAAATGTGTTTTCACAGTTTTTACTTATATTATATATTAAGTAAATATTTGCAAAAATTAATTTTGGAAACTTTTTCGGAGTCCAATTAGATACAGACTGAGAATTAAGAATTGTATGAGCTAGAGACTTTATCAATGATATTATTCCTGTCCTATTAGCAAATGTGAAATATAGTATGATGGAAGAATAAATAAGCGAATAATTGTTAGCAAAAAATATTTCACAAAAACAATCTCATTATCTCGGGGGGTCAATTGTGATATGTTAATGGACATGATCATAATTTGTAGAAGCTCATAAATTCGGATTATAAAATCTAAGGGGGTTTAATGAAATACATCTTTTCATGATGAACCTATGACCGATATTTGAGATCCCTAAAGATCACACGTGTAAGCACAGTTTTGGGCAAGCCATTGTAAAAGGCTTAGAAATTGATTTGAGAGAAAGAAATTCATTTTTTTTATTTGAGACTCTCTCTCTAGAAACTACTCTATCTCAAAAACTGTGCGCGTGGATCTGAAGGAGGCAAAACACCTGAGCTATTTTTGTTCGTAGGTCTTTTTCAGCTGCGTTTCACAAACTTTCATGGAGATCCACATAACTGTTCTAAAACACTTTTCTCTGATAATTTTGACATTTGAGTTACCAAGGCATTGCTCTCTACTTTTATAATCAAGAAAACAACCAAACTAAAACTAATAACATTAAACTAAAAGAAAAGTATATACAAATGCAACTAAGGAAAAAGAAAACTACACACACGAAAGGAAAACAAGCCTTAAAACTAACGAAAACAAAAAAGCAGAGCCTGAGTAGGGCCCATAGGATACATTCAAGTTTCTTAGAATTATTCTATACACGCAAATAGATCGGTTGTGGCTTTTGCTTATAGGAGAATCTGAGAATCTGAGTGATCGGGGAGAAGAAGAAGGAAAAAAGAAACATAACTAATATCCACTATCATGGGTGAGAGAGAAAAGGCTGAAACGGAATAGGTCTCAGAGACATTGTTTGTGAGACCCCGATTTTAAGTCTATCAATTTAATGCTTACGACTCCTTAAATGTGTTTTACTCTAATTAAGTAGAAATGTATGTATGATTAAATTAATCTAAAGTTATGTCTAGGTGGAATTTTTCCCTAGCATTTTATGCTTTTTAAGACAAAATTTAAATGTTATATTGTTTGAAATTTCTACAATACAGTGATTGAGATTAATCAGCCTAATTGTTTTAATTAATGGATTTGACACTTTGAAGTTGCTGAAAAACTCTGCAGCACTTATAAATGTCGACACATTGGGGAATAGTGTCGACACATTAAACTAACACCCGAAAGTTTACCTTTTTCCGGAGCCCAAAGTGATTTTTGGCTAAGTGTATGAAGTGTCGACACATTGGAGCATAGTGTCGACACATTAAACTAATACCCGAAGTTTACATTTTTCCGGAACTCAAGTGATTTTGGCTAAGTGTATGAAGTGTCGACACATTGAGCGATGGTGTCGACACATTGAACTACAACTCGAAAGTTGGGGAAATCACGTGAAGGAGGGAAGAAAGGGGGAGGGCAGCCTTGTCTTTTCCCCCAAGCATTTCACGCCTATTACTCTCCCCCCCTTTGGCCGAACATTTCATTTTCCCCATTTTTCTGCTGCCTTTTCATTTCCCTTATGCCCTAGCACCCTCAATGCCCTAGCACACTCACACAACCGAAGAAGAAGAAGAAGAAGAAGGAGAAAGAAAGAAGAAGGAGAAGAAGAAAAGAAAAAGGAGAAAAGAAGAAGAGGAAGAAGAAGAGAAAGAAAGAGAGAGAAGGAGGTGAGGGATTTCAGCCATTCTTGGCCGACTAGGCCATCACCCATTTCTCTCATTTTCTCTCCTTTCCTTTAATGGTTGTTGGTTGTGAAGTTTGTTTGGTTTCCTCATTGTATGTGTTGTGTTCATGTGTGTTCTTTGAAGAAAATGTAGATCTAGTAAGCTTTAAAGAGTAGTATGGGTTGTATATGGAACCATGGAGAGTTATGGTCAGATCTGAAAAAGAAAATATGTTCAAGAGAGAGAGGTTGCTTGCTGCACCCTAGGTGTTTGATAAAAAGCCCAAAAGAGGGCTGAAACCTATTTGAGCATGCATGGCCGAGTGGTTGTGGTATTGGGTGTTGTCCTTTCATATCTAAATGCCTTGAAGTTCAAATGAGCTTTGGGAATGAGTGTTGTTGCTGGAAAATAAGCTGAGGCTTTTAATTTAGAATCATGGGTGAAGTTGTTACATGAACAAGGTTATATTACAAAGGGAGGCAACTTGTAGGAAAAAGGAAATTTCTTTGTTGCTGATTTCACCTATAGAGGATAGGCCCATTCTATATGACCTATTGTTGTTGAATTGAAAAACCCATAACATTCATAAGCGTGGCCGGTTATGATTAAAGATCATAGAGAATTATAGAGAATGCTTGTTAGACAAGTTGCTGAAATTTAACCTCTGCAGATTTCAAGGCTCAAATTGGGAGTGTATTCTGATGCAATTATGCTTATCCCTTAATCTTAATAGGCTCCTAGATTATAGGCATAGGAAATAGGAAGATTTTAAGCCATACCTTGGGTGATTCTGATTATTATTGGGGGAGCTATGCGTTGTTCAAGGCCCGGACGTCAAGCTGCTAGCAGCCTTGCACGTCCGGAATATCAGCTCATTTCGAGCACCCTTTTGAGGGATCATTTTAAGTCCAAATTTTATGAGGTTGGTCTTGAATTTTAAGTTTATTAAATCAGAACATTTTAAGGTAAATTTCGTGTGATTTGGAGGTGTAATTCATAAGTTATGATATTTTGAAAATGGAGGGCCGAGCTGGAACAACAATAGTGTGGGTGTAGGATTTTTGCTTAATATGAAGTGTTTATGAAAATGTATAGCACATTCTGCTGTGGTGAATTTTACCCCCAATCTAGACCTATGAAAGATGAATATTTCAAGATAAATTTCATGTACCTTGGAGCCATGGTTTTGAAATTAGGAATTTTTAAGTTGGAGACGTCGGGGCTGCCTGCTTGGACGTCCTCACCAGCTTGTATTTTCGGGTAAAGGTTTCAAGTGGCAAACGAACTCCAAATTAGTTAGAATTTTGATATGTTATGAAAATTAGTGTCAGGGTCAGTTAGAACTCAATTCTTATGGCTTCGGCATCCTTAAGAAAAAATACCTTGTGTTGTAAGATGACCAACTAGGAGTCAAGAATACGGACGATTTTGTATGATGAAGTGTGAGTAATTGATTGATACAATCACTCTATACGTCTAGTGAGCCTTTGAATAACACTAGTATGATCCATTGTAGGTAACGTGACGTTCAACACTCAAGCAAGCGAAAGTAAGAGGAGCTTACATTTGTAAGTGAAAATTGTAAGTGGAACTTACGTCCATAAGTGAGAACTTACTTGTTATGAAAACTGGAATGATACGCAGCATGTTTTATGAACAAGCATAACAGGTTTATAGGCAAGCATGACAAGTTATTTCTCAACAAGCATGACATAATTTATGTATTTGCATGAAAGTATGAAAGAAGTTTTTGTGCAAATGAAAACATGAAAGTTTTATCAGATCAAGAAAGTTTTATGAGATATTTGTCATCAAGCATGACCCGTCAAGAGCATTTGCATGATTTTCTAGAAGGAAAGAGAAAGAGAAGCATTTTATGATAAGTTGATTACTCATCATCAAGCATGACATGAGCACGTCATGGGCAATTGCATTTGCATTTATTTTTCTCATAAGAAAGAAGGAGAAATTTTATGCAAATGAAAGTACCATTTTTATGCTACTTTATGTTAAGTTTTATGACAAGTAAGTTAATGAACCCAAGTCGGTCGGTACCGTACCAAGTCAAGAAGGTTCATCCATACTAAAGGACGTTTACGTGAAGGGAGGGTGTCACCTAGGACACACATACCGAAGGATGCTTGCAAGAAGGATGGGGTAGTCCAGGAGGTATGTGCAATCACACTGAAGGATACTTGCAAGAAGGTGTGAACCTCCAAGGGTCATGTCTAGCCACTGAAGGACGAATGCGAGAAGGTGTGCTAGCTTGACCATATGTAAGGTCTCCATGGGAAATAGGAGACAGTTCCAATGGGAACGCACAACCCTGATGCCAGGGGTAAGTGGAGCTCAAGTAGCCCATAAGATAAGTATTGGAAAGATTTTCCAAAAGCAGGAGATTTATAAGTATAAGTGATGTTTTCAAGAGCAAGTGATGTGCATATGCAATCATGAGGCATACACGTGCATCAAAATTCATGATCATGCATGAATTACATATGTTTACATGATATTTCAAGTTAAAGTTCATGATGATTTCAAGTTTAGATTTCAAGTTTAAGTGCATGCTTATGATTACAAGTTCAAGTGCATGCTTATGATTTTAAGTTCATTATGATATCGAGTTCATGATGATTTCAAGTTTAAATGCATGCTTATGATTTCAAGTTCAAGATTATGAGTTCAAAGAACAAGTTCATGGTTTCAAACTCACGATTTCAAGTTCATATTTCCAAACCATGATTTCTAGTCCATGTTTTAATTATAATTCCTTACTGAGTCTTTCGACTCACAGTTTTAAATTGTATCATTCCAGATAACAATTCAGGTGGGAAAATCTAGAAGAGGGACCGATGGGAACGTCCTCATCTCGCTTTGTTGTTTCATTAAAGGTTAGATGTAAATTTTTGAAGAGCCGGCATGAGCCTCCGTTGTGTGGTGGTCATGGGTTATTCGGATTAGTAAAGTTCAAGGTTTTGATGTCTAGTATCTTAGTCGTGGTTATCAGAAACAGGAGTTGAAGAGTTCATAGGAAGTACTAAGAACGCTTATTATCAGGCATCCTGTATATGTCTGTGTTATGTGTATAAGGATTCAAGATGTATTACAACTATGTTATGAGTAGGTCAATATAAAGGGGATTTGATGGAATCCCTTAGTTCATGTACTTCAGCTGTGCAGTCATGCGATGTCATTAAGAAGCTTACCCTATTTCGAGGAAGTCGTTTTGGGTAAGTTGAAGTTTATAGTAAATCTCTTTGGCCGTCTCTCTCAGTTATATGTGTATAAAAAAAAAATTCCGCTGCAAGAATAAGAGAAAACGCTGGAACATTCATTGAGTGGATGTTCGCGGCTGTCATTAACCCCCTTCGGGCTAGCGTTCTGGGCGTGACATTGTTAGCATTAGGAGGTTAGGGACTTCAGAACAGAGATATTAGCAGTCCAGAACAACAAGATGACAGCCAAGCTTGTTGGGGAAGACGGCTAAAAATGAGTCCTAAAAAACTGAGCCAAAGCCGAGCCTCTCAAACAAGCTATTTCCCCATTTATTATTAAGTGATGTGGCAAAACTCAGACCGTTAGCTCTTTGAACCCAATCTTTTCCAGTCAAAATACTGGTCTCCCCTAATAAACATTGTCTTTCTCTCGACTATCTTTTGGTATTTTTCTTCTGCCGGCCTGAACGTCTCTAACTGTTTGAAGCTTGTGGGGGAACGAAAAATAGTTTGAAGGTTTAGTACGTACTCTTCATTTTGGACAAAGATTGTATCTTCGATTTAGTATCATGCATTACCGTGGGCGTCGACAAGAGAACAGGGTGAGGTGAGTATCTTCTTCTTCTTCAATTATTCTTCTTCCACTCAAGTTTTACAAATATATTGCGATTAATTTGGACTCTGCCTTAAGCTATTATTTTTAATTAGTTGTACTCGTGAATTCAAACAGATAACTATATATATGTCTCGTATGTTAATTTGCTACCTCAAGTCATCATAATTAGAACTTCTGTTAAGTAGTTTAGGGTACGTCTCTTTCGTAATTATGATAAGAGTATTAACAATATAAATAAAATGATTAATTTCAAATTACATGATTTGTTTTGTTTGTTATTTGCCTTAATTTCAGGGATCTGGATGGCATGGACAATCCAAAGGCGATTCTTGATCCCCGGGGGCGGTTCATTCGGAGCTGGAACACTACAAGAATTATGGTCTTTAGCGACAAATTCTTTTGCAACAAAACCAATTTCGTAGCTAAAAACCTTTTTTAGCTACAAAAACCTTGTTTCGTTGCTAAACTTCTTTTTGTTGCAACGGATATAAAATTTTGTCACTAAAAAATAGTTTTAGCGACAACTTTATCAGTGACAAACCAAATGTTGTCGCTAAAAAGAAGTTTTTTGGGACGGAAGCGACGGAAATAGTATTTTGTCGCTAAACACTCAAGACACAAGCTTTTAGCAACCACCCCCAGCTGCCTTTAGGGACAAAATTATACATCGTCGCTAAAAACTAAGCGCAACGTGCATTTTTTATTGCGTCTGAGTCTTTTGTTTATCCTCTTATTTCCCAAGTCAAGTGTAAACAATCCCCTTTGCCATCTCCCTCGATAATGCTATCTCCATCCTCCTTCTCAATCGATTTCACTCTGCCTCTCCCTCAAACCCTAAATGGCGAACTCCCTCTTTCGATTTCACTCTGGTTTCACTCTGGACGAGAAAAGGACTATAGAAAAAGTTAGCGTTCTTTCTAGAGGAGAACCTGCTCCTCTTTCTAGGATCTTCGTTCTTGGGCACTTGACCCCCTTTCACAGTGTGCTTCCTGGGTCGACCGAAGGAGCTCCAACTACTCCCTCCCCTCCGAGCCTCTCGTGCTCCTTTCTCCCTGGCTCCTCCATCTGTGGGTTTGATTTTTGCAAACTGTAGATTTTTGTAGATTTCTGTGGGTTTGATTTCTGTAGATTTGATTTCTGTGGGTCTCGTTCTTTTCAATGCATCGGTTTCAGATTCAGATATCATTGTCTCTCTCTCTACTGAAAAGGGAAACTTTAGATCTGGAAATTTATCTCTATAGATTCGATCATTTCCCGGTGAGGAATTGTTCTGTGTCCGATGAATTGGTTGCGATTCTAGCTTTATCTTGTTTGGATTCGATTTTCCTGATATTTTAAGGCCATCTGTTTGTTTTCTTCGTGCTTAGTTTGTAAAGAATGCCAATGATAATGGTAATTGCATGCTTGCGTTTATTATTCCTTTGTATGAATTGGATTTGATATGCTAGTGTTGAGCTTATTGCTGGTTGTGTGGCGGCTAGGGTGAATTTATCGTTAGGCTGCCATGGTGCCTGACATTGGGTCCATTTCTGCATTTCGCCCAACCAGGGTTCCATGTCTATCCCCACTTGACTCTCAGCTGTCTGATCTTCATGTAGTAAATCCTCAGAAATTTGTCTTAGCCACTTGACTCTGTTCTCGTGCATTGATAATGTTATAATTGCTTGAAGATAATCAGATGATGTTCTCACTAGTTGTCACATCAAGCTTTATTTCAGGTGTTTCAATGTTTGTGAATAGAACTCTCACATTTTCCTGATTTATGTGCTTCCATTTTTTTTTGGTCTGGAGAGAAAGAGAGGGGGGAGAGGGGGCGATTAATTTGTACTGATTGCGTTTCTGCTATGTTGCTTTTCAGATTTCCCTTACGTTGTCAGCTGGACCAATTGTAAGAGATATATCGATTTATTGTTTGCAAAGATGAGCGTAGTTGGTTTTGATTTTGGCAATGAGAGCGGCATAGTAGCTGTTGCAAGGCATAGAGGGATTGATGTTGGTGCATGGAGATGCATGTAGCACTGATCCTCAGTTCCTTCCACTGGATTCTCAGCTTTAAGACTGTAAACATTCTTATGCATTATTTCCAATTAAGTGCCCATCACCACTACTGTGATAAATTAATAGTGCCCACTAATGTATTCCTGCTTGGATTTATTTCAGCGAAGACAGAGTGTTGTGGTTCTTCTTTGTCGGGAGCCTTGTTTAAGTGTTAATGCATTGAAGGACATGAATTGGGACATGAGTCAGTGGTGTCCCTTGATTGATGATCGGTGTTTTCTCCAGTGGCTTGTCAAGGTTAATACATAGACACATTGTCATATCTAAGAAGCTGAGGAAAAAAAACTTGCAGATAATGGATGTGTTGATGCAAGCAGAGTGGAAGAATATGGAAAGGAGGCCAACAGAGTATTCTATACAGTTTTATTAGTTTCATTGAGGCAACTCTTATGTAAAAATTTGGTTCTTGTTATTGTAAAAGTATTTTTAGAGGATACAATAAGTGTTATATATTCAATTTCTTTACAGATGACAATTATATTGAATACCGGCAATGCTTTTAGTGACACAGCATGTCTAAAAGTGCATATGGACTTCCAGCGGCAGCATTTGTGATAGCTTGTAGTGAATGCTTTTAGCGACAATGTGCAGATGTATTACCAGCAGCATTTGTGATAGCAAAATGGACTTCCAGCGGCAGCATTTGTGGTAGCAAAAAAAAAATTCAATTTCAGCTGCAAACAAAAAAAACTGTCACTATATATCTATAGTGACGAAGCATTTGCGACAGGACTGCGACAACTCATTTTTTGTAGCTATAGTTTTTTTGCAACAAAATCTATTCTTCTACCGACAAATGCTACCCGTTGCTAAAATCAACATTTTAGCAATAACATTCGATTTTAATATCCTGAACCTTCAAGTGATCGATGATAAGAGAAAGTGCCTTGAGATTCATAAAAGTCGTGCCTTGCAATTTATTTGTTCCTATGTAGACGAGGCCTCTTCTAAACTGGGTCGACCAAGAAAGGTCATCAAAGATCACTGGCAATTAGCAAAGAAGTACCTATCGTCTTACTTCCTAATCGACATTTTCGCTGCTCTTCCAATCACACAGGTAATGGACTAGAGGTATCTGCTAGCTAGCTTGATCAAGTTATATATATGTACTGTTGACTTAAAAATTGATTAAATCAGCTGTATTATACAAAAATCTGTGGTTAATTAGCGTAGCTGGGGTACTATTGGAGAAGTCCATTCTGGCTCCTAAAGCAGTTGGGCTTTTTTGTTTTTCTGTCCACTAAGCTACTCTAGGTAATGTTCAAGAAATTTGATTTCTCTTATGCAGCGAGCAAACCTGCTTAAATATTAAGATGAGAAAGTATACATTTAGTTTTCCTTAGAGAGATATTTTAGATATCTATGTGATTTGAATATATATGAGAAAAAGCATATGCAATTTTAATGAACAATTAATATTGTTCATAACCATATCTTAATTACGTGAACTGTTTGTTAGAGATGATATCATAATCAAATATTAAAGATTTGATATGACATCATAATTACCACAATATCAAAGATGTGATATTGTTATGAAGATTCAAATTTCAAATGTAGAGATTCAAATTTAAATATAGGAATGTAATCTGCATGGACCACTACAAGAAAAAATACTTTGGGTGAGAAAAAAAATTTGTCACCCAAAGTACTAATTTCGTCACATAAAGTTTTGGGTTACAAAACCCGATTCTCACCCGGTTTGCCACCTAGCCCGTCAGACAAAGTTTTAGGAGATGATTTCTGAGTTCTGTCACCAAAAACCGTTCGCACGGTTTTTAATACCGTCCGAACGGTTTTGGGTGACATTGTGATGAAATTTAAAATCGTCGAGCCCATTACAATCCAATAGTTCGCATAAGTTGTGCGAACGGTTAATCCAATGTGACGAAACACATTTTGTCACGGAATATACGTCCGCACGGTTTTGTAAAAACGTCCGCACGGTTTTGTATAAATGTCCGGACGAATTTGTGAAGACGTCCACACCGTTTTCATTATGACGGAATATTTTTTCTCAGCTTAAAAAATTGTTCGAACTTTTAGAAATAGGGTTCAGACGCTTATCCGATAAAAACGTTGGAACATATTTTATAACCATGCGAACGGTTTCCAAATAAAAAAGGGTGCATGCCTGAAATGTCATTCAGACTGTTCTTGAAGGCGTGCACACGATACCGTGAATAACTATTCGGACTATGTTTGTTACCGTTCGAACTATTTTCCACATATTTAATTAAAAATTAATTTATAAATAATTGAAATTAAAATATATTCAATAATCGTAGTATAATAAAATATCTACGAATATGAAATCATCATTAAAAGTAAATAAAATACATAATCAATACATACTGACAAAGTAGTGAAAATACATAAATTTACCCAAATTTTCGTTTGAGTGTCGTACGAGATTGTAACTGTCTGATCTGCTCCATCATCTACTTGCACATCTGCTCCGCTATTAGTTGCATCCTCCGTTCTTGTTGTCCAACTAGGTTTCTTTGTTGTTCCGGCACCATCTTCTGATGCTATTCGTCTTTTTTCCGTTGCTGCTCTGCCATGATCTGCATCAGCTTTTCTTCTTTCTTTCGTTGTTGCTCCTCTGTCATCTGTAGATGCTCTCACATTGTCTGCTCCAGAAGCGCTTCATATTCCATCTACCTAGCTCTCATCTTCTCAATCTCTAATCTGGCCTCCTCCAATCTCCGGGACATATCAACGGATGCTGCTGATGAAGATGATCCAACAGACAGTACTTTACGGCCTAAACCTCACACGTAACCCGCTTTCGTCCCCAACGCCTCAAAGAAAATCTCCACTTCGGTGTATGACTTTCCCTTTGACTCGTGTTGCAACTGTAACGCCTCAATTTTTTCCTACAAATTTATTTTTTTAAAAAAGAAAAATAACATTAGCATATATGAAACGTAAACGCATATGAATGTATCATTAAATTTAACGTTAAAACTTACAAATTTTCTCGTGCATCTTCTGATGTCAACATGCCATCCCTATTAGTATGTGTATGTTTATATAGCAACGTAGGACTAATCTCATCAGATTATGGATTTTTCTGTACATCAAAAGAAATATAGAACGTACATATTAAAATACGTAAGTCATTTATTAAAATAATAAATAATATAAATATAAATTTATTACTTACTAACAAAGCTCTTGCGCGTTGGAAAGACCTCGCTCTAGATGTGTGTACAATCTTCAGCTTAGCTCTATTCTCCTTGTTGATTGCATTCCATCTCTGCATTGCACATTTATAGTTGTTACCGCAATTAATAATAAAACAAAATAAATGTTCAGTAATGAATAAAAATATTTAACCTGAAATTGCTCGCTCGCGAATAAATGACAGACACGAGTCCATTCTTCCTTATTCATATCGGGCTACGGGTGTTCTAACGACTCTTCTTTGGAACTGAACACCGAGTAATGTTGGAACATTCTATTTCTGTGCATCCTATACGCTGTGTTCATCGTAGACGTCACAGTTATTCGATCCTCGGTTCGGTCGTAATCTAGTTGGAATCATCCTTAACATATATAATAGTTACTACTAAATCGATGCTTTTCATATCACAGGGACTAAATCGATTTTTGCGTATAGCATAGGGACTGATTTTGCATTTATCCCATTAAAAGTTAATGAATCAGTCTATCATCCTTATAAATTGAGCTATTATTCATATTGTTCCTTCAAAGATGAAAAAACAAACAATAATGCAAACAATGATGATGACATTCAGACTCAACTTCAATTTCTTCGGGTGATAGGTCCTATCTCATTCGGCACGTAATTAATTCCGACCATTATGATCGATGGTCTAGAAATTTCGACAGCATATCCCCTCAGTCCTCAGATACACACCTACAATATTGAGTATAAACACTCACCACTTAAGGCAAGTGTATAAGCTCAATGCTGGATGTGTATCCGAAGGACAAAAGGAGATTACGCATTTACGCATATTGTAAACTCAAATGTCCATATTGTGGACAATTCAAGAACTAAACCGAGTTCATTATCCGAACTCCGTGTAATTCTCAAACGGGGGTTAAGGCTACTAAATGAATACAAAAACATAAAGATAAAACCGTTCGGACGTACACACAACAGTCCGGACATTACAAATACGTTCGGACGGTTTTTGAAAAGCGTTCGCACAATGAAAAAGAGTCTTGCCGTGTGAGACCCCGTTTATTTCTTTTGCTATTTCCTATGTATTAGCTTTTAATTTCTTATGTATTAGCTTTAATTTTTATTATGGGGTCATATTTTTGGCCAATGTATGGCCTAAGCTTTATGTTAAGGTACATCAATTAATATGAGATTTTATTTCATGGAAGTTTTGTGCAAGTTTAAATTATATTTCCCTAAGAGCCGAAACTTGCAAGGTAAGTTTCTCTTATGGATTTATATTTTTCATTTGCCTAATATATTTCATAATCCATAAAATTAAATTATGATTAAAGATTTATATATATTGGCCGAAAATAATTAAATGGAAAATCATGAATTTTTTTTAAGTATTTGAATATTTTTGTGTGTCATTAATAGGTGGCATATATATTTATTATGTGACCTAAATTAGTAGTTGAATTATCATTAGAATATTAGATGATAAGCTACTAGGCATATGATAAGTTTTAAGAGAGTTTAAAATGATAAGCACACTTGCTTATCATAATGATAAGCTAGGATAATGATAAGCTAGAGAACTTTTGATATGATAGGTTGTTGTGACTATCGTAGAGATAAGCTAAAACTATTATCTTAAGATAAGTTGTCATGCTTATGAGATGATAAGCTATGTAATTGAACTAGATAAGCTAGAGAGCTTATAGGAGATAAGTTAGGTGAAAAAGTAACTAAGTTGAAAGTTAGTTGTGAGAGTAACTAGAAAGTTAGTTGTGATAGTAACTAAGTTAGTTGTATTTTAACCAAACATCATGAATGAACTAAACAAGAGACAAACCAAGAGGTGACAAAGCCATTTACGTAGGAGTGAAAATCCATAAAGTTTGTAGGCCATGTGAGTTGTAAAGAAGTGATAAGAGAGCAATTAATTGACAAGACAATTCAATGGAAGAGAAATGAGAGAAAATCAAATGCAAGGGCAAGAGATCACGTGGGATAGCAAGCATGAGGAGGCAAGTGATGATGTGAGAGAAAGTGAAAAGCCAAAAGGAGAGAAAAGGACATGCCATGGTCGGCCAATGCAACCCAAATTCACCCCCCCTTTTCTTCCCTCTCCCTTGTCATTTTCAACACCTCATGTCAATTGTCATTGCACTAATTCACCTTGGGAGACTCAATTGCTTCATGTGAATTCCCTCACACTTAGCATTTCAATTCCCACACTTCATTGTTTCTCTTGGCCGAATACCCCATTCCATTTCACTCTCTCTCTCTCTTTTCCTCTCTTGGCTGAACTTTACCCTTGAGCTCAAGTCTTGTTCTTTTCCTCTTGCAACCTAAATCACTCTCTAAAGTTCTAAGTTTGGTTCTCTCCTTGAGGTGACCGAACCTTCCCTTTGTGCAACTCCATTCCTCTCTTGAAAATTTGTACTCACTTAGCCACTTTTTCCTTGAAGAAATTTAACTCACTTCCTTAGAGTTAAATCATTCAAGTTTACCTTAGTTCTCCCCACCATAAAACCTACCTTAGCACCTTATAATCACGCTTGGAACCACTCCAAAAAGGGTGAACCGAAAGTTGGGAGAAGGAAGGATCTTGGTGAAAATTTGGTGATTAGTGGAAGGTAGAGGTAGGCTTGATTTCACATAGTGTTTTTGCTTAAAGTTCTTTATAAGTTCTGACCTAAGGTATTTTATTGTGCTAGGTACTCAAGGCTTGTGTTTAATCATCAAGGTAAGGCCAAAAATGTGGTTGTTAGTTCTAAGATTTATGTCGGCCGAATATCACTTGGTTGGATTTGAGGTGGTACCTTGGTTTGGTTAGATCTTGAGATTATGAGACCAACCTTAAGTTATAATGTTAGATCTAGCTATATGAGCATGAGATCCGAACTTAAATGTTAGAAAGATTTTAAAGGATGAACAATGCATGCTAGTTGTCTTAAAATGCAAAAGGAATGCATGATGCAAGTTTTGACATGAAGGGTTGTTTTGGTTGGTGTTGGCCGAATCTAATATGAGTTGAATTTTCAAATATAATTTTGTTAAATGTCAATTTGATGAATGACCATGATATGTGTAAAAGTTTGGTGAACACATGCATATAGGCTAGTCTTGAATTGTTGTAGGTTGCATGCAAATCGAAAGAACTAAGGAAAACCTAATCATTCTATGAATATGTGTGTTGGCCGAATATGATGTTGTGATAGATCTTGAAATTACTTTGTGAGTTGTAGATCCTAGGTTGTGAATCTGAAAATGGAGGATGAGATCACCATTGGAGAAGAAAACTTAGATAAGGAATGCTTAAAATGGAACATGGTCGAATGACCTAATAAGTGTAACCCTAATAACAACCCTATAACAATAAGATTATATTTACTTGTGATGGATAAATGAAATTAGGGTTATGGCCAAATGGATTGAGGATTTAATTAGGTTGGCCGAAACTTATGGTGAACAAAATAAAACTTATATTTCGGGTTGCATAGAGATTAAATGTCAAGCCAAACGATTCGTAATTTAAAATGCAATTTCATGTGATGTATAAGTAAAATTAATATTATGGCTAAATGAATTAGAGGTTAAAACGATTATCAAGGCCTTGTAATGTTAAGCATGGATTAAGGATTCAATTAGAATGATTTAGTGTTGGCCGAATCCTATTTAGGGCAAAGTGAATTGTAATTGTAATGAGATGAATATCCAAGCTAAGGATTAGAGAAGCCTTGATCATATGAAGAGAGAAAATGAAATAGGAGAATGCCAATATGTCAAACATGCATGGAAAAGGTGTTAAAGAAAAGATATGAAAACTTAATCACATGATATTAAGATCTATGGCTCGGGTTGGATAGAACTCGGAGATCAAGCCACGATTTAGCCATGATTGGGGTTGGAAAATGATGAACTAGTAAACTATTAAAGAATGGTCTGGGTACATGAAATAAAGAATATATGAAGCTTGAATCAAAGCATGAATTGGGGTACATTGATGCTTATGTGAACTCGAAGGAGCATGATATTAGGTTGAATCCTATAGATCTTGGCAGCACCTCTATAGCGCATCTTTTGAGGTTTGATTGATGAATATGATGATCATTAGTCCATGTAAAATAAGATCGTAAGTGTAGAGCAAGAATTCAGCGATAAAGGTTGTTGTTTTGATATGGATCATTGGTAAGGTTGAAAAATTAAAGATCCGATTTTGGATATCGAGATATATTGAGATTATTAAGAAGATGTTAGAGAAATCGAGTCGAGCTACCTAGAAGTTCACCTACTTTGGAGTTGGTTGAGATGTATGATGTGTGTTATATTCAATTTGATTTATGAAAGTTAAGAATACTTACAAGAATTTTATGTATAATTTCACGTAAAGTTTCGGATATGAACTTTGAAACTAAGGTAATACATGATACGTTTGTATGCCTTGTTGAATGTTGATAACTAAGCATTGGAGTATCGCTTGTAGGCGAAGACCGAACTAAGTTCGAGTGGATCGGTATAAGTGCAATAAGTGCAAGGAGTACTGTAAGTGAATCTTACTCGATTTGGAAAACTGGAATGATACACTGCATGATTTATTGTGCATGGCAAGATGTTTTTAATACAAGTGACATGTATTGTGCATAAAGAATGTTTCAAGTACGCATGATGTTTCGAACTGCTTGCCGCTTTCCCTGATATTTCCATGATTCACCGAGTCAATGCAACTGACTCCGTACTGCTTGCCCCTTTCCTTATGGCCTACCGAATTTGGGCGATCTCCTTCTTCCACTCAGATTCAATGTTCACGACCTTATTCTCCAAACCAGTCAGCCGAAAACTGATATCATTGACAATCTCGTGGGTGGGTTGCAAAACCGATTGCATACGCTCTTTCAGCTACGTCATCGTGTCGTCCATCCAACCCGGTCGCTCTGTACCAAATCCCAAGGTTGAGCTCTGCCCAGGATCCTGCTGCTCCCTTGCCACCGCAATATGCTCCTGTCGTCTAACTCTAGCAGCCCGAGCGACAATTAGTGCTCGACGTGTTTGGGCCATAAATTTGGAGAGCGTTGTCTTGTTTATAGACCCAAGTGAAAACGCCCTAGGCTCCCCAGCACTGTCGGGTACCAGCAAGGAGTGCAAGAGTTGGGTCAGTAGAATCTCGTGCGACAATGAAGTCGTACCATCTGTCTTCAACGCCTCAGTACAAACAAACTGATAAGACAGCTAGCACCCCCCAATGACCATTTACAAGAACTCCGGCCGGCTATAAGACAGCTCCGTAGTGTCCTTCCTTGGGTCGATGATAGAGCATAAGATCAGGTTCATGATCCGCTAGAAAGGAAGCAACTACCCGTACCATATAGGCTCCGTCCAAAATCGTTGTATCAGCACCTAGCATAGTCCAAAACACCTCAGCCTTAGTAGGCCGACCCTCCTTGCTCATTTGCAGGTTTGGGAACACTGTCAAATCTTGCTCGTACCCTAAGAATCTCGCCAACTTGTCCGGTGGGAATACGATCAGAACATTATGAACTGTGACCTCCATACTGGGCTCCTCAATGTCTGTCGCTCGCAAAATGGCACAATAGATCTCCCGCACCAGGTTCTTCGAAGCATACTCGGTCCTATGAATTAGTGGAAGCCAACCAATCTCCTCTACCACCTGCGGAAGCGTTCGACCCTCAAAAGTGACGTAGTAAAAATCCGCCAACTTTATGTCTCGCTCCACAACAATCGAGCGGGACATAATTATCGCTATATGCTGGTCCAATGACAAAGTGGAACCAGAAGATTGCTCTATATCAGCTTGGTCGGACGCTGTGGGACTACCAGGTTAACTCAGCCATGTCAGCATCCCTCCATCTCCACACACGCCCAGAAACACAACCAAAACACAAAGTATCATACTCAAAACAACGCTAACAATTAACACAATCAATTTCTATGTAAAAATCAATCAAAAAACACAATGTACAATGCAATAAATTGAATTGAAAATCTATACGTAAAACTATAAAAAATCAATCTTTTACAGCTAAAATCATGTTAAAAGTAAACAAAACATACCTTAACGAGATTAGAGCGTCGAAAGAGTGATAATAGGCCATGATTTGAGAAGAAAATATTTGAGAGTTATGAGATTTTGATGAGAGACGAAGGGTTTGTTATGGAAATGCCGAACTGTTCGACTTTTCAAAACTCTTCGACACCATCCGGACCCTATACAAAACGTCAGGACGGTTATTTTACACACGTGGCCAAATAAATGCATGCGTATTGAATGCCAAAATTTAAACCGTTTAAAAGGGTTCGGCACCCTAAATACGTCCGAACAGTTTTACATCTAAACTGCGCGACGTGGCAGTGCACGTTTGGCTGACCCAAACGTCTGAACGGTTAGGTAACGTTCAGACGTTCACAACTGTTTTCCACCATCTTGTAACGTAAACACGTGTAAACCATGCGACGGTTACATCGAAGTACGAACGTGTTGCTCATCCGTTCAAACGGTGTCGCCTCACGATAACAGTCTGAACTTTATCCCTCTATGTTCAAACACTTATTTGTTTTGTAGTCCCGACATTATGGTTGTCGTCCAAACGCTTTGCAATTATGTTTAAATTACTTCTTTTTTGTTGTTAAATTCACCAATTTTAACTTAATTCACTGAAATTCATTTATTTAAATGATTTACTTTACACGATTAATTTTCTTCACTTAAGTTAATTAACAAATCACCTATTTAACTACAATTACAAGTTAATTACACTAACTGTTCTATTAACATAACACCTGTACTAATCGCCTATTTTATCTTACTAATTATCCCTTTAAATTGTACTAAATTTTATCAAGTGAAAGAATATAAACTAATTTAAAATATCAAAAATAATCTAAATACCGAATGAAAAATACGATAATAATGTCAAGTACAAGCCTGAGACAGTCTTTCAAACGATATATATAATACTAATAAAACATAAACAGGAAACTAGTCGAAATCAATAGTTGGCTCGTCCAGATCTAAACCGTGGGCGTCACGAACATGCGCCAAATGCTCCTCCATATTTTCCACTCGTTGGACGGGTGTCTATAGCTTTATAGCTCTTCCATCAGAGCCCTGTCCATTGGAGCAACTTTGGTCTCTAGACCAGTCAAGCGGCATTGGAGCGTCATACACAACGAATGTGTCGGCATCACTATTTCCCGAATACTCTCCCTCAACTCCACTAAAAAGGTGTCCGCCCAAGTTGGTCGCTCTGTCTGTCTCCCGACATTGGTGCTATTTCTCCCTGAGTGTTTCATGGTCAACCTTGCAAAATCGTCCGAACATTATCACTAACGTTCGAACAAAAATCAAAATGTATCGTTTAAATTGTATACTGTCCAAACATATAAAACCAGTCCGGATGTTGTGAAAAACTGTCCGAACGTTTTGAAAACTGTCTGAACGGTGTTTCGACGAACCAAACCAAAGGAACTTAATTTGATCAACGAAAATAACCCAACAAATTAAATAGCGGATGGTATTGAATTAAAATATATGAAATTAAGAAGCAAAGTCATGGAAAAAAATTTACTTGATGTTGTTTGAGAGATCTTGAATGGGAAGTGAAACTATTTGGGAGAAAAGTTTGAGAGAGCAGAGGGAGTTTGAGAGAATATTTTAAGAGAGGAGAGATAGTTTGTGATCTTGACAAAGTATAAACGTCCCTTGGAAGCATCCAAAAGTTTTTCATAAGCATTCAGATGTTTTTCTACTTTATTTTTACACGTGGCCTAATCAAATTTAACGCCATTAAATATGCCAATGGATTCAAAATGGATCTAGAACTTTAACCGTCCCGACGTCTTGGTAGAAGAATCTGAATTAACCATCCGGACGACCTTTTTGTGTTGTCCGGATGTGGTTGGAAAAATTGTGATGATTCTAATTGTCACTCAGTTACAACGATTTGCAATTTGTCACCCAGCATAGAGTCCGGACGGTGTATTTGGGAGTCTGGACGATTTTATTTTTTGTGACGATTTTTACCGTCACTCATAGGCGCGGACGGGTATATGTCGTCACTACTGAAATACGTTGTTTTGAGTGGTCTGGACGGTGTTGTGGTTTCCTGGATTATTTTTGGTGACGATATTAATATTTTGACAGGGAAAGACCACTTTAGGTGACAAAATTTGATTTGACACCCAGATTTGTGTCATCTAAAACTATATTTCTTGTAGTAGACTAATATTACAAAATACAGTCAAAGAGACATTTCAGAGTGAATGTAAGTCTTCTAAATATAACCACTTAAAATCTCGTATCTTGTTACCATCTTCACTCTAACATTTTTCTTCTCTGTTGTCATATGTTCAGGTGCTAGTTGTGTTTTACGTCCATTCAAAAGTCAGAGGCTCCAGAGTGTCCTACGGAATGCTCATCCCGGGTGTTGTAGTTGTTTCTTGCCAATTGGTGATAATATTTATTCGTCTACAGTTACAATATTGGAAGAAAACATTCACGCGGAGTACTATCAAAGGACCTGCTAAAATTGCGTATGCAAAGGTTTCAATCAGTATCTTACTGTACTTCTATGCCAGCTTAGTAAGTTTCAGAATCCATTTCATATTTTTTTTTTTAGTTATTTCATATTTTGCTTTGACAAGCAGTACTTAAAGTTTATGTATTTTTCTTAATAAATAATTCGCGGAAAGTGGGTTTTTTTTTTTTTTTATGCCATTGCATTCAGGTTGGAAACTAGAAAAGCTATGTCGAGGGAGGGAGAGGAATTACTACATAAAAAAAGCTTAACCACCAAGAGAGCTATACGGCCTTACCAGTTAAGAATCTCTTGTAGGGTACGTAGTCTCTCTCCTTTAGGTCGATCCACACACTTCCGGCCTCGTACATATTTGCGGTTGTGTGACGACTCCTGATGCAAATCAGGATGTTATTCTAGAGGTTTTTTAGGAATTTCAAATTCTTGTTATTTTATAGATTGTACTTAATGGGTTTGATTTTTAAATGGAAAGGGGAGGACAGAAGGGGAAATATTTTTTTTAAACAATTTTTAATTTTTGAAGGATTCCTATTGGCAGAGAGATTTTGTACTTTACTTTTTGGCTATCAACCAAGGTTAAAGGCTTCGCACCAACTTGCCTAACAGGGACGTACTCAAAGCCACACCCAAACAATATGGATATGGCTTGTCGTCATTGTCGAATACATTGATCGGGTCATGCCCACCAACCACTAGACTAGCTCCCCAAGGGGCGAGAAATTACCACATTGGCGACACTGGAATGTGAACTGATCACATATAGTATTAGACTAGAAAAGTTCTGTACTACACTAGAAGTTTCATGTATATACTAGAAGGTTCATGAAAGCTCTAGAAGTTTCATGTATATACTAGAAGGTTCATGTATATACTAGAACAAATTTGGAAGATGCTGAAGGGGCTGAAGAGGCAGAATCTGTCAACTTCAAAACTTGATTCAAGCCATGGTTCATCTTAGCAATTCCAATCGTTCTCCAGTGGGTAAGATCCTGTATATAACAGTGGTCATGAAAAAATATGAGACAATAAGAAAGGTTAGAAGTTAGCTTGCTTGCTGAGATAAGATTTACAGAAAAATGTGGTATGTATAACACATTTGTTAATATAAACCCTTCAGCAAAAGAAACCGTTCCTATATGAGTGGCTACTACACTTTGAGCATTTATGACTAGTCTCAAAATTGCGTGTTTCTTTTTGCTTTTCTTTACTATTATCTTCCCTTGAAATTGGAGTAATATTTCAGCAAAATTTTCTCTTTGTTTCATTATTTTGGCTTATTAGTATTATTTGCAATTTGAACTGATTACTTGCCGAGCTCTTAGGCAGTGGGTACCGTTTGGTACCATTGGTCTGTTCGACGACAGATATCTTGCTGGCAGAAAGCCTGTGAAATTCATAGTGGATGTTCCCTTGACTTCTATGACTGTTCTCGTAATTCTGAAAATTATACGTTCGTAGACAAATATTGCGATGGACAAACACCAGATACCAGTCTTTGATTTTGGAATATTTCTTGAATCTGTTCAATCTGGCCTGGTGGGGTCCAAATTAGGTAGTACTGCAAGAACGTTGCGAAGTTTCTCGTGGGGCATGCGAAATTTGAGGTTTGCACTAGTACACACACTAGACTGTCATTCCTCGATGGATCTTATTCTAATGCTTTATCATTCTTTATCTTGCCCTATATATCTCTAGCGGTAGTCTTCTTTCTCTCTATCTTTATAGTAGGTCTTTGTATATGTGTAACAAATGGGCGCTACTTCGTTTAGTTGGATGTTAAGTATGAAAACTCATGTTTAGACCAAAACTATACCTAGAGGCACAGGCGGATCTAGCGTGGGGCGAAGGGCCCCAAAAATGGTTCAAATTTTTTTTTTAATCTGTTTTTTATATGGGTCAACCAAAGGCCGCCCCCCTTAAATCTGCCCCCCTTCGCCCCAAAAATCAGTTCAAAATTTTTTTAATCTGTTTTTTATATGGGTCAACCAAAGGCCGCCCCCCTTAAATCCAGCGCCAAGGATTTTAATGATCACTTTTGTCTTCTTTTGACCCCCCAATGTCTTTCTTCTCTCTCGTGAGTCAATGTGTTAGCTAACTTTTTCAAACTGGTTATTATCGAGACCACTGCTTATTGGTTCATGATAGCTGTAAATATATTTTTTACATTATTATAACTATTAACTACTATAGATACGACAAAGGTATCTTGGAGTAAAGTTACCAGTACTTCGTTAATATTTTTGTTTAAGAGAAATTACCTTCAAAATCTAAATATTACATGCTCAATTTATATTGAATATTAATTATTTATTATAGTAAATATTATCCTAGTTTCTTTCACAGATTTTTAATAAAAAGGTGTGATTTGAGGATTTTAATCCTATGTGTATTTATCAGGCATAAGATTTTCTAAGTTTATACTTTTTCAATCCTAGACTTAGATACAAGACTAAGGTAAAGTCTTTTTGTGGTGACGGTAAGCAATTATAAAGAATTCATTGCAGGTAACTAAACACGACAATATATTTTTTTGATATAAATGAAATTTTTAGTTATTAATTATAAATACTTAAACTATCAATTTTAATACATTATAATTTCTAACTATTAATATTAGATAGAGTACTCTTTCTCTAATTTTTCCGTGAAACAGCACAAAATTTAGTGTTTTGCACTTAAAATAACAACAATGCTCCCAATGACTTGTAAGTTGACAACAATACTCTTTGTCAGGTATGAAGACTGACTTGTCTAATAAGGTAAGAGATAACTGAATGAATGATAGTATGATGGTTTACATTGAGAGAGGAAATTTTGAAACTATAAAGAACGAAGTCATTTTGCAACGTTTTTAGAAGATGCAAACTCGTAGGATCCAATTATCACCTCTTAGTCTCAACAAAAAGTACGGTACGTGTATTTCAATATAATATATTTTAAATATTTTTAGTCCTTAATTTTCGATATTTTAACTCTAAAATACTTTTTTTCATTACATAGTAAAAAAAATTGTTATTTTTTCTTAAGAGTTTGCCCCCCTTCAAATTCGTTTCTGGATCCGCCACTGCCTAGAGGCCGGATGAATAGGCATTTTAAAAGCTCAATATACCTTCAACAATTATACTAAATTCATGCACCAACCAAAACAGACTCAACAGGCTGTCAATTATCACATATTAATAGGAGTCTCTAACTCCAAACAAAGTTAATCTAACCATAACTTTAGATTGCAGAAAAGTGGACTCTTTAAATCAAGATTGCCTAATTATTATCCAAGACTATTAATGAATCAATCATAATTAATAAAGAAACACACCATTACCAAGACAGCAAGAAAGAGATTAACAATCACACAGATTTTGGGTGACAAAGTGAAAACTTCCATGAAGTTACTTCTTCAACCATTATAACTGTAGGCTTTATAAAAAGTCAAAATTGTTGTAATTTTAGCTTAGAGACTATGTTCTTCTCTAGTCTTAGCTCATACGTTTTCCACGTATATAAGCTTATTATGTACGGACAACTTTCGATATTCCATGATCTCATCGTTTCTTGTTTTAATTATTGCAGTTCTCTGGGTCAAAACCTTCAAACAAGTGTGGACGTCTTGGAAAACTGCTTTGCTGTTTTAGTTTCGATCCTCGGTTTGGTAATATTGATTATATATATCATCGGGGGTTCGCAGGTTGGTATAAAACTGACTTTTTTCTCTGTTGTTTTCTTCTGGCTACTCATAGTGTTGGTACTATTACTTTTTATAAACAGGTTTAAAGTTTGCTGGGAAACTGTTTGGAGGATCTTATGTGTGGTACACATTTTAGATCCTAAACTTATCTAGAGAGAGGTGAATAGTACGTTAAAAATTTCATCACAACCTATTTACACCCTAATGCGGAAAACGTTATGCAAATCTTAGCAAAAAGAATTTATTAAATCTGTCCAGATATGAAAAATATCACACAACCCTATAAATGACAGAATTTCAATATATTTAGTCAATTTAAACAATTCTAAGATCACCTAAACAATATCACAAACACGGAGATATTCGTTTTGAGTAAAAATGTAGAATTTTAGAGAAGTTGTGAATATTTATGTTGAATAGTGTTTTATTGGTGTTTGTGTAAAGTGGAGAGAGAAATGATTTTATATAATTATTTAATAAAAAATATTGAAGTTATGTGAAAAAATATAGAGAGAGAAAATTTATGTTGAATAAAAAAGTAAAAGGTTGTTGGAGATTGTGTAAAATATATTGGTATTTGTGTTTGAATTCTAAATATGTTCGGTGGTAGTTTTGTGAATGTATTTGAATCCTGCAAAATTTAGAAAATGAACATGACCCTAGGAGTGCAGAAAGCTTGAGTATCTTTCTAAACTTCAATATCAATTGTTTCGGGTATCTTTTCTCCAAGACAAAAGATAGAGTTCACAATATCATTCAATTTACCATAGAACTTATCAAAAGTTTCATCCTCTTTCATTCTAATTTCTTCAAACTTAGTAGTTAACATTTGAAATTTAGAAGACTTAACAAGTTTTGTTCCCTCATGAGTTGTTTCAAGCATGTCCCATGCTTCCTTAGCCGTCTCACACATGGAGACTCTTGAACTCATTGGGTGATATAGCCATAAAGATGGCATGAACACCTTTACTATTCCAATTACAATCATTACTCCCATCCTTAGACCATGAAGACATTTCTTTAGGATTAGTTTCTCCCTCAAGAGAAACCTTGGGTTTTGTCCAACCCTTCATACATGAATTTCACACTCTCTCATCCATTGACTTTAAAAAGGCTCTCATTCGAACATTCCAACATGCATAATTACTTTCATCAAAATATGGAGGCACCGAGAGAGATTGACACTTATTCATCTAGGAGTTAAAAGGGTCAAGGAGCGATTATGGCTTTGATACCATTTGTGGGACATGATTTAGACCCTAAACTTACCTAGAGGGGGGGTGAATAGTAAGTTAAATTTTTCAGCACAACCTATTACACCCTAAAAATGACAGAATTTCAATATACAAATCTTAGCACAAAGAATTTATTGAATCTGTCCAGATCTGGAAAATATCACACAGCCCTATAAATGACAGAATTTCGATATATTTAGTCAATTTAAACAATTCGAAGATCATGTAGACAATATCACAAACACTAGTAGTGTAAAAAATCCTTGAACTAATCTTTTGAACCAAGATGCACATCCAACCTACCAACATTCGAATTTATATTATGCTAATCAATTAACAAGCAAATATAAAAGGAATTGAAACACAAACAATCACACAAATACAAGAGATTGTTTACAAAGTGGAAAACCCTTTGAAAAAACTCATTCAAAAGGGGAAAACCACTTCGGGCTCACCGCTGGTTAACCAATCCACTAAATGAGAGAACACTTACAGTTGGTGACTTTGTTTACCACAAAACTTTTGCTACTTAACAAATTCCGAAAGAAGCAATTCAAACGACACGCTCGAACCCGCACCAAGCGGTAGAAACAAAACCTTTGAATCTCTCTCTCACTTAAATTAATTTTGATCGAAGCAACCTTGCTTTAGGACGATTGAAACTCCAATCGACAAACACCGGAACTCCGATGTTTACCCACTGTCACTGTGGGGTTTTGTTGGTGGTGGTTGATTACATCAACAACACACGACGGAGGATAATCAAAATCTTGATTCTTCAAGTCTTCAAGAATGACCTCTTCTCCAATCTTCACAAATCTCTCTCCTGAAGGCTTCGTTCAGTTTCAGATCTGTTTCACATCTATTTTCGTCGAAGTCTCTTCTGTCCAGCAACTGAAAATCCCTTTTTACATGACTGGGTAAATCAACGCGATAATGCACTTATTAATTCTCCGCGTTTCGGCTTGAACCTCAAGCTAGCTCCAAATTACAACATGGTTTCTCCAAACTCACCTCAAGCTAGCTCACCTAGCACTTGACCACTTTAACACCTTTATAATTTCCAGTTTTCTTCACCACTCAACCCTTTCAACTGAGGCACATATACTTGATCAACCAAATCCAAGACATCGTTTCATTACAACATACATGTCACGGAATAAAGCTAACAATCTAATCTTACCAACTAACATTATGTACTAACCGGGGACACCACACCCGTACCTTGCTTGAGCGGGTTTACGAACTGTTTTGTATTATTACTTCTTCGAAATTTGAAATGTGTTTTCTTATAATTAAAATTCGAACTATAGCGACCTTTTCACTCAAATGATGGGAAATATTAACATGAAAGACATGCCGGCATTTGGCGTGTCTCTCCATCTTGTGGTAGAAAACGTTGAAAAGAAAAACAGAAAGAGATATAAAGAAATAGAGGAGATGGTCCCTTCTACGATCCCGGCCCTGTGCTGATTGTAGGATATAGTCATAGAGGAAGGGATCAGATTCTCATCCTATGTGGTGGAGGAAGAAGGAATCTCCCAACCCTAGCTAAGTGTCGACCGCACAGTTAGACAATCCCCACGCCTAGATATTGCCTCCAGTACTCCCACCAACACGGATCAGGAGGGTGGAAGAATATCGTTTCATTCTTAAATGTATCGTTTCTTCCATTAGAACTAGCTAATTGTGTATCAATTATATTATCTGATGGCCTTTTCACTTTACTTTTTTAGATTTTGGTCTTTAATCAGAAGGCTGTCAATTATATATTTAAGCTTAGTATTTCTTGTCAATTTAAATACTTTAAAAGAAAAGCAATCATTTTTCGTGTACTATTTAACAAACTTGAGTTGGTGTGGAGTAGATATTTATGCAGTTTGTAGTTGAAAACTCTAAAGAGATTACACAGAAGAAAAGAGTTAAGCAACGGGAAATAGAGCTGTGGATTTTGAGAAACAAGCTCCCTGATACCATGGAAATGGAGGTCAAGTGGATCACGCAAATCATATTACTGGAAGAAAATCAAGACGTTGATACCGAGAAGTTGCTGCTTCATCTTCCCATAAAACTTCAACAGGAGATTAAACAACATCTCTGCCTGCCCTTGCTAAAGAAAGTGAGTCCTTTACCTTTACTGTATTGTCTCATTTTCTTGTTTAGGTGTAGTAAAAATCTAGATCAACGACTGCAAATTAATTAATTGTCTTCATTGTAATAAATATATATATGAAACATAAATAAATGAAAAGTTTAAAGTAATAAAGTGGGTATTTGATTCACGTACGTGCTTGGCCGTTAATTTCAAGTTGTTTTGTTTCTTGTCATTCCTCTTTTGCTGCTCCCGATATTGTGTAAACTAGGTGCCAAATCTTGAGAGCCAAAGTGACGAACAGTTGCAATTGATCTGCAACTACCTCAAACCAGTGTACTACAATGAGGACAGCTACATTGTTCGGCAGGGAGAACCACTTGATCGTCTGCTCTTAATCACCCAAGGCATTGTATTGAAATTCACGACCATTATTTGTGAGGGGACTGTCTGCTCAAGCCACGGTGAATGTATCGAAAATGGTCATTTCATCGGAGAAGCACTCATCGAGTGGGGTTACAATGGCTCCTCCTTACCCAACCTATCCAACCTCCGAACTTCTCCACACACTGTTAAAACCCATACGAAAGTTGAAGCCTTTGCTCTGACAGCCAAAGACTTGAAGACTCTAGTTTCGGGACCAGCTCTTGCTGTAATACGATCTTGGCGTAGGAGATATTTGAACGGGAGGTAATAGTTGTGGGGAGAGCATCGCGGTATACACATGGATGCAGGACTATGTATACTCGAACAGTATCTCATATTATTGATGTCGCTATATTTGAGTTGCAATCTGAAATTTTTCATGGATTTAATGGCCAGAAAATGGCTACTTGTTTGGACTCCATAATTAAAGCTTAATTATCATTACAATTCATGCCGTATTCACTTTTTTAACAAATCAATATTGGAGTACGCCTTTGAAAGGTTCAATCCTTCTGGTCCATTTTTAAGACATGAATGTTTCTCTATACCCAAAGTTAGCCAACACTACAAGAAAAAAGACTTTGGGTGACAAAAAAATTTGTCACCCAAAGTGCTAATTTCGTCAGCTAATGTTTTGGTGACAAAAGCGAGTTGTCACCTGGTTTGTCACCTAAAGCCCGTCAGCCAAAGTTTTGAGTGACGATTTTGGTGTTCTATCGCTCGAAACCCTTCGGACGGTTTTGTGCCATAGCGACGAAATTGAAAATCGTCATGCCCAGTACAATCCATCCGTTCGCATGAGCTGTGCGAACGTACTCTCAATACGTTCCAACAGCTCATGCGAACGGTTCGTCCATGGTGACAAAATGAATTTCGTCATGTACAATCTGTGCGCACGGATATACGACATCGTCCGAACATCCATACAGAACGTCCGGACGCTTGCGTAAAGACGTCCACATCGTTGTTTAATTTATGATGAAATACTTATTTGTCATCCTCCAAATCCGTTTGAACTATGACGTATAAAGTTCGGACGCTTGTTCATACATTCGAACGTATCGTTGTATCGTGCGCACGTTTACTTAGTAAAAGATCGTGTGCATGAGAAAATAATCGTGCGGACGGACGAATTTAAAGCGATGTGTGCGGACAGATAGTTATGCCTGTGCACGTTAACAACACCAAATAACCAGACGACCTTTGATAGCGTTTGAACGGTTTTCTTTGTATTTGAATTAATTTAATTAAAATTTTACAAATAATATAAATATAAAGATATTTAATTCTCATGATATGTCACGCCCCGTGCCCGTACTTACCCTCTAGGCTCACCAATAGTGATGGTATGCACACATGCGGGGATTACAGCACGAATTGATTTTCGTAAGTCCTGGCGATTGGCTTTGAAAAAGCTTTGCGGAATCATTTAATTACAATTGGTTTTAAAAGTACGAATACAATAACGGAGGAAAAGTGATATATTTTAAGGAAACCCAAATAAGTCCAGGAGTTTGAAAGTTTTTAAGTGAATAAGGAAGATAAAATGAAACAATTGTGGAAATAGAATTGTAATAAAATCAAGAGCAATTATAAAGAAGTGAAAGTTAGGCAAATAAAATCAAATGTAGCGTAAGGAAGAAAATAGAATAAGAGAAAATATCGAAAATGTAAATACACAATTTTTCCACTAGTAACACGAAATCTCTCTTTTACAAATAAAAAAATCATTCACGAGAATACAAAAGTAAAGAGAAGATAACCTCAAAAGCGGAAGCTGTCTAAAGCTTTCCATACTACAATGTCGGTGAAACTGCTAAACTGAATCCAAACTAAAAAGAGTAATAAAAGTCGATGCTGTCTAGTCCTCCGGCTCGGTGTCAGAGGTCTGGTCAGCAAACACCGTCTCACCTGTGCTCTCCGCCGGCGGAGCCGGTGGATCGGGTACGATATGCAGAAGGGCTGGATCTACATCTACCAGACCGAATTCTTCCACGAGGGGAAGTGGGGGCAGGGGTGGACCCTTGAGGAACCATTGGGGTCCGTACCCCAAGTATACCTCAAAGGTATCTGTAACGTAAATCCGGATCTTAACAACTAAAACATGTGTATCAAAGTCCAGGGTCTGCTCGCACGAGAAAATCATCATCTGCCAAGTTTGAAGATTTGCCGCCAAACATACAAAATAAACAATAGGAAAAGGGTCAGTCCTAATGACTCAGTAAGGGGAGAGATGAGAACATGACATGTAACAACGCGAAATAGAAGCAACATATATCATGAATAATAACAATAATTAAACGATCAATATGGTATGAGTAATGCAAATGCAACATGAATGCATTTGTCTCCCGGTCATTTCACTTTCTTTCTTGTTTCCGATCGGTAGAGGTGCCCTTTTGTTACTCTGTTCTATCCCCCAGAGCAGGTTGTGCGTCCCTCCTCTCCTCTGGGACTGTCCCGTGCCCCGGCACCAGGACCCTGTCAAGCGTATATTATTTCACGCCAGGGATACCAACCACTTCTTTCAGTGTTGGCTTGCACTATCCCACTTTGTGATCGGTACCGTCACCCGTTCATATGCATTATCAATAATCAATTCCTCAAAGAGATCAATGGATACACATAGCAAAATGACATCGTATATGACATTTGAACAATTAAAAGGAAAACGTTAGCAATTTTAAGATTTAGGTTCTAAATTCATTAATTTAAGGACTTGAACTTGTATGACTTAAGTTACTGCTTTTATAAGATTAATCCATTGTAGTCAACATACAATAAAAGTTCCCACCACTATACTTTTAATATGTGGCGTAAGAATTTTACAATTAAGGCCACCAAAAAAAAATACTCTACAGACATTGTCGTGCCTTTCTTTTACACTAATAGGGACTCATATCATAGCCATGTTTTGGGTTCATTATTGGGTCTAAAAAGTCTTTCAAAGTCACCTATGGATAGGTCTAGTTCGGCCCCTAAGTCTTCAGGTCAAATTTTTGGACTTTCAAGTCCATTTCACGGTACTTTACCCATTTTGCCTCCCACGGTTAAAAGCCATTTTCTCACTCCATTTACATCCTTTTCACTTGAACTTTTCACCATACTTCCAAGACTCTT
Organism: Myrica gale; assembly: GCA_963930655.1. Taxonomy (NCBI): domain Eukaryota; kingdom Viridiplantae; phylum Streptophyta; class Magnoliopsida; order Fagales; family Myricaceae; genus Myrica; species Myrica gale. The sequence goes on from OZ005616.1 coordinate 12,369,591, forward strand.
CCTTGAACGTACACCCCAAATTTGGTGGCCATACAATGTGATCTTACCCATGCGATGTGGACTTTAGTGCGCAGAGATCAAAACAAAGCAAAAAGTGACCTTGCATGCCATTTTATCCTATTCTCCATACATACATGTTAACTATTTCCTACTTTTAGTCCCTAAAACCCTGTGATAAGGTTAAGCACATATCAATTCACCTCAGATTAGAAGGAGGAGTTAAATACTTTCAAAAAGTAAAGTTTGTTTTCACATCTATAAAAGAATTCATCATGCAACTTCAAGAATGCGTCTTCATAAAAGTAAACAAGGGATTCATAAAAAAAACAGCAGGTATAAACGTGTATCATTTGCATCCATGTGGCAATAACATGTTTTCTCACAAAAAAAAAGATTCATAAAAAAAACAGCAGGTATAATACGGCAATAGCATGCTTTCTCACCTAAAAAGCCAAAAAAAAATCACTTTCTCTTCCCAAAGCCCTACATGCAACTAAAAGTTACCCCTTACTTGCTTGGTTCGGCAATAGGCTTTGAACAAAGGTAAAAGCTAAAGCACCTAAAAAGCAAACGTTAGATCAGAAAGTAAGAGGAGGAGACAAAACAAGAAGAAAACCGAAACTTTCTAAAAGTGAGGGGACATGGGCTGACCGGCTTGGATTTTTCCCTGCACCCTTCGATTTTTCTCCTTCACCCTTGGTTCTCTCCTTTGCCTCTTTCTCTCGGCCGGACTCTCCTTTCTCTCTTGGTTCTCTCCTTTATCTCTTTCTCTCAGTCAGATGGCAGTTTCCTCATGCGATAAGGCCTTTTGCAGGTATTATAACTCACTCTCACTCTTTCTTTCATTAGTAACGAGGTCCCTTCCTTACCCTATGGTTTACGGGTGCAGCCTAGGTCTTTAGGGGCAAATGATGCGTTGATGGTTAACTCAGAGAAGACAACTCCTTCACAGGGTCATTTGGTCGGCCAAGAAGAGTATTTGAGCCATGTGTACGAGGGTTTCTTCCCTAGGTAATCATGATTGAAACGTAAACACAAAAAAGGCACCTGAAGCACAGATGGAAGACAATACATGCATATGCAAGCTCTTGCCTAGGCAACGTGATTGCCAAAAAAAAAGAAAATTTATTGTCAAAGTGTGTTTGCATGCAAAAGAGACAAGAAAGAAGACCAATCACACACGCCCAAATGGTCAGTTAAAGAAGCGAGAGAGAGAGACAAAACAAAACAAAAGTAAGTAGCTGCCTTTTCTACTAGATCGACTACGCATGAGACTTCAAGACAATGATCGTAATGAGGTTTAAAAGCAAGGTATTTGAGTATATTATAGTCGGCCATAAGCAAATGGGAATTGAGTAAAATATGACACAATAGAGAAAATTAAAGCTAACGATTATGAAAGATTCTTAATAAAATTAAAACTCATAATGTAACTCTAAAATAATAATAATAAAAAAAATCACACTAAGTATCAAGCTCAATGATATAAACACAAATATAATCATATATATGAAAATTAGGAGAATTAAAGATGTGCAAAGCAAGTATATAAAACAAATTAATGTAAGTTCAAGGAGGCAATAAATTAAACAAGAAAATTCCATGTAGTAATATGTCACGCCCCGAACGCAGTCCCGCAGGGGACCGTGACAGCCGCGAGCAACCCCAGAGGTTAGCTCCAGCATGCTTCCTTAAACATACAGCGGAAAGAACATAGAATCGAGAAAGAGACGGGACAAAAACATAACAACATAACTTCATAAAAGTCCTCAATTAAGCAAGGTATCTTAAATTACACAATACATGAATAACACATAAACATGTGACATATCACATCGATTAGGTCACAACAACAAAACACATAAGCATCTTTCTTCTAGGTCAGATAGTCCTCCTGACTTCCTTCACCTGAGGCATCTGGAATGATATAGTTTTAAAAAAACATGAGTCAAAAAGACTCAGTAAGGGATAAACATAACTTTAAAGCATGATCTTAAAATTTGGACTTGATTTTCATGTGAAATCATAATTCATGATGCACATGCATGTTTCATGATTATGCACATGTCCTTGATCATAAAGCTTGTTCATTCACTTGAATTTGGCCCATGGCCCTTGAAAATAATTCATTCATAACTGGTGGGCTACTTACGCTCCATTTAATCGCTGGAGTCCGGGTTGTGCGTTCCCATCGGAACCGTCTCCCTTACCCTTGGGGACATTTCATTTGGTCGGGCTAGCCCTTGAAGTGGCCCCTGGCCTGATGGCTAGACACGACCCTTGGAGGCCCACATCTTCTCATTGTCCTTCAGTGTGGTTGCACAGCCTCTTAGGATTCACCCAACCTTCTCGCATTCGTCCTTCGGTATGGGAGTCCATCTTGATGGTACGGTACCGACCAGAGCCCTTAACTTGACTTGTCTTATCATAAAACTTTTCATATGTCATTGCATAAAAATCACTTTATAAAAACATGCAATGTTCGTGTCATGTCATGCTTATTCATGAAACTATGCAGCGTACCACTCCAGTTTCGCAAAATGTAAGTTTACTTACAATCCACTTACCTTGGTCTCCTTGATTATGAGACGGTGCTTCGCATACAAGCGATTCAATTATCACATTTAGATGCTTAGAAGTTAATCACATAAACACACAAGAAAAATACTATTTTATTTTCAAAGGTTCACTTTAGAAAACTTACATAAAACATTTGAGAAAGTAATTATCATATAACATATCCTAATAGCATCTAAGTCCAAAAATTGCAACTATTAAGATATCAAACTCCAAGTTCGACATATAGGAGATTTAACAAGCCCGTTCGAGCTCCTGTCGAGCACTGGTCAAGCGCCAACACACTATCCAACTTCCATCAACCTTCGCTCGAGCGGCGGTCGAGCGCAAACTCTCTGTGTGAAATTTCCCAAAGGCCGCTCGAGCACCTGTCGAGCGTTGGTCAGACGGCAAGACACTGATCACCATATTTCCTTAAGGCCGCTCGAGCGCCTGACGCACTCTAGTCGAGCGCGATGATACCTAAAAACAGAGTGCTAAAATCTTCCTATTCCAATAACCTAAACATGATCCCGAGGTTGATTCTACTGACCAAAGACCATTCCACACACCCTAATACATGCCTAAACGAATCTTCATATACATATCAAAACGTTTCCCGAGGTTGATTCTACTGCTAGTGTACCGGGACTACTCTCAGCTTGTACTGTTGAGTCGCACCGAAGACGTTTTCCTCCCGCTGACATGACATCATCCTCTAACCAGATAAATTAATATTAGAGACAAAAAAACGCAATAACACATGTTACTCAAAATGAATATAAAATAGAAACACAAAGTAAATTGAAATGATGAAGTTACTTTAGTCATCGAAGTCATATTCTTCAAATCACTACAATCTTCACTGAACGATTCCGAGTAACTTCTACTTCATGTTGTTGTGGACCGCTCTTATCGGTTACCGGTACATATGCTTCGACATCATTTTTAGTCAAGGGGATCATGTCAAAGGAGCTAAAGTTTATAAAAAGCTCAATATACTCTTTCTCTTGGTATGCTTCATGGTTCAACGGTCCTTTTACATCTTCACTAACTTATTCACTAGTTTCTAGGTGTAATCTTTTGAACAATATTCCAGTGACCACCCAACTTCATATCATCAATATAAACACTTGATTCCCTTGAGAAACTAGCACGAACGGGTCGTCTTTGTACCACTTTTGTGATGTGTTAATACTAACAAACCGACCATTTTTATCAAGACCTAAGTTTTGCCCTGTACTCAAGTCAAACCAGTCACATTTTAGTAAATAAACTAAATTTCCCCGCAAATAACGCAACGCATAAATATCCTCGATCTAACCGTAAAAATCAACATCTTCTCCATCATGGTCCCCTGGAACAACCACACCACTATCCTGAGTGTTACGAAACTGTTCATGAAAGACCGTGTCAAAACATAACACAAGTCACTACACACCCAGAGTAATAAAGTGCCTACTGATTCTGACCGGATGCTAATGCATACAAATCGTTTGGCACCGAGCCCAGATTTTGATTGTGCATAGTTTGAAAACATGTGTTAACTTTGACTCTATAAAAAAATGATCACTTTAAATTAAACATATAATAGGGAAAAAATTAAATAAATACCCGATTTATAAACCATAACGAAATTTCTTATTCGTGCCTCATGTCAACATTTATTTATGATTCCCTCCTCATCTCTTCCAAATGCTCGCTAAAAAGAAATAAGATATTCTATAATAAATAAAAATATAATGAACTCACAAGTGTTTAAGTGAGCAAATATTCTTATATGCGCTTACTCTATATGTTGGCTTATTTCTGAACAGTTGTTGAGTACATACTACTGTGCTTCTGTAAATTCTTTTATATTCAAATCTTGACCCCTACCAGCTCTCAGAGGTCGAACACTTTGAGTAAACACAGAAAAACCACAACTTTGATCATCCATGTCGGCATAATTCCGGTCTTTTCTATTAAATCTTGTCTCAACCGTTCCAAGATACATTGAACAAAAAGTTAAACATTCATTTAACACATAATTCATTCAACGAAATGCTTCATCTTCCCCATATACCTCTCCATTTGATACATCCACCGAAATTGAACTGGACCCCCAAGTTTCACCTTCCGAGGTAAATGAACAGCTAAATGAACCATAATAGTAAAAAATGGTAGAGGGAATATATGTTCCAACTTGCAAAGAGTCATTCTGTTGTTCTTATCTAACTGGTCCACAACGTATAAACGTAATGTTCTTTAGCACAAGTCTCTAAAGAATAAGCTCAACTCAGTCAACGCTATACATACTTCGTTTCCTTACAACCCGTGTATCATTGCTGGTAACATTCACTACAACAAGACGTGTGAGTCGTGACTCTTTATACCCATTATTTTCTCTTCATTTATATTCACGCATCGAGATATGTTAGAGGCGTATCCATTCGGAAACTTGACACCCTTCAGCCATTCACAACACTTCTTACGTTCATCCTTCGTTAAAATAAATAATACTTGAGGCATCAGCTCATGTTGACCCCAAACTTGCAAAGGCAAGTCCTTTTTAATTCCCATTAATGCCAAGTCCCCCTGAGCACTAGAATTGTCCTTCGTCTTAACATCGATGTCCATCAAAGTTCCCAACACATTGTCACAAATTTTCTTCTCTATGTGCATGATGTCCAAATTATGTCGAAGTTTCAACTTAGACCAGTACGATAACTCAAAGAATATGATGTGCTTTGTCCAACTTAACTCAATGTCAGCTCGTTTTCTCTTCTTCTGAGTCTTCCTAAATGAACATAACGGAACCGATTCAAGTTGTTGGTGTATCTCCTCTCCAGTGACTTCTTCAGGCGCTGCTCTAAACTCTTTTTTCCCATCAAATATGTCGACATTATATCCATGCGTCGAGGACAAATACCGGCGATGTCCCAAAAAATAATGTTTGTCACACGTTTCCCCCAAAATGACGTTGTGTTTGCATTGCAATTAGGGCACACTAACCGTATTTTCGTACTCAAACTTAAGAGATTACCATAAGCGGAGAAGTCATTTATTTTCCAAAGCAAAACAACGTGTAACTTGAATGATGCATTCCATTTTCCCACAAGTCCCTCAACTCATCTACCAATGGCTGCAAGTAGACGTCGATATCAGTCCCAAAACTTCATGGACCTGGAATAAGCAACGACAACATAAAACTTGAATCCTTCATACATTTCCATGGCGGCAAATTGTATGGAATTAGTACCACTAGCCATATACTATACGATAAGCTTATGTTGCCAAACGGATTGAACCCATAAATGACAAACCCAACTGAAAGTTCCGAGATTCCGGACCAAACCATTCATACTTTTTGCTCTAGGTCTATCCATACCCTAGAGTCTGCAGGATGCCTCATCACCCCATCTTGAACCACACGCTTCTCTTGGTGCCACCGCATATCCGTTTTCGTTTGCCTTGATAGAAACAATCTTTGCAACCGTTGTTTCAAGAAAAAATGGCACAACACTTTTTCAGGAACCTTTGATTTTCTATTATGACCGTACTTCCACCTCGACTCTCCAAACACCGGACGCTTTTGTAACTCATTGTGCTCCTTCCAAAACAGAACACAATCATTTCAGCACGCATGTATGTTATCGTAGTAGCTAAATCCTAAATTATTTCTACACTTTTTCGCCTCATAATAAGATTTAGGAAGTGTCTCCCCCTCCGGTAGCGCATATTTTATCAAGCCCAACACATTTTCAAACGCTTTTACACTCAAATTATTCTCCGAATTCACATGAAGTAACCTAACAATGAAAGACAACTTCGAGTACTTGTTACACTCGGGATACAACTCTCTTTCAACATCTGTCCATAACTTAGTATACGCGGAAAACCCATCTCCAGACCCAGACTCAACTGTTTCAGGTGTCACGCCCCGAACGCTAGCTAAACGAGGCTAATGACAGCCGCGAGCATTCCCGACAAGGAACGCTCAAGCGTACTTACTACAATTCTTGCAGCAGAATATATACCTCATCCAGAGGATTCTTGCCGCGGAATATCATAATGCCTCAATATTTAAAAGAAGCCTTATATTGCTAGCGTATAACGTACATAAGAACATGCTTTCCATTGATAAATCAAAGTAGTTATAACATGGTCTCAAAATATCAACCAGTTTAAAACCTTAACTTACTAAGCCGAATAACCCATGACCACCACATCACGGAGGCTCATGCTGGCTCTTACAAAATTTATCTAAACCTTTACTAATAAAAGCAAAAAGGAAAAGACATTTCGCCAACCCTTCTCCTAGGGTTGAAGGTCCTCCTCTTAAGTTTCCTGCCCTGAAACATTATCTGGAATGATACTGAAAGTTCAAGAGCAACCCAAGAGGGGGGGTGAATTGGGTTCCAAAAATTTATACGATTTCAAAGAGACTTTAAGTACATACAAAAGATAAGGCAAAAGACTAATGAACAACAATATATGCAAAATTAAGGAGATAAAGAGATAGAGAGATAACACCGTGTTTTTAGGTGGTTCGGCCAATCCTTGCCTACGTCCACCCCCAAGGCTATTGACCTCCTTGGGCTTCCCTTACTATAATCGAATAACAAGTACACCTTAGCTTCTGGGGTGCTAAGGAACCGTTACAAAGTGTTTTTAAAGCTCACGCTTAAACTTTCCCAAATCCTCACAACCTAGAGGATTTCTTCTACTCTCACAAGTAGGACCCAGTGTTTACCCAACACTCTCAACCTTTAAATGAAGTGGGTATAAGGGAAAACTCAAGTATTGGCACTTAAAGCCGAATTTACAAGTGAGCGACACACGAGCAGGAGAGAGAGAGTGGTTGTACAATGTAGAAGACTCGAAAGGTATGAAGATGGAAAATAGCAGGCCTTCTCAAGGAGTGCGGAACTTTTACTCTTCTCTTGCTATCTCTCTTTTCTCAAATGTTGTCTTCAGCTACCAGTCTTGCATTTAAACCCCAAAACTTCTTCAACGGTCGACGGGTTAGGTGAGGAAGACGTTGGAAAGTTGCCCGTGTATTAAGGAGGAAATAAATGCGTCTGATTGCTTTCCGGAAAATCCTCAATTTCGTGAGATGTGCTGACACATCAAATAGTAAGTGCTGTCACATAGAAAAATGAGCAAAAAGTGAGTAATCGGAAGTTAGTGCAATGTGTCGACACCATGTCACATATGTGTCGACACCATATTTTCACCATTCGGGAGTTAGTGCAATGTGTCGACACCATGTATCATATGTGTCGACACCAAGATTTCCAGTCTCGGGAGTAAGTGCAATGTGTCGACACATGTCCTGTATGTGTCGACACCTAAGAATCTTGGAAGCAAAAATCAGTTTCTATAAGCCTCAAATACGTTTCAAACTCCTTTTAAGGATTTATAAAGAGGAGAAATGATTGTTCCAACACTTGTAAGGATGCTTAAGTGAAATTCAAGGAGTTATAGTTAGAAAACATTAATCCATTTGAGATAAAACTTGGAAATGATGGATTTAACTATGTAAAATAAAAAAGTCTTCAAACATAGATAATTTTGTTATCATCAAAATCATTTAAGGATTGTTTGCAAAACAACCTTGGGCTAACAGATACAATTTAAAACTGTGAGTCGAAAGACTCAGTAAGGAATTATAGTTAAAACATGATTTGAAGTCATGGTTTGGAAAACATGAAATTGTACTTGGACTCATAATCATCAACTTGTAATCATAAGCATGCACATGAACTTGAAGACGTAAACATGTAAACATAATGTAATTCATGCATGATCATGAATTTTGATGCATGTGTATGCGTCATGATTGCATATGCACACGCACTTGCTAAAAAAACAAAATTGTACTTGTAAAACTCTTGCTTTTGGAAAAATCATTCCACTCCTTATCTGATGGGCTACTTGCCCTCTATTTACCCCTGACATCAGGGTTGTGCGTTCCCGTTGGAACTGTCCCCTATTTCCCTTAGGGACCTCACATATGGTCGAGCTAGCACACCTTCTCGCATTCGTCCTTCAGTGGCTAGACACGATCCTTGGAGGTTCACACCTTCTTGCAAGCATCCTTCAGTGTGATTGCACATACCTCGTGGACTACCCATCCTTCTTGCAAGCATCCTTCAGTATGGGTGCCCTAGGTGACATCCATCCTTCACGTAACGTCCTTCGGTATGGATGCACCTTCTTGACTTGGTATGGTACCGACCGACTTGGGTTCATTAACTAACTTGTCATAAAACTTGTCATAAAGTAGCATAAAAATGGTACTTTCATTTGCATAAAATTTCTCCTTCTTTCTCATAAGAAAAATGAATGCAAATGATCATGATGTATTCATGTCGTGCTTGATAATGTCATGCTTGATATGGTTATTCATAAACACTTTTCATGCTGTGTATCATTCCAGTTTTTGAAAAGCGTAAGTTTCTACTTACGATTGCTACTTACAAACGTAAGCTCCTCTTACCTTCGTTCCCTTGAGCGCCTGAATTGTACTTGCCTACAATTGGGTCATACTAGTGTTATTCAAAGGTTCACTAGGTATATAAAGTAGTCATTCAATAACTCATACTTCGTCATACAAAAACATCCATATTCTTGACCTCTAGTTGGTCATCTTACAACACAAGATATTTCCTTAATTGAAAAACCTAGTAGAGTTCCCTAATAGTTCAAAAGGAAACTACAAATTTTCAGGAAAATTCCGTGAAATTCAAAGGAAGCCGCTCGAGCGTTGGTCGAGCGATCGTCGAGCGTTATGCCTCTGTGTAAAATGCTAAGGGACGCTCGAGTGCTGGTCGAGCGTCAGTCGGGCATAACTCTCTGTGAAATTGTTGAGTGACGCTCGAGCGCTGGTCGAGCGTCGGTCGAACGTGAAGTTTCTGCATGAATAATTATTCGAAGGACGCTCGAGCGCACTATCGAGCGTCAGTCCATATTTTAGACCCAAACACACATTATACATCCAACACACACGAAATTTGTCTTAACATGCTCTCCTCTTATAACCTCATATTCCAGACTTCTATTTACACCTACAAATCAAGACTTCTAACAATACCATGATTTCAACCCTTCAAACAAATGCTATTGCATCTATTCCACTTTCTTTTGGTCTTTTATCAAACACCTAGTGTGCATCTATGTTTCTCATGGGTTTTTAAATTTCCAGATCTAACCATATTCTCCATGGTTTTGTGCACAATCCATACAACTCTCTAAAACTCACTAGATCTACATTTTCTTCAAGAAAAACACATGAATCTCAAGGAGAAAATCTAACAACACACAACCAACCAACAAAAAGGAAAATGGGTGAAAGTGGGGATGGCTTGGCCGGCCAAACCACTTACCTCTTCTCTCTCTCTTCTTTCTCCTTCTTCTTTTCTCCTTCTTCTTCCCTTCTTCTTCTTCTTTCTTCTTCTTTCTCCTTCTTCTTCCTTCTTCTTCTTCTCTCTCTTCTCTTGGTCGGGTAAGCTAGGGCAAGCTTATGTGGTTTTTGGGGAGGGGGCTGGCTTATACTGGAAGGGATTGGGGGGAAAGGGAAAAGGAAAAATTGCCCTTTGCCTCTACTTTCCCTTCTTAACCCTCAATTTTTCCCCTTCTTTCCTTTTCTGCCCCTAAAGAACATCTATTTTCTTTTCCTGCCACTCCACACATCTAACCTTAATATATCTCCTCATTTCTTGTTCCAAGGATCCACATATTGCCACATATTCTTCAAAAATTAAAGCCCTAATTAAATTCCTCCAATTATTGTAACTTAGGGGCATATTCAATTAATAAAACAATCCAAGCTAATAAATCTCGACTGCCTCATAAAACGCTAGGGAGAAATTCCGTCTAGACATAACTTTAGATAAATAAAACCATACGTACATTTCCATAATGCATTCTTTATTAAAGTAATATATACTTAAGAGGTCACAAGCAATAAATTGACAGACTTAAAATCGGGGTCTCACATCCTTCCCTCCTTATAGAAATTCAGTCCTCGGAATTCGATCTCCCTTACCAGAAATTTTGTCCTGGTGGTGGAGGTCTAGGTCTATACGGGTGTGGGCGAACACTCGAACTGGCCCCACTACTAACATCATCATAATTAACATGATCAGGGGAGTTACTACCCGCCCAAGAGTGGGACATGGTTCTGTAACTATGACTTCCATTATTGAGGTCTTGTACAACATTACCCGAAGGTTCATGGTGTCTAGACAAAGTTCACTTCCTGAGATGGGTCCTCAGAAGAATCATCTAGAATACTTCTTCCTCTACCCAACTCTCTTTCAATGTATTCCCAGGAATCTTTTTCCCATGTCGAATCTTTTTCTTTGCACTCATTTCCTATTATCCTAGGTGAAGGGTCCTCCTCCATTGGATTCTCTTCTGAGTCCTCCTCCGAATCCTCTTCCGGGTCCTCCTCCGAATCCTCTTCCAGAACTTCTTCCGGATCCTCTTCCGGATCTGAAGAGTCAGTCCACCACATTCTGTGTCCAAGAAAAGGGGGGTAACTCCGCCTAGCAGGAATGGGCCGAATATTCATTTGAGAGGGCGGGGGCTCCTGAGTCCCCTCCCTAATCTCTTGCAACTGCGGTTGCTGAGGCGGTATAACGCTAAGAGGTCTAGGGTTCACAAGGAACAGATTGCGGTATTCCTGTGCGGTCATCCTTCTACGCGGGGGAGAGAGTGGGGAAGAGACTGACTGAGAGCTCGGGGGTCGGCGACTCGATGACATCTGATACATGGTGAAACAATTAGTCTCAATTCCCACATTAAATCATTAACACATATATGCGTATATCTATACTACAACATAGCACTATAGCTCATATGTGTAGTTAGACAACATAAAGGTACAATCAATGAAAAGAATCAAAAGATCAGGCAAGACATATCAAAATTCTATCACAAACGAGAATCGATAGAACATTATCCTTCTTAACTTTGTCCTTCCCGCAAGTGTGGGTATTTCGAGTACATTTCACTTTCTAACTCCCATGAGGCCTTTTCTACTCCGTGGTTTCTCCACAAAATCTTAACAAGAGGTATGGTTTTGGTCCTTAGTTGTTGTTCCTTCCTATCCAAAACCCTTATGGGTTCTTCCACATATGTAAGGTTTTCTCTAACCTGCAAGGGCTCATAATCTAATACATGGGTAGGGTCAGATACATACTTCCTTAGGAGCGATACATGAAACACGTTGTGGACTCCCTCTAAACAAGGCGGTAGGGTCAACCTGTATGCCACGGGCCCAATTCTGTCTAAGATCTCAAAGGGTCCTATGAATCTGGGTTGGAGCTTTCCTTTCTTCCCAAATCTCGCTATCCCCTTCTTCGGAGAAATCTTCAAAAATACTTTGCTCCCAGCCTCAAATTCAAGTTCTCTTCTTCGGTTATCCGCATAGCTTTTCTGCCGGCTTTGGGCTGTCACAAGCCTATCCTTGATTACTTGAAACTATTTCTGGCCCTAACATCCTTCTTTCGCTTACCTCATCCCAATACAAAGGTGATCTACACCTCCTCCCATACAAGGCTTCATAGGGTGTCATACCAATACTTGCTTGAAAACTATTATTGTACGCGAATTCTGCTAGAGGCAAGTATTTATCCCATCCTCCTTTGAAATCCACGACGCAAGCCCTGAGCATATCCTCCAGAATTTGTATAGTCCTTTCCGACTGCCCATCCGTCTGTGGGTGGAAAGCGGTACTAAAATTCAATCGAGTTCCCATCGACTCCTGCAATCGTTTCTAGAATCTCGAAGTAAATCTCGGATCTCTATCCGACACTATGCTCTTGGGCACTCCATGTAATCTGACAATCTCTTGAAGATAAATCTTCGCTAACTTCTCCGGGGCATACTTCACTATAATGGGTAAGAAGTGTGCCGACTTGGTTAGTCGGTCCACGATCACCCATATAGCATCGTAGCCCGAAGTAGTTCGAGGCAACCCTACTACAAAATCCATGGCTACCCCTTCCCACTTCCATTCAGGGATCTCTAGAGGCTTTAATGTTCCTACTGGCCTCTGGTGCTCTGCTTTCACCTTCTGGCAAGTCAGACATCGAGCCACATACTCGGCTATCTCCCGCTTCATATTAGGCCACTAAAAGGCCTTCTTAATATCTCGATACATCTTCGTGCCTCCTGGATGGATGGTATAAGGTGTAGAATGAGCCTTTGCTAGGATCAAGTCTTTAATCTCCCTTGTACTTGACACACAAACTCTGCCTCGATATTGTAATAACCCATCCTTATCTCCAAAATCAGGGTATTCCTTTTTCCCAATCCTCTCTCTAATCCCTTCAATCACCTTATCATTCTTCTCGGCCTCCGGAATCTGCTCCTCTAGTGTAGGTTGCAATGAGAGCCCTGCAATTGAGACAAACTGATCGGCGATGATAAGCACGATCTCTGCCCTTTTTAAGTCCCTCCTGATTTCCTCGAGTACCACCTCCATTGAACTTGCCTCTGCTGAACTTGTCTCTGCCGACTTCCTACTTAATGCGTCGGCCACCACATTGGCTTTTCCGGGGTGATAGCTTATTGTGCAATGATAATCTTTAATCAACTCTAGCCACAGCCGCTGCCTCATTTTCAGCTCTTTCTGGGTGTTAAAATACTTGAGGCTCTTATGGTCGGTGAATATCTCACATTTAACCCCATACAAATAATGTCTCCATATTTTCAACGCATAGACTACCGCAGCTAACTCCAAGTCATGCGTGGGGTAATTCATCTCGTGAGGCCTCAACTGCCTAGATGCATAAGCTATTACCCTTTTGTCTTGCATCAAAACACAACCTAAACCTTGCTTCGATGCGTTGCTGTAGATTTCATACTCTCCATATTCCGAGGGTAGTGCTAACACTGGAGCAGTAACTAAATTGGCCTTTAACTCTTGGAAGCCCCACTCACACTCATGTGTCCATTCAAATTTGACATTCTTCTTTGTTAGAGAAGTCAAAGGCTTGGCCATCTTTGAGAATGCCTTGATAAATCTCCGATAGTACCCTGGTAATCCCAGAAAACTTCTTACTTCCTTCACATTCGTAGGCCTCGGCCACTTGAATATAGCAGCTACCTTTTCGGGATCCACGACAATCCCTTCACCGGATACCACATGCCCCAAAAAGCGAACTTGTTCCAACCAGAACTCACATTTGGAAAACTTGGCCAACAGCCTCTTCTCCCTAAGAATCTGTAGAACAGTCCTTAGATGCTTCTCATGTTCCTCCTTATTTCGAGAGTAAATCAGTATGTCATCAATAAAGACAACCACAAACTTGTCTAAGAATTCCTGAAACACCCTATTCATCAAATCCATAAATGCGGCTGGAGCATTGGTTAGCCCAAAAGGCATCACCATGAATTCATAATGGCCATATCGCGTTCGAAATGCCGTCTTCGGTATATCTTCCCCCTTCACCTTCAACTGGTGATATCTCGATCTCAAGTCGATCTTCGAGAATGCCTGTGCCCCTTGCAATTGATCAAATAGATCATCAATGCGAGGCAACGGGTATCTATTCTTGATAGTCACCTTATTCAACTCCCTGTAATCAATGCACATCCTGAGGCTTCCATCTTTCTTCTTTACGAACAAAATCGGTGCTCCCCAAGGTAACACACTCGGCCGAATGAACCCTTTATCCAATAGATCCTCCAGCTGAATCTTTAATTCCTTCAACTCTGCTGGTGCCATCCTATACGGTGCTTTAGAAATTGGAGTCGTCCCTGGTTCTAAATCGATGTCAAACTCCACCTCTCTATCCGGAGGTAAACCGGGTAATTCTTCCGGAAACACATCAGGAAATTCGTTTACTATAGGGGTTTGCTCTACCGTAGCAGTCTCCCTCTGTATTTTATTCGCCCAAACTAAGAACCCCTCATGTCCTCCTTGCAATAATTTCTTGGCTTGCATGGCCGAAATAATTGCCGGTCTTCGCTCCACCTTTCTCATGCCTACAAAACAACAACCCGGTCTCCCCTCCTTTTGGAACACGACCTTCTTCTCGTAACACTTTATGCTAGCACCGTGTGTTGCCAACCAATCCATATCTAAAACGAGATCGAATCCTCCCATCTCCATCACTATCAGATTAGCCGACATTATTTTCCCCTCAACTTCTATTGGGTAATTCTTCACTATTCGATCGCAATTGATCCTCCCACCAATAGGTGTCGATACTACTACATGATATTCTAATGGTTCATGCTTTATATCTCTTGACTTACAGTATGCCGATGCAATGAATGAATGTGTGGCCCCTGAATCAAATAATACAAGGGCTTCTCCATGAGGCAAGGACAACTTACCTGTTACTACTCTGGTTTGGTCCTCCGCATCCCTCGGGGTTAGAGCATATAGTCTTGCTTGAGTTGGACCGCCATGCCTCCTCGTATTATCTTGCGGTGCTGGTCGGGGTGCTTGGCTTGGATTACCTCTTGCCCTACAATCTCGGGCAATGTGACCTGGCTTCCCGCACTGGAAGCATACTCCCTGCCTACACTCTCCAGGGTGCTTCTTGCCACACTTGTTGCATATTGGGAATTGATTCCCTCCTGAATTCTGGATTCCACCAGGCCTCTGGTTCTGGGCTCCACCAGGTCTCTGATTCAGGGCTCCACCAGGTCTCTAATTCTGGGCCTGGGATGAACCCTGCTTGTTCCTCTTCCAGGGTGCCTGCGATGTTTCCAGCTTAGGAGGAACCTTCCTCTTTTGCTGGTCGTAGTATGCTGTTGTCCTCTGCAGCCCTCTTTCCACTATCACCGCCCGTTCTATGACTTCTGCCAAAGTCTTCAAGTTATGGGTCATGACCCTATCATAGATTCGGGGATGAAGTCCCTCTTCAAACTTGCTGGCTTTCCTCTCCTCATCTGGTACTAAATATTGAGCAAACCTTACCAACTCCATGAATCGAACAGAATATTGATCCACTGTCATCACTCCCTGAGTCAAATTGGCAAACTCTCTTGCTTTTGCCTCTCGAGTTGTTCTAGGAAAGTAACGATCCAGAAACTCTTGTTGAAACATCTCCCAGGTTATGGGCTGTTGCCCTAACTCTTGACTTAGTAAGAGCTTCTTGGATAGCCACCACCTTTTGGCACCCCCCTGTAGTTTAAAGGTGGCGAAGCTCAAGCTCTGGGCATTTGTACACCCCATGACTTCCAACAATTCTTTAATCTCTAGGAGCCAGTTCTCTGCTAAAACGACATCTCCTTTGCCATTGTACACCGGCGGGTGTTGGCGGTTGAATTGGTCAAAAGTACATCTTTCAGGGCGATCTCGAGCCCCTTGCACATTTGCTCCTTGCTGCACCTGTTCAGCGATAAGCTGAGCCATGTGCCTTACAACATCATTGGTAGTGACACCTGGTTCTTCGAGCTCCTCTTCCGTATTTCTATACCTGGGTTGTTTCCTAGGCGGCATCCTGCACTATAACGCCATCACTACGTAAGTATCCTAACAATTAGTTGAGGTGCATAAGATTTCTAGCATACTCGATATCCAAAAGACGAGTAGCAAGTCCTAAGTTCACTAAACTCTCCAAATTTTTCCCTCTGATACCACTTAACTGTCACGCCCCGAACGCTAGCTAAACAAGGCTAATGACAGCCGCGAGCATTCCCGACATGGAACGCTCAAGCGTACTTACTACAATTCTTGCAGCAGAATATATACCTTATCCAGAGGATTCTTGCAGCGGAATATCATGATGCCTCAATATTTAAAAGAAGCCTTATATTTCTAGCATATAACGTACATAAGAACATGCTTCCCATCGATAACTCAAAGTAGTTATAACATGGTCTCAAAATATCAACTAGTTTAAAACCTTAACTTACTAAGCCGAATAACCCATGACCACCACATCACGGAGGCTCATGCCGGCTCTTACAAAATTTATCTAAACCTTTACTAATAAAAGCAAAAAGGAAAAGACATTTCGCCAACCCTTCTCCTAGGGTTCAAGGTCCTCCTCTTAAGTTTCCTCCATTGAAACATTATCTGGAATGATACAATTTAAAACTGTGAGTCGAAAGACTCAGAAAGGAATTATAGTTAAAACATGAATTTGAAGTCATGGTTTGGAAAACATGAAATTGTACTTGAACTCATAATCATGAACTTGTAATCGTAAGCATGCACTTGAACTTGAAGACGTAAACATGTAAACATAATATAATTCATGCATGATCATGAATTTTGATGCACGTGTATGCCTCATGATTGCATATGCACATGCACTTCCTAAAAAAAACAAACTTGTACTTGTAAAACTCTTGCTTTTGGAAAAATCATTTCACTCCTTATCTGATGGGCTACTTGCCCTCTATTTACACCTGACATCAGAATTGTGCGTTCCCGTTGGAACTGTCCCCTATTTCCCATAGGGACCTTACATATGGTCGAGCTAGCACACATTCTCGCATTCGTCCTTAAGTGGCTAGACAAGATCCTTGGAGGTTCACACCTTCTTGCAAGCATCCTTCAGTGTGATTGCACATACCTCGTGGACTACCCATGCTTCTTGCAAGCATCCTTCGGTATGGGTGCCCTAGGTGACATCCATCCTTCACGTAAACGTATTTCGGTATGGATGTGCCTTCTTAACTTGGTACGGTACTGACCGACTTGGGTTCATTAACTAACTTGTCATAAAGTAGCATAAAAATGATACTTTCATTTGCATAAAATTTCTCTTTCTTTCTCATGATAAAATTGAATGCAAATGATCATGATGTATTCATGTCGTGCTTGATAATGTCATGCTTGATATATCATGCTTGATATGCTTATTCATAAACACTTTTCATGCTGTGTATCATTCCAGTTTTTGAAAAGCGTAAGTTTCTACTTACGATTGCTACTTACAAACGTAAGCTCCTCTTACCTTCGTTCCCTTGAGCGCCTGAATTGTACTTGCCTACAATTGGGTCATACTAGTGTTATTCAAAGGTTCACTAGGTGTATAAAGTAGTCATTCAATAACTCATACTTCGTCATACAAAAACATCCACATTCTTGACCTCTAGTTGGTCATCTTACAACACAAGATATTTCCTTAATTGAAAAACCTAGTAGGGTTCCCTAATAGTTCAGAAGGAAACTACAAATTTTCAAGAAAATTCCGTGAAATTCAAAGGAAGCCGCTCGAGCGTCGGTCGAGCGCTCGTCAAGCGTTATGCCTCTGTGTAAAATGCTAAGGGACGCTCGAGCGCTGGTCGAACGTGAAGTTTCTGCATGAATAATTATTCGAAGGACACTTGAGCGCACTATCGAGCGTCGGTCGAGCGTGAACTTACTGCACAAAAATTCTTGAAGGACGCTCGAGCGCCTGTCGAGCTTCAGTCCATATTTCAGACACAAAACACACATTATACATCCAACACACACGAAATTTGTCTTAACATGCTCTCCTCTTATAACCTCATATTCCAAACTTCTATTTACACCTACAAATCAAGACTTCTAACAATACCATGATTCCAACCCTTCAAACAAACGCTATTGCATCTATTCCACTTCCTTTTGGTCTTTTATCAAACACCTAGTGTGCATCTATGTTTCTCTTAGGTTTTTAAATTTCCAGATCTAACTATATTCTCCATGGTTTTGTGCACAATCCATACAACTCTCTAAAACTCACTAGATCTACATTTTCTTCAAGGAAAACACATGAATCTCAAGGAGAAAATCTAACAACACACAACCAACCAACAAAAAGGAAAAAGAGAAAATGGGTGAAAGTGGGGATGGCTTGGCCGGCCAAACCACTCACCTCTTCTCTCTCTCTTTCTTTCTCCTTCTTCTTTTCTCCTTCTTCTTCTTCTTCTTCTTCTTCTTTCTTCTTCTTCTTCCTTCTTCTTCTTCTTCTTCTCTCTCTTCTCTTGGTCGGGTGAGCTAGGGCAAGCTTATGTGGTTTTTGGGGAGGGGGATGGCTTATACGGGAAGGGATTGGGGGGAAAGGGAAAGGCAAAACTGCCCTTTGCCCCTACTTTCCCTTCTTAACCCTCAATTTTCCCCCTTCTTTCCTTTTCTGCCCCTAAAGAACATCTATTTTCTTTTCCTGCCACTCCACACATCTAACCTTAATATATCTCCTCATATCTTGTTCCAAGGATCCACATATTGCCACATATTCTTCAAAAATCAAAGCCCTAATTAAATTCCTCCAATTATTGTAACTTAGGGACATATTCAATTAATAAAACAATCCAAGCTAATAAATCTCAACTGACTCATAAAATACTAGGGAGAAATTCCGTCTAGATATAACTTTAGATAAATAAAACCATACGTACATTTCCATAATGCATTCTTAATTAAAGTAATACATACTTAAGAGGTCATAAGCAATAAATTGACAGACTTAAGCGGTCCACCCAAGCTGGTCGCTAGGTCTGTCCCCTGACATTAGTGATACTTTTTTCGAAGTGATCCATGGTCAACCTAGCAAAAATTTTCCGAACATTAGCACAAACCGTTCGCACGCAGTTTAAACGACGACATTTATTTTTAGAATGTGTCCAAACGTTTAAAATTACCGTAACTAATGTTTAACGTCCGGATGAAATATTAACGTCTAAATGACATATACCACGGTTCGAACGGTGATTCAACGAACACAAACCAAACACTACCATAGATGAACACAAATAACGCAAAAAATTCAAAAGTATTCAATTGAAATGCGTGAAATTGAAAACCAAACTCACGAAGAAGGTCTTACCTGAAGTTTTTTGAGAATTCTCGAACTGATATTGAAAACTTTGATAAAAAAGTTTGAGAGAATAGAGTGAAAGTGTGACTTTGGCTAAGTTTGTCCTGTTTAATTTGTCAAGAATGCATCCGAACAGTAATTGGGGTTCGGAATCCTATGACCTGTTAGATTCACGCGTGGCCCAATCAAATTCCATGTCATTAAATATGACTGATTTGAGAAGCATCTTAGAACTAAACCGGTCCGGACGGTCTCTGTTGGTCCGGACGGTGTCCAGAGGAAGTTTTGCAACGTGGAAGCACATGACAAGTGGAATCAGCATTCATAAGCGTGCGGACATGTTCTTTTGCGTCCGGATGTAGTTATTTTTTCACGTGCGAACGCTCTAGTGGAAGTCTGGACGTGATTGAGTGTTCCCGGCGATTTTGGCTTTCATGGGTGACGATTATTATTTTTCATGTGATGTTGTTCGAACGTTGTATCTGTTACGTCCGGACGTTATTGTAAAAAAATTGTGACGATTCTGAACGTCACTCAGTTACGACAATTTGAAATTCATCACCCAACAAAGAGTCCGAACGGGTTGATCGTGAGTCCAGATGGTATTTTGTGACTATTGTAATCATCACTCATGAGCGACGTGTGATATGTTGTCATACGAGACATAAGTCCGAACGGTATTTGGATTTATCTGGACGGTTTTGGCATTCATGAGTGATTTTGGGTGACGAAATTAATGTTTTCTCATGGAAAGGCTACTTTAGGTGACAAAATTTGGTTTGACACCCAAAACTTTGTCACCTAAAGCTATATTTCTTATAGTGCAAATAAGCTGCCTACACCTTGAGTATGACGTCAGTCTCAAAATCTGGTGCTTGCATTGCTTTTGTTTGATTTCTTTATCTGGAATAAGTGTAAATATAATTAAAGAGCGTGGGGGAAAATGGAAGAAAAGAAAAAAGAGTTCAAGCCAAAAATAATAGAAGACGGGTGGGTGCCAATAGCTTACTATTATGTTGCCCTGTTTCGTCGAGACGATTAAACCGCAAAGGATACGGAAGCAAAGTCCGAGGTTCTTGGGTTAGTGGGAACTGTCTGCAAGCCAAAAGTCAAAGTGGGAAGTGATTATAAAAAAGGGTTAGCGCCCATGAAAGTACGTGGAAATTGATTATTTCAGTGGAGAACAGTAAAGATTTTATTCACCAAAACTTGGAGATTTTTTATTTTAAGTAACATTAAACCCATATTTTTTTTATAAAAATCAATCTATCCCCTCATGTTTCAAAATATTTTATTAAGCCTAGTATGTTTCAAAAATATCACTCTTCATCTTCCCTTTTATTTGGCTATTAAGTCATACGAAAAGTAATATTTGTTGACCGACCTCTACAAGATATATTTTTTAAAAAATTTTAAAAATAAATTGATTAATGAAATAGAGTTGTAATATTTTTATTTTAAAAATTACTTTTTATTTACAAATTATATTTTATTTTTAAAAAAAATTTTAGTAAATTTTTCTTGGAGGACGTTTCGATCATTTTGCATGTGGTTTAACAGCAAAATCAAATTGGAAATTTACTTAGAAAAATTCTTTACAATTTGTAATTCGAACACTGACAACCCCGATATAATAATCTAAGTCATCCTACTTAGATCCGCTCTGGGCTGCAACCACCTCATACCTCTAAACTTCTTCTTGTGAATTATTCATGAACAACCTTATTCTTCAACATCAGAACTCTGACAACCTAACTCCTTTAAAATACTAAAGGCTTCACTGTGGAAGATTGGATTCACTCGTGATCATAGTAGAGAAAAACTAAATGATTTTGCTCATCAATCTTAGAGAGTTTTTCTTACTCAATTGGGAGCTCAAGAAAACTAAAGAACATCCTCTCTAGGGTTAAGGGATGACTACACCAACAATCAGTTCTCGCTCGAGCCAAGGTCCAACGGCAGTCGAGCGAAACCAGTGGGAAATCGACAGGCAAGCGAGAACACTTTGTAAATTACCCACATTCTTCACTCGAGCCATACCTTGAGCCTTAGACAAGGAAGACTAATCTGTGATGTTGTCTCCAGTGTCGCTCGAGCCAGAGTAAAGCAGGAGGCAAGCGAGGAGTTACAATAAGATTTTTTCACAGAGTTTGTGTTAGCCTTTGTTCACAATCGATATTTTGATTCTTTCAATAAATGAATTAAGTTTAACAAATGGACATCTTCAAAGACAAATACATTTTTATCAAAGAGTCAAGGAGAAGAAGATTGAATATCAAGAAGATGCAATGAGCTCAAAAGTGAAGATTCAAGATTATAGGGTATAACTTGTAACTCTTAGTTTCACTTTTGACAAGAATTTGAATCGCACACTTGCATATCTTTCAAAACGTGCATAAACTATTTTACCTCTTGCTTGGAAGATCAAAATATTTTTAATGGTCTCAAAACATCCTCAATCAACTCCCACACCTTTTATATAACTGTTTTACCTCTTGCTTGTAACTCGTAGTCTTTAAAATTGGGTGTTTTAAGTTGGTCAAAATCGTGATTTTAATTCAACTGTATCATGTGCTAAAATTGAGGAGGTCGAGCGGATGTTGAAGCGGCCGACTGGTTTGTTTTAAACAAAAAGAGTTGTTCTTATTTCTGACATTATGACCGTTGGGGTAACGGTAACCTGTAGCGGTCGACCAGCTCGCTTTGACAGTTCGACCCCTAATGGCTAGAAACAACTAGTTTTCTCATGTGGCCTATATAAAGAACTTCTTACTGTCTCTAAATAAGAGAGAACGACCTCATATCATTTTACATAGCTTGAGAAATATCTTAAACCTTCTTCTTCCATATTTCTCATATCATTCACACAAATTACACCTTCTTATCCTTTTCATTGTGTGAATCAAAGATATTGAGCTTTCCATTTTCTCATTCACTCTTTGAGAGAGATTATTCTTATATCTTCCTATCCAAAAGAGGTGATTTCTTTAGCGATGTTGTTCACTAAAGACGAAGCTTAGAGAGGGTATATCTCAAGTTTGGTTAGGTTGTGAGTGGTGCGCCCAAAAAATCACTTGGGTTATGAGTGTTGACCCCGGGAATACACTTATAAGGTTCTCTAGCACCCAAAAGCTAGAGTGTATATACTATTTGAAAGATAGTGAGAAAACCTCAAGACTCGGTAAAGCAGCATGAGGGGTGGATGTAGACGGTTTTGCCGAACCACATAAAAATCTCGTGTTTGCTTCTCTAACTCTACTCTTTACATTTAACACTTATTGGGTGGCATATTGATTTTTATCTATAGATTTGAGACGTACTATGATGTTCCAGCTTTTTTTTCGACCAAAATGAGTGAAATTTAAAACATTTTCAAAAAAAGTAAGAAGTTTTTGTGTTGCCAAAGGCTTTAGGATTTAGATATTAGTTTTATTTGATTTTTTTTAGATCATATTCTGCTTAAATACCTATCTACCCAATATTTTAGTTAATTATTTGATTTAGTCATACGACAAAATGCAGACAATTTTTCTTTTGAGATGAATCGAGGTTCTTTTTTTTTGGGATGTGCTTTTTTTTTAATAATCTACCATTTCGTTTGGCATCTCATGATAATGTAAGTTATTTACGAAGATATGTGAAGCTTACATTTATGTTTCGAAATACCAGTAATTAAATTGTCATGTTGTATTGTTTTTTCAGTTATTTGAGTTATGGTGATTGATTACGTAGAAATAAGCCACATGTTGGTAGTGTGTATGTGATATAACTTTAATAAAATGTGCGACGTAATCTTTAGGAAAATCGACACCATAATTCCATGTTTGTCCCGTTGTATATTTTTGGCTTCAAGTTAATTAAATAGATTCTACTTGGTAGTGCATTAAATTCTGTCTCATTGTCTCCTAAGAGCTTGACAGTGAAGGAATCACTGCTTGGATTTGCTGCTCATTAATAAGATTCTTCCAATAATTTTGAGCTTGTAGATCATTGATGACATTGCCCTAAGATGCGATGCTGCTTCATTGTAGGCCAGAGCTAGCGCATCTTATAAGAGTTAAATTTCATAGTCAATCTCGTGGTTGAAGTACCACCAAATTATACCATTTATACATTCTACAATTTTTCAGTTGTTGGATAATCTTTGAACTGACAATCAAATCCGGCCCTGTGCATACTGCTTGACAAAGTAAAACGCGCACTTAAATCCTTCTTGCGCCATTTTCCATATATAGACAACGTTAACATGTACCCTTTAGTGAAGCTCAGTATCTCCATTTCCAATCTCAGTCATCGATCGAATGCATCAAGGCTCTAAGACCTCTTATTCATTTAAGACATTCTAGATCTCATGATGCCAGATGTCATAATTATTCCATCCAATTTTTTTCCCTTTATATTGGCAATTATATTCTTTGAACACATATTACAACAAAATATTGCCCAAAGAGATTTTTTTTCTCATACATATCTAGATATTTTGCCATGTCAATCTAAACGAGAAATAAAAATAATTTAAACACATCTCATGATCCAAAAAAATTTGCTAAACTTCCTAAACATCGTGTCACGCCCTGAATGCTAGCCCGAAGGGGGTTAATGACAGCCGCGAACATCCACTCAATGAATGTTCCAGCGTTTTCTCTTAATCATGCAACGGATTTTTTTATTTTTTTTTTTTATTTTTTTTTTACAAATACATAAACACCTACAACTGAGAGAGATGGGCCAAAGAGATTTACATAAACTTCAACTTACACAATTGACTACAACGACAATAGTGAAAGCATCCAAATTACATGTCATGTCTGCATGGCTGAAGTACAAGTCCTAAGGGATTCCAACAAAACCTTTATATGACCTACTCATAACATCTTGAATCCGTATATACCTTACAATTTTGTTAGCATCCTGCCGCCTCAGTGGGATATCAAGCACTCTTAGGATTTCATGTACATTCTCCAACTCTTGACCCATAGTACATTCCCAAGACCTATGACCAACAACATCACAATCTACTACTTACTAAGTCAGGAAATCCTCAGGACTCCTGCCACCTGGCAAACCTGGAATGATACATTTTGAAACCGTGAGTCAAAAGACTCAGTAAGGAAAAGAACTTGTAAACGTGATCTTGTAAAACATGAACTTAAATCATGAACTTGAACTTATAGCTTGAACTTGTAACTTGAAATTTGAACTTGAATTCATAATCTTGTAATCATGCACTAGTATCATAGCTTGAAAACATAACTTAAAATCATAACTTGAATTCATGACTTGAAATCGTAAGCATGCACTTGAACTCATAAACATAAGCATGCACTTAAACTTGAAATCATTATGAACTTGAAATCATAATGAACTTAAAATCATAAGCATGCACTTGAACTTGAAATATCATGTAAATGTATGTAATTCATGCATGATCATGAATTTTGATGCACATGTATGCCTCATGATTGCATATGCACATGCACTTGCTCTTGAAAACATCATTTGTACTTGTAAAGTTCTTGATTTTGGAAAAATCATTCCAATCCTTATCTTATGGGCTACTTGAGCTCCATTTACCCCTGGCTTCAGGGTTGTGCGTTCCAGTTGGAACTGTCCCCCTTTTCCCTTGGGGACCTTACATATGGTCGAGCTAGCACACCTTCTCTCATTCGTCCTTCAGTGGCTAGACACGACTCTTGGAGGTTCACACCTTCTTGCAAGCATCCTTCAGTGTGATTGCACATACCTCCTGGACTACCCATCCTTCTTGCAAGCATCCTTCGGTATGGGTGTCCTAGGTGACATCCATCCTTCACGTGAACGTCCTTCGGTATGGATGCACCTTCTTGACTTGGTACGGTACCGACCGACTTGGGTTCATTAACTTACTTGAAACTGAACGTAAAGTAGCATAAAAATGGTACTTTCATTTGCATAAAATTTCTCCTTCTTTCTTATGAGAAAAATAAATGCAAATGCAATTGCTCATGACGTTCTCATGTCATGCTTGATGATGAGAAATCAACTTATCATAAAATGCTTCTCTTTCTCTTTCCTTCTAGAAAATCATGCAAATGCTCTTGACGGGTCATGCTTGATGACAAATATCTCATAAAACTTCCTTGATCTCATAAAACTTTCATGTTTTCATTTGCACAAAAACTTCTTCATGCTTTCATACAAATACGTATACGATGTCATGCTTGTTGAGAAATAACTTGTCATGCTTGGTTATGCTTGTTCATAAAAACATGTTGTGTATCATTCCAGTTTTGTAAAGCGTAAGTTGCTACTTACTATTTTCACTTACAAACGTAAGCTCCTCTTACCTTCGCTTGCTTGAGTGTTGAACGTCACGTTACCTACAATGGATCATACTAGTGTTATTCAAAGGCTCACTAGACGTATAGAGTAATCAATCAATTACTCACACTTCATCATACAAAATCGTCCGTAATCTTGACTCCTAGTTGGTCATCTTACAACACAAGGTATTTTCTTAAGGATGCCGAAGCCATAAGAATTGAGTTCTAACTGACCCTGACATTAATTTTCATAGCATATCAAAAATGCTAACTAATTTGGAGTTCGTTTGCCACTTGAAACCTTTACCCGAAAATACAAGCTACTGAGGACGTCCAAGCGAGCAGCCCCGACGTCTCCAACTTAAAAATTCCTAACTTCAAAACCATGGCTCCAAGGTACATGAAATTTATCTTGAAATATTCATCCTTCATAGATCTAGATTGGGGGTAAAAGTCACCACAGCAGAATGTGCTATACATTTCATAAACACTTCATAATAAGCAAATATCCTACAACCACAATATTGCTGTTCCAGCTTGGCCCTCCATTTTCAAAATATCATAACTTATGATTTACACCTCCAAATCACACGAAATTCACCTTACAATGTTCTCCTTTCATAAACTTAAAATTCAAGACTAACCTCGTAAAATTTGGACTTAAAATGATCCCTCAAAAGGGTGCCCGAAATGAGCTGATATTCCGGACGTGCAAGGCTGCTGGCAGCTTGACGTCCGGGCCTCGAACAACGCATATCTCATTCGATAGTTATCGGAATCATCCAAGGTATGACTTAAAATCTTCCCATTTCCTAGGCCTATAATCTAGGCTCCTATTAAGATTAAGGGATAAGCTCAATTGCATCAGAATACACTCCCAATTTGAGCCTTGAAATCTGTAGAGGTTAAATTTCAGCAACTTGTCTAACAAGCATTCTCTATAATCCTCTATGATCTTTAAAGTAACCGGCCACGCTTATGAATGTTATGGGTTTTCCAATTCCACAACAATAGGTCATATAGAATGGGCCTAACCTCTATAGGTGAAATCAGCAACAAAGAAGTTTCATTTTTCCTATAAGTTTCCTCCCTTTGTAATATAACCTTCTTCATGCAACAACTTCACCCGTGATTCTAAATTAAAAGCCTCAGCTTATTTCCCAGCAACAACACTCATTCCCAAAGCTCCTTTGAACTTCAAGACATTTAGATATGAAAGGACAACACCCAATACCACAACCACTCGGCCATGCATGCTGAAATAGATTTCAGCCCTCTTTTGGGCTTTTTATCAAACACCTAGGGTGCAGCAAGCAACCTCTCTCTCTTGAACATATTTTCTTTTTCAGATCTAACCACAACTCTCCATGGTTCCATATACAACCCATACTACTCTTTAAAGCTTACTCGATCTACATTTTCTTCAAAGAACACACATGAACACAACACATACAAGGAGGAAACCAAACAAACTTCACCACCAACAACCATTAAAGGAAATGAGAGAAAATGAGAGAATGGGTGATGGCTTGGTCGGCCAAGAATGGCTGAAATCCCTCACCTCCTTCTCTCTCTTTCTTTCTCTTCTTCTTCCTCTTCTTCCTTTCTCCCTCTTCTTTTCTTCTTCTCATTCTTCTTCTTTCTTCTTCTTCTTCTTCTTCTTTCTTCTTGTTCGGGTGAGCTAGGGCAAAATGATTTGTGGGAATGGGGGGGGTTGCCTTATACGTAAAGGGCTTGGGGGAAGGGAAAAGGCAAAACTGCCCTTCCCCCCTTTCTTTTCCCTTTTTCACATGAATTCCACCTCACATATTTCAATCCGATAAAATTTCGGAATGTAGTTAGATGTGTCGACACCATCACTCAAGGTGTCGACACTTTCAACACTTTTAGTTAGATGTGTCAACACCCTCACTCAAGGTGTCGACACTTCCAACACTTAGTCAAAGTGGGAAAAAATGTAAACTCTCGGGTTTTAGTTAGATGTGTCAACACCATCACTCAAGGTGTCGACACTTCCAACACTTAGTCAAAATTCACTGGAGTTCCGGAAAAATGCAAACTTTCGGGTTTTAGTCTAATGTGTCGACACCATCACTCAAGGTGTCGACACTTACATCAAAAATCACTAATTTACTCATACATACATTTGCAATAATACGTACTTAAGAGGTCATAAGCAATAACTTGACAGACCTAAAATCGGGGTCTCACACATCGCTCGTGCCACAATGTCGAATTACTAAAATCTTGAACCTAATTTTCGACAAAATCTTGTATTGGAGGAAAAATAATTTTAACTCAACCATACTTCCATTATTTAAAATGGATAGCACTCCTGGGATATAGCATTAACAGGTTGTTGGGTCAGTCACTGAAAGTTGCAGTTCTTATTTGAGTCCCACCAAGGCTCAACAACGGTGGCAGCACCCCCCCCATATGGGCATTATCTGCCATTAGCAGCTTGCCGGCTTGAATGAGGTAAAGAAAATTTAAAGCCTGGGGGAATACAAAAGAAACCAGTTAGGGGAAGAATGTAAAAATTCATAGCCCGAAAATTTCTCAATTGACTCTAATTTCAATGTTAGAAATATCATATGCCCAGCGAAAATTGACTCTACTACCAATCGTAGTCATATCCTATCCACAGCGAAAATCAAATGCGATTTCAATATACCTCGTGTTCCTGAAATCGTATTCTTTCAGTTGCTTCACGCGTTCCAATTATCAAAGTCTCAAAAATTCATCCTGGAGTGTCCTATGAGAAAATCACTCACAAATTCCATATCCTAAATGCATAAAGAAAGAATAATATCGGAGAGAGATTTTCTGTCACAAGAATGCTATTTGCACTGAGAGAGAAAATCACTCACAAAACCATGCACAATGTTGTTCAAACGGCAATTCAGTATGTTGGAATGTTAGATCTGTTCCAAGAATAAAATAAGGTGTCCAAGTTTACTTTTAGGATAAAAATGTATACCGTTCCAATGTAGTATGTTGGAACGTTGGATTGAATCTTATCTTTCTGGTTCTAGATATATTTGTATTATAAAATTTGCATTGACTAATTGTTTAAATGTATTAGGGATGTGTGTTCTGGGGAGTCTGTATTTTCCGGTGAACCTTCTCCAGTAGTAGTCTTTTGTTTGTTGTCTCGTTCCTGTTTTCGATGGGTTTTTCTCGCTGCTTTAGAATAGAAGCTAAGGAGTTTCAGGTGACAGTGAGTGATGGTGGTTTAGTTAAGGTAACTAAATGGAGTCGTAAGAGTTACAGTTCGATTTCTTTAGGAAGATTTGGAGCTGTTTGGCTGGCTAATTTGGCCAGTAAGCTGCTGGTGGCAGATGCTGCTAGCCCTTTCATTTTGAAATTCAACGAAGCCTCTCTTGCGTTCTTGGCCCAGAGGTGTGGGAATAAGGCGGGGCGTTATGTGGCCATCATTGAATACGGGGAGGGACGTCGTAAAGGGTTGATCTTGATTCCAGAAGGTTTTAAGGGGAAAGGATGGAATACGATGTCGGAGAATTTCCAGATGGTTGTTGATTTCTTCAGCAACATTCGGAAAGCTCATTTCTCTTCGGGGGCTGTGCGGCGGAGGGGAGGAGTTTCCTTTGCTGATGCTATCAAGAATCTTAATGGGAGAGTAGTTGCGTGTGCGCATGAGCAGAAGGAGGCGGTTCTTGCAAATTTGGCAGCCAACTTTTCTATTCCCAAGGATGGAGCTTTTAATGTTTTTTCAGCGGGGGGACGCGTGAGTGACAGTTTTTGTGTCAAACAATTTTATCAAAGGCTTCTCGATTTAAAATTGGAGCTGGATCGACTCTTTTCATCAGTAGGCTTTTTGGGCCTTTCTAATTCCGAGGTGGGGGCTTTCAGCTGTAAGGACTGCGGGGATGGGTTTAAGGGGATTTTGGGCCCGTGAGAGATGCGAGGGGATGCTTCAGGTTTGGGGTCTCTTGGGGAGGGTGGAATGGGCGCTATCTGGCTGGGGTCCCCAAGTTTTGGGCGAGTCCAGGCAGTCTATATTTTGGGGCAAGTTGGCGGTGATGTAGATTCGGGCCGGCCGGGGTCCCTTGACCCGATGTCTGTCGTGGATTCAGCTGCGGGCTTCCCTGGCATCGTGAATCCCTTCCCCGAGCTGCAGCTGAGGATTGCGTCATCACCGGTTCTGTGCGCGGTGGGTGAGGGTGTTGTCGGGGAGTTGCCGACGCCGGTGGTGGGTCTCGCCGGCGATTCTATTCAGGTTAAATCTCCTCCTAGAGGCCCAGTTGTTATGAGTTCTCCCACTTTCTCATCTCGGCTAGTTGAGGAAGTTCGGCTTGCCGGAAAGTTGCCGGAAGAGGAGGAAAATTGTGCAGGGGGCTAGCCTAAATTGTTCTTTTCTCCTGGAATGGGACAGGTTGGTTTTTCTTCCCTAGTGGTGGGGGATGAGTCAGCCCCGTTGACTCAGAGCTGGTTCCGTCTCCTCTCTGTGAAGGGCCACAGTTTCTGATTCGACAGTCCTTTGGAAGGCTATCACGATGATAAAGAGATGTGTGTAGTGGGCGAGGATGATGTTTCAGGGGCTATTGGCGTGTGTCCTTGGGCTTCTTCTTCTTCTTTGTCTGAGCCGGCAGTTTTGCAACCTAGTTTAAAAGGGGTCTCGGGAGGGGAGGTAATGGGAGAGCTGCAGATTGTGCCTGATCAGGTTATGGGTCTTGGCCCTCAGATTCTTTTGTCTGAGGCCGTGAATTCAGATTGGGTACTTAATTTGGTTAATTCTGTTAGGCAAGTGGTTGGGGTTTCCTGTAAGGGCCAGGAGGAGCAGTTGATGAAATTGTTTGCTACCTTGGAGCAAGAACGAGTTCAGCTCGGTATTCAAACTCCTTGTAAATCAGGCAGTAGATGTCTTCGAGAGCTTAAGGGGCTGAGTTCTACTATTAATTATGAGGGGAAGACTTATGTTTCAAGGAAGAGGAGGAAGGTAGGGAGGGAAAAGCAGAAATCATTACGAAACCAAAAATTATTAGTTGGAATGTTCGGGGGCTCAATGATAGAGCGAA
This sequence comes from Myrica gale, assembly GCA_963930655.1. Classification (NCBI taxonomy): domain Eukaryota; kingdom Viridiplantae; phylum Streptophyta; class Magnoliopsida; order Fagales; family Myricaceae; genus Myrica; species Myrica gale. The sequence goes on from OZ005616.1 coordinate 12,400,233, forward strand.
GTGTTGTAGAATTGGTAATTTATTGAGGGGATGGAAGCCTGATTTGGTGTGTGTTCAGGAAACGAACTTGATGTTTGTTTCTAGGGCTATCATCAGGAGTCTTTGGAGGGGGAATCATGTTGGTTGGTGTTGTTTGGATGGGGATGGTGCTTCGGGGGGTATATTGCTTCTTTGGGACTCGAGGGTTCTTGAAATGGTGGAGTCTTACATTGGTAACTTTTCGATTTCGCTTATTTTGAAGAATGTGGACGATGGGGTTCTTTGGGGATTCTCAGGGGTCTATGGCCCAAATGTTGATCATAGACAATGTTTCTTGTGGGAGGAATTGGCCGGGATGATGGAGTGGAGACTTTTACCTTGGTATTAGGGGAGATTTCAACATTTCCCGCTTTCCGAGTGAACGATCTGGGGCGGAGGGTTTTAGCAATGCTATGAGGGCGTTCATAGAGTTTATTTATGTCAATCAATTAATCGACTCACCGCTCCATGCTTCTTGGGAATCAAAACAATAAAAGTGGCATTGAGACTTCTAACAAATTTCCCGACCTAAGCAAACTCGTTAAACATGGAAAGAACATCTCCCTTGATAACATCCCAACAGGATTGATAGAAAGCCAAGGAAAAGTCATCCGGTCCAGGAGCTTTATCATCCTTGAGACTCCACACAACGCCAGTCACCTCATCTTCATCAAACGGTCTCTCAAGCCAATCTGCTTCCTCCCCTGTAATCGTGTCAAACCTCAAGTCGTCAAACAAAGGTCTCCAAGAGAAAGGCTCCTGATACAAAGAGCTATAGAAGCGAACAATCTCATCTGAAATACGCGCCGGATCCTCCACAAGTTCCCCATGAACTTCCAACAATGAAATAGAATTCACCTTCCTATTAGAATTTGCCACCCGATGGAAGAACTTGGTGCATCGATCACCTTCTTTGAACCAGAGCGCTCTAGATTTCTGCTGCCAACAAGTCTCCTCCAAATCAATCAAGAGGTTCAGCTCCCTTGAGAGTTCCAACTTCCACATTTTATACTTTGACCTTATTTATAATTACTTATAAAATTTGTTTTACAAGCAAACAAACGGAAATGAACTTCTGAGACCAAAAACTCAATCAATGAATTGCAGCAATGAAATTAGAGGCAAGTACGTAGTCTCCTTCTTTTGCGGGATGACAAACTCGAATCCTGCCGGGTAATAACATGAAAGCAATCAAGCCAATATGATTGCATCAAATGTCGTTAGCCCACTAAGCTTTATCCAAATGACGTGTACAAGTGGGAATATCCCTTTCCACGTTTACACATCTATAATGAAATTCAGGTGTAAATTTGTCCACACCCTGCATTTTTTGGATAGAGTAGCAGAATAAATTTGATGCAGTACATCATTGGGACTGACACAGAAGTCAAGATTCTCAACTTGTAGTTGAAAAAAGAAAAAGGTGACTGCATAGGAAATGTCAGGACGAGTCACCGTGAGGTAGATGAGACTACCAACCAACAGTGGATAGAGTGTGGCATCATCTAAGAGTGCACCCTACTAGGAAGAAGTTTGACATTCGTCTCTAGAGGACTATCAATCGTCTTACTATCGGTCAGTCTGGTACGAGACAAGAGCTCAGATGTATACTTAGCTTGAGAAAGATAATATCCATCTGAACAAGAGAACACTTCAAGACCCAATAAATAACTTAGGAACTGCTGAAGTGCCTGAATGCCAGAAAGATCATCGCCTGTAATAACCATGTAATCAACATACAGTAAAAGGAAAACAATACCATTCTCAGACTGATGGATAAACAAGGCAAAATCATATGCACTGGGAGTGAAACCCTACTGAGCGATAATTGAACTGAACATGGAAAACCAAGTACGAGGAGACTACTTGAGACCGTAAAGAGCCTTACGAAGGCGGCAAACCTTCTGAGGCGAATGCTCATAACCTTGTCGAGGCTTGAGATAGACTTTTTCTTCCAGATCCCACTAAGGAATGCATTCTTCACATCAATTTGGAATAGGCTCCTTTGGCGAATGGCTGCAACTGCAAGTAAATATCTAAAAGAAGTAAGACGTGCAACAAGTGCAAAAGTTTCCTCATAGTCAATACCGTATTTCTTGAGTAAATCCATGTGCCACAATACGGGCCTTGTAGCGTTCAACAGAGCCATCAGCTCGTGTCTTAATCTTGTACACTCATTTACATCCTATTGCAGACTTACCAAAGGCAAAATCGACGAAATCCAATGTAAGACTTTTGTGAAGAGCTTGGAGTTCATCAGACGTAGCATTTTTCCAAAGAGGGTCAGAACTAGCCTCACGATAACTGCGAGGCTCATGAAGAGTGACAATAGCAGAAAAAAATGAAAATCATTAAGATTAGGCGGAAGGGCTCTTACTTGAGTAGAGCGACGAACATCTGGAGTGGAGGAGGAATCGTGAGTGATGGAGGTATCAGACGACGGTCCAGACTCAGAAGGAACTGGCACTGGAGGGTCACTTAAGGAGCTTTCATCACTTGCATCAAAATCTAAAGAAATATCTATACTAGAGTTAGAAAAAACTAGAGAGAGAGTTGAAGAAGTGTCTGGGAATGGAGACATACTGGTGAAGAACTTGTGTTCCCAAAATTGAACATGATAGGATACACGAAGACGCTTGATTATAGCATAACAACATCGATAACCTTTTTGTTCTATCCCATAACCAAGGAAACAACAGATACTAGAACGAGATTCAAGTTTGGTATGCTCATGAGGTGGCTGTAATACAAAAACAGGCACAACCGAAAACTTTGAAGAGAGAATAATTTGGTACCTTTCCATGCAGGAGCTCGTAAAGAGATTGTTTCGAAGTGGTAGGAGAAGGAACACAATTAATGGTATGAACAGCTGTAAGTGTAGCTTCTCCTTTGAAAGATTCAGGTAGAGTGGTAGAGAATAGAAGAGATCATACAATGTTGAGAATAGGAAGATGCTTACGTTTAGCAGGCCCATTCTGCTAAGAAGTATAAGGACAAGATCTACGAAACAATGTTCCATCCTCTTTGAGTGTGTTAAAAGAAGAGACAAATGTATAATCTATGGCATTATCGTAAAGCACAATTTTGACTGTGCGATCGAACTAAGCTTTTATCATCTGTTTAAAGTCTCGAAACACATGTAACAACTCAGAGCGATCATATAAAAGATAAAGTCATGTGTAACGAGAATAATCATCAATAAAGATAACAACGTAACGAGACTCCCTGACTAGGAACAGGAGTAGGGCCCCAAACCTTAGAATGGACAAGATCAAAAGGGGCAAAGGATAAAGATTCACCATTATTAAAGGATAAAGCGAGTTGTTTTCCCAATTGACGAGAAACACAATCAAAAGGGGCAGAAGATAAAGATTCACAATTATTACAGGATAAAGCTTGTTGTTTTCCCAATTGAGAAGAAACACAATCAAAAGACTCAAAATCGATTCGTCCTAAGTGAGCACTAGAAGCTAAGGACTAAACAAGAGGTAAAGAAATGTGATCGAGATGAGAGTGAGAAAGACTAGAAGAAACAACAGCGGCAACAGATGGAGCAAAACACGGACTAGGAACATGCAGGTATGAAAGCTCAAAAGGGCGACCAAGAGATGGCCCGTCTTCTGATCCTGCACATCACACCCTTTGTAAGAAAAGGTGAAGATAAGACCATGCTTAACATGTTTCTCAACAAAAAAGAGATTTAGAGACAATTTGGGAATGAAATATGTATCAGTGATGGAAAGAGTAGATGTAGAAATAGAGCCAACATGATTGACAGACATATGGAAAGTTCAGGCCATAAAGTTGATCTCTTTGATTTGAAGTCCATGGTGATCTCCGACGTCCAACCAATCACACTTAAACAAATATATTGTATTTCCCCGCAAGTATTGCATGACATAAATGTCTACAAGTCTCTCGTAAAATTCTGTTGGATTTTCCCACATTTGATCCCGGTACTACAACACCACCGTTTTGAGTTTTCCGTCGTTCTTCTCGTTGTACTGTATGATATCTACATCTGTTCACAACAAATGCAGAATAATACATCACTCGTGTATTAGGCCCACACGCCAATGAATACAATTCATCGACCGATGTACATAGATTTTGAGAACGTAATGTTTGAACCTACAACAATATATTAGAAGGTCATTAAAAACAAAGACACGATATTAGTTAGAATTCTTTGTCAATAACACTTACTCTCCCTAAGAAACAATCCGGAAATTGTTCCTCATGTGTACAAGAAATATCACCAACACCTTGCGAGCGAAGTTCGTCCATGTGTTCACTGTAATGACAAGGTTGATCAACAACTATATATTACAAAAAACCTATAAAATTTATTTTACTTACTCTACGTAGTTGTTGATGCCTTTGCAATTGTTCATCACATACCATCAAGCTTTCTTCAACTCTTTTCGGTCAATGTCATGCCGTTTTGTTGGCCCTCTCAATCTAATTCTCTGAGTGAACATATCCAATGACCTTTCTGGTACCTCCATCTCGCTGTCAGAATCGTGCAGGTGGAAAAATCATTTCCATTAAAAAAACGGGTGGAAAAATCATTTCCATCTTGCATAAAATTATTCTGATATCTTTCGACATCCTTTGTAATACATAAATCTTCAACGTCCCTGAGCACAATTCTCGAAACAACATGCATAATTTGATCACTGCATCACCCACATCTTCTTTCAACAACCCTCGGATCATCACTGGAAGAACCCTCTGCTAGAACATATGAGAATCATGACTTTTCATTCTAGACACCTTCAACTCATCTAGATTCACACAACTTGAAATCTCAGCAGGATAACCATCGGGGAACCTCACGTCTTTAAAACACTCAAAGGCCCTCCTTCGATTTTCCCGAGTTAAAGTATACGCCACTTGAGGCATCAATTCGACCCGATCGTCATACACCAAGTGCAAGTCTTTTTTAACCCTCATTTCAGCTAAATCTCTATGTGCACCCGCTGAATCTCTGGTCTTCCACTCGATATTCATCATCGTCCCGACCACGTTGTTACATATGTTCTTCTTGATATGAATCACGTCCAAGTTATATTGTAACCCTAACATACTCCAATACGGTAGTTGGAAAAAGATGCTCTTCTTCATCCAATACAAACTTTGTTGACGCTTCTTCGTTGACGGAGTTTCTTCTTTCCCCTATTCTTCGTCCAAGTCGGAGTTTCTTCTTTCCCCTATTCTTCGTTGACGCTTTACCAAAGATAGCCTCCCCGACATGCGTCAATTGTTCCAATATGTTCTCACCAGTTAACTCCGAGGCGAAAGTCTATGTTCTTCTTTCCCATCGAACGTATCCACATCATATCTCCATGCATGCCCCGGTTCCAAGTATCTCTTATGACCCATATAACACATTTTTCTCCTGTGCTTAAACCACTAATAGTAAGTGTCTAAATTACACGTTGGACATAACAACTTCCCTTTGGTACTCCAACTAGATAAATTGGCATATGCTTGGAAATCATTTTTTGTCCACATCAAAGTTGCATGCATCTTAAATGTCGTCTCATCTGAAGCATCATGTGTCTCAATTCCATCTTCCCATAGTTGTTTCAACTCGTCCTCTAAGGGTCACAGATATACATCTATATAATTTGTCGGTGACTTGCGAGCCAGAATCAAAAGAGTCATCAGTGAAAATGGGATCTTCATACACCTCAATGGGCTTAAATTATATGGAAACACAATGGTTGGCCAAATACTGTACGCATTGCTCATGTTTCCGAACGGCTTGAACCCGTCCAAAGCAAGACCAACCATGGTCCTTATCAAAATTCTATCAAACCAATGAATCTGCAGGATGCCTCATATTCTCCCCATCGTCAACCTGTTTCTCCTTTTGCCATATCATGTCATCAGCTAAATCTTTTGTGGTAAACAACCGCTTAAGTCATCTTCAAATTTCCACCGAGACACCCCACATATTGGACATTTGTCTAACTCACTGTTTTCATTCCAAAACAACACACAATAATTCTGACATCCATGGATCTTATCATAACTAAACCTAAGACCCTTTCGCAATTGTTTTGCCTCGTAATACGATATCGATAACGTCTCCCCCTCTAGTAACACTTCCTTAATCAACTGTAACACCATATCAAATTCCTTAACCGATAACTTATTCTCCGACTTTACATGCAACAACCGGACCGTAAATGACAACTTACAAAACTTGGTACATCCAGGATACAGTTCATGTTCTGCCTCTTCCAATAACTTATTAAATGGTGTCGAAGCCTTTGGTCCCGAAGTGGGGGTTTCCCTAGTATCAGGGTTTTCCATTTCAACCCTTGCCACCCCACCATCTTACCTCGCACGAAGATGGTTAATATTTTCTTCATCCAATATTGTAAGCTCGCACCAGACTCTTGACTCAGATTTGAAGCAAGATGAATACCCTCTCCGTAAAACCCTCATAATTATAGCTCACATTAAACCCATTAATGTATATATGATCTTCAATTTTATCCAACACTTGAAACACTACTTCTGCACTTTTGACACGGACATCTGATCTGACCCTGAGAGTCTACACAACAAGCAGCCATATCGACAAACCCACGGACTCCCTCCACATACTTTTCACCAAACTGATTTTTTTCGTAAACCCAACTCTTAACCATCGTCACCAATCTAAGACAATACAAGACATTAAGTAACTCATAAACACCCAATCATTGGAACTTGACTTTGTGCCCAGCAGATAGGTCCTATCCCATTCAGGATTGTGCATTCAGAGTTGAACGTCAGTATGACTTGTGTCCATCCATACTTGAAAAAAAATTCGGCAGCATCACCCCTAGTCCCAAAGTACACGCACTGGCGTTTGGGGCAGACGTCATACACCAATGCTAGTAGTATACCCATAAGACAAAATGTAGATGATACCGAACTTCCTCCAAGACTGAACAAAACAAAAGTACCGAACTCATCCTCCATGCTTCAATAATCCAACATGTCTAAGGAGCTTTCAAGGGTTATTACAAGATAAACACATGTTTATCGCGTCCTAACCCTTGAACAGGTCTAAGGGTACACACATTATATCCAAAAAATAAACCCTAACAGAACAAACCAAAAACACTCCAATATTCATCCTCCATGTTTCAATAATCCAACATGTAAATTGCTCAAATACTACACATCATCAATAATAAAAGACCACTCCTATAGTCATCCTCCAGTCTTGACAAACTTCATAATTCATTTCCAGAACTTAAGCACTTCAATAATCAAACATGTAAATATAATAAATATAACACATGATCAATAATTTGCAATCTGCCTTTAACACCGATCGGTCGTTATTTATGGACGACCGATCGCCTAAAATAAGACGATCGATCATCACATCTCCATCTAACAGATGATCGATCGGTCCACAAAGCGATCGATCGTCAAATAAACAGATCGATAAAAACATGCCAACCCAACCCACACACACAAATCCACGCCCAAAGCACTCCCAAATTATCCTCATTCCAATGTACATATTAAAAACATCCTAATAAGCTATAATCATCACAAATCGTATCCACAATACCCACAAATACCCAAATAAAAAAAATCACCAAATAACCAACCAAATCATTCATAAATCGTAGTATAGGTCGAGTATATTACCTCTTACACAAAATCAACACCAAAACTAACAAAATCCCCACCAATATCCCACAAATTTTGCCCAAAATTTTCAATATTAACCTGGTTAAAAAACCAATGAATTTGACCTTGGGCTTACTCTTATGTTATTCTAAACACTCTCTCAACCAAGAGGATGGCGTTTAGGCTATGTTTGAGCAGAAAAATAACTTCTTATCCCAAGCCTCCAGTCTCCTCTTTGTCGTGGATATGTTTTTGGACTTCACCCACGGCCTTAGAGCATTCTGGCAATTCAAACTCGATAAACACCAATGGATTGGTCCTCAAACTGATCGATCGCCTTGTCAGCTTTATAATTCCCGCTAAGTTTTTTTATCGATCGATAGTCACAAACTTAATTATCGATCGGTAAGTGAATGAAAAACGACGACGGATGGAGGTCCTCGATCGTCAGATTTACCGATCGATCGGTATAAAAAGCTTAAACGATACCGTCTTTTAATTATCGATCCGTAACTAACCGATCAATTGGTGAACCTAAGTAATTAAAAAAATGATTTTTAACTAGACAATTTACTTAATATTAAAATTATTTTACATATAATGTCATCTTAATGCATACCTCATATAAATAACGTATAATCAAGTTCTAAATAAGCGTTATATCAATGGTTTATGACATCTTAATACATTCATAACACTAAGTCTTATAAAATGTGTATATGATGCAATATGTACAACTTATGCGTGCCTTCCTAAATTCAAATGTGTGCTTGATATGTTTTTATATAATCTAAATACATCCTAACATACTTTGTTAATATATATTTTATGTTTCGAATCATTTAAATTCACATTATTCAATAACCAATAATTAGAATCAAAAATTGACTACCGATCGATCGCCAATAATTAGAATCATTTAAATTCGATTAAAACGATGTTGTACGAGACGATCGATCACTTATATAACGAAAACAAAGACGCATAACGCCGATGGATCATTGTGCCATGAATGATCGATCGGTTGAAATAATACAAAATAACGACGCATACAAAAATACCGATGGATCGGCTAGGCAAATTAAAAAAACGTTGTCCTTTATGACTAATCGTTAGTTTGCAACGATCGATTGGTTTTGTGTATCTAAACGACACCGTGACACCAAAACGACGATCGATCGGTGACGAATGTACCGATCGATCATCTCAGATAAAACAAAACGACGGAGTATTTTTTAAATCGATCGGTGATAATTAAGGATCGATCGGTCATATTTTTATATCGATCGATGACAATTGACAATAGATCGGTTTCGCGTATCTAAACGACATCGTCCAAGACCGATCGATCGATGATCCTAATTACGAAAAAAAGACTTTTGTTTTATTACGTATTTGATCTATCGCTATAGATTTCTTACGTACATATGTATGTACTTAAATTTGATTCAAATACATATTTTATTTACCAGTTTAACTTTGTAATATTTGTTAATTTTGCCAACCAAAGGGTATTTTGGTCAAATTACGTATCTAAATGTCCGGAAAAAAATAAAATAAAAAACTCATAAACTGTAATCTATGACTCCATAACAGAATAAGGGAAAGTCGCCGCGTCATCAGGAATATCTCCCAAAATCTTCTTTGGATCTGCCTCCGTCTTGAACTCATCCAACGACTTCTTGATTTCTTCCAAATGATCATTGAGCTCTTTCATATGAGCCACGATCGTCTTGTTGCACAGGAACGTAGTAGTGCACTCCCCATCAAAGTCCTTCCGAAACTTATCAACTTCTTCCCGGAGTCACTAGTTCTCCTGATCCAATTTCACCACATGCTCCTCAAGAGGTCGTAGGCGACCCAGGGAGGAGGCACTACAGGTGCTCCCGTCTCGAGAGGTGCCTTTGATTGGGATGGTCCGCCGTTGGTCAATGGTCGTGCTGTCGTATCTGCCACTGCTCTACGAGCGAATCGTCGAGCCAAAGCCCCCTCCTGCCCCTTGTTCCTAGACATAGTGACCTTCTTCGGTGCACTCGTGACCCCTTTACAAGTCTCCCCCTCACCGATCATGACGCCCTTAAGTCCCCAAACCTCATCCATAGT